>CM077156.1:66663003-68148749 GCA_039583875.1 Platanthera guangdongensis
AGTTGTTTAAACGTCAAGCGGTGAAGATGCACACTTTAGTGATACGTGACAATTCATGAAAGGCTAAAGATTGCTCAGGATAGACAGACCAAGTATTACAATGCCGAACATAAAAAAGTGGAGTCAACGTTGGCGACATGGTATATCTAAAAATCAAGCCGTTCAAGGGTGTCTCGCGGGTCGACGCTTGAAGAAGCTGAGTCCGAGATACCTGGACCATTTGAAATCCTGGAGTGTGTTGGCGAGGCGGCGTAGATTAAAGCTGTCGACGGAGTTGAGTGGCTGCATGACATATCCACGTATCGGTGTTGCGTAAGGCAGTGCAAGAGCCTTCGCAGATCGTTGCAGACAATCATGTACCGGTTGATTATGAGTTAACAATAAGGGTCAGGCCAGTACGAATTGAAGATTTTGCAGTGTGAAACGACTCGCAACAAGGAGGTCCGAATGTTAAAGTCCGATGGAATAATTGCGGACGTGAGGAGCTTTCTTGGAGCGAGAGCAAGCTATGTTGGAGGAATACCCCGAGTTATTCCATTCAGGTATCATTTAGCTTTTTGTGTACCTTTGCTTAATTTCGGGACGAAATTCCTAAAGTGGGGAGATTGTAATGCCCCGAAAAGTGGTGTGCGAGTCGGTCGCGAAAGAAATGTTTTTGGGCCTGTAGGGGTACACGGCCTAGGACACGGGCGTGTCCAAGGCCGTGTCTGGCTGGTGATTTTTTGGTCGTTTTCAACCCGAGAAGGACACGGCCTCTCTCTGTCCGGTACGGCCTTTCTCTTGTCTGTTGCAGCCTCTCTCTGTCCGTTGCGGCCTGCTCTCTTTCCAAGTCTCCGCCTTTGGTCGCGGGCTCCTCTCGCAGTGGTTCCTTCCTGTCGTGGCTGGTGGTTTTGCTCAGGTCGCGTGGTCTTCTTTGTTGCCCGGTCTGTTCTCCTAGTCGCATCTCTTCTCATGACCTCCTGGCTGATTCGTTGGCACGGCGATTCCTCCTGCTGACCGCCCGGCCTCTCTCCCGGAAGTCCGCGATGAGCTTCGTATTACCACAATCTCTCTGACCGGCAAGAAAAACTTTGTGGAATGTGCACATTCTGTTCGCTTTGTCTTGCAATCCAAGGGTTCCTTCATCACTTGACTCAGTCGTTACCGGTACTCCTACAGATGAATGGTTATGCAATGATGGTCGGGTGCAGACTTGGCTTCTTAATTCTCTTAATGGCAAATCTTATCGCCTGTCCATGTACCATGAGATGGCCAAAGGCATGTGGGACGAGCTCCACACCCTCTACTCTGGCAAGGATAGTCTACACCATCTGTATGACATTATTACTGCTCTCCAGGCCCTTGATAGCAGTGGAGCGACCGATCTTACGTCCTTTGTTGCTCAGCTCGGTCTCTGGTCGAGGCTTGGATCCACCATCAGCCTCCCACTCTGGATCTTGCTGCCCACGTGCCCAGAAGGAAGCTGTGGGTATCGCCATGATGATGGCCCGGTTGCCGCATCATCTTCACAGTCTACGGGCTCACATCTCTCCTCTTCTATTATCTCATCTTTCTCCGATGTGTGCTCTATGCTTCTCAAGGTCTCCCCGCCTCCGGATGTGCCCGGCCACCTTCTCCGGCCCTTGTTCAGCAGGCCCCTGCTCCCTTATTGCCTCTTCCATCTTCTACTCGTGGAGGCCGCTCTGACTCTCGCGGGCGGGGCCGGGGTGGCCGGCCTCGCCCTAAGTGCTCGTTCTGTGGCAAAGATGGGAATCTTGAAGCCACGTGCTACCGCAAACACGGTCGCCCTCCTCGTCCTCAGGCCGCTGTTGCTGCCACCGACTCCTCTTTCGCTCGTCCTGACCTCGACACGGGCGTGTGTCAACCCAACACGGGCGTGTGTCAACCCATGTCCCTACTCGTGTCCTGATGGGTCGTGTCCGTTGTCGTGGTGGTTATGCGTGACACGCCCACGAACACGGCGTGTCGAGGAACACGACACGGGCGTGTCAGGGCAGACACGGGCGTGTCTTGGCCCGTGTGCGTTTCTCAGTTCGACGATCGTGCCTGGATCGAGGCACACGGCCATGGACACGGGCGTGTGTGCCAAGTCGTGTGCGGCCCAGGTCTGGGGAATTTTGTGCAGATCTGAGCCGTTCGTTTCCTTTAATTTAGATCCGACGGCCCAGATGAAATTCTGCTCTATTAAGGCCGGGAATAGGGGGTTATTTCCTCATTTTCTCTCCAAAGTTCTCCTTTTCCAAAGTGAGAGAGAAGAGGAAGAAGAAGGAGGTTTCCGGCCACCGGCGGAGCATCAGAGCACCGTTTCGAAATCGGAGAGCGGATCAGTGGAGGGAAGGTCATTGCGAAGAGTTCTAAACGCGTAGTTTTTCCATGGCGCCAAAACGGACTACAAGGGTAACGATTCTCAACTCGAGCGTTGAAGCTCTTTCTTTTGCATAGGGAACCCCGCTCCTGTGAGTGTGTGGCGAGTGCATGGTGTTCCTTGGGGTTGATGTGAATAGTCCCCCTTGTGTTGCATATAGAGCCCGGAATTGTAAGTACGGGCATAGGCATTGTGGTGAAGCCTACCCGGACGTGTTTTGTCTGGATCGGTGATGTTGCATTTGATGTGGTTTTGCCGGAGAAGACTCTGTGCTTTGGATTTTTCGGGTTCTATGCGGTAGATTGCAGTAGGGATCCTTGGAGGTTAGCTTCAAGGCGCACCCGGAAAATTGAGCGGAAACGTGTTCTGCTAACTTGGCGGTCTGGGAACCGGCCTTGATCATAACTGAGTTATGAGATTCTTTTGGCAAAATTTGGGATCCGAGAGAAGCTTGGCCGCACAAAGGACTTAATTGACATGCGGCGTGAGCAACGGGCATGTGGAATTGGACATAGGCTATGGTGGTTCATGCGAGAGACCCGAAGACGGGGACTGGCCGTTGGCATAATCAGAGCCTTACGGTGGTCAGAAAGGCTAAATGCTCACATGTTGTTGCCATCCTGGGGGTGGTGGTGAAGCACTGATGGGTCAGGGTCACCATGAATGTGCCCTGAGTGCACGGGGTGTTTGCCGTGCGAGCCTACACCTGTGGCGAATTATTATTGCGCTATATATATTATTGGGCTAATGTTATGCAGGAAAGAGCACGCCGTCCCGAGTAAGGGCGGGGTCGTTATAATTTGGTCGGTTTTTATTTTCTGACCGTTGCTTTTTTGCCACAGTGCGGTGGTATGTGCTTGCAGGTGCTGCGGAGCCGAGAGCCAAATAGCGGGCTGGAGCCCATGTTGCTGTGCTGGCCCTAGAAGGCCGTAGAATAGCTGTTTTTTATTTTTGTCATGTGTGCCGGCCTGCGAGCCGCTGTATGTAAAACACTCTTTATTAAGTGAATATTTGTAAGGACATAAGGCCATGTACCCGCTTCTGTGTATTTCGGGTTTCATTCCTATTTTTGTAGCTGTGGAAGTCATTTCTATGGATTTAAGTCTGGGTTCTTCAACTTTAAAAACTTCCGCTAGAATGCTCTGTGTAGGACGAGTAGTCATAATTGGATGGTTTGTTTATTCATTTAGTAACCCTTCCGACTGTCTGTGGTATATGGCGTCGGGTTCCAGCTCGACCTTTTGTTATATGCCATGCGACAGATGGGGGTGTTACAGTAGGTCTCCAGAGTTCAAAAAAACGACTCGAAAAAGGTCCCCGCAACGGCACCAAAAACTTGATGCGCCTTAAAACCCCAAAATTATTACGAGCTCGCGGCACAACCGGGCGGTTTTATTTAAGAAAGCGGGGTTTTGTTTTTAGAAAATGGGGCGCGTGGATTGATTTATTTGGTTATATAATACAGTTGAGTCGAGTTTAACGAAAGGAGGGAAGTGCACATATCGTGTGTAGTACAGGATATTCCGGTGTGGAATATCGAGTCATATTGTTCTCGGGGTCGGTTCGATTATTTCTACTCTTCCCCGAGGGGACTATTATTTTACCAAAATTAACTTGCCGGGTTAATTTTTATATATAAAAACAAAAAAGGCATAAAATAAAAGTAATTAAAAAAGTGGAGCCGATGAAGAGCTTATCTCGATGACACCGAATTAAATTTGAACTAAAATATACTTTTAATAAAAAGAGATCCTAAGTTTCAAATTAATTAAGGGCCGAGACTTGGTCGTGGAGGTTCCACTAAAATGGGCTCACCTAGCTATAGGAATATCGCTCACCTGAACGCTATTAGATGAGAAGGGGGGGCAAGCGGTAATAAAAAAAGAAAAAGGGAGGGGCTGTCGGGGCACAACAGGTCAGCAGAAGCAAAAGGAAAAAAAAGATAATAAAAAGCAGGGGATCGGGATTCCTTCGGAAGGCTAGGGCACGGCCGCCATTCCCCCTCTCTCCATCGTCGGCAAAGCCGAGCCCCGTCGCCCTCTCCCTCTCTCCCGTCGCCAGCAAAGCCGAGCCCCATGTTGAAAAAATTTGTGAAGTGGAAGTGGGTTACGGGACAGCCGGGCGGCCTGGGCGGACAGCATTGGCGGACTGGGCGGACTGGCGGACTGCGTTGTGCGGCCTGGTATCTGCGGATAGAGAGGCTTGCGGACTAGTGCATTGCTCAGTGGCCGCGGGTGCAAGCTTGTGCTGACAGGCGGGTTGGCTCATGTTCGCGAGAAGCTTGCGGACTGGCGTGTCCGCGGTTTGGGCTGTTGCGGACTGAGCTTAAGCTTGGCTGAGGCCTTGTCGAGCTGGAGGCACAGCAGGTGCTTTGCTATGGAGATCGTTTTGGCGGACCTGTTTTGGAGTCCGAGATATGACCGCTGCGATGGGCAGGAGTGCGGGGACTCGCGGACTAATGGCGGTCTGTGCTTTGGTGTTTTGGCGGACGGGGTTTGCGTCCGCCATGCTCGCATTGGCCCTTGATGGTTTTGGGTTTGGTCACACTTTGGGCCAAGTTCATTGTGTCCGCCGTATCCACCACCAAGTCCGCTGTGACCGGGCGGACTGTTGCTGGTGCGAGCTGCCTTTGGTCGTGGACTTGTGGCGGATTGAGGTGTGAGTCTTTCAGACTGCCTCGGGTTGGTGCGGACAGCCATTGAAGGGGGTTCGCTGTCCTGCAGTGGTTGGAGCTTTGCGGCTTGGCGGACGGAGAGGGTTCGTCAATGGTTGCCTTGCTCCTGGCGGTTTTCCTTGGTATCCGGCTAAGTCCTTGCGGACTCGGCGGACGGATTTTTGCAATCGCGCGGGCTGGGGCGGTGTCTCTATATCTAGGGCGGTGATCACACTCCTCACCTCGCCTATAAATAGGACCCCCCCTGGCAGGCAGTCTCAACAACTAACCTCAGTAACTTGAGTGAACAGTAAGTTGGGTTGGGCAAGGATCTGCGGTCTGTGTTTGTCAATCCGTGCGGATTGTTTCAGGCTGACGGTTTGCTGTGTGCAGGTCGCGCGGATAACTTCAAGGAGCCAGGAGCTAGGCTGTGACTTCGGTCGTGCTTGGAAGTGTGTGGTCTCTGCGGACTCAGCAGGAGGTCGCTCTGCGGCTTGTCAGTTCTGTTTCATCTTTGCCAGCTTCAATAACCTGTCCACCGGCTTCAGGCGGGTAGGGGTGTTCCTCAGTTCAGGTTCAGCAGGAGACGAATAACGGTGTGTCCACGCGGCCTCGCGGCTTCGACGGACTCCGTGGCTATTCGGCGGATTGTAGCTTAGCTTGGGTGTGCTCAATGGACTCGGCGACCTCGGCGACCTCGCAGTCTCGGCGGACTCCGGTGCTGTCCGCCCGGCTTGTTTTCTTTGGTGCTTTCTTTTTACAGCTGTTATATTAGCGAAATCATGTCTCGCTATGTATGCCTCGTGATGTAAAGAAGTGAATATATAAAAGACCTGCTTGTGCTTCCATTGTTTGTTTGGTGTAACCCTTTGTTCCTTGGTTTTTCGCTGGTTCAACGTGAGAACTGGGTAGTTCCGAAGATATTAATTTGGCATTTGGGCTATCTTGCTGACCACGTTGAGAAAATTTAACATGGTATCAGAGCGAGGTTCAGTTGCGTGAGCGGAAGTCAACCAGCGTTGTTACTCAGTGACTGAGTGGTGTTCAACCTGTGTTGTTGCTCAGAGCTTCTGAAAGGGTTCCAACAGGTGTTTGCAATGGAAGGGAGTTTTGCAAGAGTTCTGGGCATTGAACTCTTAACGCCGACTAACTTCAAAAAGTGGAAGTCGTGCATGAAGAGTTATCTTCTTGGCGAGGAGCTGTGGGAAGTCGTCGGTGGTGACGATAGACAGGAAGTGACTGCTGCTTTCGGTACTGCTGAGCAGGTGAGGCTCTGGAGAAGAACAAATGCTAAGGCGGAGTTCATTCTGAAGAGAGTTGTGTTCTCCGGAACTGTTTGATCTCATCGTTGGGTGTGAGTCGGCTGCTGATATTTGGACAACCATTGATGAGTTGTTCAATAGGAAGAATGTGGCGCGGCTTCAGTTCCTAGAGAATGAGTTGGCCAGGGCAACTCAGGGAGACCTTTCCATCTCCAAATACTTCTTAAAGATGAAGAGCTTGTGTGTTGAGCTGTCGGCACAGGATCCTGATGAGCCTATCTCTGAGGCTAAGATGAAAAAGGCACATTATCCGCGGCTTGCGGAAGTAGTATGTGGCCTTTGTTACATCTGTTCAAGGGTGGGCTACTCAGCCGTCTTGCTGGAGCTGGAGAATCTGCTTGCCTCGCAGGAGAGCTTAGCAAGGCAGATGGCTGGAGTGAATCTGAATCAGGAAGGCAGCAAAGCTCTCTTCTCAGGCAAGAAGAAAGGATGGAAAGGAGAAGAAGAAGGTGCAGGCCGCTGGTGAGAAGGAGACTTCAAATTCATATCCGCGGAGAGGAGCAATGCTCCTAAGGACTGGAAGAAGAACCTAAGTGCTACCGTGTCATCAGCGAGGGCACTTCAAGCGGGACTACAAGGTCAAACTACAGCCTGGGCATGCTGCGGGAAAGGAGGAGGCTTGCTCGAGAAGTGAAGAAGCAGAATGGGGCGGAGCTTTTATGACGGGCACTTGTGTTCGGGCCTTGTCTGTTGAGACTTCAACGGCGAGTGGATCGTGGACTCCGGGTGTGGTCATCACCTCACCGGAGACAAGTCAAAGTTCACCTCCATGCAGCCATACTCAGGTAATGAAGCTATCATCACTGTTAATAATACTGTTTATGCAGTAAAGAAAGAGGGGGTCGTGTCTTTGGGTAGTGATCAGGGCCACTCACGTTAAGGAGTGTGTATCACGTGCCGGGCATGAAGAAGAACCTCTTCTCGGTGACCAATGCGGTGGACGCAGGATATCACGTTCTGTTTGGTCCAATAGACGTGAGGTTCCTTCGCAACGTATCAGCGGTTAAGGCTGATGTTGCTCATGTTGGGAGGAGGGTGAAGAACGTGTTTATGTTGCTGAAAATCAGTTTTGCCTGGAGGTGGCCCTAGCAGCCCTATGAGCATCAGCTTCACTTAACGGAGCTTCTTCAGCTGCAGTATTAATTTCAGGAGCAGGAGTACCCTCGGATTTTCAGGGATATTAACGCCTAACGCTTGTTGGAGCATCCACCAGTAACTGTCATAAACATATGTGTTTGACTGCTCAAAGTTTTTGATGATGATTTCTTGAAGCTCGGCCATCTTAGCTATATATTCTTTCTCTCCCTTTTTGGCTTCGACTGCAATGGAGTTTGCATAAGAATGCAGTGACTCATCAATGTGCTCTGTAGTCCTGGAGAATTCAGTGACCAAGGCTTGTTGATTGGTGTTAAGAGTTACCATATTGCCATCAAACTTTTGAATGTTATTTGCTACGACATGAGCATTCTGATTTACGATTGCAAGAGTATCGGTGTTCCTTTTTAATCCGTCCATAAGAAGAGTGACGGCTTGGCCGGCCGCTGTATACTTATCTTCAAACTTCTTTTCCATCACGTCCAGTTTGTGATTGATCTCCACCATGTTCTTGAGCATGAGATTCTCTGATTTCTTAATTCTTTTCAACATTTTATTTTGAGCTTTCTCAAAAGATGCGTTGAGCTCATCCACTATACCCTGAATGACATTCACGGTGTGATTGGATAGATCATCTCGTAGTGGATGAACCTGAGGCACTCCTTGGCCTTGCGCTTCAGCAGATGCACCTGTAGAGCTGGACACGAGCACAGTCTCTAAGGGGGAATGCTTGCTGCCTCTGTAGATTTCTCGGAAGTACTAAGCAGTCTCTGCTGAGAGGACTCCCCCTCCACTGTTGCACCAATTTTCTCAGGAACGATCTCAGGAGCATGCTTGTCAGATGGAACTTCAGTGATATCCTGAGTCTCCAATGCTTCCTATCCCTCATTGCCTCTTCCTCACCTTCATCATCCATGAGATCATTCTCATCAGCATCATCTTCCAACCCTTCGTCAGCAGTCTCCTCTACAGCACCTCCAGCTCCTAGATCGTTCAGGTTCAGGGCCTCCTCATCCTCCAGCACAGCTTCACTTGCTTCTTGTATATCCGCCACTGCATCTCTGGCTATCTGGGAGATGTCAGGTACGATATTAGCATAAGTTGGTAGAGGCTCCCCCTCATTCCTGCAGTCAAAGCATCAGGAATTTCACTGGGGATTACTAAGGAGTCAGCCACAGTTCCGTCCTCGGCTGGAGATACTTCCTGTTGTTCTACCACGGCAGCCTGCCCAATGCGCCTCTCCCATCTGTCAAAAACACTCGAGTCCATTTTCTTCAAGTAATGTAGAGGAACACCTTTACTCATGTCATACTTATCTCCGTTTATCTGATTGAGATACAGACTGATGATTCGGCCAAAGCTAGGAGATCTTAGGGTGTCCTTTATCTTCTCAAAAAGCAATGCCCCCCAGTTGAATCTTTTTTGGTAGACAATTGCCACAAGGATCTTGAACATGTCCGCAGATATGTGGTCATGTGAACCCAGTTTGCATATAAGTACCTTCCAATGATGTCTGACAGAAGCTTCCCCTCCTCATTCATTTCCATTCGCTTTATCGATCTGGTGCCTCGAGCGAGTCCACAGAATAATAATGTCTTAGTTTTATCCTCTTCCTCAAGATAATCCTCGTGCTCCGAACTAGTGAGCTGGAAGTATTGGGTTAGCTTGCTTGTAGACATCTTGATCGTTGCCCCTGCAACCCTGCTCTTGATGAGAGAGTCTTCATTTCGGAGTTTGGCGGTAGCGAAGAACTCTAGCACTTCCTTGTCCAAGATTTACACGGGTGCTCCAGTACGAATGAGAGTCCAGCCTCTTCTAGCATGATAATGATGTTTCTGAATTCGTCAGAAGCATGTGAGAACCCTGTTCTAACCAGCTCACTTCCAGTGATCAGTCCAGCGTTGTCCTTGGAGCCATTGCAAACCTAGGAAGAGAATCCCTACTCTACGCTTAATCAAGAGTCAAAAGGAAGCGACACTATTAATAAAGTTCTTGTAAGGATGAGGATGTGGTTACCCAAGAGCGTAGACGGTGAGTTAGTTTGACAAGGACGACGGACACCCGGGAGGTGCACGCGACTGTGATTGATCGAAACTGCGAAGAAATCCCTTGACGAGAGAGAGGAGAGATCCACAGAAGGCAATCAGCGAGATCGACGGGATTCTTCACGAGTTGCGGGATTCTTGCGGATGTCGACAGAAGGGGAAGAATCACGGGTCCTTCGGTGAGAGTCCTTCGGTGAGAGTCCTTCGGGAAGAAGCTTGCGGGAATCTTGCAGGAATGCTTCACGAATCGGCAAGAGTCCTTCGGTGAGCTTCCTGCGGAATGTGAAGGGTCGGCGGGAACTGTGCGATATCGATGGTCTAAAGTGATTTTAACGGATTTTAACGGGTCTTCTGATATCAAGATAATTAAAATAAAATTTCTAAATATATATATATTTCTTAAAGCCAATATATTTAGGGTTTGAACCGGGCTTCTCCATACATTTCTTGATGTCAAGATTTCCAATGACGTATCTTTGTTGTCGAGATTTCCAATGACGTATCTTCATTAGTTTTCAGTGAACTGATTTACGCCTGTAGATGTTAGTTCTCGAATCTACTAGTGGAATTTCCGATAAATCTTCATTGATGTGTCTAAGGTTTATGTTTACCGTGTTAACCTATCCTTAGGTGTACACACATATATGTGTATATAATATATAAATATATATATATATATATATATATATATATATATATATATATATATATATATATGGAAATGTCGATACAATATGACTTCTGTTATTCCCTCTGGTTAAAACATACCAGGTGCTCAATGTGAGTATGCCCAGGTAGATATCACTTCTGTTATTCCATATATTTGTTCCAATATAGTCTTGAAACATCTACTGTCTAGTTCCCATAATATTTACGGGAACCTAGACTACCCTGCAAGAGAGAGTTACTTTACCTTAGGAACCCAATACATATTGGGTCCTAGGTTCTCGTTAGCATAAACTGTAACGGCCCAGCCTAGGTTCAGAGGCCGCCGCACCTACGTATGGGCCAGCCAGCTTGACCACCCGTGACAACATTACAGGGCTGCAACCCAATACACCCCAACGCCTCCTCGGCCTGTTTTCTCAGCACGCCGCGTTGTTGGCGCTAGGTATCGAACCCGCAACCCTTGATAGCCACCTCTTCCAACAGGGCTCATCACCGACTGAGCTGCAGCTCAGTCGGTGATGAGCCCTGTTGGAAGAGTGGCTATCAAGGGTTGCGGGTTCGATACCTAGCGCCAACAACGCGGCGTGCTGAGAAACAGGCCGAGGAGGCGTTTGGGGTGTATTGGGTTGCAGCCCTGTAATGTTGTCACGGGTGGTCAAGCTGGCTGGCCCATACGTAGGTGCGGCGGCCTCTGAACCTAGGCTGCGCCGTTACATAAAAAGTGCACTTTTTATGTAACGGCCCAGCCTAGGTTCAGAGGCCGCCGCACCCACGCATGGGCCAGCCAGCTTGACCACCCATGACAACGTTACAGGGCTGCAGCCCAATACACCCCAACGCCTCCTCGGCCTGTTTCTCAGCACGTCGCGTTATTGGCTCTAGGTATCGAACCCGCAACCCTTGATAGCCACTCTTCCAACAGGGCTCATCACCGACTGAGCTGCGTTGGTATTAGATGGAGGTTGCTTGACAAATTGTCGGGTAACCTGTCCCTGTAAGTATTAGGTGTTTAGAGTCATATCATACACACACCGATATGTCATCAGCACGTCTTGCTGAAGCACGAACACTACACTCATAGCATGACATGAAGTATACGAGGCATATTATGTAGTATGGGATGCATACTATGTGTTTGTATATGGATCCACCATAGGTGGCAACATGTGAGGGTTATGTAGTATGGGATGCATAACCTCACCACATGAATGCGGCTAGCACGTTTTCTTTTTCGTTGCATGGAAATGTTATGTAGTATGGGATGCATAACATTTTCATGTGTACGCCGCTCATAACATGCATTATGGCCTTTTTTAGAATGCATAGCACAATCATGCATACCATAACATTGCATAAGCACAACGTGCCAAGCTAAAGATTTGCAGGATGACATGTGTACACACATAATTTTTGAGTCAAAAAGAATATAAATTCATGCATTCCCGATCTAGGCACAAGAGTTAGTGTGATGATAGTGAATCATCGTAGGATAAGCATATCATCATTATTGAAAATCCCAGAGCAAGTTAGCAGCATGGGCAAGTAATGAGCAAGTACTTAAGTATGTATTGTTTGTACTATGTTGTTTGGTTCTAGTGGGTGGGCTAGGTGTCTGATTAGTGTTTGTTGTTCCATTAGAATGTCGAGGCGTCCTTCGACAAGGTTGACTCCCCAATCGGAGGGAGAATCTTCAGGTGCGCAGAGTAGCGCAATGATAGAAGGTCTGCGACAAAGCAATGAAGCCTTGTCAAAGCAAGTAGTGGATTTGCAGTCTCAGGTCCAGTCCTTGTTAGCAGTTGTGGCAGGGCAAATTCCGAGAGTTCAGGACCCTGTTGTGGGTCAAGCTGACCATGTTCCCCCCGCTCCTCTGGTGCCTCCGATCGTGGTGCCACCAGAGATGACCTTTATTTCTCAGTTTCAGCGACTTAGGCCTCCGACGTATGATGACAAGGCAGATTACATGGTCTTAGACGATTGGATGATATCAATCGAGAGAGATTTCTCATACTCCGGGATCACTGATGATCAGAAAGTGATGTTAGCCGCATATCAGCTCAAAGGATTGGCAAAGGACTGGTGGCTGAGGGAGAAAGAAGGTCTGAAGGACGGGTGTTCCTGGGAGGCCTTTAAGGACTACTTTTGAGCAAATTTCTGCCATCGGTCGAGAGGGACCGTCTGATGAATGATTTCCTACACTTAAAGCAGAGGCAGCTCACGGTTAGTGCGTACGAAATCGAGTTTAGTAAGCTAAGCCGATTTGCCCCAGACTTGGTGAGTTTCGATGAAAATAGAAGCAAGCGATTTCTGGCTGGGCTAAGGAGTGACGTCCAGCAATTAGCAAGTGCCTATGCTACATCAAGTTATGCTGGTATGGTGGAAGCTGCCTTAAAGGTAGAGGCAATTGATAACGCCAAGAATCGAGGTCAACAACTGAGAAAAGATAAAAGAAAGTCTGATGAGGGTAAGAGTACTCAGGTCCCTGACGCTGCTCGAGGAAGAGAAACAAAGAGGTATGCAGTTTCTGTGGCCGACCGGGCCATCCATTTGAAAGGTGCTATCAAAGATTAGGAGCTTAGAAGAAAGAGCAGATTCATGCGATCCAAGACATCCCAAAGAAAGACTTGTTTTATTCTGTATGCAAGAAGCCGGGCACGATGCTGCCCATTGTTGGAAGAAGCGAGAAGTTGTTTCTTGTGCGGTCAAGAGGGTCATCTCAAGTATCAGTGCCCGCAAGCTCAGCTTACTCTGCAGCCAGTTCCTCTTCAGGCCTTGCCGCCGCCGCAACGAGTGGACAAGGGAAAAGGAAAGTTGAACGTGGTCTCTATGGAGGAAGCTCAGACGTCCATGCAAGTGATATCAGGTTAGATTCTCTCCTAGTTTTAATGTTTAGCTCATAGTTATAGTTTTGAGCGTTCGCTTCCTTAGTCGCGTGTGCAATTTTATAGGATGATTTAAGGTAAAGAACCGCTGGGCGCGTGTTCTGTTCGATTCCGGCGCTACCCACTCATTTGTGGCTAGAGCCTTCGTAGAGCGTTACCGTTTGGATCTCGATCGTGTTGTGATGCGTTCTGTGTCAAGTTTCCTTCAGGCGAATCTGTAGTTTCGGATCAGGGTATTCAGAGAAGTCTCTTCAGATTCCTTAGTAGCCTCGATCGTTGAACTGAGTTCAACGATCTTTCCAATTCTGCGTCGAACCCTAATATAAAATTCTTTTTTCGCCGTCGTTCTCCTTTGCGCTTTCGATTTCTCTGCAAGAATTCTCTTTCCCTCCAAACAGTTCTGCACTTGGTCGTTTTGTTTGTTGAATTTTTGCAGGTACCCATGGCTGTGTCTGTTGTTGTTCTTGTTGTAATGAAGTTTGATGCTGGTTTCGATATTGACATGGAATCCTTTAGCACAACTGACAAGGCCTTTCAAGACATTTTGGGATTATTCAAAGACCAGAACCTGACTGCCATTATGACCACAAGGATCAAGCTGGCATCTGATGAGATAAAGGAATGGGTCTATACTGCCCACAATCAAGATAACAACACCATTGTTGGGTCTATATCTGGCACACAGGTACCTCTAACCCCAGCAATTATATCAGAAGTTTTGAGTTGAGAAATGGTGAAGATACTGCTGACCTGTCTGGAGAGGAGTCTACTGATCTGCTTGCTAGAATGGGTCATTCAGAGGCTAACCCTAGAAAGCTCTTCAAAAGGAACCTATCTGTGGAATACAGATTCCTGGCAGTTGTTGGTAGGAAAGTGCTACTGGCTAAGCACTCTGCCCATGATACAATTTCAAGGTATCAGCTCTGCCTCATGGGAGCTCTTGTAGATAGGAAAATTCTGAATTGGGGAGAAGTCTTCTTTGACCTTATCAAGAAGAAAATCAACAAACGTTTTGTAAACTTTGGAAGGATCATTAGGGTGTTTCTGCAGCACAGGTGCCCTGCTTTGCTGGTCTCCTCTGGAATCCATATCAATACTTCCAAGAGACTGTCTTGTGCCCTCTTTGGAAAGTGGATAGACAAATTAGTAAGCCCAGCAGACCCTCCTACAGCACTCCTTCAGGCACAAGGACTTAAGAGTCACTTCCTCATAGGTCTCTGCCCCTGCAGATGACCTGCCTGTTGTTGTTGCCTCTCCTCCTCCTCCTCCACTTCCAACCCTTCCCATACCATCTACCATTCCAACTCCATCCACCATCATCATATCCAGCCCCTCTCCAACATCCACACCTTCTCCAGTCCCTACACTTCACAACACCAGAAGATCAATTTCATCCATTATTCTCCTACCCTCCACCAAATGTCACTTCATCACCCTCCATTCCATCCTTCACACTCATTGATGATTCCTTTATGGATATTCTCCATCCTCTCCTCCTGAGCTACCTTCTTCCTCCACTTCCTATCAAGACCTTCTACAAGAAATTATTGACCAACCCACATTCACCCCATCTATCTCCATCCCACTGTCCTCCATACCTACCTTACCAACACCTCAACCATCCCTTCCACCTTTCACCATCTCTCCACTACCTCACCATCAGCTGCTCCTCTATCTTCTACCTCTGCTCCAGTCACCCTTGAGCAAGTAGACCTTCCAGCCCTTGCTGACAGGTTATATGAGCTGCTTGCCCCCAGCTCTGTCTTCTGTTGGAGACCTCCCTGGCTCCACTACACCTGTCAGTGGCAGCTCTCTCTGCCAGGCTATCCTCCCTAATCCCTCAGGCAGCCCCTACAGCAGTGTGCCTTGATCCAGCCTTGTCTGAATCTAGGCAGGGGGAGATGCCCTATGAAGTGAGTCTTCCTGCTGCTGCTGTTGCTCCTACTGCTGCTGTTTCTATGAGCCTATCTGCTGCTGCTATTGCTGCTTCTTCTGCTTCTGCTCCTGCTCTTGCTTCTGTTGTTGTGCCTCAAGCACAAGTTCCTCCTGCTGTAATCTTTGCAATAGACCTCAGGTCTTTGCTGTCAAATTTTGACTCTGCATATTTCAGCTGTCTGCTAGAGATAATTGCTGTCCAGCCTCCAGAGGATCTATCCAAGGCACTTATGCCATTCTCTTGCTGTGACCCAAGCATTATCACCTCCTTTGTCAATTCAGTGTATGCTGCTGCCTCTTCTGAAGAAAGCATTATTGTTGCTTCTGATATTTTTGCCTCTACTACTGCTGAAAATGTTGTTACTACTGCTGATGTTTCTGTTATTTCTGTTGAACCAATTTCCAAGGAAATTCTTATGTCAGAGGCACCTGAGTTTGAGCCTTCTGAAGTTTCTGATGATTTCTCTGTTGTTGTATCTGCTGTTGTTAGTGAGACTGTTTCTACTGCTGTCACTGCTCTAGAGCCTATAGTTGTTGCCGCTGTTGTTACTGCTTCTACTCTATCTGCTACTGTTACTGCTTCAACATCTGCTGCTACACCATCTGTTTCCTCATCTGCTTCTATACAGCTCAAGAAGGACTTAATGAAGAAAATAGATGATCTTTATGATGACCAGAGTTCTGATAGTGATGAGTACAGAACAGACTCTGATGACTCTTCTGCTACCGTTGCTAGGAAAAGAAAGGCAAGGAGCAAAGCTATGAAGAGAGTACCTCCTGCCAAGGTCAAAGACAACAATGATATTCCATACTACATTCTACATGACTTCCCTATTACTGAGCACTGGATGCAGTACTCCAAGAACCAACTGAAGGTAATGAAAAAGAAGATAAAATATGAAAAGGGTTCCTCCCAATTCCAACACTCTCATCCTCCTCCACCACCTCCTCCTAATGCAGGTTCAGGTGGAAGCTCTGCAGCTCAACCCCCAGCTAGAAGTCAGGCCCCCTATCAGCCTCATGCTAGATCCTATAATAGGGGAGGCCAATCTAGGGATTCTCATTCTAGGAGAGGAGGATACAGAGAAATCAAAGAGATCTTCAAGTCTACTCCAAAGGTTACTCCAGGCAACACCCATATTCCAGGGGAGGACAAATTTCAACTGATACAACATCTGGTCCTTTTCCCTACAAGTTGAAAGAAACTGTGTCTTCTAGGCCTGCTCAAGACATTCCCTCTAACAAATATGAGCCACCAGTCCCATTTGAGGACCCTGAGAATAATCCAGCTACTTGGACTACAAGAATGAAAGAACTAGCTGCACTAGATCAGATCAAAAAGGCTAGAGAGCAAGGAAAAGATTCATCTAATATCTCAACAATGTCTGAACAAAGAAAGAAAGATCTAGAAAGATATGCATCAAGCAAGTTCTTTTATTCTGACAGGTATATGGAATTGCATCCTGAAGCAGTTGTTCTCAGGCTTAAACAGCAAACATCTTTAGGTGCAGCAGATGATACCAGATCAAAGAAGGAAGCCCTCAATCCCAATAGAGAGATTAAAATGGTTAAGGGCAAGGAAAAGAAATGACAATGTAAGGTGATAATTTCTGTGATTTTTGATTACTATCTGGGATGTTATATATCTCTGTGGTTCTGCAATGGTCTAGCTTGTTGCTTTTCTGTTTTGCTGCTTGAATGTTGTTATTTAATTTTTTCCAAAGTTTGTAAATAGTAATCCTAACCCAAATAGGGGAGATTGTTGGAACACCCTATTACTAATTTGGGTCAGGATCACTATGTCTCTAGGAATCAATGCTTGACCTCCTGTATAGTTCAATAGGTCAATTAGAATTGAGTCTAAGGGTTAGAAGTCTAGGTTTGGAAGCTACCCTCAAGACCAGGATTTTCTGTTTGGAGACCATGTCATATCATCTAGCTCAGCACGACGATTCGTCGAACTCCGATCGACGATCGTCTAGCTCAACTTCGACAGATCGTCGAACTCCGTTCGACGATCGCTGAGCTCAACTTCATCATATCGTCGAGCTCCATTCGACGATCGGTGAGCTCAGGTCGATGATCTTGACTCAGGTTTGGATTTCTATCTCTGAGCTCAGTTCGATGATCTTTGAGCTCAGATCGACGATATTTTGCTGCTGTATATTTCCAGATCGCTGAGCTCAGTTCGACGTTTTTCAGATAACTTCAAGGATGTTTCTAGATTCAAATTCAAATCGGTTAAGGAGTTATTCTGCAATTAATTCTGAAGATTCCCTAGCCATTTTCATTCATTTCTGGACCAAGTTTCAAGGAATAATTCTATGGACTTTCCTCCAGAAGAGATTTTGCAATTAAGGATGCAATTAATGCAGACCAACGGCTATTCTTCTCAGAGAATGTTTTGTTCAGTATTAGAGAATAAAAGAAGAGAATTTTTTTTTGGATCTGAGACACAAGGTTACAGAGAGATACAGATTACAGACACACACAGACAGACATCAGTAATCTTCAACAAAATATTCTGTCTCAAAGAATTCTCAAGAACACTCATCCAAGGAGATCAACCTTTTCTGAAATCTTCAGATCTCTTTAGTTTTCAAGTGTTCAAGGCCAACATATTTCAAGACTCCATACATCCAACATTTCAGTCATTGCTGAAATCATCTATTGCTGGAGTTCAATCTTTGAACGCCTATCACCCTCAGCAAAGCTTCTTTTCCTGAAGATCTCAAGGATTCATGGGGAGCTTTGACAGCAACAATCCACATAGTCTTCTCAGTTGTTTGAGAAAGAGAAGACCTCCATCACTCTCTCACCCCATCTCTGTAAAGGGTTTCTCAAACTCCCTTCAAAATTTTGAGTTTGGTTTTTGAGCACCTTGTCAAAAGCTCATTGGTGGCAAGACACCTGATCAAAAAATCTGATTTGGTTTTTGAGCACCTTATCAAAACCTCATTGGTGCCCAGGACACCTGATCAACTCATCCTGCAGTGGATTCCTACCTAGGGTGGTAGAAGAGTGGATGTACCCAAGTTTAGGAGAACCACTATATTTCCTTGTGTCTTCTGGTTTTGCTTGTCTTTATGTTTGTTTCTGGCCTTGATTATTCTATGATTAGCTTTTGTATAGTTTAGTTCTGTGATTAGATTTTAAACTTCTTCCCTGCTCACTCTTATTACAACAGTTGTTGTAAAAAGTTTAAAAGCACCATATACTTTATTCACCCCCCCCCCACTCTAGAGTATATCAGATCTAGCTGCACTTTCAGTGTGATCCAAGGTGTTGACTCATGTGTATCCGCTCTATTGGGATACACTTCATATTCAAGCTCTAGGACTTATTGGAAAAGACTTGATGTTGGTCTCACCAATGAAGAAGAACATTCTATCAAAGAAAATTTCCTAAGTGTTTTACTCGAGTAGCTCTATATCTACTCGAGTAAACAGCTGAGTTTATACTCGAGTGAAATTACTCTTACTCGAGTAAGAATGACAGATCCCGAGAAGTCTATTTATGGGTCTCGAGTAGTTAAGACAACTACTAGAGTAGATTCCCTCTCTTTCTCGGGTTTACAGAATTTTCTTCTCCAAAAGTTTTCTAAGTAAAGTACTCGAGTAGCCATATAGATACTCGAGTAGTTTATATCTTCTATCTCGAGTAACTGAAAACTGGCTCTCATGTAGTTCATACGTACTCTAGTAGTCTAAGTCATGCACTCGAGTAGTTCATCTACTACTCGAATAATCCAAAGTTTTTACTCGAGTAAACCAGAATTATCCTTCTTAAAATTTTTCTATGTCAATTACTCGAGTAGTCATTTTCATATACTCGAGTAGTTCTTATTCTCTCGAGTAGTTCAACTTCACTACTCGAGTTACCCATTATTCCAGTTTAGAAAATTTTCTAAGTCCCTGTCTCGAGTAATTTCTCAACCACTCGAGTAGTTCATTCTCATATACTCGAGTAGTATTCATTATACTCGAGTAGTCCACTCCACCTCTCGTGTAACTACTCAAGTACTCGAGTATGTCATTTTGATACTCGAGTAGCTGATCTCTTTTTCTTCAAGTATATACTCGAGTAGTTCTCTTCCTTTTACTCGAGTAGTTTTCTGTATACTCGAGTAGTTGTCTTCAGCCCACTCGTGTTGTTTGATAGAGTACTCAAGTAGTCATTTTTTACTCGAGTATATTACTTCAGGTTTTCTGAAAATTTCGTTAAGTCCAGAATAACAGATTTCTTAATGAGCCTTGACGTGATTGGTCCATGTGTCCCTTATTATGAATTAATTATGACAGATTATCTTCTATCCTATATAAAGTCTTCTCAAACCGACAAACCCTAAGCAAGGAGATTATTCAGAAGTTTTGCAGCCGAATATTCTTAAGTTTTCTGATTTCCTCTCCCTCTCTCCAAGAAACGAAAACCGCCACCGCCGCTGTTTCCCGACCGGCTAAGGTTTCAATTTTAGAGGATTCAAATCAAGAAGGTTTTACAGATCGATATTGCCACACAACTCTTCATCTTCTATTTGATCGATCGTGTGAAGCCAAGAAGATCCAGATCTGATTTTTGCCGAGATTTTCTTCACCTCTCTGATAAAGCCGCAAAACCTAGAAGAAGAAGATCATGGCCGACAGTTGCAGATCTGAAAAAGAATTATTGTTTGTATTTTTATACACAATTTATTTCTTTCTTGTAGGAGAAATTTCTCCGAGTGTAGGAGCCTTTTGTCTCCGAGATTGTAGGAAGCTTTATCTTCGGAGTGTAGATCCGTTTTGTGGATCGAGATTATAGGAATATTGTTTTGAGGCATAGGATTGATTTTCAATCCAAGATAGTGGAGTAGTCGAGTCTAGTATATTGCTAGATCGGTAAGGTAAAGTGGATGTACCCAAGGTTGGGGAACCACTATAAATCTTGCTTCATCTGTGGTTGATTGGTAGAGAGTTCTGTGTATTGGTTTGAAATTTTTATTCCGCAAAAAGACGCACATCTCACCTATTCACCCCCTCTAGGTGATTTAGGCAGGCAACTATAAACTTTCAATTGGTATCAGAAGGAGGTTGATCCTTAAAAGGTTAACACCTTGATCAGATCCTTCAATAGTTGTCTCTTGAGATATACCAATAAAATGGACATGGCTAAAGATTTTGCCAAGCTTCCTTTGTGCACCAAGAGTAACTTCCCCATGTGGAAAGAGAGAATCGAGTTCTTTATGGAAGTTGTGGATCCAAGGATCTTCATGATAGTTGAAGAAGGTCCTTATATTCCCATGACCATCTCCACTATAGATCTAACTAAGAAAGTCTCAAAGAAACTGATGGATCTAGATAAGGACGAGATTGCACTTATGTCACTAGACAAAAAGGCCAAAAATATTATAGCAAGTGCAGTCGATGACTCAATGCTGCAAAACCTGATCCACTGCCAGTCTGCAAAGGAGATGTGGCAGTCACTAGTTACCTTGACGGAAGGTACAAAAGAAGTGAGTGATGATAGAAGATCTCTTCTAAATCAGAAGTATGAAGCTTTCCGACAAGGAAACAAGGACACCATTGGTGATACATTTGAGAACTTCTTCAAGATAGTGAATGGGCTAAGGGTCTATGGCAGAGTCTTCACTAATGGAGAATTAAATGATAAGTTCTTGAGATCCCTAACAAAGGAATGAGATAACAAGGTCTATGCCATCAGGGAGTTTGGAAAACTAGCCGAGACAGACCCAAAGAATCTCTTCGGGAAGCTTATGTCATATGAGCTTTAACTCAATACCAGAAAGGCTGAATAAGAGAAGATCAGTTCTGCATTCAAAGAGAAGTCTGTTTCTTTGAAGGCAGATACCTGTAAGAAGTCAAAGATTGTTCCTCCTACTCCAGCACAAGAATTTAGTGAAGAAGAAACCTCGGAGCCAAGCACCTCAGGCTCTGAGCTATCAGAAGGAGAGTTCTCACTACTCTCATGACAATTCAAGAAATTCTTGAACAAGAAGAAGTAATGGAAAGGAAAGGATGCCTCCTATAGAAGATCACGACGTGATGGTGATCGGCAAATAAAAGGCTCAAGTAACCACGATAGGTATGCTCCTAAATAGAATAAACATATTTCTGCTGACATTGTTTGTTATTGTTGTAAAAAGCCAGGTCACGTCATTGCTGACTGCCCCAATAAGAAGAAGGAGGGTGGAAGAAGAGAGGAAAAGAAGTCCTCATACAACAAGAAGAGGACAGAGAAGAGCCTAATAGCCAAAAAGGGCAAGACTCTTAGTGACTTTTACTCATCAGAGTCGAGTGAAGAAGAAGAAGCATATTTTGGGCTCATGGCTCAGACAGATGATGAACAGGAACCCCAGTTCACTAGGAAGGAAAATTCTCACACTCCTCTTTCAGAATCTGAAGTTTCTGAGCATGATCGTGAGGACAGCTCTTCTGATGATAAGTCTGAACTCATGGCCCAGTATAAAGAGTTAATCATGGCTTACGACAAATGTCACCGAGTCGTGAAAACTCAAGCTAAAGAGATAAAGTCTCTTAAAGCTTAAGAGAGCATCTTGAGAGAGGAAGTCGCCAAGACTGACTCAATCAAAGAGAACTTCAATAATGCTATTGAAGAATATAAGAAGGATCTAGAGCACCTTGACCTTAAAGAGAAAATCATCAAAGAGTTGGAAGAACAACTTGCCGCTGAAAAGAAACTTGTTGAAAGTTTCTCGAATCCTAAGACTGTTCTTCCATTCATTATTTAATTCTCAGCTAAGGCCAAGGGTGTTGGACTAGGTCATGAAGAAGCTCCTAGTAAGTATTCTCGGAGAAATAAGTCTCAACGGAAGAATAAGGCCGCCAAGAAGGCCTTGGCCAGAGAGAATGGGAAAGCCCCTCAAGATCAGACCTCTTTCAAAAAGGTCATATTTCCTTCAAATGAGTTTGATCGTGACTCATCCTACGGACACTTTGCTAGGCCTACCTATGTAGAGCCAAAGTCCAGCTATCAAGGATGGACTCGCCCCAGAAACGTTGGTGAAATTGTCTTTAAGGCACCTTATGAAGAAGTGATTCTTCAGAGCTATGGCCCTTTCAATAATAGTCATAACTTCAAGAAGGCACCAAAGGCAAAGCATGTTGTACAAAGCCAGTGAAGGAGAAGAAAACATGTGATTGTCATCATCATGAAGCTTCTTCCTCCAAGAATGTTGCCCCTGCTAGACCACAATTCAAAAAGGACAAGCAGGAGAACATAAGGCAAAGATACAACAGATTTGACTGTCGGTGTTGTGGCAGAACTGGTCACTTTGCCATTGATTGCTGGTTTAATCCCAGACATGCTACAACCCCTCATGTTGGCAATATGAGAAAGACCACTCCTAAAGCTAATTTTCGTAGGGGGAGTGTTCTAACCCAAGACCAAGGACCCAAATGTATTTGGGTTCCTAAGGAAAACTGATTGTGATTGCAGGTATGTCCAAAGACCACCAAAATGCTGATCTGGTATTTGGACAGTGGATGCTCTCGGCATATGACCGGGACTAGAATCCTACTTCAGACTTCTCTCCAGTCTTGAATGGACCAAAGGTTATCTTTGGAGGTTCATATCGTGGAATCACTAAAGGCTATGGTATGATTACTAATGGTAGTAAATCCTTCTCAGATGTAGCTTATGTTGAAGGATTGGAACACAATCTTCTAAGCATAAGCTAACTCTGTGATAAAGGACACATAGTTGAGTTTCATGTTGATAAGTGCTTGATAAAATCTGTTGATAATTTGGAAACGATTCTATCCAGCACTCGAAGCAGAAACATATTTTGTTTGAATTTCATTTGTATAGACTCTTCTACACCAGTGTGCCTTTTAGCAAAAGATAGTGCATCTCTTGGTGACCAATGGCACAAGAGACTAGCACATATTAATTCTAAAACTACTAATAAATTATTTTCAATGAACTTAGTACGTGATTCCCCAAATGTCAATTACGTCAAAGATAGACCTTGTCATGCATGTGTAAAAGGCAAGCAAACAAGATCTACCTTTAAAAGCATTATTGGCAAAGATTCTAATAGATGTTTACATCTACTGCATATGGGCTTGTTTGGTCCACTGCAAATTAGAAGTTTGGGAGGTAAGGATTATACGTTAGAAATTTTTGATGATTACTCGTGCTTTGCGTGGGTGTTCTTTCTGAAACACAAGTCAGATACCTTCGACATCTTTACTAATTTTGTCAGGCAAGTACAGAATGAATACAACTGCTCCATAGTCAAAATCAGAAATGATAATGGAACAGAATTCAAGTCTAGGGCCATGACAGAATTTTGTGAAAGCTTGGGTATCTTTCATGAGTTTTCCTCTCCTCATACTCCGCAACATAACGTAGTGGCCGAGAGAAGGAATAGGACACTCATAGAGGCCTACAGGACCATGTTGAGAGATGCCTCACTACCAGAATATTTCTGGGATGAAGCCGTCAACACTGCATGCCACGTGCAAAACCGAGCACTCATAAATAAAAACCACGATAAGACACCTTACGAACTTCTAAAGGACAGGAAACCAACTATCTCATATTTTAGAATTTTTGGTTGTAAATGCTTCGTCCTTAACAATGGTAAGTATCATACTACCAAGTTTAGAGAAAAGAGTTTTGAAGGTATTTTTGTAGGATATAGTAGCCATAGTAAGGCATATAGGATATTCAATAAAAAAACCCTAGTTATAGAAGAATCAATACATGTTGAATTTGATGAGATGAGTATGTTCTAAGGCAACTCTTCTAGTGTGCTTACTGAAGATGCACGTACAAAGTTGAAAGAACTCAGCTTGGATGAACCATCTGAAGGCAAAGGTGAAAAGTTCATCAAGATCACCTCTCCAACCCCTATTGGAGAGATTGATGATCAAGATGAAGAAGTCACTCCGGTGATTGAAGAGAATGCAGATGCAAGGACTCTAAAGCTCAAACATCTGAAGGATCACCCCATGGACCAGATCATAGGATATCCCAGGGATGGTGTCAGAACTCATAGAGGTACAACTAATGAGAATCTAAATTTAAGTTTTCTCTTGCAGGATGAACCAAAGAAGTTTGCGGAAGCAAACTCAGACGCACCATGGATAATGTCGATGGAAGAAGAACTAAATCAGTTCAAGCGCAGCAAAGTATGGAAACTTGTTCCAAGACCCAATGGTAAGAACGTCATTGGGACGAAATTGGTTTACAGGAACAAGATGGACGAGGATGGAACGATTATAAAGAACAATGCCAGACTTGTCGCAAAAGGTTATCGTCAAGAAGAAGGAATCGACTTTGACCAGACGTACGCTCCAGTGGCAAGGCTGGAGGCAATAAGGTTATTCCTAGCATATGCTCCACTCAAAGGCTTCACTGTCTACTAGATGGACATGAAGTCTGCCTTCCTTAATGGTTACATAAAGCAAGAGGTATATGTAGAACAACCTCCAGGTTTCGTTGATCCTAACTTTCCTTTTTTACGTTTACTGCACAATGCTTTATATGGTCTGAAACAAGCCCCTCGGGCTTGGTATGAGACGATGTCTAGCTTTCTACTTGAGAACAAGTTCACAAGGGGAAAGATAGTGAAGGTCCACCTAGTGTCAACTATGCGCACCTATGGGGGGGGGGAATAGGTGAAGTGTAGCACTTTTATGGAATTTATAATAGTACCTGCACAATAAAGATAAACAGCACAGCACACAGAAAACACAGGCAATTTATAGTGGTTGCCCGACTTGGGTACATCCACTTTCCCCCTTCGACCTATCTCCCAACAAGGGACGACTCGGTCACTTCTCCAACAGGATTGAAATCCAATCCCTGCACTATCGGAAGGAACCCTTCCACACGTAGGAGTCAACACTCCCACAAAACCGGGTTGCACCCAACCCTTACAACACGGAACAAATGTTCCTTTACAACAAAAGTAAGAATAGAATGTACACGAGATACAAACTTCGTTTGGAGACTAAGGTATCCCTCTTTGTTGACGACGTGTTCTTGAAGTCCACAAAGAGTGCACAACCTTGAATCTCTCTTGGAGAGGATCTCCCCGGAACCGGCGGCGGCAAGATTGGCGGCGGCAAGGTTCACGGGTTCGGTGGCGACGACGATATGCGGCAGCTATTCTTTAGAGATCCAAACTTCGTAGCGAAGCTAGCTAGGTCTACCAATGGTCACACGAGGATCGGTCGCCTTGATCGATTCGGACGGGGAAGTTTTTCCCGATCAACAAATCGAGAGACAAGGGATCTCTGGATAGACGCGTGAGACTCTAAGCTTGGCTAAGCTTCTGTCGCCGGAGATCGGGAAGAAACGCGATCAACAGCGGCGACCAACTAGCGCGAGCGACGACGGAGGCGGCGGAGCAGTTTCGCGATATTAGGGTTAGAGCTCGGCTTCTTTTCTGTCTGTGTATGTCTACTGTTTAAAATACCCGTATATATATAATGTGGATACTTTCAAATTGACCGTTGTGGGACCCACAAGAAGAATCCCGAAAACCGGTTCAAAATGGTCCAGCGGCAGAATCCGGTCCAGCAGCTTGCAGAGAAAACGCTAAGTAAAAATCGGCGAGATTCGCAGGTGATTCTCGACGAATCGGCAAGAATCAGTTAGTGATTCTCGACGATTCGTCGAGAATCACTTGTGATTCTCGCCGAATCACTTGTTGATTCTCAACGAATATAACTTGTATTCAAGATCTGCTTAATGACTGGTTCGGCGAGAATCACTAGTGATTCTTGCCGAATCTTACTTGGCACCGTTTTGAGGTAGCCTGAGAGAGTCGGCGAGAATCACTAATGATTCTCGACGATTCGGCGAGAATCACTAGTGATTCTCGCCGAATCGGCGAGAATCACTTGGTGATTCTCGTCGAATTTTCCTTAGACGAATTTTCGTCTTTCCACCCAAGAGCTGCTCCTTGACCCATCCATGCTCCTTGGCTTCTCTTGCATAAACACGACCCTGTACTTGAAATTAAGTGCACTCCAATAGAGAGAGTACACGTAGGCCAACACACTGATCTGCTCAACGAGGGATTACGTCGTGCAGACCCGTGTATATTGACCTACTGCACCATGACATTGGTGTGCACTTAGCGTGGAATAACTGCAAGCACAACTTGAAATAATTTGTCAAAAACATTGCCTATTTACCTTAGCTTGTTCAGGGGCTTCTTCAAATCAGGTACGTTGTGGATACAATACCCAACAATCTCCCCCTATTTGAAGAAGCCTAAACCCTAAAAGCTAAGGTGAATAAGGCGTATGGGAATGAAAATCATAACTTAGACGAATTAAGTTTAGAGAGATATTCATTACCGATACCAATTTCGTGCGAGCAAACTTTGGAGCCACCTTAGCCTTAGCCGAGAGGGTAATCTCCCCCTTTTCGGCTTCTACAAATCTGGGTCTGTAGCGTTTGACCCTTTGCTCCCCCTCAGTTCTTGCATCTGTACTTACGCTTGAGTTCCTTGCTCCCCATCAGTTCTTGCACGAGCCTGGAGCTTCTGTAGTCTTCATTCCTCATAGTTTAGCATCCCCAATTCAGTCTTGAAAAGACTGAACTTGGCCTCATCTAAGGGCTTTGTGAATATGTCAGCAATCTGCTTGTCCATGGGGACATAACAGAGAGAGATGTCCTTGTTCTCCACGTGCTCCCGAATGAAGTGATAGCACACTTCAATATGCTTTGTTCTGCTGTGCGATACAGGATTGTTGGCAATCACAATAGCACTGGAGGAGTAGAAGTACATTGGGATGTCCTTGAACTGAAGGTCGTAGTCGGCTAACTGGTTTCTGATCCATAGGATTTGTGCGCAACAGCTTCCTGCCGAGATGTACTCAGACTCTGCTGTGGAGGTAGCTACACAATTCTGCTTCTTGCTGTTCCATGAGATAAGCCTTCTTCCAAGGAATTGACACGTCCCGGAAGTGCTTTTCCTGTCATCCCTACTTCCTGCAAAATCAGCATCTGAAAAACCTATTAGATCGACATCATTGTTTCTCGGGTACCACAAGCCAAGATTGGGAGTACCTTTAAGGTATCTTAGAATTCGCTTCGCAGCGACATAGTGAGATTCCTTAGTGTTCACCTGATATCTGGCACAGACACATGTGGAGAACATAATATCCGGTCTACTGGCAGTAAGGTAGAGCAGGGATCCAATGATGCTTCTGTATTTGGTTTCATCGAAAGGTTTACCTTTCTCATCCTTATCGAGAGACATAGTGGAGCCCATTGGAGTCCTCATAGAGGTTGCATTCTCCATACCGAATTTCTTAAGGAGTTCATTTGTGAACTTCGTCTGAGAGATGAAGATTCCATCCTCAGACTGTTTCACTTGAAGTCCCAAGAAATACTTGAGCTCTCCCATACTGCTCATTCCAAACTTTCCTTGCATAAGTTTAGAAAACTTTTTGCAAAGATTGTTGTCCGTTGAGCCGAATATTATGTCATCGACATAGATTTTTACCAGTAAAATCTTGCCTTTGACTTCCCTAAGAAACAATGTTTTATCTATTTAACCTCTAGAGAACTTGTTCTCAAGAAGAAAACTAGATAAAGTCTCATACCAAGCTCGTGGAGCTTGTTTTAAACCATAGAGAGCTTTATTAAGAAAATATACATGATTGGGATAAGTAGGATTGACAAAACCTGGGGGTTGAGCGACGTATACTTCCTCTTTCAGGTCTCCGTTCAAGAATGCTGATTTCACATCCATTTGATAGACTGTGAATCCTTTGTGCGAAGCATACGCGAGGAACAATCTGATTGCTTCGAGCCTTGCCACTGGTGCAAAGGTCTGCTCGAAGTCAATCCCCTCCTCCTGTCTGTAACCTTGAGCCACCAGCCTTGCCTTGTTCTTTATGATGACACCATGTTCATCCAGCTTGTTTCTGAAGATCCACTTGGTGCCAATCACATTTTACTTGTATGGTCTGGGAACTAGCGTCCAAACGTTGCAGCGTTCGAATTGATGTAGTTCATCTTGCATGGCCAGAATCCAAGCCGCATCCTTGTTCGCCTCGTCGAACTTCTTTTGCTCAACCTGTGACAGGAAGCTAAGATGCAACACTTCGTTAATAGTACCTCTTCGAGTTCTGACACCGACACGAGGATCTCCGATGATCTGATCTCTAGGATGATCCCTCACGTGCCGGAGCTCTAGAAGTCTGGCGTCTGGAGCTTCGACTACTTCTTGGGCTTCTCTTTCTTCTAAGAGATTGGTTCCATTTTGATCTTCAACATTTTCAGATGACGTGGATGTGGAAACTTTGACGTACTTAGGAGTGTCATCTTTAGTAGTCTCATCCAGACTCAGATGTTCAAGTCATGCACCTGCATCTTCAAGAATACCACTGGAAGAATTGCTGTTAAGCAAACTTCCTTCATCAAATACAACATTTATGGATTCTTCTACCACTAGGGTTTTCTTATTGAAGACCCAATAGGACCGAATGTGGGAACTATAGCCCATGAATATGCCTTCGAAGCATTTTTCACCAAATTTAGTACGCGGGTACTTCCCATTATTCAGTACATAGCATCTGCAACCAAAAATCCTCAAGTAGGCCATGGTTGGTTTCCTGCCTTTCAGTAGCTTGTAAGGCGTCTTGCAGTGATGCTTGTTGATCAAAGCTCGATTTTGTACATGACAAGCTGTATTGACAGCCTCTGCCCAGAAGTATTCCGGGAGAGAAGCGTCTTTCAACATTGTCGTGCAGGCTTCAATGAGAGTTCGATTTCTCCTCTCCGCAACTCCATTTTGCTGAGGAGTGCGCGGGGAGGAAAACTCATGAAAGATACCTTGTTCTTCACAAAATTCTATCATAGCACCAGATTCGAATTCTGTTCCATGGTCACTTCTGATTTTGACCACTGAGCAGTTAAATTCGTTCTGAATCTGCTTGACAAAACTAGTGAAGATGTCAAACGTCTCTGACTTTCGTTTCAAAAAGAACACCCATGTAAACCGAGAATGATCATCAACTATCACTAGCGTATAGGACTTGCCTCCCAAGCTATGAACTTGCATTGGACCAAACAAGTCCATATGTAAGAGGTAGAGGCATCGTGAAGAATCTTTGTCTACGATGCACTTAAAGGTAGCCCGAGTCTGTTTGCCCATCTGGCATGCAGGACAGGGGCTATATTTGATGCACTTGATACTGGGAGCATCCCTTACTAAGTTCTTAGAAAACAGCATACTAATTGTCTTGAAATTAATATGTGCCAGTCTCTTATGCCATTGATCACAAAGAGATGCACTGCCTGTTGCCACAAGGCATACGGGGGTAGATGAATCTATACTGAGAAAATCTAAGCAGAAGATATTTCTGCTCCTAATGCCTGATAATACCGTCTCAGAAGAGGTATGTGAAATTATCAGACATTTATCCTTGCAGAACTTAACGTCATAACCTTTATCACATAACTGACTTACACTGATCAGGTTATGGTTTAACCCTTCAACATAAGCCACGTCGGTGATAGAGATTATACCGTTGGAAATCATACCGTAACCTCTGGTGACTCCTCGATCTGACCCTCCAAAGATGACTTTGGGTCCATTCTCGACTGGAGTGTAATCACGCAGCAGGCTTCTTGTCCCAGTCATATGCCGGGAGCATCCACTGTCCAAATACCAGATCGGCATTTTGGTGGCCTTTGTACATTCCTGCAAAACAAAATTAATTTGCCTTAGGAACCCAATCAAACTTGGGTCCTAGATTCCTCGTTAGCACACTCCCCCTCGGTTGGTTAACCCTACGAGTGGTCGGCCTCGCAGTGCTAACATAGGGAGTCTCGTAATACCTTGGATTATACCAACAATCCACGGCAAAGTGACCGACTTTGCCACAGCACCAACAGTCGAATCTGTTGTATCTCTTCCTAGGCTCCTGCCTTACCCTTGGAATGGTGGGTATAGCTGGGGCCTTGGATCTGGAGGAGGAGGTCTCATGGTGACAGCAGTCACACGACTTCGTCACCTTCTGTACAACAGGCTTGGCTTTTGGTGCCTGCTTTCCATTATGGCCGCTAGAGAATTGACCATAATTTCCCATGTGGATTTCCTCATAAGGTGCCCTGAGGGCACTCTCACCGAAGTTCCGGGGAAAGGTCCAACCATCATATCTGCTCTTGGGCTTTGCAACCGAGGGCCGGAAATGATGACCAAAGGTCGATTCAAAGTCATGTTGGTTGCAAGGAAAGCTAGGCTTTCTGAACGCAACAGGACTAAGAGGAGCCTTACCCTTTTCATCAGCAGAGGCCTTCTTGGCGGCCTTATTCTTCCTCTGGTTCCTGTTTCTCCTGGATGAGGAACCAGATACCCCTACATGCCCCAAGCCAGCTCCTTTGGCCTGAGCAGAGAAGGTATCAACAACTGGAAGAACAGTTTTTGGCATAGAGAAGCTCTTGACGATCTTCCTTTCTGCCGCAAGTTGTTCTTCCAACTTGTCGACTTCCTCCTGCTTAAGATCAAGGAGCTTAAGAGACTCTAAGTGCTTCGAAGTCAGGTCAAGGTGCTCCTGTCGGAGAGAAATCAAGCTGGTGACCTCTTACCTTAGGGAAACACACTCACCCTTAAGGAATTTTACTTCCTTTTTCTCAGCCTTCAATCTCTTTCGGCACTCCTCGAAAGTGTTGAGCAGAAGCTCATACTTCTCGAGGAGTTCAGCTTCGCGGGCCGAAAGGCTATCCTCAGGTTCATCATCCTGAGACTCAGGATCAGAGTCAGAGTCGGAGAGAGGGGTGTGAGCTTTTACCTTCCCAGTAAATGGGGGACATTCTCCTTCTGAGTCGGAGCGACCCACCATCCCGAAGTAGGCTTCCTCATCATCACTGGAGTCAGAGGAATCAGACTCACTTAGTGTCTTTGGCCTTCTGGCGATGTAGCTCCGCTCCTTCTTCTTATCTCTGGAGGATTTGAGCTCCTCTCCTTTCCCTTTTTCTCTTTTGCCTTGATAGCAGTCGGCCACGACGTGTCCTGGCTTATTGCATCCAAAGCAGATAATGTCAGAAGAGCGATGTTTGTTAGGTTTAGATGCATACCTGTCAGAAGAATAATTTTTCTTCTGATGCCTAGAGGAGGAGCCATCTCTCTTTCTTTGATTCCTCATCTTGAGGAACTTCTTGAACTCTCTGGTGATGAGGGAGAAATCCTCCTCTGACAGCTCTGAGCTGGAGGAGCATGGCTCGGAGTCCTCCTCCTCATCCATTTTCTTAGGCAGGTATGAAACCGCACCCTTGCCTTTTCTGGAGTGACTGGCTTTTAGAGCCACAGTCTTTTCTTTGGCTGCTGCCTTCTCTGCTTCTTCTTCTACTTTTCTGGTGTTCAGCTGAAGCTCATAGGACATCAGCTTCCCAAACAGAATTTGTGGATCAGTTTTAGCTAGTCTGCCAAACTCTCTGATGGCGCAGATCTTTGTGTCCCATTCCTTAGTAAGGGACCTAAGGAATTTATCATTGAGTTTACCATTAGTGAACACTCTTCCGTAGCCTTTGAGGGCGTTGACAATCTTGAGGAAGTTCTCGTAGGTGACTCCGATCTCTTCCTTAGCCCCTTGTCTGAAGGCCTCATATTTCTGGTTCAGGAGGGATCTCCGATCATCCCTCACTTCATCCGTGCCCTCCATTAGGATGATCAGGCACTGCCAGATCTCCTGAGCTGTCCTGCAGTTGCTGAAGTTTTGCATCATAGAGTCATCAACTGCGCTGACCAGAATGTTCCGTGCCTTCATGTCAAGTCCCACTAGCACCATCTCGTCCTTGTCCATTTCAGAAAGTGTCTTCGGCACTTTCTTGGTGAGGTCAATGGTGGAGGCCTTAGTGGGGACATAAGGTCCCTCCTGCACGATAATGAAGAGTAGAGGATCCACTGCTTCCATGTAGAACCTGATCCTTTCCTTCCAGATAGGAAAGTTGAGCCTGGTGCACACTGGGATCTTGCCGGAGAACTTGAGCCCGTCCATAGTAGATGTTTGCCTCCTTGACACTTGTGGCAAGATTCAACTCAAGGTGTTAACCTTTTTGATGAGGAACCTCGCTCTGATACCACTTGAAGGTCCACCTAGTGTCAACTATGCGCACCTATGGGGGGGGGGGAATAGGTGAAGTGTAGCGCTTTTGTGGAATTTATAATAGTACCTGCACAATAAAGATAAACAGCACAGCACACAGAAAACACAGGCAATTTATAGTGGTTCCCCGACTTGGGTACATCCACTTTCCCCCTTCGACCTATCTCCCAACAAGGGATGACTCGGTCACTTCTCCAACAGGATTGAAATCCAATCCCTGAACTATCGGAAGGAACCCTTCCACACGTAGGAGTCAACACTCCCACAAAACCGGGTTGCACCCAACCCTTACAACACGGAACAAATGTTCCTTTACAACAAAAGTAAGAATAGAATGTACACGAGATACAAACTTCGTTTGGAGACTAAGGTATCCCTCTTTGTTGACGACGTGTTCTTGAAGTCCACAAAGAGTGCCCAACCTTGAATCTCTCTTGGAGAGGATCTCCCCGGAACCGGCGGCGGCAAGATTGGCGGCGGCAAGGTTCACGGGTTCGGCGGCGACGGCGATATGCGGCAGCTGTTCTTTAGAGATCCAAACTTCGTAGCGAAGCTAGCTAGGTCTAGCAACGGTCACACGAGGATCGGTTGTCTCGATCGATTCGGACGGGGAAGTTTTTCCCGATCAACAAATCGAGAGACAAGGGATCTCTGGATAGACGCGTGAGACTCTAAGCTTGGCTAAGCTTCTGTCACCGGAGATCGGGAAGAAACGCGATCAACAGCGGCGACCAACTAGCGCGAGCGGCGACGGAGGCGGCGGAGCAGTTTCGCGATATTAGGGTTAGAGCTCGGCTTCTTTTCTGTCTGTGTATGTCTACTGTTTAAAATACCCGTATATATATACTGTGGATACTTTCAAATTGACCGTTGTGGGACCCACAAGAAGAATCCCAAAAACCGGTTCAAAATGGTCCAGCGGCAGAATCCGGTCCAGCAGCTTGCAGAGAAAACGCTAAGTAAAAATCGGCGAGATTCGCAGGTGATTCTCGACGAATCGGCGAGAATCAGTTAGTGATTCTCGACGATTCGTGGAGAATCACTTGTGATTCTCGCAGAATCACTTGTTGATTCTCAACGAATATAACTTGTATTCAAGATCTGCTTAACGACTGGTTCGGCGAGAATCACTAGTGATTCTCGCCGAATCTTACTTGGCACCGTTTTGAGGTAGCCTGAGAGAGTCGGCGAGAATCACTAATTATTCTCGACGATTCGGCGAGAATCACTAGTGATTCTCGCCGAATCGGCGAGAATCACTTGGTGATTCTCGTCGAATTTTCCTTAGACGAATTTTCGTCTTTCCACCCAAGAGCTGCTCCTTGACCCATCCATGCTCCTTGGCTTCACTTGCATAAACACGGCTCTGTACTTGAAATTAAGTGCACTCCAATAGAGAGAGTACACGTAGGCCAACACACTGATCTGCTCAACGAGGGATTACGTCGTGCAGACCCGTGTATATTGACCTACTGCACCCTGACATTGGTTTGCACTTAGCGTGGAATAACTGCAAGCACAACTTGAAATAATTTGTCAAAAACATTGCCTATTTACCTTAGCTTGTTCAGGGGCTTCTTCAAATCAGGTACACTGTGGATACAATACCCAACAGATAGACAAGACATTATTTCTTAGGGAAATAAAAGGCAAGATTCTGCTAGTACAAATCTATGTCGACGATATTATCTTTGGTTCTACTGACGACTACCTTTGTAAGAAGTTTTCAAAACTTATGCAAGGTGATGAGTTGTAAATATTCCTTTTTTATGTACATTAAATTAGTCGTTTTAGTTTATTTTTGTTATTTTTGTTTATTTTTCTTTAATAAATTGCTTCCTTTTTCTAAATATTTCCTAACTTATGTTTATTTTGATTTCCTGAAATTTTCAGGAAAAGTCGCCAAAATTGTATAGTACACGGCCGTGTACTTTGGGTCACGCCCATCACCAGGGTGTGATACCTCAAATTCCCGTGAAATCAGCGCATTTGAAGAAGAAAAGTGTGACACGCCCTGTCACATGGCCGTGTCAAATGTGACACGGTCGTGACCTGGCCTGTGTCAGCCGCGCTCGACGTTTTGCGCTCGACATTCGCTGACCCGACAAGGACACGCCCGTGTCCCGTGATCCGACACGCCCGTGTCATCCCTGCTCGACATTCGTCAATACTCCCCGACACGCCCGTGTCATCCCCGCTCGACATTCGTCGACACTCCCTGACACGCCCATGTCATCCCCGCTCAACATTTTCCGCTCGACATTCGTCGAGACTCCCCAACACGCCGAGCGTCGAGTAGAAAATATCGAGCGGGGATGACACGGGCATGTTAGGGAGTGTCGACGAATGTCGAGCGGGGATGACACAGACATGTCAGGGAGTGTCGACGAATGTCGAGCGGGGATGACACGGGCGTGTCGGATCACGGGACACGAGCATGTAATTGTAGGGTCGATGAACGTCGAGCGCAAAAAATCGAGCGTGGCTGACACGGGCCACGTCACGGTCGTGTCACATTTGACACGATCGTGTGATAGTGTGTGTCACACTTTTCTTCTTCAAATACGCAGATTTCACAGGAATTTGAGGTATCACGCCCTGGTCACGGGCGTGACCCAAAGTACACGGGCGTGTACTATACAATTTTGGCGATTTTTCCTGAAAATTTCAGGAAATCAAAATAAACATAAGTTAGGAAATATTTACAAAAAGGATGCAATTTATTAAAGTAAAATAAACAAAAATAACAAAAATTAACTAAAACGACTAATTTAATGTACATAAAAAAAGAATATTTACAACTCATCAAATACTCTCATACTTAAGCTTTTGCTATTCTAGAGGAAAAGTTGGAGATGAACTTATAAGTAATTAAAGAAATCTTAAGTTTAGCTACCGCTTGATTTAATTGAAAGAAAGATCAATAATGAATACCCGGGGTATAAGAATAAATCCTAAATTATGTCAAAAAGTTAAATAAAGAAAGAGTTTCAACTAAAAACTTCTGATATGATCGAATAGATAGCAAAAAAATTATTTGTTATGTTAACAAAAATAGATTGGATTTATGAAAACTTGAGCTTGTAAGAATTACAGGAAATAATTTTATTTACAAATTATGCTCTCAAAAATATTTTAAAATTAAATCTAGAATTATTTGAGATTGGTGGAGTAGGATATCATGGTATATGAAGAAGGCTTCGGTTTAGAGGCGAGGGTATATTTTTTTGCTCGAACCTTTAATGAATTTTTTTGGCTTGAAAATGGATCTTAGGAAAACGAAATCTAATTTTCCATAACATAAATTTTTTTACATCTTCATAATAATCCAATGTATATGTATAGTAGTAATGAATTTTATCATCTTACTTTATAACATATAATCTTTTCAAATATTGGATGCATATGTTTATGGAACGAAATCTTATTTTCATTGACATAAGATTTTTTAAGGGTCGAAATCATGTCAAGTATGACATGAAAAAAAAGTGATAGGTTTTTGTTCAAAATAAAATTAGGTTTAATAAAACATTTTTGAGAGCAACCTTTATAAAATAAACGTTCCTATATTGCGAAAAAAAGCTTGGAGTAACATAACTTGAAATATAAGATTGTTAATTTTTAACAAAAGAAATGTGCAACTATTTAGATGAATTAGAAGTGGTGCTGAAAACAGGTCTCTATCTAAATAAAATATCACATGAAAAATTTTTAAAACTTAACCCCAGATTTCTAAATCTATCGATCTTCAATTAATAAATGAATAGTAAGCAAAGAATAACTAAAATTTGCTTATAAATTAACTCGCAACTAAATTTTTTGGAGAGCAAAAAGGGTTAAGAATCGAGATATTTGATTTTATTTTGTTACATAATGAACAAAACATTTTTTTGGAATTTTTTAGAGTTTTCATCATTTTTTTTGTATTTTATTTATTTATTTTTTTGATTTATTATCATTTTTTAAATTTTAGAGTTATTCTTTTTTTTTAGGATTTTTGGTTTTTCGAAATTTTTTACAAAAAAAGTATAAGGTAAAAACTCAAGGGCCCGCGAACAGACTCTTATTTAAGTGGTTGGTTCGATGAGTCGAACGTCGCGGGATTTCTAAAAAGAGAGTTTTTACAAATAAGAAGATGGGGGGTGAAAGAGAAAGATTATTTTTTTACAAAAAATATTTACAAATAAAAGAAAATTTGTTTTTTTGAATTTTTATTTTATGAAATTTTTCGAACTTTTTGTTTTATAATTTTTTAATTTTGTGGTTTTATGATTTTTTTGAAGTTTTTTTATTTATTATTATAAAAACCAATGAATTTTTTTTTGAGATTTTAAATTTTTTGCATTTTTTTTGTATTTTTTGCTAAGTACAGAATATAAAAAACGCAGAATAGGAAAACACCCTCATACTTAAACCCAACATTGTCCTCAATGTTGCTATCTAAGTGTGCGGAACAAATAATTTACAAAATTAAATATGCACAAAAATCAAAAGAGAGTGTAGAAGCTTCCCTTAGACGAGTTCGGGGATGCTCGGGGTGAAACACTGCTTTATTTAGAAAACATAACAAAACGATAACAGAAAAATCAAGAACGATAATTTCGGCCAAACGGTTGTTGGCGGTAGTGGGGCAATTGTGTGTGTGACTCGAAGCGAATGTCTTAGCTTGTGAGCGTAACAGAAGTGCGACCCCCTAGCGCGCACAAAAACATGAAGTGCGCTGAAGCAAAAAAGAACTATAATTGTTTTGAAAATTTTTAGTTTATTATTTTTTTGGTAAAATTCTTTTTTGGGTTTTGAAAAGAAATAAAAAAATTAAAACAAAATAAATATACGGGAATTTTTTGTGGTTTTCAGGAGAGGATTTTTTTATATAGATATATTTTAAAATAACAAATTAGTATATATATATATATATATATATATATATATATATATATATATATATATTGGTGTTTATACGTAGGTGTTTTTTTATGGGTTTTGTGGTTTTTTAATTTTTTAGGTTTTTTTTTGGAGTTTTGTAGATTTTTAGAGTTTTTTGTTTTATAGTTTTTAGGTTTTTGGATTTTTAGTTTTTAGTTTTTTTTGTTTGAGTTTGTTAGTTTTTTTAAGTTGTTATTATGATTATTATTATTATTAGTATTAGTATTAGTATTTTTTTGTTGACCATGTTTTTAAATTTTGTGATATATATAAAAATAGGTAAAATTAGTAGGTGTAACGCCCCGAAAAGTGGTGTGCGAGTCGGTCACGAATGAAATGTTTTTGGTGCCTGTAGGGGTACACGGCCTAGGACACGGGCGCGTCCAAGGCCGTGTCTGGCTGGTGATTTTTTGGTCGTTTTCAACCCGAGAAGGACACGGCCAGAAACACGGTCAGATGACACGGGCGTATCATCCGACACGGGCGTGTGTCAACCCGTGTCCCTACCCGTGTCCTGATGGGTCGTGTCCGTTGCCGTGGCGGTTATGCGTGACACGCCCACGAACACGGGCGTGTCGAGGAACACGACACGGGCGTGTCAGGTCAGACACGGGCGTGTCTTGGCCCGTGTGCGTTTCTCAGTTCGACAATCGAGCCTGGATCGAGGCACACGGCCATGGACACGGCCATGTGCCAAGCCGTGTGCGGCCCAGGTCTGGGGAATTTTGTGCAGATCCGAGACGTTCATTTTCTTTAATTTAGATCCAACGGACCAGATGAAATTCTGCTCTGTTAAGGCCGGGAATAGGGGGTTATTTCCTCATTTTCTCTCCAAAGTTCTCCTTTTCCAAAGTGAGAGAGAAGTGGAAGAAGAAGGAGGTTTCCGGCCGCCGGCGGAGCATCGGAGCACCGTTTTGAAATCGGAGAGCGGATCCGTGGAGGGAAGGTCATTGCGAAGAGTTCTAACCGCGTAGTTTTTCCATTGCGCCAAAACGGACTACAAGGGTAACGATTCTCAACTCGAGCGTTTGAAGCTCTTTCTTTTGCATAGGGAACCCCGCTCCTGCGAGTGTGTGGCGAGTGCGTGGTGTTCCTTGGGGTTGATGTGAATAGTCCCCCTTGTGTTGCATATAGAGCCCGGAATCGTAAGTACGGGCATAGGCATTGTGTGTGAAGCCTACCCGGACGTGTTTTGTCCGGATCGGTGATGTTGCATTTGATGTGGTTTTGCCGGAGAAGACTCCGTGCTTTGGATTTTTCGGGTTCTACGCGGTAGATTGCAGCAGGGATCCTTGGAGGTTAGCTACAAGGCGCACCCGGAAAATTGAGCGGAAACGTGTTCTGCTAACTTGGCGGTCTGGGAGCCGGCCTTGATCATAACTGGGTTATGAGATTGTTTTGGAAAAATTTGGGATCCGAGAGAAGCTTGGCCCGTGCAAAGGACTTAAATTGGACATGCGGCGTGAGCAACGGGCAAGTGGAATTGGACCTAGGCTATGTGGTTCGGTGCGAGAGACCCGAAGACGGGGACTGGCCGTTGGCATAGTCGGAGCCTTAGACGGTGGTCAGAAAGGCTAAATGCTCACATGTTGTTGCCATCCTGGGGGTGGTGGTGAATGCACTGATGGGTCAGGGTTCACCATGAATGTGCCCTGAGTGCACGGGGTGTTTGGCCGTGCGAGCCTACACCTGTGGCAAATTATTATTGCGCTATATATATTATTGGGCTAATGTTATGCAGGGAAAGAGCACCGCCGTCCCGAGTAAGGGGCGGGGTCGTTATAATTTGGTCGGCTTTTAGCGGACTGTTGCTTTATTTTCCACCATGCGGTGGTATGTGCTTGCAGGTGCTGCGGAGCCGAGCGCCAAATAGCGGGCTGGAGCCCATGTTGCTGTGCTGGCCCTAGAAGGCCGTAGAATAGTTGTTTTTATTTTTGTCATGTGTGGCCGGCCTGCGAGCCGATGTATGTAAAACACTCTTCATTAAGTGAATATTTGTAAGGTCATAAGGCCATGTACCCGCTTCTGTGTATTTGGGGTTTCATTCCTGTTTTTGTAGCTGTGGACATTCATTTCTATGGATTTAAGTCTGCATTCTTTCAACTTTAAAAACTTCCACTAGAATGCTCTGTGTAGGACGAGTAGTCATAATTGGATGGTTTGTTTATTCATTTAGTAACCCTTCCGACTGTCTGTGGTATATGGCGTTGTGTTCCAGCTGGACCTTCTGTTATATGCCATGCGACGGATGAGGGTGTTACAATTTGGTATCAGACTTCTGGTTACGGTCAGGCTTAAATGAATTCGTGGGCGAATTCTTTTAAGGGGTGGTGAGCACATGTGTGCGTCATCGTTATAACATCAAAAAGAACCCATGAATGTCCACTTAGGAATGAAAAATACACTTGTTTGGTGGAACCTGAGTGTTCCAATGATTGCTTTTAGAAATTTGTTTGTTGTCTATTCGTGTGTCTTTGCTAATTTAGGCAGCTAGGAGCGGTGCTGGTCAGTCAGAGCGTCCGCAATCAGCGGAAAGAAGTGCACCAAGGGACATGCCTGCTATACCTCCTTCAGCGGAAACCATCAGGATGGTGGCTGAAGCCGTGTTCGCAATGATAAAGTCCCAACCTGCAGGGCAAATGCATCGTGCACCTCCTGCGAATGAGCAAGAACCGGTTAGGGCGGCAGAGCCGAGAGTGGTGCAACGCGCAGCAGTTGAGTTAGTAGAGTCGAGGAGAACTACGGAGAGGCAGCTAAAGCATGTGATGAGCTTTAATCCTCCGAGGTTTAATGGGGTTGGAACGCCAACTCAAGCTGAGGACTGGCTCTCTTCCATAAAGAGGGTGTTGGCGGCCACAATGACTGAGGAGTGGCAGAAGACCACCATAGCGACTTTTCTTTTGGAGGGTGAAGTGAGGCTTTGATGGGACGAGATGGAGTTTCATCTTCTAGTTGGAAGGCAACTTGCGGATGTGTCGATGGAGGAATTTTCAAGATTGTTCCTAGCCAGATTTGTACCCTCTGCTCAGAAGTTGGAGTTGGAGAATCAATTTCTTGGGTTGACTCAGGGATCCAGAAGTGTGGACGATTATCTGCATGAGTTCACACGGTTGGGTCGTTATGCTGGTGCTATGTTTTCAGAAGAAGAGAGGAAGACCAACCGATTCTATGAGGGTCTTCGCGGCGATTTACAGTTACTCCTTGCTGGGCCTAAGGCGCAGGGCTTCCTAGCCTTGGTCAATTCGGCCCGATCGTTGGAAAAGGTTGCGAAGAAAGTTCAAGAGAATAGGGACCCAGGAGAAAGGAAGACCGAGTTCAAGGTGCCAAGTAATAAGACAGGTTTCCGCAGATGGAACAAGAAGCGGAGGACTTTGAACTCAGCCCCTTTGGCTGATACGTCGGGGGCAACTACAAGTCGAGTCCCCAGAGCTTGCTACAACTGCGGGAAGACGGGGCATTTTGCTCGGGAGTGTTGGAGCGGACGTTCAAAGTCCGAGAGGAGACTTGGAGCGACCTATGAGGACAAAGGGAAGGCGGTGGAGTCAACCGCATCCCACCATGCTCTAGCCCAGCATAGAGTCTACAACCTTGGTCTACAGGAGGCCATAAAGCAAGCAGACGTGGGGACAGGTATGAGTTAAATTACAGTGGTTTAACTTTTATAGTTGTTACCTTTGTATTTGTTAGCTTACGTTTGTTTGTGCTAGGCTTTGTGTTAATCTTTGGGTTTCCGGCGAGAGCCCTTTTTGATACGGGAGCATCACATTCCTTCTTGTCTGAAAAATTCATATCGCGCATCGGAGTTCCGTTCTCGATGGCAGAAAACAAGTTGGATGTGTTGTTGCCTAATGGGTGCTCAATGCGTGCGGATAGGATTTGTGTTGTGAAGATTCGAATTGGAGACCGGGAGTTTGATTTGCGGGCGTTGAATCTACCATTAGTGGAGTTTGACGTAATTTTCGGTATGGATTGGCTCTCGGAGCAGAGTGCATACATTGATTGCAACCGTAAAGAAGTCAAGTTGGGTCTGGACACTGATCGGGAGACTACTTTTGCGGGCATGAAGGGGTCAGGGAAAGCTCTGGTGTCAGCCCTTCAGATGTTCAAGGCAGTTCGGTCTGGGGCAGAACTATATGTCACTCTAGTGCAGACTTCGACTCCTAAGCCTAGTTTGGACAGCATCCCAGTTGTGTTCGAGTATCCTGATGTGTTTCCAGATGATCTCCCAGGAGCCCCTCCTCAGCGGGAGATAGACTTTACTATAGAGCTGGTGCCAGGTGCCAAACCGGTGTCACGCTCCCCCTATCGGATAGCCCCAAGAGAAATGGCAGAGTTGAAGGTGAAACTGCAGGAGTTGCTAGAACAAGGATATGTGCGTCCAAGTTCATCGCCTTGGAGCGCACCAGTTCTCTTTGTAAAGAAGAAAGATGGGAGCTTGCGGCTTTGTATCGACTACCGGGAATTGAACAAGCTTACGGAGAAGAATAAGTATCCTATTCCCAGGATTGACGATCTATTTGATCAGTTGGTTGGGTCAACTGTATATTCGAAGTTAAATTTGAAGTCCGGTTACTATCAGTTGAGGATAAGGGAGAGCTACATCCCAAAGACAGCATTCAGTACGCGGTTTGGGCATTACGAGTTCACGGTCATGCCGTTTGGGTTGACGATTGCTCCATCCGTGTTTATGGATCTGATGAATAGGATGTTCAGAGAATACCTGGATCAGTTCGTGATAGTATTTATCGATGATATCCTGGTGTATTCGCGGTGCGAGGAGGACCACTACAAGCATTTACACATGGTGTTGGAGACGTTGAGGAAAAGTCAGTTATATGCAAAATTCTCTAAGTGTGAATTCTGGTTATCCTCGATAGCATTCCTTGGTCATGTTGTCAGTGGAGAAGGTATAGCTATGGATCCGGCGAAGATAGTGGCGATACGGGAGTGGCCTACTTTGACTACGGTGGCAGAAGTCCGGAGTTTTCTGGGGCTTGCTGGCTACTACAGGCGCTTCGTAGAGAACTTCTCACGGATAGCACTACCACTCACGACGTTGACAAGAAAGGATCAAAAGTTTATGTGGTCTCCGGAGTGCGAACAGGATTTTGAAGAGTTGAAGAGGCGGTTAACCACGGCGCCTATTTTATGTTCGCCAAGTGGAACCGAAGGGTTCGAGATTTATAGTGATGCTTCAGGCAGTGGTTTGGGCTATGTTCTGTTACAGCATGGGAGAGTGATAGCTTATGGTTCACGACAACTGAAGGTTCACGAGAGGAATTATCCGGTCCACGACTTAGAGTTAGCGGTCGTGATATTTGCTCTAAAGCTTTGGAGGCACTATCTGTACGGTGTGAAGGTCGATATTTACACCGATCATAAGAGTTTGAAGTACCTGTTGGACCAAAAGGATCTGAACATGAGGCAGCGGAGGTGGATGGAGTTCTTAGGGGACTACACCTTCAAGATACACTATGTGCCTGGGAGGGGAAATGCAGTGGCAGATGCGTTGAGTCGTAAGATTCCCGCACAAGCCAATTGGTTATCGGTACATGATGAGAGATTGGTCCAAGAGTTGGAGGCATTGGAGATATCTTGTTTCGATAAGCAGTCTAGTGCCGAGGCGAAACTGTTTTGGACAGAGGTGCAGTGTGACCTAGCGGATAGAGTTCGGCGGGCTTTGGTTCAGGATAGCAGCATGAAGCAGATCTTGGATGAAGTTTTGGACGGATCAAATTCCCAGTTTGTGGTTGAAGATGGTTTGCTAAGGAAGGACAGTCGTCTATGCGTTCCTAGTGCGGATAATATTCGGGAGGAGTTGATGTATGAGGCTCATCATACCAAGTACTCGATCCACCCAGGAAGCACGAAGATGTATAGAGACATGAATAAATTATTCTGGTGGCCGGGTTTGAAGAAGGATGTGGCACTTTCTGTGGCCAAGTGCCGTACTTGTGCATTGGTGAAAGCGGAGTGTCAGAAGCCTGGAGGATTCTTGAAATCCCTTCCTATCCCAGAATGGAAGTTTGACGATATATCTATGGATTTTGTGCACGGTTTGCCGAAGTCGCAGAAGGGAAACGACGTCATTTGGGTGGTCGTAGATAGATTGACAAAAGTGTCGCACTTTATCCCAGTCAGAAAGGAAGATCCAGTGGAAAAGTTAGCCAAACTCTACGTGGATAATATTGTATGATTGCATGGTGTGCCTAGAAGTATTGTTAGTGATCGAGATGGATGCTTCATGTCGAATGACTGGAGGTTGGTTCATAGTCTGTTGGGTACTAAGCTAAAATTCAGCACAGCCTTTCACCCGCAGACAGATGGCCAAACCGAGAGAGTCAACAGGACTATGGAGGACATGCTTCGCATGTGCGTCCTAGATTTCGGGAAGAATTGGGAGGATCACCTGTACATGGTGGAGTTTGCTTACAACAACAGCTTTCAGGCAAGTATTGGAATGGCTCCTTTCGAATCCTTGTACGGGAGGAAGTGTCGCACGCCGTTGTCTTGGTTGGAGGCAGGCGAATCAAAGTTGTTTAAACGTCAAGCGGTGGAAGATGCCACTTCAGTGATACGGACAATTCATGAAAGGCTAAAGATTGCTCAGGATAGACAGTCCAAGTATTACAATGCCAAACATAGAAAAGTGGAGTTCAATGTTGGCGACATGGTATATCTAATAATCAAGCCGTTCCAGGGTGTCTCGCGGGTTCGACGCTTGAAGAAGCCGAGTCCGAGATACCTTGGACCATTTGAAATCCTGGAGCGTGTTGGCGAGGCGGCGTATAGATTAAAGCTGTCGATGGAGTTGAGTGGGCTGCATGACGTATTCCACGTATCGGTGTTGCGTAAGGCAGTGCAAGAGCCTTCGCAGATCGTTGCAGACAATCAGGTACCGGTTGATTATGAGTTAACAATAAGTGTCAGGCCAGTACGAATTGAAGATGTTGCAGTCAAACGACTCCGCAACAAGGAGGTCCGAATGGTTAAAGTCCGATGGAATAATTTCGGACGTGAGGATCTTTCTTGGGAGCGAGAGAAAGCTATGTTGGAGGAATACCCCGAGTTATTCCATTCAGGTATCATTTAGCTTTTGTGTACCTTTGCTTAATTTCGGGACGAAATTCCTTAAGTGGGGGAGATTTGTAATGCCTCGAAAAGTGGTGTGCAAGTCGGTCGCGAAAGAAATGTTTTTGGTGCCTATAGGGGTACACGGCCTAGGACACGGGCCCGTCCAAGGCCATGTCTGGCTGGTGATTTTTTGGTCGTTTTCAACCCGAGAAGGACACGGCCAGAAACATGGCCGGATGACACGGGCGTGTCATCCGACACGGGCATATGTCAACCCGTGTCCCTACCCGTGTCCTGATGGGTCGTGTCCGTTGCCGTGGCGGTTATGCGTGACATGCCTAGACTACCCTGCAAGAGTACCTGGAGCTGATTAAGAGTACCTGGGATTATAAGAGTTATCTTTTAGCCCCTCTGGTTAAAACATACCAGGTGCTCAATGTGAGTATGGCCAGGTAGATATCACTTCTGTTATTCCATATATTTGTTCCAATATAGTCTTGAAACATCTACTGTCTAGTTCCCATAATATTTACGGGAACCTAGACTACCCTGCAAGAGAGAGTTACTTTACCTTAGGAACCCAATACATATTGGGTCCTAGGTTCTCGTTAGCATAAACTGTAACGGCCCAGCCTAGGTTCAGAGGCCGCCGCACCCACGCATGGGCCAGCCAGCTTGACCACCCGTGACAACGTTACAGGGCTGCAGCCCAATACACCCCAATGCCTCCTCGGCCTGTTTCTCAGCACGCCGCGTTGTTGGCGCTAGGTATCGAACCCGCAACCCTTGATAGCCACTCTTCCAACAGGGCTCATCACCGACTGAGCTGCAGCTCAGTCGGTGATGAGCCCTGTTGGAAGAGTGGCTATCAAGGGTTGCGGGTTCGATACCTAGCGCCAACAACGCGGCGTGCTGAGAAACAGGCCGAGGAGGCGTTGGGGTGTATTGGGCTGCAGCCCTGTAATGTTGTCACGGGTGGTCAAGCTGGCTGGCCCATACGTGGGTGCGGCGGCCTCTGAACCTAGGCTGGGCCGTTACATAAAAAGTGCACTTTTTATGTAACGGCCCAGCCTAGGTTCAGAGGCCGCCGCACCCACGCATGGGCCAGCCAGCTTGACCACCCGTGACAACGTTACAGGGCTGCAGCCCAATACACCCCAACGCCTCCTCGGCCTGTTTCTCAGCACGCCGCGTTATTGGCGCTAGGTATCGAACCCGCAACCCTTGATAGCCACTCTTCCAACAGGGCTCATCACCGACTGAGCTGCGTTGGTATCAGAGGGAGGTTGCTTGACAAATTGTCGGGCAACCTGTCCCTGTAAGTATTAGGTGTTTAGAGTCATATCATACACACACCGATATGTCATCAGCACGTCTTGGCTGAAGCACGAACACTACACTCATAGCATGACATGAAGTATACGAGGCATATTATGTAGTATGGGATGCATACTATGTGTTTGTATATGGATCCACCATAGGAGGCAACATGTGAGGGTTATGTAGTATGGGATGCATAACCTCACCACATGAATGCGGCTAGCACGTTTTCTTTTTCGTTGCATGGAAATGTTATGTAGTATGGGATGCATAACATTTTCATGTGTACGCCGCTCATAACATGCATTAGGGCCTTTTTTAGAATGCATAGCACAATCATGCATACCATAACATTGCATAAGCACAACGTGCCAAGCTAAAGATTTGCAGGATGACATGTGTACACACATAATGTTTGAGTCAAAAAGAATATAAATTCATGCATTCCCGATCTAGGCACAAGAGTTAGTGTGATGATAGTGAATCATCGTAGGATAAGCATATCATCATTATTGAAAATCCCAGAGCAAGTTAGCAGCATGAGCAAGTACTTAAGTATGTATTGTTTGTACTATGTTGTTTGGTTCTAGTGGGTGGGCTAGGTGTCTGATTAGTGTTTTGTTGTTCCATTAGAATGTCGAGGCGTCCTTCGACAAGGTTGACTCCCCAATCGGAGGGAGAATCTTCAGGTGCGCAGAGTAGCGCAATGATAGAAGGTCTGCGACAAAGCAATGAAGCCTTGTCAAAGCAAGTAGTGGATTTGCAGTCTCAGGTACAGTCCTTGTTAGCAGTTGTGGCAGGGCAAATTTCGAGAGTTCAGGACCCTGTTGTGGGTCAAGCTGTCCCTGTTCCCCCCGCTCCTCTGGTGCCTCCGATCGTGGTGCCACCAGAGATGACCTTTATTTCTCAGTTTCAGCGACTTAGGCCTCCGACGTATGATGACAAGGCAGATTACATGGTCTTAGACGATTGGATGATATCAATCGAGGAGATGTTCTCATACTCCGGGATCACTGATGATCAGAAAGTGATGTTAGCCGCATATCAGCTCAAAGGATTGGCAAAGGGCTGGTGGCTGAGGGAGAAAGAAGGTCTGAAGGACGGGTGTTCCTGGGAGGCCTTTAAGGAGCTACTTCTGAGCAAATTTCTGCCATCGGTCGAGAGGGACCGTCTGATGAATGATTTCCTGCACTTAAAGCAGAGGCAGCTCACGGTTAGTGCGTACGAAATCGAGTTTAGTAAGCTAAGCCGATTTGCCCCAGACTTGGTGAGTTTCGATGAAAATAGAAGCAAGCGATTTCTGGCTGGGCTAAGGAGTGACGTCCAGCAATTAGCAAGTGCCTATACTACATCAAGTTATGCTGGTATGGTGGAAGCTGCCTTAAAGGTAAAGGCAATTGATAACGCCAAGAATCGAGGTCAACAACTGAGAAAAGGTAAAAGAAAGTCTGATGAGGGTAAGAGTACTCAGGTCCCTGACGCTGCTCCGAGGAAGAGAAACAAAGAGGTATGCAGTTTCTGTGGCCGACCGGGCCATCCATTTGAAAGGTGCTATCAAAGATTAGGAGCTCAGAAGAAAGAGCAGATTCATGCGATCCAAGACATCCCAAAGAAAGACTTGTTTTATTCTGTATGCAAGAAGCCGGGGCACGATGCTGCCCATTGTTGGAAGAAGGCGAGAAGTTGTTTCTTGTGCGGTCAAGAGGGTCATCTCAAGTATCAGTGCCCGCAAGCTCAGCTTACTCTGCAGCCAGTTCCTCTTCAGGCCTTGCCGCCGCCGCAGCGAGTGGACAAGGGAAAAGGAAAGTTGAACGTGGTCTCTATGGAGGAAGCTCAGACGTCCATGCAAGTGATATCAGGTTAGATTCTCTCCTAGTTTTAATGTTTAGCTCATAGTTATAGTTTTGAGCGTTCGCTTCCTTAGTCGCGTGTGCAATTTTATAGGACGATTTAAGGTAAAGAACCGCTGGGCGCGTGTTCTGTTCGATTCCGGCGCTACCCACTCGTTTGTGGCTAGAGCCTTCGTAGAGCGTTACCGTTTGGATCTCGATCGTGTTGGTGATGCGTTCTGTGTCAAGTTTCCTTCAGGCGAATCTGTAGTTTCGGATCAGGGTATTCAGAGTTGTCCGATTTTACTAGGCGATTTTCTCGCGATTGTTGATTTGAAGTTGTTGGATCTGGAAGACTTCGATGTGATCCTAGGCATGGACTGGTTGTCCAGATATGATGCTGTGATCCAATGCAAGGGTAAACGCTTGGACTTCACGATGGACAACGGTCAGCCCGGGAGTGTTTACGGTTATCCGCGCCAGGATTCTCCGACTATATCGGCGGTATGTGCTCGGAAGCTTATAGATTCCGGATGTTTTGCTTGTTTGGTTTCGGTTTTAGAAACCAAGGTTAGTTTGCCGTGTTTGGAGGAGATCCCGGTGGTTCGTGATTTTTCTGATGTCTTTCCAGCTAACCTTCCTGGTCTCCCGCCTGATCGAGACGTGGAGTTTGTTATAGATTTGGAGCCGGGTACGCGTCCTATTGCCAAGGTGCCTTACCGGATGGCCCCACGCGAATTGGAGGAGTTGCGTATCCAGTTAGACGAGTTGCTTGAGAACGGATTTATAAGGCCGAGTTCTTCGCCTTGGGGTGCTCCCGTTTTGTTCGTCAAGAAAAAGGATGGATCGATGAGGTTGTGCATCGATTATAGAGAGCTAAATAAGGTAACGATCAAGAATAGGTATCCATTGCCGCGAATAGATGATTTGTTTGATCAACTGCGAGGCAGCGCCGTGTTCTCTAAGATTGACCTTCGTTCGGGCTACCACCAGTTAAGGATCCGTGAATCAGATATCCCGCGGACTGCCTTCCGTTCCAGACATGGACATTTTGAATTTTTGGTGATGTCGTTTGGTTTGACCAACACACCTTCTGCTTTCATGGACATGATGAACAGAGTTTTCAAGGACTTTCTAGACAAGTTTGTAGTCGTATTTATAGATGATGTGTTGGTGTATTCACGCAATGTTGAGGAGCATGACCAACATTTGCGTCTAGTTTTATCTGCCTTGAGGGACCATAAGTTGTTCGCCAAGCTAAGTAAATGCGAGTTCTGGTTGCCTCAGGTTTCTTTCCTGGGTCATGTGGTTAACAAGGACGGAATCTCTGTCGACCCCGAAAAGATAGCCGCAGTTATGGAATGGACGAGGCCTGCCACACCCAAAGAAATAAGAAGCTTCCTAGGGTTGGCTGGCTACTATAGAAGATTTGTAGAGGGTTTCTCTACGTTATCTGCGCCATTGACCAAATTGACGCAGAAGAATGCAGCATTTGTGTGGAGCGATAAGTGCGAAGAAGCGTTCCAAGAGCTAAAGAATAGACTGTGCACTGCTCCGATATTGACATTGCATACGGAAGGATTAGACTATGTCGTTTACGTGGACGCATCCCACGTGGGTCTTGGTTGTGTGCTGATGCAAGAAGGAAAAGTGATTGCGTATGGGTCAAGACAGCTTAAGAATCATGAAAGGAACTACCCTACGCATGACCTGGAATTCGCAGCAGTTATTTATGCATTGAAATTATGGAGACACTTGTTGTATGGCGCGCAGTGCAAGATTTATACAGATCATAAGAGTTTGAAGTACGTCTTCACTCAAAAGGAGTTGAACTTGCGCCAGCGCAGATGGTTAGAGTATGTGGCTGATTATGAAGTGGAGATCTTATACCATCCAGGTAAGGCTAACGTGGTAGCCGACGCCTTAAGCAGGAAGACAGGGAAAATTTTCAATCTCTCCACTGAGTTGTTAGTAGAAGAGTTCCTTTTAATGGATATTTCAGTTGGTAGATGTGACTCGCCAAGCAGTTTGGAAGTGTCTGAGCCTTCATGGATTTCTCTTACGAGGCTTCATCAAAAGGACGATCCTGATCTACTGCACCTTCATAATAGAACTGAGAAGGGGGAGCTGCCTAACTTTTCGATCGATGACGCGGGTACTCTAAAGTACCGTGGTAGATTTTGCGTCCCTAATTTTCGAGATATTCGAGATAAGTTGTGCAGTGAGGCACACGGTTCAAGTGTGGCCTACCATCCAGGGTCTACAAAAATGTATAAGGACTTGAAACAGATTGCCTAGTGGATTGGGATGAAGGGTGACATTGCAAGGTTTGTGTCAGAATGTTTTACGTGCAAAAGAGTTAAGGCTGATCATGGAAGGCCTGGTGGAAAGTTAACGCCTTTAGAGATTCCAGCTTGGAAGTGGGAGAGTATCTCAATGGATTTCATTACTGGTTTGCCGAGATCTCCCAGAGGGCATGACTCTGTTTGGGTGATTGTTGATAGATTAACAAAGTGTGCGCACTTCATACCCTTTCAGATTGGTTACTCGATGAAAAAAATAGCGGAACTATATTTGAATGAAGTTATCAGGTTACATGGAGTACCCGTAAGTATAGTATCAGATCGAGACTCCAGGTTTACGTCTCATTTCTGGAAGAGCCTTCAAGAAGGATTGGGAACTGACTTGAGATATTCTACCGCATATCATCCACAGACCAATGGTCAAACGGAGCGTGTTAATCAGATTGTGGAATATATGATCCGTTGTTATATATTAGACCACGGAGGAGCGTGGGATGAACGCTTGAGATTGATGGAGTTCGCATACAATAACGGTTATCAAGAGAGTCTGCAAATGGCTCCTTTCGAAGCGCTATATGGAAGACGATGTAGAACTCCTCTATTTTGGGCTGAGGTTGGTGAGAGGCCGATGTTAGGTCCAGATGCCTTAGAAGAAATGGAAGTCTCTGTAAAGCTTATTCGAGAGAAGCTTCGGATAGCACAAGAGCGATACGAGAAGAACGCCAATCGGCGTAGGTTCGTTTTGGAATTTTCTTTGGGGGACATGGTTTTCCTTAAGGTTTCCCCGATGGTTGGAGTGAAGAGATTCGGTAAGAAACATAAGTTGGACCCGAGGTATGTGGGACCATTTGAAATTGTGGAGCGGATTGGTGTGTCAGCATACAAGTTGAAATTGCCCGCAAATTTTTCCTGGCGTGCACAATGTTTTTCACGTGAGCCAACTGCGGAGGTGCGTGCTAAGTGACAGACAAGTTCTGGATGCAGTGCCCCAGTTGGAGCCTAACCTTTCCTACGTGGAAGTTCCTATTCGTGTTTTGGACGTGCAAGATCGAGTGTTGCGGAGAAAGACAATACCGATGTGGAGAAACCAAGACGTGGAGAGCGCGACTTGGGAGCTGGAGTCAGCTATGAGGGAGGCGCATCCTCATTTGTTCTCCTAGCTGTGCTCGGTAAGCATTCGATAACCCTTGGTTATTTTCTTTTCCTTCTTTGGTAGAAGTGTTTTGTGCGTAAAGTTTCGGGACGAAACTTTCTTTTAGGGGGAGTGACTGTAACGCCCCCGATTTTCCAGTGATTTATTTAATTTCTTATTTGACGTATTATGACGTCAGAGCGTTATGTTAGCGCGTGTTGGTCATGTGACGTTGTTAGAGCGTGCTCTTAGCTCTTTAGGTTCCCTGCGTGGCTTGGTGTTGCCTGGTAGCAAGATTCCCTAGCGAGCCGGAGTCTGTTTGGTGACTCGGTGGAGCCTCTTGGGAAATGCTTGTGTTTTGGCTTCGGGAGAATTTTGCCCGAGTTTTGTTCGTCGGATTTTGTTACCGACCTTGTTGTTAGCGCGTTTTGCATTCGTTAGGTTTGACCGGTCAAATTTTGGGAATTGCGTCGGGAGTGGAAAATTTTACGTTAGGAAATTAGATCGGCAAATTTTAGACTTGCTCGTCAAGTTTCGTCGCGTTCCGAGCATTTTTGGAGGCTCGGCGCGCGATTGAAGTTTTTATGTGTTCGCGTACGCCGTTAACTTTAGAAATTATTATCTCGAAAACGGTGGGTCGGAATTCGATTTCGACTTCGCCGTTGGATTCGTAGCGTCGTCATTCGCCTACGGTGCGAATTTCGTTCGATTCGGCGCGCGTTTGGCCCTCCGTAACGATATATGTTATATCGTTTGTTTTAAATAATTATAAATATTAATATTATATATTTATAAAGTATTTAAATAAAAATAAAATAAAATAAAATATTAGGGAATCGGTGAGAATGATTCTCACCGAATGGTGAGAATCATTCTCACCGATCGGTTTCCCCCCTTTTTATGTTAATTATATGTAATAAATATTATATTATATTAATAATAAATATAATAATAATATTATTATTATTAGGTATATATGTATATATAAGTTAAAGAAGAAAAATCTTCTTCTTCCCCCGATCAGCCCCCCCCCCCCCCCCTCCTGTGCGTAAAATATTTGGCGTGTGCGGAACCCTTCCGTTCGCGAATCTTCCGGCGGCCGCCACCGCCGATCCGGTGGACGAAATTTCGATCCGATCGCGGCGTTGAAAAGCTCTCGGCGAGAGCTTCGAGATCGCGGTAAGTTTTTCCCGTTTCGGTGACCGTTTCGCCTTAGATTTTTTCGGCCCTAACCCCGGTTGTCCGTTTTTTCGTAGATCTCGTCTCCGCGTGCCCCCTTTTGGACGGATCTACGTGTTGGAGTATTTTGGGAGGACGTTTTCAAGGTCGATTTGAGACAAGTGGGTTTCTCCCCTCTTGCGTGCCTCCATGGGTTGTTTTTCGCCTTATTTATTCTCCTTGTCGTAAAATACCGGAGTAATATAGGTGAGATTAGAAATATTCCTAGGTTAGGGCTTGTGATCGGCCTAAACTAGGAAGTTATCGGAATTTATTTTAGTATAATTCGGCGGGTAGGGGAAAATAATTCGGCGGGTAGGGGGAAATAGTTCGGCGGGTAGGGGAAATAGTTCGGCGGGTTTTGGTTGTAGAACTTGGTAGTTTCTAAGTGGTGTTGTCGGCTAGTTTTGGCGCCGAATCGTGGATCCTTAGCATGTGGTAGCTGGGTTTCTGAATGAGTATGGTACCGGGGGAGTTCGAGCCGTGGCCACCACCATTCCCTCCTTTGGACATTTTGGGTTCCTGTAAGAGGTTGGAACTCTATGTGTGTGGACCCTGTGGCGGCCCCTTTAGTACTCTTGAGACACCTGGACCTGGTTGTTCGGTTGTGACTGTTCTTAGTCTCCGACACAGTTTTGGGATTTGTGCCAGTGCTAACGATTTACAAGTTTAGGACTGTTAGTTCCTTTCATACTGTTCATTTGATGCATATTGGTTTCCTTTTTGTCTCTGCAGGCTTGAGCGGAGTTTGGTACGTTTTAGTACTTGTTGCATTTCTCTCACTTTACTGACTGTTTTACTTACATTTTGTCCCTTTTTGGATTCTTTAGCTGAGATTTTCAGCATTTCTCTTGCAGGATTGGTAACCCTTTTTCTTTCTGCTCTTTTCATTCGATATTTATCTGATGCTTCTTTGCCTCTTGTTTTTATTATTTCTTGCTGAGTAGTTCTTCTTTTGAATGCCTCAGGTTCAGGTCTGTAGCCGGCTGTGCGGCTAGTTTCAGGAGTTTCCCTGTGGACTGCGTTGTGGCAGTGTTTTTCTCACTTGTTGAGGTAGTTCTTTAGCCTTGTAGTAGTACATACATGCATGCTCGCCAGCGAGTTCGTGTCATGTTGTTGACGCTCGTTGGTGATTTTCCTTTGTGATATTAAGTCTTTGCTTAGCTGCTAGTTTACCTGTTTTGTGGTAGTTTCACTTGCTCTCTGGGAATGTTTTATGCTAGGTTGCTAGTTACCTTGAAACCTATAAAAAATTACTATATGTATTGCATGATCAGCATGTTTTATAAAAGCTCAATCATTATTTTCCAAATGCGTAAAAAGATTGTTTTCTTTATAAATATTATAAATTGAAAACTAGGGTCTTGCATAGTGTAAGTTGTCCTCTTAGGACACTTATGCGCTCTTTTAGGATGTTAAGCATAAATGAAGTATTTTTCCGCTACGTATAAAAATAGTTTTCAAACCGTGGACTATCTGATCCACTGAGCCGAGGGATACGGCCAATTAATTTAAAAATCAGTTTTCTATTCATTTTAACATATGATTTGAAGGATTAGAGTGTTGTCTGAGCGTCAGCAGTTATCCCCTGCTTGACGTGGCATCACAGCTCGTAGTTATCTCGTGCTCTGATTTATTTATCATTGAGAAAATGCGGGTTGCGACATAAACACTCGACTGCCTTCCTTCAGAAATCCTGACAGGAAGACTACCTCTGCCCAGGAGATGTGGATAGGCCATTGCCCTTGACACAAAGGGGTTGTGCCAACAGTCTATGGCAAAGTGTCCCACCTTGCCACAACACCAACACGCGTGAATGTTGTATCTCCATTTCTGATCTGATCTAGTGACTGATGTAGTCATGAGCCTAGGTACAAACGGGATAGATCTGGATCTGCTCCCAGAACTTCCTCTTCCACCGTGACACGTGGAAGGGTGGAATGAATTCATGCAGCGATCGTCACGAGGCCTGGGAGGAGGTGCCTTCCTTTCAGTCAGCCCCCTTCCTGAGGCCCCATGAGAACTTACAGCATGACTTCTAACCCCCCTTTCCTGTGTCCTTGGGTGGAGAGAAGGGTTACGAGAGCTGATACCAGCCGATTCATGCCGAGTAGGGGCAGTGGCCGAGAATTCAAAGGGCTCAGAATGAGCCTTAGGTATTCTCTCATGGGTGGCCATGACGGCCCTTACACTATGGGTGTCTCCACATGAGGACAGATCACTCTTGCAGTGACCACGATTATTCCTGTGATCATACCTGAAGGCATGATGAGTAGCCTTCCAGCTTGGAGTGGGGGGTCGGAATACCGTTTCCCCATTTCTCCACGAATTGATAATTCGGGAGATCCACCCATTTTCTACCTTTCTCTTCATAGCATCAACCTTGGAAAAGTTAGATACTATCCTTTTCTCATTCTCTAGACTACTCTATAGATCTGAGATTTTAGAGTCCTTGACCTTGTTGGATGCCAATTGGAGAACCAACAAGATCTTCAGCCGAGCAATCTCCTGCGCTTGCTCCTTAACAAGTAGGTTGCTTGTCTGAAGGGCTCTCTTCAGGGAATCAGGATTTTCTGATGGGAAACAATTCCTGTCTTTAGGAACTTCAAGAGAGACAGGGCAAGATGAAGAAGTTACCTGCTCTTCAGTGTTATTTTCACGAGCGCCATTGACCGTTGTGTCATCCTCATCAGAACTCCTTTCCTCACTGGCTTCTTCAGTCTCTGACACGGACACTGGAGCTCTGATGCTGTCCGATTGATCCTTGCCTTCATCTTCAGAGGCGAGGACCCCCACATAGGCTTCATCCTCTAGTTGACAGCAGATTCCAGCTTTCTTTGATCCCCCCATCAGCTCTGAGATCATCACCCACATATATTTGGCCGTCCCACATTTTTCCAATCTAGAGCGAGAAGGTCCAGACCAGATATCCATGATAATCTGACGAATCATCTTGTCCAGATTAAATAATGAGAGTTCTGTCTCCGACATCTCAGCAATACACTTGGGCACTTGGATATTCTTTCCAGAGCCGGAGGTCTTCATAGTAATACAAGGACCCTCTTCCAGGATGAAAGATGCTCGAGGATCGATAGCCTCCAAGTGATACGACACTCTCATCTTACAGACGTGATAATACTCCTTTGTGCATGTGGGAAGTCTTAGTGGCGATATCTCATGATCCAGCTCCATGCTTCTGACACTGGTGGCAGGATTCTACTCAAGGCGTAAACCTTTTTGATGAGCAACCTCGCTTTGATACCACTTGAAAGTCCACCTAGTGTCAACTACCTTCACCTAAGGGGGGGGGGGGAATAGGTGACGTGCAGCGTTTTTGCGGAATTAAAATTGTACCTGCACACAAAAATAAAACAACACAGCAAAGAAGGTACACAAGAAATTTATAGTGGTTCCCCGATTTGGGTACATCCACTTTCCCCCTTCGACCTATCTCCCAACAAGGGACGACTCGGTCTCTTCACCAACCGGATTGAAATCCAATCCTTGCACTATCGGAAGGAACCCTTCCACACGTAGGAGACAACACTCCCACAACACGGGTTGCACCCAACCCTTACAACTCGGAACCAACGTTCCTTTACAACAAAAATGAACTAGAATGTACAATAAATACAAACTACTTTTGGAGATTAAGGTGTCCCTCTTCGTTGACGACGTGTTCTTGAAGTCCAGAAGAGTCTACAACCCTAGATCTCTCTTGGAGAGAATCTCTCCGGAACCGGCGGTAGCAAGATGGGCGGCGGCTTGGTTCACGGGTTCGGCGGCGAAAACGGTGTGCGGCTGTTGTACTATGGAGATCCAAACTTCATAGCAAAGCTAGCTAGGTCTTCCAACGGTCACACTAGGATCGATCGTCTCGATCGATTCGGATGGGGAAGGTTTTCCCGATCAACAAATCAAGAGACAAAGGATCTCCGGTTAGACACGTGAGATGCTATGCTTGGCTAAGCTTCTGTCGACGGAAGATCTGGAAGAAACCACGATCAAGAGCGGCGATCAACTCGAGCGGCGACGGCGGCGGCGGTGGAGCGGAAATCGCGATCTAGGTCACGTCGCGGCTCGTCTTTTTCAAATCTTCTTCGCTGATCTACTGTTCAAAAATACGCGTGTATTTATATAGTGAAATACTCTTTTATGACCGTTATGGGTCCCACCAGAAGAAACCCTAATTCCGGTTCAAAACAGTGCCAGCGGCAGAATCCGGTCCAGCAGTTTCCAGAAAAATGCCCAAGTCAAAATCGGCGAGAATCGAAGGTGATTCTCGTCGAATCGGCGAGAATCAAAGGTGATTCTCGTCGATTCGGCGAGAATCAAAGGTGATTCTCGTCGATGTTGACTTGATTGCACGCTCTGATTTAGCCGGGTCGAGTCGGCGAGAATCAGCCAGTGATTCTCGCCGAATTGGCGAGAATCACTTGGTGATTCTCGTCGATTATTACTTAGCATCAGAGTTGCTCGCTTTGAAGTAGCTGGATCGAGTCGGCGAGAATCATCCAATGATTCTCGACGATTCGGCGAGAATCAAAGATTATTCTCGCCGAATCTGCGAGAATCACTTGTGATTCTCGTCGATTTACACTTAGACGATTTTTTGTCTTTCCACCCATGAGGTGCTCCTTGACCCATCCTTGCTCCTTGTCTGCTCTTGCCTTAACACAGCCATGTACTTGAAAATAAGTACACTCCAATAGAGAGAGTACACGTAAGCCAACACACTGATCTGCTCAATGAGGGATTTCGTCGCGCAGACCCGTGTATATTGACCTACTGCACCCTGACATTGGTGTGTACTTAGTGTGGAATAACTGCAAGCACAACTTGAAAAATTTTATCAAATACATTGTGAATTCATCTTAGCTTGACAGGTGGCTTCCTCAAATCCAGGTAATTGTGGATACAATACCCAACATTGGGTGTACTTCTTAAAGGAGAAGTCAGAAGCATTCCGTTTGTTTGTGGAGTTTAAGGAGTTGGTAGAAGGCCGGCTTGGCTTGCAGATTAAGAAGCTTAGAACTGATAACGGGGGTGAGTTTGTCTCCTCCGAGTTTTCTAACTTCTGCAGGAAGCACGGGATCCAACGGGAGCTTACTTGTGCCCACACTCCACAAAAAAATGGGGTAGCGGAGCGGAAGATCCGTCATCTAACGGAGACTTGCAAATGCTGGCTTCATGCGAAAGATATCCCAAGGTCCTTTTGGGCGGAGGGAATGTCTTGTGCTGCTTATGTTATCAACCGGAAGCCACTCAGCCCTATCAACATGAAGACTCCAGTTGAGCTGTTGCTGAAGGAGAAGCCAAGTGTGGGACACCATAGGGTGTTCGGTTCAACTTGCTATGTGCATGTCCCGGATGCTTCACGGACAAAGCTGGATGCGATGGCAAGGAAACTTGTCTTTGTTGGCTACGATGAGCGGAAGAAGGGATGGAAATGCATGGACCCTGTGACGAAGAAGTTCATGGTATCAAGAGACGTTGTCTTTGACGAGCTGACATCATATGGAGGTGGCTCAGTGGAGCTAACCGGAGGTAGTAAGGTTGAGGAAGCACCGGTGGTGGCTGCTGAAGGCTTGGAAGAGGAGCTTACTGTTTCACCAGCAGCTCCTGTTGCTTCGAACTCCGAGGCTGAGCTTCTGGCTCAGGAAGCAGGGGGAGCACTGCTCAATGCTTGCCCCAGGTAGGAGTGGAGCCAGAAGAAGCAACGGAAGCCGTGAGCAAGGAGCAAATTCTTCGGAGATCGAAGAGGGTGGTTAAGCCATCGGCTCGGTACTGTGATGGGAATGCAGTGAGCTTTGTCTCCTGCTTCTTTGCAGGTCCTCTGGATGAGCGAGAGCCTGCAAGCTTCAATGAGTCCACTGGAGTGAAGGAGTGGGAAGGTGCCATGAAGGAAGAGATTGATGCTCTGAAGAAGAATGAAACCTGGGACCTTGTGCCCAAGGTTGATGGCATTACTCTGGTTACTTGCAAGTGGGTGTATAAGTTGAAGAAGAAGGCTGATGGGAGCATTGATAGGTTCAAGGCTCGCCTGGTCGCTAAAGGATTCTCACAGCAGTATGGAGAAGACTATGAGGAGACATTCAGTCAAGTTGCAAAGATGACTTCTGTAAGAGTGGTGATCGCCTTGGCTGCTAGCAAGGGATGGAGGTTGTGGCAACTCGATGTGAAGAATGCCTTTCTTTACAGAGAGATTGACAAGGACATCTTCATTGACCAGCCGCTTGGTTTTGTCTCTGAAAAGCATCCGGACTATGTCTGCAAACTCAGGAAGGCTCTCTACGGGTTGAAGCAAGCTCCTAGAGCGTGGTATGGGAAGATTGCAGAGTACCTGCAATTCTGTGGATACTTTGCTTCTAACTCGGATTCAAGCTTGTTCGTCAAGAAGAAGGGAGAGCTTCGTGTCTTGGTCCTGCTGTATGTGGATGACATGATCATCACAGGGAATTCGGAGGGGGAAGTAGCAAGGCTCAGGGCTGAGCTTGCTATACGCTTCGAGATGAAAGACTTGAGAGAGTTGCATCACTTTCTCGTTCTGGAAGTGGAGAGGAAGGAGTGCTGGGATTCTCATTAGCCAGAAAGGGTATGCTGATCGCATTGTGAAGCGGTTCGGTATGGGCGAAGGGAAGATGTGCTCTACTCCACTGGAATCTGGGCTGAAGCTTCGACGAGATGAGGGAAGGGTTCTTCATGATCCCTTGGTGTTCAGGGCTCTTGTTGGGAGCTTGATTTATCTGGTGATTACAAGGCCGGATATAGCTTATGCTGTTGGCCGAGTAAATCGGTTTATGGCTGAACCAAGGCAATCTCATCTAGTGGCGGCAAAGGGGATTCTGAAGTATGTCAAGGTGACTTTTGAGATGGGACTCCTCTATGGAAGGGATGCGGAGTTTGCGTTGCTCGGGTACACGGATGCTGACTATGGCGGTGATTCGGATGATCGGAGGTCTACTTTAGGTTATGTGTTCACTTGCGGCTCAGCTAGCATCTCGTGGTGTAGCAAGAAGCAGGACTCGGTGTCGGTTTCAACCACGGAGGCGGAGTATAAGGCTTCGGCCTTGGCTGCTCGGGAAGCCGTTTGGTTGAGGAGGCTTATAGAGGATGTCCATGAAGAAGTGCAAGGGCCTACTTTACTCCGGGGTGACAATGAGAGTGCTCTCAAACTGGTTAACAATCCAGTGTGTCACGCCAGGACCAAGCATATAGAGATTGATCACCATTTCATCAGGGAGAAGGTGTTGGAAGGATCTCTGCTGGTCGGGCATGTTCGGAGTGAAGATAATCTTGCTGACATCTTCACAAAGCCACTGTCGAAGGGGCCCTTTGAATGCTTGCGCAGCTTGCTGGGCTTGGTCACCACTTCTCACTTCAAGGGGGAGTGTTGAAATTTGTGAAGTGGAAGTGGGTGACGGGACAGGCCGGGCGGCCTGGGCGGACAGCATTGGCGGACTGGGCGGACTGCGTTGTGCAGCCTGGTATCTGCGGATAGAGAGGCTTGCGGACTGGTGCATTGCTCAATGGCCGCGGGTGCAAGCTTGTGCTGACAGGCGGGTTGGCTCATGTTCGCAGGAAGCTTGCGGACTGGAGTGTCCGCGGTTTGGGCTGTTGCGGACTGAGCTTAGAGCTCGGCTGAGGCCTTGTCGACATCTGGAGGCACAGCAGGTGCTTTGTTGTGGAGATCGTTTTGGCGGACCTATTTTGGAGTCCGGGATATGACCGCTGCGATGGGGCAGGAGTGCGGGGAGCTCGCGGACTGATGGCGGTCTGTGCTTTGGTGTTTTGGCGGACGGGGGTTTGCGTACGCCATGCTTGCATTGGCCCTTGATGGTTTTGGGCTTGGTCACACTTTGTGCCAAGTTTAGTGTGTCCGCCATATCCGCCAAGTTCGCTGTGACCGGGCGGACTGTTGCTAGCTGCCTTTGGTCGTGGACTTATGGCGGATTGAGGTGTGAGTCTTGCGGACTGCCTTGGGTTGGTGCGGACAGCCGTTGAAGGGGGTTCACTGTCCTGCAGTGGTTGGAGCTTTGCGGGCTGGTGCCTTGTCCGCTTAGCTTGGGCGGACTGGAGAGGGTTCGTCAATGGTTGCCTTGCTCCTGGTGGTTTTCCTTGGTATCCGGCTAAGTCCTTGCGGACTCGGCGGACGGAGTTTTGCAATCGCGCGGGCTGGGGCGGTGTCTCTATCTCTAGGGCGGTGACCACACTCCTCACCTCGCCTATAAATAGGACCCCCCTGGCAGGTCTACAACTAACCTAAGTAACTTGAGTGAACAGTAAGTTGGGTTGGGCAAGGAGCTACGGTCTGTGTTTGTCAGTCCGCACGGATTGTTTCAGGCTGACGGTTTGCTGTGTGCAGGTCACGCAGATAACTTCAAGGAGCCAGGAGCTTGGCTGTGACTTCGGTCGTGCTTGGAAGTGTGCGGTCTCTGCGGACTCAGCAGGAGGTCGCTCTGCGGCTTGTCAGTTCTGTTTCATCTTTGCCAGCTTCAATAACCTGTCCGCCGGCTTCAGGCGGGTAGGGGTGTTCCTCAGTTCAGGTTCAGCAGGAGACGAATAACGGTGTGTCCGCGCGGCCTCGCGGCTTCGGCGGACTCCGTGGCTATTCAGCGGATTGCAGCTTAGCTTGGGTGTGCTCAGCGGACTCGGCGACCTCGGCGACCTCGCGGTCTCGGCAGACTCTGGTGCTGTCCGCCCGGCTTGTTTTCTTTGGTGCTTTCTGTTTACAGCTGTTATACTAGCGAAATCATGTCTCGCTATGTATGCCTCGTGATGTAAAGAAGTGAATGTATAAAAGACTTGCTTGTGCTTCCATTGTTTGTTGGGTGTAACCCTTTGTTCCTTGGTTTTCCGCTGGTTCAACGTGAGAACTGGGTAGTTCCGAAGATATTAATTTGGCGTTTGGGCTATCTTGCTGACCACGTTGAGAAAATTTAACACCCCATCGCCCTCTCCCTCTCTCCCGTCGCCGGGAAAGTCGAGCCCCATCGCCCCTCTTCCCCTCTCCCGTCGCCGGTGAAGCACAGGCACAACCCCGGTTGCCTCTCTCTCCCTCAGCTTGGAGCAGCGGCCCGAGCATTCTCCCTCTCTCTCTCTCTCTCTCTCTGGCTGTCTAGAGCTGCAGCCCGAGCACCGTCTTTCCTCCCTCCGTCCAGGTCGCCACGGGCAAGCAGCAGCCCGAGCTCCTACCTCCTCTCTCTCGCCGCCCTCGCCTGTAGTAGAACCCCGAGCCCCGCCTCCCTCTCTCACTCTCGGCCTGGAGCAGCGGCCCGAGCGCCACCTTTCTCTCTTTCTCTCGGCCTGGAGCAAGGATCGGCCTGGAGCAAGGCTCAGCCTAGAGTGGAGATCGACTACCGATGCGGCTGCATGCAGTAGGATCGACCCGGAGCTCCTCTCCCGGCCCCGCCGCCAAGCACGCGACAAGGGTAACGATGTTTCTACTTGGGCAGGTGAAGCCCTCATTTTACATATTTTCATGGAAGACCCTCTCCAACAACGGGTGGGGGGAAGGGAGCTTTCCGACGGGTTGACGTGTACGTCCCCGCAGTTAATTGTATTAGTACCCGGAAGCGTAAGTACAAGTTTAGGCATGCTGTGTGAAACCCATCCGGACGTATGAGATAGATTGGTGATGTTCTGGGGTTCCCGGAGAAGACTCCGTGGAAGTTGTTTATTAGCCGTTTGCAGGGAATGTGTACCATAACCCCCAAAAAGGGGGTGTGCGCAATATGTTTGGACCTCTTATGTTAGCCTATCGATGCCTAGTTGGCCGCCGCTCGTCGAGACGTTGGCGTAAAGGTGTTGCAGTACTAGGTGGGGAGTAGCGGGCTTAAGACCAAGCTTATGTCGGCCCTCGAAGGCCTTTTTTGTTTATATTTCTGGCCTGCGTGCTGAGTATGGAATTCATATTCCCGTAATATTTTTTTTAATATCTATGATGTTCTGTGTCGGCCCTAGAAGGCCTATGTTGTGATGTTAGCGGCCCAATTGGGGCTGCGTAGAGTAGGGTTGCTGAGCAATTTTGCACCATTAGTAAGGCGGACGAGGAACATTTTACATAGACCCGAGGTGGAAAATCTAGTTAGGGAGTGGATCTTGAGATCCTCCTAATGTGTTCCGGTCGGCCAAGAGAGCCCTCCGAAGTTGCCTTAGCTCAGCCCTTGTCTTGGGAGGGGAAGCGTTTGTTAGTCTTCCGGGTATGCGACGGGTCCTCCACGCTGAGACCTTGGGTCTGTCTCTTGAGTTCCTAGTCTTGTGCCTAGATTGTTCGCTTGAGGGTAGTAGGTGCGCGGTCACCCTTTCCCCAAGGGTCGAACTCCACAGGAGACCGATTTTAGGTTTCAACAAACGCTAAGAATATTCGACCGGGCTCTCGTCCGATGAAGGATTCCACTTAATGCCCGAATTACGCTAAGAACCCCGCTATTGGGTGGGGAACCCAATCCGGTAGAGTTTGCGCGCCTCGTCTCTCGAGGGTTGGAGCGAAACTCCAATTACCCAGGGGCGATCAGTCCATACGCACGGCCTCTCGGCTAGCTAGCGTATGGACTACGGAAATAGAGCCCACACATCGATTATGTGGTTCTACACTACGTAAACCCTAGGCAAACCTTAAGTAATTTTAATTAATTAGAAAAACAAGACCTTTTATTATTTAAAACTATTTTATTTGTCCCAATGCTCTTTGATACTGAGGGCTAAAAACAGTTAGCCACTCATCGGAATGGGGACGGCTTGCGAGAAAAATTAATAAAAATAAAGCAATAAATGGAAAGCAGTAAAGGAAAGCTCTAAAGGAAAGCAGTAAATTGCAAGTTCTACTCAAACAAGTAGGACTGAAATGAAAGCAGTAAAAGTGCAAGTCCCGGCTCAAATGAGTGGGCGGGAGAAAATAAAGCGAGTCCTACTCAAATAAGTAGGAGAAAATAAATACATCCACGCATGCACTCTACTGAAAATTAAAATGTACGCGCACAAATCCTACTCAAATGAGTAGGAGAAAAGAAAGACCTGCCATTTAACTACTAGCGAGTAGGCGGAAATAAATGCTAATACAAGGACTACTTAAATAATTACAGAAAAATAAAACCTGCCTTTTAACTCAAATGAGTAGGCGGTAAATAAAGTCCTGTCATTTAACTACTAGTGAGTAGCCGAAAATAAATGCCAACACTCACGCACTCTACTTGAAAGTAAAACACACGCACACAACAGAAAGTCAAACCACACATTCACACACTCTACTGAAAGAAAATACACACACACATTGCAGAATTTAAAACGCACACGTACAAGTCCTACTCAAACGAGTAGGCGAGAAATTAATGCACGCCATTTACCCCTTAACGAGTAGGCGAAAATAAATGCAACATACGCACACACTCTATAGAATTGAAAGAAAATAATAAAAACTAACTCATACACGCACGCACATGTACAAAATTAAGAAAAACTAAGTGCTTTTAAAAATTAAAACAATTACATTTCTACCGCTAGAATGCGGTAGAAATGCATAAAAAGTGAAAATAAAATTGAAAGGAGCAATTTTTTTTGAAAATAAACGCAAAAATAAGTGCTCGAAAATTTAAAATGATTACATTTCTACCGCTAGAATGCTGTAGAAATGAATAAAAAGAGAAAATAAAAATTAAACGAGCAAAAGTTTTTGAAAATAAAAGAAAACATAAAGTGTTTGAAAATGCAAAACAACTTTTTCATTCTTATAACTTTATAGAAATGCATCAAAATTGTAAATAAAACTAAAAGAAAACAAAAAGTTTTACGATCCTAAACAGGCTAAGTTAAAGAAATTTAAAAACCACCTTTTAAAACATTTTTATAAACCTATAGGAATGAAAATAAAGTAAAAATAATAAACTAAACCTAAACAAGTACGGCGCATGAAAATAATTTTGTGTTTACGACGGCTAGAAAATTGATAAATTTCTAATTTAAACTAGTTACGAAAGCTAAAGAAAAACATATAAAGCACAAAAAGAGGAACGAAAAATTTCTTAAGGTAGGGCGCTTTGGCGGATTTTCATACAACATAGAGGAGAAAAACAAACATTTCTATTAAGTAAATAAGGGTTACAATGAAGCAAAAAAACAAATAAATAAAAAGGGGGGAGAGAAAGTTCCCTTCATTGAAAAAACAACCCCCAAGAACATCTTTATCCTAAGCAAAGTAGTTCAAAAGGGGGAACAGGAAGACATATGACAGCTGCTTATTTATAGACAAAATTTTCCAAGTAAACTCCCTCTGACACGGGCATGTCAGGGGGCGTGTCGACACTATATATATGACGGCCGTGAATTGACAGGAGATTTTGACTTTGCGGCTGAAAACGCAGCGGTCACGCCCCTGGTCACGGGCATGATATTGGGCGTGTCAGGGAGATTGAACTGGGCATCGTTTGTGTCGAAAGTCGTCGGTGGCAGTTTGTCGTCCTAGGTGGAGGAGTACACACCCGTATGACATCTTGACACGGGCGTGTTGGGGAGTATTGACGAATGTCGAGCGGAAAATGTCGAGTAGGGATGATACAGGCGTGTCAGGGAGTGTCGACGAATGTCGAGCGGGGATGACACGGGCGTGTCGGGGAGTGTCGACGAATGTTGAGCGGGGATGACACGGGCGTGTCGGATCACAGGTCACGGGCATATCCTTGTTGGGTCGACGAATGTCGAGCGCAAAACATCGAGCGCGGCTGACACGGGCCAGGTCACGGCCATGTCAAATTTCACACGGTCGTGTGAAAGGGCGTGTCACACTTTTCTTTTTCAAATGCACTGATTTCACCGGAATTTGAGGTATCACGCCCTGGTCACGGACATGACCCAAAGTACACGGGCATGTACTATACATTTTTGACGATTTTTCGTGAAAATTTCAGGAAATCAAAATAAACATAAGTTAGGAAATATTTACAAAAAGGAAGCAATTTATTAAAGAAAAATCAACAAAAATAAAAAAAATAAACAAAAACGACTAATTTAATGTGCATAAAAAAGAATATTTACAACTCATCAAATACCACCATAATTAAACTTTTTTTATTTCAGAGCAAAAGTTGGTGATGAACTTATAAGTAATTAAAAAAATCTTAAGTTTTGCTACCGCTTGACTTAATTGAAAAAAGATCAAAATGAATATGCGGGGTATAATAGTTAAATCCTAAATTATGCCAAAAAGTTAAATAAAGGAAGAGTTTCAGCTAAAAACGTCTGATATGATCGAATAGATAGCAAAAAATTTATTTATTAGGTTAACAAAAATAGATTGGATTTATGAAAACTTGAGCTTGTAAGAATTACCTGAAATAATTTAATTTACATATTATGCTCTCAAAAATATTTTAAAATTAAATCTAGAATTATTTGAGATTGGCGGAGTAGGATATTGTAGTATATGAAGAAGGCTTTGGTTTAGAGGCGAGGGTATATTTTTTCTCTAGAACCTCTAATGAATTTTTTTGGCTTGAAAATAGATGTAAGGAAAATGAAATCTTATTTTCCATAACATAAATTTTTTTTACATCTTCATAATAATTCAATGTATATGTATATGAGTAATGAATTTTATCTTCTTACTCCATAACATATAATCTATTCAAATATTGGATGCCTATGTTTACGGAACGAAATCTTATTCCCATTGACATATGATCTTTTAAGTGTCGAAATCATGTCAAGTATGACATGGAAAAAAAAGTGATAGGTTTTTGTTCAAAATAAAACTAGGTTTAATAAAACGTTTTTGAGAGCAACCTTTATAAAATAAACGTTCCTATATTGCGAAAAAAAAACTTGGAGTAACATAACTTGAAATTTAAGATTGTTATTTTCTAACAAAAGAAATGTGCAACTATTTAGATAAATTAGAAGTGGTGTTGAAAACAGGTCTCTATCTAAATAAAAAATCATACGAAATTTTTTTTAAACTTAACCCCAGATATTTAAATCTATCGATCTCCAATTAATAAACGAATAGTAAACAAAGAATAACTAAAATTCGCTTAAAACTTAACTAGCAACAAAATTTTTTGGATAGCGAAAAGGGTTGAGAATTGAGATATTCGATTTTTTCTTGTTACATAATGAACAAAATATTTTTTGGAATTTTTTATAGTTTTCATCATTTTTTATATTTTATTTATTTAATTTTTAATTTATTATCTTTTTTTTTTAATTTTAGAGTTATTCATTTTTTTAGGATTTTTGGTTTTTCGAAAATTTTTACAAAAAAGTACAAGGTAAAAACTCGAGGGCCCGCGAACAGACTCTTATTTAAGTGGTTGGTTCGATGAGTCAAACGTCGCTGGCTTGTTAAAAAGAGAGTTTTTACAAATAAAAAGATGATGGGGGGAAAGAAAAAGATTATTTTTTAAAAAAATATATTTACAAAGTAAAAGAAATTTTTTTTTTTGAATTTTTAATTTATGAAATTTTTTGAACCTTTTGTTTTATATATTTTTATGAATTTTGTGTTTTATGAAATTTGTTGAAGTTTTTTATTATTATTATTATAAAAACTAATGAAATGTTTTTTAGATTTTAATTTTTTTTGCATTTTTTTTGTATTTTTTGCAAAGTACATAATATAAAAAATGCAGAATAGGAAAATACCCTCATACTTAAACCCAACATTGTCCCCAATATTGATATCTAAGTATGCGGAACAAATAATTTACAAAATTAAATATACACAAAAATTAAAAGAGAGGGTAGAAGCTTCCCTTAGACGAGTTCGGGGAGGCTTGGGGTGAAACCCTACTTTATTTAGAAAACATAACAAAATGATAACACAAAAATCAAGAACGATAATTTCAGTCAAACGGTTGTTGGCGATAGGGGGGCAAGTATGTGTGTGACTCGAAGCGAACGTATTAGCTTATGAGCATAACAGAAATGCGACCCCCTAGCGCGCACAAAAACATGAAGCGCACTGAAGTGAAAAAGAAATATAATTGTTTTGATAATTTTTAGTTTATTATTTTTTTGGTAAAATTCTTTTTTGTGTTTTTGAAAAGAAATAAAAAAATTAAAACAAAATAAATATACGGGAATTTTTTATGGTTTTCAGGAGTGGATTTTTTTATATAGATATATTTTAAAATAACACATTAGTATATATATATTGGTGGTTTTACGTAGGGGTTTTTTTGGTTTTGTTTTTATGGGTTTTTTTAATTTTTTTATTTTTTAGGTTTTTGAGTTTTGTAGTTTTTATAGTTTTGTTTTTTAGTTTTTTTTAAGTGTTATTTTTTTTGGAGTTTTGTAGATTTTTAGAGTTTTTTGTTTTATAGTTTTCAAGTTTTTGGATTTTTAGTTTTTAGTTTTTTTTTGTTTGAGTTTGTTAGTTTTTTTAAGTTGTTATTATGATTGTTATTATTATTAGTATTAGTATTAGTATTTTTTTGTTGGCCTTGTTTTTAAATTTTGTGATATATATAACAATAGGTAAAGTTAATAGGTCTCTAGAGGTCTAAATAACGACTCGAAAAAGATCCCCAGCAACAGCGCCAAAAACTTGATGCAGGTTAAAACTCCAAAATTATTACGAGCTCGCGGTGCCCCGGGCGATTTTATTTAAAAAGCGGGTTTGGTTTTATTTAGAAAACGGGGTGCGCAGATTTATTATTTGGATATAATACAGTTGAGTCAAGTTTTAATAAAAGGAGGCAAGTGCATCTATCGTGTGTAGTACAGGATATTCTGGTGTGGAATATCGATGTCGTATTGTTTTTGGGGTCGGTTCGATTATTTCTACTCTTCCCTAGATGAGACTATTATTATACCGATAATTAACTTGTCGGGTTAATTTTTATATATAAAAACAAAAAATGGAGAAAATAAAAGTAATTAAAAAGGTGAAGCCGATGAAGAGCTTAGCATGATGGCACTGAATTAAATTTGAACTAAAATATACTTTTAATAAAAAGAGATCCTAAGTTTCAAATTAATTAAGGCGGAGACTTGGTCGTGGAGGTTCCACTGAAATGAGCTCACCTAGCAATAGAAATATCGCTCACCTGAATGCTAAGACTATTCGACCGGGCTCTTGTCCGACGAAGGATTCCTCTTAACGCTCGCATTACGCTAAGAACCCCGCTATTGGTTGGGGAACCCAATCTGGTAGAGTTTGCGCCCCTCCTCTCTCGAGGGTTAGTGCAGAACTCTCCTTACCCAGGAGCGATCGGTACATATGCACGGCATCTCGGATAGCGAGCGTATGGACTATGAAAATAGAGCACACGCATCGATTATGTGGTTCTACGGTTCGTAAACCTTAGGCAAACCGTAAGTAATTTTAATTAATTAGAAAAACAGGTCCTTTTATTATTTAAAGCTATTTTATTTATCCCAATGCTCTTCGATAATGAGGGCTAAGAACAGTTAGCCACTCATCGGAATGGGGACGGCTTGCGAGAAAAAAACATTAAAAAGAAAGTAATAAATGAAAAGCGGTAAAGGAAAGTTGTAAAGGAAAGCAGAAAATTGCAAGTTCTACTCAAACGATTAGGACTGAAATGAAAGCAGTAAAAGTGCAAGTCCCGGCTTAAATGAGTGGGCGGGAGAAAATAAAGCGAGTCCTACTCAAACGAGTAGAAGAAAATAAATGCATCCAAGCATGCACTCTACTGAAAATTAAAACGCACGCACACAAATCCTACTCAAATGAGTAGGATAAAATAAAGACCTGCCATTTAACTCCTAGCGAGTAGGCGGAAATAAATGCTAATACAAGTACTACTTATATAATTACAGAAAAATAAAGACCTGCCATTTAACTCAAATGAGTAGACGGTAAATAAAGTCCTGCCATTTAACTCCTAGCAAGTAGGCGGAAATAAATGCTAACACTCACACACTATACTTGAAAGTAAAACACACGCACACAACAAAAAGTAAAACCACACATTCACACACTCTACTAAAAGAAAATACACACACAAATTGCAGAATTTAAAATGCACACGTACAAGTCCTACTTAAACAAGTAGGCGGGAAATTAATGCACACCATTTAACCCTTAACGAGTTGGCGAAAATAAATGGAACACACACACACTCTACATAATTGAAAGAAAATAATAAAAACTAACTCATACACACACACGTACAAAATTAATAAAAGCTAAGTGCTTTTAAAAATTAAAATAATTACATTACTACCGCTAGAATGCGGTAGAAATGCATAAAAAGTGAAAATAAAATTTAAAGGAGCAAATTTTTTTTAAAATAAGCGCAAAAAGGAAGTGCTCGAACAATTAAAACGATTACATTTCTACCGCTAGAATGTGGTAGAAATGAATAAAAAGAGAAAATAAAAATTAAACGGGCAAAAGTTTTTGAAAACAAAAGAAAAAATGAAGTGTTTGAAAAAGCAAAACAGCTATGTTTTCAATTTTATAACTTTATAAAAACGCATAAAAAGTGTAAATAAAACTAAAAGAAAACGAAAACTTTTACGATCCTAAACAGGCTAAGTTAAAGAAAATTAAAAACCACCTTTTAAAACATTTTTATAAACCTATAGGAATGAAAACAAAGTAAAAATAATAAACTAAACCTAAACAAGTTCGGTGCATGAAAATAATTTTGCGATTACGACGGCTAGAAAATTGATAAATTTCTAAGTTAAACTAGTTACGAAAGCTAAAGAAAAACATAAAAAGCACAAAAAGAGGAACGAAAAATTACTTAAGGTAGGGCGCTTTGGCGGATTTTCACACAACATGGAGGAGAAAAACAAACATTTATATTAAGTAAAAAAGGGTTACAATGAAACAAAAAAACAAATAAATAAAAATGGGGAGGGAAAGTTCCCTTACATTGCATAAACAGCCCCCAAGAACAGCCTTATCCTAAGCAAAGTGGTTCAAAAAGGGGAACAAGAAGACATATAGCAGATACTTATTTATAGACAAAATTTTCCAAGTACATGGCCTCTGATACGGGCGTGTTAGGGGACGTATCGACAATGTACATATGGCAGCCGTGAATTGACTGGAGATTTTGACTTTGAGGCAGAAAATGCGGCGGTCACTCCCCTGGTCATGGGCGTGACATTGGGCGTGTCGGAGAGGATGAACTGGGCATCATTTGAGTCAAAAGTCACCGGCGGCGGTTTTTCGTGCTAGGTGGAGGAGTACACGCCCGTGTGGCGTATTGACACGGGCGTCTTGGGGAGTCTCGATGAACATCGTGCGGAAAATGTCGAGCAGGAATGATACGGGCATGTCAGGGAGTGTCGACGAATGTCGAGCAGGGATGACCCGGGCATGTTGGGGAGTGTCGACGAATATCGAGTGGGGATGACATGGGCGTGTCGGATCATGGGATACGGGTGTGTCCTTGTCGGGTCGACGAATGTCGAGCGCAAAACGTCGAGCGCGGCTGACACAGGCCAGGTCATGGCCGTGTCACATTTGACACGGCCGTGTGACAGGGCATGTCACACTTTTCTTCTTCAAATGTACTGATTTCACGGGAATTTGAGGTATCACACCCTGGTCACGGGCGTGACCCAAAGTACACAGGCGTGTGTTATACAATTTTGGCGATTTTTTCTGAAAATTTCAGGAAATCAAAATAAACATAAGTTAGGAAATATTTATAAAAAGGAAGCAATTTATTAAAGAAAAATAAACAAAAATAACAAAAATAAACTAAAATGACCAATTTAATGTACATAAAAAAGGAATATTCACAACTCATCACAAAGGAAGTTTGACATGAGCAGCATGGGCGAGCAGAAGTATTTCTTAGGGCTTCAAGTGAAACAGTCTGAAGATGGAATTTTCATCTAGAAGACCAAGTTCACCAAAGAGCTGATAAAGAAATTTGGAATGGAGAACGCAACCTCGATGAGGACTCCAATGGGTTCAACTATGTCTCTAGATAAGGGTGAAAAAGGGATACCTTTTAATGAAACCAAGTACAGAAGCATAATTGGATCCTTGCTCTACCTTACTGGCAGTAGACCTGACATAATATTCTCAGCATGTGTCTATGCTAGATTTTAGGTGAACTCTAAGGAATCTCATTATGCTGCTGCAAAGCAGATTTTGAGATACCTTAAAGCTACGCCAAATCTTTGCTTATGGTACCCAAGAAGTAATGATAGCGAGCTAATAGGTTTTTCAGATGCAGATTTTGTAGGGAGCAAAGACGATAGGAAAAGCACTTCCGAAACATCCCAATTCTTTGGAAGAAGGATTATCTCCTGGAGTAGCAAGAAGCAGAACTGTGTAGCAATCTCAATGGCTGAGTCAGAGTATATCTCTGCAGGTAGTTGCTGTGCACAGCTGCTATGGATAAAGAATCAATTTGAAGGTTACAATATGAAGTTCCAAAAGATTCCATTATTTTGCGACTCTTCCAGCGCAATTGCAATAGCCAACAACCCAATCTCACACAGTCGGACAAAGCATATAGAGCTAAGGTATCACTTCATCTGGGAGCATGTGGAGCATGGGGACATAGACCTTCAATATGTCTCTACAGACATGCAGATTGCAGACATTTTCACGAAGTCGTTGGACGAGACCAAGTTCTCGTTCTTTAAAACAGAACTTGGAATGCTCAACAAAGAAGATTAGAGAAGCTGGACTTTCAAGAAGGCTCAAAGTTCAAGGATTAGCCAAAAGATGGAATTTTACAAAATTCTAACTCTTTGACTCAAGTAAGAAGCAACCTACTCGAGTAAGAAAATGACCTACTCGAGTAGTCCACTCGACCTACTCGAGTAGCAGACTCACCTACTCGAGTAGCTCCACTCACCAACTCGAGTGCTTCAGCATACCTACTCGAGTACTTCCAGACACATCTACTCGAGTACCTCATTTCATCTACTCGAGTAATATCAACTCACATCAACTCACTTGAGAATATGACGGGACATTTTTCTTCTTGATTCAAATTTTCTATACGCAAACCAAGGCTTATGCCGCCACTTCTAAGGTATGATTCAGTCATTTCTCAATTAATTAGGCATAAACCTAGGGTTGTATAAATTAGAAATTCCGTAAATGTCCTACACGAAATCATTTTCCGCTCTCGTGTAGCTGACTGTCTCTTTACCTTCCTTCAACAAGTTGCAGAGTCGCGCCCTTTCCTTCTCCCCGTCGAAATTACCTGAGGGTTTCTGAATCATGGCCGCCACTTCCAAAATTGGCGTTGGTTCGGAATTGGTTGCCATTGGGATTGCCAAACTTTCCGACAACTTCCATAACCTCATGATCTTGCTCGAGACCGTCGGATTAACCTTCATCCTTCAAGAACCCTGTCAAATTTTCTTTCCCGAAGTTGCAGAGTTTTTCAGTATTGTCAAAGTCAAGCACCATGCAGCCGTCCTCAAGTCTAAGGTCCAAGGTATCAAAATCAAACATACAAAGATTTCAGTTTCTCGACTTCTCCGATTACCAGCTATAGATGTAGATGATGATCTTGAGGAAGAAGAATCAGCTAGAACCTGCTTGTTCTGTGGTATTCCTACAGCTGCACAGTACATCAAAAGGTCTGATATGAATGCTGAAGGAAAATTATTGGTTGATATAATTGGAAAAGTCCTTCTATGCAGAACAAATTCTATCTAAGACATTCCCCTTTATTTCTTTGACATCATGCAAGCAATAGTCTGCAAAAAGAATTTTCAGTTTGGCATGCTGATCCTGGAGAAATTAAAGATAACATTAAATCCCCAAATTATGCCAGAATCATATCTCTAATCCTTCATGAACTCAACCTAGAAATCTCCAGTTTTTCTAAAGGGACTACTCTTCACCACATGAAGAAAGTCTCTATATCCTCCACATAAAGATGGCAGTTAAAACTGCAGAATCCTTCTCAGGCTACAAAGGTTACAGAAATATCAAACACAGAGGACAGGACCCCATCTCCCTCTCCATCTTAGGTGCCCAGCTCCTCTGGTGCACCTATTGAGGGGGAGCCTGCTCCTTCTATTACAGCAAGGTTTCCAACTCCTCCAGAAGTAACTCCTCCACCTCCTCAAACTCCAGAAGAAACACCATCTGAACAACAACTTCAAGAAACACTCCTCTCCATAGAATTTGCTATCAATGAGATGATAGAAGAATTGACAGCAGATTTACCTCCTCCTCCTCTGCCTCCTCCAAAGGAACCCACAACTGAAATACCACCAGAATCCCCTCCAGAACAATCTCCAGCACATACTCCTTCTCCAGCAAAGTCTCCTACTGCACACCATCAGCAGGATGAGACCATTATCATTGATGATGAGCTATCCCCTGAACCAGCTGAAGCTCCTTTAAGGAGTTTGGACATCTTCATACCCACAGTCACTGATGAATGGGATGCCCTAATTCCCACTACAAGAGCAGAAAGCTCTGTCACCATAACTGAAATAGCTCCATGGGAAGCTCTACCTCCTCAAGTTGCCTCTTCTAGTGCTACTCCAGCTGCTGCCCCTACTAATGACTTGATTACTCAAGTTGTCCTTCTGCTTCAAGAACAGAGAACCTACTTTGATACTTCCCTCAAAGCTGTTACTGATAAAGTTATTGCTCTAGAGACTGAGATGAGCAGAGGATTTGTAGAAAACCAACATAATACTGACCAGATAAAACACCTTTTCCAAATTGGTGGGAAGGCTCTAGACCACACTATCACTATTGTTGGTCAAGTGATGGAGCAAGGTGTAACCCTTGCTGGTAGTCAAATTGAGTTGGACAAAAGAGCTGAAGCTTCAAAGATGAAGATCTGTGAAGAGTTTGGTACTTTCAAAGATGATGTCATCTCTAAGCTGACTGTAGAAGTCAGAAAGGGGGAGAATTTAGAGGAAGAATATTTAGAAAAATCAGATGCTGCCATGCAAGAGCTTTGGAAAGCCAAAGTGACAGAAATTCATGGTGACGTCTTAGGACAAATTCAGAGTGTCAAATTTTATACTTATGACACTACTGAATGGATACATAACCAAATCCTTACTGAATTTTCTACTGATCCAAACATCATTCCTTATCATCTCAACCCTCTAGCTGCTGCTACTCCTACTCCTCCTCAGCAACCTACTTTCTCTCCCAGACCTGTAGGCCAGGAAGGTCCTCCTCCAGACTCTTTTGCTCAAATCTGGGAGGATGACCCTACAGATATTTTTTTCAAGCTCCTCCTGAGATTCAAACTTCTTGAAAGAAAAGAAAATATGGTGAAGGCCCCTATACCAGCAAGTCCATTCCAGTTTATGATGCTAATAAGAGGAAAGCTCCAGAATTTGCAGAAATATGGTCTCCTACCTCTAAGTCCCTCATCTTGGATACTCTTAGACTTGTTATGGATTACCATGAAAGTAGGAACATTCACTACAGTTCACAGGAATGGGAGTTATATGAGAAATCTATGACCAAGAGGAGATTATATGACAGAGCATTTGGAAGAAATAACCCTTCTGCTCCTCCAAGACCTCCTAAGTACTATCCCAAGCCATACAACTAGCAGAGGAGACAACAAGAGAAGCAAGATAGGCAGCACCACCAAAGCTAGCTACAAGAACATATGAGCTGTGAAAATGATTGTTGTTGATATGATATTTTTGGTAATCACATTTATATAATTCTAAGTTTTTGATCATATTATCTTGTTCATAGTCTTATGCCTGCTTACACTGATTTATCTACTTAACACTTTTTATGTCCATAATTCACCTTAGTGTAAAGGGATCTGACTTCTACAAATAGGGGGAGATTTTTGGGTATTGTATCTACATTAAACCAGATTTGATGAAGTAACCCTTGAACTAAGATGAATTAAGTTGTATTTGATGCTTTGTTTGAGTTATCTGTTTGCAGGATTCTAATGGGAAGTGTAGACCAATGTCAGTCTACAATGGGTCACAAAACACATAACCATACAATGTAATCCCTCATTGTGTGATCCAAGGTGTTGACTCATGTGTAGCATCTCTATTGGGACTTATTGGAAAATACTTGATGCTGGTCTCGCCAATGAAGAAGAAAATTCTGTCAAAGAAAATTTTCTAAGTGTTTTACTCAAGTAGCTCTATATCTACTCGAGTAAATAGCTGAGTTTATACTCGAGTGAAATTACTCTTACTCGAGTAAGAATGACAGATCCCGAGTAGTCTATTTATGGCTCTCGAGTAGTTAAGACAACTACTCGAGTAGATTCCCTCTCTTTCTCGGATTTACAGAATTTTCTTCTCCAAAACTTTTCTAAGTAAAGTACTCGAGTAGCTATATTGATGCTCGAGTAGTTTATATCTTATGTCTCGAGTAACTGAAAACTGTTTCTCGTGTAGTTCATACTTACTCTAGTAGTCTAAGTCAGGTACTCGAGTAGTTCATCTACTACTCGAGTAGTCCAAAGTTTTTACTCGAGTAAACCAGAATTTTCCTTCTTAAAATTTTTCTATGTCAATTACTCGAGTAGTCATTTTCATATACTCGAGTAGTTCTTGTTCTCTCGAGTAGTTCAACGTCACTACTCGAGTAACCCATTATTCCAGTTCAAAAAATTTTCTAATTCCCTGTCTCAAGTGGTTTCTCAAGCACTCGAGTAGTTCTTTCTCATATACTCGAGTAGTATTCCTTATACTCGAGTAGTCCACTCCACCTCTCGTGTAACTACTCAAGTACTCGAGTCTATCATTTTGATACTCGAGTAGCTAATCTCTTTTTCTTCAAGTATATACTCGAGTAGTTCTCTTCCTTTTACTCGAGTAGTTTTCTGTATACTCAAGTAGTTGTCTTCAGCCTACTCGTGTAGTTTGATAGAGTACTCGAGTATTCATTTTTTACTCGAGTATATTACTTCAGTTTTTCTGAAAATTTTGTTAGGTCCAGAATAACAGATTTCTTAATGAGGCTTGACGTGATTGGTCCACGTGTCCCTCATTATGAATTAATTATGACAGATTATCTTCTATCCTATATAAAGTCTTGTCAAACCGACAAACCCTAAGCAAGGAGATTATTCAGATGTTTTGCAGCCTAATATTCTTAAGTTTTCTGATTTCCTCTCTCTCTCTCCAAGAAACGAAAACCTTCGCCGCCGCCGTTTCCCGAATGGCTAGGGTTTCGATTTTAGAGGATTCAGATCAAGAAGGTTTTACAGATCGAGATTGCCACACAACTCTTCATCTTCTATTCGATCGATCGTGTGAAGCCAAGAAGATCCAGATCTGATTTTTGCCGAGATTTTCTTCACCTCTCCAATAAAACCGCAAAGCTTAGAAGAAGAAGATCCTGGCCGATAGTCGCAGATCTAAAAAATAATTATTGTTTGTATTTCTATACATAATTTATTTCATTCTTGTATAAGAAATTTCTCCGAGTGTAGGAGCCTTTTGTCTACAAGATTATAGGTAGTTCTATCTTCCGAGTGTAGATCTGTATTATGGATTGAGATTGTAGGAACGTTGTTCTGAGGTGTAGGATTTATTTTCAATCCGAGATAGTGGAGTAGCCGAGTCTAGTATATTGCTAGATCGGTGAGGGAAAGTGGATGTACCCAAGGTTAGGGGACCACTATAAATATTGCTTCGTATGTGGTTGATTGGTAGATAGTTCTGTGCATTGGTTTGAAATTTTTATTCCGCAAAAAGACGCACATCTCACTTATTCACCCCCCCTCTAGGTGATTTAGGCAGGCAGCTATAAAATTTTAGCCACCAGGTTTTGTAGATTCTCACATTCCTAATTATGTTTATAAGCATAAGAAAGCTCTATATGGGTTGACGCAAGCCCCTAGAGCATGGTATGAAACATTGTCTACTTTCCTCGCTGAGAAGAAAATCTCAAGGGAGAAAATAGATAAGCCCCTATTCCTTAGTGAATCTAAGGGCAAGGTCATCCTAGTCCAGATATATGTTGATGACATTATCTTTGTATCTACAGAAAAAAAACCTTTGCAGGAAGTTTGCCAAACATATGCAAAGGAAGTTTGAGATGAGTAGCATGAGTGAGCTAAAATTCTTCTTGGGACTCTAAGTAAGATAGACTGATGATGGATTGTCCATATCCCAGTCTAAGTTTACAAGAGAGTTAATTAAGAAATATGGTACGAAGAATGCCTCCACCATGAGAACTCCAATGGAGTCAAGTATGCATGTAGGCAAAGATGAGACAGGGGAACCTGCTGATGAGTCTTTGTATATAAAGATAATTGGCTCGCTTCTATACTTGACTGTTATTTGTCCTGACATCATGTATGCTACATGTGTCTATGCTAGATATCATGCATGCCCTAAATAATCTCATTATTCTGCTGCAAAGAGAATTTTAAGGTATCTTAAGGGGACACCATATCTTGGTCTATGGTACCCTAGGAATAAAGATTTTGAGCTAACTGGATTTTCAGATGCAGATTTTGCAGGCTGCAAGGAAGACAGAAAAAGTACCACTAATACATGTCAATTCCTAGGTGGAAGATTGGTGTCATGGAGCAGCAAGAAACGGACAAGTGTTGCTATCTCCACTACAGAGTCAGAGTACATTACAGCAGGTAGTTGTTGTGCTTAATTGTTGTGGATACACCATCATCTTGAAGACTATGGCACTAAGATAAGTAGAACTCCTCTATTTGGTACATTGGAAATTGTGTACCTTATTTGGAGAAGCCTCACTTAACTCAATGATATACATCATTATGTATTTGATGGGTTGTTGAGTTTCAATGTGCAGGATAAAGAAATGTAGTAAAATAATCTAAGTACAAGTGTCGACACTTGTAAAGAAAATGTGTCGACACCAGAAGCAGATTGTGTCGACATACAGGACTTGTGTTCACACACAGAAATTCAGTCTATAGCAACTGTGTCGACACTTAGGACTTGTGTCGACACTTAGGACTTGTGTCGACACACTGAAGAATTCTGTCAACACCAACAATGTCAAGACTGGAAGCCAATTGTGTTGACACATAGGACTTGTGTCGACACCTTCTTCAAAAGCTGTGTCAAGAAAGTAAAGAACTGTGTCGACATTCCTTGGACAATGTCGACATCATCAAGATTTTTGCAACACATGTTCCATTTGTGTTGACACATATGAAGTTTTATCTCGACATTTTCTGTTGAGATAAAAATTGCAAAAGGTTCAAATGTCAAGAGTGAAGACATGACAGGTGTTGTAACTGACAAAGCAGTCACATATGTCAGAATACAGTTATAAATCGGATCAGCCAGTAACCTCGTATGGGATCTATATAAAGACATGTTCTATCGAAGATACACATAAGTCTTTATCATGAAGTTAACAAGTCTCTGATATAGAGAAGGCAGATCCTGAATAAGTCTGCAAGAAGAATTCAGTGCTACAGCTGAAAGAAGAGGAGAGCTGGATGGTGGATGGACACCAACTTTTCAAGGAAGATCAACCTTACTTTGTTCAGATTCAAGAAGCTTTGAAGAAGCTAAGACAGGTTGGATCTTAAGTGGTTAGTTCACTCAAAAACTGATCAAGAAGTCTTCATCCTTTCATCCATTCATGCATTCTCTAAATCAAAAATTGTAAGATCTTTTATAGATCTGAGGTAGGATTTTTGCAATCTGAGTTGTAAACCTATATCTATAAAGGTTGAGGTAGGGCTGATAGCCTGAGGTAAGAGATTGATTTCTCTAAGTTGTAGGCCTGTTGAAAGAGGCTAAGGTAGGGATGGATTGCCTGAGTTGTAGGAGTGTGGACTAACTCTGAGGTAGGATTCTCTGGAAGAATCTGAGTTGTAGCACTTGGTGATGTGTGAGCTGTAGGAACCATTTTGGGTTCTGAGTTGTAAGATTTGAGGATCTGAGAAGAAGGAAGGGAGTTAGGCCGAATCTAGTATACTGCTAGATAGGCGAAGGAGGAAAGTGGATATACCCATCTCTTGGGGAAGCACTATAAATATGTGTGTATGTTGTGTTGGCTGTGTTTTATTTTAATATGTGTTATATTAGTAGTTGCATAAGTTGTGTAACAATGACATAATTTATCTACCTAAGTAAAATAAGATTTGAACCTATTCACCCCTGATGTAGTCTTGCACGTTGACACCGAATATAAATCTACGGGCTAGCACGTATACCTCTCTACGATCCAATCCTTTCTCGCACAATCGTTCTACACAGCACCACATAAATTAATTTTATCAATTATATGCTAACGTACGGGTAGCCAAACCGCTTAGGATCGAACAAAGGCTATAGGCCAATATTCTTTCCGGCTAAAAGGACCCACTGGGTCCGAACGAGCGGTGTTGTACCAAAGGAGATCTACAAAATAAATACGATTTGGAAAAGGAAGATCTCTCCCAACAAAATAAAACCAAGGTTCGCCAAATCTTTTTTCGAAAAATAATTCAATCAAGACAAACACAAACCAATCGAAGAAATCACGATTATTTAACGATTCAAAATTCAACTCCAAGAATCTACCACCACAAGAATTAATCTCGGAAGTGAAACACACAATAGGTAGAAAGGATTTGTTACCCTATCAGAATGGATGATTCTGATTCTCTACTTGGATCGTTCTTCAACGGAACCGTTGGAGTCACGCCGGTTGGAGCGAAACTCGTCCACCGTCGTCGCTTCACGCCGGAGATGATCCACATGGGGAGTTCTTCTTGCCTTTGCCGAATTTCTTCAAGGATGAGTGAGGCCGGAATTTGAGAGGGAGAGGGGAGTGGCCGGCGGCCAAGAGAAAAGAGAAAGGGGGAGGGTCGAATTTCTCAAGGAGAAAGGAGAAAGGTGGGGGAAAATTCAATACTTGAATTCTTAGGTTTTGTTTTTCATTCACTAATTATTCCTTCATAACATGGCTATATATAGCCTACACCACTCAATCTCCATCCATTCAAAATTCAAAATGAAAGTTATGATGGTTATATTCACCCATCATAACATGAATTATTTAAATGCAATAAAAATAAAAATGCTTAAAATAAAATAAAACATTAAAATGACTTAATAATTAATAATAGTTATTAATAAATTATTATTAATTATTAATATATTGGTTTGCGTTCAGGACGGATATTATGGCGACGCTCCACATGGTCATCCGTAAGCACACCGTCGCCGTCTTTAAAATGTTGTGGGTCGTCGTCTCCATCAATCCTCCCCTGCTCAAAAGTACTCATCACCGACGAGTTGGTCGGAATGCACCAGCGCGGGAGAGCAACATCCAACAGAGCCACCTCCGATCCAAGAATCAAAGAGTCATCGGAGGCTGGTCGATCACGCCATCGAATCAAGTAGTGGCAAACATCACCACATGTCGGGGAGAGCACTACACCCTGGAGTATCCTGTCATGAAAAAATATGGTTCTGGGGAACCTTGGAAAAGCATTATGCAATAAAGGAAAACAAATTTCTACATCAACAACCAACATACCTCCAGTGAAGACCGATGAAGAGAGCGATCCAGGCACCAGCTCACTACCCAAATCATAAGAAAATAAAGTGGACGCAAACGGACAGACAGATAATTCTAGTGGTGGAGAAACATATAGCGTTAAATTAGAAACATTAAAAATAGGGATAATACCCTAATCAGTGGAAAGCTTCAAATGATATGTGTATTCTCCTAATTTCATTAATATCCGAAAAAGGACCAACTCGCCAACTTTTTATATTGCCCGAAGGCAACCGTTCAGAGACGAGATGCACCAAAACTAAATCGCAAATCAAATAGTGAGACGCTCTTCTATGTAAACTAGCATGAAATATATAAAATATAATTCGTATGGCTAGCGCTTCACTACAATGCTTATATAATTTTTGAATATGAGAGGGATAAACTAGTGCGAGTTGACTTGGATTATCATACAGTGGAAAAGAAATCAATTCAAAAGGCACTTGTGCTTTAAATTCGTGCACAATCACATTCGGCGAGCGACAAGCATAAAAATAATCATAAGACGCGACTATATAGAGTAATTTATTACAAGTGCGCCTAAATATCTCGCTACCGTGTGGTGTGAACCCATGCGCTATGTGACTCAACCCAAAAACATAGGAGAATGGGGTTAAATTCCGTGGTACGAGAGCCTTATAATCAAAGATGATTTTCATAGGCGTTAAAGTCGCAGTTCTAATTTTATAATTAATATAATCACACTTGGCATGAAGATATGCCAAGGGAAGTCTCTCATCTTTAATACTAATAGAATTGAATGCTCTCATGTGTGATAACATGTGCAAGCGATACAACTCATGCAGCCTAACCATGGTCACTAACGGGTGTGAAAAAGGGCCATCAAATGGCGGTGGGTAAATCCGTGCGAATGGGCGTGGTATATAGGTGTGTGACAGAGACACCACAACCAGAGGCACAATAGCCAAAGACTCAAAAACATACGAGGATGGAATCGTAGCTGGACACACAGATAACTGAGTCGTCAAATGTGTTATGTCCAAAGTAGGGGCCCGCAAGGTTGGCCAAATAAAATGACTCAGATCAGGAGGGAGAGTCCGTAAATCTAAAACCGGGAGAGAGTTAAGATCAAATTTAATTTCACACAACGGATATAGCATCAGGGGATGCTCATCCGGGTCTACTTCAATAACATCATCCAAAAATACAATTCTCTCACTTGGACTTTCTTCCAACACACGAGACACTTCATCCAATTCAGAATCAGTACATGCCTCAGAAATGGGCAAAATCGAACCCGACAAAATATCTAATCCATATTGGGCTTCAGGCAATGGAGATAAGATCAATGAAATATCTTCTGATTCCTCAGAGCTAATGTCATCCAAAATTAACCTTCCCACATAGGGCAAATCTTCCAATACAACACTTCCCTCGCTAGCCAAATCTTCCCATGATGTAGGAACATCGTCAGAATCAGGATAGAGGACAGGGCAAGTCGAATCCCGAGGAGAATCTAAATTAGATTGAATATCAAGAAATGACGATAATATCAATAAAATATCTCCCAGATGTGCATCACTAAGATCATCCCAAGCTTAACATCCATCCCAAGGTGACTCTTCCAACACCGATGAAACATCTACCAACACTGGGTCCATAGAAGACTCCTTGATAATCACGGTAGATGCCTCAAAAATATCGTCGACAGGGAGTGTAGATGATTCCTCAGGGGAGAAATCCTCATCCAGGTCACTAGGATAACCAATCTCCTCAACGTCACTAAAAGCTTCAGCGATATCAGCCTCGTCCTCAGTGACGGGCTCAGTCCAAGACACTAGCTCAGACTCATCAGGGGAGTCAATGAGTAGATCAGGAAACTCAGAGGGAGACTCAAAAGGGTCTATGGACGTTATCGGGGTAGGATGCTCAATATAACCATGGTCAGATATGCCGCTAGACTCATAAGTCATAGTTGTCTGTCTGTCGCTACAGATAGGACTACTATCACCTAACGGGCTCATGACAGTCCTAGCAGTCACATGTACCGAACTCGAGATAGGGGACCTCACTATTTCCTTTCCTCTATAGTTGGGTGCAGGTGTGCTATGGGTAGCTCTACCAGCATGGGGAAAGGATCCTTCCTGGGGGAATAGGTCACCCCTATGGTCAGGTTTAGATAAGGTGTCATAACTATACTGGCTAGCGGATGTCGGGCTAGTAGTAAGGCGGTAGGGGGAATCAAATTTCTCCGAGAGTATTCTTCGCATGTGGGGACAGGCATATGGATAGCTACCAGCTCCATGCTCTTCTTTCAACCAAAACACGCGGGCTCGATCTCTTAACCGCTCTCGGACTACATTAACCTTTTGGTAGTCGCCAAATTTGTTATAATCAAAATAGATTTCTACCCACGTAAGCCAGTCTCTAAAATACATTGGATCCCCATAACCATCATAGGTGAAAATCTTAGTGTGTATGAAAGCCTGGGGATGTTTGGAAACATTAACATCGAAAGCCATTTCAGTGAGAACCGGAGAGAATATCTCACTCGGAACTGGTGTACATGCAATGAAGAAAATAACCTGACCCTATTAAAATTTCAAAGATGTAATTGTTCCCGCATATTACTTAAAATAACAAATGTATTTTTTTTTATTTTCTTGCTGGAAATAATATGAAGATTATTAAAAAATGTTTTTTTATTTTGTTGAAAAATTAAAAGTTAGGCCGCTATTTGCAGACCAAAATAAAAAATTTATAAAGATTTAATAAAAATAATGACTTAATAAAAATAAAATATTTTTTTGATTTCTTACAAATAAAATGATAGAGAATTTCTAGAATTTTATTTCTTTGAAATTTGAGAAAAGTTGAAAATTTTAGGCCGTTATTTGCAGACCAAAAATTTAAAAATTGAATTTTATATTGTGCAACGAAACGTGCAATTGCGTGTCGGCGTTTTAAGTAATTTTTTTTATTTCTAGGATGGTACTAATTAAGAAATTAGCACAATAATGCTCTCATACCAAATTGACGCAGTCTTGCACGTTGACACCGAATATAAATCTACGGGCTAGTACGTATACCTCTCTACAATCCAATCCTATACTCGCACAATCGTTCTACGCCGCACCACATTAATTAATTTTATTAATTATATGCTAACGTACGGGTAGCCAAACCGCTTAGGATCGAACAAAGGCTATAGGTCAATATTCATTTCGGCTAAAAGGACCCACCCGGTCAGAACGAGCGGTGTTGTACCAAAAGAGATATACCAAATAAATATGATTTGGAAAAGGTAGATCTCTCCCAATAAAAGAAAACAAAGGTTCGCCAAACTTGTTTTTCGAAAATAATTCAATCAAGACAAACACAAACCAATCGAAGAAATCACGATTAATTAACGATTCAAAATTCAACGCCAAGAATCTACCACAACAGGAATTAATCTCGGAAGTGAAACACACAATAGGTAGAAAGGATTCGTTACCCTATCAGAATGGATGATTCTGATTTCTCTACTTGGATCGTTCTTCAACGGTTCCGCCGGAGTCACGCCGGTTGGAAAGAAACTCGTCCGCCTTCATCACTTCACGCCGGAGATGATCCACAAGGGGAGTTCTTCTTGCCTTGGCTGAATTTCTTCAAGGATGAGGGTGGCCAGAATTTGAGAGGGAGAGGGGAGTGGCCGGCGGCCAACAGAGAAGAGAAAGGGGGAGGGTTGAATTTCTCAACGAGGAAGGAGAAAGGAGGGTGAAAATTCAAAACTTGAATTCTTAGGATTTCTTTTTTTTTCATTCACTAATTATTCCTTCATAACATGGCTATATATATCCTACACCACTCAATCTCCCTCCATTCAAAATTCAAAATGAAAGTTATGATGGTTATATGCACCCATCATAACATGAATTATTTAAATGCAATAAAAATAAAAATGGTTAAAATAAAATAAAACATGAAAATGACTTAATAATTAATAATAGTTATTAATAAATTATTATTAATTATTAATATATTGGTTTACGTTCAGGACGGATATTATGGCGACGCTCCACATGATCATCTGTAAGCACGCCGTCGCCGTCTTTAAAATGTTGCGGGCCGTCATCTCCATCAACCCCCCTAGGTGTTTAGGATATCTTGAAACTAATTCTTTCAAGTGGCATCAGAGACAGGTTGCTCAAGAATAGACTTAACAGTCTGAGTTGATCTCTAAGGCAGTTATCAGAAAGCCAAAATGGGTTCAGGTGAAAGTGACAAGGAACTTGGATCAATGAAATTACCCATATGTAGAAAGGAAATTTTTGGCATATGGAAAGAGATAGTCAGATTATTCGAAACTTCTGACCCAAGATTCTACATCACAGTTAAAGAAGGGTCATACATTCCTATAAACATCTAAGTTCTTGATGGAAACCTCAGGACTCCAAAACGTTACTCTGAAATGTCAAAGGATGAGATCATCTTAGCCACTATGGATAAGAAAGCACATAACATAATAGTTAGTACTATAGATGACTCAACTTTCCAAAACTTGGTCCACTAAAAACCTCCAAGGAGATGTGGGACACTTTGATTGTCTACATGGAGGGATCAGAAGAAGTAAGAGAGGACATAAAGTCTATGCTAAATCAAGAATATGAAAGTTTTAGACAAACCAAAACAGACAGCATAACTGAGTGCTATAAGAAGTTTTTCAGAATAGTTAATGAGCTAAAAGCATATGAGTCTTCGGTACATATGAGCTCAATGATAAGTTTCTCAGATCACTAACTAAGGACTCGGATACCAAGATATGTGCCATGAGGGAAGTGTCCAGACTTGAAGACACTTCTCCTCCAACCCTATTTGGAAAATTGCTATCATATGAGATGCAACTTATTGCCAGAAAGGAGGAAGAGAAACGTAATAGGTCTTAGTTCAAAGAGAAAACTGTGGCCTTCAAGGTTGAAGCCACAAAGAAAGACAGGAGGATGTCTCCATCTCCTCCTAGGAAAGATGCTGAAGTTAACTCAGATAATTCTGATAACAACACATCAGACAGCCCTAATTCTGATAAATACTTTGCTACCTTCACAAGGAAATTCCAAAGACTCATGAAAAAAAATAGTGGAGAACCAAGTCATCCTCATCACAGTCCAAGGATGACTACTACCAGAAAAAGAAATCTTCCAAGAAAGACAGGTATGACACTAAACCAAGCAAAATATCTTCTTATAAATTGTTTGTTATTATTGCAACAGGTTTGGACATGTTGTAGCTGACTGCCCTGATAAAAGAAAGGAATCTAATGACAAGAAGAAACATTAAAATAAGGTCAAGAAAGAGAAATCATTTGTTGCAAAGAAGCAGAAAACTTGGACTGACTCATCATCATCAGCTTCAGGAGAAGAGGCTAAAGCTGAAACCTATATTGGACTGTTTACAACTGAAGAGGATTCTGTAGAGATTGAATTCCTGCAAATACTGTACTCTATAAATGGGATTGAAGATCATCATGATAGAGGGCTGATGGTTATGTCTGAGGAAGATCAGTGCCAGGATCAGCCTGGTCCTAGTAATGTAAACAATCTATCTTCAATTTTTGATTATTATACTGGAACAAAATCAGAAGCATCAACATCAAGTGATGAGGATGATTCTGAATCTGAAGGGGATGTGGATAAATTAATTGTTAAATATGGTGATCTGTTGCATGCTTTCAAGAAAAGCAGAATCCTTGCCAAAAAGTAGGCTAAGTAAATTGCCTCTTTCAAGAAAGCTGCTTCAAATTCAGTAAAAGAGCTAGATCTGAAATTGAAGGAAGTAAGCTAACTAAAAAATCACAATAATTCAGATGGAAACCATTACCTTCAAAAATAATCACATCAAGAGTCTTGAAATCAGACTTCAACGAGAGACGGATCTTGTGGCTAAATTTTCAAAGCCAGAGTCAGTCTTACCCTTAATAGATGACTTCATTGCCCAAGAGGGTAAGAAAGGTTTAGGCTTCAAGGGAAGAACAAGGGTAGCTAATTTCAAAAGGAAAGGCAATGCCCCAATTCAGTCTCTTGTCTCCAAACCCCCTATTCCTTTCAGGAAAGTTATGCAACCTACTAACAGGTATGACCATGACATCACACATGGTCACTGTAAGCATGGTGATCAGAATGACAAGAGTACAAATGCCAATAGGGCAGCCCATGAGCAGACACACCATGTTCTTCATGAATCATCAGTGTTTAATGCACCAGCCCCAACACTCAATAAAAGAACCATTGTACCTACTGAATTAAGGACTGCTGACAGCAATGCTGTTAAGACTGTAATTAAAAGAAGATACAACAGATATGAGTGCTGGTGTTATGCCAAGGTGGGTCATTATACCATTGATTGTTGGCACAACACTAGTGTCAAGAAAAATACGAGCTTACCTGTCAGAAAGGCTGCAGGCAAGCATGTCAAATTTCAGTCTAACCTGAACCTAGAACCCAATAATTATTGGGGATCTAAGGTTAGGTAATCTTATTTGATGCAGGAGAGTCCAAGTGACCATACCCCAATATGGTACTTCAACAGTGGATGTTCCAGGTACATGACTGGAACTAGAATGTTGCAAAAGGACTTTACTCCCACATTGGATGGACCCAAAGTTATCTTTGGTGAATCAGAAAAGGGAGTAATCAAAGGTTTTGGTAAAATTTCTAATAACTCAATCACTATTACTTAAGTGGCCTATGTGAAAGGTTTAAAACATAACCTAATAAGTATAAGTCAACTAAGTGATCTTAATTATGACACTTCTTTTATTAAGAATTGGTGTCAAATTAGAAGGACAAGTGATCAGGAGATCATCTTGACAGAATATAGAAAAGGAAATGTCTATTGTCTAAATTTTGTGGGTGAGAATAAAGATTCTCCTGTTTGCCTAGTTACAGATGAGAAAGCTTCTCATTGTGTCAAATGGCACAAGAGGCTAGCTCACCTGAACTATAAGACTCTAGGTCAACTCTTTAGTAAAGAGTTAGTGAGAAATGGTCCTCAGGTCAAGTGCATCAAGGAGGGTGTATGTTCAGCTTGTCAAAAAGGCAAATAGACCAAGACCTCCTTCCACTGTCTTGATACCAAAGATTCAGTGAGGTGTTTGTACCTCCTGCATATGGACCTATTTGGTCCTATGCCAGTTCATAGTCTAGGTAGGAAAGTCTATACCTTTGTGGTTGTTGATGACTTTTCCAGATTTGCCTGGGTATTCTTTCTGAGTAAGAAATCTGAAACTCAAACTGTCTTCCAAACATTTTTTAAGCAAATTCAGAATGAATTCAACAATTTTGTGGTTAAGATTAGATGTGACCATGGGACTGAGTTTCAGTCTGAATGCATGACAAAGTTCGGTGATGAACTTGGAATTTCTCAAGAATTCTAATCACCTAGTACTCCCCAGCAAAATGAAATTACTGAAAGAAAAAATAGAACACTTATTGAGGCTGATAGAACACTACTAAGTGACACATCTCTCCCAGAATATTTCTAGGCTGAGGCAGTAAACACTGCCTGTCATGTTTACAATAGAGCTTCCATCAACAAAAGCCACAAGAAGACTCCCTATGAGAATCTCAAGGGCATAAAACCAAATATATCCTATTTTAGGATCTTTGGTAGCAAGTGTTATGTACTTAACAATGACAAGCCTTATTTAACTAAGTTTGCTGTCAAGTATCAAGAAGGGATACTTGTTGGGTACAACAGAAATAGTAAGTCATACAGGATCTACAACTTGACTACTCAAGTTGTAGAAGAATCTGTCCATGTAGTCTTTGATGAATCTAAGCTAATCAACTGTGAGTTGTCTAGTACTTCTTGTAGCTCTACAATTTTGAAGGAAAAGATTGACAAGCTAAACATTAGTGAAGACCAGTTTGCAAGACTGGATGAGGAAAATGATGGATACTATCCAGGGGGAGTACAAGACCCACAAGATGATGATGAAGACAATGAAGTACAGCTTGGTGGGGAGATTGGAGGAAATCATGTTATGGTTAGATTGCCTCCAGTAATAAGACATCTAAGAGATCATCCAGCACACTAAATTATTGGTGATCCAAGACATGGTGTTCTGACCAGAAGCAAGAGCTTGAACACAGTTCTATGCTGAAGTTTCCTGTCCCAGATGGAACCCAAGAAATTTGAAGAGGCCATACAAGACCCAAATTAGATTGATGTCATGCAGGAAAAGCTGGATCAATTCAGAAGATGTAAAGTCTGAAAGTTGGTTCCTAAACCAAAGAATCACAATGTCATATGGAGTAAGTGGATCTACATGAACAAGTTAGATGAAAATGGCATTATAGTCAAGAACAAAGCAAGACTAGTAGTAAAAGGCTACAGGCAGGAAAAAGGAATAGACTTTGTCCAGACATTTGCTCCAGTAGCTAGGTTGGAAGCAATAAGGTTGTTCCTTGTCTATGCAGCTTACCAAGGGTTCAAGGTATTCCAGATGGAGGTAAAGTCAGCATTTTTGAATGGTGACTTAAAAGAGGAAGTTTATGTTGAACAACCCTCAGGTTTTGTAGATCCTCTTTATTCTAACTATGTTTATAGGCTTAAGAAAGCTCTATATGGATGGAAAGAAGCCCCTAGGGCTTGGTTTAAAACATTGTCAACCTTCCTCATTGAGAACAAATTCTGAAGGGGAAAAATAGACAAAACTCTATTCCTAAGGGAATCAAAAGGCAAGGTCATCCTAGTCCAGATATATGTTGATGACATTATCTTTGGATCAACTGAAAATAACCTTTGTATAAAGTTTGTTAAACTTATGCAAGAGAAGTTTTAGATAAGCAGCATGTGTGAGCTAAAATTCTTCTTGGTACTACAAGTTAGACAGACTGATGATGGCTTGTACATATCCCAATCTAAGTTCACCAAAGAGTTAATTAAGAAATATGGCATGGAGTCATCCTCCACCATGAGAACTCCAATGGGGGCAAGTATAACTATAGGCAAAGATGATGCAGGAAAACCCATAGATGAATCTTTGTATAGAGGGATAATTGGCTCCCTTCTTTACTTAACTGCTAGTAGACCAGACATCATGTATGCTACATATGTATGTGTTAGGTATCAAGCTTGCCCAAAAGAATCTCATTACACTACTGCCAAAAGATTTTTGAGATATCTTAAGGGAACACCAAATCTTGGCCTTTGTTACCCTAAGAATAGAGATTTTCTACTAACAGGTTATTCAGATGAAGATTTACAGGATGCAAAGAAGATAGAAAAAGCACCACTAGCACATGTCAGTTTCTAGGTGGTAGATTGGTGTCATAGAGAAGAAAAAAGCAGACAATTATGGTTATATCCATTGTTGAGTAAGAATATGTAGCTGCAGGCAGTTGTTGTGCTCAGTTGTTATGGATACAACATCAACTTAAAGACTATGACATCAAGGTAAGTAGAACTCAATTATATTGTGATTCAACTCGTGTCATATCTATTGCTAGAAATCCTATTTCACATAGCAGAAATAAGCACATAGAAATTAGATTTCATTTCATTAGAGATAATGTTGAAAAATAAGATATAAGTTTAGAATTTGTCAACACAAATTATCAAATTGCTGACATGTTCACCAAACTATTAGATGAAACTAAATTCAATTACTTTAAAATTAAATTAGGCATGCTGAACTTGGAATTGAATGGTAAATATGACTAAGTAAATCAGGGTCAACACATAAAGAAATCTGTATCAACATTTAGTAGTTGGTGTCGACAAATATGGAAAATTTTGTCGACACATCAAGAAGATTGTGTCGACACTCAGAATTTGGTATCGACATATAGCTCTCCTGACACTTAGAAATTATTGTAGACACATACAAAAATTAGTGTAGACACATACAGTCACTTGTGTCGACACGTAGAAATTAGTGTAGACTATTGAGATTGTCTGTGTCGACACTTCGCAATTGGTGTGGACACATTGAATTGTAATACTTTTAAATTCTCTATCGAGACTTTAGTAGTCTGTGTCAACACCATCCCAATAGTGTCGACACACTAAGCTAATTTCCGTCCGCCTTTTATGCTGTGTTGTTTAGAAAAGTATAAATAGGTGGAAACAAAACCTTGTCGACAACGTTCTCAGAATTCTCAAGACCAAACCATTTGTATCGACAAGACCTTCATCTTCCTTCTCTTCAATCTCTCTCTCTATCTCATCTATAATGGTGCCAAAGATAGAAGAGAATATCAACGAGGGTTATGAGCTGGTTCAACACGCTTTTGATGATGTGAATCCGGACATCAAGAAGGTAGTTGATTTGATCACAATAGCTGGATTAGAATATATGGTGTCTAAACCAACCAAAATATGGAAGAAAGTAGTTCTTGAGTTCTACTCGAATGCTTCTCAAGATTCAACGGGCACCAAAATCAAATCCACGGTTCAAGGTCAAAAGCTCAAGGTCATAATTAAACGCCCAAGGAAAATCCTTCATCTTCCCAAAGTTACACAAGAAGATGAACTCAATTCTTCGATAACAGCAAGTGCATTAACCTGGTGTGAGTTATCTCCATCCACTAAGATTGGAGCAGCGATAAATCGAAAGGGGATGAACTCTCAAGGAAAATTCCTTTCAGAATTTCTGGGAAAGGTAATTTTGTGTAAACCTGGAGGACATGATAGGATCTCAACTTACATGTTTAGTCTCATGATAATGGTTATATTCAAAGCAACAACTGACTGGGTTGTAGTTATGTTTGAGAAAATAAAGGATGGGATTAAGAAGCCCAATCCGGGTAGAATACTTAGCCTCTATCTGGCTACCTGCATTACAGAAACACTAAGCCAGAAATTTGGTACTAAAATAAATCATATGAGGAGAATGGACTTAAGGATACAGTCCAGGTGGGACAGAGTGTTGACCAAGGATGTCCCTACTCCTCAGAAACACAAACAACAGGTTCAGAAAAAGAAGAAAACTCCCCACAAGACCACTGAATCTTCCAATGATTCAGAGGAGGAAGTTATTTTCAGCTCAGATAACGATGGATCAAAAAGCACTAGAAAATCTCCTACTCTAGAAACTGGAATTGCAGGTCAGGAGTAGTGGGAGCAGATCCCAACAAGTACCATATTAGTGGATCAGATCCAGGAGGAGCCTCTCCAAGTTCTAGATCAACAAGTGTTATCAACTTCAGGGGGAGCTAATGAGCAAGATTCAAATGTTCACACAGCTGAATTGGATAGTGAAATAGCCACTCAATCTATACTTGAGGTAGTACAGGCCATAATTCAGGCTACTACTGACACTGTGAATGAAGCACCAGATGTGCTCTTGAATGTTCTTGATCAAATTAACCAAGACAATGTTCCTGAGAATGATATTACCACGGAAGAAACTTTTGAATTTGAAGGAGGTCCATCTGTTGAGAAAGAGAAAGTTATTCCTCCAGTTCAAATGCAACAAGAAGTAACATTAGAAGAATTATTTTTTGACTTACAAGGAGCAAGAACTGGGGGGGGGGGGAGGAGCCAAGAACTGAGAAAGAGCAGCTAATCGTTGCCTCTAGTCCAAAAGACACAGTGGATATAACTACTTCATCTGATTTCTCTGATGATGAAGAAGCCTCCAGGGCAGAGAAAAGGAAACTTGTGGAGCTCAAGAAGAGGAGCTTAGGCTATAAGAAAACCTTGCAAATTGCCCCACAAATACAAGCTCCTGCAGTAAACTTCAGTTCACTTTTAGTGTCACTGCAATTGAAATTGGATGAGCAAAGAGTTGCTCTTGAAAAATATGTGGATGAGGGTCATAAAGATCTACAATTTACCTTGGCCCAGGATATCAAATCCATTAGGTTTTAAGTAAATTTGCACAAAACGAAAATGACCGAATGTTTCCAAAAGGGAGGTAATGTTGTAGTCTTCTTGGCCAAACAACAACATGAGGCCCAGACTAAATTAGAGGATATTGAAGTAAAATAAGGTTATGTCCTGGAAAATCAAATTAGAATGAATGACAATCTCACAGAATCTCATAATGCTAATGTAACAGAACTCAAGAATAAAGCAATTGCTTTCACTGAACACATGGTTATAGTAAAGTCTGAGTTTGATAAACAAATCAAAGAGGATTTAGCTACTGTCCATACCACAATACAGGCCTCTCAAAAGGCAATTTCTGATCTGCTGCAGAAGTTCAAATCCTACTATAAAGAAGGAACAAATTATCTAGCTGATCAGATAAGATTTCAAAAAGATGATCTAATAGACCATATCGAAAGGGAAGTCATAAAGGGGGAGAGAGTATAGTCAAAGCAAGCTCAGATCATGCTAAATGGATAACCAATTCCATCAGAGCAGCTATTGGCTATCCACCCCTTTGTGATGATGACAACACTGCATAATCCGACATTCAACCTACTTACATTGAAGGGGTTCAGCAGGAAGTAGTCCAAGTCATCTATCCACCTCAAGATTTTGAAGGAACTCAGTATGTAGTACAACAAATGTATAGTCCTCCAAAGGAGGTACAAAATGTTATTATTAAAAAGGTAGAAATGTCTGAAGCTGCATTACAAAGAGAGCAAGAAGCACAAAGAGCTCGGGTGCACATAAAGAAGCTCAACTATCTAAGAAAAGGTTCAGAGGACTGGCAGAATTAAAGCCTGATTTTGAATAATGGAGTCCAACCTCCAGGAATATTATTCTCACTACTTGGCAAGCTGTTAAAGAGAATATGCATGATAGAGGCAAGTGGTATTCAGAACAGGAATGGAGCAAATATCAAAAGCGGCAAGATGTCATATGCCAGTTCAGAAGAGACCTCAAAGCTGGGAAAATACATGCTAACTCTGTGGAGCCTAGCAAATATTTTCCAAAGCCCTATCATTACTTTGAAAGACAAAAGATCAAGGCTGAAGAGCTCAAAAAGAAGGATCTGAAAGGAAAGAAGCCTGTTGCTGACACAGAAGCTAATGTACAAGCTAGGATTCAGTCTGGCAAAGGAATTGTCATCAAGGAGCCTGATCAATCCTAGGGATATATTGACTAGGTTTAGATCTATGTAATCTTTTGTTCTAAAATCCTTGTAATTTAACAAAAAAAACTGATTCTTGTTCACTGTATTTTATTATATTTTGTGATGATATTACATGTTGTTTATGTTTATTAGTTACCCTGTCTGAGTAATGCTTTTGAACATCATAATCTATGTTTTATTATAAGTGATGTATATCATTGACTAAGGGTTATGACTTCTCCAAATAGGGGGAGATTGTTGGGTAAATTAGAAACTGTGTACCTGATTTGGAGAAGCCTCACTTAACTCAATGATATGCATCATTATGTATTTGATGGATTGCTGAGTTTCAATGTGCAGGATAAAGAAATGCAGTAAAATAATCTAAGTACAAGTGTCGACACATGTGAAGAAAATGTGTCGACACAAAAAGCAGATTGTGTCGACACACAAAATTTCAGTGTACAGCAACTGTGTCGACACTTATGGCTTGTGTCGACACACTAAAGAATTCTGTCAACACCAACTATGTCAAGACTGGAAGCCAATTGTGTCGACACACAAGACTTTTGTCGACACCTTCTTCAGAAGCTGTGTCAAGCAAGTAAAGAAGAATTGAGTCGACATTCCTTGGACTATGTCGACATCATCAAGATTTGTGTCAACACATGTTCCATTTGTGTTGACACATATGAAGTTTTATCTCGACACTTTCTACTGAGATAAAAATGGAAAAGGGTTCAAATGTCAAGAGTGAAGACATGCCAGGTGTCATACCTGAAAAGCAGTCATATCTGTCATAAGGCAGTTATAAACCGGATCAGCCGGTAACCTTATATGGGATCTATATAAGGACATGTTCTATCGAAGATACATATAAGTCTTTATCCTTAAATTAACATGTCTCTGATATAGAGACGGCAGATCATGAACAAGTCTGCAAGAAGAATTTAGAGCTACATCTGAAAGAAGAGGAGAGCTGGATTGTGTATCGACACCAACTTTTCAAGGAAGATCAACCATACTTTGTTCAGATTCAAGAAGCTTTGAAAAAGCTAAGACACGTTGGATCTTAAGTTGTTAGTTCACTCCAAAACTGATCAAGAAGTCTTCATCCATTCATCTTTCTCTTGGGTAAAGAAATAAACATTCTCTAATTCAAATTTTGTAAGATTTTTTATAGATCTGAGGTAAGATTTTTGCAATCTGAGTTGTAAGCCTATATCTATAGAGGCTGAGGTAGGGCTAATAGCATGAGGTAAGAGATTTATTTCTCTGAGCTGTAGGCCTGGTGAAAGAGGATGAGGTAGGGCTGGATTGCCTGAGTTGTAGGAGTGTAGACTCACTCTGAGGTAGGATTCTCTAGAAGAATTTGAGTTGTAGCACTTGGTGATGTGTGAGCTGTAGGAACCATTTTGGGTTCTGAGTTATAAGATCTGAGGATCTGAGAAGAAAGAAGGGAGTTAGGCCGAATCTAGTATACTGCTAGATAGGCGAAGGGGGAAAGTGGATGTACCCATCTCTTTGGGAACCACTATAAATCTTTGTGTATGCTGTGCTGACCATGTTTTTTTTTAATCTGTGTTGTGTTAGTAGTTGCATAAGTTGTCTAACAGTGATATAATTTATCTGCCTAAGTAAAATAAGAATTGAACCTATTCACCCCTGATGCAGTCTGGCACGTTGACACCGAATATAAATTTACGGGCTAGCAGGTATACCTCTCTACTATCCAATCCTTTACTCGCACAATCGTTCTACGCAGCACCACATTAATTAATTTTATCAATTATATGCTAACGTACGGGTAGCCAAACCTCTTAGGATCGAACAAAGGTTATAGGCCAATATTCTTTTCGGCTAAAAGGACCCACCGGGTCCGAACGAGCGGTGTTGTACCAAAAGAGATCTACCAAACAAATACGATTTGGAAAAGGTAGATCTCTCCCAACAAAAGAAAACGAAGGTTCGCCAAATCTTTTTTCGAAAACTAATTCAATCAAGACAAACACAAACCAATCGAAGAAATCACGATTAATTAACGATTCAAAATTCAACGCCAAGAATCTACCACCACAGAAATTAATCTCGGAAGTGAAACACATAATAGGTAGAAAGGATTTGTTACCCTATCAGAATGAATGATTCTGATTCTCTACTTGGATCGTTCTTCAACGGCACCGCCAGAGTCACGCCGATTGAAGAGAAACTCGTCTGCCTTCGTCGCTTCACGCCGGAGATGATCCACAAGGGGAGTTCTTCTTGCCTTGGCTGAATTTCTTCAAGGATGAGGGTGGCCGGAATTTGAGAGGGAGAGGGGAGTGGCCGGCGGCCAAGAGAGAAGAGAACGAGGGAGGGTTGAATTTCTCAAGGAGGAAGGAGAAAGGAGGGGGGAAATTCAAAACTTGAATTCTTAGGATTTCTTTTTTGTTCATTAACTAATTATTCCTTCATAACATGATTATATATAGCCTACATCACTCAATCCCCCTTCATTCAAAATTCAAAATTCAAAATGAATGTTATGATGGTTATATGAACCCATCATAACATGAATTATTTAAATTCAATAAAAATAAAAATGCTTAAAATAAAATAAAACATGAAAATGACTTAATAATTAATAATAGTTATTAATAAATTATTATTAATTATTAATATATGGGTTTGCGTTCAGGATGGATATTATGGCGACGCTCCACATGGTCATCCGTAAGCACGTTGTCGTCGTCTTTAAAATGTTGTGGGTCGTCGTCTCCATCAATCCTCCCCCGCTCAAAAGTACTCATCAACGATGAGTTGGTCGGAATGCACCAGCATGGGAGAGCATCATCCAACAGAGCCACCTCCGATCCAAGAATCCAAGAGTCATCAGAGGCCGGTCGATCACGCCATCGAATCAGCTTTAAAATGACTACTCGAGTAGCTGATTTCTTTTTCTTCAAGTATATACTCGAGTAGTTCTCTTCCTTTTACTCGAGTAGTTTTCTGTATACTCGAGTAGTTGTCTTTAGCCCACTCGTATAGTTTGATAGAGTACTCGAGTAGTCATTTTTTACTCGAGTATATTACTTCAGTTTTTCTGAAAATTTCATAAGTCCAGAATAATAGATTTCTTAATGAGCCTTGACGTGATTGGTCCACGTGTCCCTCATTATGAATTAATTTTAACAGATTATCTTCTATCCTATATAAAGTCTTGTCAAACCGCAAAACCTAAGGAAGGAGATTATTCAAAAGTTTTGCAGCCGAATATTCTTAAGTTTTCTGATTTCCTCTCTCTCTCTCTCCAAGAAACAAAAACCTTCGCCGTTGTTATTTCCCGATCGGCTAGGGTTTCGATTTTAGAGGATTCAGATCAAGAAGGTTTTACAGATCGAGATTGTCGCACAACTCTTTATCTTCTATTAGATCGATCGTGTGAAGCCAAGAAGATCAAGATCTGATTTTTGCAGAGATTTTCTTCACCTCTCTGATAAAGCCGCAAAGCCTAGAAGAAGAAGATCCTGGCCGACAGTTGCAGATATGAAAAAGAATTATTGTTTGTATTTCTATGCACAATTTATTTCATTCTTGTAGGAGAAATTTCTCCGAGTGTAGGAGCCTTTTGTCTCCGAGATTGTAGGAAGTTTTATCTTCTGAGTGAAGATCCGTTTTGTGGATCGAGATTATAGGAACGTTGTTCCGAGAAGTAGGATTCATTTTCAATCCGAGATAGTGGAGTAGCCGAGTCTAGTATATTGCTAGATCGGTGAGGGAAAGTGGATGTACCCAAGGTTGGGGAACCACTATAAATCTTGCTTCGTCTGTGGTTGATTGGTAGATAGTTCTGTTCATTGGTTTGAAATTTTTATTCCGCAAAAAGATGCACATTGCACCTATTCACCCCCCTCTAGGTGATTTAGGCAGTCAACTATAAACTTTCAGCCACCAGGTTTTGTATATTCTCACTTTCCTAATTATGTTTATAAGCTTAAGAAAGCTCTATATGGGTTGAAGCAAGCCCCTAGAGCATGATATGAAATATTGTCTACTTTCCTCATTGAGAACAAAATCTCAAGGGGGAAGATAGATAAGTCTTTATTCCTTAGTGAATCTAAGGGCAAGGTTATCCTTGTCCAGATATATGTTGATGACATTTTCTTTGGATCTACTGAAAAAAAGCTTTTGCAGGAAGTTTGCCAAACATATGCAAGGGAAGTTTGAGATGAGCAGCATGAGTGAGCTAAAATTCTTCTTGGGACTCTAAGTAAGACAGACTGATGGTGGCTTGTCCGTATCCCAGTCTAAGTTTACAAGGGAGTTAATTAAGAAATATGGTACGGAGAATGCCTCCACCATGAGAACTGCAATGGGGTCAAGTATGCATGTAGGCAAAGATGAGACAGGGGAACCTGTTGATGAGTCTTTGTATGTAGAGATAATTGGCTCGCTTCTATACTTGACTGCTATTAGGTCTAACATCATGTATGCTACATGTAGAGATAATTGGCTTGCCATTGATTGCTGGTTTAATCCCAGACATGCTGCAACCCCTCATGTTGGCAGTATGAGAAAGACCACCCGAAAGCTAATGTTCGTAGGGGGAGTGTTCTAACCCAAGACCAAGGACCCAAATGTATTTGGGTTCCTAAGGAAAACTGATTGTGATTGCAGGTATGTCCAAAGACCACCAAAATACTTATCTGGTATTTGGACAGTGGATGCTCTCGGCATATGACCGGGACTAGAAGCCTACTTCAGACTTCTCTCCAGTCTTAAATGGACCAAAGGTTATCTTTGGAGGTTCATATCGTGGAATCACTAAAGGCTATGGTATGATTACTAATGGTAGTGTATCCTTCTCAGATGTAGCTTATGTTGAAGGATTGGAACACAATCTTATAAGCATAAGCTAACTCTGTGATAAAGGACACATAGTTGAGTTTCATGTTGATAAGTGCTTGATAAAATCTGTTGATAATTTGGAAATGATTCTATCCGGCACTCGAAGCAGAAACATATTTTGTTTGAATTTCATTTGTATAGACTCTTCTACACCAGTGTGCCTTTTAGCAAAAGATAGTGCATCTCTTGGTGACCAATGGCATAAGAGACTAGCACATATTAATTCTAAAACTATTAATAAATTATTTTCAATGAACTTAGTACGTGATTCCCCAAATGTCAAGTACGTCAAAGATAAACCTTGTCATGCATGTGTAAAAGGCAAGCAAACAAGGGCTACCTTTAAAAGCATTATTGGCAAAGATTCTAATAGATGTTTACATCTACTACATATGGGCTTGTTTGGTCCACTGCAAATTAGAAGTTTGGGAGGTAAGGATTATACGTTAGAAATTTTTGATGATTACTCGTGCTTTACGTGGGTGTTCTTTCTGAAACACAAGTCAGATACCTTCGACATATTTACTAATTTTGTCAGGCAAGTACAGAATGAATACAACTGCTCTATAGTCAAAATCAGAAGTGATAATGGAACAGAATTCAAGTCTAGGGCCATGACAGAATTTTGTGAAAGCTTGGGTATCTTTCATGAGTTTTCCTCTCCTCGTACTCCGCAACATAACGTAGTGGCCGAGAGAAGGAATAGGACACTCATAGAGGCCTACAGGACCATGTTGAGAGATGCCTCACTACCAGAATATTTTTGGGCTGAAGCCGTCAACACTGCATGCCACGTGCAAAACCGAGCACTCATAAATAAAAACCATGATAAGACACCTTACGAACTTCTAAAGGACAGGAAACCAACTATCTCATATTTTAGAATTTTTGGTTGTAAATGCTTCGTCCTTAACAATGGTAAGTATCATACTACCAAGTTTAGAGAAAAGAGTTTTGAAGGTATTTTTGTAGGATATAGTAGCCATAGTAAGGCATATAGGATATTCAATAGAAAAACCCTAGTCATAGAAGAATCAATAGATGTTGAATTTGATGAGACGAGTATGTTGTAAGGCAACTCTTCTAGTGTGCTTACTGAAGATGCACGTACAAAGTTGAAAGAACTCAGCTTGGATGAACCATCTGAAGGCAAAGGTGAAAAGTTCATCAAGATCACCTCTCCAACCCCTATTGGAGAGATTGATGATCAAGATGATGAAGTCACTCCGGTGATTGAAGAGAATGCAGATGCAAGGACTCTAAAGCTCAAACATCTGAAGGATCACCCCATGGACCAGATCATAGGATATCCTAGGGATGGTGTCAGAACTCATAGAGGTACAACTAATGAGAATCTATATTTAAGTTTTCTCTTGCAGGATGAACCAAAGAAGTTTGAGGAAGCAAACTCAGACGCACCATGGATAATGTCGATGGAAGAAGAACTAAATCAGTTCAAGCGCAGCAAAGTATGGAAACTTGTTCCAAGACCCAATGGTAAGAACGTCATTAGGACGAAATTGGTTTACAGGAACAAGATGGACGAGGATGGAACGATTATAAAGAACAATGCCAGACTTATCGCAAAAGGTTATCGTCAAGAAGAAGGAATCGACTTTGACCAGACGTACGCTCCAGTGGCAAGGCTGGAGGCAATAAGGTTATTCCTAGCATATGCTCCACTCAAAGGCTTCACTGTCTACTAGATGGACGTGAAGTCTGCCTTCCTTAATGGTTACATAAAGCAAGTGGTGTATGTAGAACAACCTCCAGGTTTCGTTGATCCTAACTTTCCTTTTTTACGTTTACTGCACAAAGCTTTATATGGTCTGAAACAAGCCCCTCGGGCTTGGTATGAGACGATGACTAGCTTTCTACTTGAGAACAAGTTCACAAGGGGAAAGATAGTGAAGGTCCACCTAGTGTCAACTATGCGCACCTATGGGGGGGGGAATAGGTGAAGTGTAGCGCTTTTGTGGAATTTATAATAGTACATGCACAATAAAGATAAACAGCACATCACACAAAAAACACAGGCAATTTATAGTGGTTCCCCGACTTGTGTACATCCACTTTCCCCCTTCAACCTATCTCCCAACAAGGGACGACTCGGTCACTTCTCCAACAGGATTGAAATCCAATCCCTGCACTATCGGAAGGAACCCTTCCACACGTAGGAGTCAACACTCCCACAAAACCGGGTTGCACCCAACCCTTACAACACGGAACAAATGTTCCTTTACAACAAAAGTAAGAATAGAATGTACACGAGATACAAACTTCGTTTGGAGACTAAGGTATCCCTCTTTGTTGACGACATGTTCTTGAAGTCCACAAAGAGTGCACAACCTTGAATCTCTCTTGGAGAGGATCTCCCCGGAACCGGCGGCGGCAAGATTGGCGGCGGCAAGGTTCACGGGTTCGGCGGCAACGGCGATATGCGGGAGCTATTCTATAGAGATCCAAACTTCGTAGCGAAGCTAGCTAGGTCTACCAACGGTCACACGAGGATCGGTCGTCTCGATCGATTCGGACGGGGAAGTTTTTCCCGATCAACAAATCGAGAGACAAGGGATCTCTGGATAGACGCGTGAGACTCTAAGCTTGGCTAAGCTTCTGTCGCCGGAGATCGGGAAGAAACGCGATCAACAGCGGCAACCAACTAGCGCGAGCGGCGACGGAGGCGGCGGAGCAGTTTCGCGATATTAGGGTTAGAGCTCGGCTTCTTTTCTGTCTGTGTATGTCTACTGTTTAAAATACTCGTATATATATACTGTGGATACTTTCAAATTGACCGTTGTGGGACCCACAAGAAGAATCCCGAAAACCGGTTCAAAATGGTCCAGCGGCAGAATCCGGTCCAGCAGCTTACAGAGAAAACGCTAAGTAAAAATCGGCGAGATTCGCAGGTGATTCTCGACGAATCGGCGAGAATCAGTTAGTGATTCTCGACGATTCGTCGAGAATCACTTGTGATTCTCGCCGAATCACTTGTTGATTCTCAACGAATATAACTTGTATTCAAGATCTGCTTAACGACTGGTTCGGCGAGAATCACTAGTGATTCTTGCCGAATCTTACTTGGCACCGTTTTGAGGTAGCCTGAGAGAGTCGGCGAGAATCACTAATGATTCTCGACGATTCGGCGAGAATCACTTGGTGATTCTCGTCGAATTTTCCTTAGACGAATTTTCGTCTTTCCACCCAAGAGCTGCTCCTTGACCCATCCATGCTCCTTGGCTTCTTTTGCATAAACACGGCCCTGTACTTGAAATTAAGTGCACTCCAATAGAGAGAGTACACGTAGGCCAACACACTGATCTGCTCAACGAGGGATTATGTCGTGCAGACCCGTGTATATTGACCTACTGCACCCTGACATTGGTGTGCACTTAGCATGGAATAACTGCAAGCACAACTTGAAATAATTTGTCAAAAACATTGCCTATTTACCTTAGCTTGTTCAGGGGCTTCTTCAAATCAGGTACGTTGTGGATACAATACCCAACAATCTCCCCCTATTTGAAGAAGCCTAAACCCTACAAGCTAAGGTGAATAAGGCGTATGTGAATGAAAATCATAACTTAGACGAATTAAGTTTAGAGAGATATTCATTACCGATACCAATTTCGTGCGAGCAAACTTTGGAGCCACCTTAGCCTTAGACGAGAGTGTAATCTCCCCATTTTCGGCTTCTACAAATCTGGGTCTGTAGCGTTTGACCCTTTGCTCCCCCTCAGTTCTTGCATCTATGCTTATGCTTGAGTTCCTTGCTCCCCCTCAGTTCTTGCACGAGCCTGGAGCTTCTGTAGTCTTCATTCCTCATAGTTTAGCATCCCCAATTCAGTCTTGAAAAGACTGAACTTGGCCTCATCTAAGGGCTTTGTGAATATATCAGCAATCTGCTTGTCTGTGGGGACATAACAGAGAGAGATGTCCTTGTTCTCCACGTGCTCCCGAATGAAGTGATAACGCACTTCAATATGCTTCGTTCTGCTGTGCGATACAGGATTGTTGGCAATCGCAATAGCACTAGAGGAGTCGCAGTACATTGGGATGTCCTTGAACTGAAGGTCGTAGTCGGCTAACTGGTTTCTGATCCATAGGAGTTGTGCGCAACAGCTTCCTGCCGAGATGTACTCAGACTCTGCTGTGGAGGTAGCTACACAATTCTGCTTATTGTTGTTCCATGAGATAAGCCTTCTTCCGAGGAATTGACACGTCCCGGAAGTGCTTTTCCTGTCATCCCTACTTCCTGCAAAATCAGCATCTGAAAAACCTATTAGCTCGACATCATTGTTTCTCGGGTACCACAAGCCAATATTGGGAGTACCTTTAAGGTATCTTAGAATTCGCTTCGCAGTGACATAGTGAGATTCCTTAGTGTTCACCTGATATCTGGCACAGACACATGTGGAGAACATAATATCCGGTCTACTGGCAGTAAGGTAGAGCAGGGATCCAATGATGCTTCTGTATTTGGTTTCATCGAAAGGTTTACCTTTCTCATCCTTATCCAGAGACATAGTGGAGCCCATTGGAGCCCTCATAGAGGTTGCATTCTCCATACCGAATTTCTTAAGGAGTTCATTTGTGAACTTCGTCTGAGAGATGAAGATTCCATCCTCAGACTGTTTCACTTGAAGTCCCAAGAAATACTTGAGCTCTCCCATACTGCTCATTTCAAACTTTCCTTGCATAAGTTTAGAAAACTTTTTGCAAAGATTGTTGTCCGTTGAGCCGAATATTATGTCATCGACATAGATTTGCACCAGCAAAATCTTGCCTTTGACTTCCCTGAGAAACAATGTTTTATCTATTTTACCTCTAGAGAACTTGTTCTCAAGAAGAAAACTAGATAAAGTCTCATACCAAGCTCGTGGAGCTTGTTTTAAACCATAGAGAGCTTTATTAAGAAAATATACATGATTGGGATAAGTAGGATTGGCAAAACCTGGGGTTGAGCGACGTATACTTCCTCTTTCAGGTCTCCGTTCAAGAATGCTGATTTCACATCCATTTGATAGACTGTGAATCCTTTGTGCGAAGCATACGCGAGGAACAATCTGATTGCTTCGAGCCTTGCCACTGGTGCAAAGGTCTGGTCGAAGTCAATCCCCTCCTCCTGTCTGTAACCTTGAGCCACCAGCCTTGCCTTGTTCTTTATGATAACACCATGTTCATCCAGCTTGTTTCTGAAGATCCACTTGGTGCCAATCACATTTTGCTTGTATGGTCTGGGAACTAGCGTCCAAACGTTGCAGCGTTCGAATTGATGTAGTTCATCTTGCATGGCCAGAATCCAAGCCGCATCCTTGTTCGCCTCGTCGAACTTCTTTGGCTCAACCTGTGACAGGAAGCTAAGATGCAACACTTCATTAATAGTACCTCTTTGAGTTCTGACACCTACACGAGGATCTCCGATGATCTGATCTCTAGGATGATCCCTCACGTGCCGGAGCTCTAGAAGTCTGGCGTCTGGAGCTTCGACTACTTCTTGGGCTTCTCTTTCTTCTAAGAGATTGGTTCCATTTTGATCTTCAACATTTTCAGATGACGTGGATGTGGAAACTTTGACGTACTTAGGAGTGTCATCTTTAGTAGTCTCATCCAGACTGAGCTGTTCAAGTCGTGCACCTGCATCTTCAAGAATACCACTGGAAGAATTGCTGTTAAGCAAACTTCCTTCATCAAATACAACATTTATGGATTCTTCTACCACTAGGGTTTTCTTATTGAAGACCTTATAGGCCCGAATGTGGGAACTATAGCCCATGAATATGCCTTCGAAGCATTTTTCACCAAATTTAGTACGCGGGTACTTCCGATTATTCAGTACATAGCATCTGCAACCAAAAATCCTCAAGTAGGCCATGGTTGGTTTCCTGCCTTTCAGTAGCTCGTAAGGCATCTTGCGATGATGCTTGTTGATCAAAGCTCGGTTTTGTACATGACAAGCTGTATTGACAGCCTCTGCCCAGAAGTATTCTGGGAGAGAAGCGTCTTTCAACATTGTCGTGCAGGCTTCAATGAGAGTTCGATTTCTCCTCTCCGCAACTCCATTTTGCTGAGGAGTGTGCGGGGAGGAAAACTCATGAAAGATACCTTGTTCTTCACAAAATTCTGTCATAGCACCAGATTCGAATTCTGTTCCATGGTAACTTCTGATTTTGACCACTGAGCAGTTAAATTCATTCTGAATCTGCTTGACAAAACTAGTGAAGATGTCAAACGTCTCTGACTTTCGTTTCAAAAAGAACACCCATGTAAACCGAGAATGATCATCAACTATCACTAGCGTATAGGACTTGCCTCCCAAGCTATGAACTTGCATTGGACCAAATAAGTCCATATGTAAGAGGTAGAGGCATCGTGAAGAATCTTTGTCTGCGATGCACTTAAAGGTAGCCCGAGTCTGTTTGCCCATCTGGCATGCAGGACAGGGGCTATCTTTGATGCACTTGATACTGGGAGCATCCCTTACTAAGTTCTTAGAAAACAGCATACTAATTGTCTTGAAATTAATATGTGCCAGTCTCTTGTGCCATTGATCACAAAGAGATGCACTGCCTGTTGCCACAAGGCATACGGGGGTAGATGAATCTATACTGAGAAAATCTAAGCAGAAGATATTTCTGCTCCTAATGCCTGATAATACCGTCTCAGAAGAGGTACGTGAAATTATCAGACATTTATCCTTGCAGAACTTAACGTCATAACCTTTATCACATAACTGACTTAAACTGATCAGGTTATGGTTTAACCCTTCAACATAAGTCACGTCGGTGATAGAGATTATACCGTTGGAAATCATACCGTAACCTCTGGTGACTCCTCGATCTGACCCTCCAAAGATGACTTTGTGTCCATTCTCGACTGGAGTGTAATCACGCAACAGGCTTCTTGTCCCAGTCATATGCCGGGAGCATCCACTGTCCAAATACCAGATCGGCGTTTTGGTGGCCTTTGGACATTCCAGCAAAACAAAATTAATTTGCCTTAGGAACCCAATCAAACTTGGGTCCTAGATTCCTGGTTAGCATACTCCCCCTCGGTTGGTTAACCCTACGAGTGGTCGGCCTCGCAGTGCTAACATAGGGAGTCTCGTAATACCTTGGATTAAACCAACAATCCACGACAAAGTGACCGACTTTGCCACAGCACCAACAGTCGAATCTGTTGTATCTCTTCCTAGGCTCCTTCCTTACCCTTGGAATGGTGGGTACAGCTGGGGCCTTGGATCTGGAGGAGGAGATCTCATGGTGACAGCAGTCACACGACTTCGTCACCTTCTGTACAACAGGCTTGGCTTTTGGTGCCTGCTTTCCATTATGGCCGCTAGAGAATTGACCATAATTTCCCATGTGGATTTCCTCATAAGGTGCCTTGAGGGCACTCTCACCGAACTTCCGAGGAAAGGTCCAACCATCATATCGGCTCTTGGGCTTTGCAACCGAGGGCCGGAAATGATGACCAAAGGTCGATTCAAAGTCATGTTGGTTGCAAGGAAAGCTAGGCTTTCTGAACGCAACAGGACTAAGAGGAGCCTTACCCTTTTCATCAGCAGAGGCCTTCTTGGCGGCCTTATTCTTCCTCTGGTTCCTGTTTCTCCTGGATGAGGAACCAGATACCCCTACATGCCCCAAGCCAGCTCCTTTGGCCTGAGCAGAGAAGGTATCAACTACTGGAAGAACAGTTTTTGGCATAGAGAAGCTCTTGACGATCTTCCTTTCTGCCGCAAGTTGTTCTTCCAACTTGTCGACTTCCTCCTGCTTAAGATCAAGGAGCTTAAGAGACTCTGAGTGCTTTCAAGTCAGGTCAAGGTGCTCTTGTCGGAGAGAAATCAAGCTGGTGACCTCTTCCCTTAGGGAAACACACTCACCCTTAAGGAATTTTACTTCCTTTTTCTCAGCCTTCAATCTCTTTCGGCACTCCTCGAAAGTGTTGAGCAGAAGCTCATACTTCTCGAGGAGTTCAGCTTCGCGGGCTGAAAGGCTATCCTCAGGTTCATCATCCTGAGACTCAGGATCAGAGTCGGAGAGAGGGGTGTGAGATTTTACCTTCCCAGTAAATGGGGGACATTCTCCTTCTGAGTCGGAGCGACCAACCAGCCCGAAGTAGGCTTCCTCATCATCACTGGAGTCTGAGGAATCAGACTCACTTAGTGTCTTTGGCCTTCTGGCGATGTAGCTCCGCTCCTTCTTCTTATCTCTGGAGGATTTGAGCTCCTCTCCTTTCCCTTTTTCTCTTTTGCCTTGATAGCAGTCGGCCACGACGTGTCCTGGCTTATTGCATCCAAAGCAGATAATGTCAGAAGAGAGATGTTTGTTAGGTTTAGATGCATACCTGTCAGAAGAATAATTTTTCTTCTGATGCCTGGAGGAGGAGCCGTCTCTCTTTCTTTGATTCCTCATCTTGAGGAACTTCTTGAACTCTCTGGTGATGAGGGAGAAATCCTCCTCCGACAGCTCTGAGCTGGAGGAGCATGGCTCGGAGTCCTCCTCCTCATCCTTTTTCTTGGGACGGTATGAAATCGCACCCTTGCCTTTTCTGGAGTGACTGGCTTTTAGAGCCACAGTCTTTTCTTTGGTTGTCGCCTTCTCTGCTTCTTCTTCTGCTTTTCTGGTGTTCAGCTGAAGCTCATAGGACATCAGCTTCCCAAATAGAATTTGTGGATCAGTTTCAGCTAGTCTGTCAAACTCTCTGATGGCGCAGATCTTTGTGTCCCATTCCATAGTAAGGGACCTAAGGAATTTATCATTGAGTTCACCATTAGTGAACACTCTTCCGTAGCCTTTGAGGGCGTTGACAATCTTGAGGAAGTTCTCGTAGGTGACTCCGATCTCTTCCTTAGCCCCTTGTCTGAAGGCCTCATATTTCTGTTTTAGGAGGGATCTCCGATCATCCCTCACTTCATCCGTGCCCTCCATTAGGATGATCAGGCACTGCCAGATCTCCTGAGCTGTCCTGCAGTTGCTGAAGTTTTGCATCATAGAGTCATCAACTGCGCTGACCAGAATGTTCCGTGCCTTCATGTCAAGTCCCACTAGCACCATCTCGTCCTTGTCCATTTCAGAAAGTGTCTTCGGCACTTTCTTGGTGGGGTCAATGGTGGAGGCCTTAGTGGGGACATAAGGTCCCTCCTGCACGATAATGAAGAGTCGAGGATCCACTGCTTCCATGTAGAACCTGATCCTTTCCTTCCAGATAGGAAAGTTGAGCCTGGTGCACACTGGGATCTTGCCGGAGAACTTGAGCCCGTCCATAGTAGATGTTTGCCTCCTTCTTGACACTTGTGGCAGGATTCAACTCAAGGTGTTAACCTTTTTGATGAGGAACCTCGCTCTGATACCACTTGAAGGTCCACCTAGTGTCAACTATGCGCACCTATGGGGGGGGGGGGGGGGAATAGGTGAAGTGTAGCGCTTTTGTGGAATTTATAATAGTACCTGCACAATAAAGATAAACAGAACAGCACACAGAAAACACAGGCAATTTATAGTGGTTCCCCGACTTGGGTACATCCACCTTCCCCCTTCGAACTATCTCCCAACAAGGGACGACTCGGTCACTTCTCCAATAGGATTGAAATACAATCCCTGAACTATCGGAAGGAACCCTTCCACATGTAGGAGTCAACACTCCCACAAAACCGGGTTGCACCCAACCCTTACAACACGGAACAAATGTTCCTTTACAACAAAAGTAAGAATAGAATGTACACGAGATACAAACTTCGTTTGGAGACTAAGGTATCACTCTTTGTTGACGACGTGTTCTTGAAGTCCACAAAGAGTGCACAACCTTGAATCTCTCTTGGAGAGGATCTCCCCGGAACCGGCGGCGGCAAGATTGGCAGCGGCAAGGTTCACGGGTTCGGCGGCAACGGCGATATGCGGCAGCTGTTCTTTAGAGATCCAAACTTCGTAGCGAAGCTAGCTAGGTCTACCAACGGTCACACGAGGATCGGTCGTCTCGATCGATTCGGACGGGGAAGTTTTTCCCGATCAACAAATCGAGAGACAAGGGATCTCTGGATAGACGCGTGAGACTCTAAGCTTGGCTAAGCTTCTGTCGCCGGAGATCGGGAAGAAACGCGATCAATAGCGGCGACCAACTAGCGCGAGCGACGACGGAGGCGGCGGAGCAGTTTCGCGATATTAGGGTTAGAGCTCGGCTTCTTTTCTGTCTGTGTATGTCTACTGTTTAAAATACTCGTATATATATACTGTGGATACTTTCAAATTGACCGTTGTGGGACCCACAAGAAGAATCCCGAAAACCGGTTCAAAATGGTCCAGCGGCAGAATCCGGTCCAGCAGCTTGCAGAGAAAACGCTAAGTAAAAATCGGCGAGATTCGCAGGTGATTCTCGACGAATCGGCGAGAATCAGTTAGTGATTCTCGACGATTCGTTGAGAATCACTTGTGATTCTCGCCGAATCACTTGTTGATTCTCAACGAATATAACTTGTATTCAAGATCTGCTTAACGACTGGTTAGTCGTTTTAGTTTATTTTTGTTATTTTTGTTTATTTTTCTTTAATAAATTGCTTCCTTTTTGTAAATATTTCCTAACTTATGTTTATTTTGATTTCCTGAAATTTTCAGGAAAAGTCGCCAAAATTGTATAGTACACGGCCGTGTACTTTGGGTCACGCCCATCACCGGGGCGTGATACCTCAAATTCCCGTGAAATCAGCGCATTTGAAGAAGAAAAGTGTGACACGCCCTGTCACATGGCCGTGTCAAATGTGACACGGTCGTGACCTGGCCTGTGTTAGCCGCGCTCGACGTTTTGCGCTCGACATTCGCTGACCCGACAAGGACACGCCCGTGTCCCGTGATCCGACACGCCCGTGTCATCCCTGCTCGACATTCGTCAATACTCCCCGACACGCCCGTGTCATCCCCGCTCGACATTCGTCGACACTCCCTGACACGCCCGTGTCATCCCCGCTCGACATTTTCTGCTCGACATTCGTCGAGACTCCCCAACACGCCGAGCGTCGAGTAGAAAATATCGAGCGGGGATAACACGGGCATGTTAGGGAGTGTCGATGAATGTCGAGCGGGGATGACACAGACATGTCAGGGAGTGTCGACGAATGTCGAGCGGGGATGACACGGGCGTGTCGGATCACGGGACACGAGCATGTAATTGTCGGGTCGATGAACGTCAACCGCAAAAATCGAGCGTGGCTGACACGGGCCACGTCACGGTCGTGTCACATTTGACACGATCGTGTGACAGTGTGTGTCACACTTTTCTTCTTCAAATACGCAGATTTCACAGGAATTTGAGGTATCACGCCCTGGTCACGGGCGTGACCCAAAGTACACGGGCGTGTACTATACAATTTTGGCGATTTTTCCTGAAAATTTCAGGAAATCAAAATAAACATAAGTTAGGAAATATTTACAAAAAGGATGCAATTTATTAAAGTAAAATAAACAAAAATAACAAAAATTAACTAAAACGACTAATTTAATGTACATAAAAAAGGAATATTTACAACTCATCAAATACTCTCATACTTAAGCTTTTGCTATTCTAGAGGAAAAGTTGAAGATGAACTTATAAGTAATTAAAGAAATCTTAAGTTTAGCTACCGCTTGATTTAATTGAAAGAAAGATCAATAATGAATACCCGGGGTATAGGAATAAATCCTAAATTATGCCAAAAAGTTAAATAAAGAAAGAGTTTCAACTAAAAACTTCTGATATGATCGAATAGATAACAAAAAAATTATTTGTTAGGTTAACAAAAATAGATTGGATTTATGAAAACTTGAGCTTGTAAGAATTACAGGAAATAATTTAATTTATAAATTATGCTCTCAAAAAGATTTTAAAATTAAATCTAGAATTATTTGAGATTGGTAGAGTAGGATATCATGGTATATGAAGAAGGCTTCGGTTTAGAGGCGAGGGTATATTTTTTTGCTCGAACCTTTAATGAATTTTTTTGGCTTGAAAATGGATATTAGGAAAACGAAATCTAATTTTCCATAACATAAATTTTTTTACATCTTCATAATAATCCAATGTATATGTATAGTAGTAATGAATTTTATTCTCTTACTTCATAACATATAATCTTTTCAAATATTGGATGCATATGTTTATGGAACGAAATCTTATTTTCATTGACATAAGATCTTTTAAGGGTCGAAATCATGTCAAGTATGACATGAAAAAAAAAGTGATAGGTTTTTGTTCAAAATAAAATTATGTTTAATAAAACATTTTTGAGAGCAACCTTTATAAAATAAACGTTCCTATATTGCGAAAAAAAGCTTGGAGTAACATAACTTGGAATATAAGATTGTTAATTTTTAACAAAAGAAATGTGCAACTATTTAGATGAATTAGAAGTGGTGCTGAAAACAGGTCTCTATCTAAATAAAATATCACATGAAAAATTTTTAAAACTTAACCTCAGATTTCTAAATCTATCGATCTTCAATTAATAAATGAATAGTAAGCAAAGAATAACTAAAATTTGCTTATAAATTAACTCGCAACGAAATTTTTTGGAGAGCAAAAAGGGTTAAGAATCGAGATATTTGATTTTATTTTGTTACATAATGAACAAAACATTTTTTTTGGAATTTTTTAGAGTTTTCATCATTTTTTTTATTTTATTTATTTATTTTTTTGATTTATTATCTTTTTTTAAATTTTAGAGTTATTCTTTTTTTTTAGGATTTTTGGTTTTTCGAAATTTTTTACAAAAAAAGTATAAGGTAAAAACTCAAGGGCCCGCGAACAGACTCTTATTTAAGTGGTTGGTTCGATAAGTCGAACGTCGCGGGATTCCTAAAAAGAGAGTTTTTACAAATAAGAAGATGAGGGGTGAAAGAGAAAGATTATTTTTTTACAAAAAATATTTACAAATAAAAGAAAATTTGTTTTTTTGAATTTTTATTTTATGAAATTTTTTGAACTTTTTGTTTTATAATTTTTTAATTTTGTGGTTTTATGATTTTTTTGAAGTTTTTTATTTATTATTATAAAAACCAATGAATTTTTTTTTGAGATTTTAAATTTTTTGCATTTTTTGTATTTTTTGCTAAGTACAGAATATAAAAAACGCAGAATAGGAAAACACTCTCATACTTAAACCCAACATTGTCATCAATGTTGCTATCTAAGTATGCGGAACAAATAATTTACAAAATTAAATATGCACAAAAATCAAAAGAGAGTGTAGAAGCTTCACTTAGACGAGTTCGGGGATACTCGGGGTGAAACCCTGCTTTATTTAGAAAACATAACAAAACGATAACAGAAAAATCAAGAACGATAATTTCGACCAAACGGTTGTTGGCGGTAGTGGGGCAATTGTGTGTCTGACTCGAAGCGAATGTCTTAGCTTATGAGCGTAACAGAAGTGCGACCCCCTAGCGCGCACAAAAACATGAAGTGCGCTGAAGCGAAAAAGAACTATAATTGTTTTGAAAATTTTTAGTTTATTATTTTTTTGGTAAATTTCTTTTTTGGGTTTTGAAAAGAAATAAAAAAATTAAAACAAAATAAATATACGGGAATTTTTTGTGGTTTTCAGGAGAGGATTTTTTTATATAGATATATTTTAAAATAACAAATTAGTATATATATATATATATATATATATATATATATATATATATATATATATATATATATATTGGTGTTTTTACGTAGGTGTTTTTTTATGGGTTTTGTGGTTTTTTAATTTTTTAGGTTTTTTTTTGGAGTTTTGTAGATTTTTAGAGTTTTTTGTTTTATAGTTTTTAGGTTTTTGGATTTTTAGTTTTTAGTTTTTTTTGTTTGAGTTTGTTAGTTTTTTTAAGTTGTTATTATGATTATTATTATTATTAGTATTAGTATTAGTATTTTTTTGTTGGACATGTTTTTAAATTTTGTGATATATATAAAAATAGGTAAAATTAGTAGGTGTAACGCCCCGAAAAGTGGTGTGCGAGTCGGTCACGAATGAAATGTTTTTGGTGCCTGTAGGGGTACACGGCCTAAGACACGGGCGCGTCCAAGGCCGTGTCTGGCTGGTGATTTTTTGGCCATTTTCAACCCGAGAAGGACACGGCCAGAAACACGGTCGGATGACACGGGCGTGTCATCCGACACCGGCGTGTGTCAACCCGTGTCCCTAACCGTGTCCTGATGGGTCGTGTCCGTTGCCGTGGCGGTTATGCGTGACACGCCCACGAACACGGGCGTGTCGAGGAACACGACACGGGCGTGTCAGGTCAGACACGGGCGTGTCTTGGCCCGTGTGCGTTTCTCAGTTCGACGATCGTGCCTGGATCGAGGCACACGGCTATGGACACGGCCGTGTGCCAAGCCGTGTGCGGCCCAGGTCTGGGGAATTTTGTGCAGATCCGAGAGGTTCGTTTTCTTTAATTTAGATCCAACGGCCCAGATGAAATTGTGCTCTGTTAAGGCCGGGAATAGGGGGTTATTTCCTCATTTTCTCTCCAAAGTTCTCCTTTTCCAAAGTGAGAGAGAAGAGGAAGAAGAAGGAGGTTTCCGGCCGCCGGCGGAGCATCGGAGCACCGTTTCGAAATCGGAGAGCGGATCCGTGGAGGGAAGGTCATTGCGAAGAGTTCTAACTGCGTAGTTTTTCCATTGCACCAAAACGGACTACAAGGGTAACGATTCTCAACTCGAGCGTTTGAAGCTCTTTCTTTTGCATAGGGAACCCCGCTCCTGCGAGTGTGTGGCGAGTGCGTGGTGTTCCTTGGGGTTGATGTGAATAGTCCACCTTGTGTTGCAAATAGAGCCCAGAATCGTAAGTACGGGCATAGACATTGTGTGTGAAACCTACCCGGACGTGTTTTGTCTGGATCGGTGATGTTGCATTTGATGTGGTTTTGCCGGAGAAGACTCCGTGCTTTGGATTTTTCGGGTTCTACGCGGTATTTTGCAGCAGGGATCCTTGGAGGTTAGCTACAAGGCGCACCCGGAAAATTGAGCGGAAACGTGTTCTGCTAACTTGGCGGTCTGGGAACCGGCCTTGATCATAACTGGGTTATGAGATTGTTTTGGAAAAATTTGGGATCCGAGAGAAGCTTGGCCCGCGCAAAGGACTTAAATTGGACATGCGGCGTGAGCAACGGGCAAGTGGAATTGGACCTAGGCTATGTGGTTCGGTGCGAGAGACCCGAAGACGGGGACTGGCCGTTGGCATAGTCGGAGCCTTAGACGGTGGTCAGAAAGGCTAAATGCTCACATGTTGTTGCCATCCTGGGGGTGGTGGTGAATGCACTGATGGGTCAGGGTTCACCATGAATGTGCCCTGAGTGCACGGGGTGTTTGGTCGTGCGAGCCTACACCTGTGGCGAATTATTATTGCGCTATATATATTATTGGGCTAATGTTATGTAGGGAAAGAGCACCGCCGTCCCGAGTAAGGGGCGGGGTCGTTATAATTTGGTCGGCTTTTAGCTGACCATTGCTTTATTTGCCACCGTGCGGTGGTATGTGCTTGCAGGTGCTGCGGAGCCGAGCGCCAAATAGCGGGCTGGAGCCCATGTTGCTGTGCTAGCCCTAGAAGGCCATAAAATAGCTGTTTTTATTTTTGTCATGTGTGGCCGGCCTGCGAGCCGATGTATGTAAAACACTCTTTATTAAGTGAATATTTGTAAGGCCATAAGGCCATGTACCCGCTTCTGTGTATTTGGAGTTTCATTCCTGTTTTTGTAGCTGTGTACATTCATTTCTATGGATTTAAGTCTGGGTTCATTCAACTTTAAAAACTTCCGTTAGAATGCTCTGTGTAGGACGAGTACTAATTAAGAAATTAGCACAATAATGCTCTCATACCAAATTGACGCAGTCTTGCACATTGACACCGAATATAAATCTACGGGCTAGTACGTATACCTCTCTACAATCCAATCCTATACTCGCACAATCGTTCTACGCAGCACCACGTTAATTAATTTTATTAATTATATGCTAACGTACGGGTAGCCAAACCGCTTAGGATCGAACAAAGGCTATAGGTTAATATTCTTTTTGGCTAAAAGGACCCACCCGGTCAGAACGAGCGGTGTTGTACCAAAAGAGATATACCAAATAAATATGATTTGGAAAAGGTAGATCTCTCCCAATAAAAGAAAACAAAGGTTCGCCAAACTTTTTTTTCGAAAATAATTCAATCAAGACAAACACAAACCAATCGAAGAAATCACGATTAATTAACGATTCAAAATTCAACACCAAGAATCTACCACAACAGGAATTAATCTCGGAAGTGAAACACACAATAGGTAGAAAGGATTCGTTACCCTATCAGAATGGATGATTCTGATTTCTCTACTTGGATCGTTCTTCAACGGTTCCGCCGGAGTCACGCCGGTTGGAAAGAAACTCGTCCGCCTTCATCACTTCACGCCGGAGATGATCCACAAGGGGAGTTTTTCTTGCCTTGGCCGAATTTCTTCAAGGATGAGGGTGGCCAGAATTTGAGAGGGAGAGGGGAGTGGCCGGCGGCCAACAGAGAAGAGAAAGGGGGAGGGTTGAATTTCTCAACGAGGAAGGAGAAAGGAGGGTGAAAATTCAAAACTTGAATTCTTAGGATTTCTTTTTTTTTTCATTCACTAATTATTCCTTCATAACATGGCTATATATATCCTACACCACTCAATCTCCCTCCATTCAAAATTCAAAATGAAAGTTATGATGGTTATATGCACCCATCATAACATGAATTATTTAAATGCAATAAAAATAAAAATGGTTAAAATAAAATAAAACATGAAAATGACTTAATAATTAATAATAGTTATTAATAAATTATTATTAATTATTAATATATTGGTTTACGTTCAGGACGGATATTATGGCGACGCTCCACATGATCATCTGTAAGCACGCCGTCGCCATTTTTAAAATGTTGCGGGCCGTCATCTCCATCAACCCCCCTAGGTGTTTAGGATATCCTGAAACTAATTCTTTCAAGTGGCATCAGAGACAGGTTGCTCAATAATAGACTTAACAGTCTGAGTTGATCTCTAAGGTAGTTATCAGAAAGCCAAAATGGGTTCAGGTGAAAGTGACAAGGAACTTGGATCCATGAAATTACCCATATGTAGAAAGGAAATCTTTGGCATATGGAAAGAGATAGTCAGATTATTCGAAACTTCTGACCCAAGATTCTACATCACAGTTAAAGAAGGGTCATACATTCCTATAAACATCTAAGTTCTTGATGCCAACCTCAGGACTCCAAAACGTTACTCTGAAATGTCAAAGGATGAGATCATCTTAGCCACTATGGATAAGAGAACACATAACATAATAGTTAGTACTATAGATGACTCAACTTTCCAAAACTTGGTCCACTAAAAACCTCCAAGGAGATGTGGGACACTTTGATTGTCTACATGGAGGGATCAGAAGAAGTAAGAGAGGACATAAAGTCTATGCTAAATCAAGAATATGAAAGTTTTAGACAAACCAAAACAGACAGCATAACTGAGTGCTATAAGAAGTTTTTCAGAATAGTTAATGAGCTAAAATCATATGAGTCTTCGGTACATATGAGCTCAATGATAAGTTTCTCAGATCACTAACCAAGGACTCGGATACCAAGATATGTGCCATGAGGGAAGTGTCCAGACTTGTAGACACTTCTCCTCCAACCCTATTTGGAAAATTGCTATCATATGAGATGCAACTTATTGCCAGAAAGGAGGAAGAGAAACATAATATGTCTTAGTTCAAAGAGAAAACTGTGGCCTTCAAGGTTGAAGCCACAAAGAAAGACAGGAGGATGTCTCCATCTCCTCCTAGGAAAGATGCTGAAGTTAACTCAGATAATTCTGATAACAACACATCAGATAGCCCTAATTCTGATAAATACTTTGCTACCTTCACAAGGAAATTCTAAAGACTCATGAAAAAAAATAGTGGAGAACCAAGTCATCCTCATCACAGTCCAAGGATGACTACTACAAGAAAAAGAAATCTTCCAAGAAAGACAGGTATGACACTAAACCAAGCAAAATATCTTCTTATAAATTGTTTGTTATTATTTCAACAGGTCTGGACATGTTGTAGCTGACTACCCTGATAAAAGAAAGGAATCTAATGACAAGAAGAAACATCAAAATAAGGTCAAGAAAGAGAAATCATTTGTTGCAAAGAAGCAGAAAACTTGGACTGACTCATCATCATCAGCTTCAGGAGAAGAGGCTAAAGCTGAAACCTATATTGGACTGTTTACAACTGAAGAGGATTCTGTAGAGATTGAATTCCTGCAAATACTGTACTCTATAAATGCGATTGAAGATCATCATGATAGAGGGCTGATGGTTATGTCTGAGGAAGATCAGTGCCAGGATCAGCCTGGTCCTAGTAATGTAAACAATCTATCTTCAATTTTTGATTATTATACTGGAACAGAATCAGAAGCATCAACATCAAGTGATGAGGATGATTCTGAATCTGAAGGGGATGTGGATAAATTAATTGTTAAATATGGTGATCTGTTGCATGCTTTCAAGAAAAGCAGAATCCTTGCCAAAAAGTAGGCTAAGTAAATTGCCTCTTTCAAGAAAGTTGCTTCAGATTCAGTAAAAGAGCTAGATCTGAAATTGAAGGAAGTAAGCTAACTAAAAAATCACAATAATTCAGATGGAAACCATTACCTTCAAAAATAATCACATCAAGAGTCTTGAAATCAGACTTCAACGAGAGACGGATCTTGTGGCTAAATTTTCAAAGCCAGAGTCAGTCTTACCCTTAATAGATGACTTCATTGCCCAAGAGGGTAAGAAAGGTTTAGGCTTCAAAGGAAGAACAAGGGTAGCTAATTTCAAAAGGAAAGGCAATGCCCCAGTTCAGACTCTTGTCTCCAAACCCCCTATTCCTTTCAGGAAAGTTATGCAACCTACTAACAGGTATGACCATGACATCACACATGGTCATTGTAAGCATGGTGATCAGAATGACAAGAGTACAAATGCCAATAGGGCAGCCCATGAGCAGACACACCATGTTCTTCAGGAATCATCAGTGTTTAATGCACCAGCCCCAACACTCAATAAAAGAACCATTGTACCTACTGAATTAAGGACTGCTGACATCAATGCTGTTAAGACTATAATTAAAAGAAGATACAACAGATATGAGTGCTGGTGTTATGCCAAGGTGGGTCATTATACCATTGATTGTTGGCACAACACTAGTGTCAAGAAAAATACGAGCTTACCTGTCAGAAAGGCTGCAGCCAAGCATGTCAAATTTCAGTCTAACCTGAACCTAGAACCCAATAATTATTGGGGATCTAAGGTTAGGTAATCTTATTTGATGCAGGAGAGTCCAAGTGACCATACCCCAATATGGTACTTGAACAGTGGATGTTCCAGGTACATGACTGGAACTAGAATGTTGCAAAAGGACTTTACTCCCACATTGGATGGACCCAAAGTTATCTTTGGTGAATCAGAAAAGGGAGTAATCAAAGGTTTTGGTAAAATTTCTAATAACTCAATCACTATTACTTAAGTGGCCTATGTGAAAGGTTTAAAACATAACCTAATAAGTATAAGTCAACTAAGTGATCTTAATTATGACACTTCTTTTATTAAGAATTGGTGTCAAATTAGAAGGACAAGTGATCAGGAGATCATCTTGACAGAATATAGAAAAGGAAATGTCTATTGTCTAAATTTTGTGGGTGAGAATAAAGATTCTCCTGTTTGCCTAGTTACAGATGAGAAAGCTTCTCATTGTGTCAAATGGCACAAGAGGCTAGCTCACCTGAACTATAAGACTCTAGGTCAACTCTTTAGTAAAGAGTTAGTGAGAAATGGTCCTCAGGTCAAGTGCATCAAGGAGGGTGTATGTTCAGCTTGTCAAAAAGGCAAATAGACCAAGACCTCCTTCCACTGTCTTGATACCAAAGATTCAGTGAGGTGTTTGTACCTCCTGCATATGGACCTATTTTGTCCTATGCCAGTTCATAGTCTAGGTAGGAAAGTCTATACCTTTGTGGTTGTTGATGACTTTTCCAGATTTGCCTGGGTATTCTTTCTGAGTAAGAAATCTGAAACTCAAACTGTCTTCCAAACATTTTTTAAGCAAATTCAGAATGAATTCAACAATTTTGTGGTTAAGATTAGATGTGACCATGGGACTGAGTTTCAGTCTGAATGCATGACAAAGTTCTGTGATGAACTTGGAATTTCTCAAGAATTCTAATCACCTAGTACTCCCCAGCAAAATGAAATTACTGAAAGAAAAAATAGAACACTTATTGAGGCTGATAGAACACTACTAAGTGACACATCTCTCCCAGAATATTTCTAGGCTGAGGCAGTAAACACTGCCTGTCATGTTTACAATAGATCTTCCATCAACAAAAGCCACAAGAAGACTCCCTATGAGAATCTCAAGGGCATAAAACCAAATATATCCTATTTTAGGATCTTTGGTAGCAAGTGTTATGTACTTAACAATGACAAGCCTTATTTAACTAAGTTTGCTGCCAAGTATCAAGAAGGGATACTTGTTGGGTACAACAGAAATAGTAAGTCATACAGGATCTACAACTTGACTACTCAAGTTGTAGAAGAATCTGTCCATGTAGTCTTTGATGAATCTAAGCTAATCAACTGTGAGTTGTCTAGTACTTCTTGTAGCTCTACAAGTTTGAAGGAAAAGATTGACAAGCTAAACATTAGTGAAGACCAGTCTGCAAGATTGGATGAGGAAAATGATGGATACTATACAGGGGGAGTACAAGACCCACAAGCTGATGATGAAGATAATGAAGTACAGCTTGGTGGGGAGATTGGAGGAAATCATGTTATGGTTAGATTGCCTCCAGTAATAAGACATCAAAGAGATCATCCAGCACACTAAATTATTGGTGATCCAAGACATGGTGTTCTGACCAGAAGCAAGAGCTTGAACACAGTTCTATGCTGAAGTTTCCTGTCCCAGATGGAACCCAAGAAATTTGAAGAGGCCATACAAGACCCAAATTAGATTGATGTCATGCAGGAAAAGCTGGATCAATTCAGAAGATGTAAAGTCTGAAAGTTGGTTACTAAACCAAAGAATCACAATATCATATGGACTAAGTGGATCTACAGGAACAAGTTAGATGAAAATGGCATTATAGTCAAGAACAAAGCAAGACTGGTAGTAAAAGGCTACAGGCAGGAAAAAGGAATAGACTTTGTCCAGACATTTGCTCCAGTAGCTAGGTTGGAAGCAATAAGGTTGTTCCTTGTCTATGCAGCTTACCAAGGGTTCAAGGTATTCCAGATGGAGGTAAAGTCAGCATTTTTGAACGGTGACTTAAAAGAGGAAGTTTATGTTGAACAACCCTCAGGTTTTGTAGATCCTCTTTATTCTAACTATGTTTATAGGCTTAACAAAGCTCTATATGGATGGAAAGAAGCCCATAGGGCTTGGTATAAAACATTGTCAACCTTCCTCATTGAGAATAAATTCTGAAGGGGAAAAATAGACAAAACTCTATTCCTAAGGGAATAAAAAGGCAAGGTCATCCTAGTCCAGATATATGTTGATGACATTATCTTTGGATCAACTGAAAATAACCTTTGTATAAAGTTTGCTAAACTTATGCAAGAGAAGTTTTAGATAAGCAGCATGTGTGAGCTAAAATTCTTCTTGGTACTACAAGTTAGACAGACTGATGATGACTTGTACATATCCGAGTCTAAGTTCACCAAAGAGTTAATTAAGAAATATGGCATGGAGTCATCCTCCACCATGAGAACTCCAATGGGGGCAAGTATAACTATAGGCAAAGATGATGCAGGAAAACCTATAGATGAATCTTTGTATAGAGGGATAATTGGCTCCCTTCTTTACTTAACTGCTAGAAGATCAGACATCATGTATGCTACATATGTCTGTGTTAGGTATCAAGCTTGCCCAAAAGAATCTCATTACACTACTGCCAAAAGATTTTTGAGATATCTTAAGGGAACACCAAATCTTGGCCTTTGTTACCCTAAGAATAGAGATTTTCTACTAACAGGTTATTCAGATGCAGATTTACAGGATGCAAAGAAGATAGAAAAAGCACCACTAGCACATGTCAGTTCCTAGGTGGTAGATTGGTGTCATAGAGAAGAAAAAAGCAGACAATTATGGTTATATCCATTGTTGAGTAAGAATATGTAGCTGCAGGCAGTTGTTGTGCTCAGCTGTTATGGATACAACATCAACTTGAAGACTATGACATCAAGGTAAGTAGAACTCAATTATATTGTGATTCAACTCGTGTCATATCTATTGCTAGAAATCTTGTTTCACATAGCAGAAATAAGCACATAGAAATCAGATTTCATTTCATTAGAGATCATGTTGAAAAATAAGACATAAGTTTAGAATTTGTCAACACAAATTATCAAATTGCTGACATGTTCACCAAACTATTAGATGAAACTAAATTCAATTACTTTAAAATTAAATTAGGCATGCTGAACTTGGAATTGAATGGTAAATATGACTAAGTAAATCAGGGTCAACACATAAAGAAATCTGTATCAACATTTAGTAGTTGGTGTCGACAAATATGGAAAATTTTGTCGACACATCAAGAAGATTGTGTCGACACTCAGAATTTGGTATCAACATATAGCTCTCCTGACACTTAGAAATTATTGTAGAAACATACAAAAATTAGTGTAGACACATACAGTCACTTGTGTCGACACGTAGAAATTAGTGTAGACTATTGAGATTGTCTGTGTCGACACTTCGCAATTGGTGTGGACACATTGAATTGTAATACTTTTAAATTCTCTGTCGAGACTTTAGTAGTCTGTGTCAACACCATCCCAATAGTGTCGACACACTAAGCTAATTTCCGTCCGCCTTTTGTGCTGTGTTGTTTAGAAAAGTATAAATAGGTGGAAACAAAACCTTGTCGACAACGTTCTCAGAATTCTCAAGACCAAACCATTTGTATCGACAAGACCTTCATCTTCCTTCTCTTCAATCTCTCTCTCTATCTCATCTATAATGGTGCCAAAGATAGAAGAGAATATCAACGAGGGTTATGAGCTAGTTCAACACGCTTTTGATGATGTGAATTCGGACATCAAGAAGGTAGTTGATTTGATCACAATAGCTGGATTAGAATATATGGTGTCTGAACCAACCAAAATATGGAAGAAAGTAGTTCTTGAGTTCTACTCGAATGCTTCTCAAGATTCAACGGGCACCAAAATCAAATCCACGGTTCAAGGTCAAAAGCTCAAGGTCATAATTAAACGCCCAAGGAAAATCCTTCATCTTCCCAAAGTTACACAAGAAGATGAACTCAATTCTTCGATAACAGCAAGTGCATTAACCTGGTGTGAGTTATCTCCATCCACTAAGATTGGAGCAGCGATAAATCGAAAGGGGATGAACTCTCAAGGAAAATTCCTTTCAGAATTTCTGGGAAAGGTAATTTTGTGTAAACCTGGAGGACATGATAGGATCTCAACTTACATGTTTAGTCTCATGATAATGGTTATATTCAAAGTAACAACTGTCTGGGTTGTAGTTATGTTTGAGAAAATAAAGGATGGGATTAAGAAGCCCAATCTGGGTAGAATACTTAGCATCTATCTGGCTACCTGCATTACAGAAACACTAAGCCAGAAATTTGGTACTAAAATAAATCATATGAGGAGAATGGACTTAAGGATACAGTCCAGGTGGGATAGAGTGTTGACCAAGGATGTCCCTACTCCTCAGAAACACACACAACAGGTTCAGAAAAAGAAGAAAACTCCCCACAAGACCACTGAATCTTCCAATGATTCAGAGGAGGAAGTTGTTTTCAGCTCAGATAACGATGGATCAAAAAGCACTAGAAAATCTCCTACTCTAGAAACTGGAATTGCAGGTCAGGAGTAGTGGGAGCAGATCCCAACAAGTAACATATTAGTGGATCAGATCCAGGAGGAGCCTCTCCAAGTTCCAGATCAACAAGTGTTATCAACTTCAGGGGGAGCTAATGAGCAAGATTCAAATGTTCACACAGCTGAATTGGACAGTGAAACAGCCACTCAATCTATACTTGAGGTAGTACATGCCATAAATCAGGCTACTACCGACACTATGAATGAAGCACCAGATGTGCTCTTGAATGTTCTTGATCAAATTAACCAAGACAATGTTCCTGAGAATGATATTACCACGGAAGAAACTTTTGAATTTGAAGTAGGTCCATCTGTTGAGAAAGAGAAAGTTATTCCTCCAGTTCAAATGCAATAAGAAGTAACATTAGAAGAATTATTTTTTTGACTTACACGGAGTAAGAACTGGGGGGGAGGAGCCAAGAACTAAGAAAGAGCTGCTAATCGTTGCCTCTAGTCCAAAAGACACAGTGGATATAACTATTTCATCTGATTTCTCTGATGATGAAGAAGCCTCCAGGGCAGAGAAAAGGAAACTTGGGGAGCTCAAGAAGAGGAGCTCAGGCTATAAGAAAACCTTGCAAATTGCCCCCACAAATACAAGCTCCTGCAGTAGACTTCAGTTCACTTTTAGTGTCACTGCAATTGAAATTGGATGAGCAAAGAGTTGCTCTTGAAAAATATGTGGATGAGGGTCATAAAGATCTACAATTTACCTTGGCCCAGGATATCAAATCCATTAGGTTTTAAGTAAATTTGCACAAAACGAAAATGACCGAATGTTTCCAAAAGGGAGGTAATGTTGTAGTCTTCTTGGCCAAACAACAACATGAGGCCCAGACTAAATTAGACGACATTGAAGTAAAATAAGGTTATGTCCTGGAAAATCAAATCAGAATGAATGACAATCTCACAGAATCTCATAATGCTAATGTAACAGAACTCAAGAATAAAGTAATTGCTTTCACTGAACACATGGTTATAGTAAAGTCTGAGTTTGATAAACAAATCAAAGAGGATTTAGCTACTGTCCATACCACAATGCAGGCCTCTCAAAAGGCAATTTCTGATCTGCTGCAGAAGTTCAAATCCTACTATAAAGAAGGAACAAATTATCTAGCTGATCAGATAAGATTTCAAAAAGATGATCTAATAGACCATATCGAAAGGGAAGTCATAAAGGGGGAGAGAGTATTAGTCAAAGCAAGCTCAGATCATGCTAAATGGATAACCAATTCCATCAGAGCAGTTATTGGCTATCCACCCCTTTGTGATGATGACAACACTGCATAATCCGACATTCAACCTACTTACATTGAAGGGGTTCAGCAGGAAGTAGTCCAAGTCATCTATCCACCTCAAGATTTTGAAGGAACTCAGTATGTAGTACAACAAATGTATAGTCCTCCAAAGGAGGTAAAAAATGTTATTATTAAAAGGTAGAAATGTCTGAAGCTGCATTACAAAGAGAGCAAGAAGCACAAAGAGCTCGGGTGCACATAAAGAAGCTCAACTATCTAAGAAAAGGTTCAGAGGACAGGCAGAATTAAAGCCTGATTTTGAATAATGGAGTCCAACATCCAGGAATATTATTCTCACTACTTGGCAAGCTATTAAAGAGAATATGCATGATAGAGGCAAGTGGTATTCAGAACAGGAATGGAGTAAATATCAGAAGCGACAAGATGTCATATGCCAGTTCAGAAGAGACCTCAAAGCTGAGAAAATACATGCTAACTCTGTGGAGCCTAGCAAATATTTTCCAAAGCCCTATCATTACTTTGAAAGACAAAAGATCAAGGCTGAAGAGCTCAAAAAGAAGGATCTGAAAGGAAAGAAGCCTGTTGCTGACACAGAAGCTAATGTACAAGCTAGGATTCAATCTGGCAAAGGAATTGTCATCAAGGAGCCTGATCAATCCTAGGGATATATTGACTAGGTTTAGATCTATGTAATCTTTTGTTCTAAAATCCTTGTAATTTAACAAAAAAAACTGATTCTTGTTCACTGTATTTTATTATATTTTGTGATGATATTACATGTTGTTTATGTTTATTAGTTACCCTGTCTGAGTAATGCTTTTGAACATCATAATCTATGTTTTATTATAAGTGTTGTATATCATTGACTAAGGGTTATGACTTCTCCAAATAGGGGGAGATTGTTGGGTAAATTAGAAACTGTGTACCTGATTTGGAGAAGCCTCACTTAACTCAATGATATACATCATTATGTATTTGATGGATTGCTGAGTTTCAATGTGCAGGATAAAGAAATGCAGTAAAATAATCTAAGTACAAGTGTCGACACATGTGAAGAAAATGTGTCGACACAAAAAGCAGATTGTGTCGACACACAAAAATTCAGTGTACAGCAACCGTGTCGACACTTATGGCTTGTGTCGACACACTAAAGAATTCTGTCAACACCAACTATGTCAAGACTGGAAGCCAATTGTGTCGACACACAAGACTTTTGTCGACACCTTCTTCAGAAGCTGTGTCAAGAAAGTAAAGAAGAATTGAGTCGACATTCCTTGGACTATGTCGACATCATCAAGATTTGTGTCAACACATGTTCCATTTGTGTTGACACATATGAAGTTTTATCTCGACACTTTCTGCTGAGATAAAAATGGAAAAGGGTTCAAATGTCAAGAGTGAAGACATGCCAGGTGTCATACCTGACAAAGCAGTCATATCTGTCAGAAGGCAGTTATAAACCGGATCAGTCGGTAACCTTATATGGGATCTATATAAGGACAAGTTCTATCGAAGATACATATAAGTTTTTATCCTTAAATTAACATGTATCTGATATAGAGATGGCAAATCATGAACAAGTCTGCAAGAAGAATTTAGAGCTACATCTGAAAGAAGAGGAGAGCTGGATTGTGTATCGACACCAACTTTTCAAGGAAGATCAACCATACTTTGTTCAGATTCAAGAAGCTTTGAAAAAGCTAAGACACGTTGGATCGTAAGTTGTTAGTTCACTCCAAAACTGATCAAGAAGTCTTCATCCATTCATCTTTCTCTTGGGTAAAGAAATAAACATTCTCTAATTCAAATTTTGTAAGATTTTTTATAGATCCGAGGTAAGATTTTTGCAATCTGAGTTGTAAGCCTATATCTATAAAGGCTGAGGTAGGGCTAATAGCATGAGGTAAGAGATTTATTTCTCTGAGTTGTAGGCCTAGTGAAAGAGGATGAGGTAGGGCTGGATTGCCTGAGTTGTAGGAGTGTAGACTCACTCTGAGGTAGGATTCTCTAGAAGAATTTGAGTTGTAGCACTTGGTGATGTGTGAGCTGTAGGAACCATTTTGGGTTCTGAGTTATAAGATCTGAGGATCTGAGAAGAAAGAAGGGAGTTAGGCCGAATCTAGTATACTGCTAGATAGGCGAAGGGGGAAAGTGGATGTACCCATCTCTTTGGGAACCACTATAAATCTTTGTGTATGCTGTGCTGACCATGTTTTTTTTTAATCTGTGTTGTGTTAGTAGTTGCATAAGTTGTCTAACAGTGATATAATTTATCTGCCTAAGTAAAATAAGAATTGAACCTATTCACCCCTGATGCAGTCTTGCACGTTGACACTGAATATAAATTTACGGGCTAGCAGGTATACCTCTCTACTATCCAATCCTTTACTCGCACAATCGTTCTACGCAGCACCACATTAATTAATTTTATCAATTATATGCTAACGTACGGGTAGCCAAACCTCTTAGGATCGAACAAAGGTTATAGGCCAATATTCTTTCCGGCTAAAAGGACCCACCGGGTCCGAACGAGCGGTGTTGTACCAAAAGAGATCTTCCAAACAAATACGATTTGGAAAAGGTAGATCTCTCCCAACAAAAGAAAACGAAGGTTCGCCAAATCTTTTTTCGAAAACTAATTCAATCAAGACAAACACAAACCAATCGAAGAAATCACGATTAATTAACGATTCAAAATTCAACGCCAAGAATCTACCACCACAGAAATTAATCTCGGAAGTGAAACACATAATAGGTAGAAAGTATTTGTTACCCTATCAGAATGGATGATTCCGATTCTCTACTTGGATCGTTCTTCAACGGCTCCGCCAGAGTCACGCCGATTGAAGAGAAACTCGTCTGCCTTCGTCGCTTCATGCCGGAGATGATCCACAAGGGGAGTTCTTCTTGCCTTGGCTGAATTTCTTCAAGGATGAGGGTGGCCGGAATTTGAGAGGGAGAGGGGAGTGGCCGGCGGCCAAGAGAGAAGAGAACGAGGGAGGGTCGAATTTCTCAAGGAGGAAGGAGAAAGGAGGGGGGAAATTCAAAACTTGAAATCTTAGGATTTCTTTTTTGTTCATTAACTAATTATTCCTTCATAACATGATTATATATAGCCTACATCACTCAATCCCCCTTCATTCAAAATTCAAAATTCAAAATGAATGTTATGATGGTTATATGCACCCATCATAACATGAATTATTTAAATTCAATAAAAATAAAAATGCTTAAAATAAAATAAAACATGAAAATGACTTAATAATTAATAATAGTTATTAATAAATTATTATTAATTATTAATATATGGGTTTGCATTCAGGACGGATATTATGGCGACGCTCCACATGGTCATCCGTAAGCACGTTGTCGTCGTCTTTAAAATGTTGTGGGTCGTCGTCTCCATCAATCCTCCCCCGCTCAAAAGTACTCATCAACGATGACTTGGTCGGAATGCACCAGCATTGGAGAGCATCATCCAACAGAGCCACCTCCGATCCAAGAATCCAAGAGTCATCAGAGGCCGGTCGATCACGCCATCGAATCAGCTTTAAAATGACTACTCGAGTAGCTGATTTCTTTTTCTTCAAGTATATACTCGAGTAGTTCTCTTCCTTTTACTCGAGTAGTTTTCTGTATACTCGAGTAGTTGTCTTTAGCCCACTCGTATAGTTTGATAGAGTACTCGAGTAGTCATTTTTTACTCGAGTATATTACTTCAGTTTTTCTGAAAATTTCATAAGTCCAGAATAATAGATTTCTTAATGAGCCTTGACGTGATTGGTCCACGTGTCCCTCATTATGAATTAATTTTAACAGATTATCTTCTATCCTATATAAAGTCTTGTCAAACCGCAAAACCTAAGGAAGGAGATTATTCAAAAGTTTTGCAGCCGAATATTCTTAAGTTTTCTGATTTCCTCTCTCTCTCTCTCCAAGAAACAAAAACCTTCGCCGTTGTTATTTCCCGATCGGCTAGGGTTTCGATTTTAGAGGATTCAGATCAAGAAGGTTTTACAGATCGAGATTGTCGCACAACTCTTTATCTTCTATTAGATCGATCGTGTGAAGCCAAGAAGATCAAGATCTGATTTTTGCAGAGATTTTCTTCACCTCTCTGATAAAGCCGCAAAGCCTAGAAGAAGAAGATCCTGGCCGACAGTTGCAGATATGAAAAAGAATTATTGTTTGTATTTCTATGCACAATTTATTTCATTCTTGTAGGAGAAATTTCTCCGAGTGTAGGAGCCTTTTGTCTCCGAGATTGTAGGAAGTTTTATCTTCTGAGTGAAGATCCGTTTTGTGGATCGAGATTATAGGAACGTTGTTCCGAGAAGTAGGATTCATTTTCAATCCGAGATAGTGGAGTAGCCGAGTCTAGTATATTGCTAGATCGGTGAGGGAAAGTGGATGTACCCAAGGTTGGGGAACCACTATAATTCTTGCTTCGTCTGTGGTTGATTGGTAGATAGTTCTGTTCATTGGTTTGAAATTTTTATTCCGCAAAAAGATGCACATTGCACCTATTCACCCCCCTCTAGGTGATTTAGGCAGTCAACTATAAACTTTCAGCCACCAGGTTTTGTATATTCTCACTTTCCTAATTATGTTTATAAGCTTAAGAAAGCTCTATATGGGTTGAAGCAAGCCCCTAGAGCATGATATGAAACATTGTCTACTTTCCTCATTGAGAACAAAATCTCAAGGGGGAAGATAGATAAGTCTTTATTCCTTAGTGAATCTAAGGGCAAGGTTATCCTTGTCCAGATATATGTTGATGACATTTTCTTTGGATCTACTGAAAAAAAGCTTTTGCACGAAGTTTGCCAAACATATGCAAGGGAAGTTTGAGATGAGCAGCATGAGTGAGCTAAAATTCTTCTTGGGACTCTAAGTAAGACAGACTGATGGGGGCTTGTCCGTATCCCAGTCTAAGTTTACAAGGGAGTTAATTAAGAAATATGGTACGGAGAATGCCTCCACCATGAGAACTGCAATGGGGTCAAGTATGCATGTAGGCAAAGATGAGACAGGGGAACCTGTTGATGAGTCTTTGTATATAGAGATAATTGGCTCGCTTCTATACTTGACTGCTATTAGGTCTAACATCATGTATGCTACATGTGTCTGTACTAGGTATCAGGCATGCCCTAAATAGTCTTATTATTCTGCTGCAAGGAGAATTTTAAGGTATCTTAAGAAGACACCATATCTTGGTCTATGGTACCCTGGGAATAAAGATTTTGAGCTAACTGGATTTTCAGATGCAGATTTTTCAGGCTGCAAGGAACACAGAAAATGTACCACTAGTACATGTCAATTCCTAAGTGGAAGATTGTTGTCATGGAGCAGCAAGAAACAGACAAGTGTTGCTATCTCCACTACAGATTCAGAGTACATTACAGCAGTTAGCTGCTGTGCTTTATTGTTATGGATACATCATCAGCTTGAAGACTCTGACATTAAGATAAGTAGAACTCCTCTATTTGGTACATTGGAAACTTTGTACCTGCTTTGGAGAAGCCTCACTTAACTCAATGATATACATCATTATGTATTTGATGGGTTATTGAATTTTAATGTGTAGGATAAAGAAATGTAGTACAATAATCAAAGTACAAGTGTCGGCACTTGTAAAGAAAATGTGTCGACACCAGAAGCAGATTGTCTCGACACACAGGACTTGTGTCGACACACAGAAATTCCGTCTACAGCAACTGTGTCGACACTTAGGACTTGTGTCGACACACTCAAGAATTCTGTCAACACCAACTATGTCAAGACTTGAAGCCAATTGTGTCGACACATAGGACTTGTGTCGACACCTTCTTCAGAAGCTGTGTCAAGAAAGTAAAGAAGAACTGTGTCGACATTCCTTGTACTATGTCGACATCATCAAGATTTGTGTAAACACATGTTCCATTTGTGTTGACACATATGAAGTTTTATCTCGACACTTTCTGCTGAGATAAAAATGGCAAAAGGTTCAAATGTCAAAAGTGAAGACATGACAGGTGTCGTAACTGGCAAAGCAGTCACATCTGTCAGAAGGGAGTTATAAATCGGATCAGCCGGTAATCTCGTATGGGATCTATATAAAGGCATGTTCTATCGAAGATACACATAAGTCTTTATCCTAAAATTAATAAGTCTCTGATATAGAGAAGGCAGATCCTGAACAAGTCTGCAAGAAGAATTCAGAGCTACATCTGAAAGAAGAGGAGAGCTGGATTGTGGATCGACTCTAACTTTTCAAGGAATATCAACCTTACTTTGTTCAGATTCAAAAAACTTTGAAGAAGCTAAGTCAGGTTGGATCTTAAGTTGTTAGTTCACTCCAGAACTGATAAAGAAGTCTTCATCCATTCATCTTTCTCTTGGGTGAAGAAATAAACATTCTCTAAATCAAATTTTGTAAGATCTTTTATAGATCTAAGGTCTGATTTTTGCAATCTGAGTTGTAAACCTATATCTATGAAGGCTGAGGTAGGGCTTATAGCCTGAGGTAAGAGATTGATTTCTCTGAGCTGCAGGCCTGGTGAAAGAGGCTGAGGTAGGGCTGGATTGCCTGAGCTGTAGGATTGTGGACTCACTCTGAGGTTGGATTCTCTAGAAGAATCTGAGTTGTAGCACTTGGTGATGTGTGAGCTGTAGGAACCATTTTGGGTTCTGAGTTGTAAGATCTGAGGATCTGAGAAGAAAGAAGGGAGTTAGGCCGAATCTAGTGTACTGCTAGATATGCGAAGGGGGAAAGTGGATGTACCCATCTTTTGAGGAACCAATACAAATCTGTGTGTATGTTGTGTTGGCTGTGTTTTGTTTTAATCTGTGTTGTGTTAGTAGTTGCATAAGTTGTCTAACAATGATATATTTTATCTGTCTAAGTAAAATAAGAATTGAACCTATTCACCCCCCCTCTTGGTGTTTAGGATATCTTGAAACCAATTCTTTCATCCTCTATTTTGTGATTCTACTAGTGCAATTTCTTTTACTTGGAATCCTGTTTCCGTAGTTGGACTAAGCATATAGAAATTAAGTATCATTTTATTAGGGAGCATGTAGAGAGAGAAGACATTTTCCTAGAGTTTGTCTCCAATGACAAGCAAGTGGGAATTCACTAAGTCTCTGTATGATGGCAAGTTCAACACCTTCAAAATTGATTAAGGTATGTTGATCTTAGAATAGCTTCAGGTACACCCTAAGGTATTATGCTTGGTACAGGTTTGTTCTTTTTGCAGGTTCTACAGACCTAGTGAAAAGGAAGATGAGAGATGATGCTTGTTCTCAAGTGGTATCAGCAGTTGCAGGACTAGAGACTTTCAGGTAGTCTTCTCTGGTGGTGTAGAGAATTTCTAGTGATACTGAATTTAAAGTACTCTCATGTGATATCAAGTGATATACAAGTCAGCCTTGTATAAGGGGCATGTTTGCAGCTGCAATACTGGCTATATTTACATTATCTAGGGGGAGAACACAAGAAAAAAAACTGACGCTCCTTCCTGACTATCTGAAGAGGTCAAGAATGGGGAGAGATGGAGGTCATGTTTACCTTTGGTTATTCAAGCTCAACGGAGAGAGATAGAAGATGACTATCAGAAAGGATAAAGCTCCTTCATGGGAGAAACACAAGCAGAGAAAGTCATGGGGAGATCAAGTTAAGAGGTAATTCTCTAAGGTGTAACTCACGTTGCAGAAATCGAGGGGGAGTAGAAATCCATGGGGAGTAGGTAAAATTCATTTCGCTGAATTTAATATGAATATGCTTTTATTGCCTGTGTAATGTGTATCTCATTGACTAAAGAAGCTTGATAGGTGGTTTTGATATCTTCAAATAGGGGTAGATTGTTGTGTCCATTGATCCTAATGGCCCTGATTTGATGATGTCAAACATGTCAATGAGATAGACATAGTTGTATTTAATGTATGTTTAAGTTCATGCATAGAGGTTAGCCTTTGTCACAATGATTGGATAGCTAGTTCAAGAGACAATGACAGGTGGACTCAAGGTGGACAGGAAACTTAGAAAATTACCAAAGTCCAAAAGCGTTGAGTGAGGCAAGCTGTAACATCCCATTTCCAACTAGACCCCTAAGAGTGGTTTTGGCAATGACTAGGTCATGACAAAACCCTAGGAAGCCAGAAATGGGCCAAGAGATTGGAGACAAGTGTGGAAAATCAGCATGGTCTGCAAATAGTAGGACTCTGAACAATGGTTTAGGATGACCATGGGGCTACACCAAGACCCCAAGACCCTACCACAACACCCCCTTAATACCTTGGGAGGATCATTAGAGCCATAATGACCCATTGGGGTCAACCAAAGAGGCTCAGTTGACCAAGGTCAACCCTAGCTCTAAATGAGTCAAACTAGCCTACTTAGGGTCAATTGACCTTCCCCTAGCCAAGTGGACCCCACCTATGCCCTCCTAACCCTAACGTGAGATCGATGGATCACCAAGGACCCACTGGGGTCAACCCAAATGGCCATGTTGACCCAAGTTAACTCAAGCCTCTAATCTGGTCAAAGTACCCTTACCAAGGGTATGTGACCTCCAAAGGGCAAGGTAACCCTACATAACCCTATTCAAGTATTCCTAGACCTTAAGGGAGTCCAATTGGTCACTAAAAACCCAATGGGGTCAACCCAGATGGTCAAATTGGCCCTGGTCAACCCTCATTTAAGTTAGGTCAAACCTAGCCCAAAAGGGCTAACCCAAGCCCAAGCCACTTCTTCCTTAGGCTAACCCCATTTCCATGTCATCATAACCAAGTGGGCTGCACTTAGCTTATGGGGTTGACCAGTCAACCAGGGGTGACTAGGAGAGAGAAAGGAGCTCCCACCATGTTAATGGTGGTGAGAGAAAATGGGGGAGAGGAAGGGGAGAGTTGGAAAACCGGCCAAGGGAGGCTAACAGCCACCATTTATGCCTGCAATCAACTCCTCTAGGGGAGAGGGGTTGATTACAGCCATTTCCCGGCCACCAAGGGGTGGATTCAGCCCCCTCCACTCTACCCGAGCCACACCATAAATGGTGTTGATGGTCATTGAAGAACCAGCCACCCCCCTTCCCCAATTGCCATTTAAACACCATCAGTGGGCAAAGGGGAACATTTTCGAGCGTTTACCTGGAGGAGACGGGCCATCCCACTATACTGTTGCAGAAACCGAGCGCCGCCACCGTCAACAATGGCATCCCTCCGCTCTTCCCGCATCCAGGCCGCCAGGAAGGTCCTCTCCCTCTCCTTAACTCGCGGGTAGATCTTAGGACTCCTAAGGTTGAGGCTTCGGGCTCAATTGAGCCCGATCAAATCCAGGATTTTTCATGGTTTCGGCAAGAAATTTTCTTGCTATAACCGTCGGAAAACGCCTCTCCGGCGGCAGAGCCGCCGCCTGGCGATAGCCGCCACCTCAACGGAGGTGTTGGTGGCGGAGGCTGGCCGGGGAAGGGGCTGGATCGCCGGCGGCAGGGCTTGGAAATGGCTCCAGGCGGGATGAATCCTGGTCGTTGGCTCAATGAAGAAGATGACGGGATTCCGTCGATTCTGCGTCAAGATTCGTGCTCCATCAGAGATTAAACTATAGGATATTTAATTTTGATATTCTTATTTATGTCACAGATTTTAGTATTATTTGGTTTTAAATATTACAAATACCTAGGCTCACCTGGTGGGAAAACCTCCAACATGAAAGTTGTAGCCCTTGGGGTCTACTTTATTTTGAAATTTGTGTGAACCCATTTGGGTGCATGGTCTGACCAGGGCACCCATTTTTGTGGGATATACCCTTAGGGCTGGGAAGACATTAAACTGAGTGCCCACACTTCATCCCTAGCCCAAATCAATTGCAATTTTGGCAGGGAGCCTAACCTAGTTATACCTACGGCCTGCCCAAAACGCAGAAATTTTGGATACACGTTTCCTAAAGTTTTTACTTTTATTTAATAAAGCTAGGGTAATTTAATTAAGTAGTCAAATGACCTCCAAACCCTCCCAACTTTTGGGGCGTGGTCCCTGGCCTCAAGAACTAGTCCTGTACAAAATTTGAGTTCATTTGGATATGTTTTGGTTAGGGAATCACCAAACCCTAGTTTGGCCTTAAGAGGGTATTTTTTGACCACAAGTGCACTAGGGACTTAGGGTGATCCCCTCCCCTCAACAGAGGCAGAGGTTTTGGACACTAATTTGGCATGGGCAATGTCACCCCCTTGAGCAAAATGGGATGGTTTGGAATTGATTTGCTCTAAGTTCCTAGGCCAAACCCTAAGGAAGGACCTTTGTGCCTTGTGAAGGGCATGAGTCCTAATCACCTTGGATGAACATCAAACTTTGCATGGAGGGTCCTAGGGTATACAAAACCCTCTGGTAAAAATATTATGTAATTTTGTAAAGGGTAGGGACCCCAAAACCATAGCCCTAACTTAGGCCATAAAACTTGTAGTGCTAGTTTAGGTTAGCTAAACTCCTTGAAATAAAACCAAACTTTGGTAGTGTGGGAATAAGGATGTGATGAGCCTCTGGTAATTTATTTGGGAAATTTTGATCAATATTTGTAGCACTTCATTGTTAACCAATAGGATTGCCCTAATTAATAATTTGACTATTGTGATCTCATTGCGCATTGAAGGGTCATGAACTTTGGCAGAGGTAGTTTTAGACTTTACTGATCATATATGATTTTTAATAGAATTTTTGGATACATAATTAGGGCATCTACTTCACAAGTGCATTATTTTGGTTACATACTAAATAAATCTTACAAGAGCTCAATACTTGTTGAACAATTATGAAACTTTATACATAGTGTTTTTAGTTCATTATTATCATATGTGAATTTATTTGAAAATTTTTGTTGGATAATTAGTTGACTTTGTTCATTAACCCATAAACTTGGAATTCCATGAGAAAATTAAGTATAGCATTTTTATTAAAGGATAAATTATGAAACTTTATCTAGAGTATTTATATGCCATTATAACCATCCCTGAATTTTCTCTGAATTTGTAGAGGTATTTTTGCCGTAAAATCTTTTAAAATGACTTATTATGAGATAAATTCGAAATTAAATTTAAGTGCCTAAACCTTGCTGAAAAATTGGAAGACTTAGGATTTAGAGTTGATTATGCATTTTGTAATTATCATAAATTTCGTGGATTATTATCTTGTCTGAAAATGGTACTTCATGTTCAAACTTGGCTTTTTTTGGATAATAGAATAAATAAATAAATTATCAGACAAATTAGGAAAATTATGAATTTATGGATTTATGCTAAAAATGCCAATTTAGCCCTTCAATAATTTTCATAGGGGTACTGGATGATTATTTGATGTACCTCCCATTTTTCGAGTCATGTAGCTTAAGTGGTCTGCATTTAGCAAAACTGCAGAAAATCATTTTGGATATGAGTTAGAGCTTATGTGATGGGTCTCGATTGGTTTGCTGGAAGAATAAGTATATTTAGGTGCATCTTGGAAGATATGTGAGTAGGGTGTTACTTTGTCTAGGGTTAGAGGTGCTCGGGTCCGACGAAAGATCGTACTCCCTGAGGTGAGTGGAGTCAAATCACCTTAGGATTAGCCTATCGTAACATGAGGGAGGAATGGGTAAGGGAATCAACCAATAACAAATAAGTACCGTGCGAAAGGGAACGCTGGGCGTAATCCCAACATAGTTCCTAGTGCCCCTTGAGAGCCCTTCACAGGGAATACCGGGGGCAGTCCTGGGTTAACGTAAACTATTTTAACAAGCTGAAAAGAATAACTTAGTAATTAGGGTTGCACCATTCACCAACACTGATAGCACCGGAAGATAGCTGGGAGCTTCGGCTCGGATGGTTAAAAGGCGGACTTTGGGTCCGGGGAGCTTCGGCTCGGTTCTTGATTACGCTAATTTGCATGTGCATAAAAGGAAAGGAAATTAAGGTGGTGGGTCTTCGGTATTGGAGGGTCGATGCACCGGCGCCAATACGTTGACTCGGCAAGTGTGGTTATCACTTCGCCAACAGAAGTCCGGTGCGCCAGCCGACAAGAGTACGCAGGAGTCCGCTTCGTGCACCAAGCGTTGAGGCGTACGATAGGTCTGACTGGTAGTGCTTTACTGGTTTAGAGGTGGGCGAGGCCCAACCCACCACTTCCGTCTGCCACTACGGAGGTATCCTGGGAGTTTACGGCTCCAGAAAGGGGGAACTAAAGGCCTGTGTGCACAGAGTCAGGTGTGTGTTTTGCACTTGCATGATCCATCACACCCACTTGCATGTCATAGCAAAATCGATTCATTTAACCCTGACACTTAAAGTATAAGTGGAATGGGACGCTTATACTTTAGGCCCTGCAAAACAACCCCTTAGTCTATAAGCTTGTGTGGCCAGGTTTATAAATTAAGGTCAATTTTTGATATATAAATACATATACTGCTGTTTGTTAACCGACACCCCAACATATAAATTGGTATGAGACTTCTTATACGATGGGAGCCTTGCAAAAGACCCCTTGGCTTATGTGATCTCACATAAGTGAAGGTTATTTTTCCTATTTAATCTTATAATCAATATCTATTATAGAATTGCTAGTATAGTCCCGTTGTCATCTGCTTTTGATATTCTCCACCTTCAAGTCCTCCCCTTTTCTTCCTCTGCGCTCAGTGCCTAGGAGCCATGGGGGAAGGGGCGGGGGATGATAGGACTTAGTCTTTTAGACTAACGGTTTTCGAACCGCGTCATTTAGGGGATCGTGGATACCAGCATGGAGGAGCAGCCCTAGAGACCGGTGCGCTTGGAGGTGGGGCAGTCTAGCTCCGGAGTTCATACATCCGGGACCGTGAGTCTCGACCTTGAGTAGTTTTTCTGCTTTTGCTTCCGCATGAGTGATTTTGTAGTGAGGATATGATGTACCGGGCATAAGCCCTTATTTTGCTACCCTGATGTTTTATTCTGTGGACACTCCCTTCGTGGAGACTTATTTACTGATATGTGATTTTCTGTGGACAGTTAGTTTTCATGACTTCATTATGATACTTTTCTGTGATCGAATTGGCCGGCAGAATCGGCGCTTTGTGGTGATGACCATTCAGGGCGTGAAGGAGTCACCGCAAAACGGGGGTTCTTGTCCTAAGACCACGGTGTCGATAAGAAAAAAAAGGGGGTCTTACAAGTGGTATCAGAGCAAGACCTCGATCAAAAAGTAGCAGTCCACAACCCTGGGTCACCCCTGCACGAGTTTAGTTTGGGAACAAACTAAGCAGCGGAAGCCGTGGTGTGCCCATATGAGGGATCACATGTAAATTGTCCACTTTTTATTAGGTATTGAGTCGATTACCTACTAATACAGTTCGTTTTGCAGCCCCAGCTCAGCCCACCCCACAAGGTAGAGCTCAGCAGACTCCAGACATTGCACCACCTCCCATGGTCCCCACACCCTTCCTTCAGTCAGACATGGGGCAAACTCTTACAGCTATCCTTGAGGCCTTCTGGGCTCAGCAGGCTCCGGCCCAGCAGCCAAACCCAGGGGCCAACTGGATGAGCACCTTCAGAGGACTCTCTCCCCCGTCCTACTTTGGGACAGAGTCAGCAGTGCGGACAGAGGAGTGGCTGGATGTTATGTACGAGATGTTGACCGGGATACGGTGCCCCCGGGAGGAGAGGGTGGCCTTGGTGGTATCTTGCTTGGAGTCGTATGCCAAGAGGTGGTGGAAGACGCTGCTGGACACGACGTTTGCCGATAGGGAGGTTGCGGAAATTACTTGGGAGGAATTCAGGGCCACGCTGCTGGAACATTTTGTTCCACAGTCGGCCAGGGATGAGTTGGAGGAACGGTTCTTACAGCTGAAGCAGGGCACCAGGACAGTGGTGGAGTACCATCGAGAGTTCGACCATTTGGCTCGATATGCTGGTTCTTACCAGCTGGACGAAGCTGGATACATCAAGAGGTTCTATAAGGGCCTGAAGGAGGAGTTGAGGGAGGCTTTGTTGTTTATATCCGATGGGCCTATCTCCCTGATTTTGGAGATGGCAAAGAGGATTGAGGCTGATTGGCACACTACCCGGGGCTGGAAGCGGCAAGCGGAGGATCCGGGCCGGAGGGCCATAAATGATCAACGGCGAGGCGCTATACCAGAGGGGAGAAGGACGGAGGATCAACCTCGTCAGGAGGTGAGGCAGGAGACGAGAGAGCAGGTGATGTTGGCACCTCAACCTCTTTGATTCAGGAGATGTCGAGACCCAGGGGTATGGCGTATCCCCCACCGGAGTGCTTCCATTGTCATCAGGTGGGACACCTCCAGAGAAACTGCCCCATGAGGGGGGCACCACCTCCAGCTCCACAGGGTGGCCCACCTGCCCAGCTTTTCGGAGGCGGAGGACGCGGCCGAGGACGTGGTTACCAGGGAGGAGATCGAAGACAGGAAAGGGAGCAGGCATATGCCTTGGACCTGGCACAACCTCAAAATCCAGAGCGGGTCATCACAGGTAAATAAAAGATGTTTAAATTTTTAAATTCTCGTTCTCATTTGCCCAACAAGTAGAACTGCCCTAAGTAGAATAAATAGGAAAGAAAACGTGTTATAAATACTAAGACATTTAATCGTCCCAGGTATAGTCTTCATCAGCGGCAAGCCCGCCTATACTCTGTTCGACACGGGTGCCTCGCACTCATTTGTGTCGGAGGCCTTTCTGGAAGGGCTGGAAGGAGGGGAGCGGTTCACATGCCGGATGAGGAGGGTGCGTCTACCCGACGGATCAGAGGTACTGACCTCAGCCCACTATAGTATGGAGGCGGAGATTGGGGGAAAGTCATTCGAAGTTTCGGCTATGGTCCTAAGGATGCCCGTCTTCGAGATGATCCTGGGCATGACTTGGTTACATTGGAATCATGCCTAGATCGATTGTCAAGCAAAGAGGATCACCGTGAGGCACGGGGACTCGGTCATCACCATCAAAGGTATAAGACCTGTCCCACGTATACCCTTATCTTCAGTACAGGCCGTTAAGGCCCATTTACAGGGGGAGGAGGTCTTCGAGGTGCTGTTTGAGATGACGGAGGCCACGAATGCTATAATGAATATCCCGGTGGTGCGGGAGTTTGAGGACGTCTTTCCAGAGAAATTGCCCGGATTACCCCCGCGTAGGGAGCAGGACTTTCAGATACAGCTTGTGCCTGCGGCCAGGCCAGCATCCAAGGCACCTTACCGAATAGCCCCAAAGGAATTGACAGAGTTCCGGAGCTAGCTTTAGGAGTTAGTGGAAGCCGGATTTGTCCGGTCAAGCTCTTCACCTTGGGGAGCCCCAGTGTTGTTCGTCAAGAAGAAAGACAGGACCCTCAGATTGTGCATCGACTACCGAGCACTAAATCGGCTGATGGTCCGGAACACCTATCCACTACCAAGGATAGACGAGCTGTTCGACCAGCTGTAGGGAGCGCAGTTCTTTTCGAAATTAGATTTGAGGTCGGGATACTACCAGCTTCGGATCCGAGAGGAGGACATTCAGAAGACTGCTTTTAGTAGCAGATATGGTTTATTCGAGTTTACGGTGATGCCCTTTGGGCTCACCAATGCACCATCAGCGTTCATGACCCTCATGAACCAAGTCTTCAGGGAATATCTTGATGTGTTTGTCATTGTGTTTATCGATGACATTCTCATTTACTCGAGGACGGAGGAGGAGCACACACGCCATCTGACACTGACCCTACAGCGACTGTGGGAGAACCATCTATTTGCGAAGTTTAGTAAATGTCAGTTCTGGCTGAAGGAGGTGGGCTTCTTAGGCCACATCATCAGTGCAGCCGGATTGGCAGTGGATCCGGCAAAAATTCAGGCTATTCGGGAGTGGCCGCAGCTGAAGACAGCCACCGACGTACAGAGTTTTCTAGGACTTGCCGGTTACTACCGGAAGTTCGTGGAGGGATTCTCTCGAATCGCCCGCCCGCTCACATCCTTAACGAAGAAGGAGGTACCCTTCGTGTGGACCCCACAGTGCTAGGCAGCTTTCCAAGAGCTGAAGGACCGACTAACCTCAGCTCCGATTCTTACTCTCCCCTCGGGAAGAGAAGGATTTCAGGTCTATACTGATGCCTCCTACCAGGGAATGGGAGTTGTACTGATGCAGAAGGGTCATGTAATTGCATATGCGTCTCGCCAATTGAGGAAGCACGAACAGAACTTTCCGGTGCACGACCTTGAGATGGGGGCGGTCGTTTTTGCCTTGACGATCTGGCGTCATTATCTATATGGATTCCATTGCGACATCTACTCCGACCACAAGAACTTGAAGTACGTGGAAACACAGAAGGAATTGAACATTAGGCAGAGGCGCTGGGTGGAGTTCCTAGCAGATTATCAGTATGAGATGCACTACCTTCCGGGGAAGGCAAACGTGGTGGCTGACGCATTGAGTCGGAGAGCTGCCACTTCCGACGTCGGGCCCCAGGTTATGTCTATGGAGCTGGTGAGGAGATTGGAGGATATGCACATCACACTGGTGTCATCCGAGGACCCCGAGCTTTACGCGGAGTATTTAGCAGCGGTGAGTGCTACAGACAATATCCGAGACAGAGTCAGAGAGGGACAGAGGCGAGATGTCAAATTGGAGAAGATATTCTGGGCCTTGGAGAACGGTACATCGGGAGATTACACGATGAGGAACGGCGTGGTATGCTTCAGAGGTCGGACTTATATACCGGAAGGAGGCCAGGTCCGGGAAGATATCATGGCAGAGGCCCACCACAGCAGATACTCGGTGCACCCGAGCATCACGAAGATGACTGCGGATTTGAAGAAGACTATGTATTGGCCTGGCATGAAGAAGGATATCGCTCGGTTTGTGACCCACTGCGAAGCTTGCCAGCTAGTGAAGGCAGAGTGTAAGAACCCCGCGGGCTTGTTGCAACCACTCCCAGTACCAGAGTGGATGTTCGAAGACATCACGATGGACTTTATTCACGGACTTCCCCGATCACGAACATGAAATGACTCGATATGGGTCATCGTCGATCGGTTGACTAAGGTAGCCAGGTTCATTTCGATCAGGAAGGACGACGCTGTGGGGGTATTAGTACGGAGATTTGTGGAGCAGTTCGTTCGATATCACGGGGTGCCCAAGACGATCGTGTCAGATCGGGATGGCCGGTTCACTTCCAGGGAGTGGAGATCCGTGCAAGCTTACTTGGGCACGCGTTTGACTTTCAGCAGTGCATTCCATCCCCAGACGGACGGGCAGACGGAACGCACCAACCGGACGCTGGAAGATCTATTGAGGCTATGCATTTTGGATCGCGGAGAACCGTGGGAGAAACTCTTACCCATGGTCGAGTTCTCCTATAACAACAGCTACCAGTCCAGCATCAGGATGACACCTTACAAAGCCTTGTATGGAAGGAAATGTCGGACCCCGCTTTCTTTGGTTCAGGACAAAGATACGAAGGTGTTGGGATCAGAGTTTATTGAAGACACCAAAACTCAGGTGAGGCTGATCAGAGACAGGATGCTAGAGGCGCAGAGTAGACAGGCTAAGTACTATGACGCCCGACATCGGTAGGTGGAGTTCAAGGTGGGGGACCGTGTGTTTTTGAAGATCCGACCCATGCATGAAGTCTCGCGGGTGCGTGGCCGAAGGAAGAAGCTCAGCCCTAGGTACATGGGTCCCTACAGGATCCTGGAGCGGGTCGGGCCCCTAGCCTACAGGCTGGAGTTACCAACAGAGTTGGAAGCTCTGCACGAAGTCTTCCATATTTCTTCGCTGAGGAGGGCTCTACTACGCCCGGAGCAGCAAATTTTGACCACCGAAGGGCCGGTAGCTTCAGACCGGTCAGTTCGTTTGGAGCCAGTTAGGATCGACGACCGAGGAGTACGGGTCTTGCGTCGCAAGAAGGTCCCACTAGTCAAGGTCCTGTGGAGGAACCACGGCCAGGAGGAGCATGTAACACCTCCCCTGTAATGGACGTATAATATGGGTCCGGCCGGGGCCCCACAACATACGAACACCACAGCTTTAGTATTAAAAGTTGATATAGCTACCCAAACTCAAAACACTTGCACAACACAGCGGAAAACCAAGCACAACTAGAAGTTATCCACTAATCCAAAAGAGTAAACAAATGGCCTTAAGGCCTTACAACAAATGTCCAAAAGGGGATACAGTACAATCAAACATGAATGTGCTCAGCACTCCTAGTCTACCTCGGCATGCAAGCCGGACAAAAATAGTCTCAAACATACATCATCAAAAGTAGTGCTACAAAAGGGAAAAACACTTCATGGGCTTAGGCCTTTTTGGCCGGCGTGCTAGCTCCTGCGTGCGATCCTTGCCCTGTAAAAATTATTAGTAACGTGGGTCAGCAAAGGCTGACCTCAAACTGTGTAACAACACATCTCCTCCCGGCCGCCCCTAACGGACCCCGGGGAACCCTCCAACCTGCAAGTCAGCACTTCATATGCAATATAAATTTCTATAAATAGAAAAACATTAAAACAGGCTTGGATGTCTCAATCAACAAACATGTTCTCTACTGGTTGAGCATATAAAGAAAGGGCCTACTATGCAACATGAATGCAACACCCGGGCTTCACCCAAGGTACCCTAAACCGTATGCATCTAGCACAACATCACAACATTTGGGTACTCACATTTCCCCAATTGGCATAAAGCCGCAAACATTGAGGGAGACACAACTCCCTCACACGGCGCACAGGCCGCCACATGGAAATCTTGCCAAGGCCCCACCCGCTCGTGGGCTTAGCCCCGGGCTTGCCTGCAAGCTCTGACGTCTCATGTCAGGATTCCAACAACCACAGACTGACCGATTCTAAGAAGCCTTGCTGGACCCCACCCGCTCATGGCCTCTTTGCCCGGGCTTGCCCCAAGCTTGGCATTCTCGTCAGTCTCACAGAAGGGGACTAGTCTCGCCGGGACACTCTCCACACATGACGCACGTGTCACGGGATAGCCAGCCGACCACGGAGACATAGCCACGCCTTGGCACAACACAACCAAGACTAAACACATCGCAATCCCTCTTTGTACCGCAACGTTCCCGCGCTCCAAGGAAAACATCTCCAACTCGTGCGGAGCTAACCTTGTCCACCAAGGAAACCATCTCCATTCTCATTTGGAGCTAACCTTGTCAAGGAAACCATCTACCACCACGAGGAGCTAACCTTGTCCGGGTTCGACTACATGTACTCTTTTCAAGCAAACGGGACAATCACCACCACAACACAAACGGCAACTTGCCGCATCGGAAATCTCTACGAATCCCTAGTTCGTATGCAACATCACCGAGTCGGACTAACGGTCGCGACTACGGCTTCACCCACCATGCCTAATCCACTAGCGAAGCGGATCTCTAATGCAACGATATGCCGGGGACGGACTCAATCGACCCGGAAGTTCCTCTTGAAACTTGGCAAGCCAAAACCCCTCTCATTTGAGAGTTTGGTGCCCAAAAATTAGAGAAAAGAAAACTAGATGATGCTAAAACGTGCATCCTAAAGACCGAGAGGAGAGATGTCGTTACCTTCCGACTCCTCTTCCTTGCCATGGCAAAATAGCCGGATGGAACACTTCGCAATGCTCCAAGCTTCACGGATCCGGACTCGGCTCGCGATTCGGAGCTCCGAAACCCTTCCTACAGCCCAAAAGTTCTTCTTCTTCCTCCTTGCTCTAGTTTCTCTCAAGAACTAAGAAAGAGAGGACTTGAAAAAGAATGAGGATCTGTAACCCTAAGTTCAGACTTAATTGTCCAGGAGATGGCCTGAACCGTTAGATCCCAAAACCAGAAAAAGACTGGCTGCGATTCGCCTGGAAAATAAAAGACCTGGGCCGAACACGGCCTGGCACACGCCCGTGTCCAGGGCCGTGTGCCTCATTCGCCGTCTCAAATCGACGCGCCTGGAATCAGACACGGGAATTCGACACGCCCGTGTTCAATCCGACACGCCCGTGTCCCAAGTGACACGGCCGTGTGGCCTGCCGTGTGTCTCCAACGACACGGCCCCAACACCAACCCGAGAGGTGACACGGCCTGGGACACGCCCGTGTCCCAAGCCGTGTGCCCCAGTCTCGACACACTGTCGAGCAAAAGTGTCGACACTTGGGCCGAGTGTCGACACGGCCTCGACACGCCCTGCGACACGCCCGTGTCGCAGGCCGTGTGCCCCACTCTCGACACTCTGTCGAGCACAAAGTGTCGACACTTGGGCCGAGTGTCGACACGGCCTCGACACGCCCTGCGACACGCCCGTGTCGCAGGCCGTGTGCCTCACTCTCGACACTTTGTCGAGCACAAAGTGTCGACACTTGGGCCGAGTGTCGACACGGCCTCGACACGCCCTGCGACACGCCCGTGTCGCAGGCCGTGTGCCCCACTCTCGACACTCTGTCGAGCACAAAGTGTCGACACTTGGGCCGAGTGTCGACACGGCCTCGACACGCCCTGCGACACGCCCGTGTCGCAGGCCGTGTGCCTCCTGCCAGAACCAAAAAATTTTCCAGAACAGCAGACTGAACCTCTTGCAAAAACTGGGGTGTTACAGAGCATACCTGGGAACCGCAGGACCTGATGCGGCAAAGATACCCAGAGCTGTTCAGTCAGGTATACCTCACAAACCCCTCAAGATGTTTAATTTATTTTTCTGCTTTAAACTAGTAAGGGCTGCTCTAGGCAGGTAGAGGCTTATCTTTTGTTTATTGGGGGCTTATCTTTTGTTTATTGGGGACTTGACTTCGTTAATTTGGTGAAAAAGGTCATAGATTTAGGTTTCCCTTTAAACCTAATATAGCAAACATGGCGTCATGATGGGATGTTACAAGTTCCTTTTCTTCGGTAGAAATTCTCGTAGGCTCAACCTTGATTTTGGGGATGAAATCTTTGTTTTGTTTATTGGGATTTGTAACATCCCATTTCCAACTAGACCCCTAAGAGTGGTTTTGGCCATAACTAGGTCATGACAAAATCCTAGGAAGCTAGAAATGGGCCAAGAGATTGGAGACAAGTGTGGAAAATCAGCATGGTCTGCAAATAGTAGAACTCTGAACAATCGTTTAGGATGACCATGGGGATACACCTTGACCCCAAGACCCTACCACAACACCCCCTAATACCTTGGGAGGCCCATTAGAGCCATAAGGACCCATTGGGGTCAACCAAAGAGGCTCAGTTGACCAAGGTCAACCCTAGCACTAAATGAGTCAAACTAGACTACTTAGGGTCAATTGACCTTCCCCTTGCCAAGTGGACCCCACTTGTGCCCTCCTAACCCTAAAGTGAGGTCGATGGATCACCAAGGACCCACTGGGGTCAACCCAAATGGTAATGTTGACCCAAGTCAACTCAAGCCCCTAATCTGGTCAAAGTACCCTTACCAAGGGTATGTGACCTCCAAAGGGCAAGGTAACCCTACATAACCCTATTCAAGTATTCCTAGACCTTAAGGGAGTCCAATTGGTCACTAAAAACCCAATGAGGACAACCTAGATGGTCAAATTGGCCCAGGTCAACCCTCATTTAAGCCAGGTCAAACCTAGCCCAAAAGGGCTAACCCAAGCCCAAGCCACTTCTTCCTTAAGCTAACCCCATTTCCATGTCATCATAACCAAGTGGGCTGCACTTAGCTTATGGGGTTGACCAGTGAACCAGGTGTGACTAGGAGAGAGAAAGGAGCTCTCTCCATGTTAATGGTGGTGAGAGAAAATGTGGGAGAGGAAGGGGAGAGTGGAAAACCGGCCAAGGGAGGCTAACAACCACCATTTATGGCTGCAATCAACTCCTCTAGGGGAGAGGGGTTGATTCCAGCCATTTCCCGGCCACCAAGGGGTGGATTCAGCCCCTCTCCACTCTACCCGAGCCACACCATAAATGGTGTTGATGGCCATTGAAGAACCAGCCACCCCCTTCCCCAATTGCCATTTAAACATCATCAGTGGGCAAAGGGGAACATTTTCGAGCATTTACCTGGAGGAGATGGGCCATCCCACTGTACTGTTACAGAAGCCGAGTGCCGCCGCCATCAACAATGGCATCCCGCCACTCTTCCCGCATCCAGGCCGCCAGGAAGGTCCTCTCCCTCTCCTTAGCTCGCGGGCAGATCTTAGGACTCCTTAGGTTGAGGCTTCGGGCTCAATTGAGCCCGATCAAATCCAAGATTTTTCATGGTTTCGGCAAGAAATTTTCTTGCTATAACCGTCGGAAAACGCCTCTCCGGCGGCAGAGCAGCCGCCTGGCGATAGCCGCCACCTCAACGGAGGTGGTGGTGGCGGAGGCCGGCCGGGGAAGGGGCTGGATCGCCGGCGGCAGGGTTTGGAAACGGCTCCAGGCGGGATGAATCCTGGCCGTTGGCTCAATGAAGAAGATGACGGGATTCCGTCGATTCTGCGTCAAGATTCGTGCTCCATCAGAGATTAAACTATAGGATATTTAATTTTGATATTCTTATTTATGTCACAGATTTTAGTATTATTTGGTTTTAAATATTAAAAATACCTAGGCTCACCTGGTGGGAAAACCTCCAACATGAAAGTTGTAGACCTTGGGGTCTACTTTATTTTAAAATTTGTTTGAACCCATGTGGGTGTATGGTCTGACCATGGCACCCATTTTGGTGGGACATACCCTTAGGGCTGGGCAGACATTAAACTGAGTGCCCACACTTCATCCCTAGCCCAAATCAATTGCAATTTTGGCAGGGAGCATAACCTAGTTATGCCTAGGGCCTGCCCAAAACTCAGAATTTTTGGATACACGTTTCCTAAAGTTTTTGCTTTTATTTAATAAAGCTATGGTAATTTAATTAAGTGGTCAAATGACCTCCAAACCCTGCCAAATTTTGGGGAGTGGTCCCTGCCTCAAGACCTAGTCCTATACAAAATTTGAGTTCATTTGGATATGTTTTGGTTAGGGAATCACCAAACCCTAGTTTGGCCTTAAGAGGGTATTTTTTGACCACAAGTGCACTAGAGACTTAGGGTGGTCCCCTCCCCTCAACAGAGGCAGAGGTTTTGGACACTGATTTGGCATGGGCAATGTCACCCCCTTGAGCAATGGGTTGGCTTGGAATTGATTTGCTCTAAGTTCCTAGGCCAAATCCTAAGGAAGGACCTTTGTGCCTTGTGAAGGGCATGAGTCCTAATCACCTTGGATGAACATCAAACTTTGCATGGAGGGTCCTAGGGTATACAAAACCCTCTGGTAAAAATATTATGTAATTTTGTAAAGGGTAGGGACCACAAAACCATAGCCCTAACTTAGGCCATAAAACTTGTAGTGCTAGTTTAGGTTAGCTAAACTCCTTGAAATAAAACCAAACTTTGGTAGTGTGGGAATAAGGATGTGATGAGCCTCTGGTAATTTATTTGGGAAATTTTGATCAATATTTGTAGCACTTTATTTGTAACCAATAGGATTGCCCTAATTAATAATTTGACTATTATGATCTCACTGCCATTGAAGGGTCATGAAACTTTGGCAGAGGTAGTTTTAGACCTTACTGATCATATATGATTTTTAATAGAATTTTTGGATACATAATTAGGACATCTACTTCACAATTGCATTATTTTGGTTACATACTAAATAAATCTTACAAGAGCCCAATACTTGTTGAACAATTATAAAACTTGATACATAGTGTTTTTAGTTCATTATTATCATATGGGAATTTATTTGGAAATTTTTGTTGGATAATTAGTTGACTTTGTTCATTAACCCATAAACTTGGAATTCCATGAGAAAATTAAGTATAGCATTTTTATTAAAGGATAAATTATGAAACTTTATCTAGAGTATTTATATGCCATCATAACCATCCCTGAATTTTCTCTGAAATTTTAGAGGTATGTTTGCTGTAAAATCTTTTAAAATGACTTATTATGAGATAAATTCGAAATTAAATTTAAGGGTCTAAACCTTGCTGAAAAATTGGAAGACTTAGGATTTAGAGTTGATTATGCATTTTGTAATTATCATAAATTTAGTGGATTACTATCTTGTCTGAAAATGGTACTTCATGTTCAAACTTGGGTTTTTTTTGGATACTAGAATAAATAAATAAATTATCAGACAAATTAGGAAAATTATGAATTTCTGGATTTATGCTATAAATGTCAATTTAGCCCTTCAATAATTTTCATAGGGGTACTGGATGATTATTTGATGTACCTCCCATTTTTCGAGTCATGTAGCTTAAGTGGTCTGCATTTAGCAAAACTGCAGGAAATCATTTTTGATATGAGTTAGAGCTTATGTGATGGGTCTTGATTGGTTTGCTGGAAGGATAAGTAGATTTAGGTGCATCTTGGAAGATATGTGAGTAGGGTGTTACTTTGTCTAGGGTTAGAGGCGCTCGGGTCCGACGAAAGATCGTCCTCCCCGAGGTGAGTGGAGTCAAATCACCTTAGGATTAGCCTATCATAACATGAGGGATGAATGGGTAAGGGAATCAACCAATAAAAAATAAGTACCTTGCGAAAGGGAACGCTGGGCGTAATCCCAACACAGTTCCTAGTGCCCCTTGAGAGCCCTTCACAGGGAATACCAGGGGCAGTCCTGGGTTAACGTAAACTGTTTTAACAAGCTGAAAAGAGTAACTTAGTAATTAGGGTTGCACCATTCACCAACACTGATAGAACCGGAAGATAGCTGGGAGCTTCGGCTCGTATAGTTAAAAGGCAGACTTTGGGTCCGGGGAGCTTCGGCTCGGTTCTTGATTACGCTAATTTGCATGTGCATAAAAGGAAAGGAAATTAAGGTGGTGGGTCTTCGGTATTGGAGGGTCGATGCACCGGCGCCAATACGTTGACTCGACAAGTGTGGTTAGCACTTCGCCAACAGAAGTCCGGTGCGCTAGCCGGCAAGAGTACGCAGGAGTCCGCTTCGTGCACCAAGCGTTGAGGCGTACGATAGGTCTGACTGGTAGTGCTTTACTGGTTTAGAGGTGGGCGAGGCCCAACCCACCGCTTCCGTCTGCCAGTACGGAGGTATCCTGGGAGGTTACGGCTCCAGAAAGTGGGGACTAAAGGTCTGTGTGCACAGAGTCGGGTGTGTGTGTTGCACTTGCATGATCCATCATACCCACTTGCATGTCATAGCATAATCGATTCATTTAACCCTGACACCTAAAGTATAAGTGGAATGGGACGCTTATACTTTAGGCCCTGCAAAACGACCCCTTAGTCTATAAGCTTGTGTGGGCAGGTTTATAAATTAAGGTAAATTTTTGATATATAAATACATATACTGCTGTTTGTTAACCGACACCCCAACGTATAAATTGGTATGAGACTTCTTATACGATGGGAGCCTTGCAAAAGACCCCTTGGCTTATGTTATCTCACATAAGTGAAGGTTATTTTTCCTATTTAATCTTATAATCAATATCTATTATAGAATTGCTAGTATAGGCCCGCTGTCATCTGTTTTTGATATTCTCCACCTTCAAGTCCTCCCCTTTTCTTCCTCTCCGCTCGGTGCCTAGGAGCCATGGGGGAAGGGGCGGGGGATGATAGGACTTAGTCTTTTAGACTAACGGTTTTCGAACTGCGTCATTTAGGGGATCGTGGATACCAGCATGGAGGAGCAGCACCAGAGACCGGTGCGCTTGGAGGTGGGGCAGTCTAGCTCCGGAGTTCATTCAGTCGGGACCGTGAGTCTCGACCTTGAGTAGTTTTTCTGCTTTTTGCTTCCGCATGAGTGATTTTGTAGTGAGGATATGATGTACCGGGCATAAGCCCTTATTTTGCTACCCTAATGTTTTATTTTGTGGACACTCCCTTCGTGGAGACTTATTTACTGATATGTGATTTTCTGTGGACAGTTAGTTTTCATGACTTCGTTATGCTACTTTTCTGTGATCGAATTGGCCGGCAGAATCGGCGCTTTGTGGTGATGACCCTTCAGGGCGTGAAGGAGTCACCGCAAAAACGGCGGTTCTGGGCCTAAGACCCCGGTGTCGATAAGAAAAAAAAGGGGGTCTTACACAAGCTACTCAACGCCATCCAGCTAATAGTGTTGAGAGAAGGCAGGCATGAAAATTACCTAAGTCTAAAAGCATTGGGTGAGGCAAGCTCACTCAACTCCATTTAGCAAAAAGCGCCGAGACAGTTGAGACCACTGAGAAGAAAACACTGAGAAAGCCAGAAAAGTTGACTATGGAGAAAAGCGCTGAGACGGCTGAGTCTGCTGAGAAGAAAGCGTTGAGACAGCCAGAAAAGTAGACTAATGCAAAAAAAGCGATGAGACAGCTGAGACCATTGAGAAGAAAGTGTTGAGATCGCTGTGACAAAGCCTGAGAAAATCGGCTAAGTCCAGAAACATTGAGTGAGCTCAACTAACTGAATGCCATATAGCTAGAAGCATTGATTCAAGGTTATCCTATCATAGCCTTACTATGAAGAATCTAGAAAATCGACTACGTCCAGAAGCGTTGAGTGAAGCTTCATCACACAACGCCATGATGTATCCGTCAACGCCATCAGGCAAAAGGCTGAAGAATATGGCTATGGGAAAAAGCATTGAGTGAGGGATATACACTCAAAGTTCTCAACGTCATCAGGAAGAAAGCTGAAGAATATGGCTAAGGGAAAAAGCGTTGAATGAGGGATTTACACTCAACGTTATCAACGCCATCATGAAAAGCAAAACAAATTTCTAAGTCCAGAATCGCTGAGTCTACCATTCATCGAGCTGAGATTAGCTTTCGTCGAACACAATTCAGAGTTCGTCGATCGCAGCATTTATCTATAAGAAGGAGTCAACCATCAGAATTATCAAACAAAGTTCAAATTTCGTCAACCAGAGTTTAGTGAATTCATCGAACTCAGCCTTCACCTGAAGAAAGAACTGGGCTTAGAGATTTCGTCGATCTCAGCTTCACTATTTCGTCGAGCTGAGTTCAGATTTCATCAAGCTAAGCTTGAAGTTTGTCGAACGCAGGATTTCAGAAAAATTGTTGATTTTTGCTAAGTCCAGAATGATGCTGAGTCAGTAAACTCAACAGGTCAACAAAGTTTAGATTCGATGCAAATCGACATTAACGTCGCTGTCAGTCTACAGTGGATCTCATGTAAATAGAGTTGAGGTTTTAACCACCATGAAAACTAAGACACGTGTCGATCATCTCGCCAATGTGACAGGTTTATAAATAGTAGAAGAGATTTGAAGAATGATTAAGGAATTAATTGGATTAATCTCTGATTAAAAAAGATGAGAAGCGAAGTTCGCCGTCATCATCCGCCATTATTGTAGGAGCCAAGAACTTCAAGATAAAATCTGAAGGGCTTCTAAGTTTATTGGTTTAATCAACATCCACTCCAGCAGGATCAGAGTAATCCTCTGAGAGAGACGAATTAGCCTAGGCGTGCCCTAGCTGAAGTTATCTTCCCGATCCAAGCTGAGCTAGAATCTGAAGAACAATTTGCTGGATCAAAGAAGAAGGAAGGGCTGAAATCTGCTCAATCCAGATTAGGAGATATTCCTGAAGAAGAAGCAGCAGATTCATCTGCTAGTTGATTCCAGAACAAGTCGGGCATCATTTCGAGATCTCTGTATCATCTTGTTGCTGTGAAGAAGAAGTTAGGGCTGATATCTGCTCAGTCCAGGTAGACAGGCACAGAGAATTTTCTCTGGTGTCTGTAATTCATCATCATTTATATTTCTTGTAAGATTCATTCTGAATATGAGTGGTAAGGCTAAGGCCTGAGTTGTAAGCCTGTATTATAAAGACTGAGGTAGGGTTGGAGTTGTCTGAGTTGTAGGTGTGTGGATTCATACTGAGGTAGGGCAGGATTGCCCGAGCTATAGGATTGTAGAGTCACTGTGAGGTAGAGTTCTTGAGAAGAACTTGAGTTGTAGGATCTTGGTGATCTGAGTGGTAGGGCTTGTGTCTGAGTTGTAGGATCCGGTTGGGCTCTGAGCTGTAAGATCTGAGAATCTGAGAAAGATAAAAGTATGTTTGGTCGAATCTTGTATACTACTAGATAAGCGAAGGGGGAAAATGGATGTACCCAACAATTGGGAACCACTATAAATTATGTGTATTGTGATGTGTTGGTATTGATTGTTGTGCTGTGTTTTTAATCGATTAGTTGCCTATGTTTTTGGAATTGGACCTATTCACCCCCCCCCCCCTCTAGGTGATTAGTTGTTCTGGAAATCAAAACTTTCAGGTTCCTTTGTCATCTTCCTCTTGACTTTCCTCTTCCAATGATATATTTTCATCTTCCCTTCCAATTGATGTGTTTGTTGTGTCCTCCTCTAAGAGTAAGTCTTCATTTGATTCTTCACTTGGATCCATGAGATATTTCTCAGATTTATTATCTATAGAAGGAGAACTACAAGTAACCTCAAAAAATTTTCATATATCATAAGAATTAGGAAGCTTATAGATGATTTTGAAAATTTCTATACCAAGCTCACAAAACTGACTATTCATAGCTTTGGCATTTAAATGACACTGGTGCTTCTTTATATTATTTGGGGGCTTGATACAAGCCATGTTCCAAACCTCTATATTTAATAATATAAAGAATTTTCTCATTAGTGTTCTCCATTCGTTATAGTTTACGCTCATAAAAAGAGATGGTACTAATGAATTTATGTATAAAACTTTCCATCCCCACTCATCGATTCGAGATCAGGGTTGGCCATTATTCCCGGTGGTGAAGCTGTCTTGGACTAACATGGCTCTGATACCACTGGTTGGATCTGATGATCAACCTTAGAGGGAGTGAGTAAGGTTTTCAAAGATACCTCAAAATTAATAAGAATTTTTCTAAGAAATCAAGACAAGGACGCTACCGCAGGGCGGTAGACCACTACCGTGCGACGACAGTTCACAGAGTTTGATTCTCTTATAAAATATAATTTTTTTGATTTCCCACACAACACTCAAACCTCTAGTAACATACAATCATGATTCTGAAATGAAATTAACAAAATTTAATTTTATTCTAAATAACAACAATTGTTTACAATATCGAAACTGGATTTCTGTGATGCCAGTAATCGGAGGCGATGAATACAAATTTGTTTTTGTTTCTATACCGACCCACCCAAGAATGGTTGGCTCTTGCCCTTATTCCCAAGAAGATCGACGACCCGACACTTCACCTTCCTCCTCGAAAGGGTTTTAGAGCCACACTAGATTTTCTAGATCTAGATGTCTTCCCAAGACGATTTCCTGCAGACTCCTCCCAGAAATTCGACAAGCTCCCACGGCGATTTCCTGCAGACTCCACCCAGAAATCCGACGACCTCCCAGGTTGATTCCCTTGTACCAAGATCAAATAAAAACAATGAAAAAATGCAAAAGAAAATTTTAGAGTTTAAAAGTTATTTCTTCCTCAAACGTAGAACTAATCTGAGAAACGTTGCTCGATCGATGCTCTTGAAAATCGTTCTCGTTGCAGTCGATCAGCCGTAATTGGTCGTTGAAGATTTCGTTTGTCGGAGATCTTCGATCATGAGTCGCAGGAAGAAATAACGTTTTTCCCTCAACGAAGATGAAAGTTCGTCCTCCTCCATATCGCGGTCGAACCCTTGAATGAAATATTCTTCTTCATGTTCTCCAGGAAAAACATGCGCACTTTTATACGTCTTGAAAAAGTACGCTATCATTAGCGGTAGGGCTAGCGCCGGAGAGTATGTCGATTCGCGCAATGGTGACAGTTGTCAAGCAGATTTGGAAAAATATCAAAATAATATATTTTTCCACTGTTATGATATCGCGCGCGGTAAGATGCTAACATCTGGCGGTAGGTCACAGAGCGGATGTTATTTAATTCTTCGAGGCTAGCGTCTGAGGTTGGGCTAGCGCTCGGCGGCAGGTCACATAAATTAATTTTCTTTGTGTTCTTCACACTTGTAAACCTACACATTATAAACAAACCGTAAAACGTGATCAAATACACACTGAGATTTGTTATTATACAATCAAGAGATGTGTAACGCATGTTCTAACATAGGATTCTTAGAGCTCCCACAGTTTGGATGAATCAGACCATCTTAACTTGAGAGTGAGCAAAATGCACACATAGTCAAAGAGAGAACCGACAACAAAAGGTTGTATGATTTTTACATAAAAAACCTGCAATAGGAAAAAACCACGAGGCAGGCCTAGTTGTGAAAAAATCCACTAGCTTTAGCTCGTTCCAATAGTAAGAGTATAGGAGGGTGACAGAGCACCACACATTTACATGTTCTGTGAGAAAAAGCTAAGTCTTTAGTTGTTTGTGTGAGAGCAATCTCTAAAGCAGAACCGTCTGAAGTGGAGTGTGCTGAGCAGGAGGTGGATGAACGGAGAGCCAAGTTTCCACATGGAGCGCACTAGAAATTGCACAGTTTTGGATGCAGAACAGGAGAATAAGAATGCACGATTTTGATCACCTGCATCACCAATTTTTAGAATTTGATGACCATGATCCATGGACAACTTAAGCCATTCGGGCTTCCTCACCGGCGAGGCGGCGATGGAGGCGAAAATGACGGCGAAGGTTGTTAAATTTTCTCAACGTGATCAGCAAGATAGCCCAAACACCAAATTAATATCTTCGGAACTACCCAGTTCGCATGTTGAACCTGCGGAAAACCCAAGGACTAGAGGTTTCACCCAACAAACAATGGAAGCACAAGAAGATCTCTTTTATAAATTCACTTCTTTACAATCCGAGGCATACATAGCGAGACATGATTTCGCTAGTATTACAGCTGTAAACAGAAAACACCAAAAAACAAGCCGGGCGGATAGAACCGGAGTCCGCCGAGACCGCCGAGGTCGCCGAATCCGCCCGAGCTATGCTGCAATCCGCTGAATACCACGGAGTCCGCCGAAGCCGCGAAGCCGCGCGGACACACCGTTATTCGCCTCCTTCTGAACCCGAATTGAGGAACACCCCTACCCGCCTGAAGCTGGCGGACAGGTTATTGAAGCTGGCAAAGTTGAAACAGAACTGACAAGCCGCAGAGCGACCTCCTGCTGAGTCCGCAGAGACCGCACACTTCCAAGCACTGACCGAAGTCACAGCCAAACTCCTGGCTCCTTGAAGTTATCCGCGCGACCTGCACACAGCAAACCGTCAGCCTGAAACAATCCGCGCGGACTGGCAAACACAGACCACAGCACTTCGCTCAACCCAACTTGCTGTTCACTCACGTTACTTAGGTTACTGTAGATGTGCCAGGGGGGTCCTATTTATAGGCTAGGTGAGGAGTGTGGTCACCGCCCAAGAGATAGCGACACCGCCCCAGTCCGCGCGAATACAAACGACCGTCCGCTGAGTCCGCGAGGACTTAGCCGGTCTCCAAGGAAAACCGCCAGGAGCAAGGCAACCATTGACGAACCCTCTCCAGTCCGCCTAAGCTAAGCGGACAAGGCACCAGCCCGCAAAGCTCCAACCGCTTCAGGACAGCAAACCCCCTTCAATGGCTGTCCGCAACAACCCGAGGCAGTCCGCAAGACTCACACCTCAATCCGCCACAAGTCCATGACCAAAGGCAGCTAGCAACAGACCGCCCGGTCACAGCGGACTCGGCGGATACGGCGGACACCATGAACTTGGCACAAGGTGTGACCAAGCCCAAAACCATCAGGGAACAATGCGAGCATGGCAGACACAAGTTCTCGTCCGCCAAACATCCTAGCACAGACCGCCATTAGTCCGCTAGCTCCCCGCACTCCTGCCCCATTGCAGCGGTCTAATCCCGGACTCCAAACAGCAGTCCGCCAACCGGTCTCCACAGCAAGACCTGCTGTAACACCAGAACTTGACAAGGCCTCAGCCAAGCTCTAGGCTCAGTCTGCAACAGCCCAAACCGCGGACACGCCAGTCCACAGGCTTCCCGCGAACAAGAGCCAACCCGCCTATCAACACAAGCTAGCACCCGTGGCCACTGAGCAATGCACCAGTCCGCAAGCCTCTCTATCCGCAGATACCAGGCCGCACCAAACCGCGGACTCCATGCAGCAACCCGCTCAGAACACAGCCGACTTCCACCAGACTTTACACCAGGCCGCAAACCTCAGTCCGCCCAGTCCGCCCAGTCCGCCCCGACTGTCCGCCACAGGCTGCACGGCCTGTCCCGTCACCCACTTCCACTTCACAAATTTCAACACTCCCCCTTGAAGTGAGAAGTGGTGACCAAGCCCAGCAAGCTGCGCAAGCGTTCAAAGGGCCCCTTCGACAGTGGCTTCGTGAAGATGTCAGCAATATTATCTTCACTCCGAACATGCCCGACCAGCAGAGATCCTTCCAACACCTTCTCCCGGATGAAATGGTGATTAATCTCTATATGCTTGGTCCTGGCGTGACACACTGGATTGTTAACCAGTTTGAGAGCACACTCATTGTCACCCCGGAGTAAAGTAGGCCCTTTCACTTCTTCATGGACATCCTCTATAAGTCTCCTCAACCAAACGGCTTCCCGAGCAGCCAAGGCCGAAGCCTTATACTCCGCCTCCGTGGTTGAAACCGACATCGAGTCCTGCTTCTTGCTACACCACGAGATGCTAGCTGAACCGCAAGTGAACACATAACCTGAAGTAGACCTCCGATCATCCGAATCACCGTCATAGTCAGCATCCGTGTACCCGAGTAACGCAAACTCCGCATCCCTTGCATAGAGGAGTCCCATATCAGAAGTCACCTTGACATACTTCAGAATTCCCTTCGCTGCCACTAGATGAGATTACCTTGGTTCAGCCATATACCGACTTACTCGGCCAACAGCATAGGCTATATCCGGCCTTGTAATCATCAGATAAATCAAGCTCCCAACAAGAGCCCTGAACACCAAGGGATCATGAAGAACCCTTCCCTCATCTCGTCGAAGCTTCAACCCTGATTCTAGTGGAGTAGAGCACTTCTTCCCTTCGCCCATGCCAAACCGCTTCACAATGCGATCAGCATACCCTTTCTGGCTGATGAGAATCCCGCACTCCTTCCTCTCCACTTCCAGACTGAGAAAGTGATGCAACTCTCCCAAGTCCTTCATCTCGAAGCGTATAGCAAGCTCAGCCCTGAGCCTTGCTACTTCCTCCTCCGAATTCCCTGTGATGATCATGTCATCCACATACAGCAGGACCAAGACCCGAAGCTCTCCCTTCTTCTTGACGAACAAGCTTGAATCCGAGTTGGAAGCAAAGTATCCACAGAATTGCAGGTACTCTGCAATCTTCCCATACCACGCTCTAGGAACTTGCTTCAACCCGTAGAGAGCCTTCCTGAGTTTGCAGACATAGTCCGGATGCTTTTCAGAGACAAAACCAAGCGGCTGATCCATGAAGATATCCTTGTCAATCTCTCCGTAAAGAAAGGCATTCTTCACGTCGAGTTGCCACAACCTCCATCCCTTGCTAGCAGCCAAGGCGATCACCATTCTTACAGAAGTCATCTTCGCAACTGGACTGAATGTCTCCTCATAGTATTCTCCATACTGCTGCGAGAATCCTCTAGCGACCAGGCGAGCCTTGAAACGATCAATGCTCCCATCAGCCTTCTTCTTCAACTTATACACCCACTTGCAAGTAACCGGAGTAATGCCATCAACCTTGGGCACAAGGTCCCAGGTTTCATTCTTCTTCAGAGCATCAATCTCTTCCTTCATGGCACCTTCCCACTCCTTCACTCCAGTAGCCTCGTTGAATTTTGCAGGCTCTCGCTCATCCAGAGGACCTGCAAAGAAGCAGGAGACAAAGCTCACTGCATTCCCATCACAGTACCGAGCCGGTGGCTTAACCACCCTCTTCGATCTCCGAAGACATGGCTCCTTGCTCACGGCTTCCGTTGCTTCTTCAGGCTCCACTCCTACCTGGGGCAAGAATTGAGCAGTGCTCCCCCTGCTTCCTGAGCCAGAAGGCTCAGCCTCGGAGTTCGAAGCAACAGTAGCTGCTGGTGAAATAGCAAGCTCCTCTTCCAAGCCTTCAGCAGCCACCACCGGTTCTTCATCAACCTTGCTACTTCCGGTTAGCTCCACCGAGCCACCTCCATATGACGACAGCTCGTCAAAAACAACGTCTCTTGATAACACGAACTTCTTCATCACAGGGTCCATGCATTTCCATCCCTTCTTCCACTCATCGTAGCCAACAAAGACAAGTTTCCTTGCCTTCGCATCCAGCTTTATCCGTGAAGCATCCGGGACATGCACGTAGCAAGTTGAGCCGAACACCCTAAGGGGTCCAACACTCGGCTTCTCCTTCAGCAACAGCTCAACATGAGTCTTCATGTTGATAGGGCTGAGTGGCATCCGGTTGATAACATAAGCAGCACAAGACATTCCCTCCGCCCAAAAGGACCTTGGGATATCTTTCGCATGAAGCCAGCATTTGCAGGTCTCCGTCAGATGACGGATCTTCCGCTCCGCTACCCCATTTTGTTGTGGAGTGTGGGCACAAGTAAGCTCCTGTTGGATCCCGTGCTTCCTGCAGAAGTTAGAAAACTCAGAGGAGACAAACTCACCCCCGTTATCAGTTCTTAGCTTCTTAATCCGCAAGCCAAGCCGGCCTTCTACCAACTCCTTGAACTCCACGAACAAATGGAAGGCTTTCGACTTCTCCTTTAAGAAGTACACCCAAGTATACCTTGAGTAGTCATCAACCAAAACAAGCATGTATCTGCTTCCACCAAGGCTGGCAGTAACCGTCGGTCCCATCAGGTCGCCATGAATGCACTCCAATGGTTTCTTGCTCCTTTTTTGTGATTTATCAAATGGAAGGCGATGTGCCTTACCATATTGAAAGGCCGCACAAACATGCCCATCACCAAAGGAGGACAACATCGACAACCCCCTCACCAGACTTCTACTAGCCATTGCCTTCAGCTTGTCCATGCCAACATGCCCCAGCCTCTCATGCCAGATAGCAGCACTATCATTGGCTCTCATTCTATCAACATAAGCATTGGTGGAAAGAACAAACAAGTTCTTCACCCTCCTCCCAACATGAGCAACATCAGCCTTCACCGCTGATACGTTGCAAAGGAACCTCACGTCTGTTGGCCCAAACAGAACGTGATACCCAGCGTCCACTGCGTTGGTCACCGAGAAGAGGTTCTTCTTCAAGCCCGGCACGTGATACACACTCCTTAATGTGAGTGGCCCCTGATCACTACCCAAAGACACGACCCCCTCTTTCTCTACTGCATAAACAGTATTATCAGCAGTGATAATAGCTTCATTACCTGAGTAAGCCTGCATGGAGGTGAACTTCAATTTGTCTCCGGTGAGGTGATGACCACATCCGGAGTCCACGATCCACTCGCTGTTGAAGTCCTCAGCAGATAAGGCCCGGACACAAGTGCCCGTCATGAAAGCTCCTCCCCATTCTGCTTCTTCACTTCTCGAGCAAGCTTCCTCCTTTCCCGTAGCATGCCCAGGCTGTAGTTTGACCTTGCAGTCCCGCTTGAAGTGCCCTCGCTGATGACACCGGTAGCACTTCAAGTTCTTCTTCCAGTCCTTTGGAGCATTGCTCCTCTCCGACGGATACGAAGTTGAAGTCTCCTTCTCACCAGCGGCCTGCACCTTCTTCTTCTTCTTCCCTTCCCATCCCTTCTTCTTGCCTGAGAAGAGGGCTTCGCTGCCTTTCTGATTCAGATTCACTCCAGCCATCTGCCTTGCTAAGCTCTCCTGCAAGTCAAGCAGATTCTCCAGCTCCAGCAGAGATGGCTGAGTAGCCCAACCTTGAACAGATGTAACAAAGGCCACATACTCCTTCCGCAAGCCGCGGATAATGTGCCTCTTCATCTTTGCCTCAGAGATAGGCTCATCAGGATCCAGTGCCAACAGCTCAGTACACAAGCTCTTCATCTTTAAGAAGTATTTGGAGATGGAAAGGTCTCCCTGAGTTGCTCTGGCCAACTCATTCTCCAAGAACTGAAGCCGCGCCACATTCTTCCTATTGAACAACTCATCAATGGTTGTCCAAATATCAGCAGCCGACTCACACCCAACGATGTGATCAAACAATTTCGGTGACACGGCTCTCTTCAGAATGAACTCCGCCTTAGCATTTGTTCTTCTCCAGAGCCTCACCTGCTCAGCAGTACCGAAAGCAGCGGTCACTTCCTGTCTGTTGTCACCACCGACGACTTCCCACAGCTCCTCGCCAAGAAGATAACTCTTCATGCACGACTTCCACTTCTTGAAGTTAGTCGGCGTTAAGAGTTCAATGCCAAGACCTCTTGCAAAACTTCCTTCCATTGCAAACACCTGTTGGTACCCTTCAGCAGCTCCGAGCAACAACAAAGGTTGATTACCACTCAATCACTGAGTCACAACACTGGCTGACTTCCGCTCACGCAACTGAACATCCGAAACCTGGCTCTGATACCATGTTAAATTTTCTTAACGTGATCAGCAAGATAGCCCAAACGCCAAATTAATATCTTCGGAACTACCCAGTTCGCACGTTGAACCTGCGGAAAACCCAAGGACTAGAGGTTTCACCCAACAAACAATGGAAGCACAAGAAGATCTCTTTTATAAATTCACTTCTTTACAATCCGAGGCATACATAGCGAGACATGATTTCGCTAGTATTACAGCTGTAAACAGAAAACACCAAAAAACAAGCCGGGCGGACAGAACCGGAGTCCGCCGAGACCGCCGAGGTCGCCGAGGTCGCCGAAGCCGCCCGAGCTATGCTGCAATCCGCCGAATACCACGGAGTCCGCCGAAGACGCGAAGCCGCGCGGACACACCGTTATTCGCCTCCTTCTGAACCCGAATTGAGGAACACCCCTACCCGCCTGAAGCTGGCGGACAGGTTATTGAAGCTGGCAAAGTTGAAACAGAACTGACAAGCCGCAGAGCGACCTCCTGCTGAGTCCGCAGAGACCGCACACTTCCAAGCACTGACCGAAGTCACAGCCAAACTCCTGGCTCCTTGAAGTTATCCGCGCGACCTGCACACAGCAAACCGTCAGCCTGAAACAATCCGCGCGGACTGGCAAACACAGACCGCAGCACTTCGTTCAACCCAACTTACTGTTCACTCACGTTACTTAGGTTACTGTAGATGTGCCAGGGGGGTCCTATTTATAGGCCAGGTGAGGAGTGTGGTCACCGCCCAAGAGATACCGACACCGCCCCAGTCCACGCGAATACAAACGACCGTCCGCTGAGTCCGCGAGTACTTAGCCGGTCACCAAGGAAAACCGCCAGAAGCAAGGCAACCATTGACGAACCCTCTCCAGTCCGCCTAAGCTAAGCGGACAAGGCACCAGCCCGCAAAGCTCCAACTGCTTCAGGACAGCAAACCCCCTTCAATGGCTGTCCGCAACAACCCGAGGCAGTCCGCAAGACTCACACCTCAATCCGCCACAAGTCCACGACCAAAGGCAGCTAGCAACAGACCGCCCGGTCACAGCGGACTCGGCGGATACGGCGGACACCATGAACTTGGCACAAGGTGTGACCAAGCCCAAAACCATCAGGGAACAATGCGAGTATGACGGACACAAGTTCTCGTCCGCCAAACATCCTAGCACAGACCGCCATTAGTCCGCTAGCTCCCCGCACTCCTGCCCCATTGTAGCGGTCTAATCCCGGACTCCAAACAGCAGTCCGCCAACCGGTCTCCACAGCAAGACCTGCTGTAACACCAGAACTTGACAAGGCCTCAGCCAAGCTCTAGGCTCAGTCCGCAACAGCTCAAACCGCGGACACGCCAGTCCGCAGGCTTCCCGCGAACAAGAGCCAACCCGCCTATCAGCACAAGCTTGCACCCGTGGCCACTGAGCAATGCACCAGTCCGCAAGCCTCTCTATCCGCAGATACCAGGCCGCACCAAACCGCGGACTCCATGCAGCAACCCGCTCAGAACACAGTCGGCTTCCACCAGACTTTACACCAGGCCGCAAACCTCAGTCCGCCCAGTCCGCCCAGTCCGCCCCGACTGTCCGCCACAGGCCGCACGGCCTGTCCCGTCACCCACTTCCACTTCACAAATTTCAACAAAGGTGACAACGAAAGTGGCAGTGAGAGCATGGAAGGCGGCAGGGAGTGCCCCCGGGGATGCACGCAGATTGCATGTGTCACCTCCTGCAAGCGCATAAGGGCACGCACGCTAGGCCGCACGCGGCCTGCACTAGTGTGGTCTACGTGTGCTCCCGAGCACTTGCATGCCTCCAGAAGGGCGAGCGCGCGGGTTCCGGCATATTATGCTTAGGGTTTAGGGTTGAGTCGGGATCCCACATATCCAACGCGAACCATTTTGAAGGGCCGGCTGGGATCGCGGGCTATGAATGCCGACCTGATTCAAATAGATTTTAGGAGATCCTTATCAATAACCGTGGATAATTAGCCCGTCTTAATTCTAGAATGGTGACTCGTTGATTTACCCCTCTATGGAAAATTTAACCTCTTTTTTCATTGTGCACGTGAACAAGTACTTGTGACACTTATGTGTAAATATCTCATTATATCAGGGCTTTTTTAATGAATCCTTGAGGGCGAGTGAAATGAAAGTAGCATAATCATATGAAAACATTTCACGGAGAACAGAATCATATGAAAGCATTTCATGGAGAGAGTAACAGCACCGAGCAATGGAAATAAGCCCGGGTTTACTTTTGTAGACAACCACTAAAATAATTAAAAAAGGAATTAAATCCGTAATCCTCTCCCATGCACCCCTCGGTTACTGCCCAATTTGATGGGGTTCTCTCCCGCCGACGGTCGATCTGATATCTACCGCTGATCAGCTGGGGCTTGTTTTCTTCCCTGTCAACAAATGTTGTTAAAGGTGCAACTAAGGGCCTGTTTGAAAGGACTTTTTACATCCTTTCCATTTCCTAAAAAAACATCACACTAGTTTTGGGCCGTTTGTTTTAGCATCTAGAGGAAAACGAAGCTGTAAAAAGTCATTTTAGCATCTTTTTAAAAAGTCATTTGAGGGCACCCTTTTACGTAGTTTGCTTAGCTTACCAAGCCCGTGATTTCTCCCGACTTCAGATTTTTTTTCAACCCTACCGTCGCGCCGTCACTGTAAAAATTTGAGATTCGTGAAAAGTGGGAAACCAGGCGCAGGAACACTCAATCAACCCGAGCCCAAGTAAATCAAATGTCATTAGAAGAGCAAGAATCTTGTACTATGAAAAAATCTTTACATAGCGAGACAGACATGAAGAGACGTGATTCACCGATGTATCCGATGGAAGCAGAAAAAGTAGAAGGCGAAAAACTAGTCGCGCGGTCTCAAGAAGAAGACAGGGACCTTGTTGAGTTGCCTAGTGAGTCCGCTGAAGCCGCCTTGTCGCAAGACCACAATCAAGCCGCGCGGACAACCCGTTATTCCAATGCTGAAAAAAACAGTATCTGCTGATCTGCAAACCGCCTAACTGCGAGATCGTCTGACCGCCAGATCCCCCCAACTGCTGTTGCCGAACTGAATAAGCCTCCAGAAGTGGACAACTTATTGAACTGGGAAAGAGTTGCAGAAGAGAAGATCGTCCGGTCGCAAACCGCGACATTCTGCTAACCCCTGATTGCTATCCGCAGAGTCCGCACTGTCCCTAACCCAAATCATAACCAAGTCTCTGCCTTTCCAGCACTATCAGTATAACCTGCATAGCACAAACACGGTCAACTCTTCAAACCAAGCGGATAGAATAGCCTATCCGCAACAACTACACAATCTTGCTTACTGTTCATTCGATGTTACTGTTGATGTGACATGGGGTCTTATTTATAGGCACGGAGAGTAGTGTGATCATCGCCCTAGCCGATAGAATCACCACCCTATCTTGCGGCGAGTACAGAGAGAATCCGCACAACAACAGACGGCCAAAACCACCATGGTAATCACCAAGGCCGGATAGTAATCCTATCCTCCTAGCCGTCATAGCCAAGCCACGACACCACCACTAGTAGTCCCTGAGGCTATACCACCAGTCCATACACAAGTGGACATAACACCAGTCCGCACGCACTTACAGACAATACTCCATTCCGCACACTCCAAGCCCGCAACCTAAGCACAGGTCTGACAGTTGTCGGACTCGCCGGACATAGAAAGTAGTCTGCACAAACCCTGTGACCATGCGGACTAAGCACACCTAGAATTAGTACAAAAACAGATCATGTCCACACCACCAACCATCCCTAGTGTGAACACACACCAGCGGATACAAAAATAGTCCGCACAAACTGGCGGACCCCAGAACCAGTCTGCAAACACCAACAAACTGCGCAGATAACCACCCTATCCGCCCGGTTACAACTAGGAACAAACAGCAAGCTGAACACAACCAAAACTAGCTAGCCTCCAGTCCTGTCCGCACAGGGCGCGCGAATAGGTCGCCCAGGCCGCCACTTTAACTTCAAAAAATTCAACATTCTCCCTTAAAGTGAGAAGTGGAAACTAGTCTTAGCAATCACCATAACAGAGTAAATAGCCCCTTCGACAGCGACTTCGTGAAGATGTGTTCGATGTTGTACTCGCTCTGCACATGTCCAACCAAAAGAGACCCTTCAATACCTTCTCCTTAATGAAATGGTGCTCAATCTCAATGTGCTGTCCATGAATGACAAACTGGATTATTAACCAGTTTAAGGGCACTCTTGTTGTCACCGCGTAGGAAAGTGGGACCATGCATTTTTTCATGGACGTCCTCTAACAGCCACCTAAGTCATATGCCTTCCCGAGCTACCAAGGCCGAAGCCTTGTACTCAGCTTCCGTAATACAGACGGACACATAAACCTGCTTCTTGTTGCACCACGAGATTCCTGCTGATTCACATGTGAAGACGTAACCGGATGTTGACTTTCGGTCGTCTGAATCTCCCTCATAATCAGCATCTGTATAACCGTGCAGGTTAAAATTCGTGTCTCCCATAAAGGCGACCCATATTAGAAGTAGACTTCACGTAATTCAGAATGCTCCTTGCCACAATCAGATGAGGCTTCCGAGATTCCGCCATATATCGAATAACTTGGCCTACAATATATGCAATGTATGGAATCATAATTGTCAAGTAGATAATGCACCAAACCAGCACATGGAACACTAAATGATCTGGAAGTATTCTCCCCTCATCTCGTCGAATCTTGATGTCAACATCAAGTGGAGTAGATCCACTCTAACCTTCTCGCATGTTGGTGGGTCCATTGATCACAATGTCCCTAATTTGGAGAAGGCCTAGTGGACAATTCCATACACATGTGTGTAACTAATGGTTAGAATAAGTTCTATGTATGCATGTGATTACTTATTATAAAGATAAGACAAGTAAGGTGGACACAAAGAAGGATATAGGAATGACAGAAATCTATCTATGTTCACAAGCATTGAGTGAATGTAGTTCACTCAACGCTAGATGATAAGAATTATTGTGTAAAGCATAGATAGTCAAAGCCTAACTATTTCTAAGGCAGAATATTGGTTAAGTACAAATACGTTGACTGATGGAAATTCACTCAACTCCTAGAGCTAGAAGCGTTGGGTCAAGCTCAAGCAGTCAAAGCATCTGAGAATCAGAGCAGAATTCTCGCTAAGTCCAGAAGCATTCAATGAAGTTCACTTAACGCCAAAAGAAGAAAGCATCGACAGAACAGAGTGATGTCAAAGCTTACGAAGAAGTAGACGGAAAATCCGTCTAAGTGCAGATGTTTTGAGGGAAGGCAGTTCACTCAATGCCAGCTCAACAAGAAATTCTACAAAGTACAGAAGCATTGAGTGAAGGCTGTTCTATCAACGCCTCTTCAAGATGGCGAGCTAAGGAAAAAGGAATTGAGTGCATAAGCATCACTCAACGCCTTCATACAGAAGAAAAGCGACTAAGTCCAAATGAGTTGAGTAATGAAGGTTCACTCAACACAAAAAATTTGGCCCAGTGTTTTGGCACTGAGTAAAATGCCTTCACTCAACGCCTATTATGAATTGTCTGAAATTGAATAAGTCCATTGGCGCTGATGTCAGCAGAAATTCAAAATATTGCTGGAATCCTATAGTACACGACAAATGGTGTCGCATGCCTTCTGTACTGCAGTTAATGTAAAAGCAAGATTGCAGCTACCAAATCCATGTTTGCCTAAGGATCAAAGAGCCATTAGATGACGGGATAGAAAAGGAATCAGATCACTGAGTTGAAATTTACTTTCATAACATGCAAAACTTGATCTTCTTCCTCTCGACATTGTTGAAGAACTAAGAGAAGTTGTTCATACTACTGATCTGAAAGTTCTAGTAAGATAGTTGTTGTCATTCTCAACCTCAATAGCAAGTTCAGAGAGACATCTCAGAGAAAAAAGGTGTAACGCCCTGAAACTCAAAAGAGCGACGAGAGGCGTTTTGGGCCAAATTTGGAATTTGGCAGGGGGCACACGGCCTGGGACACAGCCGTGTCCTAGGGCATGTTGTGCAATTTGGTCGAGAGGTCGATGAATTTTGGAGTCGACGATCGTGGAGATAGGGAACACAGCCTTGGACACGGGCGTGTCCATGGCCGTGTCAAGTGGTCGATAAAATGTGCTCGACGAAGTGTCGAGATAGTGAACACAACCTGGAGCCCAGGCGTGTTCGGGTATGGTACGAGCATGTCAAATAGTACACGGGCGTGCCCAAGACCCGTGTGTGTCTCGGGTTGGTGTTGGTCCTGTGTCGATGGATGAACACGCCCAGGAACACGGGCGTGTACTGGATGACACGAGCGTGTCAGGTCGAACATGGGCGTGTCGGGTGCCCGTGTGTATTTCGGGATGCGTCGGTTTCGACGATATATGGGGAACACAGATCTGGACATGGGCGTGTCACAAGCCGTGTTCATCCCAGATTTTGCATTTCAGCTCCAAATCTTGGCCGTTTGTTTCATTATTTTGCGATACGACGGCTGGGGGTTGTTCCTGGAGAGATATACCCGGGAATAGGGTTAGAAATCCTTCATTTCAACCTACCATTCTCTTTATAAAGATCTAGAGAGAGGGGAGAGAATGGAAGAAGAAGGAGGCTTGATCCCGTCACCGGCGGAGCTTCGGGGCTCCAAATCTCGAGCCGACTTAGAATTTACGGAGGCAAGGAGATTGCAGTGCTTTTAATCCGCATACATTTCCATGTCGCCATGGAAAAATACTAGGGTAATGATTCTCATCCTAGGACATGTGAAGTCCTCTTTTCCTTTGCATAGGAAGACCGGTCTCGCGAGTTTGCTGTGAGTTGAGGTGTTCCTTCGGGTAGACATGAATAGTCCATGTTGTTTATATATAGAGTTTGTAATCGAGAACGGACATAGGAATGATGTGTGAAGCATACTTGGACAAGTTGGTATGGATCGGTGATGTTGCATTGCATAATGGCCGGAGAAGACTCCGTGCGGATGTTTGTTTTTCAGGTTTTCTACATGGTAGATTGCAACATGGAGCCTTGGGGATTAACTCCAAGGTGCACCCGGAAAACTGCGCAGATGCGTGATTCTGCCAATATGGTGGCCTGGGAGCCAACTTGAACATAACCGGGTTATGTGAATTGTGTCATGGGAACGGGACTCGGGGAAGCTTGACCTGCGCAGACGACTTAAATTGACGTTGTGGTGTGAGTAATGGGTTAGGCGGAACCGTACCCGATCTATGCAGTTCGGTTAGAGAGACCTAAAGTATGTGGTACTCTCCGTTGGCATAGATGGAGCGTCTTAGGCAGTGGCCAGAAAGACCAAATGCTCACGAGATCTTGCCGTCTAATGGGCGGTGGTGAGTCAGCGGACTTTGACCATGTTCACCGAGAATGTGCTCTGACTGCATGGGGTGTGTGGATATGCGTGCCCACACTTGTGATGAAGTGTTTATTCACTATGTTGCTTGGTTATGCAAATAATGTGTAGGGAAAGAGCATCGCCGCCCCGATTCTGGGGGCGGGATCATTATAATTTGGTCAGCATAGCTGACCTTTGCATTTGTTTTCCACCGTTGCGGTGGATTGTTGCTTGCGGGTGCTGCGAAGCTGAGGAGTAAATAGCGGGCTAAAGACCAAGTTGCTGAGCCGGCCCTCGAAGGCCTAAATTGAGTGTTTACTTGTTTATTCATGTGTGACTGGCCTGCGTGTCGTGGTATGGAAGACACATTTTATTTGAGTAAACAATTGTAAGGCCTTAAGGCCATTATACTTGTGTTTTGTACTTCATTCCTATTGGGTTTTGTAGTGAACATTCATACTTGTGGCTGGGTTATTTATTTTGCAACCTTTAATAATTGCTTCCGCTAGAATGACTTTGTGTAGGACGTTGGTTATTAGTTGGATGATTTCCATTGAGTAACCACCAGGTCTGTCTGTGGTATATGGCGTCGGGCCCCGACCCGACCTACTGCTATATGTTATGTGATGGATAGGGGGTGTTACAATTTGGTATCAGACTACTGGTTCCGGTCAGGCTTAAAATGAATTTGTGGACGAATTCTTTTTAAGGGGTGGTGAGCACATGTGTGTGCGTCATCGTTATAACATCAAAAGAACCCATGAATGTCCACTTAGGAATGAAAATACACGTGTTGAGGAACCTGCGTGTTCATATAATTGCTTTTTGCAATTTTGTTTGGTCGCCTAACGGTCTTTTATACAACTATAGGTGACCAGAAGTGGTGCATGGCCGTCAAAACGCCCAGTTTCTGAGGCTACTAGTGCACCAAATGATGCTCCTACAACACCTCCCTCAGCTGAAACCATACGATTGGTTGTCGAAGCAGTTTTTGCCATGATTAATGTGCAGCATGCAAGGCAAATGCAGCACCCTGCTCCTGCGATGGCGCAGGTACCGCTTCAAAGGGATGAACCGAGAATAGTGGAGTAGGTAGTGGTGGAGCCTTTGGTGCCGTGGAGAGCAACTGAAAGGCAGCTCAAGCACCTTATGAGCTTTAATCCTCCTGTGTTCTAGGGGTTGGGAACCCCATCTCAAGCTAAATACTGGCTCTCCCGAGTGAAGAGAGTCCTGACAGCTACTAAAACGGAGGAGTGGCAGATGACCACTATAGCTACGTTCCCTCTGGACGGTGATGCTAGATTGTGGTGGGAAGACTTGGAGCTACATCACTTGAGGGGTAGGCAAATAACAGACGTCTCAATGGAGGAGTTCTTGAGACTGTTCTTGGCAAGGTACCTCCTTCGGCTCAGAGGATAGCATTGGAGAATGAGTTCATGAAATTGGTGCAAGGAGAGAGTAGCGTGGATGAGTATCTCCACGAGTTTTCTCGTTTGGGTCGGTACGCTAGCTCCACATTCACAGATGAGGAGCGCAAGACGAACCATTTCTATGAAGGTCTAAGAGATGACCTAAGGCTACTAATCTCGGGGCCGATGACACAAGGCTTCTTAACCCTGGCAAACACCGCCCGGTCTTTGGAGAAGGACTTGAAGAATGTACAAGCGAAGAAAGGCTTTGGTGATAAGAAGATAGAGTTCAAAGTGCTGGCTAATGCGAAGTATGGGTATCGCAAGTTCAACAAGAAGGCTAGGACTTCGGGTCCATCCCCCTCTTTTGGTGCTTTTGGGGCGACTACGGGTCGGACCCTGGGTGCATGTTTTACCTGTGGAAAGCCGGGGCACTTTTCCCGTGACTGCTGGAGCGGACGTCCCAAGTCCGAGAGGAAACATGCCTGTTAAGGGCAATGTGGTTGCGGATGCGTTGAGTCGTTGGGCCCCAGCTCAAGCAAATTGGATGTCAGTCCATGATGAGCGGTTGGTTCGGGAGTTGGAGGCGTTGGAGATCTTTTGCGTAGACAAGCAGTCGAGTGCTGAAGTGCTATTGAACTGGACGGAAGTTCAGTATGACCTGGATGATCGGATTCGGCAGGCTTTGGATGTGGATAGCAACATGAAGCTGCTCATGGTTGAGGCTCTGGATGGGTCAAATTCCCAATACGAGGTTATGGATGGATTGCTTAGGAAAGACGGTCGTCTGTGCGTCCGAAATGTGGGCCCTTTGCGGGTGGAATTGTTGTATGAGGCGCATCATGCCAAGTACATGATTCACCCGCGGAGCAAGAAGATGTACCGCGATGTTAAGAAATTATTCTGGTGGCTAGGACTAAAGAAGGATATGGCACTGTATGTGGCGAAGTGTCAAACATGTGCCTTAGTGAAGGCGGAGTGCCAAAAACTGGGAGGATTCTTGAAGTCCTTGCCTATTCCGGAGTCGAAGTTCGACGACATTACTATGGACTTTGTGCACGGGTTGCCAAGGTCGCAAAAGTGGAACGACGCCATTTGGGTGATCCTAGATCGTCTAATGAAGGTGTTGCACTTCATTCCTGTTGGGTATTGTATCCACAATTACCTGGATTTGAGGAAGCCACCTGTTAAGCTAAGATGAATTCACAATGTATTTGGTGAAACCTCTCAAGTTTTGCTTGCAGTTATTCCACGCTAAGTGCACACCAATGTCAGGGTGCAGTAGGTCAATATACACGGGTCTGCACGTCATAATCCCTCATTGAGCAGATCAGTGTGTTGGCCTACGTGTACTCTCTCTATTGGAGTGCACTTACTTTCAAGTACAGGGCCGTGTTTATGCAAGAGAAGACAAGGAGCAAGGATGGGTCAAGGAGCAGCTCTTGGGTGGAAAGACGAAAATTCGTCTAAGTATAATTCGACGAGAATCACCAAGTGATTCTCGCCGAATCGTCGAGAATCATTAGTGATTCTCGCCGACTCTATCCGGCTACCTCAAAACGGTGCCAAGTAAGATTCGGCGAGAATCACTAGGGATTCTCGCCGAACCCATCGTTGAGCAGATCATGGCCAAGTAATATTCGTTGAGAATCATCAAGTGATTCGGCGAGAATCACTAGTGATTCTCGACAAATCGTCGAGAATCACTAACTGATTCTCGCCGATTCGTCGAGAATCACCTTCGATTCTCGCCGATTTTGACTTGGCAATTTCTTTGGAAGCTGCTGGACCGGATTCTGCCGCTGGGACTGTGTTGAACCGGAAGTAGGGTTTCCTTCAGGTGGGACCCCCAACGGTCATTTAGGAGTATACGTGTGTATAAATACACGGGTATTCTTGAACAGAAAAGGTAGCGAAGAAGAAAAGAAATACACGAGCCGCGACGTGACCTAGATCGCTGTTTCCGCTCCGCCGCCGCCGCCGTCGCCGCTCGCGCCGAGTTGCTCGCCGTTTGATCGTGGTTTCCCCCAGATCCTCCTGCGATAGAAGCCTAGCCAAGCTTAGAGTCTCACGTGTCTAACCGGAGATCTCTTGTCTCTCGATTTGTAGATCGGGAAAATCTTCCCCATCCGAATCGATCGAGACGATTGATCCTAGTGTGACCATTGGTAGACCTAGCTAGCTTCGCTACGAAGTTTGGATCTCTAAAGTACAGCAGCCGCACATCGTTGTCTCCGCTGATCCCATGAACCTAGCCGCCGCCCATCTTGCCGCCGCCGGTTCCGGGGAGATTCTCTCCAAGAGAGATCTAGGGTTGTGGACTCTTCGTGGACTTCAAGAACACGTCGTCAACGAAGAGGGACACTGTAGTCTCCAAACGTAGTTTGTATTTCTTGTACATTCTATTTTATTTTTATTGTAAAGGAATGTTGGTTCCTAGTTGTAAGGGTTGGGTGCAACCCGGTTTGTGGGAGTATTGAATCCTACGTGTGGAAGGGTTCCTTCCAATAGTGCAAGGATTGGATTTCAATCCTGTTGGAGAAGTGACCGAGTCGTCCCGTGTTGGGAGATAGGTCAAAGGGGGAAAGTGGATGTACCCAAGTCGGGGAACCACTATAAATAGCTTGTGTACTCTGTTGTGCTGTGTTGTTTTATTTTTGTGTGCAGGTACAATTTAAATTCCGCAAAAACGCTGCACGTCACCTATTCCCCCCCCATAGGTGAACATAGTTGACACTAGGTGGACTTTCAAGTGGTATCAGAGGGAGGTTACTCATCAAAAAGGTTTACACCTTGAGTAGTATCCTGCCACCAGTGTCAGAAGCATGGAGCTGGATCATGAGATATCGCCTCTAAGACTCCCCACATGCACAAAAGCATTTTATCCCGTCTGGATGATGAGAGTGTCGTATCACTTGGATGCTATCGATACTCGAGCATCTTTCATCCTTGAAGAGGGTCCTTTCATTCATATGAAGACCTCCGACTCTGGAAAGAATATCCAAGTGCCCAAGTGCATTGTTGAGATGTCGGAGATGGAACTGTCATTATTTAATTTGGACAAGTGGATTCGTCAAATTATCATGGATATCTGGTCTGGACCTTCTCGCTCTAGATTGGAAAAATGTGGGACGGCTAAATCTATGTGGGTGATGATCTCAGAGCTGATAGGGGGGTCAGAGAAAGCTGGAATCTGCTGTCTACCAGAGGATGAAGCCTATGTGGGGGTCCTCGCCTCTGAAGATGAAGGCAAGGATCTATCGGACAGCATCAGAGCTCCAGTGTCCGTGTTAGAGACTGAAGAAGCCAGTGAGGAAAGCAGTTCTGATGAGGATGACACAACGGTCCCTTCCGCTAGTGACAATGGCTCTGATGAGCAGGTAACTTCCTCATCTTGCCCCGTCTCTCTTGAAGTTTCTGAAGACAGGAACTGCCTCCCTTCAGAAAATCCTGATTCCCTAAAGAGAGCCCTTCAGACAAGCAACCTACTTGCTGAGGAGCAAGCTCAAAAGATTGCTCGACTGAAGATCTTGTTGGTTCTCCAATTGGCATCCAACAAGGTCAAGGACTCTAAAATCTCAGCTCTAGAGAGTAGTCTAGAGAATGAGAAAAGAATAGTATCAAACTTTTCCAAGGTTGATGCTATAAAGAGAAAGCAAGAAAATGGGTGGATCTCCCGAATTATCAATTCGTGGAGAAATGGGGAAACGGTATTCCGACCCCCCACTCCAAGCAGGAAGGCAACTCATCATGCCTTCAGGTATGATCACAGGAATAATCGTGGTCACTGCAAGGGTGATCTGTCCTCATGTGGAGACACCCATAGTGCAAGGGCCGTCGTGGCCACCCATGAGAGAATACCTAAGGCTCATTCTGAGCCCTTTGTATTCACTGCCACTGCCTCAACTCGGTGTGAATATGCATGTACCAGCTCACAGAACACTTCTCACCACCCGAGGACACAGGACAGGGAGGTTAGAAGTCATGGTGTAAGTTTTCTTGGGGCCTCAGGAAGGGGATGCCTGAAAGGAAGGCACCACCTCCCCGGCCTCATGACGCTCGCAACATGCATTCCTTCCACCCTTCCACGTGTCACGGTGGAAGAGGAAATTTTGTGAGGAGATCATGCCCTATCCCATTTAGACCTAGGACCGTGACTACCTCAGTCACTAGATCAGGTCAGAAACGACGATATAACATTCACCCGTGTTGGTGATGTGGCAAAGTGGGACACTTTGCCATAGAATGTTGGCACAACCCCTCTGTGTCAAGGGCAAGGGCCTATCCACATTTTCGGGGCAGAGGTAGTCTTCCTGACAGGTTTTCTAAAGGAAGGTAGTCGAGTGCTTATGCTAACAGGAACCTAGGACCCAATATGATTTGGGTTCCTAAGGTAAAGTAATTCTTTCTTGTAGGGTAGTCTAGGTTCCCGTAAATATGATGGGAACTAGACAGTAGATGTTTCAAAACTGAATTGGAACATGCATCTGGAATAACAGCAGTGATATCTATATGGGCATACTCACATCGAGCACCTGGTATGTTTTAGTCAGAGAGGCTAAATGATAACTATCATAATCCCAGGTATTTTTCATCAGCCCCAAGACTTGAATCATTTTCTATCGACATTTACATATATATATATATATATATATATATATATATATATATATATATATATATATATATATATATATATATATATATATCTTTATATATTATACATATACGTGTGCACATCTAAGGATAGATGAACATGGTGAATATAAACCTTAGATACATTTTTAAAGAGTTATCGGTAATTCCACTGGTAGACTCGAGATCTAAAATCTACAGGCGTAAATTAGTTCCCTGAAAACTAACGAAGATATGTCATTGGAAATCTTGCCATCAAGAAATGTATGAGAAAAGCCGGTTTAAACCCCAAATAGATTGGCTCTAAGAAGTAGTTGCATATTTAGAAGATTTTCAAACCGACTTAGAACAAACTCGAAACCCGCTCAACCCAAAGCCTTCCGCCGAACTCACGATCTTTTATATATTTAGAATTCCCGCCGACCCTTCACCTTCCGTAGGAATCCCACCGAAGGACCTTCTCCGCGGGAAACTCGCCGAATCCCGCAAGATTCTCGCCGAATCGGTCTCCATCGAATGTCTCCCGCCGAATCCCGTAGGAAACTCGCCGAATCCCGCAGGAAACTCGCTGAATCCCGCAAGATTAACTGAAGATTTCCCGCAAGTTTCTCACCGAAGGTCTCCATCGTCTTCATCTTCCCCTTCCGCAAGATTCCCCGATTCGTTCCCTTTCGCAAGATTCCACCGAACCGAAGGTATCTCGCCGAATCGTGAAGGCTTCCGTCGACATCCCGCAGGAAGCTAACCGACGATCTCTCCCGGTTTCGATTCTTCCTTCTAGGAATTTCTCCGCGTGCACTCATCCGGTGTCCATCATCTTCAACCAACTAACTCCCGTCTACGCTTTTAGGTAACCTCTTCCTCACCCGTACTTCGACGTTATCACTAGTGTCGCTTCCCTTTTGACTGTTAATTAAGCGTAGAGTAGGGATTCTCTCCCTAGGTGTGCAATGGCTCCAAGGACAACCGCTGGGCTGGTCACTGGATGCGAGCTGGTTCGAATAGGGTTCTCTCATGCCTCTGACGAATTCAGAAACATCACTCTTATGCTGGAAGAGGCTGGGCTCTCATTCGTACTGGAGCACCCGTGTAAAATCTTGGACAAAGAGGTGTTGGAGTTCTTTGCAACCACAAAACTCCGGAATGACGACTCTCTTATCAAAAGCAAGGTTGTCGGGGCAATGATCAAGATGTCTGCCAGCAAGCTGACCCACTACTTGCAGCTCACTAGCTCGGAGCACGAGGATTATCTTGAGGAAGAAGACAAAACCAGGACTCTATTATTCTATGGACTCCCTCGAGGAACTCGGTCGATAAAGAGAAAGGATATGAATGAAGAAGGGAAACTTCTGTCAGACATAGTTGGGAAGGTACTCATATGCAAACCGGGTTCTCATGACCACATCTCTGCGGATATGTCCAAGATCCTGGTGGCAATTGTCTGCCGAAAAAGATTCAACTGGGGGGCATTGCTCTTTAAGAAGATAAAGGACACCCTGAGATCTCCGAGTTTTGGCTAAATCATTAGTCTGTATCTCAATCAGCTTAATGGAGATAAATATGATATGAGTAAAGGTGTTCCTATACATTACTTAAAGAAAATGGACTCGAGTGTTTTTGACAGATGGGAGAGGCGAATTGGGCAGGCTGCCGTGGAAGAACAACAGGACGTATCTCCAACAGTAATCCCCAGTGAAATTCCTGATGCTTTGACTGCAGGAATTGAGGGGGAGCCTCTACCCACTCATGCTGATATCGTATCTGACATCTCCCAAATGGCCATAGATACTGTGGCAGATATACAAGAAGAAAGTGAAGCTATGCCGGAGAATGAGGCCCTGAACCTGAACAATCTAGGAGCCGGAGGTGCGGTAGAGGAGACTGCTGACGAAGAGTTGGAAGCTGATGCTGATGAAACTGATCTCATGGATGATGGAGGTGAGGAAGACAACAATGAGGGACAGGACGCTTTGGAGACTCAGGATATCACTGAAGCTCCATTTGACAAGCACACTCCTGAGATTGCTCCTGAGATCATTGGTGCACCAGTGGAGGGGGAGTCCGAGAAATCTACAGAGGCCGCACGCATTCCACCATTAGAGACTGTGCTTGTGTCCAGCTCTACAGGTGCATCTGCTGAAGCGCAAGGCCAAGGAGTGCCTCAGGCTCTTCCCCTACGAGATGACATAGCCACTCACACCGTGAATATCATTCAGGGCATAGTGGATGAGCTTAAAGCCTCTTTTGAGATAGCTCAGAATAAAATGTTGAAAAGGATTAAGAAATCTGAAAATCTCATGCTCAAGAACATGGTGGAGATCAATCATAAACTTGATGTGATGGAAAAGAATTTTGAAGATAAGTATACAGCGGCCGGCCAAGCTGTCACTCTTCTTATGGCCGGATTGAAAAAGAACACCGATACTCTCGCCGTAGTGAATCAGAATGCTCATGTTGTAGCAAACAACATTCAAAAGTTTGATGGTAATATGGTAACTCTTAACAGCAATCAACAAGCATTGGTCACTGAATTCTCCAGGACGACAAAGCATATTGATGACTCACTGCACTCCTATGCAAACTCCATCGCAGTCGAAGCCAAAAAGGGGGAGAAAGAATATATAGCTAAGATGGCTGAGCTTCGGGAAGTCATGATCAACAACTTTGAACAGTCAAACAAATATATCTATGACAGTTGCTGGTGGATGCTCCAACAGGCGTTATGCGTCGATTTGCCTGAAAATACGGCGGGTATTCATGCTCCTGAGACTACTACGGCTGCTGAGGGAGTAGGTGCTGCAGAAGTTCCCATGAGTGAAGCTGATGCTAGGGCTATTTCCAAAGCAAAACTGATGAGCATGTTTGACCAAGAGGCCCTAGCAAAAGCCAGGGGCAACAGAAAAGCTCAAGAAGGGACCTCCAAGGAGACACAAGCTGAAAAGAGAATTCGATTGAAAGAGGAGGAAGTAAGAAATGAAAAGTGGAGCCCAGTATCCAAGAGTATCATATTGGATACATTCTGGCTACAGGAAAAAGGGGAAATCAATCTTAACGATGTATACAGCCAGTATGAGTGGGAGATGCACAAGACGCATGAAGCAAAACGGAACATCTTTTTCAGGACTAACACTGCGGCAGATAAAGCTCCTCCTCCCAGATATTATCCGAAGCCCAAAGAGTATATGGAGAGGCAAAGAAAGAAGTATTTGGCTCAAAAACTCAAGGATGACTTAGCCAAAGAAAAGTAGTCAAAAATTTATAGCCTGTCATTCTCTCTTATGAACAATTAACGTTTATGGTTATTATATGAACAATCTTGAGATATATATATATATATATATATATATATATATATATATATATATATATATATATATATATATATATATATTTATATATGTATTTGAATTTGTGAGTGACTCAAGTCTTGATCTGTTTGTCTATATTCTCTTGTGCTGCATATTTAAATTCTGAATGCTGTTTATATTATCTGGTTGGTGTTATTCATCTTAGCTAGTAGGGTTTTGGCTTCGTCAAATTGGGGGAGATTGTTGGGTATTGTATCCACAATTACCTGGATTTGAGGAAGCCACCTGTCAAGCTAAGATGAATTCACAATGTATTTGATGAAACCTCTCAAGTTGTGCTTGCAGTTATTCCACGCTAAGTGGACACCAATGTCAGGGTGCAGTAGGTCAATATACACGGGTCTGCACGTCGTAATCCCTCGTTGAGCAGATCAGTGTGTTGGCCTACGTGTACTCTCTCTATTGGAGTGCACTTACTTTCAAGTACAGGGCCGTGTTTATGCAAGAGAAGACAAGGAGCAAGGATGGGTCAAGGAGCAGCTCTTGGGTGGAAAGACGAAAATTCGTCTAAGTATAATTCGACGAGAATCACCAAGTGATTCTCGCCGATTCGGCGAGAATCACAAGTGATTCTCGCCGAATCATCGAGAATCATTAGTGATTCTCGCCTACTCTATCCGGCTACCTCAAAAAGGTGCCAAGTAAGATTCGGCGAGAATCACTAGTGATTCTCGCCGAACCGATCGTTGAGCAGATCATGACCAAGTAATATTCGTTGAGAATCATCAAGTGATTCGGTGAGAATCACTAGTGATTCTCGACGAATCGTCGAGAATCACTAACTGATTCTCGCCGATTCGTTGAGAATCACCTTCGATTCTCGCCGATTTTGACTTGGCAATTTCTCTGGAAGCTGCTGGACCGGATTCTGCCGCTGGGACTGTGTTGAACCGGAACTAGGGTTTCCTTCAGGTGGGACCCACAACGGTCATTTAGGAGTATACGTGTGTATAAATACACGAGTATCTTGAACAGAAAAGGTAGCGAAGAAGAAAAGAAATACACGAGCCGCGACGTGACCTAGATCGCTGTTTCCGCTCCGCCGCCTCCGTCGTCGCCGCTCGCGCCGAGTTGCTCGCCGTTTGATCGTGGTTTCGCCCAGATCCTCCTGCGACAGAAGCCTAGCCAAGCTTAGAGTGTCACGTGTCTAACCGGAGATCTCTTGTCTCTCGATTTGTAGATCGGGAAAATCTTCCCCATCCGAATCGATCGAGACGATTGATCCTAGTGTGACCGTTGGTAGACCTAGCTAGCTTCGCTACGAAGTTTGGATCTCTAAAGTTCAGCAGCCGCACATCGTTGTCGCCGCCGATCCCGTGAACCTAGCCGCCGCCCATCTTGCCGCCGCAGATTCCGGGGAGATTCTCTCCAAGAGAGATCTAGGGTTGTGGACTCTTCGTGGAATTCAAGAACACGTCGTCAACGAAGAGGGACACCGTAGTCTCCAAACATAGTTTGTATTTCTTGTACATTCTATTTTATTTTTGTTGTAAAGGAACGTTGGTTCCTAGTTGTATGGGTTGGGTGCAACCCGGTTTGTGGGAGTGTTGACTCCTACGTGTGGAAGGGTTCCTTCTGATAGTGCAAGGATTGGATTTCAATCCTATTGGAGAAGTGACCGAGTCGTCCCGTGTTGGGAGATAGGTCGTAGGGGGAAAGTGGATGTACCCAAGTCGGGGAAACACTATAAATAGCTTGTGTACTCTATTGTGCTGTGTTGTTTTATTTTCATGTGCAGGTACAATTTAAATTCCGCAAAAACACTGCACGTCACCTATTCCCCCCCCATAGGTGAACATAGTTGACACTAGGTGGACTTTCAATTCCGCATATGAAGGATGATCCGGTTGAGAAATTGGCAAAGCTGTATGTAGACAATATTATGTTGCTTCATGGTGTGCCCCGCAACATCGTGAGTGACCGAGATATGCGGTTAACGTCCAATGATTAGAGGCTAGTGCAGCAGATGTTGGGAACAAAGCTGAGTATCAGTATAGCCTTCGATCTACAGACGGATGGGCAGACCGAGAGGGTCAATAGGACAATGGAAGACATGCTTTGCATCTGCGTCCTGGACATTAGGTACAGTGGGAGGACCACTTATACTTGGTGGAGTTTGCGTACAATAATAGCTACCAGGCGAGCATTCAAATGGTGCCCTTTGAGGCCCTTTATGATAGAACATGTCGCACGCCGTTGTCTTGGTTGGAAACAGGCGAATCGAAGTTATACAAGTGACAAGAGGTGGAAGATGCTACTTCGTTGGTGCGAACCATTTGGGAAGGTTGCTAATCGCTCAGTACCGCCAGGCTAAGTACTATAATGCCAAGCACAGTAATGTGGAGTTCGCTGTGGGCGAGTGGGTGTACTTGAAGATCAAGCCGTTCAAGGGTGTCTCACGGGAGAGGCACTTAAAGAAGCTAAACTCGAGGTACCTTGGACCGTTTGAGGTTCTGGAGCGGATTGGCGAAGCAGCGTATCGGCTGAAGCTATCAGTGGAACTTAGTGGTCTACGTGATGTATTCCATATTTCGGAGCTACGGAAGGCAGTGCAAGAGCCTTTGCACGTGATTGGGGTGGATCAAGTGCCGGTGGATAATGTAACACCCCCTATCTGTCACATAGCATATAGCAGTAGGTCCGGTCGGGGCCCGACGCCATATACTACAGACAGACCGGGTGATTACTCAATGGAAACCATCCAACCAATCCAACGTCCTACACAGAGCATTCTAGCGGAAGTAGTTTATATAAGTTGCAATTAAAAACCCAACAAAAAGAGCATGAATGTCCACTAATATACCAAATAGGAATGTAGTACATACACAAGTACAGGCCTTAAGGCCTTACAAAATTGTTTACTTGATATTACATGATTTACAAACCACGGCACGCAGGCCGGTCGTACATGAATAAAAGCAGTAAACACTCCAATTAGGCCTTCGTGGGCCGGCTTCACAATTTGGGCTTTAGCCCGCTATTGACCGCTTGGTCCAGCAGCACCTGCAAGCAACAAAACCACCGCACGGTGGCAAACAAAGGCAACAGTTAGCAATGCTGACCAAATTATAACGATCCCGCCCCCAACTCGGGGCGGCGATGCTCCTTCCCTGCATTTTTATTAGCATAACGAAGCAGTATATAAATTCATTGCATCACAGGCATTGGCACGCATGACCATATGCCCCGTGCTCTCAGGGCACATTCTCGGTGATCACAGTCTAAGCCCCTTGACTCACCACCATCTCCAGGACGACAATCTCTCGTATGCAAATTGGTCTTTTAGGTAGATGTAACGACACTTTAATGTCATCAATAGCCTATGTCACGACACTTTAATATCATCGACTGTAATACCCGACCTCTATGCCCTCGGCATAAAGCAGGAACGGTTCCACTCAACCCGTTGCTCACTTGCCACGACATTTTAATATCATCGGCACGAGTTAAGTTTCCCCGAAGCCCGTGAATCGAACGTACAATATTGCATATCCCAGTTATGTACAAGTTGGCTCCTAGGCCCACAAGCTGGCAAGATCACGCATCCGCCCAGATTTTTGGGTGCACCTTTGGGTTAATCCCCAAGGCTCCCTGTTTCAATCTACCACGTAGAAAACCTGAAAAACAACCAATCGCATAGAGTCTTCTCTGGCATTTATGCAATGCAACATCACCGATCCAGACCAACATGTCCGGGTAGGCTTCACACATCATGCCTATGTCCGTTCTCGAATACGGACTCTACACAATGGGGACTTTACATATCTACCCAAAGGAACGCCTCCAACTCACCGCAAACTCGTGAGAGCGGGCTTCCTATGCAAATAAGGAGAGCTTCACATGCTCAAGAAGAGAATCGTTACCCTAGCATTCTTCCTCGGTGCCATGGAAATATAAGCGGATGAAAAGCACAGCACTCTCTTTGCCTCCATAGATCCGAAGTCGGCTCGCGATTTGGAGCTTCGAAGCTCCTCCAATGGCCGGATCTAGCTTCTTCTTCCTCCTTTGCTCTCACCTCTCTCTTGACTTAGAAACAGAACCACTCAAGTAAGAATGAGGGTTTCAAAGGTCCAATCCAGGGTATTTCTCATCAGGAACAACCCCCAGCAGTTGGATCCCAAATTAAAGAAACAAACGACCTTGATTCGTGCCTGAAATGTACAATCTGGACCAAACACGGCCTGGCACACGCCCGTGTCCAGGGCCGTGTCCCTAATTCGCCGTCAAATTCGATGCGCCTGGAACAACACACGGGCATCTGACACGCCCGTGTTCGACCTGATACGCCTGTGTTCCAACTGACACGGTCGTGTATCCGGCCGTGTGCCTCCATCGACACAGCCCGAAAACAACCCAAGACTTACACTGGTATTGAACACGCCTGTGTCCTAACCCGTGTCTACTCGAACACTCTTGGGCTTCAGGCTGTGTTCACGGTCTCGACACTTCGTCGAGCGAAGTTCGTCGACTGCGTGACACGGCCTTGGACACGCCCGTGTCCTAGGCCGTGTGCCTTGTCTCGACACTTCGTCGAGCGAAATTCGTCGACTCCCCGGGCCGATCGTCGACACGGGCTCGACACGCCCTAAGACACCCCCGTGTCTCAGGCCGTGTTCTCTACTCGATGATCGTTAATGTAAGACCCCCCTGTTTTTTTCTTTTTAAAACAACGGGGTCTTAGGCCCAGAACCGTCGCTTTGCGGTGACACCTTCGCACCCAGGAAGGTCATCACTACAAAACGCCGATCCTGCCGGCCAAATCGATCACAACTGTAGCAGAAAAGTAAAGCAAGTCCACAGAAATCACATATATATGTAAATAATCTCCACGAAGGGAGTGTCCACAGATACACAGAAATATAAGATCTTGGGCTCATGCCCAGTACATCATGTCCTCACTACAAATCTCTCAACGCGGAAGCAAACTAATATAACTACTAGTAGCGATCAGGACTCACAGTCCTTGCCGTCTGAACTCCGGAACTAGACTGCCCGATCTCCAAGTGTGCCGACCTCTGGGGCTGCTCCTCCATGCTGGGCTCCACGGTCCCCTAAAATGATGTGGTTCGAAAACCGTTAGTCTAAAAGACTAAGCCTATCATCCTCGGCCCCTTCCCCCATGGCCGCTAGGCACTGAGCGGGGAGGAAGAAAGGGGAGGACTTGAAGGTGGAGAGTAAACAAGAATCAGATGGCAGCGGACCTATACTAGCAATTTTTGTAGTACATGTGGCAGTAAAGCATAGTATGAAAAATAACCTTAACTTATACGGAGCGTATAAGCAAGGGATCTTTTACAGGGCTCCCATCGTATAAAAAGTCCCATACCAATTTATACGTTGGGGTGTCGGTTAATAACAACATTATATATATAAAGAATTTAACCTTTAATTTATAAACTTGCCCACACAAGCTTATAGACTAAGGGGTCGTTTTGCAGGTCCTAAAGTATAAGCGTCCCATTCCACTTATACTTTAGGTGTCAGGGTTAAATGAATCGATTATGCTATGACATGCAAGTGGGTATGATGGAACAGGCAAGTGCAACACACACACCCGACTCTGTGCACACAGACCTTTAGTTCCCCCTTTCTGGAGCCGTAACCTCCCAGGATACCTCCGTAGTGGCAGACGGAAGCGGTGGGTTGGGCCTCGCCCACCTCTAAACCAGTAAAGCACTACTAGTTAGACCTATCGTACGCCTCAACGCTTGGTGCACGAAGCGGACTCCTGCGTACTCTTGTCGGCTGGCGTACCAGACTTCTGTTGGCGAAGTGCTAACCACACTTGCCGAGTCAGCGTATTGGCATCGGTGCATCGACCCTCCAATACCAAAGACCCACCACCTTAATTTCCTTTCCTTTTATGCACATGCAAATTTAACGTATCCAAAAACCGAGTCGAAGCTCCCCGGACCAAAATGTCCGTCTCAAACAATCGAGTCGAAGCTCCCCGGACCCAAACGTCCGTCTCTTAACCATCCAAGCCGAAGCTTCCAACTATCTTGCAGTGCTATCTGTGTTCGTGAAATGTGCAACCCTAATTACTAAGTTACTCTTTTCAGCTTGTTAATACAGTTTACGTTAACCCAGGACTGCCCCCGGTATTCCCTATGAAGGGCTCTCAAGGGGCACTAGGAACTATGTTGGGATTACGCCCAGCGTTCCCTTTCGCAAGGTGCTTATTATTATTATTGGTTGATTCCCTTACCCATTACCTTCTCATGTTACAATAGGCTAATCCTAGGGTGATTTGACTCTACCTCACCTCGGGGAAGACGATCTTTCGTCGATCCCGGACACCGCCTAACTCTAGCCAATCCATCCCTCTACTCCTCCTACTACCAATAATGAACTTATTTTTATCCATCCAAACCAGCCTACCACTAATCCCAAGACATGCATTCAATTATACTCCAACATGATTTCTGCAGTTTTTACTATATGCAGACCACTTAAGCTATATGACTCGTAAAATGAGAGGTACATCAAATAATCATCCAGTACCCCTATGATAATTATTAGAGGGCTATAATGATATTTTTAGCATAAATCCAGAAATTCATAATTTTCTTAATTTGTCTGATAATTTATTTATTTATTCTAGTATCCAAAAAGCCCAAGTTTGAACATGAAGTACCAATTTCAGATAGGATAATAATCCACTAAATTTATGTTAATTACAAATAAATAATCAACTCTAAAGCCTAAGTCTTTCAATTTTTAGGCAAGGTTTAGGCCCTTAATTGTAATTTCAAATATATCTCATAATAAGTCATTTTAAAAGATTTTACAGCAATAATACCTCCAAAAATTCAGAGAAAATTCAAGGATGGTTGTGATCGCATATAAATACTCTAGATCAAGTTTCATAATTTATCATTTAATAATAAGGCTATACTTGATTTTCTCATGAAATTCTAAGTTTATGGGTTAATGAACAAAGTATACTAATTATCCATCACAAATTTCCAAATAAATTCCCACATGATAGTGATGAACTAGGAACACTATGTATCAAGTTTCATAATTGTTCAACAAGTATTGAGCTCTTGTAAGAATTATTTAGTATGTAACCAAAGTAATGCACTTGTGAAGTAGATGCCCTAATTATGTATCCAAAAATTCTATTAAAAATCATATATGATCAATATGGTCTAAACCTACCTTTGCCAAATTTTCATGACCTTTCAATGGGCAGTCAGATCACAATAGTCAAATTATTAATTAGGGCAATCCTATTGGTTACAAATAAAGTGCTACAAATATTGATCAAAACTTCCCAAATAAATTACCAGAGGCTCAAAATATCTTTATTCCCACACTACCCAAATTTTATTATATTTCAAGGAGTTGAGCTAACCTAAACTAGCACTACAAGTTTTATGACCTAAGCTAGTGTTAGGGTTTTGTGGACCCTACCCTTTTCAAAATTATTTAAGATTTTTACCAGAGGGTTTTATATACCCTAGGACCCTCCATACAAAATTTTAAGTTCATCCAAGGTGTTTAGGACTCATGCCCTTCACAAGGCACAAAGGTCCTTCCTTAGGGTTTGGCCTAGGAAACTTAGGGCAAATCAATTCCACTCTACCCCAAATTCCATGGAGAGGTGATAAATGCCATACCAAGTCAGTGGCCCAAATTTCATCCTCTGTTGAGGTGATTTGGCCACTCAAAACACCAAAGTGCACTTTTTGACCAAAATACCCTTATTAAGGTAAAGTTATGGTTGGGTCAATACCTATTCAAAACACATCCAAATTAGGTGAAACTTTATACAGATACATAACATGAGCCCAGGGACCACTCACCAAAATTTGGGAGTGTTTGGAGGTCATTAGACCACCTAATTAAATTATCATAGAGAAATTAAATAATTTCCGAACCTATAGAAATATTGTCCCCAAAAATTCCCATTTTTGGTGTACTCCTAGATATGGTCTAGGTTGACTCCCTTCCACAATTACAGCTCATTTGGATCAAATATAGAGTGTGGGCACTCAATTGAATTTCTGCCTTGCCCTATGTGTAGGCCCCACCAAAATGGGTGCCCTGGTCAAACCAAGCACCCAAAGTGGTTCAAACCAATTTTCAAATAAATTAGACTCAAAGGGCTACAATTCATATGTTGACCACGTTCTCATACAGTGCCTCTATCTATTGTTAAACAATTAAAACATTAAATAGTAACATTGTTACAGATTTTGAATTAACCAAATTAATTAAACCTAAAGTTTAAAGTTATTTAAGCACGAATCTTGAAGCAGCTGTGGATGGCATCCGTTTGTCTTCTCCATTCAGCCAACGGTCCGGATTCCTCCCGCCTGGAGCAATTTCCAAACGCCACCGCCGGCGATCTGGCCACCTCCCCGGCCGGCCACCGCCGCCACCACCTTCGTTGAGGTGGGGGCTATCGCCGGGCGGCGGCACGGCCGCCGGAGAGCACTATTCCGGCGAACCCGAGAGGTGAAAAATTTCGGAAAAACCATGAAATTTTGAACTTGTATCGGGCACAATTGAGCCCGGACCTTGGACCTAAGCATTCCTATGATCTATCCATGGATGAAGAAGTGGAGGAGGACCTTTTTGGTGGCTTGAATCCTTGCCGATCGCCGGGACGCCATTTTTGGTGGTGGTGGTGGTCGGATTTCGGCAACAACACAGTGAACAGCTCTGGCTTCTTCGGGTAAGGGGTGGGATTGATTCCTTGGAGCCCAGTGAAGCTTTTAAAATGAAGAGAATGGGTGTTAGGTGGCTGGAAATGCATTTGCCATTATTGGCTCTTGGTCAAGCTTGGCGGCCATGGTAGGTAGAGGGAAAAACGTGGCTCAAACCAGTCAATGGGTAGCTGGTTGCACTCCTCTGGTCTTAGGGAATTGAATGGGAGGTTGGGGAAGGTTGGGGAAGGGGAAGGATGAGCCCAAGTCTTCCTCCATTTTTTTCTCTTCTCTTTCTCTCTCTTCCCTTTGAAGCACTTTCTCTCTCCCATTCACCAATCTGAAGTTTTGACTCCTACCTAACCCTAAGGCAGCCCACATGTTTATTTCATCAATCCAAGCAAGGTTAGCCCAAGAGAATTGGGCATGAGCTTGAGTTAGCCCATTTGGGCTAGCTTGACCCAAACTTAGGCTAGGGTTGAACTTGGTCAATTTGGTCTTTGAGCTTGCTCCTAATGGGTCCTTGGTGACCCATTTGACTCCCCTAAGGCCTAGGTAGGGTTGTCTTGGCCCCTTGGAGGTCACTTGACCCTTAGGTAGGGCACTTGACAATTTTAGGGCTAGAGTTGACTTTGGTCAACTTAGCTTTTTTGATTGGTCCCAATGGGTCCTTGGTGACCCATTGGCCTCTCATTAGGGTTATGAGAGTATGTGTGGGGTCCACTTGGCTAAGGTAACTTCAATTGGCCCTTGTGTATGTCAGTTTGACCCAATGTAGGCTAGGTTGACCCATTTAGGGTTAAAGTTGACTTTGGTCAACTTAGCCTCTTGGGTGGACCCCAATGGGTCCTAAGTGACCCATTGACCTCACTATAGGGTTAGGTGGGTTTGGGTGGGGTCCACTTGGCTTGGGGAAGGTCAGTTGACCATATATAGACCAGTTTGACATATTTAGGGTCAGAGTTGACTTTGGTCAACTTAACCTCTTGGACTGCCCTTCTTGGGTCCTTAGAGACCCATTGACCCCACGTTAGGTCTAGGAAGTCCATGGTAGGGTTATTTGGGCTTTACTAGGGCTCCTACCCTTAGTTAGGGCACATTGCCCAATTTAGGCCTAAAGTGGTCCTAGATCAAATTGGCCACCTGTGGTTGACTCCAATGGGCCCTTAAGGCTCTAGTGGACCCTCTAATGGGTTAGTGATGTTGTGGTGGGGTCATGGAGTCATGGTGAAGCCCTAAGGTCAAACCCTATGTTGGGTGATGTGGTTGTGCCATAGGCAGACCATGGTGATCCTCATCTTGACCTTCTATCTCTTGGCCCATTTCTGGATTCCTAGGGTTTTGTCATGACCTAGTCATGACCAAAACCACTATTAGGGGTCTAGTTGGAAATGGGATGTTACAGTTAACTCCAAAATCGTCGACCTCACGACCAAATCATCGACTCCAGCCTGACACGCCCTGGGACACGCCCGTGTCCCAGGCCGTGTGCCCCCTGCCAGATTCCAAATCTGGACCAAAACGTCTCCCGTCACTCTTTTGAGTTTCAGGGCGTTACAACTCTCCCCCTCTTAAATGAATTTCGTCCACGAAATTATATAAAGGAAAGACATGTACAAAATTAAATTGTACCTGAGCGGAACAACTCCGGATACTCGTCAAGCTTAGTCTGCTCTCGCTCCCAAGAGCGCTCCTCCCGACCGCAATTGTCCCATCGGACCTTGACCATCCTGATCTCTTTATTGCGTAGCCGCTTGACTTCCGAGTCCTCAATCCAGACGGGCTTGACTCTTGTCGTCAACCTACTATCCACCGACATTTGATCAATGACGATCACTTGTGAAGGCTCTTGCACCGCCTTCCGTAGCACCGAAATATGGAATACATCATGTAAACCACTAAGCTCCACCGAAAGCTTAAACCGATTGGCTGCTTCACCAACCCATTCCAAAACCTCAAACGGCCTAAGGTACCTCGGGCTTAGCTTTTTCAATCGCCGCACCCGCGAGACACCCTTGAATGGCTTGATCTTTAAGTACACATAGTCACCCACAGCGAACTCCACGTTCCTGTGCTTGGCATTATAGTACTTCGCTTGTCGGTCCTGAGTGATAAGCAACCTCTCCCGAATGGTAAGAACCAAAGACGTAACATCTTACACCTCTTGGTGCTTGTATAACTTTGACTCACCGGTTTCTAACCAAGACAACGCCGTGCGACATTTTCTACCATATAGGGTCTCGAAGGGCGCCATTTGAATACTCGCTTGGTAGCTATTGTTGTACGCAAACTCCACCAAATAAAGATGGTCTTCCCATTGCTTTCCAAAGTCCAAGACACACATGCGAAGCATGTATTCCATAGTTCTATTGACCCTCTCGGTCTGCCCATCCATTTGTGGATGGAAGGCTGTGCTGAATTTCAACTTTGTTCCCAAAATTTACTGCAATAGCCTCCAATCATTGGATGTGAACCGCCCATCTCGGTCGCTCACGATGCTGCGGGGTACACTATGAAGCCGTACAATGTTATCCACATACAGTTTTGCCAACTTCTCCACCGGATCTTCCCTCCTATGCGGAATGAAATGCGATACCTTCATTAGCCGATCTATGACCACCCAAATGGCGTCGTTCCCCTTTTACGACCTTGGCAAACCGTGCACAAAGTCCGTCGAGATGTCGTCAAATTTTCACTCCGGAATAGAAAGGACTTTAGAAATCCTCCTGGCTTTTGGCATTCCACCTTCACCAAGGCACAAGTTTGGCACTTCGCCACGTAGAGCGCCACATCCTTCTTCAAACCCGGCCACCAATATAGTTTCTTTACATCACGGTACATCTTCGTGCTCCCCGGGTGAATCGAGTACTTGGTATGGTGTGCCTCATACAGTAATTCCACCCGCAAATTGCCCACACTTGGGACGCACAGACGACCGTCTTTCCAAAGCAATCCGTCCTCCACAATGAATTTGGAATTTGACCCATCCAGAGCCTCTACCAAAAACTGCTTCATATGGATATCCATATCCAAAGCCTGCCGAATCCGATCAGCCAGGTCGTATTGGACTTCGGTCCAATTCAGTACTACTTCAGCACTTGATTGCTTATCTACACAAACAATCTCCAACGCCTCCAACTCCCGAACCAACCGCTCGTCATGGATCGACAGCCAATTAGCTTGAGCTGGGCCCTGACGACTCAACGCGTCCGCAACCGCATTACCTTTACCAGACACGTAGTGGATCTTGAATGTATAGTCCCCCTGAAACTCTATCCATCTACGCTGCCGCATATTCAGATCTTTCTGATTAATCAGATACTTTAGGCTCTTGTGATCGGTGTAGATATTAATCTTCACACCGTACAAATAGTGTCTCCACAGCTTCAAGGCAAAAATCACGGTCGCTAACTCCAAGTCATGGACCGGATAATTCCTCTCGTGCACTTTTAGCTGTCTCGAGCCATAAGCTATTACACTTCCGTGTTGCAGTAGCACGCAACCCAAACCGCTGCCCGAAGCATCACTATAAATCTCATAGCCTTCGGTCCCACATGGCGAACTCAGCACAGGCGTCGTGGTCAACCGACATTTCAACTCCTCAAAAGCTCGCGCGCACTCCGTCATCCAAACGAACTTCTGCTCCTTCCTCGTCAAAGTAGTGAGAGGTAACGCTATCCGCGAGAAGTTCTCTACGAAGCGCCTATAATAGCCGGCAAGCCCCAGAAAGCTCCGGACTTCCGCTACCGTAGAAAGCTCAGGCCACTCCCATATCACAACAATCTTTGCTGGATCCACCGTAATACCTTCTCCACTCACTATATAACCGAGGAATGCCAAGAAGGACAACCAAAACTCGCACTTCGAGAACTTGGCGTACAGCTGATTCCTCCTTAACGTCTCCAAAACAAAATGAAGATGCTTGAAGTGATCCTCCTCACTCTGCGAGTACACCAAACTATCGTCGATGAAGATGATCACAAAATGGTCCAAGTACTCCCTGAAGGTCCTGTTCATCAGATCCATGAACACTGACGGTGCATTGGTCAGCCCAAACGGCATGACTGTAAACTCGTAATGCCCGTATCTCGTACTGAACGCTGTCTTCGGGATATCACTCTCCCTTATTCGCAGCTGATAGTACCCGGACTTAAGATCCAGCTTTGAGTACACCGTCAACCCGACCAACTGATCAAAAAGATCATCGATCCGGGAGATCAAGTACTTGTTCTTTTCCATCAACTTGTTGAGCTCCCGATAATCAATACATAACCTCAAGCTTTCGTCCTTCATCTTAACAAAGAGGACCGGTGCGCTCCAAGGCGAAGAACTTGGGCGCACATACCCTTGCTCCAACAACTCTTGCAGTTGAATCTTCAGCTCCGCCATTTCCTTAGGCGCTAGCCGATATGGAGAGCGTGACACAGGCTTCACACCTGGCACTCACTCAATCGTGAAATCTATCTCGCGCTGAGGCGGGGATCCAGGAAGATCTGCAGGGAACACATCAGGGTACTCCGATACCACTGAAAAACAATCCAGCACGGGCTTTGGCTTTGCAACCTCCACTAGTGTAAAGAACAGTTCTGCACCAACACGAACCGCCTTCACCACCTGAAGAGCAGACATCAACGTCTTGCTCGACCCCTTTAAGCCCGTAAAAGTCATCTCACGACTTGCTCCCAGCTTGACTTCCTTGCGACCGCAATAAATATAGGCTTGCTGCTCCGAGAGCCAGTCCATGCCAAATATAACGTCGAACTCCACCAACGGAAGTAACGACGCTTGCAGATCGATCTCCCGATTCCCAATACGAATCTTAACATCGCAGATCCTATCCGCGCGCATCGAACGCCCATTGGGCAACAACACATCCAACTTATCCTTCGCCATCGAAGAAGAGACTCCGATGCGTGATATAAATCCCTCAGACAAGATGTAGTGTGAAGCTCCCGTATCGAAGAGTGCACTTGCCGGATTTTCACAAATCAAAACAAGCCCTAAACAAACAGTGGTAAGGTAACATGTGCATAACAAGTATTTAAAGAAATTAACTTGCCATAAATTAAAACGTACCTGTCACCACATACACCTGTTTGATGGCCTCCTGTTGGCCAAGATTATACACCCTTGGTTGGGCCGGAGCATAATGGGACGCGGTCGACTCCACCGCCTTGCCATTTTCTTCATAAGTTGCTCCTGGCTTTCTTTCGGACGTGGTACGTCCGCTCCGGCACTCACGAGCATAATGCCCCGGCTTCCCACAGTTGTAACATGTGCCCGGGATCCGTCCCATAGTCGCCCCAGAAGCACCAGCAGAGGGGCTGGACCCGATGTCCTAGCTTTCTTGTTCCACTTCCGGAACACAGACTTTGAGGTGTTCGACAGTCTGAACTCCGACTTCTTATCACCCAAGCATTTCTTTGCTTGTATATTCTTCATGTCCTTCTCTAAGGACCGGGCCGTGTTGACCAAGGTCAAGAAACCCTGCGTCATCGGCCCCGAGAGTAGTAACCACAACTCATCTCTCAACCCTTCATAGAATCGATTCATCTTGCGCTCCTCATCCGCTATGGTGGAGCTAGCATATCGACTCAAACGAGTAAACTCGTGGAGATATTCATCCACGCTATTGTCTCCTTGAACCAACTTCAGTAACTCATTCTCCAACGCTATCCTCTGCGCCGAAGGGAGGTATCTAGCCAAGAACAATCTTGAGAACTCATCCATCGAGACATCAACAAGTTGTCTACCTCTCAATAGGTGCAGCTCCAATCCTTCCCACCACAATCTCGCTTCACCATCCAAAAGGAACGTAGCAATGGTGGTCATTTGCCACTCCTCCATCTCCGTTGCTGTAATGACTCTCTTCACCGCAGAGAGCCAGTCTTCAGCTTGAGATGGGGTTCCCAACCCCGAGAATACCGGAGGATTAAAGCTCATGACATGCTTGAGCTGTCTCTCTGTTGCCCTCCTTGGCACCACCAGCTCCACTACCACCTGTTCCACTCTCCTTGGCTCAACCTCTGGAAGCGGTTCCTGCTCCATCGCATGAGCGGGCTGCTGCATTTGCCTTGCAGGCTGCGCATTAATCATCGCCAACATTGCTTCGGCCACCAATCGTATGGTCTCAGCCGATGGAGATGTTGTAGGAGCAACATCTGGTGCACTGCTAGCCTCAGAAACTCGACGTTCCGACGGCCCAACAACACTTCTGGTCACCTATAGTGGTAAAACACACCATTAAGCGACCAAATAAAATTGCAAACAGTAATTATAGGAACACGCAGGTTCCCCAAACACGTGTATTTTCATTCTTAAGTGGACATTCATGGGTTCTTTTACTGTTATAACAATGACGCACACACATGTGCTCACCACCCCTTAAAAAGAATTCGTCCACGAATTAATTTTAAGCCCGACCAAAACTAGTAGTCTGATACCAGATTTTTTGGGGGGTGTTACAATTTGGCCTTCGAGGGCCGGCTTCGTAATTTGGGCTTTAGCCCGATATTGACCGCTTGGTCCAGCAGCACCTGCAAGCAACAAAACCACCGCACGGTGGCAAACAAAGGCAACGGTCAGTAATGCTGACCAAATTATAACAATCTCGCCCCCAACTCGGGGCGGCGATGCTCCTTCCCTGCATTTTTATTAGCATAACCAAGCAGTATATAAATTCATTGCATCACAGGCGTTGGCACGCATGGCCACACGCCCCGTGCTCTCAGGGCACATTCTCGGTGATCATAGTCTAAGCCCGTTGACTCACCACCATCTCCAGGACGACAATCTCTCGTGAGCAAATTGGTCTTTTAGGCAGATGTTACGACACTTTAATGTCATCAACAACCTATGTCATGACACTTTAATATAATCGACTGCAAGACCCGACCTCTATGCCCTCGGCATAAAGCAGGAACGGTTCCACTCAACCCGTTGCTCACTTGCCACGACATTTTAATATCATCGGCACGAGTTAAGTTTCCCTGAAGCCCGTGAATCGAACGTACAATATTACATAACCCAGTTATGTACAAGTTGGCTCCTAGGCCCACAAGTTGGCAAGATCACGCATCCGCCCAGTTTTACGGGTGCACCTTTGGGTTAATCCCCAAGGCTCCCTGTTGCAAACTACCACGTAGAAAACCCGAAAAACAACCAATCGCACGGAGTCTTCTCCGGCATTTATGCAATGCAACATCACCGATCCAGACCAACATGTCCGGGTAAGCTTCACACAGCATACCTATGTCCGTCCTCGAATATGGACTCTATACAACGCGGAATTTATATATCTACCCGAAGGAACGCCTCCAACTCACTGCAAACTCGCTAGAGCGGGCTTCCTATGCAAAGAAGGAGAGCTTCAAATGCTCAAAAAGATAATTGTTACCCTAGCGTTCTTCCTCGGCGCCATAGAAATGTAAGCAGATGAAAAGCACCGCACTCTCTTTGCCTCCGTAGATCTGAAGTCGGCTCACGATTTGGAGCTTCGAAGCTCCTCCAATGGTGGGATCTAGCTTCTTCTTCCTCCTTTGCTCTCACCTCTCTCTTGACTTAGAAAGAGAACCACTCAAGTAAGAATGATGGTTTCAAAGGTCCAATCCCGGGTATATCTAATCAGGAACAACCCCCAGCCGTTGGATCCCAAATTAAAGAAACGAACGACCTTGATTCGGGCCTGAAATATACAATCTGGACCGAACACGGCCTGGCACACGCCCGTGTCCAGGACCGTGTCCGTCATTCTCCATCAAAATCGATGCTCCTGGAACAACACATGGGCATCTGACGCGCCCGTGTTCGACCTAACATGCCCGTTTTCCAACTGACATGGCCGCGTGACTCCTTCGACACAGCCCGAAAACAACCCGAGACTAACACGGGTATTGGACACGCCCGTGTCCTAACCCGTGTCCACTCGAATACGCCTGGGCTCCAAGCCATGTTCATAGTCTTGACACTTTATCCAGCAAAGTTCGTCGACTGCCTGACACGGCCTTGGACACGCCCATGTCCTAGGCCGTGTGCCTTGTCTCGACACTTTGTCGAGCGAAATTCGTCGACTCCCCGGGCCGATCGTCGACACGGGCTCAACACGCCCTGAGACACGCCCGTGTCTCAGGCCGTGTTCTATGCTCGATGATTCTCGACTCCAAAATCGTCGACCTCTCGAACAAATCATCGACTCCAGCCTGACACGCCCTGGGACACGACCGTGTCCCAGGCCGTGTGCCCCCTTCCAGATTCCAAATATGGCCCAAAACATCTCCCGTCGCTCTTTTGAGTTTCGGGGCGTTACAGATAATGGGTTGATGATGAAGGTCAAGTTTATACGCATTGAGGACTCGGAAGTCAAGCGGCTACGCAACAAAGAGATCAGGATGGTCAATGTCTGTTGGGATAATTGCGGTCGGGAGGAGCTCTCGTGGTAGCGAGAGCAGACCATGCTTGAGGAGTACCCGGAGTTATTTCACTCAGGTACCGTTTAAGTTTTGTTTTATCTTTCCTTTATGTAATTTCGGGGACGAAATTCTTTTAAGAGGGAGAGAGTTGTAACGCCCCGAAACGCAAAAGAGCGACGGGAGGCGTTTTGGGCCAAATTTGGAATTTGGAAGGGGGCACACGGCCTGGGACACGGGTGTGTCCCAGGGCGTGTCGTGTGAATTGGTCGAGAGGTCGATGAATTTTGGAGTCGACTATTGTGAAGATAGGGAACACGGCCTAGGACACGAGCGTGTCCATGGCCGTGTCAAGTGGTCGATGAACTGTGCTCGACAAAGTGTCGAGACAGTGAACACGACTTAGAGCACAGGCTTGTTCGGGTATGACATGGCTGTGTCAAATAGGACATGGGCATGTCCAAGACCCATGTGTGTCTTGGGTTGGTGTTTGTCCTGTGTCGATGGAGGAACATGCCCGGGAACACATGCGTGTACTGGATGACACAGGCGTGTCAGGTAGAACACGGGCGCGTCGGGTACCCGTGTGTATTTCAGGACACGTCGGTTTCGACGGCGTATGGGGAACACGGCCCTGGACATGGGCGTGTCACAGGCCGTGTTCGGTGATGTAGGCCACTACCGCGGACACTAGACGGGTTAAGGGAATGAAACGAACGCCACACTCAATCCACAATCTCTCACGCACTAGATTCAATCGCAGCGCACTCGCAAGCGTGTTATTACAGTTCACCAACGTACGGTAGCCACTCCGCGGGAAGGTCAAACGAACGGCGATAGGCCGACGTTCTCCCAAGCTAAAAGGACCAATATTGGGTCCGACCGAGCGAAAGTTGTACCAAGAGAGATCTACCCAAAATGCGATCGAAAAACGGTAGATCTCTCCCAACAAAAATGCGGGGCTCGCCAAACCCTTTTCGGAAATATCACGATTTAGATCGATGCAAATCCAAAGGAAAACCACGAAGAATCTAACGATTCAAATCCAACGCTAAATCTTTCCGACCACTAGAACATCAAGAGGGAATCACACGTGAGTGGAGAGGATCGTTACCCAAGTCGGAATAGATGATTCCGACTATCTTGAAGGGTCGCTCTTCCGCAGTTCCGCCGGAGTCGCGCCGGATGGAGAGATAGATCGTCCGCCTTGGCCGCTTCACACCAAAGTCCAGATTTTTGCCGTAGAAGGAGGCCTTTACGGTCAAAGCTTTATGTGAAGTGGGGCTGCCCGGTTCTCGTTGAAGGGGCTGCTCGGGTGGAGGAGGAAGGTGGCCGACCGGCTATGGAGGGTGGAGGTCAGGTTGGAAGGGGTGAGTGGAAATGGTGGCTTTGATGAGGGAGATGGGGGCTGGCCGAAATCTTTTGAGGGAGAGAGGGAGAGGTGGGTGGCGGTTGTGGAAGAGGGGAGTGAAAAAACAAAAGGTTGGCCGAAATTTTAGAGAGAGAGAGTGGGGAAGAGGAGGGTGGCGGCTAGGAAATGTAGAGAGAGAGAGGGTTTAGCAAGAAAGGAAAGCCTAGGGTTTTTTTTTCTCATTCAACTTAACTTAAACAAAGCATACATGCCTATATATAGGCTTAAAATAAGTCTTGGCTATATGTAGCCCAAAATAAAAATAAAAACAACACACAAAATGGCTACATGCAGCCCTCAATACAATATCCCAAATAAAATAGCATACTGAAAATAAGATAAATTTAAAGATAAATTTAACTATATATTTGTCTTGCGCCGAGGGCGGAAATTGTAGCGCCGCTCCATACGAACACCTCGGCGACGCGAGTCCTTTGTTGGAGACGAAGGAGGGTCTTCCGTTAGCGTGCCGTCATCAACAACTTGGGGGCCGTCGTCAACTTGGGAGCCGTCGTCAACTTGGGGGCCGTCGTCAACTTGGGGGCCGTCGTCGCCACCAATCCTCCCCCTCTTAAAAGTACTCATCACCGATGAGTTGTCTTGAAGATACCGTCGGAGAAGAACACCATCCAAGAGAGCCACTTCCGCTTCCGGGAGCCAAGAGTCATCAGAGGCGGGCGATCACGCCAGCGGATCAAGTAGCGGCGCACATCGCCATCAGCAGTGGGAAACACATCATCCTGGAGAATCCTGTCGGGCAAAAATGCGGTTCTGGCAAACCTGGGAAAAGCATTAGGCAGCAAAGGGGGGAAAATCTATATCATCAACATGTAGCGTACCTCCGTTGGAGACCGACGGAGAGAGCGAGCCCTTACCCCCCTCAACCCCATGCCCATGAGAATCTGTAGTGGAACTAAACGGATAGGAAGATAGTTCTAGTGGCGGAGCAATATATGGCGTTAAATCCGAAACATTAAACACAGGGGAAATACCCCAATCAGTGGGCAATTCCAAAAGAAAAGCATTGTCTCCCAACCGTTTTAAAATCCGAAAAGGTCCAGCTCGTCGATCCGCTAACTTTTTTAAGGTGCCCGTAGGCAACCGTTCATGGATGAGACGTACCATGACTAAATTGCCCACTTTCAAGGGAGACACTCTCTTATGTGCGTTGGCATGAACTTGATAAGACGCGTATTGAGTGGTAAGCGTTTCATTTATGCGTTTGTGAAGATCATGGATGTGAGAGGCAAAGTCCTGTGCAAATTGACTTGACTTAAACGATGGCGGTAACGGAAGCAAGTCAAGGGGCACGAGAGCTTTATAACCGTGCACGATCTCATTCGGGGACAAACCCGTTGACCTATTTTTGGAATTATTATATGCCAACTGATCATGAGGGAGGATAAGGTCCCATGTACCCTTGTGGTCTCCCACAAGGCATCGAAGCAAACTACCTAAACTTCTGTTCACAACTTCTGTTTGCCCATCCGTCTGCGGATGGTACGCGGAAGAGAATAGAAGTTTGGTGCCCATAATCCTCCACAGGGTCTTCCAAAAATAACTAGTAAATTTCACATCCCTATCAGTAACTATAGACTTCGGAACTCCTCGATGGCCTACCACCTCTTTAAAATATAATTGTGCGATGTGTGACGCGTCGTTGGTTTTATTGCACACGATAAAATAAGCCATTTTAGAGAAACGATCTACAACAACTAAGATAGAGTCGTGACGTCGAAATGTGATTGGGAGGCCGAGAATGAAGTCCATGCTAACGTCTTCCCAAGGAATAGACGGAATCGGAAGAGGGGTATAAAGCCCCGCATTAGTTTTGTTCCCCTTAGCCAGTTGGCACGCTCGGCAACTACCCACGATCTTACTAACCATGGCCTTAAGACCGGGCCAATAAAACTTGTCTTCAACTAACGTGATCGTCTTGTCACGGCCAAAGTGTCCCCCTAACCCTCCACCATGCAATTCCCACACTATGAAGTGGCGTAGGGAGGAACGGGGAATGCAAAGCTTCGAATGGTTAAATAAGTAGCCGTCTCGAATGTAAAAAGAAGTAATGGTTGTCGGCGAGTCATCTTGCTTGGCGAAATAGATATCCTTAAAATCTGGGCAGTGGACGTACTCGTCCTTAATCCTATCGAAGCCAATCACCTTTACTTCTAGCGTGGAGAGCAATAACGAAACACGACTAAGGGCTTCGGCTACGCGGTTGAGAGTCCCCTTGAGGTGTTTGATAATGAAAGTGTACTCCTGTAGATAGGAGACCCATTTGGCATGTCTAGGACTAACCTTAGTTTGAGAGTTAAGAAACCTTAGCGCTTCATGATCGGATAAGATGACAAACTCCTTAGGAAGTAAATAATGCCGCCAATGTTGGAGGCATCGAATGACCGCGTAAAACTCCCGATCATAATTGGAATAATTTAATTTTGGACCTGCTAGTTTCTCACTGAAATACCCCACAGGGTGGCCTTCCTGACTCAACACTCCACCAATTCCCACTCCAGACGCATCACATGACAACTCGAAAACCTTGGTAAAATCCGGTAGTCGCAAAAGGGGGGCTTCCGACATGCGCGATTTAATTAATTGGAACGCCACAGCGGCTGAGTTCGTCCATGTAAATTCACCTTTTTTCATGCACTCGGTAATAGGGGCCATAATGCTACTAAAATCCTTAATAAATCGCCGATAAAATGTAGCGAGCCCGTGAAAACTCCTAACATCCCGAATGTTGGCGGGCTCGGGCCAATCTCTAATGGCTTGCACTTTCTTGGGGTCTACGTGGATCCCCTTCGAACTCACAATATAACCGAGGAACTCAACCGATGTCACATGGAAGGTACACTTCTTAATGTTCACGAATAATTTTTCCGATCTCAGTGTGGTAAGGATGGTTCTTAAATGTGACTCATGATCAATCGTGGAGGTGCTAAATACCAAAATATCGTCAAAATATACCACGATGAATTTTCCCATATAGGGTTGGAAGACGTGGGTCATCATCCTCGAAAACGTACTCGGCGCATTGGAAAGTCCAAACGGCATAACTAACCACTCGTAGAGCCCTTACTTAGACTTAAAGGCGGTTTTCCACTCGTCACTTTCCCTAATTCGGATCTGATGGTAGCCACTCCTAAGATCCAATTTCGAAAAAATCGTGGCACTGGCTAACATGTCCAATAAATCATCCAAGCGAGGGATGGGAAAGCGATATTTAATAGAGATTTTATTAATGGCTCTACTATCCACACACATCCTCCAAGAGCCGTCCTTCTTGGGGGAAAGTAAGGCGGGTACGGCACACGGGCTCTTGCTGTGGCGGATAAAACCCTTTTGCAATAAATCCGAGATCTGGGTTTGCAACTTGTTGAAGTATTAGACCGGGCGGCTTAGCGGTCTGATCCAGCGGTTTGTTTACCGAGCGGTCTGGCGGTCTCTCTGGTGCCTGGAGACCGGGCGGTCTATCGGTCTACCTCTGCGGCCTGTTCTATCCTGCTGGAGTTGCCGAGCGGTTAGCCCATCTGTCTAACCGCGCGGCCTATGCGGTCTCCATTATTCTAGCCGCCCAGTACTGTAAATGTTTAGTCCCACATTATTTGTATACTCTCTTTCTTATCTCCTCCATTCTATATAAGGGAGGCCATACCTTTGTAAATGATATCTTTTTTGAATAATAAAATTTCAATTATTCAAAAGTTTATTCGCTTGTTCTCTACTTTTCGCTTCTTGTCTCTACTTTCTAACATGGTATCAGAGCACACGGTCATTTCCTTCTGATTCTGTGCGCTCTCTGTCGTTCGCGGCTTGTTTTCCGCGTTCTGCGACTTGCTTCGCGACTTGGTTTCTCTCTGTCTGCGCGGCTTGTTTCTATCCGCGCGGCTTGTTTCTGTCCGCTGCCCTGTTCGCGCGGCTTGCTTCTTCTTACTTCTCTTCTCCTACTGCTCTTTGTCGCAGCGACCTGTTTCCTTGTCGCCGCGCTCCTTGTTCTTTCCTACCGCTCCGACTTCCTAGTCGTTGCGGTCTGTCCCTATCCGCGTGTGTTGTCTCTTTACTCGCGGCTTGCTGCTGTGATCTGCCTGACCGTGCGGGTTGTTCCTTTCTCACCCGCATCTTGGTCGCGGTCACCAGCTCTTCTCCTCTCTTCTGTTCGCTCGGCCTTTTTAGTCCGCGCGACCTCTTCTCCGCTGTGCCTTTGACCGCCTTCTCTCAGCTGCTGTGATCTGCCTGACCGTGCGGGTTATACCTTTCTTACCAGCATCTTGGTCGCGGTCACCTGCTCTTCTCCTCTCTTCTGTTCGCTCGGCCTTTTCAGTCCGCGCGACCTCTTCCCCACTGTGCCTTTGCGTCTTTCAAGCCGCTACTGTTCGCGCGGCTTCATCTGTTTCCTAACCGCTTCTGTTCGCGCGGCTTCTTCTGCTTGCCGGGTTCTATGACTACCTCCGGTCTCACCACTACTCCTGCAGCTCCTTCTCCTCCTCCTCCTTCGGGCAACCTTGGCACCCTTTCCAAGCTTGTTGGTTCCAACTATCCCGATTGGAGCGTTTCTTTCACCTTTCTCCTTCGTTCTCAACGCAAGCGTCATCACCTCACCGATGACCCTCCTCCTCGCACCTCTCCTGAGTTTGATGACTGGGATGCGAGTGATGCTCTTGTCCGCACCTGGCTGGCCAACAGCCTTTCTGATGAGTGCCTTCCCGTCATTCGCCATGATGAGACGGTCAAGGCCGCCTGGCTTCACCTCGCTGCTCTCTATTCTAAGGGGGGCCAGACGTCCCGCATTTATACTCTCTATGCGGACCTCTTCGCCCGCCCTTCCATGTCACCGGCTGCGGCTTATCAGCAGGTTCAGGCTCTTGGTGCTGAAATCCTCCAGAATCGCCCCTTCTCCGCGGACTTGGCCGACCAGCACAAACACTTCCAGGAACTCCTGGTTGTTTGTTATCTTCTTCGTCTTCCCGACTCTTATGATATGATCCGCCAGCAGATCTTGGGTGAGGCGGAATCTCCTACTTTGGATGCCACTGCGGCTCGCATTGCCGCCGTTACTTCGCTCCTCCAGCGGCCTCTGTTGGCCTCCCCCCCTTCCCAGGACTCCTTTGCTCACCAAGCTCAGCGGGGGGGCCCCAGTGGCCGTGGCTCCTCTGGCGGACGGGGTTCCTCTCGGTTCCTCTGCTCTCACTGTGGTCGTACTGGCCATACTGTTGACCGCTGCTGGCAGAAACATCCTCATCTTCGCCCTTCCGGTGATGCTCCTTCGGCCTCCGCCTCTTCTAGGCCGTCTGCCTCTGTGGCCACGACGTCAGGTAGTGCCCACGTCGTCACCCAAGGTAAATGATTGATTGACTCCGGTGCCACCAATCATATGACGGGCAACCCTCATTGCTTCTCCCGTCTTGAGACCCATGACCGCTTACCCCCAGTTCGTGTGGCGGATGGTTCCCCGTCCCCGGTTCATGGGACGGGCATGGTTCAACTCACTCCATCGCTTTGCTTGGAGGATACCCTCTATGTCCCAAAGTTCCCGTGCAATTTGTTATCAGTTACTACTTTATTCCGGCAACTTCAGTGCTCCGTCTTATTCACTCCCACTACTTGTTCTTTTCAGGACCCGAGGACCCAGCAGACGATTGCTACTGGGACTGAGAGCGGCGGCCTCTACTTCCTCGACGATGTTTCCGCTCTATCTGCCTACTCCTCCTCCACCGATCTCGTTCAGTGGCATCTTCGTCTTGGACATCCTCCTCCTCGGCTTATTCGTCAGCTTCTGCCTCACTTACCTCCTACCAGTTCTCCGCTCAACTGTGATGCGTGTCAGCTTGGCAAACATCATCGCTCCTCCTTCCCACCAAAGCAAGGCCGTGGCTCCTCTCGCATTTTTGATCTTATTCATTCTGATGTATGGGGTCCTGCTCCTACCCTCACAGTTGGTCGGGGCAGTTCCTATTTTGTCACTTTTATCGATGATTTTACTAGATGTACCTGGGTGTATCTCTTAAAAGATCGCTCTGAACTATTTTCTGTTTGACAATCATTTTACTTTATGATTAAGACTCAGTTTGCTATTTCTATTAAAGTCTTACGTTCTGATAATGCCAAGGAGTATCTGACTCATGAGTTCTCCGCGTTCTTTCACAAACATGGCCTCCTTCATCAAACAACTTGTGTTTACACCTCCCAGCAGAATGGGGTGGCGGAGCGTAAAAACCGTCACCTGCTTGATGTTGCGCGTACTCTCATGACGCAGATGCACGTCCCTCGCTCCTACTGGGGCTACGCTGTGCTCCTCGCCTGCTATCTCATCAATCGCCTTCCCTCCGCGGTTCTCCACGGCCAGAATCCCTTCTCCCTTCTCTACCCCCACCAGGAACCTTTTCCTCTTCCTCTCCGTGTCTTTGGCTGTACGGCCTTTGTTCACGCTCCCTCCGCTACCCGCGACAAACTTTCCCCCCGTTCCACCAAGTGTGTCTTTTTGGGGTACTCTACCACTCAAAAAGGCTATTGCTGCTTTGATCCCCTTCTCCGCAAGCAGTTTGTCTCCGCAGATGCGACGTTTTTCGAAAATGCTTCCTATTTCTCTCCTTCCTCTTCTCTTCCTTCTCTACCTTCTGATATCTCCGTTCCTTCCACACCTCTTCACGTTTTCCCACCTTCGTCTACTCCTCCACCCACTCCTTCCCAGTCCGTCTTCCCACCCACCCCTCCACCCTCCTCTCTGCTGCCGTCTCTCTCTAGTCCCGGGCCAGCCTTCTCCGCTACGGACGCTCCGGTCGCTGACGCTCCTGTCACCGACGCTCCCGTTGACCTGGATGTTCCCATTGCCCTTCGCAAAGGGGTGCGGGCGTGTACTCAACACCCGCTCACGGCTGTTGTTTCTTATGATCAGCTTTCTCCTTCTCGCAGGTCTTTTGCCTTGGCTATCTCTGCTACCTCTACTCCCCGTACCTACCAGGAGGCTCTCGCTCTCCCTCATTGGAAGTCTGCCATGGATGAGGAGATGACTACTCTTACTGAACGGGGTACCTGGACCCTGGTTCCTCCTCCCGTGGGCACTGATGTGGTTGGCTGTCGCTGGGTATTCGTTGTAAAGTTTCGCCCCGACGGCACTGTGGATCGCTACAAAGCCCGGCTGGTGGCCAAGGGCTTTACTCAGACTTATGGCGTTGATTACTTTGATACCTTCTCTCCGGTTGCTCGCCTCAGCACCATCCGGGTTCTCTTTTCTGTGGCTGTTAACCGGGCTTGGGCTATTTCCCAGCTTGATGTGAAGAATGCCTTTCTCTATGGCGATCTTCAGGAGGACGTCTATATGGAGCAACCTCCTGGGTATGTTGCTCAGGGGGAGACACGTGTCTGTCATTTGAAGAAGGCCATTTATGGCCTAAAGCAGAGCCCTCGGGCATGGTTCGAAAAATTCAGTGGTATTGTGGCAACCATCGGCTTTCAAAGGAGTTCGGCTGATCACTCCTTATTCATTCGCAAAACGGCCTCGGGACTGGTGGTTTTGGCCGTATATGTGGATGATATTCTCCTTACTGGTGATGACCGAGATGGGGTGGACTTGACGAAGAAGCACCTCCGTCAGCACTTGGTCACGAAGGATATGGGCTCCCCAAAATACTTTTTGGGGATAGAAATCTCTCGGAAACCTGACTCCTTGGTTCTCTCTCAACGGAAGTATGCCCTTGATCTTCTTCGAGAAGCAGGCTTGATAGGTGCCAAACCAGCTCATCTTCCCATGGCTGTTGGAGAAGACAAAACATGGACGGATGAATCGCCTCTTCTATCTGATGTCACACGGTACAGACGTTTGGTAGGCAAACTCATCTATCTCACGGTGATTAGACCCGACATCGCCTACGCTGTAGGAAAGGTCAGTCAGTTTATGCAAGCTCCCAGGGAGTGTCATCTTCAGTCCGCCCTGAAGATTTTAGAGTATATCAAAGCAGCACCGGGCAGAGGGTTACTCTTCCAGAAGAATGGCCATCTGAGGGTTGAGGCCTACTCAGATTCAAGTTACGCGGATGACAAAGGCGATCGTAAATCCACGTCAGGTTTTTGTACCTTTGTTGGAGGTAATCTCGTGAGCTGGAAGAGCAAGAAACAGTCTGTTGTTTCCAGATCCAGTGCCGAAGCAGAATACCGGAGTATGGCGTCAACTACGTGTGAGTTAAAGTGGTTGCGGGCTCTCATGCTTGACCTGGGCGAGGTATATGACTGTCCTCTCCCTATGTTCTGTGGCAACAAGGCCGCTATACACATATCCAGAAATCCGGTCTTCCATGAGAGAACGAAGCATATAGAGGTTGACTGTCACTTCATTCGGGAGGAGATTTTGAAGAAACAGATTTGTACTCCTTTTGTCACCTCTGACAAGGAGTTGGCAGATATCTTCACCAAGCCGGTTTCTACTTCCTTCTTCCGCATTTGTGACAAGCTGGGCATGATTGATATCTATGCTCCAGCTTGAGGGGGAGTGTTGAAGTATTAGACCGGGCGGCTTAGCGGTCTGATCCAGCAGTTTGTTGACCGAGCGGTCTGGCGGTCTCTCTGGTGCCTGGAGACCGGGCGGTCTATCGGTCTACCTCTGCGGCCTGTTCTATCCTGCTGGAGTTGCCGAGCGGTTAGCCCATCTGTCTAACCGCGAGGCCTATGCGGTCTCCATTATTCTAGCCGCCCAGTACTGTAAATGTTTAGTCCCACATTATTTGTATACTCTCTTTCTTATCTCCTCCATTCTATATAAGGGAGGTCATACCTTTGTAAATGATATCTTTTTTGAATAATAAAATTTCAATTATTCAAAAGTTTATTCGCTTGTTCTCTACTTTTCGCTTCTTGTCTCTACTTTCTAACACAACTCTAAGTGCGCGGAGGGGTTTAGCCGATAATGTGGGAGGTTGGGCAATGACGAGCCCGGAATGAAATCAATGGCATGTTGGATTTCCCGCAACGGGGGTAATTCAGCCGGTAGCTCTTCCGGGTACACATCCACAAACTCTTCTAGGAGGTTTCTCAACGCCGACGGCAAGTTCTCAAAAGGGGCTGCGTCTTCCTTAACTTGTAGGCACACTAAGTCATAGAGGACCCCATCTACAAAGGTAGTACGCTTCAATTCTTTCCTTCCTATCAGGCTCAACGTCTTCTTCTCGACCGGGACGACTGTATCCTTCGAGGGGGCTGAAGGATCTTTTGGCGGGGCGGGTTTTAAGAGGATGGTTCTGCCATTAAATTTAAACTCGTAAGTGTTGGCCCGACCAAAATGGGTGACGTCATGATCGTACAACCAAGGGCGACCCAACAAGACGTGGCACGCATCCATAGGGATGACGTCACACCAAATCTGCTCAGAATAAGCTTTGATGGTAAGGGGTACCAAGCATCGCTTCGTCAAAGGGAGGGACGACTTGTCTACCCATGCCACTTTATAAGGGTGAGGGTGTGGCTCGGCAACAAGAGACATTCGTCTCACCGCGGCTTCAGAAATTACGTTCATGCAACTACCGCTATCGATGATCAACCTACACCATTTTTCACCACTCTTAAAATTCAACGTGAAGATGTTCGTCCTATTCCAATCGTCTAACGCTCGAGGGGTCGCCAGGATACACCTCATAACCATCATACGGGGGTCATCCTCCATATCACTAGGCACTCCGTCCGACTCGCTCTCTTCGCCCGCCTCGTAAGTAATGTCGTCGGCCCCACCAGCGGAATCTAACAGGGCTAATGGTCTGGGTGTAGTAGGACAATCACTAGCATAGTGCCCTTGGACCCCGCAAGCGTAACAGGTGACATTCGTTCTGTTGACCCGACCCACCGGGACTCTCTCACCAGAGGGGTTTCTATCATTCCTAGCCGTTACGACTATGGAGGTTGAGTCGGGGGACTGATACTTTCCTTTAGCCTTATAGGTGGCGGTGGGAGGTGGTCCTAAAATGGACTTCCCCTTTTGGAACGAGCGAGACTTGCCCTTAAGCGCGTTGTGCTGCTCAATATCTAAGGCAGCGTTGAAAGTGGTGTGCAAATCGGTGTGACCATAACGCAGAAGCTTTCCTTGGATGTCGGGGTTTAGTCCCTTACGGAACCTGGAGAGGGTGACCTCGGGCATCTCTTTCACGTCACACCTAACCATCATGTCCTTCAGCAAACTCATATACTCAGACACCGACCTAGTCCCTTGCTTAAGGGTGGCTAAATCATCGAACATTTATGTTCGATGGTAAGTAGGGACGTACTGTTCCGTTAGCCTAGCCTTCATTGCATCCCAGCCTATGGGCAACACTCCGTTCTCGACCCTCATACGCCGCTCCTCATTCAGCCAAAATATCTTAGCGCGCCCTAGCAACTTCATCCTCGCTACTCGCACCTTATCCGCGTCGTTCAGGGTATACCACTCGAAGTAACATTCGATCTCCATGATCCAGTCCTGGAAGACTTGGGGATCACCTAAACCATCGTAGGATGGTGGCTTGACTCGGACAGCCCGAGTAAGGTCAAACTCGTACGGTGCTCGTTGGGCGTTCTCATTAGGAGGGTGGGGGTAAGGGTTGTGATGCTCTCCCACCCGTGGGTGAGCGGGTTGATTACGGGGTGCCCCGTGTGGTAACCCCAATCCGTGAAGTGCTTCCCTAATGGCCGTCAACTGCTCCGTGAAATCCTGACGGAGCTCCTCAATCTCCGTGAGGGGACGACCCTCACCCCGGTCCTCATCCATGTTAGACGACGATGGAGGATATTCCGTACTGAGCCTAGTACGCATGCAAATGGAAGACAACAGATTCAGACAGACCAAAGAAGGAATTAATCACGCTTAATGACTATAGGAAAATAAATTTTTTTTTGATTTTCTTGTGGGAAATAAAAAGAGGATTATTAAAAAATTTATTTTGATTTTTTTGGCTGAAAAATAAGAAAACTACGCCGCTATTGGCAGACCAAAGATAATTTTTTTTTTGAGATTTTTTTGTGACAACTAACGCGCAAACACAAGTGCAGGTTAACGTGCTAAAAGAGGGGAGGGTGCTAATTAAAAAATTGACAAGAACCTCGCTTTGATACCAAAATTTGATGTAGGCCACTACCGCGGACACTAGATGGGTTAAGGGAATGAAACGAACGCCACACTCAATCCACAATCTCTCACGCACTAGATTCAATCGCAGCGCACTCGCAAGCGTGTTATTACAGTTCACCAACGTACGGTAGCCACTCCGCGGGAAGGTCAAACGAACGGCGATAGGCCGACGTTCTCCCAAGCTAAAAGGACCAATATTGGGTCCGACCGAGCGAAAGTTGTACCAAGAGAGATCTACCCAAAGTGCGATCGAAAAACGGTAGATCTCTCCCAACAAAAATGCGGGGCTCGCCAAACCCTTTTCGGAAACATCACGATTTAGATCGATGCAAATCCAAAGGAAAACCACGAAGAATCTAACGATTCAAATCCAACGCTAAATCTTTCCGACCACTAGAACATCAAGAGGGAATCACACGTGAGTGGAGAGGATCGTTACCCAAGTCGGAATAGATGATTCCGACTATCTTGAAGGGTCGCTCTTCCGCGGTTCCGCCGGAGTCGTGCCGGATGGAGAGATAGATCGTCCGCCTTGGCCGCTTCACACCAAAGTCCAGATTTTCGCCGTAGAAGGAGGCCTTTCCGGTCAAAGCTTTACATGAAGTGGGGCTGCCCGGTTCTCGTTGAAGGGGCTGCTCGGGTGGAGGAGGAAGGTGGCCGACCGGCTATGGAGGGTGGAGCTCAGGTTGGAAGGGGTGAGTGGAGTTGGTGGCTTTGATGAGGGAGATGGGGGCTGGCCGAAATCTTTTGAGGGAGAGAGGGAGAGGTGGGTGGCGGTTGTGGAAGAGGGGAGTGAAAAAACAAAAGGCTGGCCGAAATTTTAGAGAGAGAGAGTGGGGAAGAGGAGGGTGGCGGCTAGGAAATGTAGAGAGAGAGAGAGAGGGTTTAGCAAGAAAGGAAAGCCTAGGGTTTTTTTTCTCATTCAACTTAACTTAAACAAAGCATACATGCCTATATATAGGCTTAAAATAAGTCTTGGCTATATGTAGCCCAAAATAAAAATAAAAACAACACACAAAATGGCTACATGCAGCCCTCAATACAATATCCCAAATAAAATAGCATACTGAAAATAAGATAAATTTAAAGATAAATTTAACTATATATTTGTCTTGCGCCGAGGGCGGAAATTGTAGCGCCGCTCCATACGAACACCTCGGCGACGCGAGTCCTTTGTTGGAGACGAAGGAGGGTCTTCCGTTAGCGTGCCGTCATCAACAACTTGGGGGCCGTCGTCAACTTGGGAGCCGTCGTCAACTTGGGGGCCGTCGTCAACTTGGGGGCCGTCGTCGCCACCATTCGGCCCAGATTTTACATTTCAGCTTCGAATCTTGGCCGTTCGTTTCATTATTTTGGGATCCAATGGTTGGGGGAAGTTCCTGGTGAGATATGCCAGGGAATAGGGTTGGAAATCCTTCATTTCAACCTACCATTCTCTTTCTAAAGATCTAGAGAGAGGGGAGAGCAAGGAAGAAGAAGGAGGCTAGATCTGGTCACCGGCGGAGCTTCGGGGCTACAAATCGCGAGCCGACTTCGGATCTACGGAGGCAAGGAGATTACGGTGCTTTTCATCCGCATACATTTCCATGGCGCTAAGGAAAAAACACTAGGGTAACGATTCTTATCCTAGGACATGTGAAGTCACTTTTCCTTTGAATAGGAAGCCCGCTCTCGCGAGTTTGCGGCGATTTGAGGCATTCCTTCGGGTTGACATGAATAGTCCCCATTATTTACATGTAGAGTCCGTAATCGAGAACGAACATAGGCATGATGTGTGAAGCCTACCCGGACAAGTTGGTCTGGATCAGTGATGTTGCATTGCATAATGGCCGGAGAAGACTCTGTGCGGATGTTTGTTTTCGGGTTTTCTACGTGGGAGATTGCAACAAGGAGCCTTGGGGATTAACTCCAAGGTGCACCCGGAAAACTGGACAGATGCGTGATTCTGCCAATATGGTGGCCTGGGAGCCAACTTGAACATAACCGGGTTATGTGAGTTGTATGATGGGAACGGGACTCGGGGTAACTTGACCCGCGCAGACGACTTAAATTGACGTTGCGGTGTGAGCAACGGGTTAGGCGGAACCGTACCCGATCTATGTGGTTCGGTTAGAGAGACCTAAAGTATGTGGTAATCGCCGTTGGCATAGATGGACGGTCTTAGGCAGTGGCCAGAAAGACCAAATACTCACGATATGTTGTTCGTCCAAGTTATGGTGGTGAGTCAGCGGACTTTGACCGTATTCACCGAGAATGTGCCCTGAGTGCACTGTGTGTGTGGTCGTGCATGCCCACACCTGTGATGAAGTGTTTAATCACTATGCTACTTGGTTATGCTAACAATGTGCAGGAAAAGAGCATCGCCACCCCGATTATGGGGGCGGGATCGTTATAATTTGTTCAGCATAGCTGACTGTTGCTTTTGTTTGCCACCGTTACGGTGGATTGTTTCTTGCAGGTGCTGCGGAGCTGAGCGGTAAATAGCGGGCTAAAGCCCAAGTTGCTGGGGCGGCCCTCGAAGGCCTAAATTAAGTGTTTAGTTGTTTATTCATGTGTGAACGGCCTACGTGCCTTAGTATGGAAGACACATTTTATTTGAGTAAACAATTGTAAGGCCTTAAGGCCATTGTACTTGTGTTTTATACTTCATTCCTATTATGTTTTGTAGTGGACATTCATGCTTGTGGGTTGGTTCTTTATTTTGCAACCTTTAATAATTGCTTCCGCTAGAATAACTCTGTGTAGGACGTTGGTTATTAGTTGAATGGTTTCCATTGAGTACCACCCGGACTGTCTGTGGTATATTGCGTCGGGCCACGGCCGGACCTACTGCTATATGTTATGTGACGGATAGGGGGTGTTATAGAAGGAGTAGCAAATGGAAGACCAAGTTGTTGCTACTTCACAAGCTCAAGCTGAATATTCCTGAAGAACACTTTCTAGAGCTGTGAAGAAGACTGGACTGAGTTATCTCAGCTCAGAAGGAGGAAGACATAGAGAATATATCTCTGGTGTCTAAACATCAACAACAAACCATTACTCTCTTTATAAGATCATTTGATCTGAGTGTAAGCCTAAAAAATAAAGACTGAGTGTAGGATCTTCTATAGATCTAGGGTAGGATTCAAGTGGTGAATCTGAGGTACGATCCAGGTTTGGATCTGAGTGGTAGGGCTATTAGATTGAGGTAGTAGAGTCATTCTATCTGAGTGGTAGGGCTATCGTCCTAGACTGAGTTATAGGACTTAGTGATAAGTCTGAGTTAGGTGGACTGTGGTTCTCTGATCTGTAGGAGCTTTGATGGCTCTGAGTGGTAGGGCTTTGTACCTGAGGTAGGTCTTGGATGAGACTAAGGGATCCTGAGGGATCTGAATTGTAAGCTCTTAGGAGCCGAGTTTGGAGAAGTGGCCTTATCTAACAAACTGTTAGAAAGGTGGGAGGGAGAGTGAATGTACCCATAATCTGGGGAACCACTATAAAATTCCTACTGTTTTGTGTTATTGTCATAAAAGATAACTTAACAAACTCACAACACACTAAAACAAAGCAAAAAAATATCAAAAGACTGAAAAACATATTCACCCCCCTCTAGGTGTTTAGGTACTCTTAAAACTAAAGTATTTCAAGTGGTATCAGAAAGAGGTTGCTCATAAAGGTCTTAACAGTTTGAGTTGATCTCCAAGAGTAGCATAAGTTTAACCTTATGGGTTCAGGAGAGAACTATAAGGAGCTAGGTTCCATGAAGCTTCTAATATACATGAATGAGATATTTGGGATCTGGAAGGAGAGTGACATGTCATTCATTAAAACATTTGACCCAAGAATCTTTATAATAGTTCAAGAGGGACCTTTAGTACACATGAAGGTCTTAGATCTGGATGCAATTGTCCAGACACCTAAGAAATACTTTGAGATGACCAAGGATGAGGTCATATTGGCTACAATGGACAAGTGGTCACAGAACATAATTGTTAGTGTCATTGATGACTCAACTTTTTTGAATCATGTCCACTGCAAAACTTCATAGGAAATGTGAGACACTTTGGTGATCTACATGGAAGGGACTGAAGATGTCAGGAATGATAGGAAATCCTTACTCAACCAACAGTATGAGGCCTTTAGGTAGAACAAGAAGGATAACATAGGTGATTGATATGAAAAATTCTTCAGAATAGTGAATGATTTGAGGACCTATGGGAGGGTCTTCAGCCATTATGAGCTGAATGACAAGTTCCTTAGATCTCTAACCAGAGTCTGGGACACCAAGATCTGTGCCATCAGGGAGGTGGCAAAGTTAGTTGATACTCCCCCTCGCAAACTATTTGGAAAGCTGCTCTCCTATTAGATACATCTATCTGCCAGGAAGGAGGAGGATATCATCAGCATATCTCAGGCCAAGGAAAATACTATGGCCTTCAAAGCTGAGAGCTCTAAGAAGAGCGAGGAGAGGATTGCCTCTCCCCCAAGGAGGCCTGCTGAATCAGATAACACAGAGCCAAGCACATCAAGCTGAAACATGTCTGATGGAGAATTTGTTGTCTTCTCTAGGAAGTTTCATAAGATGATGAAGAGGAAGCACTAGAGTATCCGACCTTCCACCCCATCTCATCACAAGAAGTACCATAACAAGGCAAAGAAGAAACACTCCAAGGGATATAGGTATGAATCTAAACCTAGTAAACATGTTTCTTCTAAAATTGTTTGTTATTGTTGCAGCAAGTGTAACGTCCCGTTCTACGCTAGGCCCCTCGCATGCGTTCTGAGTCAAGAGACTTGACTCAAGCTCGGGGTTCATTGGCCGAAGGGTTAAGGTTGAGTGATACTCAACGAATACTGGGGGAATGGACCTTAGATAAATTGAACCAAGGGAAATTCGTCAGATATTATCGAGGATATGCGACGAATTCGTCGAGTGTGATGACTATTCGTCGAGTATCTCTGGCTGATACTCGACGCACTCGATACCAGAACTGGAGATATTGGCCAAGTAAAATTCGTCGAATATTGCTGATGATATCCGATGAATTTGTCGAGTGTGATGTTATTCGTCGAGTATCGCAGGCTGACACTTGACACACTCATCGCTTGAACTTGAGATGTCGGCCAAGTAAGATTTGTCAGATAACACCAATGATGTACAACCCCATATTCGCTGAGCCAGACAAGGAGGCACAATGGTCACAGTTGGGTTAGCCGAAATGTTCCTGCCCTAAGGGAGATCTCGCCCAAAGAAGGCGAGACCGATTGCGCATGATCGTTGAACGTGGAACCGTAGGCCACGGTCGTCGAGCGCGACCTGCGCGGAGGCGCTTGCGCCCGAGCCAAGCCCCTATCTCAAAGAGTTCTCGCCTACTACGCCGGGCGAGAACGTTCGCGTGAGGCCCTAGGCAGAGGGGTCTCGCCACAGCTCTCGCCGAGTGGGGCCCAGGGCCTTAGGAAGAATGTCCTAATTACCCTCAGGAGAAATTACTTCAGTACCCTCAGAAAAACAGCGGGATTCGGCTATTGGCAGACCAACTAGGAGCTTTTCAGTAAATTCAGGGCAGCAAAATGCTATAAATAGACCCATAAGGGCTCCTTAGAAAGCAAGCTATCATTGTCTCTCAAAATTTCAGTGCTTTCTGAAGAGCTCCTAGCCCAGCTTTGGCTTTGGAGGGGAAGCTCTCAGGGATCTTCCGGGTGTGAGGTGGGACCTCCCTGCTGAGGCTATTGGGTCGGTCTTAGATCCTTAGAATCCAGTCAAGAGTTGAGACTTGAGAGAAGTAGGTTTTGGCTGCACCCCTTTTTCTTCGAACTTCAGTTGGGGTCATATTTGGCTTCAACAGTTCTGGTGCGGTGAGCGTGGAAGGCAGCTGATACAAGAAAGCCTTGAGTTTTGCTCCATGGCTGGAGGTGAAGGTGAAGGGTGAGGTTCTGGAGGATACCCCACCCGGGGAGAGGAAGCAATGAAGAGGATGCTGGATGAGTTTAGGAGAGAGGTTTTGCAAACAATCAGTTTGGTCTTCTCGGCAAGAGGCGAGTGGGCCACCCCTCAGGTCCCAATTGAAGAGGTCCCGCTCTTAGGCGAGAACGCCCCGGGGCAGCGCCCGGGGAAGGATGTCCCGGGGGAGGCTGGCGAGAGAGGCGTGGCGGCGCGAGAGCTATTCCCGGGCCAGAGCCAGCGCCCGGGCAAGGAGGCGCTGAAGGAACCGGGCGAGAAGGAGGCGGCGGTGCGGGAACTCTTCCCAGGGCACGGTCTCGCGGATCGGGCAAGTCAGCCGAGGCCGCGAGACGTACCTTCTCGCCAGGCAGGAGGCGAGAGCCCATTTAGCGAGCTCATCATCTCGACTCCGGTACCGGAGGGGTTCCGGGAGCCCGACATGTCCTACTACTCGGGGAAGGATGACCTGGTGCAGCACGTACAGTGGTTTGAAGACGTTGTGTCAATAAGGTAGATGACAGATGCCTTCAAGTGCCGGCTGTTCGCCATCACGTTGAAAGAGAAGGCTCGGGACTGGTTCCACTAGTTGCCAGCAAGGTCCATCTACTGTTTTGAAGATCTGCGGAGAAGTTTCCTGTTGAGGTTCTCAACCTCAAAGAAGCGGAAGAAGGAAGCGGAGTGTCTGTTTGCGGTGAGGCAGAGGCCAGATGAGACGCTGGGTCACTATGTTGACCGGTTCTAGGAGGAGATCCTTTTGGTCCAGGAGGTTCCAGGGTACGCGCTGATGCTGGCCTTCACCCTGGGGCTGAGACCGGGATTTTTTAGCATGGAGTTGAAGAGGGTGCCACCCCTCTCCTTCGAGGAGCTCATGGAGAGGGCGGCAAAGGAGATTGACTTCGAGAGAGCAAACCCAGCTTTCGCCAGGAAGTTGGCCAAGCTAGCAGAGGACGACAGGAAGGAACCAGCAGCGGGAAGGCAGAAGGAGCTGAGGGAACAGAGGGAGCAAAGGGAAGAAAGGAGAAGGGAGGAGCCCCGAAGGTTTGGGCAGCAGCAGGGTTGGGGGGCCCGGGAGCCGAATAACCGGTTAGGATGGGGGCCCCAGGAGGGTCGCCCCCAGGGCCCAGGAGAAGGCTATCAGGGGAGAGATAACCTGCGGGAGCCCCGGAGGTTCGATCGACCGGCATGGAGGCAAGAGCCGAGGGGTCGTCCCCCGCCACCGCAGGAGGCCATGGAAGTAGGGAGAGGGAGAGGAGCAGCCAAGGGAGCTCGAGGAGGTAGAAGAGGTAGGGGAGACGGAAGAAGGGGCGGGGGGAGGCGTTGCCTTTTTGTGACTTCCACCAGGAGGAAGGTCACGCAACGGCCACCTGCCCGGAGTTCTTAGAGTTGAGGGAGGCAAGAGGAGCAGGGAGGCAGGATCCACCGATGAGGATAGTGGAGGTGCAGTGGGGCGAAGTGGAAGACAGGTGCGAAGACCGGGTGGATGTAGGGACCCGGGGAGGAATCAGGGTGATTCACGGAGGAGTGGGGATTTAGGCAACCCGCAAGGGGAGCCTGCAAACCATGTACCGGAGGGGGGTGGCCTCCACCTCCCAGGTTCCCCCACCAGAAGAAAAGATTACTTTCTCATCAGCAGACATGCCGGACTATGAAGATCCATTCTGCGACGCCCTGGTGATCCACACGGCGGTGGAAAACTATACGGTCTCAAGGATACTGGTAGATAATGGGAGCTCGGTTAATGTCATCTTCAAGAATGCTTTTGATGAGATGAGGGTTGAAGGGAAGAGGGTCTTAGCGTCGGATGGACCTCTGTTCGGGTTCTCCGGGGAGAGAAAGGAGGTAGAAGGAGGAGTAGGGTTGCACGTAAGGTTGGGGGGCGTGTCGCGGAACTGCAGGTTCGTGATCGTGGACGCCCCGAGCAGCTATAATGCCATCTTTGGGCGCACCCTCATCAGCACCTTTCGCTGCGTCCCCTCCTCGTTCCATCAATGCCTTAAGTTCAACAATGGGGGGGTGCAGGTCAGGGTAAGAGGGGACCCAAAGGTGGCAAGGCAATGTTACGTTACAGCAGTCAACACCATTTCGTGGATGGCAGAGGCAGAAGAGTTGGAGATAGAGATGGCGGCCCTAGAGGAGGTTGTTGAGGATGAGGAGATGGTCTTAGAGGGGGAAATAGGGATAGCTGGGGAGGAAGTCGGAGGAGAGGAGACTGAGAAGCTGCAAGGAGATGTGCAGGTGGTCCCGGGGGACGGAGAGCAGGAGAGCCCGGAAGGGGCGTTAGAAGTAGAAGGGCAAGCGACGGAAGAAGTCGGGGACGAGGCCCCGAGGGGCGCAGAAGTCGAGCAGCAACAGTAGGGGGGGGGGGTAGAAGCGATGGAGATTGAGTAGGAGAGAGAAAGAGGAGAACTGGAGCTGGAGGAAGAGGCGAGGACCGGTAGGGAGCAGTCGCGGCTGGAGCCGGCCGAAGAAGTGGTGGAGATGGAGGTCTTCACCGACGCGGGAAAAGTACAAAGGGTGCGGGTCAGCGGGGGCTTGAGTCTCGAGGCCCGGGAGCAGGTGCGGGCTTGCATTTAGAGCAACGTTGACATCTTCGCTTGGAGCGCGGCAGACATGCCGGGCATCGACGCCGACATAGCCTGCCACCGCCTGAACTTGGACCCCCGCACCCGCCCCATCCGTCAAAAGATGAGAGCCGTCGCCACCAAGCTGGAGGAGCCCATTCGCGAGGAGGTCAAGAAGCTCCTGGAGGCGGGCTTCATCTCAGAGATCCAGTATCCAGGCTGGATCTCCAATGTGGTAATGGTAAAGAAAGGATGTCGTAAATGGAGGATGTGTGTTGACTTTTCCTTGTTGAATAAATCATGCCCTAAGGATTGCTACCCCCTGCCTCGGATCGACGCGCTGGTTGATTCAGCCGTCGGTTTTTCTATCATGAGTTTTTTAGATGCTTTTTCAGGTTATCACCAGATCCGGATGCACCCTCCTGACACCAAGGATGTTTCTTTCATCACGAGGGAGGGATGCTTCAGTTACAAGATGATGCCCTTTGGGTTAAAGAACGCAGGGGCTACCTATCAGCGCATGATGGATCGGGTCTTCCGAGATCAGAGGGGGAGGAACTTGGAGGTCTACGTCGACGACCTAATGATCAAAAGCAAGTGCATGGTTTCGCACCTGCAAGATCTTGAGGAAACATTCGCCACCCTGAGAAGGTTTAAAATGAGGCTGAACCCTTGAAGTGTGTCTTCGGGGCCAGCCGCGGGAAGTTCCTCGGGTATCTTCTGACTACGACAGGGGTGGAGCCCAACCCGGACAAGGTCAAGGCCATCCTGGATTTGGAGTCACCGCACGACACCAAGGAGGTCCAGCGCTTGACAGGCAAGCTAGCGGAGCTAAGCAGGTTCCTCTCCAGGGCAGGAGACAAGTGTTCTTCATTCTTTAAGGTGCTGCGGGGGAATCAAAGGTTCGAATGGACAGCCGAGTGCGACGAGGCCTTCCAAGGGCTGAAAAGACAACTCTCTCAGGCTCCCCTCCTTCAGAGCCCAAAGTAAGGGGAGGACCTGACCTTGTACCTCGGGGTAGGAGCGGAGGCGGTGAGCTCCGTCCTAGTGAGGGAAGAAGGGAAGAAGCAGCTGCCCATCTACTACGTCAGCCGGATATTGAGGAAAGCGGAGCTCCGGTACCCCATCCTGGAAAAGCTCGCTTACGCCTTGGTCATCTCGGCAAGAAAACTCTAGCCATACTTTCAAGCGCATTCGATCAGGGTGGTGACCGACCACCCTCTTCGTAAGATCTTCGAAGGAGTGGAGCACTCAGGAAGACTGGCCAAATGGTCTATTGAGCTAAGAGAATTCGACATCTCCTTTGTCCCCAGGCTCTCCATCAAGGCACAGGCAGTGGCTGACTTCCTAGCAGACTACATCGTTGAGGTCGAGGCGGGAGAGCAGTCACCTCGAGAAGCATGTATGTTGATGGTGGATGGGGCCTCAGGAAGGCACTCCCTAGGGGCGGGGTGGTGTTGACAAGCCCCCACGGGGTAACCATAGAGCAGGCGGTCACTCTTCATTTCCCCGTGACCAACAATCAAGCGGGATATGAGGCCGTGATCGCCGGCCTCCTCCTGGCAAAGGAGCTGGATATTCAGGATGTGGAAGTCTTCACTGATTCAAAGGTAGTAGCATCGTAGATCCAGGGAGAATTTGAAGCTCGGGAGCCTACCCTCATCAGGTACCTCTCCAAGGCAAGGGCGATCATCGGAGGTTTCCGGTCATTCTCAATTCAACATGTTCCAAGTGAAGAAAGTGTAGCCGCCGATCGACTAGCCAAGTTCGGACCTCGCGGGGGAGGGACCTTGATGGAGCTATTACGACCAGCGATTGAGGAAGGAGAGTTGATGATTGTGGATCGGCAACCCTCGTGGGTAGATCCATTTGTGGCCTTCCTGACCACCGGTGAACTGCCTGAGGGGACCAAGGTCGGGAGAAGCTTCAAACGCAAAGCGGCTCACTACTTAATGATGGAGGGGGTTCTGCATCGTAAGATGTTCTCAGGGCTCTTGGCTAGATGTGCGACCGAAGAAGAAATCCAGAAGATTTTAAGGGAGGTGCACTCGGGAGAATGCGGCAGTCACTCTAGAGGAAGGATGCTGGAAGCGAGGGTGGTCAGGCAGGGGTACTTCTGGCCCACCCTAAGGAAGGATGCCATGGAATTTGCGAGGAGGTGTCAAAAATGTCAGCTCTACGCCCCCCTTCAGCTCTTGGCAGCTCAGAGGCTCCGGAGTATCACGGCACCGTGGCCATTTGCTATCTGGGGACTGGACTTAGTTGGGCCTTTTCCTCCGGCTAGTGGGCAGAGGAGGTTCCTCCTGGTCATGGTTGATTATTTCTCGAAGTGGCTAGAGGTTAAAGCCTTAGCCAAGGTCACCTCGCAGGTCATAAGAAATTTCATCTGGGGGAAATCATTTGCAGACATGGGTTGCCCCAAGCAATAGTGACCGACAATGGCCCCCAGTTTGCTAGCGAGGAGTTCATCAGCTTCTGCGCTCAACTAGGGATAGATCTCCGGTTTGCCTCCGTCCATCACCCTCGGAGTAACGGCCAGGTGGAAGCAGCAAACAAAATCATTGTAAACCTACTAAAGAAGAAGGTGGAGAACTTGAAGGGAAATTGGGTGGAGCAGCTCCCATCGGTCCTGTGGGCACTACGAACGACTCCGAACACGGCCACCGGTGAGACCCCCTTCAAGCTCTCTCATGGGTGTGAAGCCGTCCTACCAGTGGAGTTCAAGGTCCGGTCCCCGCGAGTTTTAGTCGCGGGCGAAGGGGACGAGGCTTGGAGGGTGGAGAATGAAGAGGGGCAGCGCCTCTCGTTAGATATGGTGGAGGAACTGCGAGACGTGGCGGCTATCAGGCAAGAAGAGATCAAGCGATGGATGGCCAAGCATTTTGATAAGCATGTCAGGGTCAAGCAGTTCGCTGAAGGGGATCTGGTGCTGAGAAAGGTCGACGCGGCAGGAAGGTCGGCTCCTGTGGGTAAGCTCCACCCGAACTGGGAAGGTTCGTACATTGTGAAGGAAGTCCTCGGAACGGGGGATACTACCTCCAGGACGTGGAGGGAAGAGCCCTAAGCCACACTTGGAGTGGTGATGATCTAAAACGCTTCTACTCCTGAGGAGGGAAGGATGTAACCATGTATTTCAAAAATAAATTTATTATACTATATCGAATGGCCTTTTCTTAACTGTTGCCAAGTTTTTCATAATATAACATGATCATTCGTTTTGTAGCACCCCGAGCTCGGCTCGGCCCCAGGTAGACCCGCTGCGCAGGCTCTCATCTAGCTGGCAGGTCCAAAGGCTCGCCTGTGGGGGATAGGTTTGGTTGGTTTGAGATCTTCATCCGCACCCCGAGCTCGGCTCGGCCCCAGGTAGACCCGCTGTGCAGGCTCTCATCTAGCTGGCAGCTCCGAAGGCTCGCCTGTGGGGGATAGGTTTGGTTGGTTTGAGATCTTCATCAGCACCCCGAGCTCGGCTCGGCCCCAGGTAGACCCGCTGCGTAGGCTCTCATCTAGCTGGCAGGTCCGAAGGCTCGCCTGTGGGGGATAGGTTTGGTTGGTTTGAGATCTTCATCGGCACCCCGAGCTCGGCTCGGCCCCAGGTAGACCCGCTGCGCAGGCTCTAATCTAGCTGGCAGGTCCGAAGGCTCGCCTGTGGGGGATAGGTTTGGTTGGTTTGAGATCTTCATCGGCACCCCGAGCTCGGCTCGGCCCCAGGTAGACCCGCTGCGCAGGCTCTCATCTAGCTGGCAGGTCCGAAGGCTCGCTTGTGGGGGATAGGTTTGGTTGGTTTGAGATCTTCATCGGCACCCCGAGCTCGGCTCGGCCGCAGGTAGACCCGCTGCACAGGCTATCATCTAGCTGGCAGGTCCGAAGGCTCGCCTGTGGGGGATAGGTTTGGTTGGTTTGAGATCTTCATCGGCACCCCGAGCTCGGCTCGGCCCCAGGTAGACCCGCTGCACAGGCTCTCATCTAGCTGGCAGGTCCGAAGGCTCGCCTGTGCGGGATAGGTTTGGTTGGTTTGAGATCTTCATCGGCACCCCGAGCTCGGCTCGGCCCCAGGTAGACCCGCTGCGCAGGCTCTCATCTAGCTGGCAGGACCGAAGGCTCGCCTGTGGGGGTTAGGTTTGGTTGGTTTGAGATCTTCATCAGCACCGCAAGCTCGGCTCGGCCCCAGGTAGACCCGCTGCGCAGGCTCTCATCTAGCTGGCAGGTCCGAAGGCTCGCCTATGGGGGGATAGGTTTGGTTGGTTTGAGATCTTCATCGGCACCCCGAGCTCGGCTCGGCCCCAGGTAGACCCGCTGCGCAGTCTATCATCTAGCTGGTAGGTCCGAAGGCTCGCCTGTGGGGGATAGGTTTGGTTGGTTTGAGATCTTCATCGGCACCCCGAGCTCGGCTCGGCCCCAGGTAGACCCGCTGCACAGGCTCTCATCTAGCTGGCAGGTCCGAAGGCTCGCCTGTGCGGGATATGTTTGGTTGGTTTGAGATCTTCATCGGCACCCCGAGCTCGGCTCGGCCCCAGGTAGACCCGCTGTGCAGGCTCTCATCTAGCTGGCAGGACCGAAGGCTCGCCTGTGGGGGTTAGGTTTGGTTGGTTTGAGATCTTCATCAGCACCGCAAGCTCGGCTCGGCCCCAGGTAGACCCGCTGCACAGGCTCTCATCTAGCTGGCAGGTCCGAAGGCTCGCCTATGGGGGGATAGGTTTTGTTGGTTTGAGATCTTCATCGGCACCCCGAGCTCGGCTCGGCCCCAGGTAGACCCGCTGCGCAGTCTCTCATCTAGCTGGTAGGTCCGAAGGCTCGCCTGTGGGGGATAGGTTTGGTTGGTTGAGATCTTCATCGGCACCCCGAGCTCGGCTCGGCCCCAGGTAGACCCGCTGCGTAGGCTCTCATCCAGCTGGCAGGTCCGAGGGCTCGCCTGTGGGGGATATGATTGGTTTGGTTGGCTTGGTTTGGACAAGGCAGGAGGCGCATTGGGAAGGCAAAATGGAAATGATAGGAAAGGTCTCGGCAGGGATAGATCTCGGCTGGCAAGTTCCCGCCAAAGAGGTCTCGTAGTGAGGGGGCTTTCTCCAAGAAGACTCTTAACATTCTCGAACAAATGGGCGGGATAGTTAGGCGACAGTCCAGAAGGGACTCGTGCGAGCAAAAGAGCACGGTTCCGTCCCAAGGGTGCGCGATCCACGCTTCCGTCTAGCAGTTCGCAGCAGGTTCCCGCCTAAGGATTCGCGTAGGATCCCACGGATCCAACTCTAGGGGGGCTATCTTAAGACGACCAAGGGCCTCGACGGAATCACGCGTAGACGACGTCCGACCACAACAATTACATCAGGCGCATTCACAATAACGGAGCGAGATATTTACAAAGAAAACATTTGCATTAAATATATTAAAAGAACCAACTAATAACGTCTCGCATTTACGTTAAGGCGGAAGAAAAAAGCAGAGGCGAAAAGGAAAAGAAGAGGAGGCCCCTCACGGAGACAAGTTGTACCCCTCCGAGCTCCCGCTTGAGCTCCCGCTGGAGCTCTCGCTGGAGCTCTCCCCGGAGGTCCCGCCACCCGCCGCAGGGGACTTCGGGACGTCCGAGGGTGGGGTATCAGGTGCGCCTGGGGGCTTTGGAATGGGCTCGAAGAGCCATGGGATAAGCTGTTGAGCAGTGATGTCTTTGCCCCTCCCGTCCCAGCAGTCGATGTCGCGCAGCGTCTTCAGCGTCAACTTTACTGTGGCTTGCGCGTTCCCCTGGAGCAGCTTGTCGATGTCATAAGCCGAGTAATACTGGCTCTTCAATCTCTCATCCAACGGAGGGGACGCACTCGCCTCAAGGCGCGCGATCTGCTCCCGCAGGAGAACGTTGTCGTATCGGGCCTGAGACAGCTCCTCGCGAAGTGCGGCTTGGGCGGAATCCTGAACGGCGGAAGGTTAGCATAAGAGAATAAATGATTGTGAAAGGTCTCGCTTACCCCTTCCGCTTGGCGCGAGGATAACATTTGCTGGGCCTTGGCCAGCTCCTTGGCCAGAGTAGCCGCCTGAGCCACCGCATCGTCCCTGACCTTGAACATATCCTGAAAGTTACGGTCAATCGTGATGCTCCGCCGGGCACACATGTGCGCAAGCTCTAGCCCACGCATCAAAGCGCGGGTGGAGTCATAGGCCAGCAGCCGGGTCGACATCCTATCGTAGATGCTGGCGTCCTCCCGGCTGTAGAGACAATACCCCAGGGCGAACGCTTCGCCGGTAACCTCGTCTCGCTCTGCCCAGCTTGGCAAGAGGGACGAGATCGACACCTTGTTGGCGTCAGGATCCCACTGCAGCAGCGGCTTGTTTTCCGCATCCAAGCACCTCATGCCGAGACCAAAGTTATGATGTCCCCGCGGCACCTCGTCAGACATGGGTTGGCCGGAGGTCCCGGCGGCGGCATCCTCACTCTCTGCGGCACCAGGGGCCCGAGGGTTCTCGGCAGGAGTCTCGGGGCCGCCCCTGGTGGCCGCAATCTTTCTTACTGCCTGCAAGACCTCCTCAAAGGATTGGCCGGCAGGGAGAGGTTGGACGGGCGGCACCACGACAGCCTTGCCCTTCTCGGTGTCAGTTGTCTTGGGTCTCTTGATTGGTTGAGGCGCGGAGGCACCAGGCTTTCGCTTCACGACACCGCTTGAAGGGGGAGGGCCCGGCTCTTTTCAGCAGGCTTGCGCAGCGGCTTTCGCAAGAGCCAGCGGGTCCCTAGGAGGTTGACTCTGTCCGGCACGAGCCTCGTCGAAAGGCTGGCGAAGGGGGATCTCGCGCTCTCCTGCAAAATCAATAGCGATAAGTTCCAACCTTGGAAAAAGCAAGAAAAAGACAAATAAAGGCGAGACCCTACCTTCTCCCGGGAGTACAGGGGAAAGAGAATCGACGTCTCGCCGGAGGTAGAGGACGTCGAAGTCCTTGGTTCCGAAGAACTCAAGGAGGGCACTCTCGCGGGAGCCCAAGGACGGAGGCTTATAGACAGCATCCTCGTATTGGATGGGGGCAAGGGGTACGTTCCCGAAGTCGCCGGAAATGTAGATGAACCTCTCGCCCCAGTGATGATGCTTGTTAGCGAGACCGATCGTCTTCAGCAGTTGCCCGGAGAAGAACACCACGCCTCCTTTCGCGCGGAAAGTAAATAGCTTGCGGAAGATCGACAAGCTAAACTCGATCCTCTCGGACCGCATATAGCATATGAATGCCACGAGAATAGCAACTGAATTCGGGTTCAGCTGCGCGGGAACCACCCCGTAGTACCGGAGGGCCTGTCGCATCTCAGGCCACAGCGGGAGGCGGAAGCCCACCTCGAAGTGTTCAATAGGGATGGCGAGCTCCCCCTCCCCAGCGGTGTTTACTTTGTCGTGATTGCCTGGGTTCCGCGCAGTGAAGCCGGCGGGAACGTGATGAGTCTTCATCAGGTTGAACTCATCCACGGTGAGAGTGCAGGAAGGGAAAAGATGCTTTTGGAAAGCTTCCGCGCAATTGGATCGTCCTTCACTTCCGCCCGGCATCACGAAAAAGTTTGAAGGCGAGATCTACGAGAAGAGGGCGAGAGCGAGAACGGCACGAGAACGGAAGTAGAAGGCGGAGACGGGCGAGAGCTTTGGAGAAACCGCGAGAGCAACAAGAAAGGAGAGAGAGACTGGGGTCGGAGAAATGAATGTGGTAGGTGAGCCTTCTCTTTATAGAAAATCGGGGGAATGATGGCTGTTTCAGAAAGGCGGCGGGGGTACAGCCGGCGCGTCCTAGGTCAGCGGCGCTTTGTTTTTCCCGCCCAAGTTTGACAGTGACCGATTGACTAAGTGACTAGCGCAAACGTTGCAAGAGGTCATGCGACGGGAAAGGTAGGCGGAAGCAAGGTGGCTCTCGCCACCCAAGAACCCGGGAAAATAACTCATATGCATACAATAATAGAAAATATTAAAGACCGCGTTATTGCTCTCGCTGAGCGAGAGCGGGATAAAATAATAAGCGATAAAAGTGCAGAATCATTAGTTACAACTCTATGCAAGTAAATAAAGGTACATCAGAGAAGGGAAGGCCTGGGGGAAGGGGAGGGGAGGTCTCGCGCTTCAGTTTGGCTCCCAGCACCATTTCCCTTGCTCCCACCACCATTTGCCTCGGTCCCGCAGCTTGGTCCGGGGTGGCACCTGCAGGTTGAAGTAGGACGACAGAACGCTGCATCCCAGGTCAACCCGGTGGGACAGATCCCGGATGCGCTCGATACACCTCTCGGGAGAGGATCCAGCGGTAGCTCCCCGCGGCCGGTCCATCTCGCCGATAAGGTAATCCCGCTCCAGGGTCTCTAGCCTCTTCTCCACTGATAGACGGAACTCTTTGGCCGCAAGGTCGCAGACCTATTCTCGCCGAATGAGCTTTGACAGGACGACAGCGACCTTCTTCCCCCGTCTTTTCGCGCTCCCGGCACCCGTCAGGATCTCCTCCATCTCGTCAGACGAAGGGAAGGGAGAGCTCTCTCCATCTTCTCCCTCTCTTTCTTCTTCTTCTTCTTCTTCTTCTTCTTCCTCTACCTCAGCGCCAAGCCGCGAGCCCATGTCCCCTGTCAAAAGAATCCCTATTTTAGCGGGAGCTAAAGGATAGCTGCGATAAAATTTCCGTATACCTTCAGAATGACGAGGCCCCCCGGTCGACGGCAGGCGAGAAGGCCCAGCCCCCCCCCCCCCCCCTCAGCTACAAAGAGGAGGTGGATCGGCTTTCCTTTTCCGGGGGGGGGGGGGGGGGGGGGGGGGGAGGGGGTAAACTTTGCGGATGGTGATCCCGGCCTGGTCAGGAGCGGGGGAGCGCGTATCCTCTCCCGCAGGAGGGCTAGCGTCTAACAATGGAACGGGGATCTCGGCATTATTTCCTCCCGCCAGTAGGGAGGAATCAACCGCATGGGCAGACTGCTTCGCAGTCTTCGCCACACTCTCCCGGGTGGCGAGATCTGGAGGTGCAGAAGCCGACGCTGCGAGAAATCAGGTCAGCATTTAAAAATTTAAGTTGAGGGCGAGAGGGAAACTGTTACCTGCGATGTTCGGGTCCGGTGGAGGGGCCACCTTTGGAACCTGCGGTTGATCATCGCAACGGCTAGAGGGTGGTTCCAAGGGTTCTCGAGGGGACGCGGCAGCGTCGGGAACCGTCTCCTGCGAGAGGAATCACGTTAAACAACTGAACAACTGGTTTTTAGTAATTGGTATATTCGGGCTTACCTTCCGCGGCGAGGGGCCGTCCGCGCGACTAGGGGTCGGGGTGGGCGGGCTCCTGTTCTCGCGGGACAGGTCCCGCTGAACCACTTTCGCCTTCTTCTTCTTCTTCTTAGGCAGAGAAGGCTCAGCAGCCGACGATTGTCTCGCTAACCATGGGGCAACCAGGGCGCTGTTAGCCCTAGCTCGCGCCTGCGCCGCGTTAATGCGGTCCTGCAGATCCTGCAAAAGCGATTTTTTAGCACGCTTGGAAGGCATAGCGAGAGAAGGCGAGAGCTCAGGGGGAGAATGACGACTCGAGGGAAGTATTATGGCCGTCTATCGGCACACATATTTATAGGCACCATACGGCCCACCGAAAGATTCCCTGATGTTGACACGTGCTCAGCGAATATTTTGGGTTGGACATGTCTTTTCGAGCGCGGTGCTAGCTCAAAAAGAGCGGGGATTGTGTACAACCCCATATTCACTGAGCCAGACAAGGAGGCACAATGGTCACATTTGGGTTAGCCGAAATGTTCCCGCCCTAAGGGAGATCGCGCCCAAAGAAGGCGAGACCGATTGCGCATGATCGTTGAACGTGGAACCGTAGGCCAAGGTCGTCGAGCGCGACCTGCGCGGAGGCGCTTGCGCATGAGCCAAGCCCCTATCTCAAAGAGTTCTCGCCTACTATGCCGGGCGAGAACGTTCGCGCGAGGCCCTAGGCAGAGGGGTCTTGCCACAGCTCTCGCCGAGTGGGGCCCAGGGCCTTAGGAAGAATGTCCTAATTACCCTCAGGAGAAATTACTTCAGTACCCTCAGAAAAACAGCGGGATTCGGCTATTGGCAGACCAACTAGGGGCTTTTCAGTAAATTCAGGGCAGCAAAATGCTATAAATAGACCCATAAGGGCTCCTTAGAAAGCAAGCTATCATTGTCTCTCAAAATTTCAGTGCTTTCTGAAGAGCTCCTAGCCCAGCTTTGGCTTTGGAGGGGAAGCTCTCAGGGATCTTCCGGGTGTGAGGTGGGACCTCCCTGCTGCTGCTATTGGGTCGGTCTTAGGTCCTTAGAATCCAGTCAAGGGTTGAGACTTGAGAGAAGTAGGTTTTGGCTGCACCCCTTTTTCTTCGAACTTCAGTTGGGGTCATATTTGGCTTCAACAAATGATATCCAACGAATTCGTCGAATATAGTGGAGGATTCAACGGGAGAAAATGTAGGAAATTTGGCAAAGGTGTATTCGTCAAATATCACTAAGGATATTCGATGAATTCGTTGATTATCACTTAGCCTATTTGGTGAGATTGGAAGAGAATTTGTCGAGTATAACCGGTTATATTCAGCGATTCGTCAAGTATGTAAGTCGATACTCGCCGAATTTGACTTGTGAATTTATTTGGCCTAGGCAGAATCCGCAATCTTGAGTAGGAAAACAGAATCAGACTTCGAGATTTGTGCAAAGTGATTCTTTGAACTGGTCATTTCAAATAAGACTTAATTTAGGTAATAATGGGAGGCCCAATAGCACGACAACACGTGGCAAGTGACATAACCCTATACATAATATAAAAAGGAAGTAAACTGAACCCTAGCCATCGCATCCATTGACGCTTGCTGTGTGAAACCGTTAGAGTGGAACAAGCGGCATGAGTTGAATTTCTGGAGAAACATCCTTCCGTTTCCATGGAGAACCACACCAACGAAGATAGAAAGCCATGCCGCAAAGAAGGGTGACAAGGTCCATTGTCGGAAATGCCGGAAATGCCGAAAATGAGGTGTGCTTTCTACCCTCTCCCTTGGTGCTATATCTTTCATTATTCCTAGAAGAGATGCCGACTCGAAAGAGTCTTGACTTGTGAGAAGAATATTTTCTAGGAAGAGGCAATGCAAGGACTTTTGTTCTTGAGATTAGACGTCTTCAACCTCTCCTTCCTTCTATACGAAGACGAGAACTTGGTTTCGTTAAGAGAATTGGCCTATTGAGGGTGATTAAGGGAGGAGGAATTCTGGATGTGACTTGGGAATATCGGTTAAAGTAGGAAAACGAACCGATGTCATTCGTTTTGCTTTAAGATGCACGTAGAAATCTATTTTCTACGCGTATTGAACTTCACGGCCATTTTCGGGCATGATACAGCTAGATTCAGGCTTTAGACTAAATAGGAAAGTCGTAGCCCTCGGAAATTCCTTTAAAACGGAAGTTACACTTCTTCATATGAGGTCTGTAGCCTCAGAAAAGTACAATCAAACTTGCTCGACTGATATGTTATACGTGGAGAAATCTATTTTTGTACGCATCGAACTTCGAGGCCATTTTCGGGCATGATACGACCAGATTTGTGCTTTAGAATAAACACGAAAGTCGTAGATCTCAGAAAGACCATTCCAATGGATTATTACACATCTTCATATGAGATCTGTAGCCTCAGTAAAGTCCAATCGATCTTGCTGGACTGATACGTTATATGTGTAGAAATCTGTTTCTCTACGCAGCAGATTTCGAAGCCGATTTCAAGTACTATATGGTCTGATCTAGATTATGGACCAAATACAAAGGTTGTAGTCCTCGGAATGATGTTTCCAACGGATGGTTACACTTCTTCATAAGATTCAAGTAGACTCGGGAATGTCCAATAAAAATGACTTTACATTCAAGTCCTGTGTACATATTATTCTCGGGTTAGTGATGAACTTGGTTAGGTTAGAGTAAAGAAATTGTAAGGATTAAATGTTGTGGTTTTAGTCAACTTAGTCTTATGTTAATGTGATAAATAAATGGCTGGTAAACATAAATCGGCATGATTGTAATTAGAGAAATGGAATTGGTTTGGAAGAAGATATGACACTCCATAAGTGAATGAGTAAACCATATATTCATGTTAATGTTGTAAGACCCGTCCCCTTACCAAGGAGGCTCTCGGTCTTATGCCCAGAACCGTCGTCTTACGATGACACTAACGCACGGGTTAGTCGACACCGCAACATGCCGATTCTGCCGGCTAATACGATCATATAACCTGTAGGCCAATTTGAGAAATAGAAGTATAGCGGTAATGTAGAAATAAACTACAACCAGTACACAGTCACAGTACATATCAAATAACAAAATGAAAGTACATCCAGTCGACAATGAGTAAAAAATATGAAGAGTAAAAGGGCTTATGCCCAGTACATCATATGAATAACTCTCGTCATAAAACAAACGCGGAAGCAAATCTATTATCCTCGAACTTATCCCACCTGAGGTAGCGCTGTAGTAGTAGTAGGTGGTATCAACTCCTCACGCCCTGTCACCTCGTCCTGTCGGTAGTGCTGGTGCTCCATCTCCTCGAGCTCCTAAAAATAGTTGGTCACCAACCATTAGTCAAAAGACTAAGTCATTTCCTCCGCACCTATCCTGGCAACTCCTAGGCGCCGTGCGGGAGGACGAAGCGGAGGACTATCAAGGGGTAACAAAAGGAAGCAGGTGACAAGGAAACTATGCTACCAAGTAAGAGTGTAAGCAGTAAATCTACACTAGATGTTCTATGTATATAGTAGAAAAGTAAAAGCATGTACAGTACAAGTAAGTATAGAACTGAAAGTAGGAGTAGAAAAGTAAAGCTATGTTATCACTACTCTACCATCACAAACGTTCCTTAACATATAAAATGCCCATAAAAATTTATAAGTTAAGGTTTCCAGGAATTTTTAACTTATCATATAAAAGAGCTTATACTAATTTATATGATAAGGATCTATGAAGCGTATGACCTAATATGAAAAAATGTTTATGATGCAATTTATGCAACAGACAAGTACAACTCACACACAACGACTCAGTAATCACAGACCTTTAGTTCCCACTTTTTGAGAGCTAGCATCACTCTCGGGTACCACTATTGTGGTTACGGCAGTAGCGGAGAGTGCATCTCCACTTCTAAGCAGGTGTGCACACTACTAAACCTAGACTCCTCTCATACACCTCTATACACGTCCTAGGTGCACAATAGAGTCTACGTACATAGTTTGCTGACTACCGGTCAGTCTTGTTGGGTCGGGTGTGCGTTATCAGGGATCGTCCTCCAGACCTCAGTATAAACAACCTACTAGCCCCTCAAACCCTCACACCCGCCTATGTCACCATACTGCCATCGGTGTGACGATCGGCCCAGTACCGCATGACTCGCCACTAAATTTATGCACATGCAAGTATTTCATCTCGAGCCTTCAGCTCGCAGGACCAACCTGTCCTCATTCCCTCAAACCCTTAGCGGGTGAGATGTTTTTATTCAAAATCCCTCAAACCCATCACGGGTTATAACGCACAATAGTGTCTTTATTCAGAATCCCTCAAACCCATCATGGGAGAGAATGAACCATAATGTCTTAACCTATTGGACTACTCTTGTCTATGGATTATTATACTTAGTGTTTTAAGGTTAATCACAGGACTGCCTAGGGTATACCAGGTGCAGGGCTCTCGGGGGCACGAGGAACTACGATGGGATTACGTCCAAAGTTCCCTTTCGCAAGGATATTTACTTTTATTGATGTCTACCCTTTACCCATACTTTGCTCTCATTATTACTCTTGAGTGATCCTAATGACTTATGATGTTCTCAGAAGGGCGACGGTCTTCCGCCGGCCTCCACTCCAGTTTCTATCCAAGGGCTTGCACTTTTACTCTCGTCACTAAGACAACACTACCCACCAAGGTTATTCTCCAATTGTAATATCTAGCTTATCCGTCGATCTATCCCCCAGTGGTCCTTATAGTATAACCTACTTACACTATGCGCAACCCATGACCAAATACCTCCTGGAAATAGAACTTCCAATTCCTTGGGCCACCTACCCCTAACTATTTATCCTAGGATGGTATGGACTAATGAAGTGAGCATATTGATTTACATAATTTTCTTAAGTCATTAAAGCCTCTAATTAAATCATTTAATTATTCCTCTAGTTCATTTAATACATGAAGTATTACAAATTATAATCCACTGACCTAGGAAATGTTTCTTGAGTTGCATCTTGGTAAAATGTTGATGTTTGCCAAAATTCATAATTTTCCTTTGACTATTTCTATTTATTACTTAATTATTACAAAACTCACATAATTGTCTTTTTCCAAATGAAGTATAAGGAATACATTACTCAAAATTCTAGGAACATTACAGACCATATATATTATTAATTTGAGGGTAATGGCAGAGTTTCATCAACCTCTATAATGTAATGGCCTACCAATTTGAATTCCTAATAATTTACAAAAATGTCATTATGCTAATTTAAAAATTATTAGGACATCCAAAAATTTTGAGATAATTATACAAGGCTAATCATACAATTATACAACACTAGAAATTTTTCAAAATTTACTGATATATATTTCCATCAATTCATAAATAAATGCAATAAGGGTAAAATGATAATTTCCATGTAATTTGCTCCAAAATTCTCAAACAGTAGGATAACAATTTTCATGAGTCAAATATGACCTCGCTTTTGGTTTGACAGATTTTGGGGGTTTTGTTTTTGATCAAAGGCCTATTTTCCAATTTATTTATCAAAAGGCCTATATTTTTAAAATTCAAATAATGGGATTTTTGGTCCCAAAAATCCCATTATTACTATGAGGGGTGAACATTACTCTAATGAGCCTCTGGCATCAATTCCATGATTTTTGAATGTATCAAATAGGCTGAATATGCAATATTTCAAAAATTGTTATTTGCACCCCAAAGCTATATATAGCCAACACATGCAAGTGGGTTAACCCAACATGCAGTGGTCCAAATGTACTGAAAATTTTACCATGAACATATAATGTGCACAAGGAGCTGCCAACATACTTGGGGGCCATTTCGAGTCATATTACTCCAATTATTTCCATTATTTAATTATGTGTATTATGACAAATACTATAGAAAAATTGCTCCCAAAAATTCTCATTTTGGGGCAGGGGCTAGATATGCCCTAATTGAGCATATGCTTAAAATCTTGGGTAATTTGGATATCTAGTTTGGCTTGGGCAATTATTTTGATTTTTGCCCTAGCCTAGGACCAGTCCTAGTAGAACAGACCTACAGACAATAGGCTACAATTTTCATTTAGGGTTCATGTTCTGGAAATGCCTCCAAGAGGCCTAAATGTGGCTTGTAAAATGACAGAAAAAGTGTGACAGTTATATGATTTAATTTAATTTAATTTAAATCGGATTTGCACGAATCTTAAAGCATAATGGACGAAATCGGGTTGTCTTCAACCTCCAGCCGACGGCTGGGATTCATCCTTCCTAGGCCACCTTTGCTGGCTATTTCCGGCCACCTGGGGCTGCGCCACCGCAGGCAATTATTGCCTCCACCTCCGTTGAGGTGGGGGATGACGTTTCCCGGCGGTGAGGCGGTCGGAGGAGGCTCCTTCGACGATCCCGAGCAAGAAGAAAAACTCGAGAAATTGGCTCTCTGCTCCCATGCTATCGGGCTAAATTGAGCCCGATATCTCTCCTAATCAATCTAGGATTCTAGCACGGGTAGAGGTGAGGTGAAACGAACCTAATTCAGGCCTTGGCAGCGAGTGCGATGACGGTTGGCCGTGACCGAGCAGCTTCGCCGATCTCCAACTCAAAACCTTCATTTTCGACCGTTTTCTTCGATCCAGTAGTCGATTTCAACTCCTCTCCTCTCCCTGAAGCTAATGGTGGGGGTGATTTGGGCTGAGGTGGGTTGTATGTGGAGTTAACTCCAAGGTGAGCTCGGGCTCAACCTTGGATGCTTCACCCATGGTGCCAAGTGGCCACCATTCAGCCAAATTCTTCTGGAATTCTCTTGGGTGGCCGGCCAGCAGTCTTTGGGCAGAAGGAGCCAAGGCCAAGTGGCCTCCTCCTCTTAATTCCACTCTCTGTCTCCTACCTTTGGGTGAATTCTCCAAAATTCCCCCATGCATGCACTCACTCTGCAAATCCAGAGGGGTAGGGCTGGTCTTTGACACCTTGGGCTGATAATGGGCCATGTTTGGTGGGCTTGACCCAAGGGGAATGGGCTTAGCCCTTATTTTCTTCTTTAGGCCACATGTTTGACCAAGTTGACTTTTTAGGTTGACTTGGTCAAGCATGATGAGAGGGCTGAGCCCACTTGAAGGTAATGACCCCAATGGCACTACCCAACTTGGGTTGGGTCAAGGTGATGCTCTACTTGGGCTAAGTGGGCCTATAGGTATAGGTTTGACCAACTTAGGGCTAAAGTTGACTTTGGTCAACTAGGGTCAAAGGGTTGACCTAGTGACATGTCCTAGGGTCCACTTAGATTATTTTAGGGTTAAGGGCAATGTGGTGGGGTTTTGGTGCGGAATTCCACCTTCTGGTGTCGAGCATCATAATACTTCGCCTGCCTACTCTGGGCCACTAGCAGCCAATCCCTGATCAAACGAACCTGATCCTCCGTATCCATCACATAATAAGAACCAAGAACCCGTGTGTCCTCATCCTGTACCCATGATAGTGGTGTCTGGCAATTCCTCCCGTAAAGTGCCTGATATTGAGCCATCCTGATGCTAGCCTGGTGGCTGTTATTGTAAAAGAACTCAATGAATGGTAGCAGCCTCTCTCAATGCTTCCCTGTATCCAATATGCATAGACGAAGTAGATCCTCCATGGTCTGCATGGTCCGTTCAGTGTGGCTGTCGGTCTGCGGATGGAAGGAGGTGCTAAAAGTGAGCCGAGAACCCCAGTAAGCATGCACAACCCTCCATTCCCTCGATGTCAACCGACCATCACGGTCCGAGACGATCGTTCTGGGGATACCATGGTACCTGAAGAACTGCTCCACGAACAATCTCACAAGAACAGCAACTGGAGCGTCCTTCTTGACTGGAATAAACTGCACTACCTTGGTCAGCCTGTCGACTATGACCCATATGGAATCGTACCCAGAGTGGGAGCGAGGCAGTCCATGCACAAAGTCCATAGCAATGTCCTCGAACTTCCACTCTGGGACTGGCAATGGCTGTAATAAACCTCTCGGGCTCTTGCATTTCGCCTTTACGCGCTGGTACGTCATGAAATATGTCATAAAGTGGGTGATCTCCCTCTTCATCCCATGCCAGTACATAGTCTTCCGTAAATCTGCCCATATTTTGGTGATACAAGGATACACTAAATATCCGGAGCAATGTGCCTCTCTGAGTATATCATCCCGGATACCGTCCCCTGCTGGTATATAAACGTGTCCACGGAATCGAAGGAGATCATCCTGGAGTGTGTAATCCTCAACCTCACCCCTTTTTAGGGCACTAAAAATGGGCTCCAATGCAGCATCCAGCCTCTGATGCACCACAATGCGCTCCCGAAGATCATTCTCCCCGATTAAGGAGTTCAGATATTCCTGGTAGACTGCTGGCTCGTCCTCTGAAACCATGGTGATATGCATATCATCCATCATCTGCATCAATCCCATATACATTATCCAGGGCTCCGGTCAAGTAGTGTCGGCTCTCTTGCTCAACGCATCTGCCACAGTGTTCGCTTTCCCCGGGTGATAGTGCAATTTGTAATCATAATAACAAAAAAATTCCAGCCATCTCCTCTGCCGAAGGTTCAAATCTTTCTGCGTGTCGACGTATTTGAGGTTCTTGTGATTCAAGTAGATATCACAATGAACCCCATACAAGTAGTGTCTCCATATCTTCAGTGCTAATACGACCGCCCCGAGCTCCAAGTCATGCACTGGGTAGTTATGCTCATGCTTCTTCAATTGTCTCGAAGCATAAGCAATAACATGTCCGTGTTGCATCAGTACAACACCCATCCCCTGATAAGAGGCATCCCTATAGATCTAAAATCCCTCATTCCCAGATGGGAGTGCAAGGATAGGGGATGAGGTGAGTCGGTCCTTCAACTCCTGGAATGCTGTCTCGCACTGCTCTATCCAAGCAAACTCTACATCCTTCCTCGTCAAGGACGTGAGGGGGAGTGCAATCCTTGAGAACCCGTCCACGAACTTACGATAATAACCATCTAATCCTAAGAAGCTGCGAATGTCTGAAGCTGTCTTTGGCCGTGGCCAATCTCTCACTGCCTTTATCTTGGCTGGATCCACCGCCAATCCAGCTCCACTGATCGTATTCCCCAAGAAGGCCACCTCCTGTAGCCAAAACTGGTACTTAGAAAACTTCGCATACATCTGGAACTCCCTCAGCCTTTGGAAAGGCTGTGCCAAATGCTCTGTGTGCTCCTCTTGAGTCCGGGAATAGATCAGAATATCGTCGATGAATACAATGATGAAGCGGTCTAAGTATGGCTCGAATACACAGTTTATTAGACTCATGAATGCGGAAGGGGCATTCGTGAGCCCAAAATGCATCATCGTGAACTCGTATAACCCGTATCGTGAGCTGAAAATCATCTTCAGGTTGTCTTCCTCTCGGATGCGCAGCTGATAGTTACCGGATCTCAAATCCATCTTAGAGAACCAGAAGGCCCCCTGAAGCTGATCAAATAGATCGTATATCCGAGGCAGTGGATAGGTATTCCGGACCGTCAACTGGTTCATCTCCCTGTAATTTATGCACAGCCGCAATGATCCATCTTTATTCTTCACAAAAAGAACTGGTGCTCCCCACAGCGACGAGCTCGGCCGCATAAATCCTGATTCCACAAGCTCCTGAAGCTGAGTACTGAATTCTGCCAAGTCCCTGGGAGCCATCCTATAAGGAGCCCAGGATACTGGCCTTGCCCCCGGCACCAACTGAATCTTGAAATCCATGTCCCGAGCTGGTTGTAGTCCGGGAAATTTCTCCAGGAATACATCAAAGAAATCCCTGCTACTCTCCCTCGGTGATGACCATCTCGAAGTAGATAAGATACACATCTTCCCCCCTGCTCATAGGCTTTGACAGCCTGTACAGAAGATAATGAAAGACGGGGAATAGGTCGGATACCTTCAATAGTGACGTAGGAGTCTCCATGCCTGAGTGTGATCGTCTTCGAGGGGCAGTCGATCTGGGCATGGTTCCAATGAAGCTAGGTCATGCACAAAATCAAATCAAAGTCCGGCAATCTCAAGACCGCCGCCGGAGCTTCGAATGCTTTGACTCCTATCTCGGCCTCCATGTTCCAGTTATCCGTGGTCCGTAGCTTCGAGCCATCAGGAAGACGCACCCTCATCTCTATATCAGGGAATCTCTCCACACACTCTAGTCATTTAATAAAAGTGTCTGACACGAATGAGTGCGCAGCACCCGTGTCAAAGAGGGTATGAGCGGGCTTGCCGCTGATCATAACTATGCCTGAGATTTATTTGAGTTACAATGGAGGTTATTTCTATGGTTTTCAAGGCACTAATATGGTTGAAATTTCTAAACTAAAATAATTTAAGTACCTGTAATCATTTCCTCGGGGTTCATTTGCTCTATGAGGTCCAATGCATACATCTGCTCCTAGTTACGTCCTCGGCCATGATATCCCCAGCCTCGGCCTCGACCTCATCGTCGGCCTCGGTCCTGCTGTACTGGAGGGGCTGGAGGTGGAGGAGGAGGAGGTGGACGGAACTGGTGCGAAAACTCCGATCTAATGTGCCCAGGCTGGTGGCATCCATAACAAACTACCGGCCGGTGGCCATGGTCATCTTGCCTCCTTGGAACATGCACCTGGAGAGGTGGGGGAGCTAACACTGTAGGAGGCCCCTGCTCCTACTTGAAGTTGGGACGATGACGTCCCCCACCCCTCTTATATCCAATGACTCTGCCTCGCTGGGATCCCCTGCTACTCTCCCTCGGTGATGACCCATCTAGCGGCCTCTTCCCTCTGTTCATCACAATCAGCTAGTCTGCCTCCAGTTTCTTAACCATCTCGATGATCTAGGCTGATGTGCCGTAAGAAATGAATAATAGGGCCTGCCTCAAGTCATCTCGAAGGCCCCGGTAGAATCTTTTGGCAAACCTCCTACCGTCTGTATCATATATCCCTACGAACCTGGCAAGGTGGGAAAACTCCCTCTGGTATTCAATCACCGATCTGCTCCCCTACCTGAGGTTCAGAAACCTCTCTTCTAGTGCATCTCTGTCTTTGGTGGATAAAAAGTGATCCAAGAATACTTCGTCGAACTCCTCCCAAGATATGTCTGACAGCTCCCAGTAAGCATAAGTGGACTCTCGCACGGACTTCCACCATCTTTTTGCATGAGCATCTAATGCAGAGGTGGCTAGAGGAACTGCATAGCCGACCGGGCAGCTGATGCCTGTCAATATCTCATGTATGGTATCCAGCCATTCCTCAGTCTTCACAACATCCTCTATTCCTTGGTACATCAGTGGGGACAGGCTCTTGAAGGCACTCAACCAGCTTGACCCCGGATTTGGCTACAGAGCCGGGACCTGCTGGGTTTTGAAGGCTTCTAGGATTGCCGTCAAAGTTTGCCCCATCTCTGTCTATAGAAAGGGCGTGGAAGCCGGAGGGGGAGGAACCACATTCTGCGGCGCAGCGACCTATGGAGGTTGCATAAAGGTAAGGTTAAAACTGAACTGGCCTAACTCATTATATTTAATGGACTATTTTATGTGACTTTTTACACATGGGCACGCCATTGCTTCCGCTGCATAGTTTGTCCGCAAACTAATGCTCGAGCGGGGTGGTCCAGTGTTGTGGACTTCTTTCTCATATGATCGTTCGGTCAAGTGATACCAGTTTGTAATACCCCTCCCCTTACCAAGGAGGCTCCCGGTGTTATGCCCAGAACCGCCGTCTTACGGTGGCACTAACGCATGGGTTAGTCGACACTGCAACACGCCGATTCTGTCGGCTAATACGATTATATAACCTGTAGGCCAATATGAGAAATAGAAGTATAGTGGTAAGGTAGAAATAAACAACAACAAGTCCACAATCACAATACATATTAAATAACAAAATGAAAGTACATCCAGTCCATAATGAGTACAAAAATATGAAGATTAAAAAGGGCTTATGCCCAGTACATCATATGATTAACTCTCCTCACAAAACAAATGCGGAAGCAAATCTATCATCCTCGAACTCATCCCACCTGAGGTAGTGCTGTAGTAGTAGTAGTAGGTGGTATCATCTCCTCACGCCCTGTCACCTCGTCCTGCCGGTAGTGCTGGTTCACCATCTCCCCGAGCTCCTAAAAATAGTTGGTCACCGACCATTAGTCAAAAGACTAAGTCGTTTCCTCCGCACCTCGCCCCGCAACTCCTAGGCACCGTGCGGGAGGAGGAAGCGGAGGACTATCAAGGGGTAATAAAAGGAAGCAGGTGACAAGGAAACTACGGTACCAAGTAAGAGTGTAAGCAGTAAATCTACACTAGCAGTTCTACGTATATAGTACAAAAGTAAAAGCACGTACAATACAAGTTAGTAAAGAACTGAAAGTAAGAGCAGAAAAGTAAAGCTATGCTATCACTACTCTACCATCCCAAACGTATCTTAACTTATAAAAATGCCCATACAAATTTATAAGTTAAGGTTTCCAGGAATTTTTATCTTATCATATAAAAGAGCCCATACTAATTTATATGATAAGGATTTATGAAGCGTATGACCTAATATGAATGAATGTTTATGATGCAATTTAAGCAACAGGCAAGTGCAACTCACACACAATGACTCTGTGATCACAGACCTTTAGTTCCCACTTTTTGAGAGCTAGCATCACTCTCGGGTACCACCGTTGTGGCTACGGCAGCAACGGAGCGGGCATCTCCACTTCTAGGCAGGTCTGCACACTACCAAACCTGGACCCCTCTCATACGCCTCTGTACACGTCCTAGGCGCACTCTAGAGTCTGCGTACATATTTTTCTGACTATCGGTCAGTCTTGTTGGGTCGGGTGTACGTTATCGGGGATCGTCCTCCAGACCTCAGTATAAACAACCTATTGGCCCCTCAAACCTTCACACCCTCCTGAGTCACCGTACTGCCATCGGTGTGACGATCGGCCCAATACCGCATGACTCGCTACTAAATTTATGCACATGCAAGTATTTCATCTCGATCATTTAGCTCGCAGGACCAACCTATCCTGATTCCCTCAAACCCTTCGCGGGTGAGATGCTTTTATTCAAAATTCCTCAAACCCATCACGGGTGATAACACACAATAGTGTCTTTATTCAGAATCCATCAAACCCATCACGGGCGAGAATGAACCACAATGTCTTAACCTATTAGACTACTCTTGTCTACGGGTTATTATACTTAGTGTTTTAAGGTTAATCACAGGACTGCCCAGGGTATACCCTGTGAAGGGCTCTCTGGGGCACTAGAAACTACGATGGGATTATGCCCAAAGTTCCCTTTCGCAAGGACATTTACTTTTATTGATGTCTACCCTTTATCCGTACTTTGCTCTCATTATTACTCTTGAGTGATCTTAATGACTTAAGATGTTCTCAAAAGGGCGACGGTCTTCCGCCGGCCTCCACTCCAGTTGCTATCCAAGGGCTTGCACTTTTACTCTCATCACTAAGACAACACTACCCACCAAGGTTATTCTACAATTGTAATCTCTAGCTCATCCTTCGATCTATCCCCCGGTGGTCCTTATAGTATAACCTACTTACACTAGGCACAACACATGACCTAATACCACCTCGAAATAGAACTTCCAATTCCTTGGGCCACATGCCCCTAACTATTTATTCTAGGATGGTATGGACTAATGAAGTGAACATATTGATTTACATAATTTTCTTAAGTCATTAAAGCCTCTAATTATATCATTTAATTAATCCCCTAGGTCTTTTAATACATGAACTATTACAAATTATAACTCACTGACGTAAGGAATTTTTCTTGAGTTGCATCTTTGTAAAATGTTGGTGTCTACCAAAATTCATAATTTTCCTTTTAATATTTCTATTTATTCCTTAATTATTACAAAACTCACATAATTGCCATTTTCCAAATGAAGTATAAGGAATACATTACACAAAATTCTAGAAAACTTACAGAGCATATATATCATTAATATAAGGCTAATGACAGAGTTTCATCAACCTCTATAATGTAATGGCCTACCAATTTCAATTCCTAATAATATACCAAAATGCCATTATGCTAATTTAAAAATTATTAGTACATCCAAAATTTTTGAGATAATTATACAAGGCTAATCATACAATTATACAACACTAGAAATGTTTCCCAAATTTAATGATATATATTTCCATAAATTCATAAATAAATGCAATAAGGGTAAAATGGTAATTTCCATGTATTCTGCTCCAAAATTCTCAAACAGTAGGATAAAAATTTTCATGAGTCAAATATGACCACCCTTTTGCTTTGACAGATTTTGGGGGTTTTGTTTTTGATTAGAAGCCTATTTTCTAATTTTTTTATCAAAAGGCCTAAATTTTTAAAAATTCAAATAATGAGATTTTTGCTCCCAAAAATCTCATTATAACTATGAGGGGTGAACTTTACCCTAATGAGCCTCTGACATCAATTCCAAGATTTTTGAATGTATCAAATAGGCTGAATATGCAATATTTCAAAAATTGCTATTTGCACCCTAAAGCTATATATAGCCAACACATGTAAGTGCGTTAACCCAACATGTATTGGTCCAAATGTGCTGCAAATTTTACCATGCACATATAATGTCCCCATTGACCTGAAACCAAAGGTTTAGGCCATTTGGAGTCATATTACTCCAATTATTTCATTTATTTAATTATGTGTATTATGACAAATACTATAGAAACATTTCTCCCAAAAATTCCCATTTTTGGGCAGAGGCTAGATATGCCATAATTGAGCACATGCTCAAAATCTTGGGTCATTTGGATATCTGGTTTGGCTTGGGAAAATATTTTGGTTTCTGCCCTAGCCTAGGACATGTCCTAGTAGAACAGACTTACAGCCAAATCTACTCTACCAAATTTCATGTTTAAGGTGTCATATTAAAGTTAAGATTATAGGATACAATTTTCATTTAGGATTCATGTTCTGTGAATGCATATAACATGCCTAAATATGGCTTGTAAAATGACTGAAAAAGTGTGACAGTTATATGATTTTTTATAATTTAATTTAAATCAGATTTGCACGAATCTTAAAGCATAATGGACGAAATTGGGTTATCTTCAACCTCTAGCCGACGGATGGGATTCATCCTTCCTGGGCCACCTTTGCTGGCTGTTTCCGGCCACCTGGGGCTGCGCCACCGCCGACGATTATTGCCACCACCTCCGTTGAGGTGGGGGCTAGCGTTTCCCGGCGGTGAGGCGGTCGGAGGCGGCTCCTCCGAAGATCCCGAGCAAGAAGAAAAAATCGAGAAATTGGCTCTCTGCTCCCATGGTATCGGGCTCAATTGAGCCTGATATCTCTGCTAATCGATCTAGGATTCTAGCACGGGTAGAGGTGAGGTGAAACGAACCTGATTCAGGCCTTGGCGACGAGTGCGGCGACGGTTGGCCACGACCGAGCTGCTCCGGCAATATCCTGCACAAAACCTTGATTCTCCACCGTTTGCTTCGATCCAGTAGTCGATTTCCACTCCTCTCCTCTCTCTAAAGCTAATGGTTGGGGTTATTTGGGCTGAGGTGGGCTGTATGTGGAGTAAACTCCAAGGTGAGCTCGGGCTCAAACTTGGATGCTTCACCCATGGTGCCAAGTGGCCACCATGCAGCCAAATTCTTCTGGAATTCTCTTGAGTGGCCGACCAACATTCTTTGGCTAGAAGGAGACAAGGCCAAGTGGCCTCCTCTTAATTCCACTTTCTCTCTCCTCCTTTTGGGTGAATTCTCCAAAATGCCCCCATGCATGCACTCTCACTCCAAATCCAAAGGGGTAGGGATGGTCTTTGACACCTTTCCCTGATAATGGGCCATGTTTGGTGGGCTTGACCCAAGGTGAATGGGCTTAGCCCTTATTTTCTTCTTTAGGCCACATGTTTGACCAAGTTGACTTTTTAGGTTGACTTGGTCAAGCATGATGAGTGGGCTGACCCCACTTGAAGGTAATGACCCCAATAGTACTACCCAACTTGGGTTGGGTCAAGGTGATGCTCTACTTGGGCTAAGTGGGCCTATAGATATAGGTTTGACCAACTTAGGGCTAAAGTTGACTTTGGTCAACTATGGTCAAAGGGTTGACCTAGTGACATGCCCTAGGGTCCACTTAGATTAGTTTAGGGTTAAGAGCAATGTGGTGGGATTATGTTGTGGCTAGGGCCCCTATTTAGTCTAGTTTGACCTAGTTTGACTTTGGCCCCTTAGTGGCCCCACATGGCTATAACCCACTCCCTAGGGTCAAACCTAGCTAAATTTCCTATCACCCACCCCATGCCTAACCCAATCTAAGTTAAGGGTTGTAGAAGTAACATGGGATGTTAGAAATGCTAGGGGTAAACTATCCTTATGATGATGTGGTTACCAAGAATGAAGCATATTTGTTGATGAATGCTTGATCCATAAAAGAAATCGGAAAAGGTTGATGCATGGACATGAGATGTGTTAAATTAGGAAGGTGTAAAGTAGTCCATTGCTTAGAGACGTGCCTCCCTTCGGGTAGCAGTGTGAGAATGGTAAGTTGTGTAAGTTGGCTTCCACCCATGTAGACAATAAACCCTTGATGGTTATGGAAATGTGGAAGGCAAGGAAGTGCGAGGCTGTTGCCGTATTGAAATGACATATTGGTAAGGGACTCAATATGGAGTCCTTTCATGTTGTTGAGCATGGGATGTAAAATCTTATAAGGGACTCATTGTGCTACCCTACATGTGGAATGCATACAGGGTGAGTTTACACGCGGTGTCATAACCCTGGGTTAAGGATAGTGTGGCAGTTCTGCCGGCTCGCCAGTGGTCACACCGACGTGAGTTAACAGATGACTTTGGGCAATTTGGTTTTGTCCTCGGTGCTCAATCCGGAGGCCCTCTCCGAGCCAAGTTGACGGATTGACTGTGTCCTCGGGGCCCATTCCCTAGGCCCTTTCTGTCACAACCAGCATTTTCCCTGCATTAAAAGTTATATCGGATTAAGGGAAAATACGTGTCGTGATGCCACACCATGCAGGGATAACTGCACACGCTCAAGCAATACACCAAACTCTATAATTTATATGAGATTCATGAGTTTATTAACAGGAAAACTAGTTTAGACTTAATTGATTAGTCGTATCCCTCGGCTCAATGGATCAACTAGTCCACAAGTGAAAGTATAGCTTACGCTGCAGAAAAGTACTTTGTTTAGATTACTTAATATCCTACATGAGCATAAACATCCGAACTGGATAACTCATGTAATGCATAATTCTAGATTTAGCATAAGTATAGAAATAGTCTGTACGCTGATTAAAACATGGCGACGTTTGCTTTAAAAGATGACATGAATATGGTAATAAAAATGACAATTTTATAGTTTAAAATATCTAACAAACAACCTAGCATAAAAACTTCTTAGAGAGCAAGGAAACAAACAATACATAAAGGATAAGGCTCAACAGCTACCAAGTATTAAACATTCAACAAATTCCAGTGGGAGTCAACAACCTGACAAGAACCCCCTAAAAAAATATGTATATCTGAACTAAAAAGGAGAAAGCATCAAACTAGCACACAAACGGTGTGGAAAAGCTACCGCGACAGCAGAACACCAGCAACCACCAAACTCTAGCCGCACAACGAGCTACTACTCTGAACCTGAGACATTCACAAGAAAAGAATACCTCAGCAAGAAAATAAACAAGTGGTAAATAAACTTGTTACTAAACAAAAGGAGTGGTAAGATTACCAACACAAACCAGAATAGGTGTCAAAACACAACAAACTAACTAGAAGTCAATACAGAAAGAGTTAACTTATAAAACTCAAAGGTAAAGAAATTTTCACCAAGTGCGAACGGAGTCATGCTCTGAGAATATCTATGAGAATAGGCAGAAATAGCAGGAGTCTAATCCATAAGGAGAAATGGGACTAAAATCTCACTAACACGTGAATCATTAACATCGTTAAAAAACCAGATCTGACTCGGGACCAAACTGTCCAAACAGATCTAACAGACCCAAACATCTCAAAACAACACTGCGGTGGTGGCCATCTAGTCCAACACAACCCAGCAGTCCAAAAACAGACCAAAAACATACCCGGGTGCAATGATTCACAAAAACAAGCAAACTAAACCAAACCTTATATCCAAACACCCATAAAACTCAAACTTGATGGATTCAATAGAAACGCAACGATTCTAACTTTGCAAAACTAGGATATTTGAGAAATACGTCAAATTGGTGAAATTTCCAAGTTTACGGAAAAAAGAAAAAAAACATCAAGTACACTCGATGCCGCGTCGAGTGCAGTCAACGCACTCGATGCCAACGAGACTACTCAACAAAACTAGCTTCATTCAACGAGGCGTTGAGTGTATACCACTCAATCAACGCTTTCGAACTTAGATCAAATTTTAAAGGATGGAGTTGAGTGAATTCAGCTCACTCAACGCCATGTTGAGTTTATACCTCTCATTCAAGGCTTTTTAACTAAGACAAAATTTTTAAAAGATGGAGTTGAGTATATTCAGCTCACTCAATGCCGTGTTGAGTGTATACCTCTCACTCAATGATTTTTAACTTAGATAGAATTTTTAAATGATGGAGTTGAGTGTTTACAGCTCACTCAACGCAGCATTGAGGGTATAACACTCACTCAATACTTTTCCTTAGAAAGGCTACCAGACATACTATCCCACCAAAAAAAAGGATAATCAACAACTAACTTTTGACAATACTCATGCTCAAACCAAGAATAAATTCTAGGAAAAAAATAAGGAAATGTAGGGGTAGACAAACCAAGAGCCCAAACATAGGAGAAAGGCTCTACAGTAACACAACAAGGGGGGAAACCCTACCCTAATCTAAATTTTCGTACAGTCAAGGAAGCAAGATAATAGGAAACAAACAATAAGCAAGGCTGAAAAACCGCGACTTGCCTCAACCTTGCCAAACCCGGCGACACCAGCACTCTTTTTTTATAGATCTGCCGCTAAAACTCGTAAGCAGAAAAATCTGAAACTTTTCGAGAGTAAGGAAGGTCAAAATGAAATTCCTAACACCCAAAATTTCACGAAACGGGAAAAACTTAACATAGAAATATAGATCTCGGTGAGAGCTATCCAGATCTACTCTCCGATGACGATTTCATGCATCAAAGCCCCTAAAATCGGTGGCCAAAGGCTCTCCAAAGACTGCCTCATTCTCTCTTTTGCAAACAGGCGACGGTTTCGGGAAAAGATGATGAATATGGTTTGTCTATTCACAAGGCTGTTTAAACTTATAATTATGAGCATTATAATAATAATTTATTATTAATTAATCATACAAACGACACAAAATTTTTCCTAACACGTATTTCTATGAAAATCGAACCGTAATGAAATGTCGACGCTATGAATCCAACGGTAAAGTCGGAATTTCGATCAAACAGACCAAACTTGGGTAAACACTCCATGAAGCAGAAACACCAAACATGCCAAAATTTCTCCACTGAGTCAACAAAATAGACTCGGCTCCCAAGGGAATTCCACAAACAATCTAGACACCAGCCACACTGAAAAATTTATAAGCAAAACCACGCTCTAACAATGGCATCGGTGAAAACACGCATCAACATAATGCCATGACGTCAAAATTATGCCAATAAAAGAATTAGATTAAACATCAAAATATTAGGGGTGTTACTCTTTCCATGCCACACCTGTAGGCCAGTTTGGACAGTGTTCTTGGTGAACATCTACCCAAGACCCCTTTGAGCCGTAGTACGTATATGGGCTCCGTTGTTGTGTTCTTACCATTAAGGCATACAGAGGCCTATGCCATGTAGTGTGGGTGCCCTCCTAGTTGTGGAGATGCCTGCTCTACTAGCACTATTTGGCCACGATGGATGATGCCTGAGCGGTTAGCTACCTACTCAAAAAGTGGGAAATACAAGTCTGTGTCGACATAGCATTTGCATGCGCGTGAGCATGGGTGAGTCATTGCATTGTATTCATATTATTACATCACATTACGTACATAAGATACTCATTGTATAAGTTTGTAAGGGCACTCTTATACGATGAGTTACTTTACTGTTGAGCCGATCCTTAACTTATATGTCTGTATGGACATTCATATAAGTTAAGTTACTTCCTGTCGTAGATTTGTACTATATACTAATGTTGATGGTAAAACTGCTAGAGTAGCTTGTTATACTCATTTATTGCATTTACTTTGGTATGCACTGATATTGATTAATCTCTTACCACCTGTTTTGTACTACTATTTATATATTATATATATTATACCTTGTCCCATTTCTCCGCCCGGAGACTAAGAGTCATCGGGGGAGCGGATGTGATATCCACTTAGTCTTTTTAACTAATGGTTACTATGTCCTCCTTTTTAGGAGGAAACCCCGCAGTTAGAGCCGCAGGGTTTGCCAGAGGGAAGCCAGGCCCGGATGACAGGGCCTAAAGTGATGATACCATCGCTGCTATCAGTGATTGATGTAAGTTTTGAGGGACTCATTTTGTAGCCTTTTTGGCATGATGACTCTGATATTATAGATGCCATGGTTGCTTCTTTTTATTGATGTATTTTTTTTGGACTCATAACATAGTGTGCAATTTTGACTTCTGTTTATTCTTTATGATGGGTTGGCATTGATGATATGTTTACCCTACAGAATTGGCATCTTGTAGTACAGGTTAGCCCGTGTGCTAATGCTACCGCAATGCGGCTGTTCTGGGCATAAGACTCCCTTCATCCGTGTTTTGCATTCTGGGGGGGGGGGGGTTACAAATGGTATCAGCTTGCTACGATACTGAACTAAATAAGTCATTGAACAATGGTGCCACCCATTTTGATTAGAAAGTTTGTGGAAAAATAGACTTAGTAGTAGCAGTGGTGTGCCCATATGTAATTCACACTAAGTATGTCTAATTTTGACCTTACGATTAGCCAACCTGACCTTAGGATTGTACCTTCTATATAGATCCTAGTGCACGTTGAGCCAGTGGGTGGCACTCTTGCCACTTCCATACCCACTTTGTTCTAGCAATCAGAGCTGGGACAAATGCTTATGGCTATTCTGGACGCCTTTAGATCTCAACCGGCCCCAGTGTAGCAACCGGCTCCAGGCTCAAACTGGTTGAGCACTTTCCAAGCTCTCTCCCCTCCTACCTATATTGGGACAGAGTCGACTGTGTATACATAAGAATGGAAAGATATAGTGTATGAGATGTTGGCAGGAATCCGTTGTCTAGCCAGCATGGCTGTGATATTAGAAATGTCTGCCCTGGAACAGCACGCCAAGAGGTGGTTGAATTCCCTCATAGGCTCCACCTTCCAAGGCCGGGTGTAGATGGATACTAGTTGGAGTGATTTCTTTGGGGCATTCTTGGAGCACTTCATCCCCTCAGCCACCCAGGATGATCTTGAAGAGAGATTCCTGCAGTTAAAAACATTTATCGAAGTCGGTTACAAAATACTAGAGGGAGTTTCAGCATCTGTCAAGGTTTGCTGACTCCTATGAGTTGGATGAACGAGGTCATGCTAAACAGTTCTACAAAGGCTTGCGGGATCCCCTAAGCAAGCCCTTTTGTTTAAAGTGGACTCGAGTTTAGCTGAAATCATTGAAATGGCAAAAAGGCTGAAGGCAGATCATTTGGGTAGAAATAAGAGTCCCATTGAGGGTGTGATGGTGGCCGATCCTACTCATAGAAATATGTAGGACAACCGGGCAAGAGGAAATAATAGAGTCGGAGGTCGCATTTGCCAGAATTTTAGAATGGTGCGTCCGACACCGCAGCACACACTACCTTTACCACAACCACAATACCTGCAGCCTAGGGAGCAATACGAATGAATCTGCTTTCAGTGCAACAATCCCGGCCACATCCGGCACTTTTGGCCATAGCTAGGTGGAAATGCTATCCCTTCCCTTTCTCAAGAAGCTCCACGAGGATGGGGACATGTGCGTGGATGAGGACGAGGACCATGAGGAAGGACCCTGGACCTGCTCGGGACCAGGAGTTTGCGCTGGACATAGCACATGAGAGGAACCCTCAGGATGTGATTGCAGGTATGTTGTGACCTGGTTATCATGTCATAAGCATTTCTTTTCGATTGCCTAGGATATGCTAGGAGTCTACCTTTGAGTCTTTGTAATTCATACCTAGGAACCTTGATGGTTGGTGGGAAACTAGCTTATACTCTATTTGATACCGGAACCACACGCTCATTTGTGTCGACAGACTTCGTTAAAGACCAAGGAGTACAATACTTCACATGTATTTCTCGATAGTACGCCTCCCGGATGGCTCTGAGATGACTGCAACTGACAAGTGTGAATTGGAGAAACTCCTTGAAGGAAAGTTCTTCAAAACCCCTGCCATAATATTGAGAATGCTAGAATTCGACCTCATTTTGGACATGATTTGTTTGGATTGGCACCGCGCCAGAATTGTTTGTGCGGAGAAATGAATTTTCTTGAGACATGGGGACTCTGAAGTCATCTTTCATGGTATTAGTTCCGCACCCCGTTTGTTGTTATCTTCAATCCAGGCCTTAAAATTCCACATGAAGGTAGATGAAGTTTACATTATTTGTTTTGAGTTGAAAGAGATGACAATAGATATGATAGATGTGTTGGTGGTGCGGGATTGCCCCGAGATATTTCCCGAGAAGCTGCCCGGATTACCCCCGCATTGTGATGTGGACTTTCAAATTAAGTTATTACCAGGTGCCAACACCATCTCCAGGACCCCTTATTGTATGGCCCCGAAGGAACTCGCCGAGTTTTGAGTTCATTTGCAGGAATTAGTTGAGTCAGGATTTGTTCACCCCAATTCATCACCCAGGGGAGCCCCTGTCCTATTATTTAAGAAGAATGATAGAATACTACGATTATGTATAGATTACCAGGAACTCAACCGTTTAATGGTGCGGAACACCTATCCCTTATCCCGGATCGATGTGTTGTAAGATCAGCTGGTAGGAGCGCATTGGGTTTCCAAGTTGCATCTGAGCTCAGGGTATTACCAATTAAGGAAATGAGTGGAAGACATTCAGAAAACGATATTTAGCTCGAGCTACGGATAATATGAGTTCACCGTGATGCCGTTTGGGCTCATAAATGCCCCTTTGGCGTTCATGAGTTTGATGAACAAAGTGTTTGAGCCATATTTAGACGTCTTCATCGATGTCATTTTAGTCTACTCGAAGATAGAGGACGAGAATGTGGAACACTTGACCTTAGTGCTCAAGAAGTTAAAGGAGCATACCTTGGTTGCCAAGTTCAGCAAGTGTGAATTTTGGCTCCGAGAAGTTACCTTCTTGGGCCACGTGATCAGTGGTCCTGTATTAGCTGTGGATCCGGCCAAGGTGCGTACTGTGAAGGAATGGTCGCCTTTGAAGTCAGCAGGCGATGTGTGGAGTTTCTTTGGACGTGTTGGTTATTATCGCAAGTTCGTGAAAGGATTCTCAAAGATACCCTCCCTCTCAGTGCCCTGATAAAAAAGGTGTGCCATATGAGTCGACACCCCAGTGCGAAGCTGCATTCTAATAGCTGAAAGATAGACTTACAACCGCACCCATCCAAGCCCTTCAATCTAGGAAGAATGGATTAAAAGTCTACATTGATGCATCATATCAAGGGATGGGGGCAGTGTTGATGTAGCATATGCATGTGATAGCTTATGCTTCAAGACAACTGAAGAAGCATGAAGCTAATTACCCAGTTTATGATTTGGAGTTGGGGACAGTAGTGTTCTCCATGAAGGTTTGGAGACACTATCTATATGGCATGCATTGGGAGATTTTCAGATCATAAGAATTTAAAGTATGTTCATACTAAAAGGAGATGAACCTGAGACAACTGCGGTGGTTAGAATTTTTATGTGATTATGAAATTACCTTGAACTGCCACACCGGAAAAGCAAACTTCGTGGCCGATGCCTTGAGAAAAATGGTACCAGAATCAAAACCTGAGTCTCGGTTGATGACTACGAAATTAGCTCGGATGCTTGATGAGAGTGAGATCACCCTTGTGTATAAATATCATTCTGAAGGGTATACGGAGAACCTAACCGTAATGGGCATAGTCTGTGACATTTGGTTCAAAATTCGGGCAGAGCAAGGGAAGGATGTTGCTCTGGCCCTATTGTTTAGTCAATTGAAGATGGATCTACTTACGAAAACTACCTAAAGGACGGCCTCGTTCATTTCTGTGTCCGGCTCCAAATTCCCGAAGGCGATAAAATTCGGGAAGATATCTTAAGAGAGGCACATTGCTCTAAGTATTCAGTGCATCCTGGGATTGAAAAAATGTATTGTGACTTGCGGAAGATCATGTGTTGGCTAGGAATGGAAAGATATGTTGGGTATTTCATTACGCACTATGAGGCTTGTCAATGGGGGAAGGCGTAGTCTAAGATCCCCAAAGGATTATTACTGTCATTGCCTATTCCCGAGTGGAGGTTCGAGGATATCTCCATGGACTTCATACATGGGTTTCCTCGCTCACGCTCTGGGAATGATTCAGTTTGGGTAATCGGGGATCGATGACAAAAGTAGCCAGGTTTATTCCTAGGATGGAGGCACATGTGGACGTTTTTGCGCGCTTCTTTGTGGAACCATTTGTACGGTTCCATGGCGTGCCAAAGATAATTGTTTCTAACCGGTATGGTCGTTTCACCTCTAAAGAATGGAAGGCTGAAAGAATTGATGTCAAGATTTTCTAAACACCTACAGGGGGTGAATAGGTTAAAATCTAATTCTACTTAGACAGTTAATAATTTCATCACAGTACAAATAAATTCTACAGCTATAACAGTATGCACACAGATTTATAGTTGTTCCCCAAATGATTGGTACATCCACTTCCCCCACCGCTTATCTAGCTGTATACTAGATTCAGTCAAACTTTCTTCCACCTTCTCAGATCCTCAGATCTTACAACTCAGAACCCAAACTGGTTCCTACAGCTCACACTTCAACAAGTGCTACAACTCAGACTCTTCCCAAGAACCCTACCTTAGAGTGAATCCACACTACTACAACTCAGGAAATCAAGCCCTACCTTAGCCTTTATAATCACGTGCTTACAACTCAGAGATTGAAATCTCTTACACTAAGATCTAAAATAGATCTAATAGAAAATTGATTAAGTGAATGTTTCTTCCTTCACCCAGATAGAGAGATGTGAGGAAATCTTGATCATACCTTGATGGATCCACTTTATCTATATCTTTGCTGTAATGAATCTGATTCAACCTGACTTAGCTTTTTCAAAGCTTCTTGAAATAGTGAGCCTAAGTTGAATATTCTTAAGAAGTTGGTGTAGATCCAACTTCTTCCTCCTTGTAAAATTAAATCTGCAATCTCTAACAGATCTGCTGTGAATCTATCCCCTTCTCTAATTTTGAATCAGAATCTTCTTGCTGTACAGGATTCAGTGAATTCTTCTTGGAGAATTTCTCTTTAATTTCTCTCTATCTTCTGTTATTGATTTTCTCTGATAGCACGACTCTATTTATAGATCACATCAGAGGCAACCGACTGATGCGATATTTGACAGACATCTGACAGTTCTGACATGTCTAATAGGCCATGACAATTCTGACAGCTGTCAAGTCTTCAGTCTTGAGATTTGTTACTTAGAGTTATTTAACTAAGCTGTATGTGTCGAGACATAAGAATAGTATGTGTCGACACAGATGAAGTATGTGTTGACACAAATACCCGGGTGTCGACACACTTCCTTTGGTGTTGTCGACAAACTTCAGAAACTGTCGACATAGCTCTTCATTCAGTCTCAACATTGCCTTTGCAGAATATGTCGACGTACTACAGAAAATAGTCGACATAGCTCTTCATCAAGATCTCGACACAGCCTTTGTAGAATGTTTAGACATACTTCAAAAAACAGTCGACACAACTCTTCATCAAGATCTCGACACAGCCTTTGTAGAATGTGTCGAAATACTTCAGAAAATAGTCGACACAGCTCTTCATCAAGTTCTCGACACAGCCTTTGTAGAATGTGTCGACACAAGCCCCGTGCGTCGACGCACCTGCCCAAATGTCGACCCAAGTCCTGGATGTAGATATAGTTGCTTCTTTATAATTATCAATACAACAATGTCTAAATGTGTCGACACAAGTTATGAGTGTCGACACAGTTGATGTCGACTTAAACTCTGGGTGTCGATACAAGTCCTGTGTGTCGACACAGACATGCTTCTTGTCTTGACACAGCTCCTTTAGAGGTGTCAACACAAAATAATTATCGCGACACTTTTGTACTTACAATATTTTCTGCATTCTTCTGCATGCACAAACAAACTCAATACACCATCAAATACAACCTGATGTATATCATTGAGTTAGGTGAGGCTTCTCCAAATGAAGTACACAATTTCCAATCTACCCAACAATCTCCCCCTATTTGGAGAAGTCATAACCCATAGTCGATAATATACACCAATATAACAAAAATGATAAGCATGATATATTCAGACATTTCAAACAAAATTATTCAAGAGCAGAGATAGAATGTTACACAGAAATATTCAAAATGAAATATCTTAAGGAAAACTATGCAACTCAGAGACATTGATATATAAACTGTTGTCAACCCAGAATTTCATTCTCATATAATCAGAGTGAGATTACAAGGTTCATTCTCATATAATCAAACTCTAGAGCCTAGTCAATCTAAAATTAAGGTTGATCAGGTTCCTTGATGACAATCCCTTTGCCTCACTGAATAGAAGCTTTGACTTCAGCTTCAGTATCAGAAACATGCTTCTTACCCTTGATGTCTTTGGCCTTAAGTTGATCAGCTTTCAACATTTACCATTCAAATTATTGGAATGGTTTTGGGAAGTACTTGCAGGGCTTTATGGAGTTTGCAGGGATTCTTCTAGCCTTCAAGTCCTTCCTGAATTTATAGATTTTATCTTGTTGTGCAAGATATTTATCCCATTCCTATTTGGAGTACCACTTACCCCTGTCATATTGATTGTCAGCAACTGCATTCCATGCAATTAAAATGATGCTTCTAGTGGTTGGACTCCATTTCTCAAAATCATACCTAATCGCAGCCTGTCCTCTGAATCTCTTCTTGGATATTTGGGTCTCTTGCTCTTTAAGTAAAACAGAGTCATCCATGTTCACTTCCTCACAAATTACTGGCAATTTGTCCAGTGGAGGGTTGTATATATTCTGGATAGCCTGTTGAATTTCTTCAAACTCAGAAGGGGGATATATGACTTGAGCTACTTCATGTTGCATCCCCTCCAAGATTGTAGGTTGGCATCCAGATTCTGCAGTGTTATTATCATCACATAAGGGCAGATATCCCAAGGTATCTCTGATACTATTAGATACTCATTTTGCATGCTCAGAGCTAGCTTGAACTAATACCCTCTCCCCCTTTATGACTTCTCTATGAATATTATCTCTGAGATCACTCTTGTGAAATCTTATTTGATCTGTAATATAATAGTTTTCAGTTGTATAGTAGTCTTTAAACTTCTTGACTAGAGCTGAAATTACAGACTCAGAAGTTTGTATAGCAGTTGAAACTGTTGCCAAATCCTGTTTAATTTGTTCTTCTATAGCAAATACTTTGATGTTCATATTGGCTTCTATGGCAGTGGTTTGTTCAAACAATTTAGTCAGAGTGATGGTATGTAGTTCCATCAAATTCTCATTCAGTCTTTTCTGATTTTCTAAAAAAATTCCTTGCTTGACAACCGGATCATCTATTTCAGTTTTAGTGGATTGTTGCTGTTTGGAAAGATATACCACAACATTGCCTCCCTTATGGAAGCAATCTGTCATTTCTTTCTTAAACATGTTCATCTTAAAACATATAGATTTGATGTCCTGTGCCAGACTTAACTGTAATTCCTTTTGGCTTTCATCTACATACTTTTGTAGTGCAAGTCTTTGCTCATCAAGTTTGACTTGCAGTTGTACTAGCAGAGAATTAAAATCTATTGAAGGAGCAGTAGATGAGGAGCCAGCCTTTAAGGCTCTCTTATATCCAGAACTCTTTTTCTTTAACTCTATAAGCTTTCTTTTCTTATGTTCTAATGTTGCTTCCTCATCTTCAAAATCAGATGATATCTAAAGTTCCACTATTTTGCCTGGAACATCTATATTTAGTCTTGGGGCTAGGTCTGGAGCCTCCCCATAAACCCTTGTAGCAGTTGGTGCATCTACAAAAATATCTTCCTTGCATAATTCTTCTTGCGCCCCCTAGAGGTCTGTTTTTAAATCTTGAATTACTTCAGTCTCAGGAACATGAGGTTTTTCTGGAAGATCAGGAATATGAACATCCTGTGCCTCTCTTTCAGAAGGGTCAGCAGCTATGTTGATGTCATGAACCACTTCCATTATAGTCAGGTTTATAGTCTCACTAACTAGCTAGGCTTTAATGACAGTTTCATTAGGGACTGATATCTCTGGATTATCTATCTGATGGACAATCTCCCCCTGGATTTGAGATTCAGGTCCTGGTGTATGAGTTGGAGACTTCCTAGGTAGGTTAGTGTTCTCTTCATCAGAACTGAATTCAATTCTCTCTTCTGAGTCACTGGAGGACTTCTCAGCTTGTACTGTATCTCTCTTTGATGTTATGACCTATTTGGACTTCTGCTTAGGTGCAGGGTCTTCCTTGGACAATTCTCTATCCCACCTAGATACGATTCTTATATCCATTCTACTCATGTGATTAATATTTGAGCCAACAATCTGGTTGAGCACATCAGTTATGTTGGCTGCCAAATACAAACTTAAGATTCTGCCCATAATTGGATTTTTAATACTGTCCTTAATCTTATTAATGATTACTACACTCCAATTAGTCTTCACCTGGAAGATGACTCTTGTCATGAGGCTGAACATGTGGGAAGAGATCCTATCATGCCCCCCAGTTTTGTAGAGAACAACCTTCCCAATAATCTCATACAGAAACTTCCCTTTGTAGTTCAACCCTTTCCAAGTCAAGGATGATCCAATGTTTGTGGTTGAGGGCAGCCCACACCATTTAAGGGCTTCAGCAGTAAAATTTGAATCAACCTCAGTCTCTTCTTTCATCCTTGGAAGTTGGAGGGATTTACTCAGACTTTTGAGTGTTATTTTTACTGTTTCACCGTGAATAGTAGACTTGATCTTGTTCCACTTTGAATTCAATGTAGCGTTAGAATAGAATTCGAGAACTTCCTTCTTCCAAATTCTTATCAATTCAGAAACTAAATAATCCAGTTCGACATCCTGGATTAGGTCCACAACCGTCTTGATTTCTTATTCAGCAGCATTGACCCACCTCCCCCCCCCCGAACGAGCTCATAACCTTCGTTAACGTTGTTATCCAACTTGGGCGCCATTGGAGATGAGAGAAGTGAAGTTGAAGAGAAGGAAGAAGGATTTCTTATCGACACAAATGGTTTAGTATCGAGATTTCTGAGAGCGTAGTCGACATGGTCTCATTTCCACCTATTTATACTTTTCGAAACAGGGAAGGTCAAAAGGCGGGCGAAAATTATAGTTTCGTATATCGACACAACTTTGATTGTGTCGACACAGACTGCTAAAGTCTCGACAGAGAGTTGAGGGTCTCGACAACTCTATGTGTCGATACGAATTTCTGAGTGTCGATACAGACGACCTTATGTGTCAACACCAACATCTAAGTGTCAATAACTCTATCAGTCGACAGCGATTTCTGAGTGTCTACACAGTCTTCTTTATGTGTCGACACCAACTTCTGAGTGTCGAAACTGACTACTTTATGTGTTGACACTAATTTACTTAGTAATATGTTGAATAGAAGTTTTCTTAATTTACCATCCCATTCCAGGTTCAAAATGACTAATTCAATTTTAAAGTAATTGAATTTACTTTCATCTAAAGCTTTAGTGAATATATCAGCTACTTGAGTATTAGTAGAAATAAACTCTAAAGTTATGTCCTCCTTCTCAACATGTTCTCTAATAAAATGATACCTAATTCCAATGTGCTTTGTTCTACTATGTGAAACAGGGTTTCTAGCAATTGAAATAGCACTAGTAGAATCACAATATAATGGAGTTCTACTTATCTTGATGTCATAGACTTCTAGTTGATGTTGTATCCATAGCAACTGAACACAATAACTTCTAGCTGCAATATATTCTTACTCTGTTGTGGATATAGCAACACTTGTCTGCTTTTTGTTGTTCCATGACACCAGTCTTCCTCCTAGGAATTGGCATGTACCTGTGGTACTTTTCCTGTCTTCTTTGCAGTCTGCAAAGTCTGCATCTGAAAAGCCTGTTAGCAAAAAATTTCTATTCCTAGGGTACCATAGACCAAGATCTGGTGTGCCCTTAAGTTATCTCAAAATTCTATTGGCAACAAAATAATGAGACTTTTTAGGGCATGTTAGGTATCTAGCACAGACACATGTAATATATATGATGTCAGGCCTTCTTGCAGTCAAGTATAGTAAGGAGACAATTATCTCTCTATAAAATGACTCATCAACAGGTTTCCCTGCCTCATCCTTGCCTAAAGGAATACTTGACGCCATTAGAGTTTTCATGGTGGAAGTAGCCTCCATGCCATATTTTTTAATCAACTCCCTGGTGAACATAGACTAGGATATTAACAGGCCATCATTAGTCTATTTTACTTGAAGTCCCAAGAAAAACTTTAGCTTACACATGCTGCTCATCTCAAACTTCCCTTGCATAAATTTGACAAACTTCCTACAAAGGTTGTTCTCAGTAGATCCAAAGATTATGTCATCAACATATATCTGGACTAGGATGATCTTGGCCTTTGATTCCCTCAGGAATAGGGTTTTGTCTATTTTCCCCCTTGAGAATTTGTTCTCAATGAGGAAAGTATACAATGTCTCATACCATGCTCTAGGGGCTTATTTTAACCCATATATAGCTTTCTTAAGTCTATAAACATGATCAAGAAAGTGAGGATGTACAAAACCTGATAGCTGGTCCACATATACTTCCTCTTTTAGATCTTCATTTAGAAATGCTGACTTGACATCCATTTGAAAGACTTTGAATTCTTTATAGGCTGCATAGGGAAGGAATAGCCTTATTACTTCCAGCCTTGCTACTGGGGCAAAGGTCTGGTCAAAGTCTATTCCTTCTTCCAGCCTGTATCCTTTTGCTACCAATCTGGCCTTGTTCTTGACAATAATGCCATTTTCATCTAACTTATTCATGTAGATCCATTTAGTCTCTATCACATTATGTCCTTTAGGTCTGGAAACCAATTTCCAAACTTTGCATCTCTTGAATTGGTTCAGCTCTTCCTACATAGAACCAATCCCAAATGAATCTTGGATAGCCTCTTCAAACTTCTTTGGTTCCATTTGAGACATAAAGCTTGAACATAGTGTTGAGTTCAAGCTCTTGTTTCTGGTCATTACACCATGACTTGTATCACCAATAATTTGATGAGCGGGATGATCTCTTAAATGTCTCAAAGCTAGAGGTAATCTTTCTTCAGCTTGTTGATCCTCAATGTCTTCAGCTGGTTGTTCCTCATTTTCAGCTTGTAAGTCTTGAGCTCCCCCTGGACAGTATCCATCATCTTCAATCTCTTGGCTTACTGTTTTGTCTTCCCATATGGTCAGATTATTCATCTTCTCTTTTAAACCTATAGGACTAGAAGAAGTGCTTGGCATCTCACATTTAATTAGCTTAGAATCATCAAAGACAACATGGACAGATTCTTCTACAACTTGTGTAGTCAGGTTATAGATCCTAAATGCTTTACTATTGTTGTTGTACCCAACAAATATCCCTTCTTGGGACTGGCAGCAAACTTAGTCAATTGAGACTTTCCATTGTTTAGTACATAACACTTGCTACCAAAATTTTTAAAATTGGATAAGTTTGGTTTTCTGCCTTTCAGAATCTCATAGGGAGTCTTTTTCTGGCTTTTAGTGATGAAAGCTCTATTGAGAACATGATAAGCAGTATTTATTGCCTTAGCCCAAAAATATTCAGGGAGTGAAGTGTCATTTAACAAACTCCTCCCTGACTCAATTACAGTTTTGTTCTTCCTTTCAGCAATTTCATTTTGCAAGGGATTTCTTGGTGAGGAGAATTCTTGATGAATCCCAAGCCCTTCATAGAACTTTGTCATGCATTCAGACTAAAACTCAGTCCCGTAGTCACTTCTGATCTTGACCACAAAACTATTAAATTTATTCTGAATTTTCTTGACAAAAGTCTAGAAGATATCCAGGGTTTTAGATTTTCTCCTTAAGAAGAATAACCAAGCAAACCTGGAAAAATCATCAACCACCACAAGTGTATAAACATTCCTACCTAGACTATGAACTGACATAGGACCAAATAGATCCATATGTAGGAGATATAATGTAACATCCTACAGGCAACTAGACCCCCAAGTGAATTTGTCATGACTCGGTCACGACAAGGCCTTGGTAGCTTAGGAACCCCTTGGACTTAGACAAAACTAGGGGTTGAAAACACCTTGGTATGCAAATAGTAATTTCCAAATATCTAACCTAGGGTTTGACTTAAGGGCCTTAACTTGACTCAGTGACCCCACCACAATATCCATATGCCATCTAGGAGCCCAGGGGGACATTCAGGACCCATTGGGGCCAGCCAAATAGGCCAAGTTGACCCAAGGTCAACCCTAACCCTAACCCTAGTTAGTAACTTCACTTTTAAGTCTAACACATCATAAGAGAGCAGTTAAACCAAAAAGCCCCATCCTAGGGTCACCACATGGCAAAATGACGAAAATAACCCTACTGGGTCAAAATGGTGATTTTCCATTAAACACCCCTATTGACCACCACAACTTCAAGTTGACCACACTCCTGGGGTTATAACCTCATAAGGGACCCAATGGCACAAAAATTTAATGGTTTGGTCAACCCTAGGGGCCAATTTGACCAAAAGTCAAACTTGGTCAAATTAGGTCAAATCATTTAAACCTAGCCAAACCCTTCGGGCTAGGCCCAAAGTGAGTGGTCAACCAGCCTAATTGACAGATATTGAACAAGGGGGAGAGAGTGGAATTTTGGCCATAGTGATTAGGAGAGAGAAATGGGGGTTTTCCCCCAATTCGGATGACAGAGAAAGTGGCCATTCATGGCCATTAAGGTGATACACCCCTTGGTATCCCTCCACTATGCTCCCATTCATCTTCCCTGATGAATTAGAGGGGATTCCAGCAGTTTCTAGAGCCATTTAATGGAAGGGGGATGCATAGGGTCGGCCATGGGAGGGGAGGTGAAGAGGTCAACCATGGCCAAGAGAGTTAAAGCCCCCACACCCCCAACCGACCCCTCCGTCATCTTTAGAGACCTCTGAGGAGTAGAATTTTCCCTTTTCCTGAACACTTAGAGCTCTTGGAGGAGTTAAGGCCATGACATCGAAAGCTTTGAGGAGGAGCAATCGCGGCCGGTGAATGGAGCAAGGAAACGCTCCAAATGAGGTCCAATCCTCTTCCTCTCTATCTGTGCTAGATCTAGGATCCATTGGCTAGAGAGATCGGGCTCAATAGAGCCTGATCGGGGAGAAATTTCTCACAGAAATTCCATGAAAATGATCCCATCGGGTTCGCCGGAATTGGACCCTCCGGCGGCCGTGCTGCCGCCAGGCGATAGCCACCACCTCGACGGAGGTGGTGGTGGCGATGGCCGGCCTGGGAGGTGGCCGGATGGCCGGGAATTCGGCCTGGAAAATGCTCCAGGCATAGCTAATCTGAGCCATTGGCTCAAGGAGGAAGACGACTGCAATACCACCGATCATGCTTTAAGATCTGTGCAAGATCTTTAATTAGTTTATTATTGGTATTTTTTTGAGTAGGAATTAGTAGTATTTTGTTTAAATTTTTAAAAATACTTAGGGGCTCCTGCTAGAAATGTGATCAACATCAAAGTTGAAGCTCTAGTCTCTCGTTTAATTTAAAAGTTGTTTCAAGTCATTTGGAGCTCTGGTTAGACCTCAACACTCATTTTGGTGGAGTTTATCCATAGGGCTGACGAGAGAATAAATTGGATGCCTACTCCAAACCAGACCTCTAAAGGACTTGAAATTTGGGGTATGGGCTATTCGTATCAATATCTAGGACTTATCCAAAAATCAGAATTTTTTGGAGAACATTTTTCCATAGTTTTTAGAAAAATTTTATAATCATTGAATAAATTAAATAGGTGTCATAAACATCTCAAAACTACCTCAAATTTGGGTGGGTGGTCTTAGTGGGCATGTTAAGGCTCTGGTAAAAATTCACCTCATTTGGAGATGTTTTGGTTAGGTATTTATCCAACCCTAGGTATACCCTTATAGTGTTATTTAGGTCAAAGAGCTATTTTTGATGTTTGTTTGGTCAAATCACCTCAATAGAGGCTGATATTTTGGCCAATGATTTTATATGGCTTGTAACACCCTTCAATGAGATTTGGGGTGGTTTGGGGTAGGGTAGCCCTAGATGCTAACAATGAAATCTGCGATCCTTCCCAAGGGAGCCAGCTCGCTTGTCACGGCCTGCTCCGGGTTCTTCCTGAAGGTCGTGGTGCCCTAGGGAGGGCAGACAGAATTTTCTGTTCACCTAGGCTATGCGGCTTGCACGGTCTCAGCAGTCTGACCGACCAGGCCGCGTGCCTTCCCTTGGTCGATAGGGTCCGGGGACTGCTTCCGCAGTCCTCCTATGCAGGCCGCCCCCCTTTTTCAGCTTAACCGCAAGGTTGTTTCCGCAGGACTCTCTCTGCCGGACTTAACCCCCTATCCGCTCACGCCGGCAGCAACCTGTAGCTTGGCTCGCAATTGACGGGACATCCAATATTGGCGGACTCAGAAGTATATCCACCCCTGGCCGGCAATAGGTCGCATATCCCCTCTCCCTGCAACACGGGTAGCCGACTCCTCCAGGCCGCCTACAGAGCGTGGATTCCAGGTCCGGCTACCCGCCAAGTTCAGCAGCAACCTCCAAGTCCCTCGCGAGCTGGGCTTACTCGAAGTGTGGTCGAGACTTCCAGTCCGCCTTCAAGTGGTGAACCCCAACAGCCTCAACAGCCAGGCTCTCCATCTACAATGCAAGCGGACTAGACCTTGCAGCAGCCGCGGACTCGACGGACATGGTGGACTCTATATGCAGTCTGCGCTTCCCTTTGCTAGCACCAGCTTCTCGGCAACAGTGGGGTCAACTCCTCCTCAATCCGTAGGCCCGTCGCAGGCTCATTCAGCAGTACCAGACTAATCCCTTAGTCCGCAGCCTTGGCGCGGACTCAGTCAGTAGTGGCGGACTCTTTCCAGCCCGCCAGGCATCAAATCCTCCAGAAGGCAGTCCCAGTCCGCACAACCTTGTGTGGACTCACCGGACTCCGCGGGCACTCTGCTGCCCGCACCCCTTGCAGCTCGCTCAGTTTAGCAGCGGCGGACTCTGCGGAATCTCCTTGCAGTCCGTCGCTTGTCCTCCAGCATCCGCCACCCCAGTAGTAGGTGGACAGTCCCAGCTCAGCAGTGACGGACTCCGCGAACCCGCATCTCAGTCCGCAACTGAGTCTCCCATTTTGCCGACAGCTGCTCCGACTTCAGTACAAATTCCCAGTCCATGCGGCCTATTGCGGACTCGGCGGACTCCGTCTCTTTCTCGCTCCAGTTACCATCTCACCGGGGGTAATGTCACCACAAGCCGTTACCTCCTCGGGCCTATAAATAGACCCCCATGCCTCTCATTTTAAGGAGTTCTCATCATCGCCAAGGTGCTCACGCCCAAAGTCAGCCAGCCATCCCAGCTTCTACGGACTCCGTTTTTCAGTCCGCACCCATCCATGTGCCTTTAGTCGTGTGGCCTGCCAGCCTCTACTTCTCCAGTCTGCGCGGTCTGTTTCCTTTGCTTAACCGCGCGGCCTGCCGTCTTCGTTCTTCAGTCCACGCGGCCTCTTCTGGCACTTCTTCCTTAGCTGCCAGCTTCCCTTTGTACCCCTATATTGCTTTCTTGAAAAGGTGTATTAACAAGCTGTAACTCGCCCTATTAATAAAAGGAAAGCCCGTCACAAGAGTGGCATTTAAGCCGCGATGGGCGAAGTATGTTGTTGCCACTGCTAGCGGCCCCTTCTCTCCCCCTTCTTCCTAGCTCAGCTCAGCTCTCCCGGTGATGAGTCCACATTTTACACTGATTTTTGGACTCATCTGGATTAGTTTTATCGTTTTAGCACTACACTTGAGAGCCTTTATTTCTTATATGTGCTCATGTACCTATTTCACGATTAAGTGCACTGTAGGCCCGTTTCTGTGTGCTTTCTGTGTTTCTATATTGTTGTTATTCTTTAGCCCTATCTTAGGGATGTGGTGTGCACGTTCTGGTGGCCTATCTGCCCCTTCTGCTGGTACAGGGGTCGTGTGCGTGCTACAGAACTGCACGGGAGACACCGACGTTGCAGGAATACTGCGCATGACCACTAGACTTATTGAGCACGACCACTGGTCGTGCACCACCGATCGTGCGCATTACATCCCCTTTTTCCTAATCCTATCTCGGTAATCGCACGAGTACTGGCCGTAGTGCGCACGACCACTAGTCGTGTGCCACTGCTCGTGCGCATATATGCTGATGCTTCTTGTCCAGGTTGCAGGTTTATTTGGAAAAGTCGCACGATCATCGACCTACAGTGCGCACGACCACTGGTCGTGCGCCACTGATCGTGCGCACTGCTTCTGCTGCCTATGTATTTAAGGCCCTGCTCCGCGATTTAGGTCAACGCCTATCATTTGCAGCGATCGGAGAGTGCGCGGGAATCGCCATTTCACTTCACCAGCTGCTCCATCACCTCCGCCTTCGCCGCGAAGCCATTTCCAACTACTCCGAAGCTTTTCAACTCTCCGACGAAGCCCTCGGCCATTGATGACTTCAACTCCAAGCTTTCCTGCGGAGTTGGTGAAGTAGATAACCTAGAGAACGGACTTAAAGGCCTTCGAGGTGACAGCTCGTTGGTACCGGAAGCCTCCTTGGACTGAGCCCGGAAGCGGATTGACAACTCGCTACTCTGGCCACGACCCGCGGTGGATCTTCACTCTCTTTTGGTTTAATCCTCTTCCCCTTCCTCTGCGGTATGAATGTTTTGAGCAGTGTAATGAACATTTCCATCCATGAACATCAAGTTTATTTTATAGCTAATGGAATGTTAGTATTTTCTTCTGCTTGTGAGTATTATCTGTGAATGTGCCTCGCTCACCCCACTTCCACTCCATTCCCGTGTCTTATCCGATTGCACTCCACACAAGAACACTGCAATCCATTAGCTTCCCTTCCACTCGCCCAACTGAAGTTCGACATCGCAGTCGACAAACCCACTCCACCTTGCGAAGCGGTGCCTTCAACCCGCATAGCTTTTACTAGTTCAGTAGATCAAACATCCACAATCTCTCAAGTCCTCTATTTCCTTTTTGTTCTATTTATAACTCTCATAACGATATTCTCGGTACTGTTGCCGTTATATGCTAATTGCATTCCTCAAGAGACCGACACTCGGGGATTTATTCCCAAAACTTTATTACTTGTGCGACCGGTACGCTTGCCGATTTACACTCATCAAGTTTTTGGCGCCGTTGTCGGGGAATGCAACTGTAGAGCGACTCTGGATGACTGAGAATTTCGTTATACGAGTTGTTTTGTTGTTTTTGATCCCTTTTCTCTTGTGTTGTTATTCCGTCAGATGAAATTGTTAGTTTTATTCGCAGAATCTATGCCAAGTAGTTGTATCCCTTATATTTGAAATCGCTGCAATGTGGGCCAATTTCAATATCAATTGCCGTCATTGTGGAGACATCTCTCATGCTAGCAGCAGATGCCCTCAGAAGTATAGTAGCCAGGAAATTCATGAATCGACATATCGTCGACATAAGCCGGTTAGCTACCGACCTGCGGAGCCATTGTCGCACTACTTTTATTCAGCTTCAGCACCCGTTGCACCGCCAAAGCTGGCTAAGCAGTGCCTTTTTTGTCGAAGCTGGGATCATGCATTGAAGGATTGCGCCGCGTACCTAGTTGAGCTAGCGGTGGATGACGAGCCGGATTTTCGGATTATCTCCACTTCAACCTTGGGCAGCATCCCTTCTGTATCGGGGTATATACCATTGCCATCTCTATGTTATGGAGAAGGATCCTAGGTATGTGCACCGATACATGTGCTTATCCCCATTCTGACACTGCTATTTATACTCCTGAAGTGCATACATCACCTAGCATAAAATCTTTTTGTTGTGGAGAGCCAGCGCTCAACGTCCTACCGAGCTTCGTGCCTTCACCTTCTTCTTTGCATAGCATTCTTTCTTCTTCTGACAGTGCTGTTGAGATTGAATCGCAGGTGGAAATTAGCATTTCCAGCATTCTGTTAGATCCTGTCGAGGAGGACGACTCCGTGGCAGAGGTTGCGACCTCCACCCCATGTGAGGATGCCCGAGGCATGGACGAGGTAGATGCAACTTCAGAACATTCCTGCACTAGCTTAGACAGCTGTTTGGAAGCACCCACAATTCTGCCGATGCGGGATGACTCCGGGATCATCCCCAAGATCGAGGTCCGTTTATGTTATTCTTCTAGTTTATTTATTGACCCTGCTCTCGTGTCTACTTCCATGCAGGACCACATTGTGGAATTGGTCCAATTAGTACAAGGGCCTGTAATGCGGCCTAGGACTTTTTGTAACCAGATGCATATGGAGTTGGAACCGATAAGCTTCCCAAGTTACTGTCTGCCCATGCCTGACACTTCCGATAGGTATACGTATACAGGTATTGGGGATTATGTTCTATCTCCATTCCGGTACCCGCTACCACAGCGCGACCATGAACCTCTGCCTGAGCATTTCCAGTTTCATTCGCCCATCGGTTAGCAAATGCTCAAATTTTGAATAAGTCCTGTTGGGAGATAATAAACCCAACAGTTATCTAGGATAGTGTCTCTTTTGTTTAAATTTTTGTTATTTTCCGAGTAAGGAGACTATTATATTTTTGTGGGCGCCCATCTGGGAGCCGAATGTTTTTTCTATATCCTATTTGAACTGCTAATACAGGTATTTGGTCCACCTTAATGACGGTAAACAAAAGGGCTTTCGGGGACACCCCAAGTTGGACCGTTTGGTCCTATGTTGTGTTTTGATTTCTTTTTATATATTCATATATTCTTGTTTCCATATTTTGTTTGGCTGGCATCCTTTAATCGCAGGTGCAGAAATATTTGAGGCGCGACAACTTGGCCGCACTTGGACATCTCATTGCACGAAAGGTATGCTCAATTTTGAGCATAGCTACTTCCTACCCTAACTGTTTATCAAATTTGACTTGCTGATTTTTACTAGTTGTTGACTTTAAGTCTGGGGGGGAGCATGCCTGTGGTCACTACACCACACTTTCAGTTGCATTCCAGTTTCATGTTTACTTATTTCTTGCTTTATGTTGCACACACTGAATCACCCACACGAGTGCGCTCTTACCCACGCGCACAACCCGAGTCAAATTTATTGCTTTTGTGTAAACTTTAAAATAGTGGTACTGGCTTAGTATTTCAGGATTGAGTAGTTCGAAACTCATGCAGTGCTCGTAATCGAATACTCATGGTTTGCGTAGAGTTAGGATAAAATTAATTTTTCTTTATGCTCGTAGATTTATTTTTTTTCAGCACACGTAAATATTATTTGTACTGCTCAAAATCTGAATCTGGGATAATCGAACGATAGTGTGGGAATGTGTGTAGCCGCCACTAGAGTCGTATTGCTCGAGTCGGGAGGAAGGATCATCTTTCTTGGTGGCTAAGAACTTGCCCTAAGCTACTCTCGAAGCATTGGTGCACAGTTAGTTAAGCGTGAGCATGACGTAGGCCTTCATTTTGGCTAGTTTGAGCCTTGTTTAACCGTTCCTACCTGTTAACTGTTGCATGCCAAATTTGTGCCTACCCTTCCTTTGATCCAGCTCCACTCACTTTCACCAAGGCCTGAAGCTATACCCACCAACGCAATCAAATGCTTGAGCTGATTTGTATTTACTATTTTGCCGAGGTTGTGATAAGTGGACATTGTTTTTGGGGGTGCTGAATTAATTCACGTTTTGATTGCTCCGTTTGGGGATTGCTAGCGCAGAAAAGAAAACAAAATTTACGAAAATAAAAAGCTGATTCGCGCAAAAGAGAGAAAAATATGAAAGAATTCCTTTGAGATTTCGATCCCCATCCTCTTTATTGATTTTGGTCGGGTTCAGCCGTGTTCACAACCGGATTTCAAGATAAGTCTGGGGGCGTGTGCCCCATTCATTTCTCAGTGGCTGTTTTGGTTTGGGTTGTTTTTGCTCGCTTTGGTTGCATAAATCCTTCATGTTTATCTTTGACTACCAAGCCGTCTCCTAAGCCCCATTTCCTCCTACAAGTCCTACTGATTCACACTTGTGTCTAACCCGCGCCGTGGAGAGAGTGTGAACGTGCAAGCGTATGGTCCCCGACATTGGTGGATTCCTTTGGAGGTGATCCTGAGTTCCGAACTTTGGCAATGCTCACCTTAGTGGCCTTCCTACTTTCTTCCTCCACATGATCGGAAGATTCTCCAGAATTCTAATTTTGAGCAATTACAATATTTATTTACGTCTGTCGAATAGTTTAAACTACGTTGTATAATTAAAAGTTTTTCTATTATATCTTCTATACCCATGATATATTTGATTTCTCGTCTTACTTCTTTTTGTAATTTCTGAGCCAGTTAGCTTTCTTCTAGTCCACGGAGTAATGATTTGCTCAGGACGTGCAAATGGTTAAGTCTGGGGGTGTGATGAGTCCACATTTTACACTAATTTTTGGTCTCATCTGGGCTAGTTTTATCGTCTTAGCACTACACTTGAGAGCCTTTATTGCTCATATGTGCTCATGTACCTATTTCACGATTAACTGCACTGTAGGCCCGTTTCTGTGTGCTTTCTGTGTTTCTATATTGTTGTTATTCTTTAGCCCTATCTCGGGGATATGGTGTGCATGTTCTGGTGGCCTATCTGCCCCTTCTGCTGGTACAGGGGTCGAGTGCGTGCTCCGGAACCACTCGAGAGACACCGATGTTGCAGGAATACTGCGCATGACCACTGGACCTATTGCACACAACCACTGGTCGTGCGCCACCGATCGTGTGCATTACATCCCCTTTTTCCTAATCCTGTCTCGGTAATCGCACGAGCACTGGCCGTAGTGCGCACGACCACTGCTCGTGCGCATATATGCTGATGCTTCTTATCCAGGTTGCAGGTTTATTTGGAAAAGTCGCACGATCATCGACCTACAGTGCGCACGACCACAGGTCGTGCGCCACTGATCGTGCGAGCTGCTTCTACTGCCTCTGTATTTAAGGCCCTGCTCCGCAATTTAGGTCAACGCCTGTCATTTGCTGCGATCGGAGAGTGCGCGGGAATCGCCATTTCACTTCTCCAGCTGCTCCATCACCTCCACCTTCGTCGCGAAGCGATTTCCAACTACTCCGAAGCTTTTCAACTCTCCGGCGAAGCCCTCGGCCATTGATGACTTCAACTCCAAGCTTTCCTGCGGAGTTGGTGAAGTAGATAACCTAGAGAACGGGCTTAAAGGCCTTCGAGGTGACAACTCATTGGTACCGGAAGCCTCCTTGGACTGAGCCCTGAAGCGGATTCACAACTCGCTACTCCGGCCACGACCCACGGTGGATCTTCACTCTCTTTTGGTTCACTCCTCTTCCCCTTCCTCTGTGGTATGAATGTTTTGAGCAGTGTAATGAACATTTCCATCGATGAACATCAAGTTGATTTTATAGCTAATGGCATGTAGTATTTTCTTCTGCTTTTGAGTATTGTCTGTGAATGTGCCTCGCTCACCCCACTTCCACTCCATTCCCGTGTCTTATCTGAGTGCACTCCATACAAGAACACTGCAATCCATTAGCTTCCCTTCCACTCCCCCAACTGAAGTTCGGCATCGCGGCCGACAAACCCACTCCACCTTGCGAAGCAGTGCCTTCAGCCCGCATAGCTTTTACTAGTTCAGTAGATCAAACATCCACAATCTCTCAAGTCCTCTATTTCCTTTTTGTTCTATTTATAACTCTCATAACGATATTCTCGGTACTGTTGCCGTTCTACGCTAATTGCATTCCTCAAGAGACCGACACTCGGGGATTTATTCCCAAAACTTTATTACTTGTGCGATCGGTGCGCTTGCCGATTTACACGCATCACTCGGCAAGTAACCTGGAAGCACAATCGTCATATTAACCGTCTGCTCGACAGCTCCTGATCAACCTCCTCCTCTCTTCATCAACCTTCTCTGTTGATCAAGCTTCTCCTCTGCTCATCAACCCTCTCCCCTATCCCTGTAACTCCTTGAATAAAGTGCTTGCTCCACTCTCGAGCACACAGAAGCTTCCCTCTCCTCCTCTGTCCCCGCAACCTTCATCCTCTTCCTCTCCTAGCCTGTGAGATCGAACACCCCCTCCTTGTTAGCTGTCCCGGTGCCGTTTTCGTGCATCAACAGTTAACACGCGACCTTTAGATCCGAACAGACAGTGAACAGCGACAGTTAACCACGTCAGATCATCACTCAACCGAGAACCTTGCACCAAGTCCCAGTGAAGATCCTCTATGGGAAGCCTTTAAGAAGTCGCGCCGTAAGAATGCGCAACAGTTCCAAGCGATCAACCAAATGCTTGCTGTGATCACGTAGTGATTAGACTCTCAACCAGTAATATCTCTAGTTGCTTCAGCTGCTCCGATCAATCTAGCGCTAACGTTGGAGCATCAACAAGCTTATCCTCCAGCTTGCCCGCCAGTTTATCCTCCTCCTTACACAACAACCTTCCTGCATGGGCCTGCAGCTCCTCTGCGACGTTAAGATGAAGAATTTGCTGCTCGCCAAAACTTCTTCCGGGAAGCAGCCCGGGGAAGTCCTGCTAGATTTCTCAATTTTCAGGGAAATCATCCCTACCCTTCAGCACCAGCCTCTGCTCCTCCTGCAGCAACTTTTCCTTTTTATCCTCCTGCTTCTTTTGTAGCTATAGCTTATGCCCCTTCTTTCCCTATGCTGTAGGAGAGCAAGAATAATCTTCACCGTTTATTGAGAATGTTCGCCATGAGCCAAATCCAGCTAACTTCAGAGAGCCGCAGTTTCCAATCTACAATGGAGAGACTGATCCAGTAAAGCACCTTCAAGCTTTTGAGTCGGCCGTTGCTCTCAAGACCCTTTCAGATGCAACTAAGTGCAAGCTCGTTGTGATAACGTTTGATGGGAAAGTGAGGGACTGGTTCTATGGTCTTTGCCCTCACTCCATCACTTCCTTCATTGATCTACGAAGGGTGTTTCTCCTCAGATTCTCTACCTCAACCAAGAGAAAGAGCGGTCCCGAAGCCCTCTTTGAGATCAAGCAGTGCAATGATGAAACTTGCTCTCAGGTTGTTGATTGATTCCAAAGAGATATTTTGGACATCGAAATTGCTGATCAAGAAATGTATAGAGTAGCTCTTATTCACGGTCTTTGTGAAGAGCCTCTCAAGTTTGAAGACAATGTCCGAGCGCCCAGAACATACCAAGAATTGATTGCCTTGGCAAACTCGTACATTCGAGGAGAAAATGCAACCCAGGCTTCATCTCCAAGCTCTTATCAGAGAAAGATCCTTTTCACAAGCATCCTCCAAGGTCTCCTCACAATCATTTCCCATCTCACTCAAGAAAGGAGATAAGGTTTCAACGCATTCGATACTCATTCCCGAGTCGTGAACGTGCTCAAGATTCATTGCTGGCACTAGCTCCGTCTTCGCAAACAGCAGCAGTCTGTCAGCAGCAAGACAATGACTTGCATGAGTCTGATCTCGACGAGGCTATGCAAGAAGTAATCAAAATTATGAAAGATAGGGCCAGCTGCAAGAAGCCCTACCGACCAGCCGATCAAAGGTCTAAAGACTCCGAGCCATATTGCGAGTTCCACAAAGAGTCAGGTCACTTGACCGAGTACTGCCGAGCACTCCGCCAGCTTGTGCAAAGGATGCTCCAGCATGGTAAGATGCGTGACCTGCTTTATAAAGAAGATCGCCCTAATCCAGCAACCTCAAATGGCAAAGAAGTTGCAGATGTTCCTTGCTCCTCCAAAGGAGTAAACCTTGTCGAAGAGCCTCCTCTCCTCATTGTTAACAGAACCGTCGAATGCTTCGATGCCGACGACGAGGGTGTGCTTGGAAGGCTATTTTAAGCCAGCAAAGGACTTCACAGTCCTCCAAATCTCCTCACAACTTTGATGGGTTTTCTTAACTCTTGCCCTTACTCTTTTTAGACACTTTCATTTCAAAGCACTTCTTAGTGTTCATTACCTGTTTTTCAACAAAGCTTTTATCTGGGATCTTATACTGACACAGTTCCCTTCTTGTGATGCTTCCTTCTCTATCTTTTCTCTTTGCCAAAGAGATCACTACACCAATGAGATATCGCCAAGTCCGAAATGCTCCTTCCATAGATCGTTCTCTGGCACGACCGCTGCGAACGCATATGGCGGGAGTATACCCATATGTGTAGTGGGTGCCGTTCAATCTACGATGTTGGGCTTCAGACTTAGGATCCTAGCCGGCATTTGACACAGAGTGTGTGCTAGGGGAGCCCCATGTGTTAGCTCTGATGTGCTTCGCAAAGGATACATTATAGTTACGGTGATCTTTGCTTGACAAGCAATGGAGATCAACCGTAGCCTTGTCTCTTTGATCATCTCACAACTATTATGGCCGAACACTCTCTGGTACTCTCAAGCCGTGCCTTTGCTGATCCCACAACTCCACTGATCAATCCACAGACAAGCAATAGGCCACTTGGCACAACTAGTCTCATTGATCAGCGATGATTGTACCCAAGGCAAAGAGAGCAGTGTATCTTACGATCCTTCTCAGGATTTTCCCTTGCTTTTCTCTTTTGTGCCCTCCTAGAGGATGCGCGGCCAGCCCGCTTTGAGTAGGACTATACTCGGGATGATTTTCTCAGGCAAGCGATGCATAAGGCCCATGGGGAACAGCTGTGTCAGCATCCAGCCTTCTTTTGTCACTTTCGAGTATAGACCTCTTTTTGTCAACTGCCTTCTTTCACAAGTGGACAGGTTAATCCGACCTACCAAAAGGATTTCCGGCATTCACTTTGCTTATGCTCATCTTATATACATTGATTGCTCAAAGCTCCATTGGATGATGAATTACAAGCTCTCTACTTGTACAAGCTCTATTACTTTCATGTATTATTCACTGCTTGCTTAAGCGGTATCAGATGAAAATTCACAGAGCTATTCGTTATCCTTATCAAAATCTAGTGGCGTCTAACATTGATCAAAGAATCTTACTCTCCTTGTTGATCAAGCCATGCTATTGCAATCTAGTTAAGATTGGCATAATTCGTCAAGTTCCTTCTCTGCTAATCTGAACATGTCCATCGAGCCATATCAACCATTAACGCTCGATTTATTGGTCTGGGCTTCATGATAAAGAGTTCATCAGGCATTTTCCTTGCCATTTGGTCATATCGGCCCTATCTTATCAGCAGTTAACACTTACAAGCCTTCTCCACAGGTACTTGCAAGCTTCTTTCATATATATGTTTGCTTCTAACTCTTCTTTTTGCAGAGATTAGCAAACACTTGCAAGCCTTCTCCACAGGTTCTTGCAAGCTTCTTTCATATATATGTTTGCTTCTAACTCTCCTTTTTGTAGAGATTAACAAACACTTGCAAGCCTTCTCCACAGGTACTTGCAAGCTTCTTTCATATATATGTTTGCTTCTAACTCTTCTTTTTGTAGAGATTAGCAAACACTTGCAAGCCTTCTCCACAGGTACTTGCAAGCTTCTTTCATATATATGTTTGCTCTAACTCTTCCTTTTGCAGAGATTAGCAAACACTTGCAAGCATTCTCCACAGGTACTTGCAAGCTTTTTTCATATATATGTTTGCTTTTAACTCTTCTTTTTGTAGAGATTAGCAAACACTTGCAAGCCTTCTCCACATGTACTTGCAAGCTTCTTTCATATACATGTTTGTTTCTAACTCTTCTCTTTGCAGAGATTAGCAAACACTTGCAAACCCTCTTCCAGGTACTTGCAGCTTATTTTTGGCATACAATACCTGCTCATAACTCCCTTCTTGCAGAGATCAGCAGACCCTTGCAAGTTTCTTCAGAGGTACTTGCAAGCTACTCACATATATCATGTTTGTTCCTAACTCTCATTTTGTAGAGGTCATCAGATACTTGTAAGTTTATTCACAGGTACTTGCAAGTTACTTTCATATACTGTACATACCTTTAACTCTTCTTTTGCAGAAACCAGCAAATACTTGCAAGTCCCTTCCAGGTACTTGTAGCTCATTTTTTTCTTTCTTGCATACTCCTTCATACTTCCTTTTTGCAGAGGATAACAGGTGCTTGTAAGCCTCTATCAGGTACTTGCAAGTTATTGTGTTTCTATGTTTTCCTCTCACTTTCATTTTGCAGAACTTAGTGGAAGACACATCTTCTTCATTTTTCAAAAGCAAACTCAGGTACATACTCGATGTACTACCCATACATGCCTACCCTAACTTTCCTCTTATAGGAAAATAATACAGGCAGAGCCAAACTCCTAAGGAGAGGCTTCAGGTTCTATCTCTCCTTGCCCCACTTCTCTTTCCGTTGGGGTGGATCACGATTTTTGTGGGTCTCCAACTTTTTCGAAGTTCTATTCGGAACTTAAAAAAGTCCGTGGATTATGTTAACCCCGAAATCGGCGATCGTTCCCAAGGGAGCCATCTCGCTCGTCACGGTCAGCCCCAGGTTCTTCCTGGAGGCCGTGGTGCCCTAGGGAGGGCGGACATAATTTTCTGTTCGCCCAGGCCGCGCGGCTTGCGCGGTCTCAGCGGTCTAACCGACCAGGCCGCGCGCCTTCCCTTGGTCGGCAGGGTCCACGGACTGCTTCCGCATTCCGCCTGTGCATGCCGCCCCCCTTTTTCAGCTTAACCGCAAGGTTGTTTCCGCAAGACTCTCTCTGCCGGACTTAACCCCCTATCCGCTCAGGCCGGCAGCAACCCGTAACTTGGCTCGCAATTGACGGGACATCCAATATTGGCGGACTCAGAAGTATATCCTCCCCAAGCCGGCAACAGGTCGCATATCCCTTCTCCCAGCAACACGGGTAGCCGACTCCTCCAGCCCGCCTACAGAGTGCGGATTCCAGGTCCGACTACCCGCCAAGTTTAGCAGCAACCTCCAAGTCCCTCGTGAGCTGGGCGGACTCGAAGTGTGGTCGAGACTTCCAGTCCGCCTTCAACTGGTGAACCCCAACAGCCTCAATAGCCAGGCTCTCCATCTACAACGCAAGAGGACTGGACCTTACAGCAGCCGCGGACTCGACGGACTTGGCGGACTCTCTATGCAGTCCGCCCTTCCCTTCGCTAGCACCAGCTTCTCGGCAGCAGCAGGGTCAAATCCTCCTTAGTCTGCAGGCCTGTCGCATGCTCAGTGAGCAGTACCAGACTTCTCCCTCAGTCCGCAGCCTTGGCGCGGACTCAGTCAGTAGTGGCGAACTCTTTGCAGCCCGCCAGGCATCAAATCCTCCAGAAGACAGTCCCAGTCCGCACAACCTCGTACGGACTCGCCGGACTCCGCGGGCACTTTGCTTCCCGCACACCTTGCAGCTCGCTCAGTTCAGCAGCGGCGGACTCTACGGATTCTCCTTGTAGTCCTCCGCTTGTCCTCCAGCATCCGCCACCCTAGCAGTAGGCGGGCAGTCCCAGCTTAGCAGTGACGGACTCCGCGAACCCGCATCGCAGTCCCCCACTGAGTCTCCCATTTTGCCGACAGCAGCTCCGGCTTCAGTACCAAGTCCTAGTCCGCGCGACCTGTTTCGGACTCGGCGGACTCCGTCTCTTTCTCGCTCCAGTTACCGTCTCACCAGGGTAACGTCACCGCAAGACGTTACCTCCTCGGGCCTATAAATAGACCCCCATGCGTCACATTTTAAGGAGGTCTCATCATCGCCACGGTGCTCACGCCCGAAGTTAGCCAGCCAACCCAGCTTCTGCGGACTCCGTTTTTCAGTCTGCACCCGTCCCTGCACCTTTAGTCGCGTGGCTTGCCAGCCTCTACTTCTTCAGTGCGCGCAGTCTGCTTCCTTTGCTTAACCACGCGGCCTTCCCGACTTCGTTCTTCAGTCCGCGAGGCCTCTTCTGACACTTCTTCCTTAGCCGCCAGCTTCCATTTGTACCCATTTATTGCTTTCTTGAAAAGGTGTATTAACAAGCTATAACTCGCGCTATTATTAAAAGGAAATCCCATCACAAGAGTGGAATTTAAGCCGCGACGGGCGAAGTCTGCTGTTGCTGCTGCTAGCAGCCCATTCTCTCTCTCTTCTTCCTAGCTCAGCTCAGCTCTCTCAGCAAGTAACTTGCAAGCACAACCGTCATATTAACCATCTGCTCGACAACTCCTGATCAACCTCCTCCTCTCTTGATCAACCTTCTCTGTTGATCAAGCTTCTCCTCTGCTCATCAACCCTGTCCTATATCCCCGCAACTCCTTGAACAAGCTGCTTGCTCCACTCTCGAGCACTCAGAAGCTTCCATCTCCTCCTCTGTCCCCGCAACCTTCATCCTCTTCCTCTCCTAGCCTATGAGATCGAACACCCCCTCCGTGTTAGCTGCCCCGGTGCCATTTTCGCGCATCAACACTAGAACCCTAGGGTAGGCCCCTTTTATGGAGATTTTTAGGGCTTGAAGGTCATGGGGTCAAATGACCATGGAATGACTTGGGACTTGGTGGAAGGGATCATATGATGGTTATGGTCCTCTGGTTGAAGTTTTATTGAATTTGGAAGCCTTTAACCCCCCTCAAATCCCTACCCCAATTTAGGGAACAAAGCCCAATATTTGGATTTAGGCAATGAAAACACCTCACAATAACTTGAAACTTGGGCAGGGTATTTCTCTGATAAAAAGAGTCCTAAAATAATTTCGGTGGAATTTTTGAACTAATCAAATCAGTACTTCCTTTATAACCCTAGCTGTGTCCTTAAGTTTATTTTGCTTGTTATTATATTTCTGTCCACTGAAAAGTTGTGAAATTTAGTATTTGGATTTTTTACATCAAGTTATTCCCCTCTGTATTTTTATTGAAATTTTTAGATGATTATTTTAAGTACTTGTTTTATAAATTATGAATTGTGGATTTCTATTCAAAAATAGATGTGGAGCCCAATATTGCTATGGATATTATAAAACTTGGTCAGTGAGTGTTTTATGTCAATGTGTAGGCTCTGGAATTTTCTCATAATTTTTAGGTGAATAGAAACAGTACTTGCTCCTGGAATTTTGGAAGATTACTTTTAATTAGATTCAGAGCTTCTCATTTTTTATAAAAATTGTAAAAGTTGGTTAGGGTTAGTTTTAGATCATTATCTATCTCCTGGAATTTTGTTATAATTTTTAGATGAATGTTTACAGTACTTGCTTCAATAACCAATGACTATGGAATTATTGATTTAAAATTAAATTAGGGGTTACTGTTCACTGGAAAATTTGGAGAGTACCTCTAGAGTGTTTTTAGACCATGATGGTCTTTCTAAATTTTTATCATAATTTTTAGAACAATATTGCTGGCCTTTGCTTCTTAAAATGGTAATATCGACTTTATGTTCTAAATTGTGGATTTGGGGCCTAAACAATTCTGAAAATTCTTAGACCTTGGATTTGTTGTAGAAATGTTACCTAGTATTTATCATAATTTTATGGTGATATGTTACTGATTTAAAAGTGCATTTCATGTTCAAAGTAGGGCATCCGGAGTCTACGGTTAATTAGACTAAATGCCCAATTAATTAGGAAGATTATGAAACTCTGGAGTTAGTCTAAATAGGTTATGGTAGACTCCCAGTAATTATTTTGGTTCTGTTGGATGATTAAATGGAGTACCCCTTAGTGGGAGCATCATGTAACTTAGCACGGTCTGCATATAGTACATAGATTTGAAATAGGCTAGCTCGGAGAGCTTGAACACACTTAGGGGAGCCACACTGAAATAAAAGAGAGGATTGGTCATGGGTAGAAATCAATAATATTAAGTGCCTTGCGAAAGGGCGCTTTGGGCTTCAGCCCATTGTAGTTCCTAGTGCCCTCGAGAACCCTTCACGGTGTATGCCCTGGGCAGTCCTGGGCTAACGTAGAATTTAGGGATAATATGGACAAGAGTAACCTCAATAATACCTCCACTTTGCACTCACACTTGTACATGTGGTGAGATAAATTGGTAATGAATGGATAGCATAAACCCCTGGTCGATGGGCTTACTGGTAGAGTTAAAGGGACTTGGAATTGATTTGGTAGTCCGGGGAGCTGTATGCTCGAGGACTAGTTTTAGACTTGATGGTTTGGTGAGCTGGAGGATCAGAGATTTAGGTGAGGTATAATATACAAGCTTGCATGTGCATAATAGTGGTGGGTCCTCGGTATTGGACGATCGATCCCACCATCATTGGTATGTTGACTCGGGGAGACTAGCTGGTTTGCTAGGAAGATTACGGAAACGTACGAGAGGGGCTAGGCTGGGTAGTATGATTACCAGTCTAGGAGTGGAGAGGCCCAACCCACTGTCTCCGTTGGCCTTTACGAGAGGCTCCTGAGAGTTTAGCTAACTCCAAACTGGGGAACTAAAGGTCTGTGCGCATAGAGTCGTGTGTTTGTGTTGCACTTGCATGTTCATACCCTAGCATACTTGCATGTCATAACATAGTCATTGCATATAACCCCTGACACCTATCGTATAAATTGATATGAGACAGTTTATATGATAGGCCCTGCAGAACGACCCCTTGGTCTATAGGGGTAATCCCTATAAATCAATGGTTACTGAATTACTTTTTGTACAGTTCTTACTTTCAGTTCTTCATTCTTACCATACTACTCCGCATTACCATTTATTGATTAACTCCTGCTACACTTTTAATGTTATAACACTACTATTAGGATAGTTGTCATATGCTTGATTACGCCCTGCTATTTGGTCCTCCTTTTCACTTTCTTCCGCCCGATGCCTAGGAGCCACGTGTAGAGGGGTGGGGGACTATTGACTGAGTCTAGTTTGACTGACGTTCGTTTGACCACCACATTTTAGGCGCTCCGGATGGGAGACAGGGAGCAGCCGCAGGAGACGCAGCACCAGCGGAGTATGGTGCAGATGGAGACATGACAGTGTAGTTCGGGTGGACAGGTATCCAGATTCGTGAGTGGAGTTGAGTAGTAGTAGTTTTACTTTTATGAGTGGCTTGTGGTGAGGTCTTTATGTACCAGGCATAAGCCCGTGTATTGTGGTGTGGACTCTTTATTTGTCACATGATTTCCTCTTTCTATGTTGTGGACTTGATTGTTTTAGCTTTTCCAATCATTATACATTCTGTCGTAGGTGATCGAGATGGCCGGCAAGATCGGCGTTTTGTGGTGTAGACCATCCCGGAGGATGGTGTCACCGCAAAATGGTGGTTCTGGGCCTAAGACCCGGTGGTTTTTGCAAAAAAAGGGGTCTTACAAGTGGTATCAAGGCTAACCTCGATCCGAGAGAATGTAGTCCACAAAACATGGGACACCCCACGCGGGCTTAGTTTGAGGACAAACTAGCAGTGGAAGCAATGGTGTGCCCATGTGAGGAATCACGTGCAATGCTTAACAATAACGAAGAGTTTTAGGTCAATTTACAAAACTTAAGACCGTCTTTTTGTAGGGTGCGATGAATCCTCCCCTAATGCAGGGGACACCTCCGGCCCCGAATGTGATTCCACCCCCGCCGGCTCCGACCCCGTTACAGTAGACGGAGCTGGGACAAACTTTGACGGCCATCTTATAGGCCTTTAGGGCACAGGAGGCTCCGACTCCTCAGCCGAACCCCGGAGCGAACTGGTTGAGTGAATTCCGGGGCCTTGCCTCCAACATCATACTTAGGGACGGTGACGGCAGTGCGCACGGAGGAGTCGCTAGACATTATGAACGAGATGTTGGTGGGAATACAGTGCCCGGTGGACCTGGCAGTATCTTTGGTGGTTTCTTGTCTGGAGTCGCATGCGAAGAGGTGGTGGAAGTCGGTGATGGACACCACATATGCGGGAGTGGAGATTGCAGACATTACTTGGGAGGAGTTTAGGGCGGAACTACTGGAGCATTCTGTGCCGCAGTCCGCAAGGGATGAATTGGAGGATAGATTCTTGCAGTTGAAGCAAGGGAATAGGACAGTTCTGGAATATCATCAGGAGTTTACTCATTTGGCCCGGTTTGCGGATTCTTACAAGCTGGATGATGTGGAGTTTTCCAAGAGGTTCTACAAGGGCCTCCATGATGACCTGAGGGAGGCCCTCTTGTTCGTATCTGATGGTACCATGGCTATGATCTTGGAGATGGCCAAGAAGTTGGAGGCGGACCAGCTTGCAGTCTGGGGCAGGAGGAGACATGGGGATAATGCAGTGCTAGGAGGGAGAAGGGACCCGTAGAGAGGTCGGGTCATGGGAGAGAAGGAACGGGGATCAACCCCGTCAGGATGAAAGGCAGGAGCCAACGGAGCAGGCAGTGCTGGCACCGCAGCCGCTACAGATGAGGGAGTTTCCCAGGATAGGGCAGGGACCACCTACACCACAGCTGTGCTATCACTGCCATCAGCCAGGGCACATTCGAATTAATTGCCCTACGAGAAATGGGGCCACACCTACTGCATGGGGTGGCCCACCGGCTCACCAGATGGGAGGTCATGGACGTGGTCGTGGACTCAGATTTCAGGGCGGTGAACACATGCAGGATGGGGAGCATATCTACGCTCTGTACTTAGCACAACCCCAGAACCCGAATAGGGTTATTACATGTATAAGAGTAATTTTAAGTATTGGTAGAACAACTACACAACCTAGGTTAGAAAATGTTAGACCTAAGCTGTTTTTCCTTTAACTATTTTAGGAATAGTGATGGTGTGCGGCAAACCTGCCCATACCCTGTTCGACACGGGGGCATCACACAACTTTGTGTTGGAGGATTTTGTCAAGAATCTAGACCAGATTCGATATTATATGGGAGTCGCCAGGAGGGTGCGTCTCGCCAATGGGATGGAGATCCAATCCACAGAGAAGTGCCTCCTGAAGGTTACCATAGAAGTGTTGACACTCGAGGCCCCGACGACGATCCTGAGAATACCGAACTTCGAACTTATCTTGGGCATGACATGGCTTGTCTGGAACCATGCCCAGATTGACTACCCAGCGAGGAGTGTCGTGCTGAGACATGGCATTACTTATGCGACATTCGAAGGTACTACTCCGATTTCCTGCCGCCTCCTTTCATCTATTTAGGCCGTCAAGGCCCACCTGCAGGGAGACGAGGTATATCAGGTGTTGTTCGAGATGACTGAGGAGAAGGACCTGATTATTAGCATTCCGATGGTTTGTGACTATGCCGATGTATTTCCGGAGAAGCTGCCAGGACTGCCTCGGCATAGGGAGAAGGACTTTCAGATTCAGTTGGTGTCAGGGGCTAAGCCGGTATCCAAGGCCCCTATCTGATGGCCCCAAGGGAACTGGAAGAATTTCGGACACAATTGCAGGAGATGGTGGAAGCAGGATTTGTCAGACTGAGTTCCTCGCCATGGGGAGCTCCGGTCCTATTCGTGAAGAAGAAGGATGGGACACTTTGGCTGTGCATTGACTATCGAGCACTGAAAAGGCTGACCGTCCGGAATACCTACCCGCTCCCAAGGATAGATGAGTTGTTCGATTAGCAGGAGGGAGCCCATTTTTTCTCGAAGCTGGACTTGAGGTCAGGCTACTACCAACTGCGGATCCAGGAGGAGGATATCCTGAAGACAGCCTTCAGTAGCAGATATGGCCTATATGAGTTCACCGTGATGCCCTTCAGGCCCACGAATGCTCCGTCGGCCTTTATGAGCCTCATGAACCGGGTCTTCGAGACTTATTTGGATGTGTTTGTCATAGTATTCATAGAAGACATCCTTATCTACTCTAGGACGGAGGAGGACCATACACGGCATCTGGCACTAACTTTGCAGAGATTGCAGGAGCATCGCCTCTATGCGAAGTTCAGCAAGTGTCAGTTCTGGTTGAAGGAGGTGGCTTTCCTAGGCCACATTATCAGCGGAGCCAGGTTAGCGGTGGACCTGGCAAAGATTCAGGCAGTCAGGGATTGGCCACCACTGAAGACAGCCATGGATGTGTGGAGTTTCCTGGGGCTTGTCGGTTATTACCGGAAATTCGTGGAGGGGTTTTCTAGGATCGCCCTTCCATTCACTTCATTGACGAAAAAGGACGTGCCCTTTGTATGGATGCCACAGTGTGAGGCAGCCTTCCAGGAGATGAAGAACCGACTTATCTAAGCCCCTATCCTGGCCCTTCCATCTGGGAAGGAAGGATTCCAGTTGTACACCGACGCATCATATCAGGGGATGGGTGCTGTGCTGATGCAGAACGGGCATGTCATAGCGTATGCCTCCCGCCAACTAAAGACCCATGAGAAGAACTATCCAGTACACGATCTGAAGATGGGAGCAATCATGTTCACACTGAAGATATGGCAACACTACCTCTACGGACTCCGCTGTGATATATACTCAGATCATAAGAACCTTAAGTACGTGGACATGCAGAAGGAACTGAATATCAGACAGAGGAGGTGGGTGTAGTTTTTATCGAACTATCAGTACGAGATGCACTACCACCCGAGGAAGGCGAACGTGGTAGTGGATGCACTGAGCAGGAGAGCTGCCATAGTGGTAGTAGAGTCTCAGTTGATGTCTATGGAGCAACTGCAGAGACTAGAGGACATGCATTTTACTCTGGTGTCGTCTGACGACCCCGAGCTCTATGAGGAGTACTTGACCGCGATGGGCATCACCAATGACATTAGAGACCGAGTCATAAAAGGATACAGGCGGGATGCCAAACTAGAGCCCATCTTACAGGCCTTAGAGGCAGGCACTACAAGAGACTACACACTGAGGGATGGTCTGGTGTGTTTCAGAGGATGGGTTTATATACCGGAGGGAGGCCATATCCGGGAGGAGATTATGACGGAGGCGCACTGCAGCTGGTATTCGGAGCACCCGAGAATCACGAAGATGGCGACAGATTTCAAGAAGACGATGTATTGGCTGGGAATGAAGAAGGATATCACCTACTTCGTGACTCATTGTGAGACTTGTTAGCTAGTGAAGGCGGAGTGCAGGAACCCCGCAGGATTATTGTAGCCATTCCTGGTACTAGAGTGGTAATTCGACGACATAGCCATGGATTTCATACATGGGCTTCCCCGGTCTTGGACGGGGAATGACTCGATCTGGGTGATCATCCATCGGCTGACTAAGGTGGCTTAATTTATACCGATCAGGAAGGATGACTCAGTCGGAGTGCTGGTGCAGAAGTTTGTGGAGCAGTTCGTTTGCTACCATGGCGTGCCCAGGTCAATAGTGTCAGATCGTAATGGGCGGTTTACATCTAGGGAGTGGCGGTCATTTCAGGCATATTTGGGTACCCTCCTGAATTTCAGCACAACCATCCACCCTCAGACGGACGAGCAGATAGAGCGCACCAATTGGACATTGGAAGATCTGCTACGACTGTGCATTCTGGACCGAGGAGAGCCATGGGAGAAGATGTTGTCACTAGTAGAGTTCTCATATAACAACAACCATCAGTCTAGTATAGACATGGCTCCCTACGAGGCTTTGTATGGATGGAGGTACAGGACTCCATTGTCATGGATACAGGATGAAGACCCAAAGGTCCTGGGCTCAGAATTTGTGGAGGACACCGAGGCCCAGGTGAGACTAATACGGGACCGGATGTTGGAGGCACAGAGCAGACATGCCAAATATTACGACGCGCGACATCGTCAGGTGGAGTTTCAGGCAGGAGACAGAGTGTTTTTGAAGACACGACCGATGCACGGAGTCTCTCGAGTTTGCGGACGGAGGAAGAAGCTCAACCTGAGATACATGGGGCCCTACAGGATCCTGGAGTAGATTGGCCCCTTGGTATACAGACTAGAGCTGCCTCTAGAGCTGGAAGGCATGCACGATGTTTTCCATATCTCCTCCCCCAGGAGGGCCCTATTACATCCAGAGCAGCAGATAGACACCATGGATGGGCCAGTAGCATCTGATCGGTCAGTGTACATGGTGCCGGTCCGGAATGACGATCTTTGATCTCAGGTCGACGAAATCTATTCTCTGGTCGATGATTTCTGTGCAGTTCCAGACTTAGAAATTTCCCTCAATTTTTGTCCATATTCCGTATTATCTTGCAATATTTTCCTGAGTAATTAATGCATATATTCCCTGAATATAGCCGTTAGTGGCAGCATTGATTATGGTCTTCATCAGGTTAATTACTTGCTCTTTTTGATGGGACAGTTGGGGAAACTCATTAATGAAATTATTCTCCAGCCGTATTTCATTCTCCAGGCAGTCAACATTCAATGCAATGGAATTCAAAATTCAAAGGAGAAATCGACTGAAGATATAAAAGAATTTTTCTTTACAGTCTGACACAGAATACAAGGAATATAGAGACAAAATGTTCTACAGCAAAAACATTTTGAATCTTCTCTGTACAGAATATAGTTTGTTTTCTCCTTGACCTTGCTGAAGAAGAAGAAGAACATCAACTACAAATCAAAAGTCTTCTTCAACCTTCACTCAAGGAATCTTCAAGGACAACATATTCATATCAGTCAGAAGTTCCTGGATCAACATTTTCAAGGCTGAAGACTGAAGACATGCACCCTGTGCAAGACTCCAAGTGATATTGAAATGAGTTCTTGACAATAGAAAATCCACTTGTCTTATCTATTGAATAGAGAAAGAGAAGACACCATCAATCTCTCTCCCCCCTCTATATAAAGGATTTAATATGAATGCAATGCAGGAATAATTACCGTACAACAACTTCAAATGGGGATTCTTGAAGCTACATGAATTCGGTGAAGGCTTTTGACCACTCGTTGGAAAGGAATTTCCGAAGGCTGCAACTTTCGTGTTTAGTAGAAAGCCCAGATCTGGCCGCATCGACTCCGAAAATGGCCTCGAAGGTTGCTGCGCACAGAAACAGATTTCTGTGCGCATCTTAAAGCAGGTCAGACGACATCGGTTCGTATTCTTCCTTCAACGAAATTTTCAAATAACCTCCAGAATTTCTCCTCCCTTATTCACCCGCATAAGGCCACCTCTCTTCACGAAACCAGTCCACAAACTACATTTGAAGTGAGGGAAAGGTTGAAGACTCTAATTCCTCGGACAAAAGTCCTAGCATGGCCTTCCCCTAGACACCTTCTTTTCACGAATCAAGACCCTTTTTTGTCGATATCTCTCCTAGAAATTACTAAAGATCTAGCACCAAGGGAGAGGGTAAGAAGCTCACCTCGTTTCCGGCATTTCCGGCATTTTCAACCATGGATCTTGTCACCCTTCTCGGCGACATCTTCTTCTCCTCGGTCGGTGTTAGTTCTTCACGGAATGAAGATTGGCTCCAACACCTTCTTCCTCTACAGAAGTTTCTTACAACAATGGCTTGGAAGGAAGACTAGAAACGACTAGGGTTTTCTCCCCTTTTCATGTGAGAAGTTTAGCAACAGCATAGACATGTGTCGGTCTACCATTGGACCGCCAATCAGCTCAGTAAATGAGTCCCTTCGAAATGACGCGTCTGGAAAATTCGTCAAAACCCGAAATTGAACTACACGGGTAGGGACACGCCCGTGTCACTACCCGTGTCCTGCTCGGGAAGAATATGGTCAACGATTCATTGAGCTGCTTGGACACACACGGGTAGGGACATGCCCATGTCACTACCCGTGTCCTGCTCGGGAGGAACACGGTCGATGATTCATTGAGATCTGCTTGATGAGTCATCTAGATCTGCTTGATGAGTCGACGAGCTCTGCTCAATGAGTTGTCGAGCTGCTGCTTGGACACACATGGGTAGGGACACGCCCATGCCTCTACCCCTGTCCTTCTCGGGAGGAACAGGTCGATGATTCGTCGAGATCTTCTCGACGAGTCGTCGAGCTGCTGCTTGGACACACACAAGTAGGGACACGCCCGTGTCTCTACCCATGTGGAGGAATACGGTGTATAGTTTTAGTCGAGCTCTGCTTGATGAATACATACACACGGGTAGTGACACGCCCGTGTCACTACCCATGTCCTTCTCTGGAGATTTCACAAAGAAGCCGCAGAGGCACCAGAGAACCACACGAGTATGAACAAGCCTGTGTCACTACCGGTGTCGTACTCTGGACAAACTTCACCTCCCTTACTCGAGTGCCAGCCTAACTGCCAGCACTCCATGAGCCCAAGTCAACTCTCCTGACTTAAAAGTGCGCACAAGGGGCCTAGCGCGTATTGGGACGTTATATATTGAAATTTGGAGTAACCTGCAAAACATATTTATGTTACCTTAGGACCACAATATTTATTGGGTCCTAGGTGCATGTTAGTCTCAAAATGAACATGCCTACCAGCAGTTTTTCTGACTGCTAGACTGACTTTAGCTCTAAACACACTAGAGTTATGTCAGCAGTCAAAGGCATAATGCCCTATCTTGCCACAGCACCAACACTCATGAAGGTTATACCTTCTTTTCTGAGCTGGTCTAGTGATTATGTTAACAACAGCAACCTTTCTAGAATGAACATCAGTAGACTTCTTCAGATTTCTTTTAGCAATTATCTAACTGAAGGAAAATCTTTCAGCAACTTTATTTAGATTTTTCTAAGTACCATCAACTGCAGTTTTCTTTGCAGGAAAAATGCTCCTGATAGCATCAGAGACACCCAAATTAGGCTTGCTATAAGCCTGACCTTTAGTCTGAGTCTTTGCTGTTTGATTCTGAAGTTTGTCCACTGCCCCATTCTTAAGAGTTGGAGCTGGAACACCAAAAATAAATGGTCCAGTTTGGGCCTTTTGTATTTCTTCTTGAGCAGACTTGAAGGCACAGATCCCGATTCCACTTATCCTTATATTAAAAGATACATTAGTATCCTTCCAAGAAGAATTCCCATCCTTCCAGTGACCATACATTGAGTCCTGGTCATACTTGTTAGTAGGAAGTATTACACTTTTAAAAGGAATGGGTGGCTTAGCTAGAGCTTTTCCCTTTTGTTTGAAAGAGACAGCTTTGGTGTTTTCCTTGAATCCAACTCCTCTCTTGTTTCTCTGAGAGGTGAAGGAGTCAATAATGGGCAACACTGAATAGAGCTTAAAACATGCCATAATTCTCTTCTCCCTTTGGAGCTTTTCTTCTAGATCCTTAATTAGTATATTTTTATGCATTATGGTGCCTATCTGTATAAGAGTAAAAGTCTTCAACTGACTAACTTCCCTAAATTTATGTTCCAACATGATATCTGTCTCTGAGTGTTGGGAAGCACCAAGATGTAGTGATACAATCTCTTGAGCTTGCTTTTTAGATAGATGCTTACTCCTCTTGAATGCATCTAGAAGTTCACCATATTAATCAATCACTTGACTGATGTGATCCTTAGATTCAGAATCACATTCATCCTTGGATGAACATGCTTCTAAACCTGGACTAGTCTTATAGCTTGACATAGATGAAGAGGTAATTGGAGAATGTACATTCTATGGACCAGGCTGATCCTGGCAGGAATCTTCATCGTAGGCTTCCTCATCTTCATCTAACTCAAAAGAGGATGAATCAGTCTAGCTTATCTCCTTCTTAGCAATCAAGGTTCTCTCCTTCTTGCCATTCTTATGATCATGATTATTCTCATCATCCTCCTTCTTCTTCATACGACATTCAACGACAACATGCCCTCGGTTGCTGCAGCAAAAACAGATAATCTTATTAGAAATATGTTTATTGTGTTTTGAGTCATACCTGCCTTCCTTGGAAGTTTTCTTCTTATTTTTGTAGTAGTCTTCCTTTTGTTGAAAGGAAGAAGAAGGTCTGCTTATCGACCCCTTCTTCTTCATCAGCTTCAGAAACTGCGTTGAAAAGACAGCAAATTCCTCATGAGACATATTGTTGTCTGATATACCTTATTCCGAACAATTTGACTTAGTTGGCGTTCTTGGGGGAGAACGATTCTTCTCTTTCCTCCTCTTGGAGCTATCAGCCTTGAAGGACACAATGTTTTCTCTGGCCTAAGATTTGCTTGATTTCTCTCCCTCCTTCCTTACAGTCAGCTGCATTTCATAAGACAATAGTTTCCCAAACAAAGTGGATGGTGGAGTATTTGCCAGCTTTGCCATTTCTCTAATGATACATATCTTAGTGTCCCAGTCTCTAGTGGGAGACCTAAAAAACTTATCATTTAGCTCATAGTTACTAAAGACTCGGCCATATATCATTCATTTACAGTTCTGAAAAATCTTTCAGAGCAGCTAGTTATGGTCTCCTCCTTGATCTGCCTAAAAGCCTCATACTCTTTATTGAGCATAGACTTCCTATCATCTCTAACTTCCTCAGTAACTTCCATGTATATTACTAGAGTGTCCCACATTTATTTTGAGTTCTTGCAGTGCACCGGTTTTTGAAAAGTAGAGTCATCTATGGCACTAACTATAATGTTATGTGCCTTTTTATCCATTGCAGCCAAGATGATTTAATATTTAGACATTTCTGCATAACTATTAGGAGTCTTCATATTTGCATCAAGAACTGACACCTTTAGGGGAATGAATGGTCCTTCTAGTACTGTAGCATAAATTATAGGGTCTGATGCTTCCATAAACTCATAGAGGGGTGGGGGGGGGGGGGTTAATAGGTTTCTTGAGCTTTTTAGTTACTTTTAAAATTTATTAGATTATCCTGTATATTATGATATGATTGCTGATTCTTTCAAGATTATCACCCAGACAACATAATAGCTTTATAGTGGTTCCCTAGTGTATGAGTATATCCACTGTGCGTGCCGCCTTTCTAATAGAATATTAGACAATACACTTCTCCAACAACTTGGCTCCTTAGAGATTACAACACGATGCCAAATAATCACTCAGTCTCCACTGAGACTTACAAGACGGGCTCATAGACCAACCACTTAGTAATCACCTACCACAAGCACAAATTCCCAACAACACAAGCTGAGAAAAATAGCCCGACCACACACAGATCCAAGACTGCATCCTACCACTCAAATCTATACCAGATCCAACACTTAGCTTTTACAACTTAGGCTTACAATACAGATCTCACTAGATCCACCACTCTGCCTTTATAATCTAGGCTTACAACTCAGATCTAAAATAGATCTTACAGAATTAGAAAAGGGTTGATGCAGATTTGACTCAAGATAATTTGTTCTCTGAGTCTACGGTTTCCTGAGCTGAGTTAATCTCAGCCCTATCTACTTCACATCAACAAGATTGATGTTCTTCGAGAATCTGCTACTTGTGCTGGAAGTAATATCAGGATCTTGCTGATGAAAGGGGGAAGATCAAGAATGATGTTTTTCAATCAGCTAACTTGAATTTGCATAAATTATATTGATCTGCCTCACCTTCTGTCCTGATAAAATCCAGAACATTAAACTTCTTCAATGATTGAGAGGTTTATCTTCAGATTTGGATCAGATTCAATCTTGAAGCAACTTCCGGTAGGGCTTGCCATGAATGATTCTTCTTCCTCAAAGAAATCCTCTAATCCTGCTATTGCAGATGTCGATTGCAGCAACTAACTTAGAGAACCATCAGATTTGTTGAATTGACGCTCTTGTCTCTGCAATAATGGCAGGGGAAGAATACGAAGTCCCTCTCCTCTTTTTTGAAATGAATTGGTCACTTAGAAACATATTTCGAACCAGATTTCATCTGTTGGGTCCATTGCCCACATTGTTCCCTAGATTGGATTTGAAGAGGCATCTCCGTCAACACAAAGAGCATGATTGTATTTGATGTTGTTTAAGCTCATCTTGTGCAGGATGTTCCATGGAACATGTCTAGACAGTTTCTCTAAGTGACATGACAGGTGGTCGTAAGACAGAAAGGTGGACACCATGAGAAGATGCTGGAAAGGCAGGAATTTGCCTAAGTCCACAGGCGTTGAGTGATGTAAGCTCACTGAACGCCAGAAGTCAAGGAGCAGTCGACATTCGAGCTAAGTTCACAGGCATTGAGTGAAGCAAGCTCACTCAATGCCAGAGGTAAGAAAGAATGTTTGTAAGAAAGAAGTATGGTTGAGTTGTTTGTAGTTAAGTGATGAAGACACACTCAACGTCATACAACAAAAAGGATGTAAGTTGAACTTAGTCGAACTAAGTTCAAAATTTGTCAAACTAAGTTCAGAGTTCATCGACCTGAGCTCACCATTCATCGAGGTAATATCAGAGTTTGAGACTCTGAGTTCGTTGAGATCTGTTTAGAATTCGCCGAACTGAGTTCAGAGTTCGTCGAGCTGAGCTCACCGTTCGTCGAGCAAATTTCAGAGTTTGAGATTCTGAGTTCATCGAGCTCAGTTCAGAATTCATCGAACTGAGTTTAAAGTTCGTCGAGCTCAATTCACCGTTCGTCGGACTCAGTTCATAGTAAGGCAGACTGATTCAGTCAGTGCCTAAAGTTAAGAGCAAGATTTTGTCTAAGGCATAACCGCTGAGACAAGTGTTAGTCTCAGCATAACCGCTGAGACAAGTGATTTTCTCAGCATAACCGCTGAGACAAGTGTTTGTTCTAACAGTGAACAAAAAAGCGCTGAGATAGTTAAGCTAGTGTTTTTAAACACAGAAAATTGGGTAAGGCAAAAAGCGTTCAGTGAGGCGTGCTCACTCAACGCTCTCAGCGCCTAAGATACTGCAGAGGCAGAAATATGGCTAAGGCAAAAAGCGTTGAGTGATGCATGCTCACTCAATGCTCTCAATGTCTAAGATTCTGTAGAGGCAGAAAATTGGCTAAGGAAAAAAACGTTGAGTGAGGCATGCTCACTCAATGCTCTCAATGCCAGAGAAGAAGGAAGATTTTGGCTAAGGAAAATGGCGTTGAGTGAGGCATGTTCGCTCAACGCTCACAATTCCTAGATAGATAGAATTCTATCTAATGTTTTGGCGTTGAGTGATGATTACTCACTCAATGCTTATGCTAATGTTGCTTGATTTTTAGCTAAGCCTACAGCAGATGACGTCAACAAGTTAACATATTTCAAATTAGTTGCGGGATGGCTACAGTACGCGACAAATGTTATCGAAGACATACTATACGATAGTTTGCATTAAAGCAAGGTTGCTGCTGCACATTAAATGTGTGGGGCCCACTGCTCAAGGTTGTTGCTGGCCATTAAATGTGTTGGGCCCACTGCTCAATAGACGTTGGGTCAAAATCAATAAAAGGAAAAAAGGGCGTATTAAGGAAGACAGTTTTCGTGAAAGAGCAATCAGACTCTTCTTCTTTGCCATTGTTGTGGAGTCAAAGGATAGGAAGCTTAAGTTAGCAAGACGAAGATCAAGTTAGCTGTTGATATCAACATCGTCAATAGCAATATAGTTGTTGTATTCTTCTTCTGCACCAGTAAGAAAGTCCAAAATATTTCTCTGAGGAAAGAGGAAGCAGCCAAGGGCTGACCCTTACTACAAGTTCTTCACAGTTCCAGCTGTACAAGCATCCTGAAGATTTTAATCTGGAAGATGTTAAGAGAAGAATCATGAAGAAGAAAATATCTAGAAGAAGACTTAGGGGGATTTTTCTCAGGAGTCAATGTCAGGGCTGAATCACCCCAGCCCATGAAAGGAATAAAAGTCAGAGCAACCCTTGTCTGCAAAGTTATACTGAGTTTTTCTCATCTCAGGTAGTAGCAATTAGCTGTAGTAACTTCACTGACCAACAATAAAAATCCATGGTGATATGATGTAGTAGTTAGGGCTGAGCTTCAGGGTCAGTTTAGATAGAGGCAGAACATTGCTTTGCAAGTCACTTCCAGCTCAATTAAATACTTGTTGATGTGGAAGTAGTTAGGACTAAGTACTTCTTAGTTCAGTGAAGGTAGACTCAGGAAATAAATTAATGTAGTCATTGTTGGGCAGAGTTTATCTCAGTCAAGAAGCTTAACACAGAGAAACATCTCTTATGTCAAGAATATCCACCAACCCACCTTCATCCTGTAGGATGCAAGTGTAGATCTGAGTTGTAGGGTTTAATTTCATGAGGTAGGAGAGTGCTGCTCTCTGAGTGTAGGGCTTTTGTGCCTAAGGTAGGTGACAAGTTTGTCACTGAGCTGTAGGTTCCTGGAGGGGCATTGAGGTAGGTAGCATGAAGGGTACTAAGCTGTATGAGTTATGCAACACTCTGAGAGTATGGCCCTGCGCATGAAGTTGTAGGGCTGAAAAGCAGGAGCTGTAGGCCTTAGAGATAGGCTGAGGTAGGTGGCTTTAGGGCCACTTGGTTTAGGTGCTCTACAGAGCTCTGAGGTAGGATCATTTGTGGATTTGAGGTAGGGTTGTCCTCATAGCCAGAGTTTAGGGCTTAACATCTTGAGGTAGGTGGTCTGCTAACCACTGAGTTGTAGGCCTTTGTGGCTGAGATGCAATTCTTAGAGGAGACTTAGTGATCTTAAGGGATCTGAGTTGTAAGCTCTTAGGAGCATTTTCGAGGAGTTTGTGCCTAGTCCAACAATATAGTTGGATAGGTGGGAGGGAAAGTGGATGTACCCATTTGGGGAACCACTATAAATCACTGTATGCTTTTCTATGTTGTTTTATTTATGTAGGTTGTGTATATCTTGAAAGCATAAAACAACTAAAAGCCAAAGCTCTTAAAGAAAAGACTTAAAAGAAATTAAAAGAGATCAATAACATATTCACCCCGCCCCTCTACGTGATTTTGCTATCCTTGAATAATTAAAGACTTTCAAGTGGTATCAGAGGGAGGTTGCTCAAAAAAAGTACTTAACAGTCTTAGTTGACCTTAAAGGATAGCTAAAAGGGTTATTCTTGTGGGTTCAAAAGAGAACCACGAGGAATGGAGCTCCAAGACTGTAGAATGGAGAAATTTCGGAACTGGAAAGAAAGGGTCATGCAAATCATGGAAGCCTCTGATCCTAGGGTCCTTGCAAAAGTTCAAGATGGACCTTTCATCCCCATGAAGGTCTATCTCTTAGATGCAGAAGTATAGCTCAAATGTGTTATGTAGAAATGACTGAAGTTGAAATCATATTAGTAATTAAGGACAAGAAGGAACTACACATCATGATAAGTGTCATGGGTGACTCAACCCTTATGAGAGTAGTTCACTGTCAGACAACCAAAGAAATGTGGGACTCACTATCTGCCTACATGGAAGGGGCAGAGGAGGAAAGAGATGACAGTAATATCAGTATATCAGATAGTGAATCAGAGCTTGAAGAAGAAAGAGAAGCCTTCATTGGACTACTTACTGCTATTTCAGATGAATATGAAGACCATCCAGATACTAGGATAGATACCAGGGCCCATCTATCACACTCAGAAAGTGATACTAAGGTGGATGAAAATATTAGGGTCAGTTGTGAGGGGATGGCTTTGATAGAAGAAGATTCTTGCCAGGATCAGCCTGGCCAACATAACGTATATTCCCCATATAGATCATCTTTAATGTCTGGATATGAATACTGTACAGACTCTAATGTCTCTTTATCAAGTGATGATGAGGGTCTTTTGACAGAGGATGATATCAATTAATTGATTGACAATCATGTTGCCCTTCTGAAAGCTTTCAAGGAAAGCAGGCTGCTTGCTAAGAAAGAAGCAGAGGAAATAGCCTCCCTACAGAAGACTGCTTCCCAGCGAGATGAAGTTTCATCCCTACTATGTCTAAAAGAGAGGGAAGTAGCCGATCTAAAGACCACGGTAGATATCCATGTTGATTCCTTAATATACAAGGACTCTATTATAAAGAATCTTGAAGAGAAACTTGAAAGGTAGAAGAGGATAATGGCGAACTTCTCTAAGATAGATGCTATCAAAACAAAATCTAAATCTGAGTGGATTTTAAAAGTTATCCAATCTCATAGGAGAGGCCAAGGTCCTATTGTGCCACAGTCAACCTTTCACAAGGTAATCCACACTTCTCATATGTATGACAAAGGCTGTATGCATGTTCACTGGGTCAATGAGAATTCTCCTTATAAGAATACAAGAGTATCTTCCAATGGAAGAAGAAAGGGTAGGGGAACTAGTGCCTTTAAGGCTCCCCATGAAAAAGTATAAATGGCCCAAACTGGAACATTTTAATTTGGTGCCTCAGCCACAACTCACAACGGAAGGGCAGTGGCTTTCACTCAATCCCTTCCAGTAAGGACTCAGCCCAAGGGTCAGTCTACCAGTAAGCCTAACTTGGCTTGTTCTAATGATATAAACAGCTTGTCTTCTGCAAAGAAGAAAGCTATAAATACCATTCAGGGCAAGCTAAGAAAGCCTGCTGGAAGATTAACCTTCAGTCTGATCTTGTTGAAAGAAACCTAAAGAAAACTGCTGCTCCTCTTCCTTCTGCTCAGACAACAGTTAACCACACTGTAATACCTGCTCATAAAAGACGATATAATATCAATGAGTGTTGGTGTTGTGGTAATGTGGGCATTTTTCCCTAAATTGCTGGCACAATTCTTCTATATTTAGAGAAAGAGTTAGCCTACATGTCAGAAATTCTGCAGGTAGGCAAGTTAGATTTCAGTCTAATCAGAACCTAGGACCCAATACCTATTGTGGACCTAAGGTAAGATAGTTCTGTTTTATAGGTTAGTCTAAGTGACCATCCCCCATGTGGTAGTTGGACAGAAGATGTTCCAGAACTTAGACTGGAACAAGGAAGTTGTCCCTTGCTTCATACCACAAGGATAAGGATGTGGTGTGCATTCCTAAAATGGATAATGTGCACAAGTGTTGGACAATAACAAGCAGGATCTAGCCAGCAGGACAATCTGGTTGGACTAAGCTTTACTTCAACACCAGCAAACTAGGAGAAGAATAAGTGGGGTGTACTCATCACTGAGGAAAATCACTAGGAAGAGGCACACTGTGCTCAGGTGATCAGACTCACTATACAGAAGGGTCAAACTGTCAAGTGATATCATCAACTTAAATGATGAATGACAGTCATGAGGACAGGATCTGTGCAAATGCTGATGGGGGGCATGTTCAGTCAAGGTTGATGGACAAGCTTGAATATTACCCAAAGATCCCATAACACGGAATATATCAACATTAATAGTGAGGATCTGCTTGACCACATGGACATTGAAGAGGCTGAGAGCAAAACTGCCCAGGTGATGGCAGCTGCTAAAACATGGAAAGCAAATCAGGGTACTAGAACATCTAGATTGCTCCAGCTATTATTGATACAAGTAATCACATTCCTATTGGAAGAGCATTACAAAGAAATACTTCGTATCAACATAAAAGGATGGTTCAAGGAAAGATAATTTAAGGATCAAATGGTATCAAAGTCCAGCAGCTGCAGGAGAAAATTCTGCATTATGAGAAAAGAAGGGCTGACAACTGCACCATTAGTATCATCAGCAATCAGCTAAGGGGAGAAGAGAATCACAGCAGACCAACCACTCCATGACGATTCAATAACCAAGAAGGGATTGATCAATGTTATGATCAAAATAGTACTTAGTGGGTTGAACACTCTTGTGCTGCTGATCAGAGAAATAAAGCCAAAGGTAAGTATGTTGCTAAAGATAAGGATAAGTTCTTGCTCAGCAAGAAGTGATCATGGTACAAGGCAGCTACTGTGAACACCTGATTAGAATCCAGCTACAGCTCTAGGACCATAACCTACAGAGTTGGTTCAGAAGGAATTCCATAAAATCTCAGTTCGTTGAACACAGAGTTTAGTTCGATGAAAGCCAGGTTTAGCTCCGCAAACGCAGAGAGTTGTACTACGAACGCAGAAAGAAGTTGCAGGAACATGTTCAACTTCCTGTTAAGAGGCAGCCAACAAAAGAAATGGGTCAAGGAACTTCATATCTTATTAGCAAGTCCTCAGGACTATGCACATTTTGAGGGGGAGATCAACCCTAGTTTTATGGCTACTGTTGTATAGTCTGCACTGTTGCCATAAGAATATGTTGTTGTAGGACAAGAGTACAAGGCCATCATATCCTAAAAAATGCATGAGGCCCTAAGTGGTGGAAAAGACCTTCGGTGTTTTGAAGACTTTTCAAGTGGGATACCTTAATTGGTATCAAGGATGGGATACAAAACCCTACCAAACTGTCAAAGTGGTGTTCAACCAACTCAAACAGTCAGGTAGATTGGTTGGATGCATATCTAGAGACAGAGCTGACTGCCAGTCAGATGAAAGGAGAACAGCTGAAAAGATGCCCAGTCAGAGTGCAAGATAGATAGGATAAGCAAAGATGGATCCTATCAAATCCTATGAAGGAGACTGACTACTTGGAGCAGCAAGAAAGAAACCAGACATGCAATATCAGCTCCATGGTAGATAAGTCCTCGATTTGAAATCAAGAATAAAAAGACCATCATGTGGTATCTAGACTGGCATAGACAAGATTGTCTACTATGAATCTGACAAAAGATGGCTCAGTTGTGGGGGAGTAGGCAGCTGTTGCAGTAGATCGGCTACCACAACTGCTGATCAGTTTGTCTTACGGACAATGCATAGACCAAGGGGGAGATTATGAGAAGAGGAACAACTAGCAGTTAGCTGAAGTGGATCCGTGGTTCACTCAAGTGCCAAGGGGCTACGGTGATGTGGTGTATCAATGATATCACCACAAGTGGATGCTGCTTCTATAGATAAAACATCAGTAAGTGGAACTATGTGTGCAACAAGTTCAAGTGATGCAATGTTGTGTTGTTTCAATATATCAACATAAAAGGTATGACTCTTAATCTTGTAGTTTGATCACTAGTATAATTTTCTTAGTGTTATCAACATAGGACTTTGACTAGGATCAAGAGATAATCTCTCCCATTATCCTTTCTCCTCTCTCAATAGATATACCTATTGAAGAAGACACAAAAGGAGAGATGTGTAGCAATACATAAGGGGGATATATAAAAGCATTACTTGACATGACTAGGTCATGTTGAGTCTGTGCATATTACTTGAAAAGATTCATGTAGTATGAGAAATTCAATGACAAGTTAAGCCATAACTGTATCAGTGCATATTTTGCGGTAAGTACTTCTAATGGTGCTCCATTTAAATATTAAATGGTATAAAGGAGAGTGCATATTATTTGAAGAATTGCTCAAATAGTATGAGGATGCATTGACTTAACTTATTGAGTCAATACAATTTAATGGAGCACATTGAATTAATATAGCATAAGGTAGCAGTTTTAGTAGATTATATTCTACAACTGCATGAATTTATTATTCCTATTATTTTAATACCACTTAGTATTGCTTGGTGTTCTGCCTTCTTCAAATAGGGGGAGATTGTTGGGTCTATTGCCCATGAAAGTTATTGAAGTTAAGGTTAGCTAGTCACCTAGAGGGGTTGGGGTGGGTGGGTGGGTGGGTGAATAGGTCTTAGAAATTTTAATTTCTTTTTGTTGTCGTCTTAGAATATGATCTAGAGCTTGTCCTTAGCACCTGAAATATAGTAAATGTGCAAGCAACACAACACATCACATAGATATTTATAGTGGTTCCCCGATTGGGTACATCCACTTTTCCTCCCACCTATCCAACTATCTTGTTGGACTAGATACAAACTCCACCAAAATGCTCCTTAGGGCTTACACCTCTGGTCCACATCCTTACACTCAGGCTCTCTTTAGAACCCTACCTCAGAACCACAAAGGTTCCTACCTCAGAGCCCTGCAATGCTCCTACTGCTCAATGGTCCACTGACCACCTACCTCAGCCTTATCTCTAAGGCCTACATCTAAGGCATTTCAGCCCTACAATGTCAGGAACAAAGCCCTACTCTCAGAGTTATGTAGCACTCCTACAACTCAGTACCCTTCTAGGTACCTACATCAGTGCCCTTCCAGGCACTTACAGCTCAGCCTCCTCAAGGCCTACAACTCAGTGACACACTTGTCACCTATAGCACAGTGACTCAACAGTCACCTACAGATAAGTCCGATTTATATAGGCTTTTTTGGACTCATCTGGGCTAGTTTTCACGCATTTGAACTTCACTTTTAGTTCTATATCGTTCATATTTCATCTTGTCTATATTTCCAGAGGAAGTGCACACTTTGGTCCGTGGTTGTATATTTTTGTACTTTTATTGTTTGTACTCCTTATTGTGCTCGTCTGGAATGTCTGCTCATATCAGTGCTTGGTTTAGGGGTCGTGTGCGTGTTCCGGGGATGTTTGGAAGAAGGAATACTCCGTACAATCATCGGATATGGTGCGCACGACCACTGGTCGTGCGCCACTACTCGTGCACAATGTTCCCTGATTTCCAGAATCTGCCTAGGGTATATGCACTATCACTGGACACAGTGTGCACGACCACTGGTCGTGCGCCACTGATCGTGTGCATTGATTCCATATTTTTCCAAGTTCTGGCTCGGGCAAAAGCACTACCACTGGACATAGTGTGCACGACCACTGGTCGTGCGCCACTGGTCATGTGCATTATAATTTCTGCAATCTATAAATTTGCAGGTTCCGCCCTAATTTGGCATCGCTCATTTTTCCTCCGCCATTTTCATCTCCGAGGATGGATTCCGCCGACCTCCTTCAATCTCCACCCTAGGGAGGTGCTCCGGGCAAGCTTTCACCGCCAAATCCAAGCTGTAGATTCCTCTCGGCCTCCTCCTTCATCCTTGAGCTTCAAGAAGAGCTTGACCTATCTTTCTCCATCAAGCTAGGAGAAGTTGTGCCATCCTCCACCGGATCGTGACACAAAGAATACGGGCCATTGGAAGGTGGTGACAACCCTTCTCTACCCCGGACACAGTTGAGGACCGAGCTTGGACGCGGATTGACAACCCGATGATTCCAACCGTGAATCTTCAACAAGACTTCGGATCCGGTCGATTTCGTACACTTTTCATCTCTAGTTGTTGAATAGTATAGTTGATATCTTGTTTATGATGAAGTTGTAATTATTTTGATAAATATTTGTATCAAATCATGTCCATGTGATTTCATATTTTTTTTATTTTCTTGAGGTTCGCCATATTCCATCCACCATCATCCACCCTTGCCGCACTAGCAATTGCTAGTGGCGTTCGTAGCGAAGAGGTGCTAATGACCCTCATTCCGCCGTTCTCGCCACCTCATCCACAAGGCTACTCGCCCATCCGCCCAGTGATTCGGTGCATTACGGCCTAACTAGTCTTCCATCCCGCCTGGCGAAGCATCGCATAGCGGCGTTGCATAGGAGTAGTTGTTAGATTTTTACTTTATTTTTCCGTAAATATCAAAACACCCCCTTAGTTAACTCCGACCTAAGGACTTCAATCTCAAGTCCTCCTCGAAATTAACTCCACCTTACTGTGTTCCTTGAGAGATCGATACTTGGGAAAACTCGCCCATTTTATATTACTTGTGCGACCAGTTCATTGTCGTGATCTTTAGCATCAACTTTTTGGCGCCGTTGCCGGGGAACACAGTCGTGTGAGTTTTTGGAGAGGGAGATGGGAGATAGAAGCCCTTTTACATTTGTATGTTTCATGTTTCTTCTTTGCTTTAGTTTTTAGAATCTGTTTCTTGTTTTTATTTGTTCTTATTCTAGTTTTAATTTTTCTATAGCAGATTTTCCTATTCTTTTATCTGTGGTGTGTAGTTAATTGTTCCATAGAAACTTTCTGTTGGTGAATTCTTCTTGTTGCACCATGTATTCTTATATGAATATTCGTTGCCGATGGTGCGGGTATTATAGGCATCGTAGTGATGAGTGCCCCACTGAAGATTGGGAGCATAATTCTCGTGGTTCTGTGTATGGAGCACCGTCTTCCTATGGTACTTCATACACCCAACCCAGGTCTTATGGTAACTCCTCTTCTACGCATTCATCTTTTTCATATTCCTCTCCGTTCCCACCTGGATCGTAGAGTAATGGAAAATGATGTTTGTGTTGTCGTAGCACCGACCACGTGTTGAAAGATTGCGCAGAATTTCAGCGCCAGTTGGAGGAGGATGATGAACCGGGTATCTGATTCACTCTATCACCCTCTCAAATGGCCGCCCCTTCTGCTTCTGATGATATATTCGCTGCACCACCTTGTCTATGGGGCAATGCTGCAGATATGCCCATCAAACTTTCTATTGATCGGTGTGATGACATTGTGGCACCGTCTCTCCCCATACACTCTTCCACTCTTGTTGATTCACCCCCAGAGGAACCCGCACATATTTTCTCTGATGCTGTTGTTCCTCCGCCTTCTTTGCAAGAATTATCTATCCCTATTTTTAGTGAGTCGGTTGATGATGTTTGGCCGGATTGTGATTCTAAGCCTGAGGATGTGCCCTTGTTTGACGAGGATATTATTTTCATTAATGGAAAGTGTTACGTCTTGGAACATGTGGACGCACCGAGGTATGTTGATGAGGAGATCGTCTTTGTTGAGGAAGTTTCCACTTCCTTGATTGATGAGGAGGTCCAAACCACCACCGAGGACCTCGAGCTCACGGATTCCCCTCACCATGACTCATATGACACCGTCAATGATCTATGTTTGGATACTACTGGGAGTGAGACCGGGACGACTCCCCCTATTTCAGATTATTTTAGTTCTTCTTCTCCTGTATTTCTTGACCCCCCTTCCTTATCTGAGCATGGGCGGGTTGAGTCTCCCCAGGAGCTTCAGGAGGACTTGGAGATTTCAGTTCGAGTCATCGATGGTAGCATCCTCTCTCGCGAGGTGATTACTCCTCTGTTGAGAAAGCTCCATTGATTGCTTTCTCCTCCTGCCTTCTCCCAATAGTAGACGATACCTTGCTGGGAAAGTATTCATTTTGTGGTGAGAAGAGTGAGGATCAGCGCTCCTTCTCTTCTTACATCCTATTTCCTCTACCTTTGTTGGGTAGGTATTACTATTTAGGTAGAGAGGTAACTGTTCTATCGCTGTATCGGTACCTGTTACCGAAACGGATATTGGAACAGTTACCTGTGCATTTTTCTTTTCATAGGCCCATTAGCTAGAACCTTTTCATAGCCGAATAAGTCGTGCTGGGATGACAATAACCCCAGTACTTATCTTTCATTTTCTGCATTTTGTTTTTCATGTCTATTTAGTTTTAGTATTTCTTTGTAGTTTGTATATTTTTCTTTTGTTTTTGCGGAGCACACCCCTGCAGGTATTAATGGCAAATCTCATTGGCGGGGTTGTGATTCTTCGTAAGGCGGGGCTGCTTCAGGTTTCTATGTGTCTTCTGGTATGCTCACTGGCTGAGCATTGGGTAACCTCTTCCCTTAGCTCTTTATGATTTTAATTTCTTTATCATATGCAGTGTAGTTTAGTTTAAGTATGGGGGAGAGCCAGTTTTGTTACCTTTTGCACATGAACATCTCATGTGCATACTAGAAGCTTTTATAGTTTTATTTTGATTAGTTCATTGCATCACACACCACTACATCGACATGAGAACATGCTTAGATTTTTGCGTGCTGCGAGTTAAACTCGTTTCTTTTGTATGATTTTGGATAATTATGGTGCTGACGTAGGATTGTGTGACAGAGTAAAATATTGACCCTGCTGTGCGCCGAGTCGAGTGCTCTCGTCTCGTGTAGAAATTAGAGAATATTTAATTTTTCTGTATGCTTATAGTTTTATATTTTTCTAATTGTGTAAATGCTTTTTATTCTACTCAAAAATTGGTGAATCCGGTGTGAATCTGACGATAGCTTAGGGATGTGTGTAGACGGCCGCTAGGCTCGTATTGCTCGAGTCGGGAGGATGGATAGTGTCACAACCCACATTTTCCCCACGAGTACATTGTATCAGAGAAGATAAAATACATGTCGTGATGCCACGTCGTGCAGGGGATAACTGCACACGTTCAGGCAAAACTCCAGACATTAGATTTTAAGGAAATTCATAGATTAATGTGAAGGAAAACCAGTTACATTTAATGGCTATATCCCTCGGTACGGTGGATATGCTACTCCACAATTAAAAGTATATTTGTACGCAGCGGAAAATACTTTTGGTTAAATTGAGTTGACATCCTAAAAGAGCATAAGTGTCCCCGAGGGACGACTTATGGTATGCACGACTCTAAGGTTAGTATAGTATATAAAAAATGTAGTTTTTTTACGGTAAAGGAAACGTAGTGTTTTGGTTTTATAAATATGATATGCATGAGATACATATAGTAATGGTTTTAGAGTTTAAAATATCTAACATGCAACCTAGCATAAAACATTCCCAGAAGCAAGTAAACAACCACAACTAGGCAAAAATATCAGTTTAAGATCATACCCAGCATCGCAAGAAGCCACCAGTGGGCGTCAACAACCTGACACGAACCCATTGGTGAGTATGTATGTCTATACAGAAAGGTAAAGAACTACCTCACAAAAATCGCGGATCAGCAATCTCAGCTACCTAAGAGGCGACAAGCAAGCCCCTCCAAAAGAACTAGCCGCTGAACTGGCTACAACCTGGACCTGAGGCATTCAAGAAAAGAACACCTCAGCAAGAAAATAATCAATAAGGTAAATAGAGCATTAGATTTATGAGCAAATAAGAAGAGTTTACCAACCCGACAACAAAATGCTATGAGCAAAAGAAAGGGCATGACAGTAAGAAAAGAGCACTGTCTAAAGCACAACAAAGCACACCAAGTGCGAGCAATAAGATCAATAGGCCCTACAAAAGAGCCTACAACAACAACATACATATACATATATGGCAAGAGAAAAAAACCATAAATAGGAAAGGAGCAAACAGTCCCAACTTGTGGGTTAATGGTAGTGGTCAAAACCTGGATCTGAATACATAACCAAAACCAGATCCAAAAAGGGCTAAGGGGAAACAGTGGCAGCTTTAGGGTCCCACACACGCCAACCCAAACCGGGGCAAAATTCGGTGGCTACAGCTCTCCACACAAAACCACCCCTCCAGAGGCACAAAAACTCCACCACCTGCCACAACCCAAGAGTCGGCATGCAAAAACTAGCCAAACACCCAATACCCCCCTAGGGAATAGGGAAACGTCACACTAACAATCCTAAGGAAACACACGAACCCAAGACAGAAACGTCGAGCCCACTCGACGCGGCGTTGAGTAAGATCCACTCACTTGACGCCAAAAATACTTAGCTGCAAAACCTACGCTGGATGACGGCGTTGAGTGAACTCGGCTCACCCAATGCTGTCAGCGCTTTCTACTTAGGGTAAACGTAAATTTTAGTTAAAACCGCAGCCGAAACTCTCTCAATGCGCGGAAACAGAGAGTTGGAAATTTAATTCCAACCCTCCCTTCCATCCTATCTACTCGGGGCTACCGCAACTAAACTTAAACTACAACTAAACACAGCCTTACCCTAACTTTAGCTACCCATTGGACACCAAACCGAGACAAAAAGAGAGAAAGCTTGATTTAATTCTCGAAAGTAAAGAAACAGTCACTTGATTTAAAGCTTGATTTAACAGCTCAACCTGCTGCTCTAACTTCTAGGGAGGAAAAATAAAGAGAACAAGGCTATTGCATAGGAAATGAAAACAGAGTAAGGGTTAGAAATAATTTGGCAAAGGCAAGGGAGCCACTTGCCTCTACCTCCAGGAAAAACAACAATTATCTCCAAAGCTTGGCACCGGCGGCAAGATCGGCCACCTAAAAGACCAAAACTGAAGCTTTGAGGAAGAAGAAAAGAAATCAAAAATTCTTAACTCCTAGAAGCAATCCTAAATCAAGAAAAACTTACATGGAAGGAAGGACCTAGACGAGAGCAAGCCAAATCCGCTAACGCGCGAGAAAATCGAGCTCTAACCCTCCCACAATCGCTGTCCAAAACCCAACACCATCTCCTCCCAAAACCCTCCGCTGGAAGCTTTTCCAGAATCGGGAAATAAGAAAATGAGGAGGAAAAACGAATCACGGCAGAAAAATAAGCACTCAGGAAAAAAGTACGGAACACGCCCCAGACACGCCCGTGACACGATCGTGTTTGTTCCGACACACCCGTGTCACGGAGCGTGTAATTACACATCTACGCACCTACCCCCTCGACGATCGTCGATCTCAGCTCGACGAAACATGGGACACGCCCTGTGACACGCCCGTGTCACAGACCGTGTACCAACTCAAACACCACTTGATGATCGTGGAGCACCGATCATCGAACAGAGAGACACGCCCCGTGTCATGCCCGTGTCCGATATGACATGCCCGTGACACTGCCGTGTACTCACTAAAACACTGCCCGACAACCATCGAGCATAGATCAACGAATCGAAGGGGGACACGCCCTGTGACACGCCCGTGTCACAGGCCGAGTTCCTACCAAAAACACCCGTCGACCGAAATTTCATCGACCACACAGCCGAGAGCTCTACCCGAGCACGACACGCCCTGGGTCACGCCCGTGACCCAGGCCGTGTCACCCAAACTTACACAAAAAAACAGCCAACTCCTTAGCTAAAAAATAGATAAGACACCAGCCTAACAAGCTCGGCCACATTAGGCCATGCACAGCACAACAAGCACTACAACTAACAAAACAAACGTCGAAACGACGTGAAAGCAAACGATCCCGGACTTCAACAAAAACTTGCACCGTAGCTAAACACCCAAGCTACGAAAACAACGGTGAGGTCAAAAATAACATCCGACGATCGCACACTCGGGCTAACACCTCTCGAAGCCAAAACACAAGCATTCCCTAAGAGGCCCAACCGAGTCACCAAAATAGACTCCGGCTAGCTGGGGAATCTTGCTAATAGGATACAACCCGGCTACACCAGACCTTAAGAGCTAAGACCACGCTCTACAACGACGAAAGACCGAAAATGCGTCATCGTAACGCCAATCGAAGATAAAAAAAAACAAAGAAAAAACCGGGGGCGTTACAGCCACTCCCCCTAAAAGAAAGTTTCGCCTTGAAACTTTACTCACAACACCACTATCAAGAAGGAGAGAGAAATAGCCAAGAAGGGGCTATATATAAAAAAATACAAAACATACCAGGCACAAGATCAGGGAAACAGATGAGGGTGAGCCTCCCTCATAGTCGACTCCAATTCCTAAGTCGCTCTTTCCACATCCTGATTTCTCCACAAAACTTTAACCATAGGAATAATCTTCTTCTGCAACGCACGAACCTGAGAATCCAAAATGCTGACAGGCACCTCCACATAAGAAATATTCGGCTCCAACTGAGGTACAGAATCCAAAACCTGCCTGCCATTCATCACACATTTCCACAGCTGACTGACGTGAAAGATATCATGCACGCCAGGAAAATTTGCGGGCAAAGCTAGCCTATAAGCTGATAACCCAATCCGCTCAACAATCAAAAATGGCCCCACGTACCTTGGGTCCAACCTCCTGTTCTTGCCAAACCGCTTGACTTCGATCAACGGGGAGACCTTTAGGAACACCGAGTCCCCCACCACAAATTCCAAGTCCGATCTACGTCGGTTGGCGTTCTTCTCATATCTCTCCTGGGCTATCCGAAGCTTTTCCCGAATAAGCTTCACAGCGGTTTCCATCTTCTCGAGCGCTTCTGGACCCAACAAAGGTCTCTGGCCAACCTCAGCCCAAAACAAGGGAGTCCTGCAGCGCCTCCCATACAAAGCTTCAAAAGGATCCATTTGCAAGCGCTCGCCCCATGCTCCTTTGTGGTCTAGAATATAGCATCAGATCATATCTTCCACAATCTGATTTACTCGCTCCGTCTGACCATTGGTCTGCGGATGATAAGCTATGGAATACCTCAAATCTGTACCCAACCCCTCCTGAAGGCTCTTCCAAAAAAAATGAGACGTGAACCTGGAGTCTCGATTCGATATGATACTTACAGGTACACCATGCAATCTGTTAACCTCATCCAAATACAGCTCGGCTATCTTCCTCATCGGATAATCGATCTTAAATGGTACGAAGTGAGCACACTTCGTCTGTAACGCCCCGAAACTTAGAGGAGCAAAGGGGGATGTTTTGGGCCAGTTTGAGTTCTGGCTGCAGGCACACGGCCTGGGACACGGGCGTGTCCCAGGGCGTGTCAAGCCTGTATCGACACTAAGGCGCGAAGTCGACACTTTGGTCTCGACATTGTGTCGAGACTGGGCACACGGCCTGTGACACGGGCGTGTCGCAGGGCGTGTCGACCCGTGTCGACACTTAGCCGTGAAGTCGACACAGTGCTTCGACGTTGTGTCGAGAGACGGCATACGGCCTGCGACACGGGCGTGTCGCAGGGCGTGTCAACCCGTGTCGACACTCGTCCCGCGAAGTCGACACTTTGGTGTCGACAATGTGTCGAGACATGGCACACGGCCTGAGACACGAGCGTGTCGCAGGGCGTGTCGACCCGTGTCGACACTTAGCCGCGAAGTGTCGAGACCATGTACACGGCCTGGAGCCCAGGCGTGTCAAGGTGACACGGGCAAGGACACCGGCGTGTCCTATAACCCGTGCAGTGCTCGGGTTGAAAACGGGGAAAAATCATGGGGTACACGGCCGGCTACACGGCCGTGTCAGGTGGAACACGGGCGTGTGCCAGGCCGTGTTCGGTCCAGATTGGGCATTTCAGTCCCGAATCAAAGCCGTTCATTTCTTTGACTGAAGATCCAACGGCTGGGGGTTGTTCCTGAGAGGATATACCCGGGTTTGACTTAGAAAATCCATCACTTTCTTACCCTTTTCATCTCTCCAAACCCTTGGAGAAAGAAGAGAGCCATTGGAAGAAGAAGAGCTAGATCCGCCATTGGAGGAGCTTCGGAGCTCCGAATCGCAAGCCGACTCCGGATCCGCGGAGGCAACGCTAGTGCGGTCATTTCCATCCGATTACTTTCCGATGGCGCCAAAGAGGAACGCAAGGGTAACGATCCTCATCTTGAGCATGAATCGCTCCTTTTTTTGGCATAGGAACCCCGCTCTCGCGAGTTTGCGGAGAGTTGGAGGCGTTCCTTCGGGTAGATATTTAAAGTCCCCGTTGTTTAGAGTCCGTATGCGAGAACGGACGTAGGCATTTTGTGTGAAGCCTACCCGGACATGTTAGTCCGGATCGGTGATGTTGCATTGCATAAGGCTGGAGAAGACTCCGTGCTATTGGGTGTTTTTCGGGTTTTCTACGCGGTAGATTGCAGCAGGGAGCCATGGGGACTAACCCAAAGGTGCACCCGGAAAACTGGGCGGATACGAGATCTTGCCAACTTGGTGGCCTGAGAGCCAACTTGAACATAACGGGGTTATGTGACTTGTGTTAGAATGGGACTCGGTGAAAGTTTGACCCGCGCATATGGCTTAAATTGTCGTTGCGATGTGAGCACGGGTTAGATGGAGCCGTACTCGCTTTATGTCGTTCGGGTTAGAGAGACCTAAAGTTACGTGGCACTCACCGTTGGCATAGATGTGAGTCTTCGGCGGTCAATGGCTTAAATTGACGTGACCAATGCCAGGAAGACGAATTGCTCATAGGAATGGCCGTCCAAGTGATGGTGGTGAGTCCGGAATGTTAATGGCTTTAATTGACGTGACATCGACCGGTTCACCGAGAATGTGCCCTGAGTGCACGGGGCGTGTGGCCGTGCGAGCCAACGTCTGTGATGAAATGGCTATGGTTATATGCTTTGCTCGCTTATGCTAATGAAATGCAGGGAAGGAGCATCGCCGCCCCGAGTTGGGGGCGGGGTCGTTATAATTTGGTCAGCATTGCTGACCGTTGCCTTGTTTGCCACCGTGCGGTGGTTTGTTGCTTGCAGGTGCAGCTGGACCAAGCGGTCAATAGCGGGCTAAAGCCCTTTTTGCGAAGCTGGCCCTCGAAGGCCCAAGTGGAAATGTTTATTGCTTTATTCATGTATGACCGGCCTGCGTGCCGTGGTTTGTAAATCATGTAACAGACAAGTGAAACATTTTGTAAGGCCTTAAGGCTTGTTTTGAGTATTTTTGTAATAACATTCCTATTTGCGTATTAGTGGACATTCATGCTTGTTGCTGGGTTCTTGTTTTGCAACTCTTATAAACTGCTTCCGCTAGAATGCTCTGTGTAGGACGTTGTTATTGGTTGGATGGTTTCCATAAGTAACCACCCGGTCTGTCTGTGGTATATGGCGTCGGGCCCCGGCCGGACCTACTACTATATGCTATGCGACGGATAGGGGGTGTTACAATTTGGTATCAGACTACTGGTTTTGGTCGGGCTTAAACTGAATTCGTGGCTGAATTCTTTTTAAGGGGTGGTGAGCACATTGTGTGCGTCATCGTAATAACAGTAAAAAGAACCCATGAATGTCCACTTAGGAATGAAAATACTCGTGTTTGAGGAACCTGCGTGTTCCTATAATTGCTGTTTGCAATTTATTTGGTCGCTTAACGGTGTTTTGTACCACTATAGGTGACCAGAAGTGGTGTTGGGCCGTCAGAACGCCGACTTTCTGAGGCTAGTAGTGCACCGGATGTTGCTCCTGCAACACCTCTGTCGGCTGAAAATATACGATTGGTTGCTGAAGCGGTGTTGGCCGTGATCAACGCGCAGCCTGGAAGGCAAGCGCAGCAACCCGCTCCTGTGATGGAGCAAGTACCTCTGCAAGAGGCTGAGCCGAGGAGGGTGGAGCAAGTGGTTGCGGAACCAATAGTGCCAAGGAGGGCAACTAAGAGACAGTTGAAGCATGTAATGAGCTTTAACCCTCCGTTATTCTCGGGGTTGGGAACCCCATCTCAGGCTGAAGACTGGCTCTCCAGGGTGAAGAGAGTCATGACAGCGACGGAGACGGAGGAGTGGCAGATGACCACCATCGCTACGTTCCTGCTGGACGGTGAAGCGAGGATGTGGTGGGAAGGTTTGGAGCTGCATCATCTACGAGGTAGACAACTGATAGACGTTCCGATGGAAGAGTTCTCGGGATTGTTCTTGGCAAGATACCTCCCTTCTACTCAGAGGATTTCAATGGAGAATGAGTTCCTGAGGTTGGTACAGGGTGAGAGGAGCGTGGATGAATATCTCCACGAGTTTACGCGGTTGAGTCGTTATGCTAGCTCCACCATCATGGATGAGGAGCGCAAGACTAATCGTTTTTATGAAGGCCTGAGGGATGAGCTGAGATTATTACTGTCGGGGCCGATGACGCAGGGTTTCTTAACCTTGGTCAATACTGCCCGGTCCTTGGAGAAGGACATGAAGAGTGTGCAAGCGAAGAAAGGCTTGGTTGATAGAAAATCTGAGTTTAAAGTGCCGTCTACCTCAAAGTCTGGCTATCGGAGGGCTTTCAAGAAACATAGGACTTCGGGTCCAGCTCCTTCTGGTGCTTCTGGGGCGACTACGTGTCGGACCCCGGGTGAGTGTTTTACATGTGGAAAGACGGGGCATTTCGCCCGTGATTGTTGGAGCGGACGTCCTAAGTCCGAGAGGAGGCCGGGAGCCACTTATGAAGAAAAGGGAATGGCGGTGGAGTCGACCGCATCCCACTATGCTCCGCCCCAACCAAGGGTCTACAATCTTGGCCAACAGGAGGCCATTAAACAAGCTGACGTGGTGACAGGTACGGTTTAATTTATAGCAAGTCAATTCCTTTATATGCTTGTTATGCACATGTTACCTTAGCACTACTTGTTTAGGATTTGTGTTGATTTGTGAAAATCTGGCACGAGCACTCTTTGATACGGGAGCTTCACACTCCTTCTTGTCCGAAGGATTTATATTACGCATCGGAGTCCCTTCTTCGATGGCGAAGGATAAGTTGGATGTGTTGTTGCCAAATGGGTGTTCGATGCGAGCGGATAGGATCTGCAATGTTAAGATTCGTATTGAAGAGCAGGAGTTTGACCTGCGGGCGTCTTTACTTCCGTTGGTGGAGTTTGACGTCATATTTGGCATGGACTAGCTCTCGGAGCAGCAGGCCCATATATATTGCGGTAGCAAGGAAGTCAAGCTGGGAGCAAGTCGTGAGACGACTTTTACGGGCTTAAAGGGGTCGAGCAAGACGTTGATGTCTGCTCTTCAGGTGGTGAAGGCGGTTCGTGCCGGAGCAGAACTGTTCTTTACACTAGTTGAGGTTGCAAAGCCGAAGCCCGCGATGGATTGTATTTCAGTGGTATCGGAATACCCTGATGTGTTCCCCGCAGATCTTCCTGGAGCCCCGCCTCAACGGGAGATAGATTTTACGATCGAGCTAGTGCCAGGTGCAAAGCCCGTGTCACGATCTCCGTATCGGCTAGCGCCTAAGGAAATGGCGGAGCTGAAAGTTCAACTGCAAGAGTTGTTGGAGCAAGGGTATGTGCGCCCGAGTTCTTCGCCTTGGAGCGCACCGGTCCTCTTTGTTAAAAAGAAGGACGAAAGCTTGAGGTTATGTATTGATTATCGAGAGCTGAACAAGCTGACTGAGAAGAACAAGTACCCGATCCCCCGGATTGATGATCTCTTTGATCAGTTAGTCGGGTCGACGGTGTACTTGAAGTTACATCTCAAGTCTGGGTACTATCAGCTGCGGATAAGGGAGAGTGATATCCCGAAGACAGCATTTAGTACGAGATACGGGCATTATGAGTTTACGGTCATGCCGTTTGGGCAGACTAATGCGCCGTCAGTGTTCATGGATTTGATGAACAGGACGTTCAGGGAGTACTTGGACCATTTCGTGATCGTCTTCATCGACGATATTTTGGTGTACTCGCAAAGTGAGGAGGATCACTTCAAGCATCTCCATTTGGTGTTGGAGACACTCAGGAGAAATCAGTTGTATGCCAAGTTCTCGAAGTGCGAGTTTTGGCTATCCTCAGTGGCGTTCCTCGGGCATATAGTGAGTGGAGAGGGTATTGCTGTGGATCCGGCGAAGATTGTTGCGATACGGGAGTGGCCTGAGCTTGCTACGGTAGCAGAAGTCCGGAGCTTTTTGGGGCTTGCCGGCTATTATAGGCGCTTCGTAGAGAACTTCTCGCGGATAGCGTTACCTCTCACTACTTTGACGAGGAAGGAGCATAAGTTCGTTTGGACGCCGGAGTGCGCACGAGCTTTTGAGGAGTTGAAGTGTCGGTTGACCATGGCGCCTGTGCTGAGTTCGCCGGTTGGAACCGAAGGCTACGAGATATATAGCGATGCTTCGGGCAACGGTTTGGGTTGCGTGCTATTGCAGCACGGCAGCGTGATAGCTTATGGCTCGAGACAGCTAAAAGTGCACGAGAGGAATTATCCGGTCCATGACTTGGAGTTAGCGGCCGTGATTTTTGCCTTGAAGCTGTGGAGACACTATTTGTACGGTGTGAAGATTGATATCTACACCGATCACAAGAGTCTAAAGTATTTGATTGATCAGAAAGATCTGAATATGCGGCAGCGTAGGTGGATGGAGTTCCTGGGGGACTATACATTCAAGATCCACTACGTGCCTGGCAAAGGGAATGCGGTTGCGGACGCGTTGAGTCGCCGAGCCCCAGCTCAAGCGAATTGGCTATCAGTGCATGATGAGCGGTTGGTGCAGGAGCTGGAGGCGTTGGAGATTGTTTGTGTGGATAGACAATATAGTGCTGAAGCAGTGCTGAATTGGACTGAAGTCCAATATGACCTGGCTGATTGGATTCAGAAGGCTTTGGATATGGATGCTCATATGAAGCAGTTCATGATAGAGGCTCTGGATGAGTCAAATTCCCAATTCGTTGTGGAGGACGGATTGCTGTGGAAAGACGGTCGTTTGTGCGTCCCAAGTGTGGGCAATTTACGGGTGGAGTTGTTGTACGAGGCGCACCATACCAAGTACTCGATTCACCCGGGGAGCACGAAGATGTACCGTGATGTAAAGAAACTGTTTTGGTGGCCGGGCTTAAAGAAGGATGTGGCGCTATACGTAGCAAAGTGCCAAACTTGCGCCTTGGTGAAGGCGGAGTGCCAAAAGCCGGGAGGATTTCTTAAGTCCTTGCCTATTCCGGAGTGGAAATTTGACGACATCTCTATGGACTTTGTGCACGGTTTGCCAACGTCGCAAAAGGGGAACGACGCCATTTGGGTGGTTGTTGATCGATTAGCAAAGGTGTCGCATTTTATTCCGCATAGGAAGGATGATCCGGTGGAGAAGCTGGCAAAGCTATATGTGGATAACATAGTACGGCTTCATGGTGTGCCCCGCAGCATCGTGAGTGACCGAGATGGGCGGTTCACGTCCAATGATTGGAGGCTGGTGCAGCAAATGTTGGGAACAAAGCTGAAGTTTAGCACAGCCTTCCACCCGCAAACAGATGGGCAGACCGAGAGGGTCAATAGAACCATGGAAGACATGCTTCGCATGTGTGTCTTGGACTTTGGAAAGCAATGGGAGGACCACCTTTATTTGGTGGAGTTCGCATACAACAACAGCTATCAAGCAAGTATTCAGATGGCGCCTTTCGAGGCCCTATATGGTAGAAGATGTCGCACGCCGTTGTTTTGGTTAGAAACGGGTGAGTCAAAGTTGTATAAGCGATCGGAAGTGGATGATGCTACTTCTTTGGTGAGAACCATTCAGGAGAGGTTGCTTATCGCTCAGGATCGGCAAGCAAAATACTATAATGCCAAGCACAGGAACGTGGAGTTCGCTGTGGGTGATTGTGTGTACCTAAAGATCAAGCCGTTCAAGGGTGTCTCGCGGGTGCGGCGATTGAAAAAGCTAAGCCCGAGGTACCTTGGACCGTTCGAGGTTCTGGAGCGAGTTGGAGAAGCGGCCTATATGTTGAAGCTTTCAGTGGAGCTAAGTGGTTTACATGATGTATTCCATATTTCGGTGCTTCGGAAGGTGGTGCAAGAGTCTACGCAAGTGATCGCGGTCGATCAAGTGCCGGTGGAAAGTGGGCTAACGACAAAGGTCAAGCCCGTGCGGATTGAGGACTCGGAGGTCAAGCGACTACGCAATAAAGAGATCAGGATGGTCAAAGTCCGGTGGGACAATTGCGGTCGTGAGGAGCTCTCTTGTGAGCGAGAGCAGACGATGCTTGACGAATATCCGGAGTTGTTCCGCTCAGGTACAAATTTTGTTTTTGTACATGTTTTTCCCTTTATGTAATTTCGTGGGCGAAATCCTTTTAAGAGGGGTAGAGTTGTAACGCCCCGAAACTTAGAGGAGCAAAGGGGGATGTTTTCGGCCAGTTTGAGTTCTGGCTGCAGGCACACGGCCTGGGACACGGGCGTGTCCCAGGGCGTGTCAAGCCTGTGTCGACACTAAGGCGCGAAGTCGACACTTTGGTCTCGACATTGTGTCGAGACTGGGCACACGGCCTGCGATACGGGCGTGTCGCAGGGCGTGTCGACCCGTGTCGACACTTAGCCGTGAAGTCGACACAGTGCTTCGATGTTGTGTCGAGAGACGGACACACGGCCTGCGACACGGGCGTGTCGCAGGGCGTGTCAACCCGTGTCGACACTCGTCCCGCGAAGTCGACACTTTGGTGTCGACAATGTGTCGAGACATGGCACACGGCCTGCGACACGGGCGTGTCACAGGGCGTGTCGACCCGTGTCGACACTTAGCCGCGAAGTGTCGAGACCATGTACACGGCCTGGAGCCCAGGCGTGTCAAGGTGACACGGGCAAGGACACGGGCGTGTCCTAGAACCCGTGCAGTGCTCGGGTTGAAAACGGGGAAAAATCATGGGGTACACGGCCGGCTACACGGCGGTGTCAGGTGGAACACGGGCGTGTGCCAGGCCGTGTTCTGTCCAGATTGGGCATTTCAGTCCCGAATCAAAGCCGTTCATTTCTTTGACTGAAGATCCAACGGCTGGGGGTTGTTCCTGAGAGGATATACCCGGGTTTGACTTAGAAAATCCATCACTTTCTTACCCTTTTCATCTCTCCAAACCCTTGGAGAAAGAAGAGAGCCATTGGAAGAAGAAGAGCTAGATCCGCCATTGGAGGAGCTTCGGAGCTCCGAATCGCAAGCCGACTCCGGATCCGCGGAGGCAACGCTAGTGCGGTCATTTCCATCCGATTACTTTCCGATGGCGCCAAAGAGGAACGCAAGGGTAACGATCCTCATCTTGAGCATGAATCGCTCCTTTTCTTGGCATAGGAACCCCGCTCTCGCGAGTTTGCGGAGAGTTGGAGGCGTTCCTTCGGGTAGATATGTAAAGTCCCCGTTGTTTAGAGTCCGTATGCGAGAACGGACGTAGGCATTTTGTGTGAAGCCTACCCGGACATGTTAGTCCGGATCGGTGATGTTGCATTGCATAAGGCCGGAGAAGACTCCGTGCTATTGGGTGTTTTTCGGGTTTTCTACGCGGTAGATTGCAGCAGGGAGCCTTGGGGACTAACCCAAAGGTGCACCCGGAAAACTGGGTGGATACGAGATCTTGCCAACTTGGTGGCCTGAGAGCCAACTTGAACATAACGGGGTTATGTGACTTGTGTTAGAATGGGACTCGGTGAAAGTTTGACCCGCGCATATGGCTTAAATTGTCGTTGCGATGTGAGCACGGGTTAGATGGAGCCGTACCCGCTTTATGTCGTTCGGGTTAGAGAGACCTAAAGTTACGTGGCACTCGCCGTTGGCATGGATGTGAGTCTTCGGCGGTCAATGGCTTAAATTGACGTGACCAATGCCAGGAAGACGAATTGCTCATAGGAATGGCCGTCCAAGTGACGGTGGTGAGTCCGGAATGTTAATGGCTTTAATTGACGTGACATCGACCGGTTCACCGAGAATGTGCCCTGAGTGCACGGGGCGTGTGGCCGTGCGAGCCAACGTCTGTGATGAAATGGCTATGGTTATATGCTTTGCTCGCTTATGCTAATGAAATGCAGGGAAGGAGCATCGCCGCCCCGAGTTGGGGGCGGGGTCGTTATAATTTGGTCAGCATTGCTGACCGTTGCCTTGTTTGCCACCATGCGGTGGTTTGTTGCTTGCAGGTGCAGCTGGACCAAGCGGTCAATAGCGGGCTAAAGCCCTTTTTGCGAAGCTGGCCCTCGAAGGCCCAAGTGGAAATGTTTATTGCTTTATTCATGTATGACCGGCCTGCGTGCCGTGGTTTGTAAATCATGTAACAGACAAGTGAAACATTTTGTAAGGCCTTAAGGCTTATTTTGAGTATTTTTGTAATAACATTCCTATTTGCGTATTAGTGGACATTCATGCTTGTTGCTGGGTTCTTGTTTTGCAACTCTTATAAAATGCTTCCGCTAGAATGCTCTGTGTAGGACGTTGTTATTGGTTGGATGGTTTCCATAAGTAACCACCCGGTCTGTCTGTGGTATATGGCGTCGGGCCCCGGCCGGACCTACTGCTATATGCTATGCGACGGATAGGGGGTGTTACATCATCAATCTGTCTATGATCACCCAAACTGAATCTTGCCACTTAAGAGATCTTGGTAGGCCCGTAATGAAATCCATCGAGATACTCTCTCACTTCCACGTCGGAATCTCCAAGGGAGTCAGCTTGCCACCAGGCCTCCCATGGTCGGCTTTCACACGCCTGCAAGTGTGACACTCAGAAACAAATTTGGCTATGTCTCTCTTCATCCCATACCACCAGGCAATCTGATTTAAATCATGATACATTTTGGTAGACCCTGGATGGTACTAGATTTCAACATCATAGTCGGCCACATACTCCAACCATCGCCGCTGGTGCAGATTCAATTCCTTCTGGGTGAAGACATACCTTAAACTCTTGTGATCATTAAAAATCTTGCACTGCGCGCCATACAAAAAATGCCTCCACAGTTTCAGCGCATAGATCACAGCTGCAAACTCCAGGTCTTGCGTAGGGTAGTTCCTCTCGTGAGTCTTTAGCTGCCTCGACCCGTACGCAATCACCTTCCCGCCCTGCATCAATACGAATCCCAGTCCGACATGCGACGCATCCACATATATATCATACACACTACCTTTGGTAGGCAAAGACAAAATTGGAGCTGAACATAACCTTCTTTTTAGTACCTCAAAGGCCTCCTCACACTTGCCATCACATATGAAGGCTACATTCTTCTACGTCAACTTGGTCAACAACGCAGACAAGGTAGAGAATCCCTGTACAAATCTTCTATAATAGCCAGCCAAGCCCAAGAAGCTTCTGATCTCTCTGGGAGTAACAGGTCTCGCCCATTCCATAACAACAACGATCTTTTCTGGGTCCACCGAAATCCCCTCCTTATTAACCACGTGGCACAGAAAAGAAACTTGAAGCAACCAAAATTCGAATTTGCTCAGCTTGCCGTATAGCTTATGGTCTCTCAAAGTCGCCAAGACCAGTCGCAAATGTCGATCATGCTCCTCCGCATCTTTAGAGTACACCAAAACATCGTCTATAAAGACAATCACAAACTTATCTACAAAATCATTGAAAACTCTGTTCATCAAATCCATAAAAGCTGAGGGTGCATTAGTCAAACCAAATGACATAACCAAAAACTCAAAATGCCCATGACGAGAACGAAACGCCGTCCGCGGAACATCTGACTCCCGAATCCTCAACTGGTGATAGCCCGAACGAAGATCAATCTTAGAAAACACGGCACTACCACACAGTTGGTCAAATAAATCATCAATCTGAGGCAGAGGTTACCTGTTCTTCATAGTAACCTTGTTCGATGCATAGCCTCATCGACCCATCTTTCTTTTTTAATGAACAGCACTGGTGCACCCCAAGGTGAAGAACTCGGCCTTATGAAACCTTTTGCCAACACCTCATCCAGCTGGATTCGCAACTCTTCCAGCTCTCGTGGGGCCATCCGGTACGGCGCCTTTGCAATAGGACGCGTGCCTGGCTCCAAATCTATAACAAACTCGACGTCTCGATCGGGTTGAAGACCGGGAAGATCGTCGGGAAACACATCAGAGAAGTCACACACCATAGGAATCTCCTCCAAACGCGGCGCTCTAACAACTATCCCTACCAGAGATACCACATAGGCAAAGCATCCAGAATCAAGAAACTTCCGAGCACGCACCGCAGAAATGACTAGAGACTCCTGGAGAGAATACCCATAAACGCTCCCGGGCTTACCGTTATCTTTGACGGAGTACAAGCGCTTACCCTTGCACTGGATAACTGCATCGTACCTGGATAACCAGTCCATGCCCAAGATAACATCGAAGTCCTCTAGGTCAATCACCTTCGGATCTGCCTTGGCTTGAAAATCCCCCAACAAAATCAGTCAATCAAGGACACCCAGGTCCGTAACCACAGAGTCACCAGAGGGAAACTTAACGTAAAAGACACCGCCAACACGATATAGGCCCAAACTGAACCGCTCCACGAAGGCTCTAGCCACAAATGAGTGGGTAGCGCCGGAATCATAGAGAATGCTCGCCCAGTGGTTCTTTACCTTAAATCATCCTACTAATAGCGCACGCATCTAAGGAGCGCTAAAACGAAAACTACAACCAAAAAGGGAACAAGACAAAATGGCTGGGGAGGAGTCGAACCTGAGATAACCTGGGTCGAAGTCTGCGCTTCGTCTACCGAAAGCACATTCAGCTTCCCCTTTCCTTTATCCATTTGCTGAGGCGGTGGCAAAGCCTGGAGGGGAACTGGCTGTAGAATAGGCTGGGTCTGTGGGAACCTTGTCTTGAGATGACCCTTCTGGCCGCACTAAAAACAGACCTTATCTTTTAACTAGCAACGGGCAGCATCATGCCACTTCCTTCCACATAAGGCACACACCAAGACTCCTCTGGGTGCACCCTGAATCGCATGTACCTGATCCTTCTTCTGCGCTCCCAACCTTTTGAAACACCCCTCAAAGGGGAGGCCGGGCCAGCCACAGAAGCTACAAAGCTCTTTGTTCTTCTTTCTCGAGACAACATCAGGTTCCTGAGGGCTCTTCCCTCCACCGGACTTCCGCTTATCCTTCCTTATCTGCTGTCCTATATTCTTGGCACTCTAAATGGCCTCGACCTTCGAGGCAGCTTCAACCATGCTGGCAAAACTGACTGCTCCGTAGGTATTTGCTAACTGTTGAATATCACTTCTTAGTCCAGCCAGAAACCGTTTAACTCAGTCTGCTTCAACACTCACCAGACTAGGAGCAAACCGACTCAACTTGTTAAACTCAATCTCATACTCACTAACCGTGAGTTCCCTCTGCTTCAAATGGAGGAAGTCATTCATTAGCCGGTCCCGCTCGACTGAAGGAAGAAACTTACTTAACATCATCACCTTAAATGACTCCAAAGTGCATCCTGCCACCACAGCTACAAGAGATTGAATCTGAGCCTGCATATCCACTACCTGTCTCGATAAGGCCTCATTACTCTGCCGCAAGCTTTCTATCAACGCCTCGCTCTGCGCTCCCGACAACTCACCCTCTAATTGGGGAGTCGATCTCGTCGTAGGACGTCTCGCCATCCTAATATCGCACAAGCATAGACAAAACCAAGCCCAACAGCTAGAACAAAACTACCCGGTACAGACAAACACACTTAAATATGAACTTCAACTGCAAATATTGCTCTGGGATTTATTTTTACCATGATGATGTTATGCTTAACCTAAGATGGTTCGCCACCATCATACTAAATCATGTGCCTAAACCATGAATGCATGTATTTGTATTCTTTTTGACTCAAAACCATGCATGTACATATGTCATCATGCAAATCTTTAGCTTGGCACGTTGTGCTTATGAAATGTTATGCTATGCATGATGTGCTATGCATTCTAAAAAGGCCTTAATGCATGCCATGGGCGACGTACACATGAAATTGTTATGCATCCCATACTACATAACATTCCTATGAAACGAAAAAAGAAAACGTGCTAGCAGCATTCACGTGGTGAGGTTATGCATCCCATACTACATAACCCTCAAATGTTGCCTCCTATGGTGGATCCATATACAAACACATATTATGCATCCCATACTACATAATATGCCCCGTATACTTCTTCATGCTCATGAGTGTAGTGTTCGTGCTTTAGCCAAGACGTGCTGATGACATATCGGTGTGTGTATGGTATGACGCTAACCATTAATGAAAACAAGAGAAAGGTTGCCCGACCATTTGCCAAGAAACCTCCCTCTGATACCAACTATCACAACCCGCATTTTCTTTACGAGTACATTGTATCAGAGCAAGAGAAAATACGTCTCGTGATGCCACGTCGTGCATGGGATAACTGCACACGTTCAAGCAAAACTCCAGACTTTAGATTTTAAGGAAATTCATAGATTAATGTGAAGGAAAACAAGTTACATTTAATGGTCGTATCCCTCGGCACGGTGGATCAGCTAGTCCACAATTAAAAGTATATTTGTACGCAGCGGAAAATTCTTTTGGTTAAATTGAGTTGACATCCTAAAAGAGCATAAGTGTCCCCGAGGGACGACTCATGGTATGCACGACTCTAAGGTTACTATAGTATATAAAAAATGTAGTTTTTTTACGCTAAAGGAAAAGTAGTGTTTTGGTTTTATAAATATGATATGCATGAGATACATATAGTAATGGTTTTAGAGTTTAAAATATCTAACATGCAACCTAGCATAAAACATTCCTAGAAGCAAGTAAACAACCACAACTAGACAAAAATAGCAGTTTAAGATCATACCCAGCATCGCAAGAAGCCACCAGTGGGCGTCAACAACCTGACACGAAACCATTGGTGAGTATGTATGTCTATACAGAAAGGTAAAGAACTACCTCACAAAAATCGCGGATCAGCTATCTCAGCTACCCAAGAGGCGACAAGCAAGCCCCTCCAAAAGAACTAGCCGTTGAACTGGCTACAACCTGGACCTGAGACATTCAAGAAAAGAACACCTCAGTAAGAAAATAATCAATAAGTTATATAGAGCATTAGATTTATGAGCAAATAAGAAGGGTTTACCAACCCGACAACAAAATGCTATGAGCAAAAGAAAGGGCATGACAGTAAGAAAAGAGCACTGTCTAAATCACAACAAAGCACACCAAGTGCGAGCAATAAGAGCAATAGGCCCTACAAAAGAGCCTGCAACAACAACATACATATACATATATGCCAAGAGAAAAAAAAACCATAAATAGGAAAGGAGCTAACAGTCCTAACTTGTGGGTTAATGGTAGTGGTCAAAACCTGGATCTGAATACATAACCAAAACCAGATCCAAAAAGGGCTAAGGGGAAACAGTGGCAACTTTAGGGTCCCACACACGCCAACCCAAACCGGGGCAAAATTCGGTGGCTACAGCTCTCCACACAAAACCACCCCTCCAGAGGCACCAAAACTCCACCACCTGCCACAACCCAAGAGTCGGCATGCAAAAACTAGCCGAACACCCAATACCCCCCCTAGGGAATATGGAAAAGTCACACTAACAATCCTAAGGAAACACACGAACCCAAGACAGAAATGTCGAGCCCACCCGACGCGGCGTTGAGTAAGCTCCACTCACTTGACGCCAAAAATACTTAGCCGCAAAACCTACGCTGGATGACGACGTTGAGTGAACTCGGCTCACCCAACGCTGTCAGCGCTTTCTACTTAGGGCAAACGTAAATTTTAGTTAAAACCGCAGCCGAGACTCTCTCAACGCGCGGAAACAGAGAGTTGGAAATTTAATTCCAACCCTCCCTTCCATCCTATCTACTCGGGGCTACCGCAACTAAACTTAAACTACAACTAAACACAGCCTTACCCTAACTCTAGCTAACCATTGGACACCAAACCGAGACAAAAAGAGAGAAAGCTTGATTTAATTCTCGAAAGTAAAGAAACAGACACTTGATTTAAAGCTTGATTTAACAACTCAACCTGCTGCTCTAACTTCTAGGGAGGAAAAATAAAGAGAACAAGGCTATTGCATAGGAAATGAAAATAGAGTAAGGGTTAGAAATAATTTGGCAAGGGCAAGGGAGCCACTTGCCTCTACCTCTAGGAAAAACAACAACTATCTCCAAAGCTTGGCACCGGCGGCAAGATCGGCCACCTAAAAGACCAAAACTGAAGCTTTGAGGAAGAAGAAAAGAAATCAAAAATTCTTAACTCCTACAAGCAACCCTAAATCAAGAAAAACTTACATGGAAGGAAGGACCTAGACGAGAGCAAGCTAAATCCGCTAACGCGCGAGAAAATCGAGCTCTAACCCTCCCGCAATCGCTGTCCAAAACCCAACAACATCTCCTCCCAAAACCCTCCGGTGGAAGCTTTTCTAGAATCGGGAACTAAGAAAATGAGGAGGAAAAACGAATCACGGCAGAAAAAGAAGCACTCAGGAAAAAAGTACAGAACATGCCCCAGACACGCCCATGACACGCCCGTGTCTGGTCCGACACGCCCGTGTCACGGAGCGTGTAATTACACATCTACCCACCTACCCACTCGACGATCGTCGATCTCAGCTCGACAAAACATGGGACATGCCCTGTGACACGCCCGTGTCACAGGCCATGTACAACCTCAAACACCACTTGACGATCGTGTAGCGCTGATCGTTGAACAGAGAGACACGCCCCGTATCACGCCCGTGTCCCATATGACATGCCCGTGACACTGCCGTGTACTCACTAAAACACTGCCCGACGACCATCGAGCGCAGCTCGACGAACCGAAGGTGGACACGCCATGTGACACGGCCGTGTCACAGGCCGTGTTCCTACCAAAAACACACGTCGACCGAAATTTCGTCGACCACACAGCCGAGAGCTCTACCCGAGCACGACATGCCCTGGGTCACGCCCGTGACCCAGGCCGTGTCACCCAAACTTACACAAACAAACATCCAACTCCTTAGCTAAAACAAATATAAGGCACCAGCCTAACAAGCTCGGCCACATCAGGCCATGCACAGCACAACAATCACTACGAACTCAGAATCCGAAATTCTGAATTTAGCTTGACGAATGGTAAGCTCAGCCCAATGAATGGTGAGCTGAGCTCGACGAACTGTGAATCCCAAACTTCTGAATTTAGCTCGACGAATTTTGAGCTCAGCTCGACGAATGGTGAGCTGAGCATGACGAACTCTGAATCCCAAACTTCTGAATTTAGCTCCACGAACGGTGAGCTCAGCTCGACAAATGGTGAGCTAAGCTCGACGAATTCTGAATCGTCCAACATATTCTTTTTGTTGACCCGTCCAATCAAGGACATCTGCATGCATGAACTTAAGAACACAACATATACAGTTATGTGTGTATGTCATTGACCTGTTTGACTTCTTACAAATCTGAGACATTGGGATCAATAAACCCAACAATCTCCCCTATTTGAAGAACTCAAAACTTTGCTTGATTAATAATACAGGTCATTGACCTACACAACATATTCAACATAAAAACTAAAACTTATGTAACATTATTATAGTTTAGAAATGTTACCACATTTCTCCAACCTGTAGAGAATTACTTACTCCATATGGCATGCTGCCACCCTTACTATTCTAGTGCTGAAGCAACTTAAGCACCATCTAGCTTGCATCTTGTCTTGGTTAGGTCTTGATCAAGTCTATTCTTCTTTCCCCCTGACCACTTTCCTCCTTTTGATAGTGCAGCATATGGTATATGAGAGAATTGAAGCTATACAAGATTCAACATGCCCAATTCAAATTTGAAGGTTTTGAACTTGGCTTCATCTAGTGGCTTAGTGAAGATATCAGCCACGTGCTTATCTGTGGATACAAACTCAATGATGATGTCTTCACATCCCAAATGTTCTCTAATGAAATGATTACTAATTTTTATATGCTTAGTCTAGCTATGGGAGACAAGATTTCTAGCTATAGAAATTGCACTAGTAGAATCACGAAAGAGTTGAGTTCTGCTTAACTTAATGTTGTAGTCCTGAAGTTGATGCTGGATCCACCGCAACAGAGCACAACATGTAACAGCCCATTTTTCAGCAGGCAAGATTTTGGGGTGACACGGCCTGGGACACGTGCGTGTCATAGGGCGTGTACTGCGTTCGACGAGTGTTTGGGAGGAACGATCGACGAGTGGTCGACAAAATTTGGTCGACGATCATCGAGTGCTTAGGACACGGACTGTGACACGGGCGTGTCCTAGGGTGTGTCAGCGCGGTCGACGAACTCAGCCCGATGAATTTGAGCTGGGGCGTGTCTAGTGCCGTATATGCGAACACGGCCTGGGACATGGGAGTGTCACAGGCCGTGTGACTCTTGGGTGATTTTGAGATTTTTCAGCCTGATGAACACGGCCACAGATACGGGCATGTCTGAAGGCGTGTTGGGTGAAAAGGCCTGTGACATGGCCGTGTCACATGGGCATGTCACTGGATTGTATGAGTCAGTTGGGCACCGCTTGAGGTACACGGCCTGGGACACGGGCGTGTCAGGCAAATTTGTGCTTTTATGGCAAAATCGTGGTCGTTCGTTCCTTCATTTCTGGGATCCAATGGCTGAGCTGCCTCCCTATTTCCTTAAGGCCGTGGATGAGAAGGGAAATCTTATTTTTCATTTGGTCTTCTCTTTCTACAATCCTAGTGAGAGAAAGGGAGAGGAAGAAGGAGCAGGAAATGGGGATGGTCACCGGTGCTGCTGTTGTTTTCCGACGAGAGAGCTGAGGCCGGCGTTGCGGAGGCAAAGCTTTTGTGGTTCTTTCGAGCCAGCTAGGCGTTCATCGCACCGAAATGGTCTTCAAGTGTAACGACCTTTCTTCCTAGCCATGTGAAGGCTTCCTTTTTGGCATATGTTTGTGATTCCCCCACCAAAAGGGTGGCTGTTTTTGGAATTCTTTTGGATGATTCATGGAATCCCCTTTGTTGGCATATAGATCCGGAAATGGAGTACGGAATAGGCATGTTGTGTGAAGCCCATCTGGACAGGTTGGTCTGGACTGGTGATGTTGCATAAGAACCGGAGAAGACTCCGTGATAAATGCTTCGTTTAGGAGTCGACGGGTTGGACCTATGAAGGGAAGTAGCAGGAATTACTGGAGTGGTTGTCCAGAAAAATACCTGTAGAATGCTTGCGCTGCTTATGCTATAGGGAGTCCACCTGTGAAGAGAGTACCAGGAAGTATTGGCGCGGTAGCCAGGAAAGACCCCTGACAGTTGTGATACTTGCGGTGTCCGCCTACGAAGAGAGTAGCAGGAAGTACTAGTGTGCCAAGGAAAGACCCGCGAATGTTCTGATATAATTGGGTGTAAGAGAAATACCCAGACTTGAATGCCAGAACAGGATTGGTGAGACCAACCCGCGCTTTTATTTAGCTGCGAGTACGCCGTACTCGGTGATGGCAAGGCGATTTGAGCAATGGGGGGTGGAGGATCCGACCTGCGTTATGTCTGTCCGACGTGAGACCAGAAGGTGAGGTCTATTGGAGCGCATAGCAAGAGGTTTAGGCCGATGTGCCGTGATACAATGGGGGGCTATGGGCCAATCCCGGTTCACTAAGACTATAAAAATCCGGTTGCATGCCATGGAGTTAATGCTCAAGTGAGTTGTCGTTGGGCTGTGACCCTGATACGGTGGTAAGAAACTGAATTGCCAGTACACCAAAAATGTACACTGAGTGCACGGACCATTGGGCCGGGTGGCTGAAGGTTGTGATGTCACGTGTGCGTGAAAGCACAATATATGAGATATATAGCCATGCTTGTGATATGATATGCATGCAGGTAAGTTTACCGCTGCCCCGAGAAAAGGGGTAGGGTCGTTATAATTTGGTCAGCTGAATGTTGACCGTTGCCTTTGCTTGCCACCGTTGGGTGGATTGTACCTGTATAGGTGCTGGAGAGCCAAGCGGTACGAAAAAGGGTTGATACCGCTACTTTTGTTGCTACCGCTGCAAGCCCTCGAAGGCTAATGTGGATGTAAATGTTATGTTTTCTTTTGATGTGGCCGGCCTGCGTGCCAATATTTGGGCCACTGTTTGCAAGCCCTGTAAGGCCATAAGGCCAACTCTTTATGTGTTTTGTAAGACATTCCTATGATATATAAAATGTGGAGTTTTTATATGTTGGCCATTCAAGAGTGGAGTTCAAGTGTAGTGTTGTAGGCTTCCGTGAGATTGTAAGGTGTTAGGTGCGCTGCGCTACTGTGGTATCACTCTGTAGCTTCATCATCTGTTTTGTGGTATATGCTGCGGGGCCCCGGCCGGACCTTCTAGTATATATTATATGAACGGATGGGGTTATTACATTTTTGGTATCGGCTGTCTTGGTCTTTCCCTCTCGTAGTCATGGTCGACTTCTTTTGTGGGGTGGCGAGCGCGTGTCTGTGCAAACCACGTTAACATGTTTGAACTCCTGAATGTCCATGATAGGAATGCAAATTCTTGTGTTTGAAGAACCTGCATGTTCCTATTTTGTGTTGTTTGCTTGTGTAAGGACACTAATGTACGTGTCTTGTCCCCTTTAGGTGACTCGGAGTGGTGCGGGGAAATCGGAGCCCCAGCATTCGGATGAAAGTACGAGACCGACTGAGTTGCCTACCCCTCCACCGTCTCCAGAAACTGTGCGACAAATTGCTGAGGCTTTGTTTGCAATGGTTCAAGGACAGGCAGTTGGGCAGGCACACGGGCAGGCATAGCCGGCCGTGAGGCCAGAACAGGTGGAGGCGAGGCCAAAACCTGTTGTGGCTATGAATCCTCAAACCGCTGAGAAGAAGTTAACGCGGTTTATGAGTTTTCACCCGTCGACGTTCTCGGGAGTGGGAGCTCCTGCACAGGCTGAGGATTGGTTATCGCGCGTCAAGCAGATCATGACGACGATTGGAATGGAGGAGCATCAGAAAGTCATATTAGCTACCTTCCTGCTTGAAGGAGAGGCTAGACTGTGGTGGGACGAGATGGAGCTGCATCACTTGGCTGGTCGTCCCTTAACATAAGTATCGATGGAAGAATTCTCTCGACTCTTCCTAGCAAAGAACCTTCCTACGACGCAACGGATTGCCATGGAGAATGAATTCCAAAGGCACACGCAAGGTGATGACAGTGTTGACGCGTACCTGCATGAATTTACACGCTTGGGGCGGTATACGGGTTCGATTTTTGCTGATGAGCAAAGGAAGACGAATAGGTTCTACGAAGGACTGCGGGACGAGTTGAGATTCCTGCTTTTTAGTTCTGTGAACCAAGGCTTCCAGGCGTTGGTCGACACTGCAAGAGTGCTGGAAAAAGACATGAAAAGGGTGCAGGGGAAGAAGGCATTGGCTATGTCACAGCCAGAGTTTAAAGTGCCCCGACCGACGAAGTCATTTTATAAGAAAAAATGGGGCAAGAGGCCCAAGACGGAGGGACAAGCTCCTTCTTCAGTTGCATCGGGGGCAACGTCGGGGGCAAACTTAAAGTCGGATACTCATACATGCTTTAATTGTGGATGGGTGGGGCATATAGCTCGCGATTGTCGGGTGCCGCCAAAGAGTGAAAAGAAGGCGGGAGCGTCCTATGCGGAAAAAGAAAAGGCGGTAGTGGAATCCTCTGCCTCTCAGGTGCAGCCTCGGGTCTACAATCTTGGCCTCTAGGAGGCCATCAAGCAGAGTGACATTGTCACAGGTACGAGTTACGTTTTTGCGTATTATAATGCTTGTATGTTTTGCTTAATGCATATGTGTATGCGGCTTGTGTGTGTGACATGATTATCACAGGTTTTGTGATGATTCGGGACACGCTGGCGCGAGCACTGTTTGATACAGGTGCATCACATTATTTTCTGTCTAGATAGTTTATAGCGCTGCTTGGGATACCTAGTCGAGTGAAGACAGATAACATCACAGTGGTGTTGCCGAATGGCAGTTGGATGCTTGCGGATCAAGAATGCGATGTGGCGGTCCAAATTTGAAGTCGAGATTTCAGTTCGACTGCATCTGTTTTGCCGATATCGGAATTCGACGTGATATTTGGTATGGATTGGCTTGCGGAGCAGCATGCCTTGGTTTATTTCCAATCCAAAGAGATCATGTTGGGCCAGAATACCGAACAGGAGACAAAGTTCGCGGGTATGCGAGGAGTGGGTGGGACATTGTTGTCTGCACTCCAAGTCCTGAAGGCTGTTCGGAAGGGTGCGAAGTGCTACTTCGCCCTGATTCAGGCTGTTGAGCCTGAGGCCAGTGTGGGTGATGTTCCGATTGTGTCAGAATTTGAAGATGTGTTTCCCAAGGATCTCCCTGGGCTACCAACCTAGCGTGAGATTGACTTCACGATCGAGTTGGTGCCAGGTGCGAAACCTGTAGCCCGCTCGCCATATCATGTCGCGCCAAAGGAAATGGCGGAGTTGAAAGTTCAACAACAGGAATTGATGGAGCAGGGGTATATACACCCAAGCATGTCTCCTTGGATCTCCCCTATGCTTTTTGTGAAGTGGAAAGACGGTGGCTTGCGGTTATGTATTTATTACCACGAATTGAATAACCTGACCGAGAAGAATAAATATTTGATTCCGCGGATTGATGAGCTATTTAATCAGCTAGTGGGATAATCCGTCTACTCGAAGTTGGACTTAAAATCTGGTTATTACCAATTGAGAATCCGGGAAGAAGATATTCCCAAAATCGCATTTGGAATAGGGTACGGACACTACGAGTTCACGGTCATGCTGTTTGGGCTGTGCAATTCACCCTCGGTATTTATGGACTTGATGCACCGAATATTCCGTGAGTACCTGGATCTGTTTTTAATAGTATTTATTGATGATATCCTGGTGTACTCGAAATAGGAAGCAGATCATTAGAAACATTTGTGGTTGGTGTTGACTACATTGAGGCAGAATCAGCTCTATGACAAGTTCTCAAAGTGCGAGTTTTGGCTATCGTCGGTGGCTTTTCTGGGCCATGTGGTGAGTGGAGCGGGCATAGCTGTGGATCCAGTGAAGATAAGGGCCATAGAAGAGTGGCCAGAGTTGTCTTCAGTGGCCGAAGTCCAGAGTTTCCTTGTACTAGCAGGCTACTACCAAAGATTTGTTGAAAACTTCTCGCGGATTGCTTTGCCACTAACCACGTTGACGTGAAAAGAACAGACATTCGTTTGGTCGTCAAAGTGCATGCGAGCTTTTGAAGATCTGAAGCTTCGGTTGAACACTGCGCCTGTGTTGTCATCGCCATGTGGTATCAATGGATTTGTAATCTACAGTGATGCTTCAGGGAGCGGCTTAGACTGCGTACTTCTGCAAAATGGAAAGGTGATTGCTTATGGCTCATGCCAGCTGAAAGTGCACGAGCGGAACTATCCCGTCCATGATCTTGAGTTAGTGGCGGTGATCTTTGCACTAAAACTATGGCGACACTACCTTTATGGTGTGAAGGTGGAGATCTATACAGATCACAAGAGCCTGAAGTATATATTGGAGCAGAAGGATTTGAATATGCGACAACGAAGGTGGTTGGAGTTACTCAGGGACTACACCTTTGAGATTCACTATACACCCGGGAAGGGGAATGTTGTCGCGAATGCCTTGAGTCGGCGGGCTCAAGCAAGAGCAGCTTGGTTGCAGAGACATGATGAACGTCTCATCCAGGAGCTGGAAGCGTTAGAGATTTCTTGTGTTGACAAGAATTCCATTACCAATGCATGTTTGAACTGGACAGAGGTGCAATGTGACCTTGCGGACCGAGTTTGATGGGCAACAGAGTTGGATGAAGATCTCCTACAATATGCGAAAGCTGGTCCAGAAGGAAAGTTCTCCTGGAATGATCGTCTTTTACGGAAAGAGGGCTGTTTGTGCGTCTCAAATGTGGGTAAATTAATGGAAGATTTGATGTATGAAGCACATTATACGAATTACTCAATCCACCCAGGGATCATGAATATGTTCAAAGATATGAAAAAGCTATTTTGGTGGCCAGGGCTAAAGAAAGATGTTGCTCTTTATGTGGCCAAATACCAAACCTGTGCTATGGTGAAAGCGGAGTGCCATAAATCGGGCGGTTATTTGAAGTCGTTGCCAATTCCAGAATGGAAATTTGACGATATTTCTATGGATTTCGTGCACGGGTTGCCGAGATCTCAGCAAGGGAACGATTCCATTTGGGTGATTGTTGATCGGCTAACAAAAGTGGCACATTTCCTACCGAACAAGAGAGATGATTCGATGGAAAGTTTGGCAAAGTTGTATGTGGAACAGATTATACAGCTTCACGGTGTTCCTCGGAGCATCGTGAGTGATCGAGATGGGCGATTCACGTCAAAGGATTGGAGGCTAGTTCACCAGCTGTTGGGCACGAAGTTGACTTTCAGTACGGCCTTTCATCCCCAAACGGATGGCCAAACTGAACAAACCAACAGAATGATGGAGGACATGCTCTGAATATGAGCCCTCGACTTTCGCAAGAGATGGGAAGATCATCTCTACATGGTGGACTTTGCTTATAATAATAGCTACCAGACGAGCATCGAAATGGCACCATATGAAGCTCTATATGGAAGGAAGTGTCGTTGATAATACGTTTGCAGTCAATTTTATTAGGATATTTTCGGGGTTTTAAAGCCAATCTTGTCTTGTAAAGTACTTGTTTTGATTCCCCTTTGTATATATTTTTATCGCTAATGCATTTTTTCTGCTTTTTGCAGGTTTTCACGGCTTTCAGCCGAATTTTGCTGTGACACGCCCCAAGGTCACGCCCTACCAGGGCGTGTACCTAGGGCGTGTAAACCAGAGGAATGAAGCAATTGGTCCGAAACTGCATTCCGTGGAAACTTAGTGTACACGCCCTCGGTCACGCCCGTGACACACCCGACACGGGCGTGTACTATAGGCGTGTCCCCAGGTTCCGAGGAATCGCCGCAGTGCGCTCGTCTTTCCCGCTCCACCGTCGCACCGAAAGTGTCACGCCCCAGGGTCACGCCTGACCCGGGCGTGACATATGGGCGTGTACTTCAGCAATTCCGCACGTCACCTCCAGCATTCAATTTCAGCTCCCAAAGTCACGCCGCAAAGAACACGCCCCAGGGTCACGCCCTACCAGGGCATGACCGGTGGGCGTGTACCGCAACAACTCCGTCAGAATTCAATTCCTGCCCGAAAAAGTCCCGCCGAATGTGTCACGCCCCAGGGTCACGCCCGACCAGGGCGTGACAGGGGGGCGTGACCCGACCCGAAAAATTCTATAAATAGAGCCCAACTCCAGGGGTTTGGGGACAACTTTTCGCTTTGAGAGGGGAGGTTCTGTGCTTTGTATTTCTGAACTTTTTAAGCATGTCTTTCCATTTTTAGTTCGTAGCTCTAGCTTTATGCTTTCCCTGTATTAGCTCCTAGTTTATTTCTGTAATATGATGTTAATGTTAGTGTAGTTTCCTTCTCATGTTCTTGTAATCTCTGGTTTTCAAGCTGTAAGATCACTGTTTCTGTTAATAAAAATTGCTGTTTTCTTTTACGTTTCTGCTCCATTTTCAGTATTTTTCTTCTACTCATCCCCCCTCTTCCACCTCACCATGATTAACTAATCCTCCATGTACTCGATCTTAATGATCCGAGGTTCGAGTGATTAGGTTATGATGCTTTGAATCTTACCTTTTCTTTTTAGGGTTTAGCTTTGAATTACTCTTGATTTATCACGGGTTGGAGGTATATTATCGATATATACTCTCCACCTTTGCTTTCATTCTGGGCTAGCCGAGAGGCCGAAAGTTTGAAATGAGCACTCAAGAGTAAAGGGAGTTGTTCGCACCCCTCGAGAGAGGCAGACGATCAAATCTCCCGGATTGGAGTAAAATCCATTAGAGGGGTTCACCGCGTAAAGCGAGTTTTAGGCCTCCGATTTAGGCGAAAGTCGGTCGGACCTTCCTAAACTCAGTTAGGCACGACCTTCGAGAGAAGCGTGTCAATATTCATGGAACCTCCACGGTCAAGGACCTTTACCCTAATTAGCATAGGTTTATTTATCGTATTTTTCTAACCACTCTGGCCGAGGTGATTTCTGATCGAGTGCATTTTCCCTTCATTGTTACTAAGCTTAAGTTAATCGCTCTTTAGCTCTCTTTATGTTTTCATGCAAGTAGTTCTCTTCCTTTAGTACATTTAGCTTAAGAAAACCTTATTTTGTCGTCCGTAAAATAATAGATTTCGTGTGAGTAAGCTTACTCAACTGTTCCCGGATTTCAATACGACACTTGTGTCCCCTAGCTGTATTTCGATAGGTATACTTGCCTTGATGAATTGTTAGTTTGGTATTTTCTCCTTGCAGATATCTCAGAGACAATCAGTCGTACTCCCTTGGCTTGGGTAAAAGCGGGCGAAGCTAGAGTTTATAAGCGTAATGAAGTCGATGACGCAAACTCAACCATTCGTGCTATTCGAGAGAAGCTACTCATAGCCCAAGTTCGTCAGGCAAAGTACTACAACGCCAAGCACTGGAACGTAGAGTTCGCGATAGGCGATTGAGTCTACTTGAAGATAAAGCCCTTCAAAGGTGTATCCACGATTCGACGTTTTAAAAAGTTGAGTCTGTAACAGCCCAAATTTATTCAGCAGGCCAATTTTCGGGTGACACGACCTGGGACACGAGCGTGTCCCAGGGCGTGTCCTACGTGCGTCGAGTGTCGAGAGGAACAGTCGACGAGTGGTCGACAAACTTTGGTTGACTCTGGACACTGCCTGTGACACGGGCATGTCACAGGGCGTGTCAGCGTGTTCGACGAAAGTTGCTCGACAATTGTTGAGTGTCGAGATGCGGTCGATGTTTGTCGAGTGCAGTGAACACGGCGTGTGACACGGGCGTCTCACAGGGTGTGTCCCTTTGGTTTGACAAAATCATCCCAACGACATTGAGCTGGGGCGTATTTAGTGCCTTGTAGGGGCACACGGCCTGGGATACGGGCGTGTCATAGACCGTGTGAGTCTCGGGTGATTTTGGGATTTTTTTCAGCCAGACGAACACGGCCACAGACACGGGTGTGTCTGAAGGCATGTTGGGTGACACAGCCCATGACACGAGTGTGTCACACGGTCGTGTCACTAGTTTGGATAAGTCGGTTGAGCACCGCTTGCGGCACACAGCCATGGACACGGGCGTGTCACAGGCCGTGTCAGGAAAAATTAGGCTTTTCTCGCAAATTTGTGGCCGTCCATTCCTTTAGCCAGGATCCAAGAGCAATCTCATTTCATATTTGGTCTTCTCTTTCTTCACTTCGAGAGAGAGAAAGAGAGAGGAAGAAGGAGGAGGAGGAAAGGGGGCTGATCACCGGTGGTGCTGCGGTTTACCGACTAGAGATCCGAGTCCGACGTTGCGGAGGAAAAGCTGTAATGAGTCGTTCAAGCCAACTTCGAGTTCATGGCACCAAAGATGGATTCAAGGGTAATGACTTTTCTTCCTAGCCATGTTAAGGCTTCCTTTTAGCATATGTTTGTGATTCCACCACCAAGAGGTAGCTGATTTTGTGAATCTTTGGATGGATTCAATAAATCCCCTTAGTTGGCATATAGATCCGGAAATGAAGTACGAAATAGGCATGCTGTGTGAAGCCCATCTGGACAGGTTGGTCTGGATTGGTGATGTTGCATACGAACCGGAGAAGACTCCGTGATAAACGTGTTGTTGACGGAGTCAACGGATTATGCCTGTGACGAGTAACAGGAAGTACTGGTGTGACCAATAAAGGCCCTTTGTGATGCTTGATGTCGTAGGGTGTCCACCTGTGAAGAGAGTAACAGGAAGTACTGGTGTGCCCAGGAAAGACCCCTGACATTTGTGATATATTGCGGTGTCATACATGTGAACGAGTAACAAGAAGTATTGGTGTGCCCAAGAATGACCCGTTGTCGTTGTGAATGGGTGTAGAGAAATACCCAGGCTGAATGCTAAGAACAGGATTGATGAGACCGACCCGCGCCTTTGATTAAGCCGCGAGTACGCCGTACTCGGTGAAGGCAAGGCGATTTGAGTAACGGGGGGTGGAGGATCTGACCTGCGTTATGTTCGTCCGATGTGGACCAGAAAGTGTGGTCTGTTGGAGCGCATAGCAAGAGTCTTAGGCCTGCACGCCATGACACAATGGGGGGCTACGGGCCATCCCGGTGTAGTAAGACTAGAACTCCGGATGCACGCCATAGAGTAAATGCTCAAGAGAGTTACCGTTGGGTTGTGACCCCGATACGGTGGGGGGGCAAGTGCTTTGCCAGAACACAAAGAATGTGCCCTGAGTGCACGGACCGTTGGGCCGGGTGGCGAACGGTTGTGATGGCATGTGTGTGTGAAAGCACATTATATGAATATATTGCCATGCTTGTGATATGATATGCCATGCAGGGAAGATTACCGCTGCCCCGAGAAAAGGGGTAGGGTCGTTATAATTGGGTCAGCTGAACACTGACCGTTGCTTCTGTTTGCCACCGTTGGGTGGATTGTCCCTGTACAGGTGCTGGAGAGCCAAGCGGGACGCATAAAGGTTGAGGTCCTTGCTGTTGCTGCTGCTGCTACTACTAGCCCTCGAAGGCTATTTGGAAATGCTTGTTGTGTTTTCTTTTATTGTGGTCGGCCTGCTCGCCAATGTTGGGGCAACTGTTTGAAAGCCTTGTAAATCCATAAGGCCAATGGTGTTTCCATGTTGTAAGACATTCCTATATGCTATAAAATATGGTGTTTTATTTGTTGGACATTCAAGAGAGGAGTTCACATGGTAGTATAGGCTTCCGCTATAATGCTTTGTGATAGGTGTGATGCGCTGCTCTGGTATCATCCCGTACCTTCACCGCCTATTTTGTGATATATGTTGTGGGGCCCCGACCGGACCTTCTAGGATATACCATATGAACGGATGGGGTTGTTACAGAGTCCAAGATATTTGGGTACATTTGAAGTGGTTGAGCGAATCGGAGAAGCTGCGTATCGGCTAGCTCTTTCGGCAGACTTGGGTGCACTACATGATGTGTTTCACATCTCGGTGATTCAGAAGGCCGTTAAAGATCCAACTGAAGTGATCACGGATGATCGTGTGTCAGTGGAGTATGGGCTAACAACGAGAGTTAGAACCATTCAGATCCAAGATCGAGCCGAGAAACAGTTACGGAACAAGACGGTCGGGATGGTTAAAGTACGATGGGACAATTGCGGCCGTGAGGAGCTTACATGGGAGCGAGAGCAGACCATGCGAGCGAAGTTTCCCGAGCTGTTTCTGTAACTGAGTGAATAGTGAAAATTTTGTTGTAACATACACGTTTAATGTTATTATTTTTGGTTGCTGATTGCCTTCCTGTATACGAATTTTGAGGACGAAATTTCTTGTAGTAGGGGAGGGTTGTAACAACCCATGTTTCAGCAGGCATGTTTTTGGGGTGACACGGCCTGGGACACGGGCGTGTCCCAGGGCGTGTCCTGCGTTTGACGATTGTTTGGGAGGAACGGTCGACGAGTGGTCGACAAAATTTGGTCGGCGATCGTTGAGTGCTTAGGACACGACCTGTGATACGGGTGTGTCACAGGGCGTGTCAGCGCGGTCGACGAACTCAACCCGACGAATTTGAGCTGGGGCATGTCTACTGCCATGTATGGGCACACGGCCTGGGACACGGGCGTGTCACAGGCCGTGTGAGTCTCGGGTGATTTTGAGATTTTTCAGCCTGATGAACATGGCGGGCATATCTGAAGGCATGTTGGGTGACACGTCCCGTGACATGGGCGTGTCACATGGGCTTGTCACTGGATTGTATGAGTCGGTTGGGCACCGCTTGAAGCACACGGCCTGGGTCACGGGCGTGTCACAGGCCGTGTCAGGCAAATTTGTGTTTTATAGAAAAATCGTGGCCGTCTGTTCCTTCTTTTCTGGGATCCAATGGCTGAGCTGCCTCCCTATTTCCTTAAGGCCGTGGATGAGAAGGGAAATCTCATTTTTCATTTGGTCTTCTATTTCTACAATCCTAGTGAGAGAAAGAGTGAGGAAGAAGGAGGAGGAGGAGGAGAGGGGGCTGCTCATCGGTGCTGCTGTGGTTTTCCGACGAGAGAGCCGAGGCCTGCATTGCAGAGGTAAAGATTTTGCAGTTCTTTCGAGCCAGCAAGGCGTTCATGGCACCGAAACGGTCTTTAAGGGTAACGACCTTTCTTCCTAGCCAGGTGAAGGCTTCCTTTTTGGCATATGTTTGTGATTCCCCCACCAAAAGGGTGGCTATTTTTGGAAGTCTTTGGGTTGATTCATGGAATCCCCTTTGTTGGCATATAGATCCGGAAATGGAGTACGGAATAGGCATAATGTGTGAAGCCCATCTGGACAGGTTGGTCTGGATTGGTGATGTTGCATACGAACCAGTGAAGACTCTGTGATAAATGTGTAGTTTAGGAGTCTACGGGTTGGACCTGTGAAGCGAAGTAGCAGGAAGTACTGGAGTGGTAGTCCAGGAAAATACCCATAGAATACTTGTGCTGCATGTGCTATAAGGAGTCCACCTGTGAAGAGAGTAACAAGAAGTACTGGTGTGGTAGCCAAGAAAGACCCCTGATAGTTGTGATATTTGCGGTGTCCACCTGCGAAGAGAGTAGCAGGAAGTACTGGTGTTTCGAGGAAAGACTCGTGAATGTTCTGATATGATTGGGTGTAAGAGAAATACCCAGGCTTGAATGCCAGAACAGGATTGATGAGACCGACCCGAGCCTTTATTTAGCCGCGAGTACGCTGTACTCGATGATGGCAAGGCGATTTGAGAAATGGCGGGCGGAGGATCCGACCCGCATTATGTCCGTCCGACGTGAGACCAGAAGGTGCGGTCTGTTGGAGCGCATAGTTGATGAGTCCACATTTTACAATTTTTTTTGGACTCATCTGGGCCAGTTTTATCGTCTTAGCACTACACTTGAGAGCAATTATTGCTTATATTTGCTTACATGCCTATTTCACGATTAAGTGCAGTAAAGGCCCGTTTCTGTGTGTTTTTTGTGTTTCTGTGTTTTTGTTATTCTTTAGCCCTGTCTCGGGAATGTGGTGTGCACGTTTGGTGGCCTATCTGCCTCTTCTGCTCGTGCAGGGTTCGTGTGTGTGCTCCGGAACCGCTCGGGAGACCCCGACGATGCAGGAATACTGCGCACGACCACTGTACTTATTGCGCACGACCACTGGTCGTGCGCCACCGATCATGCGCATTACATTCTCATTTTCCTAATTCTGCCTGGGTAATCGCACGAGCACTGGATGTAGTGCGCACGACCACTGGTCGTACGCCACTGCTCGTGCGCGTTTGACCCTTGATTTAGGTAATTCTGTCCCTGCCAATTGCACAATCAGTGGATTTAGTGCGCACGACCACTGGTCGTGCGCATTTATGCGGATGCTGCTTATCCAGGTTGCAGGTCTATTTGGAAATGGTGCACGATCATCGACCGATAGTGCGCACGACCATTGGTCGTGCGCAATAGATCGTGCACGATTTAGGTCATCGCCTCTCATTTGATGCGATCGGGGAGTGCGTGGTAATCGCCATTTTACTTCTCCAGCTGCTCCATCACCTCCACCTTCGTCGGGAGTCCATAGCCAGCTACTCCTAATCTGTTCAAACTCTCCGGTGAAGCCCTCGGCCATTAACGACTTCAATTCCAAGCTTTCCACCGTAGTTGGTGAAGAAGATAACCTAGAGAACGGACTTCAAGGCCTTCGAGGTGACAACTCGTTGGTACCGGAAGACTCCTTGGACTGATCTCGGAAGCGGATTGACAACTCTCTACTCCGGCCACGATATGCGGTGGATCTTCACTCTGTTTTGGTTCACTCCTCTTCCCCTTCTTCTGTAGTCTGGAATAGTTTAACATTGTAATGAACATCAAGTTTTATTCAATATCTAATGGGATGTTAGTATTTTTCTTATGCTTGTGAGTAGTGTCTATGAATGCGCCTCGCTCACTCCACATCCACTCCATACCAGTGTCTCACCCGATTGCACCCCACACAAGAACACTTCCATCCATTAGCTTTCCGTCCACTCGCCGAACCGAAGTTCAGCATTGTGGACGAAACACCCACGTCACCTTGCGATGCAGTGCCTTCGACCTGCATAGCTTTTACTAGTTTATTAGATCAAACAACCACAATCTCCCAAGTCCCCTTTTTGCTCTTTTTCTAGGTATAACCCTCATAACATTATTTTCTGAACTGTTGCCGCTCTACGCTAATTGCATTCCTCAAGAGACCGACACTCGGGGATTTATTCCCAAACTTTATTACTTGTGCGACCGGTGCACTTGCCGATTTACGCGCATCAATAGCAAGAGTCTTAGGCCGATGTGCCATGATACAATGGGGGGCTACGGGCCAATCCCAGTTCACTAAGACTATAAAACTCCGGCTACATGCCATGGATTAAATGCTCAAGTGAGTTATCGTTGGGCTGTGACCCTGATACGGTGGTGGGAAACTGAATTGCCAGTACAACAAGAATATGCCCTGATTGCACGGACCGTTGGGCCGGGTGGCTGATGGTTTTGATGGCATGTGTGCGTGAAAGCACATTATATGAGATATATAGCCATGCTTGTGATATGATATGCCTGCAGGGAAGTTTACTGCTGCCCTGAGAAAATGGGTAGGGTCGTTATAATTTGGTCAGCTGAATGCTGACTGTTGCCTTTGTTTGCCATCGTTGGGTGGATTGTCCCTGTATAGGTGCTCGAGAGCCAAGCGGGACGAAAAAGGTTTGATATCGCTACTTTTGCTGCTGTGCTGCTAGCCCTCGAAGGCTAATGTGGATGTAAATGTTATGTTTTCTTTTGATGTGGCTGACCTGTGTGTCAATGTTTGGGCCACTGTTTTCAAGCCCTGTAAAGCCATAAGGCCAACTCTTTATGTGTTTTGTAAGACACTCCTATGATATATAAAATGTAGAGTTTTTATATGTTGGACATTCAAGAGTGGAGTTCAAGTGTAGTGTTGTAGGCTTCTGCGAGATTGCAATGTGTTAGGTGCGCTGCGCTACTCTGTATCACTCCGTAGCTTCATCATCTGTTTTGTGGTATATGCTGTGGGGCCCCGGCCGGACCTTCTAGTATATATTATATGAACCAATGGGGTTGTTACACAACAGCTCCCAGTTGATGTATACTCTGATTCTGTAGTTAAGATTCCTATACTCGTTTTCTTCTTGCTGCTCCAATAGACAAGCCTTACACCTAGAAATTGACAAGAGCCAGAAGTGATCTTCATGTCCTCCTTGCAGCCTGCAAAATCTGCATCTGAATAGCTTATTTATTCAAACTCCCATTTCTAGGGGTACTGATTAGTTGTAAATATACGCATATTTTAGTATTTTATTTCCATCATGTTCGCTCTAATTCATAGTTTTTAGTTATTTTTGTTTATAAACATGTTTCTTTTTGTAAATATTTACCTAACTTAACTTAATTTTGATTTTTGAAATTTTTCAGAAAATGGTCAAAAATTGATTTGATACGCCAGTGTCAGCTAACCCGACACGCCCGTGTCATTCCTGATCGACGTTCAAGGCTTCCAGCTCGACGAAACGCTCTCAACGTTTGTCGACCAACCTGACACGCCCGTGTCAGCCAACCTGACACGCCCGTGTCACTTGCTCTCGACATTTTCCGCTTGAAAATTTCTGCTCGACGTTCTTCTCTCAACATTCGTCAACTCAACCCGACACGCCCAGTGCCACACCCATGACCAAGAGCGTGACTTCTCCACCTGGCCCGACAAGACCCGCACGATGACTTTTCGACGCAACCCGCTCCCGGATCTACCTCACCGACACGCCCAGAGTCACGCCCATGACCGGGGGCGTGACATCCACGTGTTCAGCTGCAAGTCAACATTCCAGTCAAATCGCCGGATCACATCGCCAATAGTGCTGACACGCTGACCCTACACGCCCGTGTCAGGGGGCGTGTTCTTCAAAAGGTTTCTCTATAAATAGCCCATTTCTGAAAGAACAAAGGGTTCACTTTTTTGAGCCACTTTAGTGTGTTTTCTGGGCTGCATCCGTGGATTCCTTTACCATGTAAGGAGAACTTTCTCCTCCTTTCTCTTTATGTTTGTATTAGTTTTGTATTTTCTTTGTAATAGTTCATTTTAATCAATAAAATATGTTAGCTTTTCTCTTCTTAAATGACTTTGGAATGAACTTGTGTGCTCACTTTCTTTCTCATTTTTCCCTTTTTATTTCCTTGTTCTTCTCTTTTATGAAAAGTGTGTGTGTGTGTGTGTGTATGAGTGTAACATGTTTATTTTCTATGTTTTTAACTTGTCTTCATATTAGGTTTGTCATAAATTTTATCTCCAAATGAAATGTATGTTAAGATTTTCTCTTTCTCACCATGTCCTTTTTTTAGAGTTTTTAAATTTCATTCTTATGAATTTATAAAAGATGTTTGAAAGTGATTTTGTTTTTTTTACTTAGCTTTGTTTTAGGATTGTAGACCTTTTTTTTGTTCTTTTCATTTTCTTTTCACTTTTTTTTACCATTTTTATGAAAACGTAAGAATGAAAAAATTGTTATTTTAATTTTTGAAAGGCTTTAGTTTTTGATTTGTTTTGAAAAACTTTTTGTTCTATTAATTTTTATTTGTTCTTTTTATGTGATTTTGGTAAAACATAAGTATAAAAAGTAATTGTTTTAATTTTTAGGTAACTTTCATTTTGTTTTAAATTTGTGTGTGTGAGTGTGTATGAGTTAGTGTTTTTCATTTTGTTCTTTTAAATTTCATGTTGTGTGTGTGAGTGTATGAGGATAGTTTTGAATGTTTTCTTCAATTATGTAGAGTGTGTGAGAGTAGGAGTTAAATTTTCATGCTTTATTTAATGCTTTCTTCAATTATGTAGAGTGTGTGTGTAGGAGATAAATTTTAATGCTTTATTTTATCGCTTTCTTCAAATTATGTAGAGTGCGTTGTGTGTAGGAGATAGTTTTATTGCTTTCTTTCAATTCGTGTATAGTGTGTGTGTGCGCGCGCATTTATTTCCACCCACTCGTTAAAAGTTAAATGATGTGCTTTTATTTCCCGCCTACTCGTTTGAGTAGGACTTGTAATTTTCTTTTCTTTTCTTTTTCGCCTACTCGTTAAGAGTTAAATGGCACGACCTTATTTCTCGCCTACTCGTTTGAGTAGGACTTGTAATTTTCCTTTTTTTGTAACTTAGTTTTTATTTATTTATAATTTGAAGTGTGTGTGAGTTCTCATTTTAGCTAACTTTTTAATCTTTCTAAATGTTTGTTATTTTCATGTCTTCTTCTTATAATCCTTTATTGTTTAGTTACGAACTCACGCCTCATCAAATTATAAAGCTGTCCCCATACCGATGTGTGGCTAATCGTTATTAGCCTCGGCATCAAAGAGTATTGGGACATTTAAAATAATTTGAAATAATTAAAGTTCTTTATTTTCACTTTAATTTTAGGACTTAAGGTTTACCCCGGGTTTATGATGCGTAGGACCACAAATCGATGTGTGGGCCCTATTTTCATTATCCATACGCTAGCTAGCCATGAGGCCGTGTGTATGGATAGATCACCCCCGGGTAAATAGAGTTGCATGCATACCCTCGAGAGAGGACAAGCGTAATTCTACCGAAATGGGTTCCCCACCCAATAGCGGGGTTCTTAGCGTAAAGCGGGCGTTAAGAGGAATACTTCGTCGGACTAACATTCGGTCGAGTAGTCTTAGCGTTCAGGTGAGCAATATTCCTAGAGATAAGTGCACTCATATTTATGGAACCTCCATGGCCAAGTTGCCTTTTATTAATTTGAAAACTAAGTTCAATAATTATTAAAAGTTATTTTTGTCTTAATCCGATTTGGTGCCGAGCGTTAACCCTTCATCGAATTTTCTAAAATTGTTTTCGCACTTTCTTTTCTTTCCGTCTTTAGTTAATTAAAATCTCTGCATTACTTTCAGTAAAATAATAGTCCTCCTAGAGGAGTAAGAATAATCAACCAGACCCCGAGAACAATACGACCTCGATATTCCCCCGAATATCGAGTACTACTTGCGATAGGTGCACTTGCCTCCTTTAGCAAGCCCGCGGCGTACGACTCATCGAACCAAACACCCACATAAGAGTCTGTTCGCGGGCCATCAAGTTTTTAGCACCGTTGCAGGGGATTCTCTTGAGTTGTTATTCTGAATTCTGGAGTCTATTACTTTTACTTATTTTTTAAAAAAAGAAAAAAAAATAAACAAAAACCAAAAAAAAGTTACTTTCGTTTTAATTTTTTTAGTGCGTATGACCCGTGGTCAACCCTCCGAATCTGAAGGTTTTGACTTCGACCCTGAGATCGAACGCTTCCTTGGGCGTATTCGATCTCAACGCCGAATTCCTTCTTTAGACCCTGAAGAATCTATTGGAGAACCCCCTGTCGTAGTTATGGCTGCCCCTAACCTAGCCCCGTCGGCCGAGCGTACTATGTCTTATTACGCCCGGCCTAACCTGGATGATACTGGGTCTAGTATTGTTCTCCCTATGGTGGCGAATAATAATTTTGAAATAAAATCAAGTGTCATTCAAATGATCCAAAACACCATGCAGTTCGATGGACTGCCAGATGAGGACCCGAATGTCCACTTGTCCAACGTTTTGGAAATATGCGACACCTTCAAGATTAATGGGGTCACTGATGACGCAATTCGCTTGCGCCTATTTACTTTTTCCCTTAAGTCCAAAGCCAAGGCGTGGTTGAATTTCCTCCCGCAAGGATGTATTAACATGTGGGCTGAGTTGACGGAGCGGTTCCAAATGAAGTACTTTCCACCCGCAAAAGCTGCAAAGTTGCGGGCTGACATTTCTTCGTTTATGCAAAATGATCCTGAGTCTCTTTATGAGACTTCAGAACGGTTTAAGGAGTTCCTTCGCCGGTGCCCGCACCACGCGCTGCCAATGTAGTTGCAGGTACAAATGTTTTATAATGGCCTGAATTTTCAGACACGTCAAATGATTGATGCGGTTGTTGGGGCTACCTTGAATAACAAAACCCCCGAGGCCGCCCAGGCTTTATTCGAAGAGATGGATATGAACGCGTATCAATCGAACGTCCCACGGGGATGCCCAAAGCCGGCGGCAGGCCTTTTTGAAGTGGATGCCACTGCTCTCTTAACCCTTCAAGTTGAAAGGTTAACAAAGCAGGTGGCGGAGATGTCTGCTGCCTCCTCCTCTCTGCCTTGTTTTATTCACCCTAACGTCTGCGTGGCTGAAGAGTTCGTGGACTTCATAGAAAATTCGGTTCGTCCATCCTTCAACCCAAACAACAACCCTTACAATAATAACTATAATCCGGGTTGGAGGAATCACCACAATTTTTCTTGGAGCAACCCGAACAATGCGCAGTGCCCCCCTCTTTCTTATGCGACCGGATTTCTGCCGCCCTGATGAGTCCATTTTATATAACTATATTCGGACTCATCTGGGCTAGTTTTCATGCATTTGCACTTCACTTTTAGTTCTATATCGTTCATATTTCATCGTATCTTTATTTCCATAGGAAGTGCACATTTATGCCTGTGGTTGTGTATTTTGTTATTTTTATAGTTTGTAATCCTTTTTGTGATTGCCTGGAATGTCTGCACATATCAGTGATTGGTTTTTCCTTTCGGTACAGGGGTCGTGTGCGTGTCCGGGGATGTTTTTGAAATAGGAATACTGCGCACGATCATGGGATCTAATGGGCACGACCACTGGTCGTGCGCCCCTGATCGTGCGCACTACTCTACATTTTTCAGAATCAGCCTGGGTAATTGCACGACCACTGGACCTAGTGCGCACGACCACCGGTCGTGCGCCACTTTTCGTGTGCATTGATTCCTCTTTTCTGGAGTTCCGTCTGGGGTAATCGCATGACCATTGGACTTAGTGCGCACGACCACTGGTCGTGCGCCAGTACTCATGCGCGTTATCCCAGTTCTTCTTCCTAATCTGCCATGCCAGTGCGCACGTTCACCGGACATAGTGTGCACGACCACTGGTCATGCGCCTGGGATCGTGCACATTGTTCATTTCTGCTTTGTATAAATAGTGCAGGTCTCGCCCTAATTCAAAAGAGGATTCGGAGCTCGACATTTCTCCGCCGTTTTTCGCCTTCTCCGCCGTTCCCCTTCATCTTCCACCCTAGGGAGGTGCTCCGGGCAAGCTTTCACTACCAAATACAAGCCGGAGCTTCCTCTCAGCCTTCTCCTTCATCCGTGAGCTTCAAGTAGGGTTTGACGCCATAGCCATAAAGCAAAGGAAAGCTAGCAAACTTCGTCCGCTATCGTGAGACGAAGAAGACGGGCCATTGGAAGGTGGTGATAGCCCTTCTCTACCCTGTACGCAGTTGAGGACCGAGCTTGGACGCGGAATGACAACCCGACGATTCCAATAGTGAATCCTCAGCAAGACTTCGGATTCGGTGTTCTTGCTTTCTTATTGAATATTGGTGTTTAAATCTATTTATATTGATGAAGTGCACTTTGGTTGTATATGTTATGTGTTTCATGTCTATGTGATTCCTATTTCATTTTAATGCCTAAGTTGCTTGAGTTGCGCCATATTCCATCCACCACCATCCACCGTTGCGGCACCGGCAATTGCTAGTGACGTGCGTAGCGAAGAGGCACTCACGACCCACATTCCGCTGTTCTAACCACCTCATCCGCAAGCCTACTCGCCCATCCGCCTAGTGATTCGGTGCATAGCGGCCCGACTAGTCTTCCATCCCTCCTGGCGAAGCATCGCATAGCGGCATTGCATAGGAGTAGTTGATAGCCTTTTATTTTCTTTATCCGCAATATCAATGCCCCCATCGTTACCGCTGACCCTAAGGACTTCAATCTCAAGTCCTCCTCGAAATTAACTCCACCTTACTGTGTTCCTTGTGAGATCGATACTTGGGAAAGCCCCCATTTTATATTAGTTGTGCGACCGGTTCACTGCCGTGATTTTAAGCATCACGTTTTTGGCGCCGTTGCCGAGAAACACAGTCGTGTGAGTTTTTGGAGAGGGAGATAATAGATTGAAGCCCTTTTCCATTTGTGCATTTCATTTTTTTTCTTTCTTAGTTGCTTTGGTTTTTAGAATTTTTATTTTTGCTTATTTATTTTTTTCCCTTTTCTGATTTTTGATTTAGATAGCAGATCTGTACTATTTTTTATTTTAGCTGTGTAGCACTTTTTCAGCAATTATTTTTATTCGTGATGGATCCTGATGCTGAGTGCCATCTACTTGACACTTGCACCAATCCATCGATGCCATTGTTGTTATGAATGCCGAGCATTGCATTCGGTGTTTGTTATGTTAATGTGTGGGCCACATGCTGAAGGATTCCCCTCGTTTGTGCAAGCCTTCTCCCTTTGAGGGCGTGTGGACAACAACCTCCCGTTCGCAGAAGACTGTTATGGATAGGCCTACCAGGGTGTTGTCTGGCCCATACACTGACATAGCACACCTTGCTCATTCTTTACCCGTTGAAATTACCGAAGAATCTTTAGCCGCATACAGCTCTTTCATGGGTCTCTCGATCCCTTTTTACGAGCTTCCCTTGAGTGATGATGATCACTCTGGTGTTAGCCAAGAAAAAGAGGAGCAGGAACTCATGGACGCTCCTATATGGGACGATGAGATTGTTCCGGTCGTCGACGGGGTGGCGTCAGCGAATGATTTTGCAATGGGGCCTGCTTATTAAGTGCTTGATTTTGAGAGCAGCCTTGCCCTCCGCAATTTTTGTCGGATTGTGATATTCCTCTTTCTTGCGAGTCGGTTGATGATGCCGTGATTATGGATGATTCGGTGCCCGAGGTTGCGCCGAAGTGGGATGATGATTCCTCTATCTCCGACGGAGAAGGTGGATCTTCGGAACACTTTTACGCACCCCGGTGGGATGAGGAATATCCCCTTTCCGATGCGGAGGTTTGCACCTCCTTATTAGATGAGGTTGTTCCTCTTACCACCGCGGACCTTGAGTTCTCGGATTCCCCTCGGTATGACTCGTATGATACCGACGATGATCTCTGCTTGGATCCTGCTGAGAGTGAGACCGAGATCACTCTCCCATTTTCTGATTCTTTTAGTTCTTCTTCTCTTTTATTACTTGATCCCCCTTCCTTATCTGATCCTGTGCATGATGAGTCTCCACGGGTATGTTGGGATGACGATGAGCTTTGTGCTCATGCCGTTGCCATCGCCTCCTGCAGTCCTGTGATAGACGATACCTTGCTATGCAAGGATTTTTTTTGTGATAAGATGAGCGAGGACCAGTGCTCCTCCTCTTCTTATTTCCTATTTCCTCTACATGTGTTGGGCAGGTATTACTATTTAGGTAGAGGGGTAACTGTTCTATCACCGTATCGATACCCATTACCGAAACAGATATTGGGACAGTTACCTGTGCATTTTTCTTTTCATAGGCCCATTAGCTAGAACCTTTTCGTAGCCGAATAAGTCGTGCTGGGATGACAATAACCCCAGTAATTATCTTTCATTTTTTGCATTTTATTTTTCATGTCTATTTTAGTTTTAGCATTTCTTTTTGTATATTTTTCTTTTTTTTGCGGAGCTCACCCCTGCAGGAATTCATAGCAAATTGCATTGGCGGGGTTGTGATTCTTCGTATGGCGGACCTGCTTCAGGTTTACACGCGTCTTCTGGTATGCTCACTGGCTAAGCATTGGGTAACCTCTTCCCTTAGCTCTGTATGATTTTAATTTCTCTATCATATGTTGTGTAGTTTAATTTAAGTCTGGGGAAGAGCCAGTTTTGTTACCTTTTACACGTGCACATCTCATGTGCATGCTATAAGCTTTTATAGTTTTATTTTGATTAGTTCATTGCACTGCACACCACTGCACCCACTTGAGCGCTTGCTTAGATGTTAGTGTGCTGCGAGTTAAACTCATTTCTTTGTTAGATTTGGGAAAATTATGGTGCTGACATAGGATTGTGAGACGGAGTACAAATGTTGACCTTGCTGTGCTCCTAGTCAACTGCTCTCGTCTCGTGTAGAAATTTGAGTAGATTTAATTTTTCTGTATGCTTATAGTTTTATATTTTTCTAATTGCGTAAATACTTTTTATTCTACTCAAAAATTGGTGAATCCGGTGTGAATCCGACGGTAGCTTAGGGATGTGTGTCGATGGTCGTTAGGTTCGTATTGCTCGAGTCGGGAGGATGGATAGTCTTTCTCGTTGGCTAATAACTTGCCCCAAGCTATTCTTGAAGCATGGGTATAGGTTAGTTCACTCACATGAGTGAGATGTAGGCCATCATTTTGGCCCGGTTGAGCTTTGTACCATTCCTAACATCTTGTCCTCGCTAGCCCCGTTGTGCCTACCCCTCCTTTTGATTCAGTTCCACCATGATTTCACCAAAGCCTCATATCCAATTCTAGTCACACACCCAAGTTGAGCTTCAGAGTTTTACATTTTAATGTTGGGATGTGATGTGGTGTTATTATTTGTGAAAATGTGGAAGTGCTCCCAAGTTTATATCTGCTAAATTGTGAAAATAAAATGAAAAAAAAAGAATAAAAATATTCGTAAAGAAAACAAACAAAAAAAAGTGAAAAAAAGTTTAAATTAAAAATCTTTTTGGAAATGTGATTATATTTGGAGTAGGCGGTGCACACACCCATATGTTAAAAGTTAAGTTTGGGGTGTGGTGTACCCGCGTGTATTTTGCTTAGTAGAGGGATTCATTTTATACTAGCTCATTTTGGTTAGGTGCATAGCCTTCCTGTATATCTTTGTTTACCTCACCGAAACCCAAGCCCCATCTCTTCACCTAAAGTCCTACTAATTCGTGTGTGGACCAAACCAGTGTCGTGGAGAGAATGCGAAAGGGCAAGCATATGGTCACCGACATTTGTGGATTCCTTTGGAGGTTATCCCGAACCCTGATCTTTGGCAATGCTCGCCTAGCGATTAGTCTACTTTCTCTCTACGCATGACCGGGTGATTCACCGTGATTATATTTTTGAGTAATAATAAAATTTTGATACGCATTGTGAAAATTTTAACCTATTTTGTATACTTAGAAATTTCTTCTATTATATTTTTACGCGTGCGAGCATGCGACTTCGCATGGTACTCCGTATCGCAATTTCTTTGTTAACTATTATTTTTCCCTATCTGCATAGATTTTGTTTGCTCAGGACGCGTAAACAGTTAAGTCTGGGGGTGTGATGAGTTCATTTTATATACCTATTTTCGGACTCATCTGCGCTAGTTTTCACGTGTTTGCACTTCACTTTTAGTTCTATATCGTTCATATTTCATCGTGTCTTTATTTCCATAGGAAGTGCACATTTATGCCTGTGGTTGTGTATTTTGTTATTTTTATAGTTTGTACTCCTTTTTGTGATTGCCTGGAATGTCTGCACATATCAGTGATTGGTTTTTCCTTTCGGTACAGGGGTCGTGTGCGTGTCCGGGGATGGTTTTGAAACAGGAATACTGTGCACGATCATGGGATCTAATGCGCACGACCACTGGTCGTGCGCCGCTGATCGTGTGCACTACTCTACGTTTTCCAGAATCAGCCTGGATAATCACACGACCACTGGACCTAGTGCGCACGACCACTGGTCGTGCGCCACTGTTCGTGTGCATTGATTCCTCTTTTCTGTAGTCCTGTCTGGGTAATCGCACGACCATTGGACTTATTGCGCAAGACCACTGGTCGTGCACCACTACTCGTGCACGTTATCCCAGTTCTTCTTCCTAATCTGCCATGCTAGTGCGCACGATCACCGGACATAGTGCGCACGACCAGTACGACCACTGGTCGTGCGCCTGTGATCGTGCACATTGTTCATTTCTGCTTTGTATAAATAGTGCAGGTCTCGCCGTAATTCAAAAGAGGATCCGGAGCTCGACATTTCTCCGCCGTTTTCCGCCTTCTCCGTCGTTCCCCTTCATCTTCCACCCCAGGGAGGTGCTCCGGGCAAGCTTTCACCGCCAAATCCAAGCCGGAGCTTCCTCTCGGCCTTCTCCTTCATCCGTGAGCTTCAAGTAGGGTTTGACGCCATAGCCATCAAGCAAAGGAAAGCTAGCAAACTTCGTCCGCTATCGTGAGACGAAGAAGACGGTCCATTGGAAGGTGGTGACGGCCCTCCTCTACCCTGGACGCAGTTGAGCACCGAGCTTGGACACGGAATGACAACCCGACGATTCCAACCATGAATCCTCAGCAAGACTTTGGATTCGGTCGAACACTTGCCTTGTTCTGGCTTTCTTGTTGAATATTGGTGTTTAAATCTATTTATATTGATGAAGTTCACTTTGGCTATATATGTTATGTGTTTAATGTCTATGTGATTCCTATTTCATTTTACTGTCTAAGTTGCTTGAGTTGCGCCATATTCCATCCACCACCATCCACCCTTGCCGCACTAGCAATTGCTAGTGGCGTGCGTAGCGAAGAGGTGCTCACGGCCCTTATTCCGCTGTTCTAACCACCTCATCCGCAAGCCTACTCGCCCATCCGCCTAGTGATTCGGTGCATAGCAGCCCGACTAGTCTTCCATCATGCCTGGCGAAGCATCGCATAGCGGCGTTGCATAGGAGTGGTTGATAGCCTTTTATTTTCTTTATCGGCAATATCAAAGCCCCCATTGTTACCGCTGACCCTAAGGAATTCAAACTCAAGTCCTCCTCGAAATTAACTTCACCTTACTGTGTTCCTTGTGAGATCGATACTTGGGAAAGCCCCCATTTTATATTACTTGTGCGACAGGTTCACTGCCGTGATTTTAAGCATCAAGTTTTTGGTTCCGTTGCCGAGCCCTGATCTTTGGCAATGCTCGCCTATCGATTAGTCTACTTTCTCCCTACGCGTGACCGGGTGATTCACCGTGATTCTATTTTTGAGTAATAATAAAATGTTGATACGCATTGTGAAAAGTTTAAACTATTTTGCATACTTAGAAATTTCATCTATTATATTTTTACGTGTGCGAGCATGCGACTTCGCATGGTACTCTGTATCGCAATTTCTTTGTTAACTAGTATTTTTCCCTGTCTGCTTAGATTTTGTTTGCTCGGGACGCACAAACAGTTAAGTCTGGGGGTGTGATGAGTCCATTTTATATACCTATTTTCGGACTCATCTGGGCTAGTTTTCACGCGTATGCACTTCACTTTTAATTCTATATCATTTATATTTCATTGTATCTTTATTTCCATAGGAAGTGCACATTTATGCCCGTGGTTGTGTATTTTGTTATTTTTATCGTTTGTACTCCTTTTTGTGATTGTCTGAAATGTCTGCACATATCCATGATTGGTTTTTCCTTTCAGTACAGGGGTCGTGTGCGTGTCCGGGGATGGTTTTGAAACATGATTACTGCGCAAGATCATGGGATCTAATGCGCACGACCACTGGTCGTGCGCCCCTGATCGTGCGCACTACTCTACGTTTTCCAGAATCAGCCTGGGTAATCGCACGACCACTGGACCTAGTGCGCACGACCACCGGTCGTGTGCCACTGTTCGTGTTCATTGATTCCTCTTTTTCAGAGTCCTGTCTAGGGTAATCTCATGACCATTGGACTTAGTGTGCACGACCACTGGTCGTGCGCCACTACTCGTGCGCGTTATCCCAGTTCTTCTTCCTAATCTGCCATGCCAGTGCGCACGATCACTGGACATAGTGCGCACGACCACTAGTCGTGCGCCTGTGATCGTGCGCATTGTTCTTTTCTGCTTTGTATAAATAGTGCAGGTCTCGCCCTAATTCAAAAGAGGATCCGGAGCTCGACATTTCTCCGCCGTTTTCCGCCTTCTCCGCCATTCCCCTTCATATTCCACACTAGGGAGGTGCTCCGGGAAAGCTTTCACCGCCAAATCCAAACCGGAGCTTCCTTTCGGCCTTCTCCTCATCTGTGAGCTTCAAGTAGGGTTTGACTCCATAGCCATCAAGAAAATGAAAGCTAGCAAACTTCGTCCGCTATCGTGAGACGAAGAAGACGGGTCATTGGAAGGTGGTGATATCCCTTCTATACCCCGGATGTAGTTGAGGACCGAGCTTGGACGTGGAATGAAAACCCGACGATTCCAACCGTGAATCCTCAGCAAGACTTCGGATTCGGTCGATCTCATGACTTGTTCTTGCTTTCTTGTTGAATATTGGTGTTTAAATCTATTTATATTGATGAAGTGCACTTTGGTTGTATATATTATATGTTTCATGTCTATGTGATTCCTATTTCATTTTACTACCTAAGTTGCTTGAGTTGCGCCACATTCCATCCACCACCATCCAGCCTTGCCGCACTAGCAATTGCGAGTGGCGTGCGTTGCAAAGTGGTGCTCACGACCCACATTCCTCTGTTCTAACCACCTCATCCGCAAGCCAACTCTCCCATCCGCCTAGTGATTTGGTGCATAGCGGCCTGACTAGTCTTCCATCCCGCCTGGCGAAGCATCGCATAGCGACGTTGCATAGGAGTAGTTGATAGCCTTTTATTTTCTTTATCCGCAATATCAAAGCCCCCTTCGTTACCGCCGACCCTAAGGACTTCAATCTCAAGTCCTCCTCGAAATTATCTCCACCTTACTGTGTTCCTTGTGAGATCGATACTTGGGAAAGCCCCCATTTTATATTACTTGTGCGACCGGTTCACTGCCGTGATTTTAAGCATCAAGCCCCCCCTGTTCCAAAACCCTCCCCGATGGAGGAGAATATTTCTAAATATATAACGTCCAACGATTCAAATATCCGGAACATCACCGGATCGCTAAAAACCCTTGAACATTAGGTTGGACAACTAGCGAGGATGATGTCCTAGCGCGCGCTCGGGGTACTGCCGGAAAACACGGAGCCCAATCCGCGGGAGAACGCCAACGCTATAACCCTCCGTAGTAGAAAGGAGGTGATCGATCCAAAACGGATCGATCCACAGGTTCATATTTCACCTCCGATCCCTCTTCCCTCTTCTTCGTCTACGTTATTACCGAATTTAAACGAAAATATTATTTTATACAAGGCCTTACCGTATCCGCATAAATTAGATAACGAGCGTAAGGACGCACAATACGAAAAATTTATTTTATTATTAAAATAAATTCATATTAATGTTCCTTTTTGCGAGGTTATCTCACAAATGCCCAAATATGCAAAATTTTTAAAAGAATTACTTTTTAAAAAATGTAAATTAGAGGATATTTCGCATGTATCTCTCAACGCTGTTTGCTCGGCGGCCATTACTAATAAATTGCACACAAAACTAAATGACCCAGGACGGTTTTCCATCTCGCTCTTTCAATGTTTAGGTTTGGGTAATCCTAGTCCTACGAATATGCACATCCAATTAGCGGATCGCTCGGTTAAGTTCCCTATCGGGGTAGTGGAGGACGTCCTTATCCGAGTAGACAAGTTTACCTTTTCGGTAGACTTCGTCATCTTAGACATCGAGGAGGATGCTGAGATACCAATAATACTCGTTCGCCCTTTACTCGCCACCTCCCACGCACTAATAGATGTTAGTAATGGTAGTCTTCTCCTCTGAGTAGGAGATGATCAAGTTACTTTCTCTATTAATCCCTCGATGGACAATTTGTCATCGAGCGACGATTTCTACTATTCTTTAGATATCTTTTTTGGAGATCGTTCTTCTCCCATTTTCGAGTCCATATTTTTAAACGACGATATTTATGCGCTCGAAAATTTTAAATGCGATGAGGATACCTCTATAGACTTGCCTTTCGAACCAATTGGTAAGAAAGACATAGGAATTAAAACCTCCCTAGAAGAACCGCCCATCCTAGACCTCAAACCCTTACCCGCATCACTCAAATATGCTTTTTTTGGAAAAGGAGATACGCTTCCCGTTTTTATTTCTTCGGACTTGAGTGATTCACATACTTTCGATTTATTGGAAGTTTTACTTAAACATCTCCACGCAATTGCGCGGCAAATCTCTGACTTAAAGGGGATTAACCCGTCCTTTTGCACCTATAAGATATTTCTTAACGGTAATTGCCGCAAAACGATTCAGTCGCAGTGTCGTCTTAACCCAAACATGAAATACATCGTTAAAGCCAAAATTATTAATTTATTAGATGCGGGGATTATCTGCCCTATTTCGGACAGTGCATAGGTTAGTCCCGTGCATGCCGTGCCTAAGAAGGGCGGTCTAACCGTAGTGGCGAATGAGCATAACGAGCTCGTCCCAACTCGTACTATTACGGGTTGGCGAGTGTGCATCGATTATAGAAAACTTAATGATGCCACCCATAAGGACTATTTCCCACTACCGTTTCTGGACCAAATTTTAGAGCGTTTATCCGGTCATCCACATTATTGCTTTTGTGATGGTTTATCGGGTTTTTTCCAAATCCCCATTTCCCCCGATGATCAAGAGAAAACAACTTTTACTTGCCCGTTTGGCACCTTCGCATACCGATGAATGCTATTTGGACTCTGCAATGCGTCGGCTACATTCCAACGATGTATGCTAGCGATCTTTGGCGAGCTAGTAGAAGACATTATGGGAGTATTTATGGATGACTTTTCTGTTTTTGGACGCTCTTTTCCCGATTGCCTTCACAATCAAGATCGTATCCTCCAACGGTGCAAGGAGACAAGCCTTGTTTTAAACTGAGAAAAATGCAACTTTATGGTTCGAGGAGGTTTGGTCCTCGGCCATATGATTTCGTCTAAGGGGATGGAGGTGGATAAGGCCAAGATAGAAATCATAGAAAAACTTCCGCAACCAACAAACGTAAAATCTATTAGGAGTTTCTTAGGCTATGCGGGCTTTTACCGACGATTTTTTCAAGACTTCTCAAAAATAACAAAGCCGCGTACTCACCTCTTGAAAAAGGAATCACGTTTCATCTTTAGTAGCGAATGCGAGTCCACCTTTAATTTAATAAAACAAAAACTTATCACCTCACAAATTTTAGTGGCCCCTAATTGGTCCCTTCTGTTCGAAATTATGTGCGACGCTAGTGATATTGCCTTAGGTGTCGTTCTTGGCCAACGCGTAGAAGAACATTTTCATCCAATTTATTATGATAGCAAGATACTCACTTCTGTACAAGTAAATTACACCACAATGGAAAAGGAACTCTTAGATGTCATTTTCACTTTTGATAATTTTCGCTCGTATATAACGCTATCTAAAGTTATCGTATTTACCAATCACTTCGCTCTTAAATATTTATTAGCTAAAAATAATGCGAAGCCCCGCCTTATTCGATGGATTTTCCTCCTACACGAGTTTGATCTGGAGATCCGAAATAAGAGGGGCGCGAAAAATCTAGCGGCAGACCACCTCTCCCATTTAGAAAATCCGGGTGTGGAAGCGATCGTCGAATCTGAAATAAATGACGGATTCCCCAAGGAACGCCCCGTAGCCATTCATAATTCTTCGACATCTTCCCCTTTGTTCGCAGATTTTGCAAATTACTTAGTAGCACGGGTGCTTCCAAAAGAGTTTTCAAGTCATCAAAAGAAGAAATTCTTTTCTGACTTGAAAAATTTCTTTTGGGAGGACCCATTTCTTTTTCGTATCTGCACGGACCAAGCGGGCCGAAGATGCGTTGCGGGTGTGGAGTGCTTGCAAATTCTTAAGCACTGCCACGAGGGTCCAGCCGGTGGGCATTATCAAGCCAACCAGACCGCTCGGAAGGCGCTAGAGGCGGGCTACTTTTGGCACACTCTCTTCAAAGACGTGCACACTTTTGTGCGCGCATGCGATAGCTGTCAGCGGTCAGGTAACATCTCTCGTCGCGACGAGATGTCCCAAAACATGTTTTTAGATTGTGAAGTCTTCGATTTATGGGGCATAGATTTTGTTGGCCCCCTACCTCCCTCTTTCAAAAATATGTATATTTTAGTAGCGGTCCACTACATATCGAGGTGAGCGGAAGCGCAAGCTCTCCCCACCAACGATGCGCGAGTCATCGTTACATTTCTTAAAAAACTATTTTCTCGCTTCGGCACGCCTCGCGCATTTATTAGTGGTAGGGGAACGTATTTCTATAACACTCTTATTGCTAAGACATTTGTTAAATACGGAATCACGCATAAACTCGCCACCCCCTACCACCCGCAAACTAGTGGCCAAGTAGAGATAGTCAATCGAGATATTAAGCGAATATTAGAAAAAACTGTTTTACTTAATAGAAAAGATTGGTCCGTTAAACTCGACGATGCGTTATGGGAGTATCGGACGGCATACAAAACCGCAATTGGTTGTACGCCGTTCCGGTTAGTCTATGGAAAAGCGTGACATTTACCCGTAGAACTAGAGCATCGCGCTCTTTGGGCTTTAAAACTCTTAAACCTCGACGCCAACTTAGCCGCTCAGAATAGAAAACTGCAACTAAACGAGCTCGATGAATGGCGTGCAAATGCTTAAGAGAGCAATAAGTTCTATAAGGAGCGTTCTAAGTTATATCACGATCGAAAAATTAAGTCCCCAAATTTTTTTTTCTCCGGGCAATCTTGTCCTTCTTTATAATTCACGTCTTCAGCTTTTTCCCGGAAAACTAAAATCTAGATGGTCTGGTTCCTTCATAGTTGAAGAAGTTTTTCCATATGGGACCGTACTCATCTCCCACCCGAAAAAGGTTCATTTAAAGTAAACGATCATCGGCTAAAGTTATACATAGCGGGTGACCCACTGATCGAGCATTACAAAACCATATCCCTTCTCGATTTATAACTCCGCCAAAGTAGTCAAGCTACACGACTATAAACAAAGCGCTCCTGGGAGGCACCGCTTGCTTATCTTTTTCGCTCTTTAATTATTATGTTTGCTAGTTTTTGTAATAAACGCAGGGTTTCTGATGGGCCTCCCCGAACGCGTTTCAGGGAAGCTTCTCCCCTCCCCCTCTCTTTATTTTCTTTGTATATATTGTTTTTTCTTTTATTCTGCATACTTACGTTACAACATTGGGGACAGTGTTGGACTAAATTATGGGGGTATTTTCGTGTCTTCTTTTCTGAACTTGTACCTTCTGCATTTCAAAAATCCCAAAAAAAATTTGTTAAATGAAAATCAAAAAAAAAAAATTAAATGAAAAATCCAAGAAATTTTTTTTTCTTTTTTAAAAACACAAAAATTCCAAAAACAAATTATAAAACACAAAATTCAAAAAAATTATTACAAAACAAAAATTCAACAAAAAAAATTATATTTTAGATTTTACTTTGTAAATATTATTTTTGTAAATATTTTACTTTGTAAATATTTTTTTTGTAAATATTTTACTTTATAAATATTCTTTTTGTAAATACACTTCTCTCTCTCCCCCTTCCTTTTCTCCCAATCTTTGTAAATAAAATGAAAATTTACTTAAAAATTACAAAAAAATATTTTGCAAACTTAACGATTCAATAAAATTTTATTTTCGCATTTTCCTTCTTTAGTATGTATATATTAGAGACATAAACACAAAACTACAAAAAAAAGATAATAAGTCAAAAATACAAAATAATTGAGTAAAAACAAAACGAAAATTCAAAAAAGGTAATAAATTAAAAACACAAAAAAATGATGATAAAAACTAAAAAATTCAAAAAAAATGTTTTGAGATAAATAAATCAAATACACCATTCTTAATTTTTTTGCTATCCAAAAATTCTATTTTTAGTTTATTTATGTGTGAATTTTATTAATTCTTTGTTTGCTATTCCTTTGTTAATTATTGATTGAAAAATTTAAATAGCCGGGGTTATGTTTTAAAGAATTCATTATGCTTTGTTAAAGATATCGTACTCGTTCTAGACACTACTTCTAATTTTTCATTGATAGGAGCACATGTATTATGTTAGAAATAACGACTATAGAATTCAATTATGTTTACTTTTAGGTTTCTGAAAAATTGGAACGTACAATTTATTAAGTTGCTCTCAAATTTTATTTTAAATTAAAAATCTAGTTTTCTTTTCTCCCCTTCCCTTATCATGCCTTGGCATAATAAAATTTTTATCCCTTAAAAAGATTCTATGTCAATGAGAATAAGATTTCATTCTGTAAACATAGGCACCCAAAAATTTAAAAAGATTATATATTACGGAGTAAGAGGATAAAATTAATTACTTCTACACATATACATTAGGTTAATTTTATTATCATAAAGTTGAAAAAAAATGATATTAGGAAAATAAGATTTCATTTTCCTAATAATCAAAAATGAAACAAAATGGAGGTTCAAGAAAAAAATACCTCACCTCAACATCCAAAACCCTCTTCATAAATCAATATCAACCCCCTTAGCCAATTTCATGATTCTAGAATTAATTCAAAAATTTTTTGAGAGCATAATTTGTAAATTGCATTATTTCTAGTAAAACTCCTATAAGCTAAAGTTAATATAATTCCAAACTATTTTTGTTAATCTAACCAATACAATTATTGCTTTCTATTTGATCACATCAAGAAATCTTTTGGCCAAAACTTTTGCACTATTTAAATCATCTACATAATTTTATGACTTAACTCTCACAACTCGTATGTTTATTTATATCTCTCTTATAATTAATTAAGTGGTAGCTAAATTTAGAGTTTCTTTTATTCCTTATAAGTTCACCTCAAACTTTTACTCTGGAATAACAAGAGCATAAGTATGGGGGTATTTGATGAGTTGTAAATATACGCATATTTTAGTATTTTATTTCTATCATTTTCGCTCTTATTCATAGTTTTAATTATTTTTGTTTATAAACAAGTTTCTTTTTGTAAATATTTATCAAACTTAACTTAATTTTGATTTCTGAAATTTTTCAGAAAATGGTCAAAAATTGGCCTGACACGCCCGTGTCAGCTAACCCGACATGCCTGTGTCATTCCCGATCGACGATCAAGGCATCCAGCTCGACGAAACGCTCTCGACGTTCGTCGACCAACCTGACACGCCTGTGTCAGCCAACTCAACATGCCTGTGTCACTTGTTCTCGACATTTTTCGCTCGATAATTTCTGCTCGACGTTCTTGTCTCGACATTCGTCGACTCAACCCGACACGCCCAGCACCACGCCCATGACCAAGGGCGTGACATCTCCACCTGTCCCGACAAGACCCACGCGGTGACTTTTCGACGCAACCCGCACCCGGATCTACCTCCCCGACACGCCCAGAGTCACGCCCGTGACCGGGGGCGTGACATCCACGTGTTCAGCCGCAAGTCAACTTTCTAGTCAAATCACCGGATCACATTGCCAAAAGTGCTGACACGCCCACACTACACTCCCATGTTAGGGGGCATGATCTCCAAAAATTTCCTATATAAATAGCCCATTTCTGTAAGAACCAATGGTTCACTTTTTTGAGCCACTTTAGTGTGTTTTGTTGGTTGCATCCGTGGATTCCTTTGCCATGTAAGGAGAAATTTCTCTTCCTTTCTCTTTATGTTTGTATTAGCTTTGCATTAGCTTTCTAATAGTTCATTTTAATCAATAAAATATGTTAGCTTTTCTCTTCTTAAATGTCTTTGGAATGAACTTGTATGCTGACTTTCTTTCTCATTTTTCCCTTTGTATTTCCTTGTTCTTCTCTTTTATGAAATGTGTGTGTGTGTGTGTGTGTATGAATGTAACATGTTTATTTTCTATGTTTTTAACTTGTCTTCATATTAGGTTTGTCATAAATTTTATCTTCAAATGAAATGTATGTTAAGATTTTCTCTTTCTCACCATATCCTTATTTTTAAAGTTTTTAAATTTCATTCTTATGAATTTATAAAAGATGTTTGAAAGTGATTTTGTTTTTTTTTACTTAGCTTTGTTTTATGATTGTAAAACATTATTTTGTTCATTTCGTTTTCTTTTCACCTTTTTTACCATTTTTATGAAAACCTAAGAATAAAAAAGTTGTTATTTTAATTTTTGAAAGGCTTTAGTTTTTTATTTGTTTTGAAAAACTTTTTGTTCTTTTAATTTTTATTTGTTCTTTTTATGTATTTTTGGTAAAACTTAAGTATAAAAAAGTAGTTGTTTTAATTTTTAGGGAACTTTCATTTTGTTTTTAATTTGTGTGTGTGAGTGTATGAGTTAGTGTTTTTCATTTTGTTCTTTTAAATTTCATGTTGTGTGTGAGAGTGTATGAGGATAGTTTTGAATGATTTCTTCAATTATGTAGAGGGTGTGAGTGTAGGAGTTAAATTTTCAGGCTTTATTTAATGCTTTCTTCAATTATGTAGAGTGTGTGTGTGTAGGAGATAAATTTTAATGCTTTATTTTATCGCTTTCTTCAAATTATGTAGAGTGCGTTGTGTGTAGGAGATAGTTTTATTGCTTTCTTTTAATTTGTGTAGAGTGTGTGTGTGTGTGCGCATTTATTTCCGCCCACTCGTTAAGAGTTAAATGGCGTGCTTGTATTTCCCGTCTACTCGTTTGAGTAGGACTTGTAATTTTCTTTTATTTTCTTTTTCGCCTACTCGTTAAGAGTTAAATGGCGCGCCCTTATTTCCCGCCTACTCGTTTGAGTAGGACTTGTAATTTTCCTTTTTTGTAACTTAGTTTTTATTTATTTATAATTTGAAGTGTGTGTGAGTTCTAGTTTTAGCTAACTTTTTAAGCTTTCTAAATGTTTGTTATTTTCATGTCTTCTTCTTATAATCCTTTAGCATTTAGTTACGAACTCGTGCCTCATCAAATTATAAAGCCGTCCCCATACCGATTTGTGGCTAATCATTATTAGCCTCGGCATCGAAAAGCATTGGGACATGAAAGTCCACCTAGTGTCAACTATGTGCACCTATGGGGGGGGGAATAGGTGACGTGTAGCGCTTTTGCGGATTTTACGAATGTACCTGCACAATAAAAATAGAAAGCACAGCACACAGAATACACAGGCAATTTATAGTGGTTCCCCGACTTGGGTACATCGACTTTCCCCCTTCGACCTATCTCCCAACAAGGGACGACTCGGTCTCTTCTCCAACAGGATTGAAATCCAATCCCTGCACTATCGGAAGGAACCCTTCCACACGTGAGAGTCAACACTCCCATAAAACGGGTTGCACCCAACCCTTACAACACGGAACAAAAGTTCCTTTACAACAAAAGTGAATATAGAATGTACACGAGATACAAACTTCTTTTGGAGACTACGGTGTTCCTCTTCATTCGACGACGTGTTCGTGAAGTCAACGAAGAGTCTACAACCTTGGTCTCTCTTGGAGAGGATCTCCCCGGAACCGGCGGCGGCAACACGAGCGGCGGCTAGCTTCGGGATCAGCGGCTATGATGATGAACGGCTGCTGAAAATAGAGATCCAATCTTCTTAGCGAAGCAAGCTAGGTCTACCAACGGTCACACGAGGATCGGTCGTCTCGATCGATTCGGATGGGAAGTTTATTCCGATCAACAAATCGAGAGACAAGGGATCTCTGGATAGACGTGTGAGACTCAAGCTTAGCTAAGCTTCTGTCGCCGGAGATCGGGAATAAAATCGATCAGCAGCGGCGACCAACTTGCCCGAGCGCGACGGCGGCGGCGGAGAGGAATCGCGATTTTAGGGTTACGTCGCGGCTCGGTTTCTTTCTATGTATTTTACTGTTCAAAATACCCATGTATTTATACACCGTAGACCCATACAATATGACCGTTGTGGGTCCCACACGTATAACCCCAAAATCCGGTTCAAACTAGTCCAACGGCAGAATCCGGTCCAACAGCATCCCAAGAAATCGCTAAGTGAAAATCGGCGAGAATCGCAGGTGATTCTCGACGAATCGGCGAGAATCACCAAGTGATTCTCGACGATTCGTCGAGAATCGCTAGTGATTCTCGCCGAATCACTTATTGATTGTCAACGATTTTCACTTGGTATTCATGATCTGCTTAACCACTGGTTCGGCGAGAATCACTAGTGATTCTCGCCGAATCTTACTTGGCACCGTTTTGAGGTAGCCTGAAGGAGTCGGCGAGAATCACTAATGATTCTCGCCGAATCGGCGAGAATCACTTGGTGATTCTCGTCGAATTTTCCTTGGACGATTTTTCGTCTTTCCACCCAGGAGCTGCTCCTTGACCCATCCACGCTCCTTGTCTTCTCTTGCATATGAACGGCCCTGTACTTGAAAGTAAGTGCACTCCAATAGAGAGAGTACATGTAGGCCAACACACTGATCTGCTCAACGAGGGATTACGTCGTGCAGACCCGTGTATATTGACCTACTGCACCCTGACATTGGTGTGCACTTAGCGTGGAGGAACTGCAAGCACAACTTAAGAGGATTCATTAAATACATTGTGAATTCATCTTAGCTTGACAGGTGGCTTCCTCAAATCCAGGTAATTGTGGATACAGTACCCAACAATCTCCCCCTATTTGACGAAGCCAAAACCCTACTAGCTAAGATGAATAACACCAATCAAATAATAAACATAGTATTCAGAATCTAAACACACAGCACAAGAGAGTATGAGCAAACAGATCAGGACTTGAGTCATTCACAAATTCAAATATATATACCAATATAAATATATACACATATAATCTCAGAATTGTTCATATGATAACAATAATCATTAAATGTTCTTAAGACAAAGTGACAAGCTATAAATTATTGACTATTTTTCCTTAGCTAAGTCACCCTTAAGATTTTGAGCCAAGTACTTCTTGCTTTGCCTCTCCATGTATTCTTTGGGCTTCGGGTAATACCTAGGAGGAGGAACTTTATCTGCATCCGTGTTATTTCTGAAAAAGATGTTGCGTTTCGCTTCAAACGTTTTGTGCATTTCCCACTCATACTGGCTATATACTTTGTTCTGATTGATCTCTCCTCTTTCTTGCAGCCAGAAGGTGTCTAAGATGATGTTCCTTGAAACTGGACTCCACTTTTCGTTTCGTACATCCTCCTCACTCATTCGAGTTCTCTTTTCAGCCTGTGTCTCCTTGGAGGTCCCTTCTTGAGCTTTTCTCTTTCTCATGGCTTTTGCTAAGGCCTCTTGGTCAAACATGCTCCTCAGTTTAGCTTTGGAGAGAGCCCTAGCATCAGCTTCAGTTATGGGAACATCTGCAGCACTTGTACTTAAATCCTCAGCAGCACATACTTCCTCAGCGGCCATAGAGGTCTCAGGAGCCTGAATATCTGCAGGATGTTCAGGCAAGGCGATGCCTAACGCCTGGTGGAGCATCCACCAGTTGCTGTCATAGACGTATTTGTTTGACAGCTCGAAGTTTTTGATCATAACTTCTCGGAGCTCAGCCATCTTAGCTATGTATTCCTTCTCCCCCTTTTTGGCTTCTATAGCTATGAAGTTGGTATAGGAATGTAGGGAGTCATCAATATGCTTCGTGGTCTTGGAGAATACAGAGACAAAGGCCTGCTGATTGGCATTGAGAGTGACCATATTACCGTCAAACTTTTGAATGTTGTTGGCTACAACATGTGCATTCTGATTGACTACAGCAAGAGTATCAGTATTCTTTTTCAATCCGGCCATTAGAAGTGTGACAGCTTGTCCGGCCTCGGTGTACTTTTCTTCAAATTTCTTCTCCATCACATCCAGTTTATGGTTGATCTCCACCATATTCTTGAGCATGAGCTTTTCAGATGTCTTAATCCTGTTCAGCAGTTTATTCTGAGCTTCATCAAAGGAGGCTTTAAGTTCATTCACAATGCCCTGAATGATATTGACAGTGTGAGTGGCTAGCTCATCTCGTAACGGAATAGCCGGAGGCACTTCTTGGCCTTGCTCTTCAGCAGACGCATCTGTAGAGCTGGATACAATCACAGTCTCTAATGGAGGAATACTGGCGGCCTCTGGAGATTTATCTGACTCCCCCTCCATTGGTGCATGCTTTTTAGATGGAGGTTCAACAAGATCCGGACCTTCCAATACTTCATGTCCCTCATTCCCATCTTCCTCTCCGTCATCATCTAATAAATCATCTATATCAGCAGCCTCTTCCAATTCTTGGTCAGCAGTCTCCAGTATAGTGTCACTTTCTTCTTGAATTTCGGCCACAACATCCCTGGCCACCTGGGAGATTTCAGATACTACATCCGTATGAGGGGGTAGAGGCTCCCCCTCGATTCCTGCAGTCAAGGTATCAGGAATTTCACCGGGGGTGACTGCTGGAGATACTCCCTGTTGCTCTTCCACTGCAGTCTGCCCAATATGCCTCTCCCATCGATCAAACACACTTGTGTCCATCTTCTTCAAGTAGTGGAGAGGGAAACCTTTGCTCATGTCAAACTTGTCTCCATTTAGCTGGTTTAGATATAGACTTATGATGCGGCCAAAACTCGGAGTGCCCAAGGTGTCCTTGATCTTCTCGAACAACAACTCCCCCCAGTTGAACCTCTTTCGGCAGACAACAGCTATCAGGATCTTGAACATATCTCCTGAGATATGGTCATGAGAGCCCGGCTTGCAGATGAGCACCTTTCCAATAATGTCAGACAGGAGCTTCCCTTCTTCATTCATATCCTTTCTCTTTATTGACCGAGTTCCTCGTGGGAGACCGCAGAATAAGAGAGTTCTGGTTTTGTCCTCGTCCTCCAGATAGTCCTCATGCTCCGAGCTAGAAAGCTGCAGGTAGCGAGTCAGCTTGCTGGCAGACAGCTTGACCTTTGCCCCAGCCACCTTGCTTTTGATTAGTGAGTCGCCATTTCGGAGTCTTGCGGTGGCGAAGAACTCCAGTACCTCTTTGTCCAAGATTTTGCAAGGGTGCTCCAGAATGAATGTTAGCCCAGCCTCTTCCAGCATCAGAATGATGTTGAGGAATTCGTCCGAGGCGTGAGAGAACCCAGTCCAAACAAGCTCGCAACCAGTGACCAACCCAGCAGTTGTCCTTGGAGCCATTGTAGATCTAGAGAGAGAAGCCCTACTCTAAGCGTTAATGAACATTCAAAAAGAAAGCGTCACTAGTGAGAGCGTCCATGTACGGGTGAGGAAGAGGTTACCTAAGGGCATATACGGAAGTGAATTGGTGAGCTTCCTGCGAGAACTCTTCCTCGAGCGTCCTTTGGGAAGACCTTCGGTGGATAGGAGAGTTTCCTGTGGGGTTCGGCCTTGCTAGAACCTTGCGAGAACCTTCTCGATTTGACGATGGACCTTGCGAGAACCTTGCGGTCACAGAGACACTTCGCGATTCGACGAGAACCTTGCGAGAACTTACGGGAAGAAGATGGAGAGCAGGATTCGTGTAGAGATGAGCTTCCTGCAGGGTTCGGTGGGAATCAACGGGAGTTTGCAAAGGCGGTGCGACGAGCTTCCTGCTGGTCGGCGGAAGACACCTTGCGATTTGGCGAGTTGTCTGCGAAGGTCGGCGGGATGAGCTTCTTTGGCGGGATTCTTAAGGAAGGTGAAGGGTCGACGAGCTTCTTCGGCGGGATTCGGCGGGATTCTTCGACGGGATTCTTAAGTATAAAAATGAAATTGAAGGGTTTTCTTTACTAAGTATAAAAATGATACCAAGATTCCGAGTATATAATGGGTCGGCGGGATTTGTCTAATCCGAAGTTGAAAGGTTTCTCTACTGGGAATTTTCACGTTAGAAAGCATTGCAACATTTTCGAATTCTTCTGATGTCAAGTCAATATAAGAACGATAAATACATATTTATTGTAAAGACAATCTATTTGGATTTGAGCGAGGCTTCTCCAAACACTTCTTGATGTCAATTGTGAGTTGTCGAGATTCACAATGACATATCTTCATTAACTTTTTATTGATGTATAAAGGTTTGCATATATCGAGTTAACATATCCTTAGATGTGCATACATACACTAATATACAAAGATGTATCTATATATAAGGATATATATATAGGTAATTATCAATTGAAAACGACTCAAGTCTTGGAACTGATCATGAGTACCTGGGATTTTGAGAGTCATCGTTTAAGTCCCACAGGTAGAACATATTAGAAGCTCAATGTGAGAATGCTCAAGTAGATATCACATCTGTTATTGCAGACACTTGTTCCAATTTAGTCTTGAGCCACCTACTGTCTAGTTCGCATCATATTCACGGGAACCTAGACTACCCTGCAAGAAAGAATTACTTTTCCTTAGGAACCCAAATCATATTGGGTCCTAGGTTCCTGTTAGCATAAGCACGCAACAGCCTTCCTTCAGAAAACCTGTCTGGAAGACTAACTCTGTCCCGAGAATGTGGATAAGCCCTTGTCGTGGGCACAGAGGGGTTGTGCCAACAGTCGATGGCGAAGTGCCCCACTTTGCCGCAGCCCAACATGGGTGAATGTTGTATCGCCGTTTCCGACCTGATCTAGTGACTGATGTAGTCACGGTCCTAGGTCTAAACGGGATATGGCATGATCTTGTCACAAAAATTCCTCTTCCATCGTGACACGTGGAAGGGTGGAAAGAATGCATGTTGTGAGCGTTATGAGGCCGAGAAGGTGGTGCCATTCTTTTAGGCATCTCCCTTACTGAGGCCCCATGGAGACTGACATCATGACTTCTATCCTCTCTATCACGTGTCCTCGAGTGGTGAGAAGTCTTCTGTGAGCTGGGACATGCAGATCCACACTGTGTTGAGGCAGTGGCAGTGAATACAAAGGGCTCAGAATGAGCCTTAGGTATTCTCTCGTGGGTGGCCATGCCGGCCCTTGCACTCCGGGTGTCTCCACATGGGGACAGATCACCCTTGCAGTGACCACGACTATGCATGTGGTCATACCTGAAGGCATGATGAGTTGCCTTCCTGCTTGGAGTGGGGGGTCGGAATACCGTTTCCCCATTTCTCCACGATTTGATAATCCGGGAGATCCACCCGTTTTCTTGCTTTCTCTTAATGGCATCAACCTTGGAGAAGTTTGATACTATTCTTTTCTCATTCTCTAGACTACTCTCTAGAGCTGAGATCTTAGAGTCCTTGGCCTTGTTGGACGCCAATTGGAGAACCAACAAGATCTTCAATCGAGCAATCTCTTGAGCTTGCTCCTCAGCAAGTAGGTTGCTTGACTGAAGGGCTCTCTTCAGGGAATCAGCATTTTCTGAAGGAGGGCAGTTCCTGTCTTCAGAAATTTCAAGAGATACGGGGCAGGATGAAGAAGATACCTGCTCTTCTGTGTTATTGTCATTAGATCCAGTGACCATTGTTTCATCCACATCAGAGCTGCTTTCCTCACTGTCCTCTTCAGTCTCTGACACGGACACTGGAGCTCTGATGCAATCCGAGGGATCCTTGCCTTCATCTTCAGAAGTGAGGACCCCCACATACGCTTCATCCTCTGATTGACAGCATATTCCAGCTTTCTCTGACCCCCCCATCAGCTCTGAGATCATCATCCACAGAGATTTAGCCGTTCTACATTTTTCCAATCTAGAGCGAGAGGCTCCAGACCAGATATCCATGATAATTTGACGAATCCTCTCGTCCAAGTGAAATAGTGATAGTTTTGTCTCTGACATCTCAGCAATGCCCATGGGCACTTGGATCCCAGAGTCGGAGGTCTTCATGGGAATAAACGGACCCTCTTCCAGGATGAAGGATGCTCGAGGATTGATAGCATCAAGGTGAAATGACACTCTCATTCTCCAGATGGGATAATAATCCTTTGTGCATGCGGGGAGTTTGAGTGGCGGTATCTCCTAATCCAGCTCCATTCTTCTGACACTGGTGGCAGGATTCTACTCAAGGTGTTAACCTTTTTGATGAGGAACATCGCTTTGATACCACTTGAAAGTCCACCTAGTGTCAACTATGTGCACCTATGGGGGGGGGGGAATAGGTGACGTGTAGCGCTTTTGCGGATTTTACGAATGTACCTGCACAATAAAAATAGAAATCACAGCACACAGAATACACAGGCAATTTATAGTGGTTACCCGACTTGGGTAAATCCACTTTTCCCCTTCGACCTATCTCCCAACAAGGGACAACTCGGTCTCTTCTTCAACAGGATTGAAATCCAATCCCTACACTATCGGAAGGAACCCTTCCACACGTGAGAGTCAACACTCCCACAAAACGGGTTGCACCCAACCCTTACAACACGGAACAAAAGTTCCTTTACAACAAAAGTGAATATAGAATGTACACGAGATACAAACTTCTTTTGGAGACTACGGTGTTCCTCATCGTTCGACGACGTGTTCGTGAAGTCAACGAAAAGTCTACAACCTTGGTCTCTCTTGGAGAGGATCTCCCCGGAACCGGCGGCGGCAACACGAGCGGCGGCTAGCTTCGGGATCAGCGGCTATGATGATGAACGGCTGCTGAAAATAGAGATCCAATCTTCTTAGCGAAGCAAGCTAGGTCTACCAACGGTCACACGAGGATCGGTCGTCTCGATCGATTCAGATGGGAAGTTTATTCCGATCAACAAATCGAGAGACAAGGGATCTCTGGATAGACGCGTGAGACTCAAGCTTAGCTAAGCTTCTGTCGCCGGAGATCGGGAAGAAAATCGATCAGCAGCGGCGACCAACTTGCCCGAGCGCGACGGCGGCGGTGGAGAGGAATCGCGATTTTAGGATTACGTCACGGCTCGGTTTCTTTCTATGTATTTTACTGTTCAAAATACCCATGTATTTATACACCGTAGACCCATACAATATGATCGTTGTGGGTCCCACACGTATAACCCCGAAATCCGGTTCAAACTAGTCCAGCGGCAGAATCCGGTCCAGCAGCATCCCAAGAAATCGCTAAGTGAAAATCGGCGAGAATCGCAGGTGATTCTCGACGAATCGGCGAGAATCACCAAGTGATTCTCGATGATTCGTCGAGAATCGCTAGTGATTCTCGACGATTCGTCGAGAATCGCTAGTGATTCTCGCCGAATCACTTATTGATTCTCCACGATTTTCACTTGGTATTCATGATCTGCTTAACCACTGGTTCGGCGAGAATCACTAGTGATTCTCGCCGAATCTTACTTGGCACCGTTTTGAGGTAGCCTGAAGGAGTCGGCGAGAATCACTAATGATTCTCGTCGATTCGGCGAGAATCACTAGTGATTCTTGCCGAATCGGCGAGAATCACTTGGTGATTCTCGTCGAATTTTCCTTGGACGATTTTTCGTCTTTCCACCCAGGAGCTGCTCCTTGACCCATCCATGCTGCTTGTCTTCTCTTGCATATGAACGGCCCTGTACTTGAAAGTAAGTGCACTCCAATAGAGAGAGTACACGTAGGCCAACACACTGATCTGCTCAACGAGGGATTACGTCGTGCAGACCCGTGTATATTGACCTACTGCACCCTGACATTAGTGTGCACTTAGCGTGGAGGAACTGCAAGCACAACTTAAGAGGATTCATCAAATACATTGTGAATTCATCTTAGCTTGACAGGCGGCTTTCTCAAATCCAGGTAATTGTGGATACAGTACCCAACAGACATTTAAAATAATTTGAAATAATTAAAGTTCTTTATTTTCACTTAAATTTTAGGACTTAAGGTTTACGCCTGGTTAACGACGCGTAGGACCACAAATCGATGTGTGGGCCTTATTTTCGTTATCCATATGCTAGCTAGCCGAGAGGCCGTGCGTATGGACAGATCACCCCGGGGTAAAGAGAGTTGCGTGCATACCCTCGAGAGAGGACAAGCATAATTCTACTGGATTGTGTTCCCCACCTAATAACGGGTTCTTAGCGTAAAGCGGGCATTAAGAGGAATCCTTCGTCGGACTAACTTTCGGTCGAATAGTCTTAGCGTTCAGGTGAGCAATATTCCTAGAGATAAGTGCGCTCACATTTATGGAACTTCCACGGCCAAGTTGCCTTTTATTAATTTAAAAACTAAGTTCAATAATTATTAAAAGTTATTTTCGTCTTAATTCGATTCGGTGCCGAGCGTTAACCCTTCGTCGAATTTTCTAAAATCGTTTTCGTACTTTCTTTTCTTTCCATCTTTAGTTAATTAAAATCTCTGCGTTACTTTCTGTAAAATAATTGTCCTCCTGGAGGAGTAAGAATAATCAACCCGACCCCGAGAACAATACGACCTCAGTATTCCCCTGAATATCGAGTACTACGTGTGATAGGTGCACGTGCCTACTTTAGCAAGCCCCCGACGTACAATTAATCGAACCAACCATCCACATAAGAGTCTGTTCGCGGGCCATCAGGTATCATAGGACAAGATCTAAGGTGCGCTTAAGATATCTCAAGATTCTTTTAACAGCAGTTTATTGATATTCTTTAGGGAAGGCAAGATACCTAGCACAGACACATGTTGTATATATAATGTAAGGCCTACTTGCAGTGAGGTAGAGAAGGGAGCCAACTATACCCTTATACACTTGACAACAAACTTAGTCATATAAGATTTCCCATTGTGAAGCACATAACACTTACTAACAAAGATTCTGAGATAACCCTGTTTGGTTTTTTGCTTTCCAATATCTCATATGGAGTCTTTTTGTGACTCTTGGTGATAGAGGCCCTATTTAGGACATGAAATGTAGTATTCACTACCTAAGCCCAGAAATATTCAGTGAGAGATGTATCGCTCAACAAAGTTCTTCCAGCCTCTATGAGAGTCCTATTTTTCCTCTCAATAATCCCATTTTGCTGGGTAGTTCTTGGAGAAGAAAAATCTTGATGAATCCCTTGTTCTTATAACAGCCCAAAGTGCAGAAACAGGAAATTTTGGGTGACACGGCCTGTGACACGGGCGTGTCCCAGGGCGTGTCAGTTGACACGGCCTGCGACACAGGCGTGTCACAGGGCGTGTCGAGGTTGTGTCGACGATTGGGCTTTGTCTCGACGATTTTTGCTCTCGGCGATGCGTCGAGAGGAGGAACACGGCCCAGGACACGGGCGTGTCCAAGGCCGTGTCGTATGCTCGACGATTTTCACTCGACGATCGTCGAGTGTCGAGACGTGAGTGTTGAGTGTTGAACACGGCCTGTGACACGAGCGTGTCACAGGGCATGTCAAATCAGGCGACGAACTCAGCCCGCCGAAGGTTTCGACAGGGTGTGTCTTTGTGCCGTGTCTGGGCACACGGCCTGGGACACGGGCGTGTCACAGGCCGTGTGAAGTCTCGGGATGATTTGGGATTTTTTTTCCCCAGGTACACGGCCACAAACACGGGCGTGTCTGAAGGCGTGTTGGTGACACGGCCTAAGACACGGGTGTGTCCCGTGGGCGTGTCACTGGTTTGGATAAGTCGGTTGACCACCGCTTGAGGCACACGGCCTGGCACACGGCCGTGTCAGAGGCCGTGTCAGGTCAAAATATGTGTTTTTGGCAGAATTGTGGCCGTCCATTCCTTCAGTCTAGATACAAGGGCTGAAGCTTCTTCTTCTTTTTCCTTAAGGGCCGAAATCAGAGAAAGACTTCTCATTTCTTTGGCCTTGAACTTTCTTCAAGTGAAGAGAGAAAGAGAGAGAGAAAGGAGGAGGAAGAAGGAAAGGGGGCTGCTGCTGGTGGTGCTGCGGTTTACCGACGAGAGATCCGAAGCCAGCGTTGCGGAGGAGACGATCTTGCGAGTCTTGCAAGCTAGCTTTGAGGCCATGGCACCGAAGCGGTCGTCAAGGGTAACGACTTTTCTTCCTAGCCATGTGAAGGCTTCTTTTTTTGGCATATCTTGTGATTTCCCCCACCAAGAGGTGGCTGATTTTGGGAATCTTTGGGTGGATGCTTGACATCCCCTTTGTTAGCATATAGATCCGGAAATGGAGTACGGAATAGGCATGTTGTGTGAAGCCCATCTGGACAGGTTGGTCTGGATTGGTGATGTTGCATACGAACCGGAGAAGACTCCATGATAAACGTGTAGTGTAAGGAGTCTACGGGTTATGCCTGCGAAAAGGAGTAGCAGGAAGTACTGGGGTGGTAGCCCAGGAAAATAGCCATGTGATGGTTTTGGGTCCAACCTGTGAATGAGGCACATGAAGTACTGGTCGGACCAGGAAAGGCCCTTTTGTGATGCTTGATGTCATAGGGTGTCCACCTGTGAAGCGAGTAACAGGAAGTACTGGCAGGTTAGCTAGAAAAGACCACTGACATTTGTGCTTGTGCGGTGTCCACCTGTGGAGAGAGTCACAGGAAGTACTGGTGTGCCCAGGAAAGACCCGCTGTTGTTGTGAGGAAATGGGTATAGTGAAATACCCAGGCTTGAATGCCAAGAATAGGATTGGTGAGACCGACCCGCGCCTTTGATATAGCCATGAGTACGCTATACTCGGAGAAGGCAAGGCGATTTGAGCAACGGGGGGTGGAGGATCCGACCTGCGCTATGTCCGTCTGACATGAGACCAAAAAGTGCGGTCTGTTGGAGCGCATAGCAAGAGTCTTCGGCCTGCGCGCCATGACACAACGGAGGGCTACGGGCCATCCCGGTGTCCGAAGACTAACTCTGGCTGCACGCCATGGAGTAAATGCTCAAGAGATTTATCGTTGGGTGATAACCCTGATACGGTGGTGGGCAAGAGGTTGCCAGAACACCAAGAATGTGCCCTGAGTGCACGGACCGTTGGGCCGGGCGGTGAACGGTTGTGATGGCTTGTGTGCGTGAAAGCACCTTTTGATGATATAGCTTGCCATACTTGTGATATGATATGCCTGCAGGGAAAAATACCGCTGCCCCGAGAGAGGGGTGGGGTCGTTATAATTTGGTCAGCTGAACGCTGACCGTTGCTTTTGTTTGCCACCGGTGGGTGGATTATCCCTTTCCAGGTACGGGAGAACCGAGCGGGACGCATAGAGGTTGATGCTCCTACTGGTGTTGCTGCTACTGCTGTTAGCCCTCGAAGGCTAAATATGTTCTTTTGAGTGTTTTCTTTTATTGTGGCCGGCCTGCGCGCCAATCTGTTTTAGGCCACTGTGTGAAAGCCATGTAAGGCCATAAGGCCAACTCTTTGAATATATTGTAAGACATTCCTATACTGTATAAAATGTGGAGTTTTATGTTTGGACATTCATGAGGAGTTCCAGTTGTAGTCTAGGCTTCCGCTAGAATGCTTTGTGATAGGTGCGATGCGCTACTCTAGTATCATCCTGTACCTTCACCGACTGTTTTGTGATATATCCTGTGGGGCCCCGGCCGGACCTTCTAGAATATATCATATGAATGGATGGGGTTGTTACATTTTTGGTATCGGTCGTCTTGGTATTTCCCTCTCGAAGTCGTGGCCGACTTCTTTTGTGGGGTGGCGAGCACGTGTTTGTGCACACCAAAGTCTACGAATGAACTCCTGAATGTCCATGATAGGAATGCAACTTGCTATGTTTGAGGAACCTGCATGTTCCTATTTTGTGTTGTTTGCTTGGGAACGACCGCTAATGTGTGTGTCTTGTCCACCTTTAGGTGACACGGAGTGGAGCTGGGCCGTCTGAGCCCCAGCGTTCTGATGAAAGTACGGCACCAGCCACGGTGCCTACACCTCCACCGTCTGCGGAACATGTCCGTTTAGTTGCGGAGGCCTTATTTACCATGATCCAAGGCCAGCCATTTAGGCAGGAGCAAGCGGCTGTGAGGCCAGAACAGGTGGTGGCAAGGCCTGAACCTGTTATGGATGTGGTTCCTCGAGCGGCTGAGAAGCAGCTAACGCGGTTTATGAGTTTCAATCCGCCTACGTTCTCGGGAGCGGGAACCCCGACGCAGGCTGAGGATTGGTTATCGCGCGTCAAGCGAGTAATGACGGCGATAGGAACGGCGGAGCATCAGAAAGTTACCTTAGCCACCTTCTTGCTTGAAGGAGAAGCGCGTTTATGGTGGGATGAGATGGAGTTGCATCATTTGGCGGGTCGTCCGTTAACCCAAGTATCGATGGAAGAATTCTCCCGGCTCTTCCTAGCAAAGCACCTTCCTGTGGCTCAACGGATAGCCATGGAAAATGAATTCCAACGGTTGACTCAAGGTGATGGCAGTGTTGACGCGTACCTGCATGAATTTACTCGCTTGGGGCGGTATGCGGGTTCGATTCTTGCTGATGAGCAGAGGAAGACTAATCGGTTCTATGAAGGACTGAGGGACGAGCTGAGGTTCCTTGTGTCCAGTTCTGTGAACCAAGGTTTCCAAGCATTGGTTGACACCGCGACCGCGTTGGAAAAGGACATGAAGAGGGTGCAAGGGAAGAGAGCTTTGGCTGGGTCGCAACCGGAGTGGAAGGCACCCCGATCAGGAAAACCATTTTATAAGAAGAGATGGGGTAAGAAGTCCAAGCCTAGTGGACAAGCTCCTTCATCAGTTGCAACAGGAGCAATATCAGGGGCAACCTCCAAGCCAGACACTCGTACCTGCTTCAATTGTGGTAGGATGGGGCATATTGCGCGAGATTGTCGGATGCCGCCAAAGAGTGAAAAGAAGGCGGGAGCATCTTATGCGGAAAAAGGAAAGGCGGTGGTGGATTGTTCTGCCTCGCAGGCGCAACCCCGAGTCTACAATCTTGGCCTGCAAGAGGCCATCAAGCAGAGTGACGTTGTCACAGGTATGAGTTAGTTTTGCATATGCTATTGTTTGTATGCTTAGCTTCGTCCCCTATGTTTGTGGTTTGTGTGTGTGACATGTTTGTCATAGGCTTTGTAATGATTCGGGACACGCTGGCGCGAGCACTGTTTGATACAGGTGCATCGCATTCTTTTCTATCTCGTGAGTTTCTTACGCGGCTTGGGATACCCAGTCGTGCAAAGACAGATAGCGTCAGAGTGGTGTTGCCGAATGGTTGTTGGATACTTGCGGATCAAGCTTGCGATGTCGCAGTTCAGTTAGGAAGTCGGGATTTTTATTTAACCGCATTTGTTTTGCCAATATCGGAATTCGATGTGATTTTTGGGATGGATTTGCTTGCGGAGCAGCATGCTATGATTGATTGCCAGTCCAAAGAAATCACGTTGGGCCAGAATACCGAACAGAAGACCAAGTTCGCGGGTATGCGAGGAGTGGGCGGGACGTTGATGTCTGCACTCCAGGTAGTCAAAGCTGTTCGGAAGGGTGCGGAGTGTTACTTTGCACTAATTCAGGCTGTGGAGCCTAAGGCCACTTTGTGCGAGGTTCCGATTGTGGCAGAATTTACAGATGTGTTTCCCACGGATCTCCCTAGGCTACCACCCCAGTGGGAGATTGACTTCACAATTGAGTTGGTGCCAGGTGCGAAACCAGTGGCCCGCTCGCCATATCGCGTTGCGCCTAAAGAGGTGGCTGAGTTGAAGGTTCAACTACAAGAAATGCTAGAGCAAGGTTATATCCGCCCAAGTATGTCACCTTGGAGCGCGCCTGTGCTTTTTGTAAAGAAGAAAGATGGTGGGTTACGGTTGTGTATCGATTACCGTGAACTGAATAAGCTGACCGAGAAGAATAAGTATCCTATACCTCGGATTGATGAATTATTTGATCAGCTGGTGGGCTCGACCATCTATTCGAAGTTGGTCCTGAAGTTTGGTTATTACCAGTTAAGAATTCGGGAAGGTGACATTCCCAAAACCGCATTTGGAACGCGTTATGGGCACTATGAGTTCACAGTCATGCCCTTTGGATTGTGCAATGCGCCTTCGGTTTTTATGGATCTGATGCACCGTATTTTTCGTGAGTACCTGGATCTGTTTGTGATAGTGTTCATTGATGATATCCTGGTATACTCGAAGTCCGAAGCTGAGCATAAGATTCACTTGCGGTTAGTGTTGAACACGTTGAGGCAAAATCAGCTATATGCCAAGTTCTCGAAGTGCGAGTTTTGGCTATCGTCAGTGGCATTTTTGGGCCATGTGGTGAGTGGAGCGGGCATTGCAGTGGATCCAGCGAAGATAAGAGCCATACAAGATTGGCCAATGTTGTCTTCCGTGGCCGAAGTCAGGAGTTTCCTTGGACTTGCGGGCTACTATAGAAGATTTGTGGAAAACTTCTCGCGGATCGCTTTGCCGCTAACCACACTGACGCGAAAAGATCAGAAGTTCGTTTAGATGCCAGAGTGCGCACGAGCTTTTGAAGAGCTGAAGGTTCGATTGACCACGGCGCCGGTGTTGTCTTCGCCATGTGGAACTGATGGATTTGTAATTTATAGCGATTCCTCAGGGAGCGGCTTAGGCTGCGTTCTTCTGCAGAGCGGGAAGGTGATTGCTTATGGCTCACACCAGCTGAAGGTGCACGAGCGAAACTATCCCGTCCATGATTTGGAACTAGCGGCGGTGATTTTTGCACTCAAGTTGTGGAGACACTACCTTTATGGCGTGAAGGTGGAGATCTATACCGATCATAAGAGCCTAAAGTATCTTTTTGAGCAGAAAGATTTGAACATGCGACAACGAAGGTGGTTGGAGTTCCTTGGGGACTACACTTTCGAGATTCACTATACGCCCGGGAAGGGGAATGTTGTCGCAGATGCCTTGAGTCGGCAGGTTCCGGCTAGAGCAAATTGGTTACAAAGGCATGATGAACGTCTTATCCAGGAACTGGAAGCATTAGAGATCTATTGTGTTGACAAGAATTCCACTGCCATTGCATGTTTGAACTGGACCGAGGTGCAATGTGACCTTGCGGACCGAGTTCGACGTGCAACGGAGTTGGATGACGATCTCTTGCGCTATGTGAATGAAGGGCTAGAGGGCAAATTTACCTGGAATGACGGTCTTTTGCGAAAAGAGGGCCGGTTGTGCGTCCCAAATGTGGGGAAACTGAGGGAAGAACTGATGTATGACGCACATTATACCAAGTATTCCATTCACCCCGGGAGCACAAAGATGTTCAACGATATGAAGAAGCTTTTCTGGTGGCCAGGGATCAAGAAAGATGTTGCCCTTTATGTATCCAAATGCCAAACATGTGCGATGGTGAAGGCGGAATGCCAAAAGCCGGGCGGTTATTTGAAGTCACTGCCGATCCCAGTGTGGAAATTTGATGATATTTCCATGGATTTTGTGCATGGATTGCCAAGATCGCAGCGAGGAAATGATTCCATTTGGGTGATAGTTGACCGGCTAACAAAAGTAGCACATTTTCTCCCGAACAGGCGGGATGATTCGGTTGAAAGTTTGGCAAAGTTATATGTTGATCAGATTGTGCGGCTTCACGGTGTTCCTCGGAGCATCATAAGTGATCGAGATGGGCGGTTCACGTCAAATGATTGGAGGCTAGTTCACCGACTGTTGGGCACGAAGTTGACTTTCAGTACGGCCTTTCATCCCCAAACGGATGGCCAGACTGAACGTACCAACATAACAATGGAGGACATGCTCCGAATGTGCGCCCTTGACTTCGGAAAGAGATGGGAAGATCATCTCTATATGGTCGAGTTTGCATATAATAACAACTACCAGGCAAGCATTGGGATGGCACCATATGAAGCTCTATATGGAAGGAAGTGTCGTACTCCCTTGGCTTGGATAGAAATGGGTGAAGCCCGGGTTGTTAAACCAAATGAGGTGGATGAAGCAAACTCAACTATTCGGACTATTCGAGAGAGATTACTGATTACTCAAGATCGACAAGCGAAGTACTACAACGCCAAGCACCGGAATGTAGAGTTTGCGGTTGGCGATTGGGTCTACTTGAAGATCAAGCCATTCAAAGGTGTCTCCAGGATTCGACGATTGAAAAAGTTGAGTCCAAGATATTTGGGTCCTTTTGAAGTGGTTGAGCGAATTGGCGAAGCGGCTTATATGCTAGCTCTGTCGGCGGACTTGGGTGGGTTACATGATGTCTTTCACATCTCGGTGCTTCGGAAGGCCGTGAAAGATCCAGCTCAAGTGATCGCGGAGGATGGTGTGCCGGTGGAGTATGGGCTAACAACGAGAGTTAGACCCATTCAGATCGAAGATCGAGCCGAGAAACAGTTGCGGAACAAGACAGTCGGTATGGTAAAAGTCTGATGGGACAACTGCGGCCGTGAAGAGCTGACATGGGAACGCGAGCAGACCATGCGAGCAGAGTTCCCGGAGCTGTTTGTGTAATCTGTAGCGAGAATGTTGTAACATCAAATTTTATATGTTGTAACATTTTTCTTGCTGGTTTCTGTTGCTTTCCTGTCTCTAAATTTCGAGGACGAAATTTCTTGTAGGAGGGGAGGATTGTAACAGCCCAAAGTGTAGAAACAGGAAATTTTGGGTGACACGGCCTGTGACACAGGCGTGTCCCAGGGCGTGTCAGTTGACACGGCCTGCGACACGTGCGTGTCGCAGGGCGTGTCGAGGTTGTGTCGACGATTGGGCTTTGTCTCGACGATTTTTGCTCTCGGCGATGCGTCGAGAGGAGGCACACGGCCCAGGGCACGGGCGTGTCCAAGGCCGTGTCGCATGCTCGACGATTTTCACTCGACGTTCGTCGAGTGTCGAGACGTGAGTGTTGAGTGTTGAACACGGCCTGTGACACGGGCGTGTCACAGGGTGTGTCAAATCAGGCGACGAACTCAGCCCGCCGAAGGTTTCGACAGGGCGTGTCTTTGTGCCGTGTCTAGGCACACGGCCTGGGACACGGGCGTGTCACAGGCCGTGTGAAGTCTCGGGATGATTTGGGATTTTTTTTCCCCAGGTACACGGCCACAGACACGGGCGTGTCTGAAGGCGTGTTGGTGACACGGCCCATGACACGGGTGTGTCCCGTGGGTGTGTCACTGGTTTGGATAAGTCGGTTGACCACCGCTTGAAGCACACGGCCTGGCACACGGCCGTGTCAGAGGCCGTGTCGGGTCAAAATATGTGTTTTTGGCAGAATCGTGGCCGTCCATTCCTTCAGTCTAGATCCAAGGGCTGAAGCTTCTTCTTCTTTTTCCTTAAGGGCCGAAATCAGAGAAAGACTTCTCATTTCTTTGGCCTTGAACTTTCTTCAAGTGAAGAGAGAAAGAGAGAGAAAGGAGGAGGAATAAGGAAAGGGGGCTGCTGCTGGTGGTGCTGCGGTTTACCGACGAGAGATCCGAAGCCAGCATTGTGGAGGAGACGATCTTGCGAGTCTTGCAAGCTAGCTTTGAGTCCATGGCACCGAAGCGGTCGTCAAGGGTAACGACTTTTCTTCCTAGCCATGTGAAGGCTTCTTTTTTTGGCATATCTTGTGATTTCCCCCACCAAGAGGTGGCTGATTTTGGAAATCTTTGGGTGGATGCTTGACATCCCCTTTGTTAGCATATAGATCCGGAAATGGAGTACGGAATAGGCTTGCTGTGTGAAGCCCATCTGGACAGGTTGGTCTGGATTGGTGATGTTGCATACGAACCGGAGAAGACTCCATGATAAACGTGTAGTGTAAGGAGTCTACGGGTTATGCCTGCGAAAAGGAGTAGCAGGAAGTACTGGGGTGGTAGCCCAGGAAAATAGCCATGTGATGGTTTTGGGTCCAACCTGTGAATGAGGCACAGGAAGTACTGGTGGGACCAGGAAAGGCCCTTTTGTGATGCTTGATGTCATAGGGTGTCCACCTGTGAAGCGAGTAACAGGAAGTACTGGCAGGATAGCTAGGAAAGACCCCTGACATTTGTGCTTGTGCGGTGTCCACCTGTGGAGAGAGTCACAGGAAGTACTGGTGTGCCTAGGAAAGACCCGCTGTTGCTGTGAGGAAATGGGTATAGTAAAATACCCAGGCTTTAATGCCAAGAACAGGATTGGTGAGACCGACACGCGCCTTTGATATAGCCATGAGTACGCTGTACTCGGAGAAGGCAAGGCGATTTGAGCAACGGGGGGTGGAGGATCCGACCTGCGCTATGTCCGTCTGACGTGATACCAAAAAGTGCGGTCTGTTGGAGCGCATAGAAAGAGTCTTCGGCCTGCGCGCCATGACACAACGGGGCGCTACGGGCCATCCCGGTGTCCGAAGACTAACTCCGGCTGCACGCCATGGAGTAAATGCTCAAGAGATTTACCGTTGGGTGATAACCGTGATACGGTGGTGGGCAAGAGGTTGCCAGAACACCAAGAATGTGCCCTGAGTGCACGGACCGTTGGGCCGGGCGGCGAACGGTTGTGATGGCTTGTGTGCGTGAAAGTACCTTTTGATGATATAGCTTGCCATACTTGTGATATGATATGCCTGGAGGGAAAAATACCGCTGCCCCGAGAGAGGGGTGGGGTCGTTATAATTTGGTCAGCTGAACGCTGACCGTTGCTTTTGTTTCCCACCGGTGGGTGGATTATCCCTTTCCAGGTACGGGAGAACCGAGCGGGACGCATAGAGGTTGATGCTCCTGCTGGTGTTGCTGCTGCTGTTGTTAGCCCTCGAAGGCTAAATATGTTCTTTTGAGTGTTTTCTTTTATTTTGGCCGGCCTGCGCGCCAATCTGTTTTAGGCCACTGTGTGAAAGCCATGTAAGGCCATAAGGCCAACTCTTTGTATATGTTGTAAGACATTCCTATACTGTATAAAATGTGTAGTTTTATGTTTGGACATTCATGAGGAGTTCCAGTTGTAGTCTAGGCTTCCGCTAGAATGCTTTGTGATAGGTACGATGCGCTACTCTGGTATCATCATGTACCTTCACCGACTGTTTTGTGATATATCCTGTGGGGCCCCGGCCGGACCTTCTAGAATATATCATATGAACGGATGGGGTTGTTACATTTTTGGTATCGGTTGTCTTGGTCTTTCCCTCTCGAAGTCGTGGCCGACTTCTTTTGTGGGGTGGCGAGCACGTGTTTGTGCACACCAAAGTCTACGAATAAACTCCTGAATGTCTATGATAGGAATGCAACTTGCTATGTTTGAGGAACCTGCGTGTTCCTATTTTGTGTTGTTTGCTTGGGAACGACCGCTAATGTGTGTGTCTTGTCCACCTTTAGGTGACACGGAGTGGAGCTGGGCCGTCTGAACCCCAGCGTTCTGATGAAAGTACGGCACCAGCCGCGGTGCCTACACCTCCACCGTCTGCGGAACATGTCCGTTTAGTTGCGGAGGCCTTATTTACCATAATCCAAGGCCAGCCATTTAGGCAGGATCAAGCGGCTGTGAGGCCAGAACAGGTGGTGGCAAGGCCTGAACCTGTTATGTATGTGGTTCCTCGAGCGGCTGAGAAGCAGCTAACGCGGTTTATGAGTTTCCATCCGCCTACGTTCTCGGGAGCGGGAACCCCGACGCAGGCTGAGGATTGGTTATCGCGCGTCAAGCGAGTAATGACGGCGATAGGAACGGCGGAGCATCATAAAGTTACCTTATCCACCTTCTTGCTTGAAGGAGAAGTGCGTTTATGGTGGGATGAGATGGAGTTGCATCATTTGGCGGGTCGTCCGTTAACCCAAGTATCGATGGAAGAATTCTCCCGGCTCTTCCTAGCGAAGCACCTTCCGGTGGCTCAACGGATAGCCATGGAAAATGAATTCCAATGGTTGACTCAAGGTGATGGCAGTGTTGACGCGTCCCTACATGAATTTACTCGCTTGGGGCGGTATGCGGGTTCGATTCTTGCTGATGAGCAGAGGAAGACTAATCGGTTCTATGAAGGACTGAGGGACGAGCTGAGGTTCCTTGTGTCCAGTTCTGTGAACCAAGGTTTCCAAGCATTGGTTGACACCGCGACCGCGTTGGAAAAGGACATGAAGAGGGTGCAAGGGAAGAGAGCTTTGGCTGGGTCGCAACCGGAGTGGAAGGCGCCCCGATCAGGAAAACCATTTTATAAGAAGAGATGGGGTAAGAAGTCCAAGCCTAGTGGACAAGCTCCTTCATCAGTTGCAACGGGAGAAAAATCAGGGGCAACCTCCAAGCCAGACACTCGTACCTGCTTCAATTGTGGTAGGATGGGGCATATTGCGCGAGATTGTCGGATGCTGCCAAAGAGTGAAAAGAAGGCGGGAGCATCTTATGCGGAAAAAGTAAAGTCGGTGGTGGATTCTTCTGCCTCGCAGGCGCAACCCCGAGTCTACAATCTTGGCCTGCAAGAGGCCATCAAGCAGAGTGACGTTGTCACAGGTATGAGTTAGTTTTGCATATGCTATTGTTTGTATGCTTAGATTCGTCCCCTATGTTTGTGGTTTGTGTGTGTGACATGTTTGTCATAGGCTTTGTAATGATTCGGGACACGCTGGCGCGAACACTGTTTGATACAGGTGCATCGCATTCTTTTCTGTCTCGTGAGTTTCTTACGCGGCTTGGGATACCTAGTCGTGCAAAGACAGATAGCGTCAGAGTGGTGTTGCCGAATGGTTGTTGGATACTTGCGGATCAAGCTTGCGATGTGGCGGTTCAGTTAGGAAGTCGGGATTTTTATTTAACCGCATTTGTTTTGCCAATATCGGAATTCGATGTGATTTTTGGGATGGATTGGCTTGCGGAGCAGCATGCTATGATTGATTGCCAGTCCAAAGAAATCATGTTGGGCCAGAATACCGAACAGAAGACCAAGTTCGCGGGTATGCGAGGAGTGGGCGGGACGTTGATGTCTGCACTCCAGGTAGTCAAAGCTGTTCGGAAGGGTGCGGAGTGTTACTTTGCACTAATTCAGGCTGTGGAGCCTAAGGCCACTTTGTTCGAGGTTCCGATTGTGGCAGAATTTACAGATGTGTTTCCCACGGATCTCCCTGGGCTACCACCCCAGCGGGAGATTGACTTCACAATTGAGTTGGTGCCAGGTGCGAAACCAGTGGCCCGCTCGCCATATCGCGTTGCGCCTAAAGAGATGGCTGAGTTGAAGGTTCAACTACAAGAAATGCTAGAGCAAGGTTATATTCGCCCAAGTATGTCACCTTGGAGCGCGCTTGTGCTTTTTGTAAAGAAGAAAGATGGTGGGTTACGGTTGTGTATCGATTACCGTGAATTGAATAAGCTGACCGAGAAGAATAAGTATCCTATATCTCGGATTGATGAATTATTTGATCAGCTGGTGGGCTCGACCGTCTATTCGAAGTTGGACCTGAAGTCTGGTTATTACCAGTTAAGAATTCGGGAAGGTGACATTCCCAAAACCGCATTTGGAACGCGTTATGGGCACTATGAGTTCACAGTCATGCCCTTTGGATTGTGCAATGCGCCTTCGGTGTTTATGGATCTGATGCACCGTATTTTTCGTGAGTACCTGTATCTGTTTGTGATAGTGTTCATTGATGATATCTTGGTATACTCGAAGTCCAAAGCTGAGCATGAGATTCACTTGCGGTTAGTGTTGAACACGTTGAGGCAAAATCAGCTATATGCCAAGTTCTCGAAGTGCGAGTTTTGGCTATCGTCAGTGGCATTTTTGGGCCATGTGGTGAGTGGAGCGGGCATTGCAGTGGATCCAGCGAAGATAAGAGCCATACAAGATTGGCCAATGTTGTCTTCCGTGGCCGAAGTCAGGAGTTTCCTTGGACTTGCGGGCTACTATAGAAGATTTGTGGAAAACTTCTCGTGGATCGCTTTGCCGCTAACCACACTGATGGGAAAAGATCAGAAGTTCGTTTGGACGCCAAAGTGCGCACGAGCTTTTGAAGAGCTGAAGGTTCGATTGACCACGGCGCCGGTGTTGTCTTCGCCATGTGGAACTGATGGATTTGTAATTTATAGCGATGCCTCTGGGAGCGGCTTAGGCTGCGTTCTTCTGCAGAGCGGGAAGGTGATTGCTTATGGCTCACGCCAGCTGAAGGTGCACGAGCGAAACTATCACGTCCATGATTTGGAACTAGCAGCGGTGATTTTTGCACTCAAGCTGTGACGACACTACCTTTTTGGCGTGAAGGTGGAGATCTATACCGATCATAAGAGCCTAAAGTATCTTTTGGAGCAGAAAGATTTGAACATGCGACAACGAAGGTGGTTGGAGTTCCTTGGGGAATACACTTTCCAGATTCACTATACGCCCGGGAAGGGGAATGTTGTCGCGGATGCCTTGAGTCAGCGAGTTCCGGCTAGAGCAAATTGGTTACAAAGGCATGATGAACGTCTTATCCAGGAACTGGAAGCATTAGAGATCTATTGTGTTGACAAGAATTCCACTTCCATTGCATGTTTGAACTGGACCGAGGTGCAATGTGACCTTGCAGACCGAGTTCGACGGGCAACGGAGTTGGATGACGATCTCTTGCGCTATGTGAATGAAGGGCCAAAGGGCAAATTTACCTGGAATGACGGTCTTTTGCGAAAAGAGGGCCGGTTGTGCGTCCCAAATGTGGGGAAACTGAGGGAAGAACTGATGTATGAAGCACATTATACCAAGTATTCCATTCACCCCGGGAGCACAAAGATGTTCAACGATATGAAGAAGCTTTTCTGGTGGCCAGGGCTCAAGAAAGATGTTGCCCTTTATGTATCCAAATGCCAAACATGTGCGATGGTGAAGGCGGAATGCCAAAAGCCGGGCGGTTATTTGAAGTCACTGCCGATCCCAGTGTGGAAATTTGATGATATTTCCATGGATTTTGTGCATGGATTGCCAAGATCGCAGCGAGGAAATGATTCCATTTGGGTGATAGTTGACCGGCTAACAAAAGTAGCACATTTTCTCCCGAACAGGCGGGATGATTCGGTTGAAAGTTTGGCAAAGTTATATGTTGATCAGATTGTGCGGCTTCATGGTGTTCCTCGGAGCATCGTAAGTGATCGAGATGGGCGGTTCACGTCAAATGATTGGAGGCTAGTTCACCGACTGTTGGGCACGAAGTTGACTTTCAGTACGGCCTTTCATCCCCAAACGGATGGACAGACTGAACGTACCAACAGAACAATGGAGGACATGCTCCGAATGTGCGCCCTTGACTTCAGAAAGAGATGGGAAGATCATCTCTATATGGTCGAGTTTGCATATAATGACAGCTACCAGGCATGCATTGGGATGGCACCATATGAAGCTCTATATGGAAGGAAGTGTCGTACTCCCTTGGCTTGGATAGAAACGGGTGAAGCCCGGGTTGTTAAACTAAATGAGGTGGATGAAGCAAACTCAACCATTCGGACTATTCGAGAGAGATTGCTGATTGCTCAAGATCGACAAGCGAAGTACTACAACGCCAAGCACCAGAACGTAGAGTTTGCGGTTGGCGATTGGGTCTACTTGAAGATCAAGCCATTCAAAGGTGTCTCCAGGATTCGACGATTGAAAAAGTTGAGTCCAAGATATTTGGGTCCTTTTGAAGTGGTTGAGCGAATTTGCGAAGCGGCTTATAGGCTAGCTCTGTCGGCGGACTTGGGTGGGTTACATGATGTCTTTCACATCTCGGTGCTTCGGAAGGCCGTGAAAGATCCAGCTCAAGTGATCGCGGAGGATCGTTTGCCGGTGGAGTATGGGCTAACAACGAGAGTTAGACCCATTCAGATCGAAGATCGAGCCGAGAAACAGTTGCGGAACAAGACAGTCGGTATGGTAAAAGTTCGATGGGACAACTGCGGCCGTGAAGAGCTAACATAGGAACGCGAGCAGACCATGCGAGCAGAGTTCCCGGAGCTGTTTGTGTAATCTGTAGCGAGAATGTTGTAACATCAAATTTTATATGTTGTAACATTTTTCTTGCTGGTTTCTGTTGCTTTCCTGTCTCTAAATTTCGAGGACGAAATTTCTTGTAGGAGGGGAGGATTGTAACAGCCCAAAGTGTAGAAACAGGAACTCAGCCCGCCGAAGGTTTCGACAGGGCGTGTCTTTGTGCCGTGTCTGGGCACACGGCCTGGGACACGGGCGTGTCACAGGCCGTGTGAAGTCTCGGGATGATTTGGGATTTTTTTCCCCAGGTACACGGCCACAGACACGGGCGTGTCTGAAGGCGTGTTGGTGACACGGCCCATGACACGGGTGTGTCCCGTGGGCGTGTCCCTAGTTTGGATAAGTCGGTTGACACCCGTTTGAGGCACACGGCCTGGCACACGGCCGTGTCAGAGGCCGTGTCGGGTCAAAATATGTGTTTTTGGCAGAATCGTGGTCGTCCATTCCTTCAGTCTAGATCCAAGGGCTGAAGCTTCTTCTTCTTTTTCCTTAAGGGCCGAAATCAGAGAAAGACTTCTCATTTCTTTGGCCTTGAACTTTCTTCAAGTGAAGAGAGAAATAGAGAGAGAAAGGAGGAGGAAGGAGGAAAGGGGGCTGCTGCTGGTGGTGCTGCGGTTTACCGACGAGAGATCTGAAGCCAGCGTTGCGGAGGAGACGATCTTGCGAGTCTTGCAAGCTAGCTTTGAGGCCATGGCACCGAAGCGGTCGTCAAGGGTAACGACTTTTCTTCCTAGCTATGTGAAGGCTTCTTTTTTTGGCATATCTTATGATTTCCCCCACCAAGAGGTGGCTGATTTTGGGAATCTTTGGGTGGATGCTTGACATCCCCTTTGTTAGCATATAGATCCGGAAATGGAGTACGAAATAGGCATGCTGTGTGAAGCCCATCTGGACAGGTTGGTCTGGATTGGTGATGTTGCATACGAACCGGAGAAGACTCCATGATAAACGTGTAGTGTAAGGAGTCTACGGGTTATGCCTGCGAAAAGGAGTAGCAGGAAGTACTGGGGTGGTAGCCCAGGAAAATAGCCATGTGATGGTTTTGGGTCCAACCTATGAATGAGGCACAGGAAGTATTGGTGGGACCAGGAAAGGCCCTTTTGTGATGCTTGATGTCATAGGGTGTCCTCCTGTGAAGCGAGTAATAGGAAGTACTGGAAGGATAGCTAGGAAAGACCCCTGACATTTGTGCTTGTGCGGTGTGCACCTGTGGAGAGAGTCACAGGAAGTACTGGTGTGCCCAGGAAAGACCCGTTGTTGCTGTGAGGAAATGGGTATAGTGAAATACCCAGGCTTGAATGCCAAGAACAGGATTGGTGAGACCGACCCGCGCCTTTGATATAGCCATGAGTACGCTGTACTCGGAGAAGGCAAGGCGATTTGAGCAACGGGGGGTGGAGGATCCGACCTGGGCTATGTCCGTCTGACGTGAGATCAAAAAGTGCGGTCTGTTGGAGCGCATAGCAAGAGTCTTCGGCCTGCGCGCCATGACACAACGGGGGGCTACGGGCCATCCCGGTGTCCGAAGACTAACTCCGGCTGCACGCCATGGAGTAAATGCTCAAGAGATTTACCGTTGGGTGATAACCCTGATACGGTGGTGGGCAAGAGGTTGCCAGAACACCAAGAATGTGCCCCGAGTGCACGGACTGTTGGGCCGGGCGGCGAACGGTTGTGATGGCTTGTGTGCGTGAAAGCACCTTTTGATGATATAGCTTGCCATACTTGTGATATGATATGCCTGCAGGGAAAAATACCGCTGCCCCGAGAGAGGGGTGGGGTCGTTATAATTTGGTCAGCTGAACGCTGACCGTTGCTTTTGTTTGCCACCGGTGGGTGGATTATCCCTTTCCAGGTACGGGAGAACCGAGCGGGATGCATAGAGGTTGATGCTCCTGTTGGTGTTGCTGCTGCTGCTGTTAGCCCTCAAAGGCTAAAAATGTTCTTTTGAGTGTTTTCTTTTATTGTGGCCGGCCTACACGCCAATCTGTTTTAGGCCACTGTGTGAAAGCCATGTAAGGCCATAAGGCCAACTCTTTGTATATGTTGTAAGACATTCCTATACTGTATAAAATGTGGAGTTTTATATTTGGACATTCGTGAGGAGTTCGAGTTGTAGTCTAGGCTTCTGCTAGAATGCTTTGTGATAGGTACGATGTGCTACTCTGGTATCATCCTGTACCTTCACCGACTGTTTTGTGATATATCCTGTGGGGCCCCGGCCGGACCTTCTAGAATATATCATATGAACGGATGAGATTGTTACAGTTCTTCACAGAACATTGTCATTCTTTCAGACTGGAATTCAATTCCATGGTCACTTCTAATTTTGACCACTGAACCGTTAAACACATTCTTAATTTACTTGACAAAATTGAGGAACATGTCAAGGGTTTCATTCCTTTTTTGAGAAAGAACAACAAAGAAAACCCGGAATAGTCATCAACCATCACAAGGGTGTAGACTTTCCTACAAGTCTATAAACTAGCATAGGACCAAACAAGTCCATATGCAAGAAGTACAAACACCTCACAAAGTCTTTAGTCCTAATGCCGTTGAAGGATTTTTTGGTCTGCTTGCCCTTTTGGCATGCTAGGCAAATCTCCTCCTTGGTGCACTTCACATTAGGATCATTCCTAACTAGCTCTTGACTAAAGAGCTTGCCAATAGTCTTGTAATTCAAATGAGCTAGCCTCTTTTGCAATTAGACACAATATGAGACTTTCTCATTTGCCACTAAACAAACAGGAGAGTCCGTATCTAGACAAAGAAAGTTTAAACAATAAACATTTCAACTCCTAGTGCCTATCAAGATGATCTCTTGGTCACTTCTCTTATTCAGGCACTCATCCTTGTGGAAGATAATAACATAGCCAGGATCAAAATGTTCACTTATGATTATGAGGTTGTGTTGCAACCCTTCAACATAAGCCACTTTTGTGATGGTGATTATGCCATTGGTAATCTTACCATAGCCTCTAGTTACCCCTCTATCTAAACCACCAAAGATGACTTTCGGTCCAACTATTACTGGGGTATACTCCTTTAAGTTGTTCCTTGTCCCAGTCATGTGCCTGGAATAACCACTATCCAAGTAGCATATGGGGGTATGAGCACTTGGACTAACCTGCATCTCGCAATTTACTTTACCTTAGGACCCTAATTTCTATTGGATCCTAGGTGCATGTTGTTGCGTACATTGGTTTAAATGTACCTGATTTGAAGAAGCCTCACCGAACTCAATGATATACATCAAAATGTATTTGATGTATTTTGAGTTACTTGTGCAGGTTAAGTATTTGCAGGAATGAAGCAAAAAGTTTCTAAGTCCATGTGTCGACACCCAGAGGGAAAGTGTCGACACTTAAGAAGACTTGTGTCGACACCCAGGCAAGCAGTGTCGACACTTGGAGTCATTGTGTCGACACCTGGGATGCTGAGTCGACACCAGACAGAAAGTGTCAACACAAGGAGCTGTGTCGACACTCAGTGAAGAAAAGTGCAGTAAAGTAGTGTCGACACTTAGCAGCAGTGTCGACACCTAGAAGAACTGTGTCTACATCAGAAAGTGTCGACACTTGGAGCTGTGTCGACACTCAGCAAAAGTTAGCAGAGACTAAGTGTAAGTGTCGACACCCAGAACAATGTGTCGACACTCAACAGAAGAGTCAACACTTGAAGAAAGTGTCGACACCCAGAACAATGTGTCGACACACAACAGAAGAGTCAGCACTTGAAGAAAGTGTCGACACAAGAAAGTATGTGTCGACCCTCAGCAAAAGACTCAACACTTAGCAAATAACAGCAAGATCAACAAATTATTCTAAGTACAAGTGTAGACACTAAGGGGATGTGTCGACACACAGCTGAAGTCTCGACAGAAGAAGAATGTGTCGACACAAGGAGCTGTGTCGACACTCAGCAAGTATCAACACTGAAGACTATGTGTCGACACCAAAAAGCAGTGTCGACACTTAACAAGTACAACACATGAAGATGTGTCGACACAAAGATGTTGTGTCGACACTTAGAAGAATTCAGCAAAATACTGAAGTACAAGGACTTGTGTCGACACACATTATCAGTGTCGACACATGAAGAAGAAGCAGTGTCGAGACATAGAATCTACAATACAAGGAGTTGTGTCGACACCTTGTAGGCTAGTGTCGACATATAGTCAACTTGTGTCGACATTTGGTCTATAAGTGTCGACACTTAAAGACAGAAAGTCTCGACACTTTCAGACAGTTAGAGAATTTTCAAGAACTGACTGGATGACTTGACAGCTGCCATTCCAGCCGGTCTACAACACCTGTCAGAGTTGTCAGAATACAGTTATGGACCGGACCAGCCGGTTACCATGAAGAAGGCCTATAAATAGGCTTGTGCTGTCTACAGAAGAAGAGGTTCAGATTATTAATCAAGTGTTTAAACAAAGAAGATCTAGATTTCAAGTAAAGATCTAAGAAGTTGGAGAGAGAGAGCTCCATCCAAGAAATCAGTTGTTGGAACCAGACTGAGAAGAAGGGTTCAGATTTATTCTAAATCCTAGGTAGCAGAGATCAAGGATCAACTGCAGAAGGAGTCAATCTTATTGAGTTCTACTTTCAAGAAGCTTTGAAGAAAGCTAAATCAGATTGATTTCAGCTGAGTTCTTCCAAGAACTCATCAAGAAACTCACATCTCATCTCTCTATTCTCTGAGTTGTTGAGTTAACATTATTGTATTCATTTTTATCTTGTAGGATCCTTTGGATCTGAGTCTTGTAAGCCTGTAATTATAAAGGCTGAGGGTAGGAGAGTTAAATCTCTGAGTGTAGGCCTTGGTGGCTGAGTGTAGGCCTTGGTGGCTGAGTGTAGGCCTTTGTGGCTGAGTGTAGGCTTTGTGGAAAAGCTGAGTTGTAGGGCCTTGGGCCTGAGGTGTAGGAGCCTGTTTTGGGTTCTGAGTTAGTGGAGAAGTTTTGCCGAATCTAGTACACTGCTAGATAGGCGAAGGGGGAAAGTGGATGTACCCAAAGCTTGGGGAACCACGATAAAACTGTGTGTCTGTTGTGATTGTGTTTTGCTGTGAATGCTGTGTGATTGCTGTGCAATAGTAGCTTAAATTCTGTAATTATAAGTTGCATTCTGCCTTAAAAGTTAAAAAGAATTTGGTCACCTATTCACCCCCCCCTCAAGGTGTTTAGGTACTATATCTTTCAAGTGGTATCAGAGGGAGGTTACTCAAAAAGGACTAACTGTCTGAGTAGATCCTGTTGGCAGATTCAATCTAAGTCAAATTACAGATTCAAGAAAATCAAGAACCATGGGTTCCATTGAAAATCACAAGGAATTGGGATCCATGAAATTACCTATATGCAGAAAGGAAATCTTTGGCATATGGAAGGAAAGGGTGAGGCTGTTTATGGAAGCCTCAGACCCTAGGATTTATATCACAGTAAAGGAAGGGCCATATGTGCCCATGAAGGTGTCAGTATTAGATGCAAATCAGATAACACCAAAGGATTTCTCTGAAATGACTAAGGATGAAATTGTTCTATCCACCATGGACAAAAGGGCACAGAACATCATTGTAAGTGCTATAGATGATGCAACTTTTCAGAATCTGATACACTGTAAGACATCTAAAGAGATGTGGGAAACTCTTATTGTGTACATTGAGGGTTCTGAAGAAGTAAGGCAAGACAGAAAATCCTTGCTAAATCAAGAATATGAAAGTTTTAGACAAGGAAAAGCTGATAGCATAACTGAGTGCTATAAGAAGTTCTACAGGATAGTGAATGAGCTCATGTCCTATTGCAGAGAGTTCAGTAATTATGAACTCAATGACAAGTTTCTAAGGTCCCTAACAAAAGATTGGGACACCAAGATTTGTGCCATTAGAGAGATGTCTAAGTTGGCAGAAATTCCTCCACCTACACTATTTGGCAAACTGCTGTCTTATGAAATGCAGTTGACAGTTAGGAAAGAAGAGGAAAAATCAACAAGAAGTGAACATAAGGAAATGACAGTGGCTTTTAAAACAGAAGCCCCCAGAAGGTACAGAGGTAAGTCACCAACTCCACCTCCAAAGGTTGCTGAAACTGAGTCAGATGAGTCAGCAAGTACAAAGTCTGAAAGCAGTGAAAGTGATGAGGACATTGCTGCCTTCACTAGACATTTTCAGAAGTTCTTGAAGAAGAAACAGTGGAGGACAAGGCCTTCTACTTCACAGGGAAAAGAAGACTTTTATCAGAATAAAAAGCCTTCAAAGAAAGACAGGAAAAAGACTAAGTCTAGCAAGGCAACTCTGTCAAAAATAGTTTGTTATTGCTGTAATAGACAAGGTCATGTTGTTGCTGATTGTCCAGAAAAAAGAAAGGAGTCTAGTGACAGGAAGAAAACTCATTTCAAAGGCAAGAAAGAAAAGTCATTTGTTGCCAAAAAGGAGAAGACTCTGTCAGATATTTCTTCATCAGAAACTGAGTCAGATGCTGAGGCATATATAGGGCTGTTTGCTGAAGAAGAAGAAGAAGAGTTCATGCAGATTATGAATTCTATATATGATCAAGAAGACAGTCAGTGCCAAGGGCTAATGGCATTGACTGAAAGTGACAAAATCCTGGAGCAGCCAGGACCTAGTAAGATACAACATTGTTCTTCCAGTTCAATTTCTTGTGCTAGTACAGAATCAGATTCATCATCATCAAGTGATGAGAGTGTATCGGAGTCTAAAGAAGATATTCATCAGTTGATAGATGAATATAAGGTTCTGTTGCAAGCTTATAAGAAGTGCAAGTCCCTAGCCAAAAGTCAGGCAAAGGAAATTGCTAATCTCAAAGCTATGGCAACTGATTTTGAGAAGTCTTTTGATCAAAAGCTAAATGAGATAGCCAGACTGAAGCACATAACTGTGATTCAGATGGGGACTATCACATATAAGAATGATCAAATCAAGAGTCTGGAGATTAATCTTCAGAAGGAGAAGGACTTAGTTGCTAGGTTTTCTAAACCTAAGTCAGTTTTACCCATAATTGATGAATTTGTTCATCACAAAGGTAAAGCTGGACTGGGATTTACTAGACCTGCAAGGACTGATCAGTCCAAGTCCAAGGGCAAAGCCCCAACACTCAACAAGTCAGCTGTAGATAAGATAACAAAGACAGTACCTAAGCAAAGGTACAATAAGTTTGAGTGTTGGTGCATTGGCAAGGTTGGCCATTTTGCAATGGATTGTTGGCACAATGCTAGTGCCAAAGTAAGTAACAAACTGCCTATTGGAAAACCAGTAGGTAGCTTTGTCAGGTTGCAAACTAACAAGTACCAAGGACCCAAGAATTCTTTGGGTTCTAAGGTTCACTAATCTGTTTTGCAGGTGAGTCCAAGTGGTCATGCCACAACATGGTACTTGGACAGTGGATGTTCCAGACATATGACTGGAACTAGAGGATTACTAAGGGACTACATTCCAATCAAAGATGGTACAAAAGTCACCTTTGGTGGTTCTAAAAAAGGAATCATCAAAGGATTTGGTAACATTTCTAGCAACTTGGTTACCATTACTCAAGTGGCCTATGTTAAAGGTTTGAAACATAACCTTATTAGTATAAGTCAATTGAGTGATGTAGGATATGACATCTCATTTGTGAAAGATGGTTGTCATATCAGGAGGTCAACTGATCAAGAGATCATTTTGACTGGTTATAGAAAAAGGAATGTCTATTGCTTAGACATTATGGTTGAGAACAATGGTTCTCCAGTGTGTCTTGTAGCTGATGAGACAGTCTCTCATTGTGTCAAATGGCACAAGAAGCTAGCCCATCTAAACTACAAGACAATTGGTAAACTTTTTAGCAAAGAGTTAGTGAGGAATGGTCCTCAAGTTAAGTGTGTTAAAGATGGTATTTGCTCAGCTTGTCAAAAGGGCAAGCGGACTAGATCCACCTTTAGAAGCATAGAAAACAAAGATGCTGTGAGGTGTTTATACCTCTTGCATATGGATCTCTTTAGTCCAATGCCAGTTCACAGCCTAGGTAGGAAGGTCTATACCTTTGTAGTTGTAGATGACTACTCAAGGTTTTCCTGGGTGTTCTTCTTAAGATAGAAATCCGAAACACCTAGTGTCTTTTATAGCTTTGTCAAGCAAATTCAGAATGAACTAGATAGTACAGTGGTCAAGATTAGAAGTGACCATGGTACTGAATTTCAGTATGATAGCATGACAAAACTATGTGAAGAATTTGGGATATTTCAAGAATTTTCTTCACCTATAACACCACAGCAAAATGGCATTGCTGAGAGGAAGAATAGGAGCTTGACTGAGGTTGGTAGGACCCTATTAAGTGATACATCACTACCAGAATATTTTTGGGCTGAAGCAGTTAATACTGCATGCCATGTTATTAATAGGGCTACCATTACTAAAGGCCTCAACAAGACCCCTATGAGGTTGTGAAAGGTAGGAAACCAAACCTATCCTACTTCAGGATCTTTGGTTGTAAGTGCTTCATACATAACAATGGAAAGTCTTACTTGACTAAGTTTGCTGCCAAGTCCCAAGAGGGAATTTTTGTTGGGTACAGCAACAACAGTAAGGCTTATAGAGTCTACAACTTGTCTACACAAGTTGTAGAAGAATCTGTACATATAGTATTTGATGAGACTAAACTTATTAACAATGAGTTGTCTAGTAGTGTATGTAGCTCCACAGGTATAACAAAGAAGATGGACAAGCTCACTATAGAAGAAGGATCTACTGCAAGACAGCAAGAAGAAGATAGTGGCTGCTGTCCAGGGGGAGTACTACATGTACCTACTGCAGAAAAAGTACAAGGAGTGTAGCAAGATGAAGGAACTGAAGAGGTTCAACCAGAAGTCAGGATGCCTCCAGCCAATAGGCATCTTAGAGATCATCCAGTAGAGCAGATCATTGGTGATCCAAGATAAGGGGTACAAACAAGGAGCAGAAATCTAAATGCAGCAATCTACTCCAGTTTTCTATCTCAAGTTGAACCAAAGAAGTTTGAAGAAGCCATTCTAGATCCACAATGGACTGAAGCAATGCAAGAAGAACTGAATCAGTTCAAGAGGTGCAATGTCTGGGAACTTGTTCCTAAACCTAAAGACCACAATATAATAGGAACCAAGTGGATCTACAGGAATAAGATGGATGAACAAGGGGTCATCATTAAGAATAAAGCAAGATTGGTTGCCAAAGGATATAGGCAGGAAGAAGGTATTGACTTTGATCAAACCTTTGCTCCAGTAGTCAGACTGGAAGCCATAAGGATGTTCCTGGCCTATGCAACCTTTCAAGGATTCAAAGTTTACCAGATGGATGTAAAGTCAGCATTTCTGAATGGTAATCTAAAAAAGGAAGTCTATGTGGAACAGCCATCAGGTTTTGTTGATTCAACTTTACCTAATCATGTCTATAGACTTAGGAAAGCTTTATATGGGTTCAAGCAAGCCCCTAGGGCTTCGTATGAAACCCTATCTAGTTTCCTCATTGAGAACAAGTTTTCAAGGGGGAAAATAGATAAGACTCTATTCCTTAGGGAATCTAGAGGCAAAGTTATACTAGTCCAAATATATGTAGATGATATTATATTTGGGTCTACTGAAAGCAGCCTTTGCAAAAAGTTTGCAAAACTTATGCAAGGTCAATTTGAGATGAGTAGTATGGGAGAGCTAAAGTTCTTCTTGGGTCTCCAAGTAAGACAGACTGAAAGTGGTTTATCCATATGCCAGTCCAAGTTCACCCAAGAACTCATAAGGAAGTATGGTATGGATTCATCCAGCACCATGAAGACTCCTATGGGGTCAAGTATGTCTCTTAGCAAAGATGATGTAGGGAAACCTGTAGATGAAACCTTGTATAGAGGGATAGTTGGCTCTCTATTATACTTGACTGCAAGTAGACCAGATATCATGTATGCTACATGTGTCTGTGCAAGGTATCAAGCCTGCCCTAAAGAGTCTCATTTGACAGCAGTCAAAAGGATATTGAGATATCTAAAGGGCACTCCCTATCTAGGCCTCTGGTACCCTAGGAATGGGGATTTTGATCTAACAGGTTATTTAGATTTAGACTTTGCAGGATGTAAGGAAGATAGAAAAAGCACTACTGGAACCTGTCAATTCCTAGGTGGGAGACTAATTTCATGGAGTAGCAAAAAGCAAACAAGTGTGGCTATCTCCACTGCAGAGTCAGAATATGTGGCTGCAGGAAGTTACTGTGCTCAACTTCTATGGATACATCATCAGCTTGAGGACTATGGATTTCAGGTAAGTAGAACTCCACTCTTTTGTGATTCTACTAGTGCTATTTCAATAGCCAATAATCTTGTATCCTGTAGAAAGAGAAGATATTTTATTGGAATATGTTAGAACAGATAATCAACTAGCTGATATGTATACTAAGCCCCTAGAAGAAGCTAAGTTCAATAGGTTTAAAATTTAACTAGGAATGATAAACTTAGAGTAAGTTTACATAATTAGAAATGGATAAGTAAAAAGGTGTCGACACATAGAGATTTCTGTGTCGACACAGAAAGTAGGTGTCGACACATCAGGAAAAAGGTGTCGACACATCTAGGAAGTTGGTGTCGACACTTCAGAATATTAGTGTCGACACATGTCCAGTAGGTGTCGACACATCCAACGTGGTGTCGACACTTAAGTTTTACTCAGAATTCTCTAAGTAAAGTCTCGACTACATGTCGAGATGAGTAGTGTCGACACATAAACAAGTGTCGACACATATAATCTGTTGACTAAACTTGTGTCGACACATATGTGTCGAGACATTATAAGTCAGTGTCGATACTTATTGCCAGTGTCGACACAATTTAAGTTAGCTACCCGCCTTTTCATCTTCAAATCTAGAAAGGTATAAATAGGAATTTGACTTAGTTTGTCGACACGCTTTCAAAAGTTTCGAGACCAAAACTTGTGTGTCGACACCTCTCTTCTCTCAAGTCAAATTCTACAAACCCTAATGGCGCCAAAGCTTGAGGAAAATGTCAACGAAGGCTACGAGCTGGTGCGCAATGCTTTTGATGATGCCGATCAAGAAATCAAGACTCTAGTAACCCTAGTAGCAGATTCAGGGTTAGAATATCTTGTTTCTGAACCTACTAAAATCTGGAAGAAAGAGGTACTGGAATTCCTCCATGGAGCTGAAGTGGACGAATCTGGATACAAGATCAAATCCAGAGTTCATGTAGCAAAGGTTAATATTTCACCAAAAAGTCTGAGAAAGGTACTTCAGTTACCAAGAACAAAAGAAGAAGATGAGGTTACTGCTTCAAAGACCAGGGAAGCTCTAACATGGTGTGGTCTGGATTATAAAATGAAAATAGGATCTGTGTTTAACAGAAAGGGCATGAATAGCCAAGGGAAATTTCTGTCTGAGATAGTTGGCAAAGTAATTCTCAGCAAGCCAGGAGGGCATGATAGGGTATTTGCCTCTATGTTCAGTATTATGACCAGGATTATCTTCACTCTGAATACTGATTGGTCTGTTATAGTGTTTGAGAAAATCAAGGAAAGCCTGAAGAAGCCCAACCTGGGCAGAATTTTAAGTCTTTACCTTGCTGGTGTTATACCTGAAGTTATGGGTCAGGCTGCTGGAAGTAAAGTAAATCATATGAGAAAAATGGATCTGAGAATATTCTCTAGATGGGACAGGGTGTTGTCAATAGAGATGCCAACACCTGAGAAGATCACTTCTGAGAAGGAAATTCCACAAAAGAAGAAGAGGAAAACTGCTCCAGTGGCTCAAGTGTCCACTAGCAGCTCAGACAGTGAAGAACAAGTTGTCTTCTCACCTGATGAGAATGAAGAAGAGACTGTTGTGAAGTCTCCAGCTCCTCAAAATGTTGCTGAAATCCAGGGGGAGCATCTAGTTGTAGAAGAACCAACTACACTAGAGAGTGAGCAAGCAACCAACATCATCCTAGAGGTAATCACTGAGCTTAATGCTATAGATTTTCCTTTAGAAAATACTGATTGGTCTGATGTTTATCAGCAACCACAAATTCCTAGTCCAGTCCCAGATGTTGTCATAGAAGACACATCTGTTACAGTTCAAGATGTATCTGATCTAGTGGTTGAAGAGCCAAGAATTTCTCCAGCTCATTCACCACAAGAGTTTACTATGGAAGATTTATTTCTAAATCTGGATCAACAAGACTTTGACAAGGACAATGCTGCTGCTGAGGGGGAGAATGCTCCACTTGAGGGGGAGCAAGTGCAAATTCATGAAGACCCTGCCAGGAAAGAGACTGAGAAGGCACCAGATGTTCAGACTGAGAGGCCCCCAAGCCCTAAGGAGAGGTTAGAGATAGCCAGCACATCTGCCTCTGAAGATGAGGAGACTAGAATGGCTAAGAAAAGAAAATTTCAAGTATTTAGAAGAAGGAGCCAAAGTTATAAGAAGGCTTTGCTAACTGTTGCTCCACAGCCTATTTCTCTGCCAGCACCAACTATTGATTATAGTGCACTGATGGTTGCTATGCAGATTAAACTGGATGAACACAGGAAAGCCATTGAGAAATATGTGGATGAAGGGCAGAAGTCATTGCAGTTTGATCTGGCCCAAGATATCAAGTCAATACGATTTGAAATGAATCTTAACAAGAAGGAAATGACTGACTGCTTCCACAAAGGTGGGAATGCGGTAGTCTATCTTGTAACTCATCAAGAAAAGATAAAGGCTCAAGTGAATGACATAGCACTGAAGCAGGGCTATGTTTTAGAAAACCAAATCAGAATGAATGATAATTTGACAGCATCTCACAATGCTATTGCCACAGAAATGAAGAACATAGCTGCTGGACCTTCTACCTCAACTACTACTGTTAAAGATGAATTTGACAAAGTATTCCAAGAATAAATCACTGCTATTAAGACTGCCATTCAAGAATCTCAAAAGCTTATAACTGACAAACATCAAAGGTTAAAACCCTTCTTTAAAGATGGAGTTAATTACTTGGATAATCAAGTGAGATTTCAGAAAGATGATGTCAGAGATCATATAGAAAGAGAAGTCATAAAGGGGGAGAGAGTGTTAGTCAAGGCCAGCTCTGATCATGCCAAGTGGATATCAAATTCTATCAGAGCAACTCTTGGATATCCTCCTCTTTGTGATGATGATAATGTTGCTGAATCTGGAATTCATCCTGTATATCTAGGAGGGGAGCAACCTGAAGTGGCTCAAGTCATATATCCTCCTCCAGATTTTGACATGATTCATGCAGATGTACAATCCGTGTATAGCCCACCTGGGGGTAAGGACAATATCATTATTGAAAAAGTTGTTCAGCCAATTTCTGAAGCTATGCAAGAGGCACTGCAGAAAGAAGAAGAGACTAGATTGTCTAAGAAGAGGTTTAAGGAACAAGCTGAACAAAGACCAGACTTTGAGCAGTGGAGCCCTACCTCAAGAAATATTATTTTGACTGCCTGAAAAGCTGCCAAAGATAATGTGCATGATAGGAACAAATGGTTTTCTGAGGCTGAATGGAGAAAACATGAGATAAGGCAGGAGGCAATAGTCCAATATAGAAGAAAGGCCAAGATGGGAAAGCTACCTCCTACTACCCAGGAGCCTAGCAAGTACTTTCCAAAACCATACCATTACTTTGAAAGGCAAAAGATTAAAGCAAAAGAACAAAAGAAAAAGGACTTGAAAGGCAAGAAGCCCGCTGATGCTGAAGTTTCTGAAGCTCATGTTCAAGCTAAAGTTCAAGTTGGAAAAGGAATAGTGATTAAAGAGCCAGAACAGAAATAGAATTAGAATTTTCTTAAAAGTTTACTTTGAAATCTGTTTGATGTAAAACATTCTGTAAACTTTTGAAAATGAATATGATAAATATTAGAACAATGTGTTTTATGTTCAATATATTTCATATTTGTTCTGTGATGATGTCTATGTACACATGTTTGTTTAATACATGTTTATGATTGCCCTGCTATATATAATCCTGCTTTACATCATTTTGTAATTTAATTATGAATGGTGTATATAATTGACTAAGGGTTATGACTTCTCCAATTAGGGGGAGATTGTTGGGTACATTGGTTTAAATGTACCTGATTTGAAGAAGCCTCACCTAACTCAATGATATACATCAAAATGTATTTGATGTATTTTGAGTTACTTGTGCAGGTTAAGTATTTGCAGAAATGAAGTAAAAAGTTTCTAAGTCCATGTGTCGACACCCAGAGGGAAAGTGTCGACACTTAAGAAGACTTGTGTCGACACCCAGGCAAGTAGTGTCGACACTTGGAGTGATTGTGTCGACACCTGGGATGCTCAGTCGACACCAGACAGAAAGTGTCGACACAAGGAGCTGTGTTGACACTCAGTGAAGAAAAGTGCAGTAAAGTAGTGTCGACACTTAGCAGCAGTGTCGACACCTAGAAGAACTGTGTCTACATCAGAAAGTGTCGACACTTGGAGCTATGTCGACACTCAGCAAAAGTTAGCAGAGACTAAGTGTAAGTGTCGACACCCAGAACAATGTGTCGATACTCAACATAAGAGTCAACACTTGAAGAAAGTGTCGACACCCAGAACAATGTGTCGACACACAACAGAAGAGTCAGCACTTGAAGAAAGTGTCGACACAAGAAAGTATGTGTCGACACTCAGCTAAAGACTCGACACTTAGCAAACAACAGCAAGATCAACAAATTATTCTAAGTACAAGTGTCGACACTAAGGGGATGTGTCGACACACAGCTGAAGTCTCGACAGAAGAAGAATGTGTCGACACAAGGAGCTGTGTCGACACTCAGCAAGTATCAACACTGAAGACTATGTGTCGACACCAAAAAGCAGTGCTGACACTTAACAAGTACAACACATGAAGATGTGTCGACACAAAGATGTTGCGTCGACACTTAGAAGAATTCAGCAAAATACTGAAGTACAAGGACTTGTGTCGACACACATTATCAGTGTCGACACATGAAGAAGAAGCAGTGTCGAGACATAGAATCTACAACACAAGGAGTTGTGTCGACACCTTGTAGGCTAGTGTCGACACATAGTCAACTTGTGTCGACACTTGGTCTATAAGTGTCGACACTTAAAGACAGAAAGTCTCGACACTTTCAGACAGTTAGAAAATTTTCAAGAACTGACTGGATGACTTGACAGCTGCCATTCCAGCCGGTCTACAGCACCTGTCAGAGTTGTCAGAATACAGTTATGGACCGGACCAGCCGGTTACCATGAAGAAGGCCTATAAATAGGCTTGTGCTGCCTACAGAAGAAGAGGTTCAGATTATTAATCAAGTGTTTAAACAAAGAAGATCTAGCTTTCAAGTAAAGATCTAAGAAGTTGGAGAGAGAGAGCTCCATCCAAGAAATCAGTTGTTAGAACCAGACTGAGAAGAAGGGTTCAGATTTATTCTGAATCCTAGGTAGAAGAGATCAAGGATCAACTGCAAAAGGAGTCAATCTTATTGAGTTCTACTTTCAAGAAGCTTTGAAGAAAGCTAAGTCAGATTGATTTCTGCTGAGTTCTTCCAAGAACTCATCAAGAAACTCACATCTCATCTCTCTATTCTCTGAGTTGTTGAGTTAACATTATTGTATTCATTTTTATCTTGTAGGATCCTTTGGATCTGAGTCTTGTAAGCCTGTAATTAGAAAGGCTGAGGGTAGGAGAGTTAAATCTCTGAGTGTAGGCCTTGGTGGCTGAGTGTAGGCCTTGGTGGCTGAGTGTAGGCCTTTGTGGCTGAGTGTAGGCTTTGTGGAAAAGTTGAGTTGTAGGGCCTTGGGCCTGTGGTGTAGGAGCCTGTTTTGGGTTCTGAGTTAGTGGAGAAGTTTGGCCGAATCTAGTACACTGCTAGATAGGGGAAGGGGAAAAGTGAATGTACCCAAAGCTTGGGGAACCACTATAAAACTGTGTGTCTGCTGTGATTGTGGTTTGCTGTGAATGCTGTGTGATTGCTGTGCAATAGTAGGTTAAATTCTGTAATTATAAGTTGCATTCTGCCTCAAAAGTTAAAAAGAATTTGGTCACCTATTCACCCCCCCCCCCCCTCTATGTGTTTAGGTACTATATCTTTCACATGTAAGTCTTAAAAGAACATGTCTAACAGCAACATTTCTGACTGGTGGACTAACAACTACTCTTGGCCCACTTTGCCATAACACCAACATTTATGATTGTTTTAGTGTGCATGCCCATCAGTTTGGTTAACTGCTGGATGATAGTAAGAAAAGGAGAAACAGCTTTCTTCAGATTCCTTTTAGCAAGGATCTGACTAATGGTAAGTTTTCTAGCTGGCTTGTTTTGCCTGCTCTGAGTGCCAGTGACATCAAGATACTTTTTAGAAAGCATGCTCCTAATTGGATCAGACATAGCCAAACCAAGCTTGCTGGAGGACTGACCCTTAGTCTAAGACTTTGCTGAATGGTCATGAACCTTTACTGCAGCCACATTCTTAAGAGTCGGGGATGAAGCACCAAAGATAAATGGTCCATGATATGACATTGGAATTTCTTCTTGAGTAGCATTAAAGGCACTCACTTTGGTATACCTTCCACCCTGGTTGTGAACATCTTTTTTCACACAAGTGGATCTTCCATTAATCTAGTGACAAAAGATGCTTTCTTGGTCATACTTGTTTGAAGGCAACTGAACTTTCCTAAAAATATTGGAAGGCCTTGAAGCAAGAGGCTGAGCTGGAGCTGGAGCTTTGCCCTTCCCTTTGGAAGGAACAACTCTTGTGCTTTCCTTGAATCCCAACCCCTTCATACCCTTCTGAGAGGAGGAGTCTATCAAGGCTAACACTATATTGGGCTTAAAATAGCTCGCCACTATTCTTTTATCCCTCTAGAGCTTCTCTTCAAGGTCCCTTATGATACTATCCTTAAACTTGATAGTGCAAATATGAATGATAGTGATGTTTCTGAGTTGGCTAAGTCTTCTTGCTTTCTAATCCAGCAAATTTGTTGTTTCAATCAGCTGGGCAGCAGCTAGATGAAGAGATGCAATCTCCACAGCTTGCTTTTTAGTCAACTTCTTGCACCTCTTAAATACATCTAGAAGTTCACCATACCTGTCAATCAATTGATTGACATTATCTTCTGATTCAAAATCATCTTCCCCATTGGATGAAGAGGCTTCTGTATAGGGACTAGTCTCATATCCAGACTCAGAGGAAGAGCTTAATAGGGATTTTAACTTGCTTTGACCAGGCTGATCCTCGATGGTATCCTCCTCAGTCATTGTCATCAGTCCATAGAAGCTGTAGGCATATTCTTCATCTTCAACATCCACCTCTGAATTATGGTCTGGATTTGATAGAGGGGCCCTGATACCTATCATAGCAACAGGATAGTCTTCATCTATTGTTTCAGCTACTTGATCAGCAACAACAACAACTAGCACAATATTGGCTTATTCCTCTTCAGAATCAGACTCAGATGCGTCTGTCCAACTCTTCTCTTTATTAGCAATGAAGGACTTCTCCTTATTTCTCTTATGTTGGTGCTATCTCTTCTTAGTAGTTTCTTTCCTCTTTACTGGGCAGTCAACTATCACATGCCCTGGTTTGGTGTAATAGTAGAAAACAACCTTAGAAGAATTATATTTACCGGATTTAGAATCATACCTATTAGCCTTGGAATGATTCCTCTTATGATGAGAAGAGGTGGAAGGTCTGCTCTTCCAATGTTTCCTATTCATCAGCTTCTAAAAGTTCCTGTCGAAGGTAGCAAAGTCCTCATCTGACATGCTGCTTTCTGATGCACTTGACTCTGAGCTGTCTGAATCAGCTGGTCTTCTTGGAGGACAGGGAATCCTATCCTTACTCTTCCTGATGCTGTCTTCCTTGAATTCGAAGGAATTCTCCTTGGCTTGGGATCTGCTAGTGGCCTCCTCCTCTTTCCCAGCAGCTAGTTACATCTCATAAGAGAGCAGCTTTACAAACAATGTTTGGGGAGGAGTCTCGACAAGCTTGGCCACCTCTCTTATGGCACAAATCTTAGTATCCCAGTCTCTAGTGAGAGATCTGAGGAACTTGTCATTTATTTCATAATGACTGAAGACCTTCCAAAGGTCCTCAGTTCATTAATGATCCTAAAAAATCTTTCATAGCAAGTAGCTATGTTCTCTTTCAGGGATTTCCTGAAAGCCTCATACTCTTGTTGAGTATGGACTTTCTATCATCTCTTACCTCTTTAGTACCCTCCATGTAGACCATAAGGTGTACCACATATCTTTGGAGGTCTGGCAGTGGGCCAAGTTCTTAAAGTAGAATGATTAATAACACTAACTATGTTATTCTCCGTACACTTATCTAATACAGCCAACATAACCTCATCCTTGGTCATTTCTGAATAAGTCTTGGGAGTCTGGACATTGGCATCCAGAATTGAAACCTTCATAGGGATGAAGGGTCCCACTTTGACAGTCACAAAGATTCCAGGGTCAGAGGCTTCCATAAACAGCCTGACCCTCTTTTTCCAGATTCCAATATTCTCCTTCCTGCTGACGAGTAGTTTCATGGAACCTAGATCCTTATGGTTCTCTCCAGAACCCATAAGTACAGATCTGTAGCAACCCTTGGAGATCACTCATACTATTAAATCCTTTTGAGCAACCTCCCTCTGATACCATTTGAAAGTCTTTGTTTTCAAGGTAGTTTGCAACCTAGAGGGTTGGGCGGGGGGGGGGATTATATTTGTTGGTATCTTATGACTTTCTTTTAGTTTCTTCCTTTAGGTCTTGGTGTGTTAGCAGTTATTAGCTTCCAAGAACCTGCAATAAATAAATAATAAAAAAAAGCTTACACAGAAATTATAGTGGTTCCCCAAATTATGGGAACATCCACTCTCCCCCTACCTTTCTCACTTTCAGTTAGACAAGACACTTCTCCAAAACTCAGCTCAAAGAGCATACACCTGAGATCCCTCAGGATCTCTCAGTCTCTTGCATGACTTACAGCTCAGGCACTAAGCCCTACAACACAGTGAGAATGACTCACCTACCTTAGGCTCAAAAACCTTACTTCTTAGTGATAAAAAGATCACCTACCTCGAGCCAAAGGCCCTACCACTCAGGCTTGGAGGATAACCTTACCTCAAAGAAAACTTGCTCCTACCTCAGAGAGAATGAATATCCTACAGCTTGAGCTCAAAATCCCTACCTCAGATCCAAAGGATCCTACAGCTCAGGCACAAGTGCCTTACAACTCAGTGGGAATGACTCACCTACCTCAGGCTCAAAAGCCCTATAGCTCAGTGATCAAAAGATCACCTACATCAGATCCAAGATGGATCCTACACGTAGAGAGTACCACTCTCCTACAACTCCGACAAATTTGCCCTACCTCAGGCCTAAGGCCCTACAACTCAGATCCAAAAGAATCTTATAGAAAAATATTTGTTTTAATTAATTTCACACAGAGAAATTTCTGTGTCAACAGCTAGAGCCGAGTTATCTCAGCTCTATCTTTCTTCACACAGCAAGGAGATATTCTTCAATATAAGGCGGCCTCTGCTGGAAGTGACTCAAAATATAGTTTCTGTACTTGCTGTGGAATACTGAAGATCTGCAGGTCTTGAGCTCTTCAGAGAGCTAACTGATCCTCCAGAATACTGAAAGCTCTCCATACTTTCTTTATCAGAAGTATTTCTAATCTCGTTATAGCAAAAGAAAATGCTATAGTTAACTGAACTTTTGATCTACTGGAAGACGTCAAGCTTTTTATCAATAGTAATGATGAGGAAAATGAAGTCCAGTTGCTTTTTATTATTATTTTTAGATAAAACCCTAAAAGTTACTTCAACATCCGGAAGCTGTCATTTTTACCTTCAGTCGATTAACGGCTGCAGGAAGCTGTGGGGACCACCTGCAGTAGATGGTTGCATCTTGGTCTAGCAGAAGAATTCATACAATAGACCTTCAATAGTGTTTATCATGTTCTGTATCTTTCTCGCACTTAATTTTAACTCATTTGACTTGTTCACTTTGCTGCTGTCACCATCTATGGACTTATCCAAAATCAAACATCTTTGGTATAGTTGTTGAGTCAGTAAGCTTCACTCAACTCCAAAACACTTAGAAAGATTTTTTGTCTCTAGTCGTTGAGACCGTTTAGTGTGTCTTCATCACTCAACATTTTTTGCCTTAGCCAATCTTTTTGTTACTAGGCATTGAGTGAGCCTTTATCATTCAATGCCATATTACTTAGACATATTTTGTCACTTGGCATTGAGTGAGTAAGCTTCACTCAACGCCAAACTACTTAACAGATAATCTTCAGTTATCTTTCGCTGACTGAGTAAGCTACACTCAATGCATTTGGACTTAGCAAAATTTCTGTGAAATCACAGTCTCTGACTGACAAAGGTTCAGTGAATGCTTTTTTCACATGTCGTTGAGTGAGTAAGCTTCACTCAATACATGTGGACTAAGTCAATTATCTACATAGATTTTTTGTAGCATTGACTATCTGAGCTATACTCAATGATTTAAGCTGTATGACATTGAGTGAGTAAACTACACTCAACGCATGTGGACTTAGCCACATTTCAGCCAGATTCTCCTTCGTCTATGACTACCTCAGCCTGTCTCATAATGTTTTGTTGTATGACATTGAGTGAGTAAACTAAACTCAACTCCCGAAGACTTAGCCACTTTTTTGTCTGGCCAATAGATAGGCTTAGACTGACCAAGCTATCCTCAATGCTTTTACTTACCTAGAGTTGAGTGAATAGACTTCACTCAACTCCTATGGACTTAGGCAATTTTCAGCCTATCCAGCATCTTCCCATGCATCTGGCATTGAGTGAGCTTGCTTCGCTCAATTCCTGTGTACTTAGATAGATTTTTGTCTCCCCATATCCTTACTTTGTGACCCCCTATCACTCAGTTGGAATACCAGTCCTATCAATGTCATAAGGACTAACCTGTATGCATGAACTTAAGAATACATCAAATACAACTTTATATATATTATTGACATGATTGACTTCTTCAAATCTGGGATATTGTGAGCAATGGACCAAACATCAGCCTTTATATATTTGTCTTACACTCAGATCAATTGACCTTATAGAGAGAGTAATGGTTTGTTGATGATGTTTAGATACTAGAGAAATATTCTCCGTGTCTTCCTCCTTCTGAGCTGAGATAACTCAGTCCAGTCTTCTTCACAGCTCCAGAAAGTGTTCTTCAGGAATATTCAGCTTGAGCTAGTGAAGTAGCTACAACTTGGTCTTGCCTTTGCTACTCCTTTCTTAGAGATGTCTCTCTAAACTTGTTGTTTTGGATGAGAATGACAACAACTATCTTACAAGAACTTTCAGATCTGTAGCATGAACAACTTCTCTTGGCCCTTCAACAATGTCGAGAGGAGGAAGATGAAGTTCCGCACGTTCCAAAAGTTAATTTCTTCTCAGTGATCTGATTCCATTTCTATCCCACCGTCCAATGGCTCTTTGCGCCTCGGGCCCCCTTGGATTTGGTAGCTGCAATCTTGCTTTTGCATTAATTACAGTACAGGAGGCATGCGGTGCTGTTTTTCGTGTACTGTAGGCTTCCTGAATATTTTGAATTTTTGCTGACGTCAGCACCAGTGGACTTAGTCAATTTCAGAAAATTCATCATATGCATTTAGTGAGGCTTTTCACTCAGTGTCAAAATACTTAGCCATATTTTTTGCAGCACCAGGTGTTGAGTGAGTTGACATTACTCAACGAATATTGACTTTAGCGGTCAAACTGATTAGGCAATAAGTGAACCTTCAACACTCAATGCATTTGGACTTAGTCGCTTTTCTTCTGTGAGTGATGCTTATACACTCAATGATTTCTGCCTTAGCTCGCCATCTTGAAGAGGTATTGAGAGAATAACCTTCACTCAATGCTTCTATATTTAGTAGAATTTCTTATTAAGCTGGCGTTGAGAGAACTGCCTTCACTTAACCTATCTGGACTTATACCGATTTTCTATCAACTTCTTCTTAAGCATTAACATCACTCTTTTCTATCGACGCTTTCTTCTTTATGTGTTCAGTGAAATTCCTTCACTCAACACTTGTAGACTTAGCCAGATTCTGCTCTAATTCTAAAATGCTTTAACTGGTTGAGCTTGAATCAACGCTTCTGGCTCTAGGAGTTGAGTGAACTGTCTTCACTCAACACATTTTGATTTAACCAAAATTCTTCCTTGGAAATAGTTAGGCTTTGACTGTCCATGCTTTACTCAACACTACTTGTCATCTGGCGTTCAATGAACTACCTTCACTCAATGCCTGTGTACTTAGACAGATTTTTGTCTTTCCTGCATCCTTCTTTGTGTCCACCTTTCCTGTCTTATCATTGTAACAAGTAATCACCTGTATACATAAAACTTATTACAACCATTAGTTACAGACATATGTATGTCATTGTCTAGTAAGCCTTCTTCAAATCAGGGACATTGGGATCAATGGACCCAATGATCTCCCCCTATTAGAAGAAGTCAAAACCTAGGAAAATGATATACACCAACACGAATGCAGCGTATATAATAGATAAAGCATTGCATAATATGTAAATAATGAAAACATATCCAACAACAAGAAATTCATTAATCAGAAGGAGTAATGTTTTTCAGACGTGCATAATACAATATTTAACACATTCGTTCAACCCTATAAGTGGAAAAAAAACTTTTCAAGTTTCAAGTTCCCTTATCACTATGCCCCTGCTCCTTGGCTTCTTGGATGCATCCCCAGCATTAGCTTTTGTTTTCTTTTCCTTTTGTCTCTGGAAGTAACTGTATTGCTTTGCAAGTATTTGATAGGCTCCACAACATCTAGAGGCAAAGTGCCTAGCCACTTGTTCTTTTTGAATTTTCCTCCATCCCTCTAATTCTTTTCAAGTTTAGCCCATTCAAGGGAGCTGTAGAGCTTTCCTCGTTCTGTCTTCTTTTTTCTTAAATAGATCCCAGGAAGATAGAATGATTGTCCTGAACTGAGAAGTCCATTGTTCAAAATCAGGTCTTGACTACATCTCCTCACTGTATCTCTTTTTGATCATCTTGGTAGCATCCTCTTCCTCAGCAACAGATTTACATTTTCCCTTAACTTTTGCTCAACAGTGGGGTTAAATGTAGGGCCTTCAACTGCTATAGAGGGTTCAGCCCACTGTGCACCATCTTGAGTATCATACTGCTGGGAGTCATACTGTTCTGCATGCTGATCATAATATTGGCGATCATACAGACCATCATGTTGAGCCATCTGTCGTTGATTCAGTGCATCTTGAACTTGGTGTGGAATCATTTGGATATTATCATATGATAGATGTTCAAGCCCAAATGATCCCCTTTGCACATTTGTTGACCAAACAAAATTTTCATTGTTGGCCTTTATGACATTCTTCTCCCCCTTTTTGACTTCTTTACATATCTTTTGAGTCAGGGAGGTGCTGGCCTTAGTCAATTGACTGCTTAGATGGTCAATGCCATGTGTGACATGATTCTCAACTTTTAATAGGTGATCATCTAGAAACTTAGCACAAGCATCCATCCTTCTTTCAAGAATGCCTTTGTGCTTTTCCAACAGTTCTTTCTCAGCATTATGAACTGCCAGCATGTTTCTAGAAAGGTGTAGGACCAAGCACATACCCAACTGTTCCAAAAGCCCGGACAGTTGGTAAGGGTATGATTGTCTCTTAGATATCTACAAGGAGAAAATAACCAAACTAACAATCCAACAAGGCAAGTATACCTATCGAAATGCAGCTAGGGGACACAAGTGTCGTATTAAAATCTGGGAATAGTTGAGTAAGCTTACTCACACAAAATCTATTATTTTATCGATGGAAAAATTAGGTTTTTTAGAAGAAAGCTAAACGCACTAAAGGAAGAGAACTACTTGCAATGAAAGAGAGGTGCTTGCATGAAAAGATAAAGAGAGCTAAAAGAGTGATTAAACTAAAGCTTAGGAACGATGAAGGGAAAATGCACTCGATCAGAAATCACCTCGGCAAGAGTGGTTAGAAAAATATGATAAATAAACCTAAGCTAATTAGGGTAAAGTTCCTTGACCGTGTAGGTTCCATGAATATTGACACGCTTCTCTCGAAGGCCGTACATAACTGAGTTTAGGAAGGTCCGACTGACTTTCGCCTAAATTGGAGGCCTAAAACTCGCTTTACGCGGTGAACCCCACTATTGGATTTTACTCCAATCCGAGAGATTTGAACGTCTGCCTCTCTCGAGGGGTGCGAACAACTCCCTTTACTCTTGAGTGCACATTTCAAACTTTCGGCCTCTCGGCTAGCCCAGAATGAAAGCAAAGGTGGAGAGTATATATCGATGATATACCTCCAACCTATGATAAATCAAGAGTAATTCAAGGCTAAACCCTAAAAAGAAAAGGTAAGATTCAAAGCATCATAACCTAATCACTCGAACCTCGGAACATCAAGATCGAGTACATCGAGGATTAGTTAATCATGGTGAGGTGGAATAGGGGGGATGATTAGAAGCAAAATAATGAAAATAGAGCAGAAACGAAAAAGAAAACAACACTTTTTATTAATGGAAACAGGGATCTTACAACTTGAAAACCAGAGATTACAAGTGCATGGAAAGTAAACTACACTATCATTAACATTATACTACAGAAAGAAGATAGGAGCTAATACAAGGAAAGCATAAAGCTAGAGCTAAGAACTAAAAATGAAGAGACATGCTTGAAAAAAAGTTCAAAAATACAAAGGACAGAACCTCCCCACTCAATGCAAAAGGTGTCCTGAACCCTTAGAGTTGGGCTCTATTTATAGATTTTTTTCGGGTCGGGTCACGCCCCCCTGTCACGCCCGGGTAGGGCATGTCCCTGGGGCGTGACACATTCGGTGCGACTTTTTTGGGCTGGAATTTAATTCTGGTGAAGTAGCTGAAGTACACGCCCACATGTCACGCCCTGGTAAGGCGTGTACCTGGAGCATGTTCTTTGCAGTGTGACTTTGTTGAGCTGAATTTGAATGCTGGAGGTCACGGGTGGAATTGCTGGAGTACACGCCCGTATGTCACGCCCGGGTCAGGCGTGACCCTAGGGCGTGACACTTTCGGTGCGACGGTGGAGCGGGAAAAACGAGCGCGTTGCGGCGATTCCTCGGAACCAGGGGACACGCCTCTAGAACACGCCCGTGTTGGATGTGACACGGGCATGACAGAGGGCGTGTACACAAAGTTTCCACGGAATGCAGTTTCAGACCAATTGCTTCATTCCTCTAGGTTACACGCCCTAGGTACACGCCCGGGTAGGGCGTGACCTTGGGGCGTGTCATAGCAAAATTTGGTTGAAAGCCGTGAAAACCTGCAAAAAGCAGAAAAAACGCATTAGCGACAAAAATATATACAAAGGGAAATCAAAATAAGTACTTTACAAGATATGATTTTCTTTAAAACCCCGAAAATATCCTAATAAAATTGACTGCAAACCGTATTATCAAATTCACCCAAGCTTAAGTTTTGCTTGTCCCCAAGCAAAGATATAAAGACTAGCTAATCATAAAAAGTGACTAATTCAAAAAGTTTTAGTCATACTTACACAAGTACTATGCGAAATTCTAGGTAGGGAGAATGTAAAACGTAAATCTAAAACAGTTATTTTGGTATGGTTTAACTGTTATAAACTTTACTTAATAAAAATAAATCATCCAGAATTTTGACGAAATTCTTTAAATAGATTTAAGCAAGACAATGAAAATGAAAAGAACGTATTGAGTTATTACTAGATCCAAGCAACACATTATAATTATATCAATTAAATAACAAAAATCTAAGTTTAAATCCAAAACTAAAACTAATTTACTTTTCTTCTTTTCTTAGTTGTTAAATAAAATTAAAAAAAAGGCGTGAATCAAAGGGACTTAATGGGACCAAAACGTTTGGTTTAGGACTATGAATAGGAGTGGAATTCAAATATAAACATGGAGGCTTAAAAATCACACTAAACCAAAACAACGAGTTTCAAAAAAAAAAAATTTATTTTAAACAAAATATGTATATATATAATGTTTTTTTTCTTTATTATTATTTATTTTTTTATTTTTTCATCATTCATTTTTTTCTCTTTTTTCAAAACATTGCTTTTGAGTACACTGTTTTCAACAATTTCTCCAAAGATAACACAAAATTTCCTATCATGAAAATTTTAGAGTGAAACTCAAAAAAATTAGCGTGATTAGATAGGTAGGAATTTGGTCTTTGGTGAAAATGAAATGTTATGTGGAGTTATCAAATGAATTTGGAAAAAGGCTCAAAAGCGGCTAACTAGTGGTAAAAGATTTTAGGTTGGCAGGAAAGCTCAAACGTTAACAAAAATGGCCGAAATCATTTTCACGCTTTTTCTTTAAAATTTATTTAAAACATAGAGTTGATAAATTTCAAAAAGCAAGTTTGAGATAATAAAAGAAGATTGATGAAATTATCTTGAAAATAAAAATAATATGTGACTTGGATAGTTCATATCTACTACGTTATTCAAAATTTGTCTTTACAAAAATTATCTAAAGACGAAAAGGAAAATAGTGGATGATAAATTTTAGAGAAAGTAAAGAAAATAAAGAACGGAAAACCATAATAGAAATGCACGTTTTAGGGAAATATTTCACCTTAACATACTACCGTGAATTAGAAACACAGCATGACCAACATTTTACTTGTGAAATATGATAAAAAAATGATTATAAAAATTATAATTAACCACGTTATTTATCAAGAAGTCTGAGAAAAACAAAACATAAACAGGGGGTACTTATTGAAATACCAAAATGCAGCTATATATATATATTTTGGATTCTTTGGATTTTTTGGATATTTACAAAAAGAAAAAAGAAGGAGGAAGTCCTCCCCCAAGCTTAAAATCTACATTGTCTTCAATGGAGAAGGAGGTTGGAGAACGAGAGAAAATTAAAGGCAGAATTGAAAAACAGGTACTTCCCCGGTTTTATTTTGCAGGGAAAGCTGAGGGATGCCGCTCCGCCATGCTTGTGCTATGGATCTTCATGAAACGTCGTCTGGTGGACTTGGACATGGAATCAGAACCGTTGGAGCAGGCGGGCGGAGAAGTTGCAGCTTGCTGGAGCCATTCGGGGCAAAAAGTGTAAAATAAAGAAAACAGAAAAAGATAACTTGGGTTGCCTCCCAAGAGCGCCCTTTGTTTAAAGCGTCGTTTGAGCTCGATGCATGAAAATAAGATTGTCCCAAATATTGTTGAAAAATAAAGTTTGAATAAAGTTCAAAGTTTTTAAGAAAAGTAAAGCGCAGATTAATAAAAGGTCAAGACAGGAAAGATAGAGTTAATAGGGTTGGGACTGACATCATCACAGAAATACAATTTAAGACGCTGACCATTCACTTTAAAAGTACCCTTATCAGGGTGGGAAATTAAAACAGTATCATAAGAAAAGACTTCTAAAACAGTAAAAGGCCCCGACCAACGTGATTTTAATTTACCCGGGAATAAACGTAAACGAGAATTATAAAGAAGAACTTGGTCGCCCGGCTTAAAGATTTTTGGGTGCCTAAGATGTCGATCGTGCAAACACTTCGTCCTCTCTTTATAAAGTCTGTTATTTTCATACGCGTAAGAGCGCCACTCGTCGAGTTCGTTAAGTTGAAGTTTTCTAAAATCGCCGACAGACTGGGGATCGAAGTTTAAAAATCGTAAGGCCCAAAAGGCGCGGTGTTCTAACTCTACAGGTAAAGGACATGATTTTCCATAAACCAACTGATATGGCGTACATCCGAGGGCGGTTTTGTACGCTGTTCGGTAGGCCCATAGAGCATCGTCTAATTTGGCTGACCAGTTTTTCTAGATGTGGAAACAGACTTTTCTAAAATTCTTTTTATTTCTCTATTCACTACTTCGACTTGTCCGTTAGTTTGGGGGTGGTAGGAAGTGGAAAGCTTATGAGTAACGACATATTTAGTTAGGATTTTTGAAAATTGCGCATTACCAAAATGGGAACCCCTATCACTAACGATAGCGCGTGGCGTACCGAAGCGAGAAAATAATTTTTTTAGGAAATTAACTACGACTCGGGCATCATTTGTAGGAAGAGCTTGGGCTTCGGCCCAACGCGAAACATACTCAACGGCAACTAAAATGTACTTATTCCCGAAGCTGGAAGGAAAAGGGCCGACAAAATCAATCCCCAGAGGTCGAAAACTTCGCACTCTAGGAAATAATTTTGTGGCATTTCATTTTTATTCGAAATATTCCCCGACCGTTGGCAACTATCACACCTACTCACAAAGGCATGCACGTCTTTAAACAGGGTAGGCCAGTAAAAACCCGCGCTTAACACTTTGTGAGCGGTGCGAGCAGCTTGATAGTGCCCACCTGTCGGTCCTTCATGCAAATGTTTAATAATATCTAATCCTTCATCAAAAGAAACACACCTCCTGATCACTTGGTCGGCACAAATTCTGAAAAGATGCGGGTCCTCCCAAAAATAGTTTTTCAGCTCAGAAAAGAATTTCATCTTTTGCTGAGATGAAAACTCTTTTGGGAGCACACGAGCCACTAGATAGTTGGCGATGCGGGCAAACCAAGGAGAAGTAGATCTGTTAATTATGAACAGCTTCTCATCAGGGAAATAGTCATTAAAAGAATTTTCGTCTAATTTTTTTATAAACGGGTTGTCTAGTCGCGAAAGGTGGTCGGCGGCCAAGTTCTTGGCACCTCGTTTATCATGGATCTCTAAGTCAAACTCCTGGAGGAGTAAGACCCAGCGAATCAAGCGAGGCTTAGCATCCGTTTTATAGAGAAGATATTTGAGCGCCGAGTGGTCCGTAAAAACAATAATTTTCGAAAGAGTAATATAAGGGCAAAATTTGTCAAAAGCGAATACTACAGCTAAGAGCTCCTTCTCGGTTGTGGTGTAATTTTCATGTGCAGATGTGAGTGTTTTACTAGCGTAATAAATGGGGTGGATGTTTTTGGAAATACGTTGACCTAGTAAGGCTCCCACCGCACAACTACTCGCATCACAAATTATCTCAAATGGAAGATCCCACACCGGAGCTATCATGATTGGGGCATTAACTAATTTTTCTTTTATTAAATTGAAGGCAGCTAGACAGAGGTCATCAAAGATGAATGGGGCGTCTTTTTCTTAGAGAAGGGTAAGGGGCTTGGTGATTTTGGAAAAGTCCTTTATGAAGCGGCGGTAGAAACCCGCATGACCCAGGAAACTTCTTATAGCTTTTATGTTCGTAGGTGGCGACAGCTTCTCGATAACTTCTATTTTTGCAACGTCTACTTCAATACCCCTTTCAGAATATTTATGTCCCAAAACTAACCCTTCCCTCACCATAAAATGTCATTTTTCCCAAGTTAGGGCGAGGTTAGTTTCTTCGCATCGCTCTAAGACTTTTTCAAGGTTCTCTAAGCAACTATCGAAGAAATTCCCGAACACGGAGAAATCATCCATGAAAACTTCCATAATGCTTTCTACGTACTTGTCAAAGATGGCGAGCATACATCGTTGGAATGTAGCTGGCGCATTGCACAATCCAAATGACATTCTTCGGTAGGCGAAGGTGTCGAAGGGACAAGTAAACGTAGTTTTCTCCTGGTCCTCGGGGGAGATGGGGATTTGAATATATCCCGAGAGGCCATCGATAAAACAATAAAAGCTATGTCTGGAAAGTCGTTCTAAAATCTGATCAATGAACGGCAAGGGGAAGTGATCCTTGTTGGTGCCGTCATTCAACTTACGGTAATCTATACACATTCGCCATCCGGTCACCGTCCGAGTCGGGATTAATTCATTATTTTCATTACTTACTACCGTTATCCCTCCCTTCTTTGGTACTACCTGTACTGGGCTAACCCACTTACTGTCGGATATAGGATAGATAATTCATGTGTCTAACAATTTCATAACCTCGCCCTTAACTACGTCTTTCATGTTTGGGTTTATACGGCGCTGAGGTTGTATAGAGTTACGTGAATTATCTTCCATTAAGATTTTATGAGTGTAGAAAGATGGGCTTATGCTCTTAATATTAGATCTCTGCCAAGCAATAGCTTGGCGATGCTTTCGTAAAATTGAAAGAAGTTCATCCTTTTGTGCATCCGTGAGGTAGGCCGAAACTATGACAGGCAGCTTGGAGTCCTTTTCTAAGAAAGCGTATCGAAGGTGCTCCGGAAGTTCTTTCAGTGCCAAGGTAGGGGGGTTATTATATGAGATTTTAGAAATTTGTTCTTTTTCAAAAACTATGTCCTCGTACACTTTTTTATATGTAAAATTAAAAGGGGTATTGTTAGCGGCCATGACGGCTTCGTACAGCAATTTATTGGAAAAGTAGAAGAGGAACATAAATCAAAAAATTCTTTTTCAAAATCAGAAAGGCGGGTGGAGGATTCTTCACTTAGGTGTAGGGATTCAGTTGGAGGAGTAGGAGAGGAACAAAAATTGGAAAATTCTTCTACAAAATCAGAGGTGTGAGAGGAGGATTCGTCACTTATGGTATCTATGAAAAAACAGAGAGTCATCATTAGCTAGTGTGTTCTTCATCGAGGGGGTGATAGAGAAAGTTACTTAATCGTCGCCTACTCGAAGGAAGAGCTTACCATTGCTTACGTCAATGATAGCTCGGGAGGTGGCAAGGAAGGGTCGGCCAAGGATCAGGGGAACCTCGACGTCTTCTTCGATGTCCAAAATGACAAAGTCCACCGGGAACATGAACTTTTCAACTTTGACTAGGACGTCCTCCACTATTCCTAACGGGTATTTGACTGATCTGTCGGCGAGTTGGATACTCATGCGTGTGGGGTTGAGACTACCAATTCCTAACTTTTTAAACAACGAGAGGGGCATAAGATTAATACCCGCACCTAAGTCGGCTAAAGCGTGTTTGACAAAGAGATCACCGAAGACACACGGGATATAGAAACTACCCGGGTCACTGATTTTCTTCGGTAATCCGTTTGTCAAAACCGCTGAGCACTCGACATTTAACGTGACATGCGAAAGGTTCTCTAACTTCTTCTTGTTGGTCAGGAGGTCCTTAAGGTATTTTGTGTACTTCGGCATCTGGGATATGGCTTCGTGGAAAGGCAGATTTATGTGGATTTGTTTAAACATTTCTAAAAAATGGGTGTATTGATCATCCTATCATTGTTTATTAAGTTCGGAAGGGTATGGCGGGGATGGATTATTTTTAAAGGTGAGTGGTAGAGTGAGTTCTTTTTCTAAAATAGGGGTGATAATTTCTTCGGTAGGGGGCGGGATTTTTAAAACGGGAACGGAGCTTTGATTTTTTAAAGCGGGAGCGAAGATTGCCTCGGGCTCTTCACTTATCGTACTGGGAACTTTCTTCCCACTCCGAAGAGTTATAGCTTTCGCTTGCTCTCTCGGGTTGGGCTCGGTATTGGAAGGAAGACACCGTACGGGTCGCTCAGAAATCATTTTAGCGAGCTGTCCTACCAGATTTTCTAAATTTTTAACACTTCCAGTTAAGGTTCTAATCGTAGCGTCATTTGCATTCATGTATTTTGAAAACATTTCCTCCAAATTTGGAGGTTTTCGAAAACATTGAGGAGGTGGTGGTGGTGCAGAAAAATCACTTTGCGGTGACGGGCGCACAGAATTCGATGGATTGCTCCACGAAAAATTTGGATGATTTCTTAACGCAGGATTATAACTATTCGGAAAATTAAAACCCGGAGGATGAAAATTTGCAGCAGAAAAATTATTAAAAGTAGTTCTAGGCATATTATTTATATAATCCAAATGTTCGGCGGGAGGAGTTGCAGATTCCCATACCCGAGGGGCGGAGGCAGCAGTCATCTCTGTAATTTTTTTGCTTAATATTTCAACTTGCAGTGCGAGTTGGGAGATGTTGTCCACTTCAAATAGACCTGCAGGTTTGTTTGGGCAGGTACTCGGCACATTCCACTGGTAAGTGTTCATGGCCATGTCCTCAAACAGCTCAAGAGCTGCTTCCGGGGTCTTGTGATTTAAAGTACCGCCAGAAGCTGCGTCTATCATTTGCTTTGTGCTTTGATTTAGCCCATTATAGAACGTCTACACCTGCAACCATACAGGCAGAGCGTGATGTGGGCATCGTCTTAATAATTCTTTAAATCTTTCCCAGGTATCGTAAAGGGTCTCAGAGTCTATTTGTCCAAAGGCAGAAATGTCATTCATAAGTTTTGCAGTTTTAGCAGGCAGAAAATACTTCGCCAAAAATTTTTCGGTTAATTGCGTCCAAGTAGTTATGCTATTTTTAGGAAGGGTGTTCAGCCACTGCTTAGCCTTAATTCTAAGAGAGAAAGGAAATAATCTTATCCTAATAGCATCATTTGTGACACCATTTATCTTGAAGGTGTCACAAATCTCAAGAAAGCTGGCTTTGTGTGCGTTCAGATCTTCATCTTGAAGCTCGTCAAATTGCACATACTGCTGCACCATTTGAATTATGCTAGGCTTCAATTCGAAATTATTATTTGATATTGCATGGCAAACTATACTAGATTTTGTACCCTCGAGATTCGGTCGTGTATAATAGGACATAGGCCTTTGCACGACTTCCTCCACGTTGGGTTCTGCCATTCTTAAGGTAGAAAATGACTCGGAATCCTCAACTGGCACTTGGGTAATAGGGCCTTGAAATCGCGATCTTCTCCGAAGAGTACGCTCAATTTCATGGTCCAGGTCCAAAGTAACCGACGGACTTCCGCGGGTCATACACTAGAAGAAGAGAGGAGAAGAAAGACTAGAAAATAAAAGAGCTAATGAAGTTTTTTTTTTTTTTTGAAATAGAGTTTTTTATGTTTTAACTCCCGAACTTCCCAAGGGCTACCCGGTGAAGGGTTCGCAAGGTACTAGACAAGATAGTGGCATTTAGAGCCACTTTGCCCTTTTCGAGAGAGTTGGGTGGTGTAGAAAAATTTGTGATGTGGGTTTCTATTAAGTAGGCGGTAATTAAAATCCAGCCATTTAACTCCGAGCGAGTAGGCGGAAAATAAAAGCTAACACTCACGCACTCTACAGAAAATAAACACACTCTACTGAAATAAAATCTTGCCAATTAACTCAAGTGAGTAGGCGGAAAAATAAAAATACGCACACTTGCTTGAATAAAATCCTGCCAACAACTCAAGTGAGTAGGTGGAAAATTTAAAAATACGCACACTTGCTTGAACAAAATCCAGCCATTTAACTCAAGTGAGTAGGCGGAAAAAATTTTAAGAAGGAGGGTGAGAAAGAGAAGTGATAAAATTAATATATTCGTGTTTTCAATTTATCAACGTGCGTTGCTTCCCCGGCAACGTCGCCAAAAACTTGATTGTCTCTTAGATATTTGCATGGAGAAAATAACCAAACTAACAATCCAACAAGGCAAGTATACCTATCGAAATGCAGCTAGGGGACACAAGTGTCGTATTAAAATCCGGGAACAGTTGAGTAAGCTTACTCACACGAAATCTATTATTTTATCGGCGGAAAAATTATGTTTTTTAGAAGAAAGCTAAACGCACTAAAGGAAGAGAACTACTTGCAATGAAAGAGAGCTGCTTGCATGAAAAGATAAAGAGAGCTAAAAGAGCGATTAAACTAAAGCTTAGGAACGATGAAGGGAAAATGCACTCGATCAGAAATCACCTCGGCAAGAGTGGTTAGAAAAATACGATAAATAAACCTAAGCTAATTAGGGTAAAGGTCCTTGACCGTGGAGGTTCCATGAATATTGACACGCTTCTCTCGAAGGCCGTGCCTAACTGAGTTTAGGAAGGTCCGACCGACTTTCGCCTAAATCGGAGGCCTAAAAGTCGCTTTAGGCGGTGAACCCCACTATTGGATTTTACTCCAATCCAAGAGATTTGAACGCCTGCATCTCTCGAGGGGTGCGAACAACTCCCTTTACTCTTGAGTGCTCATTTCAAACTTTCGGCCTCTCGGCTAGCCCAGAATGAAAGCAAAGGTGGAGAGTATATATCGATGATATACCTCCAACCCGTGATAAATCAAGAGTAATTCAAGGCTAAACCCTAAAAATAAAAGGTAAGATTCAAAGCATCATAACCTAATCACTCGAAGCTCGGATTATCAAGATCGAGTACATGGAGGATTAGTTAATCATGGTGAGTTGGAAGAGGGGGGATGAGTAGAAGCAAAATAATGAAAACAGAGCGGAAACAAAAAAGTAAACAACACTTTTTATTAATGGAAACAGGGACCTTACAACTTGAAAACCAGAGATTACAAGTGCATGGAAAGTAAACTACACTATCATTAACATTATACTACAAAAAGAAGATAGGAGCTAATATAGGGAAAGCATAAAGCTAGAGCTAAGAACTAAAAATGAAGAGACATGCTTGAAAAAAAGTTCAAAAATACAAAGGACAGAACCTCCCCTCTCAATGCAAAAGGTGTCCTGAACCCTTAGAGTTGGGCTCTATTTATAGATTTGTTTCGGGTCGGGTCACGCCACCAGTCACGCCCGGGTAGGGCGTGACCCTAGGGCGTGACACATTCGGTGCGACTTTTTCGGGCTGGAATTAATTCTGGAGAAGTAGCTGAAGTACACGCCCACATGTCATGCCCTGGTAGGGTGTGTACCTGGGGCGTGTTCTTTGCGGCGTGACTTTGTTGAGCTGAAATTGAATGCTGGAGGTGACGGGCGGAATTGCTGGAGTACACGCCCATATGTCACGCTTGGGTCAGGCGTGACCCTGTGGCGTGACACTTTCGGTGCGACGGTGGAGCGGGAAAATCGAGCGCATTGTGGCGATTCCTCGGAACCTGGGTACACGCCTCTAGAACACGCCCGTGTCGGATGTGACACGGGCGTGATAAAGGGCGTGTACACAAAGTTTCCACAGAATGCAGTTTCGGACCAATTCCTTCATTCCTCTGGGTTAAACGCACTAGGTACACGCCCGGGTAGGGCTTGACCTTGGGGCGTGTCACAGTAAAATTCGGCTGAAAGCCGTGAAAACCTGCAAAAATCAGAAAAAACGCATTAACGACAAAAATATATACAAAGGGGAATCAAAATAAGTACTATACAAGACATGATTTGCTTTAAAACCCAGAAAATATCCTAATAAAATTGACTGCAAACCGTATTATCAGGGTACTACTTAATTTCTTAAATAAGTAGCAGAGCGCCACGGATTAAGTGAAGGAATGCCGGACCCAAAAATCACCCCTCCCACCTCGGCGTCCAGCACAACCCGTCAGCTCAGAGGTGCGGTTACCACATGGCCCATATGGCTCAGAGTTGGGGTTACCACATGTCTATGGTTGCCTGACCCGCCGGACCCACACAGGTAGAAGTGAAAAATCAGGATTTAATAGCGCTCGACCCGGTCTTGAACCCGTGACCTCCTCTTATACCAAATGTAGGATCAAGCGCATACCCAACTGTTCAAAAAGCCCGAACTGTTGGAAAGGGTGCTACTTAATTTCTTAAATAAGTAGCAGAGCGTCGTGGATCAAGTGAAGGAACGACAGACCCAACAAAAGGATTGTCTGATTTTCCATAATTGCTTTGTGAATAGTGCCAATCTCTACCAACTTGTCCTAAGTGAAGTCAACTGTAGGAGCTGCTCTCAAGAAATATTTTACAGTCTGGGCCTTGAGTAGATTGACCTCAAATCCGATAGGTTTGATCTCTGTTTATAGCTCATTCTTGAGGTTCTTGACTGAGTCATCAATAAAATTCTCCAGTTGTCTCCTTTGGTCATCCAGTAACCCTTTTAGCAGTGCAAGGAAGGTTTCTGACATCTGATCAGTTGATACACATTCTATACTGACTGGTACAGGTTGTTCACGCCTTGAATCTTCTCTTGCAACTGTGTCAGCCACATCAAATTCTAAAGAATGTTGAGTTCTCATGTTTTCTGCACCAGCAATTTCTTTATCTAATTCCGATGATTCTTGAAAGTCTTTAGTTTCAAGTGTAGCTAACATCTAGAGGGGGTGAATAGGTTTTTAGACCTATTTATCTTTTTTTTTGTTTAGGTGTACTGAGTTATCTTAGTTATCTTGCTTTCAAGAACACAAACAACACACAAGATTTATAATGGTTTCCCATATTATGGGTGCGTCCACTGCCCCTCCAACTTTCTAACTGCTTGTTAGACAAGGCACTTGTCCAAACTCAGCTCTAAAGATCTTACAACACAGATAGTTGAGGATCTCTAAGTCTCCTCCAAGACCTACAGCTCGAGCATAAAGCCCTACCACTCAGAGATAAAATCTCGTACTGCTCAGTGATCCACATATCACCTACCTTAAGCACACAAAATTCCCAACACTCAGTCTAGGAGGATAACCCTACAAATCAGAGAGGATGAATATCCTACAGCTCAAGCACAATGTCCCTACCTCAGATCCACAAAAGGATCCTATTTCTCAGGCACAAAGGCCCTACCACTCAGAGAGAATGACTCTCCTACCTCAAGCAAACAACCCTACCTTAGATCCACACATGGATCCTACCTCAGACCAACGACCCAACAACTCAGCCTTTATAATTTTAGGTTTACAACTCAGATCCAAAGGATCCTATGGAAATAAAGAGTTTGTTGTTGATATTTCACTCCAGAGAAAATGTCCTCAGAGTCTACCTTTTGCTTCCTGAGCAGAGAAAAACTAAGCCCTACCTTCTTCACATCAATAAGAAAATGATCTTCCAGAAATATTTGCATGAACTGTGAAGATGCTGCTGCAGCTAGTGTTAGCACTTGACTGCTTCTTCTTTCTCAGAGATTATCTTTGAACATGCTATTCCAGGTGAAAATCGCAAAAGCTAACTAGCTTGAACCTTTAGATCAACACTTTGAACTTTGTTCTTCAGGCTCTACAACTATGGCAAGATGAAGAAGATGAAGTTCCTCCTGTTTTCGAAAAGTTAAATATCTAAAAGTTCTCTTCTTCGTGCTGATCAGAATACTTTTATGTTCTGCCGTCCAATAGCTCTTTGACTCATGGGCCCACTTGGATTTGCAAGCTGCAATCTTGTTTTTGAATTAAATGCAGCATGGAAGACATGCAGCGCCGTTTGTCGTATACTGTTGACTTCCCGCAACCCTTTTGAATTTTGATGACATTTGCTGAAGTCAGCATCTGTGGACTTAGCCAAATCCAGACAGTTCATCATAGATATTGAGTGCGTTGAATGAACAACCTTCATTCGGCGCAAAAATACTTACCCAAATAATCTATACTGCCAGGTATTGAGTGAACCTTCATCACTCAATGAATTTGGACTTGGCCAATATTTCTATACTGCTAGGCGTTAAGTTCGTTGAGTGAATGACCATCACTCAAATCTTTTGTCCTTAGAAAAACTTTCTTCTGATTGGAATTGAGTGTGTTGAGTGATCCATCATCACTCAACGAATTTGGACTTAGCCAATTTCTCTGTACTGCTAGGCGTTTAGTGCGCTGAGTGGACAGCCATCACTCAACGCTTTTGTTCTTAGATAAACTTTCTGCTGATAGGCGTTGTGTGCATTGAGTGAGCCTTCATCACTCAACACATCTGGACTTAGTCGCTTCTCTAAAGCTAGCCATCTTGTTGAGGCGTTGAGTGAAATGCCTTCACTCAACGTTTCTGTACTTAGCCGATTTGCATCTTTATGAATGTATTGTGTGAACCTTCATCACTCAACGCACTTGTCTTTGCCTGTCTTCTTAATAAGGTGTTGAGTGAATTGCCTTCACTCAACGCTTCTTTACATAATAAAATTTCTTAATGAGCTTGTGTTGAGTGATCTGTCCTCACTCAATGCATCTGGACTTAGACAGATTTTCTGTCTACATCTTCTTAAGCTTTGACATCACACTGGTCTGTTGCTGCTTTCTTCTTTGGGCATTGAGTGAGTTGTCCTCACTCAATGCTTTTGGAATTAGCCAAAATTCGTGACAGATCTTCAGATGCTTTGACTGCTCGAGATTTACTCAGCGCTTCTTTCTTCAACTGTTGAGTGAGCTGTCCTCACTCAGTGCTTCTGGACTTAACTATAATTCTTCCCTGCCAATGTTGAAGCTTTGACTATCTTGTCTTTACTCAGCGCTTCTTATTGTATGGCGTTGAGTGAGTTGTCCTCACTCAACGCATGTGGACTTAACCACATATCTGCTTTGCAAACTATTGGGATTTGACTGTCCATACTTTACTTAGCGCTTTTTGATAGCTGGCGTTGAGTGAACTATCTTCACTCAATGTCTGTGGACTTAGATAATTTTTTTTCTTTCCAGCATCCTTCCTTGACATCTTATATTTAGTGAACTAGCTTTACTCAATGTCTGTGGACTTGGCAAATTTCTGTCTGTCCAACATTCTTCTTGTGTCCACCTAACACTATCACTTATACAACCGTTCTAAACCCATTCCAAAGAACATCCTGCACACATTGAACTTGAATATACATCAAATACAATTGTGCTCTTAGTATTGATGGTGATGCCTCTCAAATCTAAATCAATGGAACATTGAAGGGTAATATATCCAAAAATCTCCCCCTATTTGAAGAAGGTAGAACACATAGCAATACTGAGATTCATTAGCACATAAAACATATCAATTTAATGTAGTTGTAAGCTTATTCAAAGTTCTCAAATTGAATGTAGTGACTCAACATGTCAAGGCATTGCTTTCTTCATACCACTTGAATGTTTCCAAGTAATATGCACTTACTCAACTTGTAGTCATTGCTTTCCTCATGCTACTTGAAGCACTTTCCTCATAATACTTGGAAGTGGGAAAGTAATATTCAATGACTTAACATGTAGTCATTGCTCTTCCACTCCTCTAAGTATATGAACTTACTCAACATGACTTGGTCATATCAAGTATTTCTCTCCCACTCCTCCCACTTTGTGGATTCTTCAAAAATTCATTTATCTAATGAGGGAGGTGAAAGATTTTGGGAGACCATTTCACTTGATCTTAGCCTTATTCCACTACACTACTGATCATAATACTTGACTAAAAATCATACCTCTTGTGTTGATACCACTAACACAACAGTTCAATGAAACCACTTATAACTTGAGTGGTCCATACTTGATCAACTTGAGCGAATGCCACTCCTCCCCCTTTATGACTTCAACACAAGCACCTATAGTTAGGGAGGTACTGGCCTTCACAACTTTCCTCTTCTTCTGCAACAGCTTTATCTTCTCAGCAGTAGCATCCATCTCAGACTCAGAGAAGTTTATGACTATGTCATAACAAATCTATGCTGGAGGGAGTTTAGAGTTAATCTCCCACTAAGTCTGTGTATTGTTCTTAGGACAAACAGATCATCAGTGTTAATCTTTGATCCACTATTAAAGTTGCTGGACTTTCTCCCCCACAACATGATTATCTTGACTTGCTCCCCCTTAACACGAGTTTATTTTATCATCCTATCTAATGGACACTTGAGTCATTTAAGTCTTGATCCCACTAGAAAGTCTTATTAACCTGCAAGAAAAGTGATTCCCACAACAAAAACAAAATGAGTAGCAACTAAAGCTATACCAAGTTCAACATACCCAACTTAAACTTGAAGGTGTTACACATGACTTCATATAGTGGCTTAGTGAAGATGTCAGCCCCTTGCTTGTCTATGGGGGATAATCTTAAGACTTTTGTCTTCGTTCTCCACATGCTCCCTACTAAAATGATACCTAATCATTATGTGCTTTGTCCTGCTATGTGAGACAGAATTCCTAGAAATAGAGATTGTACTAGTTGAATCACAAAACGTTGGTGTTTTTATTATCTTGATGTTGTAGTCCTGACGCTGATGCTGAATCCATAGCCATTGTACACAACAACTTCCTGCTGACATATACTCTGACTCTACTATTGAAATTGCAACACTGGTCTACATCTTGCTACTCTAAGACACAAGTCTTCCTCCCAAGAACTTATAGGTGCCTGATGTGTTTTTCCTGCCCTCTTTACAGCCTGCAAAGTCTGCATTTGAATAGCATGTTTGTTCAAAATCTCTATTCCTAGGGTACCATAGGCAAAGATCTTGTGTGCCCTTAAGATATCTCAAAATTCTCTTAGCAGTAAAGTAGTGAGATTCTTTGGGTGTAGCCTGATATCTTGTACAAAACATATATAAAATACATGATGACCGACTTACTTGTAGTAAGATATAGAAGGGAGTCAATTATCCCTCTATACAAAGTCACATCAATATGTTTCCCTACCTCATCTTTGTCTATAGGCATACATGACCCCATGAGAGTTTTTATGGTGGAGGCATTCTCCATTCCAAACTTTTTAATGAATTGGTGAACTTAGACTGTGATATGGATAATATACCTTCAGTCTGCCTTACTTGGAGGCCTAAGAAATACTTAAGCTCACCCATACTGCTCATCTCAAAATTCTCGTGCATAAGTTTGGCAAACGTCTTGCAACGATTGTCATCAGTAGACCCAAAAATTATGTCATCTTCAAAAATTTGGACTTGGATGATCATGACCTTAGATTCCCATAGGAATAGGGACTTGTCTATCATCCCTCTTAAGAATTTTTTTCTCAATGAGGAAGCTAGATAGGGTCTAAAAACATGCTCTAGGGGCTTGCTTCAACTCATATAGAACTTTCTTAAGTCCATAAATAAAATCGAGTGAGTTAGAATCAACAAAACATAAACGCTGTTCAACATAGACTTCTTCCCTAAAGTAACCATTTAGGAAGACTGACTTCACATCCATCTGGTATACTTTAAATCCTCTGTGTGTTGTATATGCATGGAATAGTCTGATGGCTTCCAATCTCGCTACAGTGGAAAAGGTTTGATCAAAGTCAATACCTTCTTCTTGTTTGTACCCTTAGCTACCAGTCTAGCCTTAATCTTGATTATAATGCCATTCTCATGAAGCTTATTCCTGTAAATCCACTTGGTTCCAATGACATTATGTCCTTATGGTCTGAGAACCAGCTTCTAAACCTTACACCTCTTAAACTGGTTCAGTTCCTCTTACATTGCTACAACTTAGAATTGTTCTATGTTGGCCTCTTCAAATCTTTTGGGCTCAACTTATTATAGGAAGCTTGAGTACAATGATGTATTGAGACTTCTGCTTCTTGTTACCAATCATTGGTTAGCATCACCAATAATCTAGTGTCATGGAATATCCCTTAGATGCCTGATTGCTGCAGGAAATCTTCCTTCAACATATTGAGCTTCTGTGGTGGAGCTTATTGATCTTCATCCACATCATGTGAGCTTTGCCCTTCTTCTAGAGTGCACACTCCTGCATCTTTATCTTGTGAAGTAGGAGGAGCTTCCTTGATGGTTTACTTGTCCATCATTAGCTCTATACCTACAGTTCGATATGATGAGCTTGGAAGCTCACTGTTAATCAAAGTTGACTCATCAAATACTATATTAACAGACTCTTCTACAACTTGACTTTTCAAGTTGTAGATCCTATATGCCTTAATATAATTGACGTACCCAACAAAAATCTCATCATAGGACTTGGCAGCAAACTTAGTACCATAGGACTTTCCATTATGTAGCACATATCACTTGATAGCAAAGATCATAATATAGGACAGGCTTGGTTTTATGCCCTTCACGATCTCACATGGAGTCTTCTTGTGGCTCCTGGTGATAGAAGCTCTATTTAGGACATGATATGCAGTATTTTCTGCCTCAGCCTAGAAATATTCTCGGAGAGATGTGCCACTAAGCAAAGTCCTATCGGCTTTTATGAGAGTTTTATTCTTCCTCTCAGCAATCCCATTTTATGGGGGTGTTCTTGGAGAAGAAAATTCTTGATGAATCCCTTGATCTTCATAGAATCTTGTCATGCCTTCAGACTGAAATTTAGTCCCATAGTCACTTCTGATTTTAACAACAGTACTGTCCAATTCATTCTGAATTTGCTTGACAAAGGTCTTGAAGATGTCAAGGGTTTCAAACTTTTCTTAAGAATGAAAACCCAAGAAAACCTCGAGAAGTCATCAACAACCATAGGGGTATAGACTTTCCTACCTAAACTATAAACTATCATAGGACCAAACAAGTCTATATGCAGGTGGTATAAAAACCTCACATAGTATTTGGTCCCAATGCTCTAGAAGGAAGATATTGGTCTACTTGCCCTTTTGGTACGCAGAGAAAATGCCTTTCTTGGTGCATTTCATCTTGGGAAATTTCCTAACTAGCTCTTCACTAAAGAGCTTGTCAATGGTCTTACATTTCAAATTAGCTACTCTCTTGTACCATTGTACACAGTATGAGACTTTCTCATTTATAACTAGAAATATAGGGGATTCTTTATGTAGATACCAAAAATTTAAGCAATGGACATTTCCACTACTAGTGCCTGTCAAGATGACCTCTTGGTCACTTAATATCTTAATTTGGCACCTATCTTTTAGGAATACAAAGACATAACCAAGATAATAGAGTTGGCTTATGCTTATCAGGTAGTGTTGAAACCCTTCAATAGAAGCCACTTTTGATATTGTGATAATGTCATTGGTAATCATACCATAGCCTCTAATGACTCCTTTGTCTGAATCACCAAAGATTACTTTGGGTCCATCCTTCACTGAAGTGCACTCCTTCAGGTAGCTCCTTGTTCTAGTCATGTATCTAGAACATCCACTGTCCAAGTACCATATAGGGGTATGGGCACTTGGACTATCCTGCAAAACATAATTTAATTTGCCTTAGGACCCCAATATTTATTGGGTCCTAGATTTTGGTTAGCCTGAAAATGAACCTGTCTTCCTGCAGATTTTGTGACAGGAAGACTAACTTTTGCTCTGGGCACATTAGGATTATTCCAGCAATTTAAGGAAAAATGCCCCATTTTCAACAACACCAGCACTCATGAATATTATACCTTCTTTTATGAGCAGGTCTGGTAGCAGCTAGCTATTAAGAAGGAGGAGCAACAACGTTCTTCAAGTTCCTTTCATCAAAGATCTGACTGAAAGTGAATCTTCGAATAGGCTTTCTTAGCTTACTCTTAATGCCATTAACAGCAGTAGTCTTTGTAGAGGACAGACTGTTGATATCATCAAAGATATCTAGATCAGGCTGACTGATAGACTTACTCTTTGTCTGAGTCTTTGATAGTTTGTCTTGAGATCTAGCCATTGCCACATTCTTGAGTGTGGGGGCTAGTGCACCAAATATAAATGGTCCATGATGAACCATTTGAATTTCTCTATGGGGAGCCTTAAAGGCACTAATCCCCTAGTTATATCTTCCATCATAGCTGTGAAAATTTTTGTTCACACTTGTGGATCTACCATTCATCCAATGACCATAGATGCGTTCTTGGTCATACGTAATTGAAGGTAACATCACCTTCTTAAAAGGGATGTGAGGCTTAGATGCCAGAGGCTGCATAGGAACTTTGCCTTTCCCTTTGTGATGAGAAACACTAGTGTTTCCTTTGAATCCCAACCACTTCTTACCCTTTTGAGAGGAGAAGTAGTCTATCAAGGGTAACACTAACTTAGGCTTAGAGAAACAAACCATAATCCTTCTCTCCCTTTGGACCTTTTCCTCAAGATCCCTAAGGAGACTTTTCTTTTAGTTAATGGTCCCAATCTAGATGAGTGTAATCTTCTTTAGTTTCTTGGCTTCATTTTTCTTCTGATCTGTCAAGGAATCTGTCTCAGCGTTCTGGGAAGCAGCTAGTTGAAGAAAGGTGATCTACTCAGCTTGCTTCTCAGCCAACTTCTTGCTTCTTCTCAAAGCATCCAAAAGGGCACCAAACTTATCAATCAGTTGATTGATATCTTCCTCAGATTCTGAGCACTCTTCACCACTTGATGAGGATGAATCAAATTCCGGATTAGTCACATATCTAGTCTCAGAAGAAGAACTAGATATAGAATATACCTTGACTAGACTAGGATGATCCTGGTAGGATTCTTCATCTAACATTACCATCATCCAATATCAGTTGTAGGCATATTCATCCTCATCATCCTCCTTTAAGTCACTATCTGAATGTGACATATGGGACCTGATACCTATCTTGGCAGCATGATAGTCTTCAGCTTCTTCTTCAATAGTAAATAGCCCTATGTATGCTTTTTCTTCTTCTTTAGACTCAGAAGATGCTGAGTTAGACTGACTCTAGCTCTATTCCTTCTTTGAAATGAAGGTCTTTTCCTTCTTTACCTTAAGATGGTGATGTTTCTTCTCACCAGATTCTCTTCTCTTGACTAGGCAGTCAGCAATTACATGCCCAGGTTTGCTGCAACAATAACAAACAACTTTAGATGAAATATGTTTGCCAGGTTTAGAATCATACGTGTATCCCTTGGTGTGTTTCTTCTGAGCCTTGTAGTGATCTTTCCTATGTTGATAGAAGGAGGAAGGTCTGCTCCTCCACTACTTCCTCTTCATCAACTTCTAAAACATCATATAGAAGGCAGCAAAATCTTCATCAGACATACTGCTGTCTGATGTGCTTGGCTCTGAGCTGACTGATTAAGCAGGCCTCATTGGAGGAGAGGCAATCCTCTCCTTGCTCTTCTTGGTGTTCACATCTTTGATGGCCAAAGACTTTTCCTTGGCCTGCAATTTGATGATAGTCTCCTCCTTCCTCGCAAATAGCTGCATCTCATAGGAGAGCAGCTTTCCAAATAGTGTGTGAGGGGGTGTATTTGCCAGCTTTACCACCGCTCTGATGACAAAGCTCTCTATGTCCCACTATAACGCCCCCACCCGTCACATGATATATAATGGTGGGTACGGCTGGGGCCCCACGCCATATATTACATACAAGCAAAGGAATTACTTGTGGAAATCAAACTCTATTCATATCCTTAACTCATTCATTCTAGCGCAGTATTTTTACGTTAGCATGAACTCAAACCATAATGTCCACCAATACAAAAATGCCAAATTTATATATATAACAACACCAGGAATGTATACAACCCACACACACTGGCCTTGTCAGGATGTGAGGTCGACGAATTTTGCACGACGATCGTCGAGTATCGAGTGTCGAGTGTCGAGTGAGGACACGGCCTGTGACACGGGCGTGTCACAGGGCGTGTCAATGTGGTCGACGAACTCAGCTCGACGTTTACGCCATGGCGTGTTTGCGGGACACGGTTGTGTCCAGCTGCACACGGCCTGGAACACGGGCGTGTCCCAGGGCCATGTGAGTCTCGGATGATTTTGAGATTTGGCAGCCTGCTGAACACGGCCTCAGACACAGGCATGTCTGAGGGCTTGTCAGTGGACACTGCCCGTGACACGGGCGTGTCACACGGTTGTGTCTTGGCTGGGCTGAGTCGGTTGCTTGCCGCTTAAGGGGACACGGCCTGTGACACGGGCGTGTCAAATGGCGTGTCAGGCCGTGTTCATACTTTTCTAGCCATATCTGAGCTGTTTGTTTTCCTTTTCCTGGATCCAGTGGTTGGGCTCTGTCCAGGTGTGGAGAAGGCCGGAAAAAGGGGATATAACCCTTTCTTTTGCTTCTTCTTCTTATTCATCTTATTCCAAGAGAGAGAGGAAGAAAGGCCTAAGGGAAGAGGGAAGGGAGGAGACTACCAGCTGCTGGAGAAGCTGTGGAGTGCGGAGCGAAGATCTGAGGGCGGATTCGTGAAGGCGGAGCTGATGCGGTGCTTTCCATCCGGCTACTTCTTGTCACCAAAGCGATCTTCAAGGGTAACAATCTCCTTCTTGGACATCGAAGTCCTTCCTTTATGCATGTGCTTGGAATCCTCCACCAAGAGGTGGATGGCGGAAGTGATTCCTTTATTGAGTCTGCATCTAGAGCCGGAATTATGGAGTACGACATAGGCATGCTGTGTGAAGCCCATCTGGACCGGTGGTCTGGATTGGTGATGTGCATGGGTAAACCGAAGAAGACTCCGTGGATTTGATGAGATGCAACTAGAATTCTGTTGTTCTGAATTTATGGATGTCATGATGAGTGTGAGGAGGCTTTGGTGAAGCTCCTGGTTATGATATGATAAATTGGTAGCAAGCACGGGGAGCTCGAGATAAACCCGACCTGTTACACAACTAGGGTGGGTTGATCTAGTTAGCTAGGGATCGATTGGTGGTAATGACTGGGCAGCCGAGTTAAGCCCGGCTTGCTGCACCACATGGGTGGGTCGATCGGAATAGGAGGGGGGGTCGATGGGTAGTAATGCCTAGGGAGCTTGGATAAACCTGGCTTGCTACACCACATGGTGTGGGTCGCTCTACTCTGGTTGTTTATGCATGCTGTGAGGTTGTACCTCTGATTGGTTTGGGCGGGATGTCGCCAGCTTGCAAGACTGGTGGACTAGGTCCGGTCAACCAACAAGTTAAAACCTCTGATCGATGGTATATGACTGGTGGATTCCGGTACGCCAAGAAGGTTTATAGTAGAAGGATGGGAGGATTGTAACACCCCGAAGTCATTTGTGTCATTTTGGGTTCAGGTATGGGTGACATGGCATGGGACACGGGCGTGTCCCAAGGCATTTCGTGCCTGGTTTATGTCAGGATGTGAGGTCGATGAATTTTGCTCGACGATCGTCGAGTGTCGAGTGAGGACACGGCCTGTAACACGGGCGTGTCACAAGGCGTATCAATGTGGTCGACGAACTCAGCTCGACGTTTTGCGCCAGGGCGTGTTTGCGGGACACGGGTGTGTCCAGGTGCATACGGCTTGGAATACGGGTGTATCCTAGGGTCGTGTGAGTCTCGGGTGATTTTGAGATTGGGCAGCCTGCTGAACACGGCCTCAGACACGGGCGTGTCTGATGGCATGTCAGTGGACACGGCCCGTGACATGGGCGTGTCACACGGCCGTGTCTAGGCTGGGCTGAGTCGGTTGCCTGCCACTTAAGGGGACACGGCCTGTGACACGGGCGTGTCACAGGGCGTTTCAGGCCGTGTTCATACCTTTTTTGGCCAAATCTGAACCGTTTGTTTCCCTTTTCCTGGATCCAGTGGTTGGGCCCTGTCCAGGTGTTGATAAGGCCCGAAAAAGGGGATATAACCCTTTCTTTTTTTTCTTCTTCTTCTTCTTCTTCATCTTATTCCAAGAGAGAGAGAGGGGAAGAAAGGCCTAAGGGAAGAGGGAAGGGAGGAGACTACCAGCTGCTGGAGGAGCTGCGGAGTGCGGAGCGAAGATCTGAGAGCGGATTCGTGAAGGCGGAGCCGAGGCAGTTCTTTCCATCTGGCTACTTCATGGCACCGAAGCGATCTTCAAGGGCAACGATCTCCTTCTTGGACATCGAAGTCCTTCCTTTATGCATGTGCTTTGAATCCTCCACCAAGAGGTGGATCGCGGAAGTGATTCCTTTGTTTAGTCTGCATCTAGAGCCGGAATTTCGGAGTACGACATAGGCATGCTGTATGAAGCCCATCTAGATCGGTGGTATGGATTGGTGATGTGCATGGGTAAACCGGAGAAGACTCCGTGGATTTGATGATATGCAAATAGAATTCTGTTGTGCTGAATGTATGGATGTGATGATGAATGTGAGGAGGCTTTGGTGAATCTCCTGGTTATGATATGATCAATTGGTAGAATGCTTGGGGAGCTCGAGATAAACCCGGCCTGTTACACCACTAGGGTGGGTTGATATAGTTAGGTAGGGATCGATTGGTGGCAATCTCTGGGGAGTCGAGTTAAACCCGGCTTGCTGCACCACATGGGTGGGTCGATCGGAATAGGAGGGGGGTCGATGGGTGGTAATGCCTGGGGAGCTTTGATAAACCCTGCTTACAACACAACATGGTGTGGGTCGATCTACTCTAGTTGTTTTTGGATGCTGTGAGGTTGTACCTCTGATTGGTTTGGGTGGGATGTCGTCAGCTTGCGAGACTGGTGGACTAGGTTCGGTCAACCAACAAGTTAAAACCTCTAATCGGCGGTGTATGACTGGTGGATTCCGGTACGCCAAGAAGGTGCCCTGAGTGCACGGAGCGTCTGGTGGATTGTAGCGTTTGTGATGTGATGTGTTTTTTAGCGTGATAAAGAAAATGATATACATATGATGCTTTATGATGCTTGATGATAGATGATGGCACTGTATTGACGAAATGAACCACTACCCCGGGTAGGGGGTAGGGTCGTTATAATGGGTCAGCCAAATGCTGACCGTTACTTTGTTTTCTGTGTTGGCTTGGGTGACAAAATGCAGGTGGAGTGAACAAGTGGAAAGGATGGCTTGCTGCTATCGGCCCTTGATGGCCATGCGAAGAATTCTGTTTGGATTTCATGTGTGGCCGGCCTGCGTGCCGATGTACGAAACTATTTATGTGTAAAAGAGAAACATGTAAGGCCATAAGGCCAGTGTGTGTGGGTTGTATACATTCCTAGTGTTGTTATATATATAAATGTGACATTTATGTATTGGTAGACATTCTGGGTTGAGTTCATGCTAACATAAAAATGTTGCTCTAGAATGATTGAGTTAAGGATACGAATATATTTTGATTTCCACAAGTAATTCCTTCGCTTGTCTGTGATATATGGCGTGGGGCCCCGACCGGACCCACCCTTATATGCCATGTGACAGGTGAGGGCATTATAAAGTGGTATCAGAGCCAGGTTTAGATTGTTTGGGAGGAGAGAACATAATTAGACTCATGAATGTCCACGAGGAATGTATGTCATGCACATGATGTGCGTGAGTGTGTAGTCAATGTAACAGTACCGTGTGGATAAGAAGTATTAATGGTGTTCTGTACATTGCTAGGTGGCGAGGAATAGAGATGGGCCGTCAGAGCCCCAACGGTCAGATGAGAGTGCAGCACCCATTGAAGCGCCTACGCCTCCCTCGGCAGAGGCCATACGGGTGGTAACGGAGACAGTTCTTGTAGTGTTATGGGCACAACCTACTGGACAGGCAAGGCCTGGTGCAAGGCAAGAGCATGCTGCAGTGGTGGTGGAGGCGCAAGCAAGTGACGAGTCATTGACACATTTTATGCACTTTCATCCACCTACGTTTAGTGGAGCACTTTCCCCAATGCAGGCGGAAGATTGGTTGGCGAGGGTAAAAAGGATCCTAACTGTAATTAGGACAGTAGAGGAGCAGAAAGTGACGTTGGCCACATTTTCGTTGGAAGGAGATGCGAGATTATGGTGGTATGAGATGGAAGTGCATCACTTGGTAGGTCGAGGTTTAACGGAGGTTTCAATGGATGAATTCTCCCGAATATTTTTAGCCAAGTGTGTGCCAGTGTCGTAGCGGATTGCGATGGAAAATGAGTTTCTACGTCTAGTGTAGGGTGAGCGAGATATTGATACCTACCTGCATGAGTTTACGAGATTGGGGAGATATGCGAGATCTAACTTCACGGAGGAAGCGCGAAAGACAAATCGGTTTTATGAAGGACTGCGGGATGAATTGCGGTTGGCACATCCGAGTTCGGTGAGCCAAGTATTCCAAGCATTGGTAGACACAGCCCGTGCATTGGAGAAGGATATAAAGCGGATACAAGAAAATAAGAGACTGGTAGTGGAAAAGCCAGAGATGAAAGTGCCGCAATCGGATCAATCGAAGTTTAGAAGACGAGAGAAGAAATGATTTTGGCCTACGGAATCAGCTCCATCGACTGTTTCTTCGGGGGCGACTTATGGGCCAGAACGTGTTGAAACACGGATCTGCTATAAATATGGGCAGCAAGGACACAGCAAAATTCTGTTGGAATGCCCCTCCAGGGAGTGAGAAAAATACAAGTGCATCATATGAAGAAAAAGGTAAAGCAGTGGCCGAGTCATCTGCACCCCGGACGCAACCTCGATTGCATGCAATGGACGTGCAAGAGCCGCAGAGCTCAGTTGATGAAATTCAGCCTCGGGTGTTTAATTTGTCTCTTAATCGCGAACTGCAAAATCGGGAGGCTGAGCGGAAGTGAATCGTGAGTTGACTCCCATGGATGCGATGACTGAATAGTAACTTGATGGATCGTCCATTGCTGTGTATGTAAACTATGCTTATACATAGGTGTGATGAATGAAAGATGTTGTACAGATCTATCAATGTTTGGTGCACTTGTGACAGTGAGGAGATAACTTAAGCATGATGTCTTGTCCTGATGTATTTTGTGGCTGAATGTGCACAAGTGGACGTTAAGGATGTATGTTTGTGTTGTATGTTTGTTAGTATGTGTGATGGCTTGGTATGCGACAAGCCGTAACTTCAAATACGGCTCGCAAATGTGCGTAATAAATTGTTTTGTGGCTGATTGGCTGATTGGAGTGAGTTAAATTTCGAGGACGAAATTCTTTGAAGGAGGGTAGGATTATAACACCCCGAAGTCATTTGGGTTCAGGCATGGGTGACACGACATGGTACACGGGCGTGTCCCAGGGCTTGTCATGCCTGGGTTGTGTCAGGATGTGAGGTCGAGTGAGGACACGGCCTGTGACACGGGCGTGTCACAGGGCGTGTCAATGTGGTCGATGAACTCAGCTCGACGTTTTGCGCCAGGGTATGTTTTCAATACACGGATGTGTCCAGGTGCACACAGCCTGGAACACGGGCATGTCCCAGGGCCGTGTGAGTCTCGGGTGATTTTGAGATTGGGCAGCCTGCTGAACACGGCTTCAGACACGGGCATGTCTGATTGCGTGTCAGTATATACGGCCCGTGACACGGGCGTGTCAAACGGCCGTGTCTTGGCTGGGCTGAGTTGGTTGCCTGCCGCTTAAGGGGACAAGGCCTGTGACACGGGCGTGTCACAGGGCGTGTCAGGCCGTGTTCATACCTTTTCTGGCCAAATCTGAGCCGTTTGTTTCCCTTTTCCTGTATCCAGTGGTTGGGCTCTGTCCAGGTGTTGAGAAGGCCAGAAAAAGGGGATATAACCCTTTCTTTTTCTGCTTCTTCTTCTTCATCTTATTCCAAGAGAGAGAGGAAGAAAGGCCTAAGGGAAGAGGGAAGGCATGAGACTACTGATGAGTCCACATTTTACACTGATTTTTGGACTCATCTGGGCTAGTTTTATCGTCTTAGCACTACACTTGAGAGCCTTTATTGCTTATTTGTGCTCATGTACCAATTTCACGATTAAGTGCACTGTAGGCCCGTTTCTGTGTGCTTTTTGTGTTTTTATATTATTGTTATTCTTTAGTCCTATCTCGGGGATGTGGTGTGCACGTTCTGGTGGCCTATCTGCCCCTTCTGCTGGTACATGGGTCGTGTGCGTGCTCCAGAACTGCTCGGGAGACACCGACATTGCAGGAATACTGCGCACGACCACTGGACTTATTGCGCACGACCACTAGTCGTGAGCCACCGATCGTGCGCATTACATCCCCTTTTTCCTAATCCTGTCTCGGTAATCGCACGAGCACTGGCCGTAGTGCGCACGACCACTGGTCGTGCACCACTTCTCGTGCGTATATATGCTCATGCCTTGTCCAGGTTACAGGTTTGTTTGGAAAAGGCGCATGATCATCGACCTACAGTACGCACGACCACTGGTCGTGCGCCATTGATCGTGCGCACTACTTCTGCTGCATCTGCATTTAAGGCCCTGCTCCGTGATTTAGGTAAACGCCTGTCATTTGCTGCGATCGGAGAGTCCGCGGGAATCGCCATTTCACTTCTCCAGCTGCTCCATCACCTCCACCTTCATCGGGAAGCCATTTCCAACTACTCCGAAGCTTTTCAACTCTCCGACGAAGCCCTCGGCCATTGATGACTTCAACTCCAAGCTTTCCTGCGGAGTTGGTGAAGTAGATAACCTAAAGAACAGACTTAAAGGCCTTCGAGGTGACAGCTCATTGGTACTGGAAGCCTCCTTGGACTGAGCCCGGAAGCGGATTGACAACTCGCTACTCCGGCCACGACCCGCAGTGGATCTTCACTCTCATTTGGTTTACTCCTCTTCCCCTTCCTCTGTGGTATGAATGTTTTGAGCAGTGTAATGAACATTTCCATCCATGAACATCAAGTTTATTTTATAGCTAATGGAATGTTAGTATTTTCTTCTGCTTGTGAGTATTGTCTGTGAATGTGCCTTGCTCACCCCACATCCACTCCATTTCCGTGTCTTATCCGATTGCACTCCACACAAGAACACATCAATCCATTAGCTTCCCTTCCACTCTCCCAACTGAAGTTCGGCATCGCGGCCGACAAACCCACTCCACCTTCCGAAGCGGTGCCTTCAACCCGCATAGCTTTTACTAGTTCAGTAGATCAAACATCCACAATCTCTCAAGTCCTCTATTTCCTTATTGTTATATTTATAACTCTCATAACGATATTCTCGGTACTGTTTCCGTTCTACGCTAATTGCAATCCTCAAGAGACCGACACTCGGGGATTTATTCCCAAAACTTTATTACTTGTGTGACCGGTGCGCTTGCCGATTTACACGCATCAAGTTTTTGGTGCCGTTGCCGGGGAATGCAACTGTAGAGCGACTTCGGATGACTTCCAATATTGTTATAAGAGTTAGTATTGTTTTGTTTTGACTGTTGTTTCCTTCTAGTGTGTAGTGTTTGCCACTGTGAATGCAAGGCCGAGCTACAAGAGATATTGTCACCTACGACCCAGAGATCGAACGTACTCTCCTAGCACCAAGACGTGTCGCAGCCATCATTTTTGACCCAATGGGAGACCAACTGAATATTGATGCAGGCAACCGAGTTGGAGGGATACCTCATGTCGACAGAAATGACGACGAAAATGAAGTGAATCCTCCCCATGTCCGCACCATGAGGGATTATATTACACCTACTGTCGGGAGCATATACCCTAGTTTTGGCCATGCTATCACCAATCCACAGTTCGAGATTAAACCAACTATTCTGAATATCATTCGGAACAACGCTCAGTTCTCCGGAATGGCCACAGAAGACGCCCATCTTCACCTTACAGAATTCTCCAAAATCTGCGCCACGTTCCGCTACGCTGGAATCCCAGACGAAACATTCAAGTTCCGCCTCTTCCCTTTTTCATTAAGGGACAAAGCCAAGACATGGCTTCACTCCCTCCGGTGGATCGGATCGTGAGCATGAGGCGCGCAATAGCCAACTTCCGCCAAGCCGATCAAGAAAGTTTAGCCAAAGTTTGGGAGCATTTTAACGAGCTGCTGAGGAAGTGCCCTAATCATGGAATCCAAACGTGGAATCTCGTCGAAAGTTTCTACTTTGCTATTGATCCCCACCACCGAGCCATGATTGATGCTGCCTCCGGAGGAACCATCATGAATCTGGCTCCAGATGATGCTCTGAAAGTCTTACAAGACACCGCAACCCACAGTGCTTACTGGACCGGTGGAAGAAACATCCCACGAAGCACCAGTGGAGTGTTTGCCTTGGATATCCCCAAGCCTACTCCTGCCTCCCTAGTGATGGCAATATCATGTCAAGGGTGCGGAAGCACCGATCATCACAGCTTCTAATGCTTAGGAGTTGAGGTACAAGATGAATCTTTGTTTCTGAATGAGTCCGTTAATTTTGTTGCCAATCAAAATAGGGGAGTGCCTTACGGGAATACTTACAACCCGGGGGTGATAAATCACCCCAACATTTCTTGGAATCCTAACGCATCTGCCCAAAGATGGCAACCGGGGCAGCATCAAAACGATGTGTATGCTTCCGGTAGCCAACAGCGGCCGCCTCAACCGAATTATTCCCAAGGGCACCCCCATCGTTAAGAAAAATTCTTTGGAAGAGATGTTCGAGAAGTTCGTTGAGATTTCCCAAACCAACATGACAAATCAGGCCGTCTCGATGCGCAAACTGGAGGCACAATTGGGCCAATTGGCTCAAGTGTTTTCCGAGCGCATCCAAGGCACCTTACCGAGCAACACTGAAAAGAACCCCCATGAACAGGGAAAGCGCCTTGGGGAGGACACTTCGGGAAACCACAACGAACTTGTCATTAATTGTAAAATCAATAACATCGACACTCCAGCATTATGCGATTCCGGGGCATCCAACAACATACTCACTTTGCAAGATGTTGCAAAGATGCAGTTACAAGTTGACATTGAAAATCAGAAATTGCTTATCTTAGCTAATGGCAATCTAGTTGACACTGAGGGCGGTGTTCGGGACGTTGAAATCGAGGTTAACGACACAAGTATCACCGCTGACTTTCAGGTTTTGGGACCACAGGACAATAACTCCATTCCTATATTAGGAGTCCCATTCCTAACATCCAGTGGCGCATCCCTCAACTTTTCCAAAGGCCATGTCACTTAGCCAAACGAAGAGTCCACCCTCGATAACACATCCATACATTCTTCTCCCATCCAAAATAACAATTCTCTGAGTGTCACAGATATCAAGCTGGATTCAGGTCTCCCCGCATTGGAAGCACATCTGGAGGAGACGCCAAAGAAAGGACTCCGTCAGGAAGTCAATGAGAAGCAAGAGCTACTGGTCCACGAAGGGATCAATTGTACCAAAGCCACGACTGCCTGTCTACGGCCAGCCAACTCTGTTGTTGAGCATGGCGAACTAAGTTTTATTCGGGAGAAATCCCTGGAAAGTAATTTGTATAATTCTGTTAAACGATCTGTAGCTTGAGCAGATCCGGTTGCCGTCACGGTGCCGGATAGGCCTCCACAAACCACTACACCAAGAAACCCCACAGCCTACCTCCATTGGAAGTCTCCCACGGTGGAGAAACTTAAAGAGGCCAAGAATTTACGCGGAGAGCGCTACGCTGCCTTCCGGCGTGAGAAAAAGTACACTCACAGTAATGGGACAATGCCTACCCCGAATACAAAAAGACACTTTGTTGTTCTCTCGCATCCCACCGGAGAGACTTACCATAAATCTGCTTATAGTTGATTGCACCACTATCATTCCTCTTTCATCCTCTTTCTCGTTACTTGTTGAATGCTGGTTGCTCTACTTTTAATTTTGTTTCCTTTTGCTACTGCCAAGAACTCTCTATTTGAACTGCTAATACAGGTATTTGGTCCACCTTAAGGACGGTAAACAAAAGGGCTTTCGGGAGACAACCCAAGTTGGACCGTTTGGTCCTATGCTGTGTTTTGATTTCTTTTTATATATTCATATATTCCTGTTTCCATATTTTGTTTGCCTGACATCCTATAATCACAGGTGCAGGAATATTTGAGGCGCGGCAACTTAGCCGCACTTAGACATCTCATTGCACGACTGGTATGCTCAATTTTGAGCATAGGTACTTCCTACCCTAGCTGTTTATCAAATATGACTGCTGATTTTTACTAGTTGTTGACTTTAAGTCTGGGGGGGGGGGAAGCATGCCTGTGGTCACTACACCACACTTTCTGTTGCATTCCAGTTTCTTGTTTACTTATTTCTTGCTTTATGTTGCACATACTGAATCACCCACACGAGTGCGCTCTTACCCATGCGCACAACCTGAGTCAAATTAATTGCTCTTGTGTAAACTTTAAAATAGTGGTACTGGCTTAGTATTTCAGGATTGAGTAGTTCGAAACTCATGCAGTGCTCCTAATCGAATACTCATGGTTTGCGTCGAGTTAGGATAAAATTAATTTTTCTTTATGCTCGTAGATTTATTTTTTTTCTGCACACGTAAATATTGTTTGCACTGCTCAAAATCTGAATCTGGGATAATCGAACGATAGTGTAGGAATGTGTGTAGCTGCCATTAGACTCGTATTGCTCGAGTCGTGAGGAAGGATCATCTTTCTCGGTGGCTAAGAACTTGCCCTAAGCTACTCTCAAAGCATTGGTGCATGGTTAGTTAAGCGTGAGCATGACGTAGGCCTTCATTTTGGCTAGTTTGAGCCTTGTTTAACCGTTCCTACCTGTTAACTGTTGCATGCCAAATTTGTGCCTACCCTTCCTTTGATCCAGCTCCACTCACTTTCACCAAGCCCTGAAGCTAAACCCACCATCACAATCAAATGCTTGAGCTGATTTGTATTTACTGTTTTGCCGCAGTTGTGATAAGTGGACATTGTTTTTGGGGGTGCTGAATTTATTCAAATTGTGATTGCTCCGTTTGGGGATTGCTAGCGCAGAAAAGAAAACAAAATTTACGAAAAAATAAAAAGCTGATTCGCGCAAAAGGGAGAAAAATATGAAAGAAATGCTTTGAGATTTCGATCCCCATCATCTTTATTGATTTTGGTCGGGTTCAGTCGTGTTCACACCCGGATTTCAAGCTAAGTCTAGGGCGTGTGCCCCATTCATTTCTAAGTGGCTGTTTTGGTTTGGGTTGTTTTCGCTCGCTTTGGTTACATAGAGCCTTCACGTTTATCTTTGACTACCAAGCCGTCGCCTAAGCCCCATTTCCTCCTACAAGTCCTACTGATACACGCTTGAGTCTAACCCGCGCCGTGGAGAGAGTGTGAACGTGCAAGCGTATGGTCCCCGACATTGGTGGATTCCTTTGGAGGTGATCCTGAGTCCCGAACTTTGGCAATGCTCACCTTAGTGGCCTGCCTACTTTCTTACTGCACATGATCGCAAGATTCTCCAGAATTCTAATTTTGAGCAATTACAATATTTATTTACGTCTGTCGACTAGTTTAAACTACGTTGTATAATTAAAAAGTTTTCTATTATATCTTCTATACCCATGATATATTTGATTTCTCGACTTACTTCTTTTTGAAATTTCTGAGCCAGTTAGCTATCTTCTAGTCCACAGAGTAATGATTTGCTCGGGACGTGCAAATGGTTAAGTCTCGGGGTGTGATGAGTCCACATTTTACACTGATTTTTGGACTCATCTGGGCTAGTTTTATCGTCTTAGCACTACACTTGAGAGCCTTTATTGCTTATTTGTGCTCATGTACCTATTTCACAATTAAGTGCACTGTAGGCCCGTTTCTGTGTGCTTTCTGTGTTTCTATATTGTTGTTATTCTTTAGCCCTATCTCGGGGATGTGGTGTGCACGTTCTGGTGGCCTATCTGCCCCTTCTGCTGGTACAGGGGTCGTGTGCGTGCTCCGGAACCGCTCGGGAGACACCGACGTTGCAGGAATACTGCGCACGACCACTGGACTTATTGCGCACGACCACTAGTCGTGCGCCACCGATCATACGCTTTACATCCCCTTTTTCCTTATCCTGTCTCGGTAATCGCACGAGCACTGGTCGTAGTGCGCACGACCACTGGTCGTGCGCCACAGCTCGTGCGCATATATGCTGATGCTTCTTGTCCAGGTTGCAGGTTTGTTTGGAAAAGGCGCACGATCATCGACCTACAGTGCGCACAACCACTAGTCATGCGCCACTGAACGTGCGCACTACTTCTGCTGCCTCTGTATTTAGGTAAACGCCTGTCATTTGCTGCGATCGGAGAGTGCGCGGGAATTGCCATTTCACTTCTCCAGCTGCTCCATCACCAACACCTTCGTCGGGAAGCCATTTCAAACTACTCGAAGCTTTTCAACTCTCCGGCGAAGCCCTCGGCCATCGATGACTTCAACTCCAAGCTTTCCTGCAGAGTTGGTGAAGTAGATAACCTAGAGAACTGACTTGATGTGATAGCTCGTTGGTACCGGAAGCCTCCTTGGACTGAGCCCGGAAGCGGATTGACAACTCACTACTCCGGCCACGACCTGCGGTGGATCTTCACTCTCTTTTGGTTTACTCCTCTTCCCCTTCCTCTGTGGTATGAATGTTTTGTGCAGTGTAATGAACATTTCCATCCATGAACATCAAGTTTATTTTATAGCTAATGGAATGTTAGTATTTTCTTCTGCTTGTGAGTATTGTCTGTGAATGTGCCTCGCTCACCCCACATCCACTCCATTTCCGTGTCTTATCCGATTGCACTCCACACAAGAAAACATCAATCAATTAGCTTCCCTTCCACTCACACAACTGAAGTTCGGCATCGCGGCCGACAAACCCACTCCACCTTGCGAAGCGGTGCCTTCAACCCGCATAGCTTTTACTAGTTCAGTAGATCAAACATCCACAATCTCTCAAGTCCTCTATTTCCTTTTTGTTATATTTATAACTCTCATAACGATATTCTTGGTACTGCTGCCGTTCTATGCTAATTGCATTCCTCAAGAGACCGACACTCGGGGATTTATTCCCAAAACTTTATTACTTGTGCGACCGGTGCGCTTGCCGATTTACACGCATCAACTACCAGCTGCTGGAGGAGCTGCGGAGTGCGGAGCGAAGATCTGAGAGCGGATTCGTGAAGGCCGAGCCGAGGCGGTGATTTCCATCCGGCTACTTCATGGCACCGAAGCGATCTTCAAGGGTAACGATCTCCTTCTTGGACATCAAAGTCCTTCATTTATGCATGTGCTTGGAATCCTCCACCAAGAGGTGGATCGCGGAAGTGATTCCTTTGTTGAGTTTGCATCTAGAGCCGGAATTATGGAGTATAGCATAGGTATGTTGTGTGAAGCCCATCTGGACCGGTGGTCTGGATCGGTGATGTGCATGGGTAAACCGGAGAAGGCTCCGTGGATTTGATGAGATGCAAATCGAATTCTATTGTGCTGAATGTATGGATGTGATGATGAATGTGAGGAGGCTTTGGTGAAGCTCCTAGATATGATATGATTAATTGATAGAACGCCTGGGGAGCTCGAGATAAACCCGACCTATTACACCACTAGGGTGGGTTGATCTAGTTAGGTAGGGATCGATTGGTGGCAATGCTTGGGGAGCCGAGTTAAACCCTGCTTGCTGCACCACATGGGTGGGTCGATCAGAATAGGAGGGGGTCGATGGGTGGTAATGCCTGGGGAGCTTGGATAAACCCGGCTTGCTACACAGCATGGTGTGGTCGATCTACTCTGGTTGTTTTTGGATGCTGTGAGGTTGTACCTCTGATTGGTTTGGGTGGGATATCGCCAGCTTGCGAGACTTGTGGACTAGGTCTGCTCAACCAACAAGTTAAAACCTCTGATCGACGGTGTATGACTGGTGGATTCCGGTACGCCAAGAAGGTGGCCTGAGTGCACGGAGCGTCTGGTGGAATACAGCGTTTGTGATGTGATGTGTTTGCTAGCGGGATAAAGAAAATGATATACATATGACGCTTGATGATGTTTGATGATAGATGATGGCATTGTATTGAGGGAAGGAACCACTACCCCGGGTAGGGGGTAGGGTCGTTATAATGGGTCAGCCAAATGCTGACCATTACTTTGTTTTCTGTGTTGGTTGGGTGGAAAAATGCAGGTGGAGTGAACAAGTGGAAAGGTTGGCTTGCTGCTATCGGCCCTTGAAGGCCATGCGAAGAATTGTGTTTGGATTTCTTGTGTGGCCGGCCTGCGTGCCGATGTACTGAACTATTTATGTGTAAAAGACAAACCTGTAAGGCCATAAGGCCAGTGTGTGTGGGTTGTATACATTCCTGATGTTGTTATATATATAAATGTGGTATTTATGTATTGGTGGACATTCTGGTTTGAGTTCATGCTAACGTAAAAATGCTGCGCTAGAATGAATGAGTTAAGGATGCGAATAGATTTTGATTTCCACAAGTAATTACTTTGCTTGTCCGTGATATATGGCGTGGGGCCACGGCCGGACCCACCGTTATATGCCATGTGACAGGTGAGAGCGTTACAAAGTGGTATCAGATCAAGTTTTAGATTGTTTGGGAGGAGAGAACATAATTGAACTCATGAATGTCCACGAGGAATGTATGTCATGCACATGATGTGCGTGAGTGTGTAGTCAATGTAGCAGTACCGTATGGATATGTAGTATTAATGGTGTTCTATACATTGCTAGGTGGCGAGGAATGGAGTTGGGCTGTCTGAGCCCCAGCGGTCTGTTGTGAGTGCAGCACCCGTTGAAGCGCCTACGCCTCCCTCGGCAGAGGCCATACGAGTGGTCATGTAGACAGTGCTTGCAGTGTTACAGGCACAACCTACTGGACAGGAAAGGCCTGGTGCAAGGCAAGAGCATGCTGCAGTGGTGGTGGAGGCGCAAGCAAGTGACGAGTCATTGACACGTTTTATGCACTTTCATCCACCTACGTTTGGTGGAGCACTTTCCCCAACCCAGGCGGAAGATTGGTTGGCAAGGGTAAAAAGGATCCTAACTGCAATCAGGATGGTAGAGGAGCAGAACGTGACGTTGGCCACTTTTCTGTGGGAAGGAGATGCGAGATTATGATGGGATGAGATGGAAGTGCATCACTTGGTATGTCGAATTTTAACGGAGGTTTCAATGGATGAATTCTCCCGAATATTTTTAGCCAAGTATGTGCCAGTGTTGCAGCAGATTGCGATGGAAAATGAGTTTCTACGTCTCGTGCAGGGTGAGCGAGATATTGATACCTACCTGCATGAGTTTACGAGATTGGAGAGATAGGCGGGATCTACCTTCGTGGAGGAAGCGCGAAAGTCAAATCAGTTTTATGAAGGACTGCGAGATGAATTACAGTTGGCACTTCCGAGTTCGGTGAGCCAAGGCTTCCAAGCATTGGTTGACACAGCCCGTGCATTGGAGAAGGATATGAAGCGGGTACAAGAAAATAAGAGACTGGCAGTGGAAAATCCAGAGATGAAAGTGCCGCAATCGGATCAATCTGAGTTTAGAAGACGAGAGAAGAAACGATTTAGGCCTGAAGAATCAGCTCCGTCGACTGTTTCTTTTGGGGCGACTTATGGGCCAGGACGTGTTGATACACGGATCTGCTATAAATGTGGGCAACAAGGACACATAGCAAAATTCTGTTGGAATGCCACTCCAGGGAGTGAGAAAAAGACAGGTGCGTCATATGAAGAAAAGGGTAAAGCAGTGGCCGAGTCATCTGCACCCCGGACGCAACCTCGATTGCATGCAATGGACGTGCAAGTGCCGCAGAGCTCAATTGGGGAAATTCAACCTCGGGTGTTTAATTTGCCTCTTAATCGCGAACTTCAAAATCGGGAGGTTGAGCGGAAGTGAATCGTGAGTTGACTCCCTTGGATGCGATGACTGAATAGTAACTTGATGGATCGTCCATTGCTGTGTATGTAAACTATGCTTATACATAGGTGTGATGAATGAAAGATGTTGTACAGATCTATCAAAGTTTGGTGCACTTGTGACAGTGAGGAGATAGCTTAATCATGATGTCTTGTTCTGATGTATTTTGTGGCTGAATGTGCACAAGTGGACGTTAGGGATGTATGTTTGTGCTGTATGTTTGTTAGTATGTGCGATGACTTGGTATACGACAAGCCGTAACTTCAAATACGGCTCACAAATGTGCGTAATAAATTGTTATGTGGCTGATTGTCTGATTGGAGTGAGTCAAATTTCGAGGACGAAATTCTTTGAAGGAGGGTAGGATTGTCAATTTGGGTTCAGGCATGGGTGACACGGCATGGGACACGGGCGTGTCCCATGTCGTGTCATGCCTGGGTTGTGTCAGGACGTGAGGTCGGCGAATTTTGCTCGACGATCATCAAGTGTCGAGTGTCGAGTGAGTACACGGCCTGTGACATGGGCGTGTCACAGGCCGTGTCAATGTGGTCGACGAACTCAGCTCGATGTTTTGCGCCAGGGCGTGTTTGCGTGACACGGCTGTGCCCAGGTGCACATAGCCTGGAACATGGGCTTATCGCAGGGCCGTGTGAGTCTCTGGTGATTTTGAGATTGGGCAGCCTGCTGAACACGACCTTAGACATGGCCGTGACTGATGGTGTGTCAGTGGACATGGCCCGTGACACGTGCGTGTGACACAGCCGTGTATTGGAAGGGCTGAGTCGGTTGCCTGCCGCTTAAGGGGATGGGTCCTGTGACACGGGCATGTCACAGGGTGTGTCAGGCCGTTTTCATAAATTTTCTTGCCAAATCTGAGCCGTTTGTTTCCCTTTTCCTGGATCCAATGGTTGAGCTCTGTCCAAGTGTTGAGAAGGCCGGAAAAAGGGGATATAAGCCTTTTTTTTATTCTTCTTCTTCTTCATCTTATTCCAAGAGAGAGAGGAAGAAAGGCCTAATGGAAGAGGGAAGGGAGGAGACTACCAGCTGCTAGAGGAGCTGCAGAGTGCGGAGCGAAGATCTGAGAGCGGATTCATGAAGGCGGAGCCGAGGCGGTGCTTTCCATCTGGCTACTTCATGTCACCGAAGCGATCTTCAAGGGTAACGATCTCCTTCTTGGACATCGAAGTCCTTCCTTTATACATGTGCTTGGAATCCTCCACCAAGAGGTGGATCGCGGAAGCAATTCCTTTGTTGAGTCTGCATCTAGAGCCGGAATTATGGAGTATGGCATATGCATGCTATGTGAAGCCCATCTAAACTGGTGGTCTGGATTAGTGATGTGCATGGGTAAACCGGAGAAGACTCCGTGGATTTGATGAGATGCAAATAGAATTCTATTGTGCTGAATGTATGGATGTGATGATGAATGTGAGGAGGCTTTGGTGAAGATCCTGGTTATGATATGATCAATTGGTAGCACGCCTGGGGAGCTCGAGATAAACCCGACCTGTTACACCACTAGGGTGGGTTGATCTAGTTAGGTAGGGATCGATTGGTGGCAATGCCCGGGGAGCCGAGTTAAACCCGGCTTGCTGCACCACATGGGTGGGTCGATCGGAATAGGAGGGGGGTCGATGGGTGGTAATGCCTGGGGAGCTTGGATAAACCCGGCTTGCTACACCACATGGTGTGGGTCGATCTACTCTGGTTGTTTTTGGATGTTGTGAGGTTGTACCTCTGATTGGTTTGGGCGGGATGTCTCCAGCTTGCGAGACTGGTGGACTAGGTCCGGTCAACCAACAAGTTAAAACCTCTGATCGGCAGTGTATAACTGGTGGATTCCGGTACGCCAAGAAGGTGCCCTGAGTGCACGAAGCGTCTGGTGGATTCCAGTGTTTGTGTTGTGATGTGTTTGCTAGCGGGATAAAGAAAATGATATACATATGATGCTTGATGATAGATGATGGCACTGTATTGAGGGAAGGAACCACTACCCCGGGTAGGGGGTAGGGTCGTTATAATGGGTTAGCCAAATGCTGACCGTTACTTTGTTTTCAGTGTTGGCTTGGGTGGTAAAATGCAGGTGGAGTGAATAAGTGGAAAGGCTGGCATGCTGCTATCGGCCCTTGAAGGCCATGCGAAGAATTGTGTTTGGATTTCATGTGTGGCCGGCCTGCGTGCCCATGTACGAAACTATTTATGTGTAAAAGAGAAACCTGTAAGGCCATAAGGCCAGTGTGTGTGGGTTGTATACATTCCCGGTGTTGTTATATATATAAATGTGGCATTTATGTATTGGTGGACATTCTGATTTGATTTCCTGCTAACGTAAAAATGCTGTGCTAGAATGAATGAGTTAACGATACGAATAGATTTTGATTTCCACAAGTAATTCCTTCGCTTGTCTGTGATATATTGCGTGGGGCCCCGGCCGAATCCACCGTTATATGCCATGTGACAGGCGATGGCATTACAAATGTAGGCAGCAAGGACACATAGCAAAATTCTGTTGGAATGCCCCTCCAGGGAGTGAGAAAAAGACAGGTGCGTCATATGAAGAAAAGGGTAAAGCAGTGGCCGAGTCATCTGCACCCCGAACGCAAACTCGATTGCATGGAATGGACGTGCAAGAGCAGCAGAGCTCAGTTTTATGAAATTCAGCCTCGGTTGTTTAATTTGTCTCTAATCGCGAACTGCAAAATCGGGAGGCTGAGCGGAAGTGAATCGTGAGTTGACTCCCTTGGATGCCATGACTGAATAGTAACTTGATGGATCATCCATTGCTTTGTATGTAAACTATGCTTATCCATAGGTGTGATGTATGAACGATGTTGTACAGATCTATCAAAGTTTGGTGCACTTGTGACAGTGAGGAGATAGCTTAATCATGATGTCTTGTTCTGATGTATTTTGTGGCTGAATGTGCACAAGTGGACATTAAGGATGTATGTTTGGGATGTATGTTTGTTAGTATGTGTGATGGCTTGGTATGCGAGAAGCCGTAACTTCAAATACGACTCGCAAATGTGCGTAATAAATTGTTTTGTGGCTGATTGGCTGATTAGAGTGAGTCAAATTTCGAGGACGAAATTATTTGAAGGAGGGGAGGATTGTAACACCCTGAAGTGAATTGGTTCAATTTGGGTCAATTTGGGTTCAAGCATGGGTGACACGGCCTGGGACACAGGCGTGTCCCAGGGCGTGTCATGCCTGGGTTGTTTCAGGACGTGAGGTCGACGAATTTTGCTCGACGATCGTCGAGTGTCGAGTATCGAGTGAGGACACGGCCTGTGACACGGGCAAATGTGGTCGACGAACTCAGCACGACGTTTTGCGCCAGGGCGTGTTTGGGGGACACGGGTGTGTCCAGGTGCACACGGCCTGGAACACGGGCATGTCCCAGGGCCGTGTGAGTCTCGGGTGATTTTGAGATTGGACAGCCTACTGAACACGGCCTCAGACACGGGCGTGTCTGAGGGCGTGTCAGTGGACACGGCCCGTGACACAGGCGTGTCACACGGCCGTGTCTTGGCTGGGCTGAGTCGGTTGCCTGCCGCTTAAGGGGACACGGCCTGTGACGCGGGCATGTCACAGGGCATGCCAGGCCGTGTTCATACTTCTCTGGCCAAATCTGAGCCGTTTGTTTCCCTTTTCCTAGATCCAGTGGTTGGGCTATGTCCAGGTGTTGAGATGGCCGGAAAAAGGGGATATAACGTTTTCTCTTTCTTATTCTTCTTCTTCATCTTATTCCAAGAGAGAGAGGAAGAAAGGACTAAGGGAAGAGGCAAGGGAGGAGACTACCAGCTGCTGGACTAGCTGCGGAGTGCAGAGCGAAGATCTGAGAGCAGATTCGTGAAGGCGGAGCTGAGGCGGTGCTTTCCATCCGGCTACTTCATAGCACCGAAGCGATCTTCAAGGGTAACGATCTCCTTCTTGGACATCGAAGTCCTTCCTTTATGCATGTGCTTGGAATCCTCCACCAAGAGGTGGATCGCGGAAGTGATTCCTTTGTTGAGTCTGCATCTAGAGCCGAAATTATGGAGTACGACATAGGCATGCTATGTGAAGCCCATCTGGACCGGTGGTCTGGATTGATGAGTTCGTCGACCATATTGACACGCCCTATGACACGCCCGTGTCACAGGCCGTGTCCTCACTCGACACTCGACACTCGACGATCGTCGAGCAAAATTCTTCGACCTCACGTCTTGACACAACCCATGCATGACACGCCCTGGCACACGCCCGTGTCCCACGCTGTGTCACCCATGCCTTAACCCAAATTGACCCAAATTGACCCAATTGACTTCGGGGTGTTACAATCCTCCCCTCCTTCAAAGAATTTCGTCCTCGAAATTTGACTCACTCCAATCAGCCAATCAGCCACATAACAAATTATTACGCACATATACGAGCAGTATTTGAAGTTACGGCTTGTCGCATACCAAGCCATCACACATACTAACAAACATACAGCACAAGCATACATCCCTAACGTCCACTTGTGCACATTCAGCCACAAAATATATTAGAACAAGACATCATGATTAAGCTATCTCCTCACGGTCACAAGTGCACCAAACTTTGATAGATCTATACAACATCGTTCATTCATCACACCTATGGATAAGCATAGTTTACATACACAGCAATGGACGATCCATCAAGTTACTATTCAGTCATCGCATCCAAGGGAGTCAACTCACGATTCAAAAAGGCGGTGAAGGTACGGGATGATACCAGAGTAGCGCAGCACACCTATCACAAAGCATTCTAGCGGAAGCCTATACTATCACTTGAACTCCTCTCTTGAATGTCCAACAATAAAACATCATATTTTATAGCATATAGGAATGTCTTACAACAGTACAAACGTTGGCCTTATGGCCTTACATGGCTTTCAAACAGTAGCCTAAAAAGATTGGCGCGCAGGCCGTCCACAATAAAAGAAAAACATAACAAGCATTATAAGCCTTCGAGGGCTAGCAACAACAACAGCAACAGCAGCAGGGACATCAACCTTTATGCGTCCCGCTTGGCTCTTCAGCACCTGTACAGGGACAATCCACCCAACGGTGGCAAACAGAGGCAACGGTCAGCATTCAGCTAACCAAATTATAACGACCCTACCCCCTTTTCTCGGGGCAGCTGTAATCTTCCCTGCAGGCATATCATATTACAAGCACGACAATATATCTCATAAACTGTGCTTTCACGCACACATGCCATCACAACCGTTCGCCACCCGGCCCAACGATCCGTGCACTCAGGGCACATTCTTGGTGTTCTGGCAAAGCTCTTACCCACCACCGTATCAGGGTCACAACCCAACGGTAACTCTCTTGAGCATTTACTCCATGGCGTGCAGCCGGAGTTTTATAGTCTTAGTGAACCGGGATGGCCCGTAGCCCCTCGTTGTATCACGGCGCGCAGGCCTAAGACTCTTGTTATGTGCTCCATCAGACCGCACTTTCTGGTCTCACGTCGGACGGACATAATGCAGGTCGGATCCTCCAACCCTGTTGCTCAAATCACCTTGCCATCATCGAGCAGGGCATACTCGCGGCTATAAAAAGGTGCGGGTAGGTCTCACCAATCGTGTTCTGGCATTCAAAGCCTGAGCATAATTCTTACACCCAATCTCTCACAACAACAGCGGGTCTTTCCTGGGCACACCAGTACTTCCTGTTACTCGTTCACAGGTACGACAACGCAATATTACAAATGTCATGGGTCTTTCCTGGCTAACATGCCAGTACTTCCTATTACTCGCTTCACAGGTGGACACCCTACGACACCAAGCATCACAAAAGGCCTTTCCTGGTCACACCAGTACTTCCTATTACTCATTCACAGGTACGACCCAATAACTCAAGCATAACACGGATATTTTTCCTGGACTACCACTCCAGTACTTCCTGCTACTCCTCTTGACAGGCGTAACCCGTTGACTCCTTAAACTACACGTTTATCACGGAGTCTTCTCCGATTCGTATGCAAGATCATCAATCCAGACCAACTTGTCCAGATGGGCTTCACACAACATGCCTATTCCGTACTTCATTTCCGGATCTATATGCCAACAAAGGAGACTTCATGAATACACCCAAAGACTCCCAAAATCAGCCACCTCTTGGTGGGGGAATTACAAACATATGCCAAAAGTAAGCATTCACATGGCTAGGAAGAAAAGGCGTTACCCTTGAAGCCCTCTTTGGTGCCAAGAACTCTAAGCTGGCTTGAACGACTCACAAGAGCTTTTTCTCCACAATGCCGGCTTCGAATCCCTCGTCGATAAACCGCAGCACCACCGGTGACCAGCCCCCTTGCCTCCCCCTCCTTCTTCCTCTCCCTTTTTCTCCCCAGTAATGAAGAAAGATAAGACCAAATGAGAAATGAGATTTCTCTTCTCATTCACGCCCTTAAGGAAACCGGGAGGCAGTTCGGCCATTGGATCCCAGCTGAAGGAATGGACGACCACGATTTTGCCAGAAAAGATAAATTTTGCCTGACACGGCCTGTGACACGCCCATGTCCATGGCCGTATACCACAAGATTTGCTCAACTGACTTATCCAATCCAGTGACATGCCCATGGGACATGCCCGTATCATGGGCCGTGTCACCCAACACGCCTTCAGACACGCTCATGTCAGGCTGGAGTCGACGATCGTCAAATAGCAAACACGGCCTGAGACAGGGGCGTGTCTCAGGGAGTGTCGAGCCCGTGTCGATGATCGACCTGTAAGTCGACATTTTTCGCTCGACGATGTGTCAAGAGAAGGCACAGGGCCATGGACACGGGCGTGTCCAAGGCCGTGTCGTGTGTTCGACGAAAATTGCTCGACGATCGTCAAGTGTCGAGATGTGGTCGTCGAGTGTCGAGAAGTCGGTGAACACAGCCTGTGACTTGGGCCTGTCATAGGGCGTGTCCCTTTAGGTCGACGAACTCAGCTCGACAAATTTTGCGCCAAGCCATGTATTAGTGTCGTGTATGGGCCCACGGCCTGGGACACGGGCGTGTCACAGGCCGTGTGAGCCTCGGGCGATTTTGAGATTATTTTCGCCTGATGAACACGGCCACAGACACGGGCGTGTATAAAGATGTGTCGGGTGAGACGGCCCAGGACATGGGCGTGTCCCATGGGTGTGTCAATGGTTTGGATAAGTCGGTTGAGCACCGCTTGAGGCACACTGCCATGGACACGGGCGTGTCACAGGCCGTGTCAGGTAAAATTTAGCTTTTCTGGCAAAATCGTGGCCGTCCATTCCTTCAGCTGGGATCCAAGGGATGAACTTCCTCCCTATTTCCTTAAGGCCGTGAAAGAGAAGAGAAATCTCATTTTTCATTTGGTCTTCTCTTTCTTCATTACTAGTGAGAGAAAGGGAGAGGAATAAGGAGGAGGCAAGGGGGTTGGTCACCAGTGGTGCTGCGGTTTACCGACGAGGGATCCGAAGCTGGCGTTGAGGAGGAAAATCTCTTGTGAGTCATTCAAGCCAGCTTAGAGTTCATGACACCAAAGAGGCCTTCAAGGGTAACGACTTTTCTTCCTAGCCATGTGAACGCTTCCTTTTGGCATATGTTTGTGATTCCCACACCAAGAGGTTGCTGATTTTGGGAGTCTTGGGGTGGATTCATGAAATCACCTTTGTTAGCATATAGATCATGAAATGGAGTACGGAATAGGCATGCTGTGTGAAGCCCATCTGGACAGGTTGGTCTGGATTGGTGATGTTGCATACGAACCGGAGAAGACTCCGTGATAAACGTGTAGTTTAAGGAGTCAACGGATTATACCTGTGAAGAGTAGTAGCAGGAAGTACTGGAGTGGTAGTCCAAGAAAATATCTGTGTTATGCTTATGCTATTGGGTCATACCTGTGAATGAGGCACAGGAAGTACTGGTGTGACCAGGAAAGGCCCTTTGTGATGCTTGATGTCGTAGGGTGTCAACCTGTGAAGAGAGTAACGGGAAGTACGGGTGTGCCCAGGAAAGACCCCTGACATTTATAATATTGCGGTGCCGTACCTGTGAACGAGTAATAGGAAGTACTGGTGTGCCCAGGAAAGACCCGATGTTGTTGTGAGAGAATGGGTGTAAGAATTATGCCCAGGCTTGAATGCCAGAACAGTATCGGTGAGAGCTACCCGCACCTTTATATAGACACGAGTATGTCGTGCTCGGTGATGGCAAGGTGATTTGAGCAACGGGGGTGGAGGATCCGACCTGCGTTTTGTCCGTCCGACGTGAGACCAGAAGGTGCGGTCTGTTGGAGCGCATAGCAAGAGTCTTAGGCCTGCGCGCCGTGATACAACGGGGGGCTACGGGCCATCCCGGTTGACTAAGACTATAAAACTCTGGCTGCACATCGTGGATTAAATGCTCAAGAGAGTTACCGTTGGGTTGTGACCTTGATACGGTGGTTGGCAAGAGCTTTGCCAGAACACCAAGAATGTGCCCTGAGTGCACAGACCGTTGGGCTGGGTGGCAAACAGTTGTGATGGCATGTGTGCGTGAAAGCACATTAGATATTGTTGCCAAGCTTAATATATATTATGCCTGTAGGGAAGATTACTGCTGCCTCGAGAGAAGGGGTAGGGTCGTTATAATTTGGTCAGCTGAATGCTGACCGTCGGCTCTGTTTGCCACCGTTGGGTAGATTGTCCCTGTATAGGTGCTGGAGAGCCAAGCGGGATGCATAAAGGTTGATTTCCTTGCTTTTGCTGCTGCTTCTAGCCCTCGAAGTCTATTTTCAAATGTTGTTGTGTTTTCTTTTAGTGTGGCCAGCCTGCGCGCCACTCTTTGAGACCACTATTTGAAAGCCATGTAAGGCCATAAGGCTAACTTTTGTACTCTTGTAAGACACTCCTATGTAAGATATATACAACGTGGGGTTGTGCTATATGTTGGACATTCAGTGGTGGAGTTCAAGTGTTAGTATAGGCTTCCACTAGAATGCAATTTGTTAGGTGCGCTGCGCTACTCTGGTATCATCCCGTACCTTCACCGCCTGTTTTGTGATATATGCTGTGGGGCCCCGGCCAGACCTTCTAGGATATATCATATGAACGGATGGGGTTGTTACTTATGGAAATCAAACTTTATTCGTATCCTTAACTCATTCATTCTAGCACAGTATTTTTACGTTAGCATGAACTCAAACCAGAATGTCCACCAATACATAAATGCCACATTTATATATATAACAACACCAGGAATGTATACAACCCACACACACTGGCCTTATGGCGTTACAGGTTCCTCTTTTACACATCAATAGTTTCGTAAATCGGCACGCAGGCCGACCACACATGAAATCCAAACACAATTCTTCGTATGGCCTTCAAGGGCCGATAGCAGCAAGCCAGCCTTACCACTTGTTAACTCCACCTGCATTTTGCCATCCAAGCCAACACAGAAAACAAAGTAACGGTCAGCATTTGGCTGACCCATTATAACGACCCTACCCCCAACCCGGGGTAGTGGTTCCTTCCCTGTATACTGTGCCATCATCTATCATCAAGCATCATCAAGCATCATATGTATATCATGTTCTTTATCCCGCTAGCAAACACATTACATCACAAACACTGGAATCCACCAGATGCTCCGTGCACTCAGGGCACCTTCTTGGCGTACCAGAATCCACCAGTCATATACTGCCGATCAGAGGTTTTAACATGTTGGTTGACCGGACCTATTCCACCAGTCTCGCAAGCTGGAGACATCCCGCCCAAACCAATCAGAGGTACAACCTCAAGTATCCATAAACAATCAGAGTAGATCGACCCACACCATGTGGTGTAGCAAGCTGGGTTAATCCAAGATCCCCAGGCATTACCACCCATCGACCCCCCTCCTATTCCGATTGACCCACCCATGTGGTGCAGCAAGCCGGGTTTAACACGACTCCCCAGGCATTGCCACCAATCGATCCCTACCTAACTAGATCAACCCACCCTAGTGGTGTAACAGGCCGGGTTTATCTCGAGCTCCCCAGGCGTACTACCAATTGATCATATCATAACCAGGAGCTTCACCAAAGCCTCCTCACATTCATCATCACATCCATACATTCATCACAACAGAAATCTATTTGCATCTCATCAAATCCACGGAGTCTTCTCCAGTTTACCCATGCACATCACTAATCTAGTCCACCAGTCCAGATGGGCTTCACACAGCATGCCTATGTCGTACTCCATAATTACGGGTCTAGATGCAGACTCAACAAAGGAATCACTTCCGCGATCCACCTCTTGGTGGAGGATTCCAAGCACATGCATAAAGGTAGGACTTCGATGTCCAAGAAGGAGATCGTTACCCTTGAAGATCGCTTCGGCGCCATAAAGTAGCAGGATGGAAATCGCCGCCTCGGCTTTACCTTCACGAATCTGATCTCGGATCTTCAATCCGCACTCACAGCTCCTTCAGCAGCTGGTTGTCTCCTCCCTTCCCTCTTGCCTTAGGCCTTTCTTCCTCTCTCTCTCTCTCTTGGAATAAGATGAAGAAGAAGAAGAAGAAAGGGTTATATCCCCTTTTTCCGGCCCTCTCAACACCTGGACAGAGCCCAACCACTGGATCCAGGAAAAGAGAAACAAACGGCTCAGAGTTGGCCAGAAAAGTATGAACACGGCCTGACACGCCCTGTGACACGCCCGTGTCACAGGCCGTGTCCCCTTAAGCGGCAGGAAACCGACTCAGCCCAGCCAAGAAACGGCCGTGTGACACGCCCATGTCACGTGCCGTGTCCACTGACACGCCCTCAGACACGCCCGTGTCTGAGACCGTGTTCAGCAGGCTGCACAACCGTAAAAGCACCCGAGACTCACACGGCCCTGGGACACGCCCGTGTTCTAGGCCGTGTGCACCTGACACACCCGTGTCCCGCAAACACGCCCTAGCTCAAAACGTGGAGCTGAGTTCGTCAACCACATTGACACGCCCTGTGAAACGGCTGTGTCACAGGCCGTATCCTCACTCGATACTCGACACTCAATGATCGTCGAGCAAAATTCGTCGACCTCACGTCCTGACATAACCCAGGCATGACACGCCCTGGGACACGCCTGTGTCCCAGTCCGTGTCACCCATGCCTGAACCCTATTTGACCCAAATTAACTTCGGGGTGTTACACCCAGTCTCTAGTTAGAGACCTGAGGGCCTTGTCATTCAGCTCATAATGGATGAAGACCCTCCCATATGTCCTCAGATCATTAATTATTCTGAAAAATTTCTTACAGTATTTAGATATGATATATTTCTTGAACTACCTAAAGGCTTCATACTCTTGATTATGCAGGGATTTCCTATCATCCCTGACTTCTTCAGTGCCTTCCATCTAGATCACCAGTGTATCCCACATCTCCTTAGATGTTCTAGAGTGGATAGGATTTAGGAAAGTAGAATCATCTATGACACTCACTATTATGTTTATTGCCATCTTGTCCACTATAGACAATATGAGCTCATCCTTGGTCATCTATGAATACATCTTTGGTGTATGTACTGTTGCATCTAGCACTGAGACTTTCATAGGGATGAAAGGTCCCTCTTGAATAGTTATGAAGATCTTTGGGTCAGATGATTCCGTGAAAAGCCTGACCCTCTCCTTCTAGATCCCAAAGCTCCCCTTCCTGCAGATTGGAAGGTTCATGGAACCCAACTCCTTATGGTTCTCTCCTGAACCCATAAGTATATTTATTTTAGCTACCCTTGGAGATCAACTTAGACTGTTAAGTCCTTTTTTGACAAACCTCCCTCTGATACCACTTGAAATCATTAGTTTCAAGGATAGCTAATACCTAAAGGGGGGGGGGGGTGAATAGGTTTTTAGACCCTTTTAACTTTTTCTTGTTTTAGGTGTGTTGAGTTAGCTTAGTTAGTTTAATTTTAAGAACACAAACAACACAAAAGATTTATAGTGGTTCCCCAGATTATGCGTATGTCCAATGTCCCTCCCACATTTCTAATAACTTATTAGACAAGGAACTTCTCAAAACTCGGCACCAAACTGCTTACAACACAGATCCCTCAGGATCTCTCAGTCTCCTCCAAAACTTACAGCTCAGGCACAAAGCCCTACCATTAAGAGATAAATTATCCTAAAGCTCAATGATCCATAGATCACCTACCTCAGGCACACAAAATTCCCTACACTCAGGCTCGGATGATAGCCCTACAACTATGAGAGAATGAGTCTCATACAAATCCGGAACAAAGGACCTCCAATAGATCCATAGAAAGATCATACAACTCAGCCATAAAGGCCCTACCACATAGGGAGAATGACTCTTCTACCTCAGGCAAACTGCCCTACATCAAATCCATACAGGGATCCTACCTCAGGCCAACGACCCTACAACTCAACCTTTATAATTTCAGGTTTAGAACTCAGATCCAAAGGATCCTGCAGAAATAAACAGTTTGTTATTGATATTTGACTCCTGTGAAAATGTTCTTTGAGTCTACCTTCTGCTTCCTGAGCTGAGAAAAACTCAGCCCTACCTTCTTCTCTGCAACAAGAAAATGATCTTCAGGAAATATCTGCTTGAACTATGAAGATGCAGTTGCAGCTAGTTTTAGCCCTTGACTGCTTCTTCTTTCTCAGATAATATCTCTGAACTTGCTATTGCAGGTGAGAATCACAAAGCTAACTACCTTGAACTTTTAAATCAACACTTTGAACTTTGTTTTTCAGGCTCTACAACTATGGAGAGAGGAAGAAGATGAAGTTCTGCCTACTTTTGAAATGTTAAATCTCTAAAAGTTCTCTTCTTCATGCTGATTAGAATATTATTATCTTCCGCCATCCAACGGTTCTTTGACACATGTGCCCTTTTGGATTTGCAAGATGCAATCTTGCTTTTGTATTAAAAGCAGCACAGAAGTCATGCAGGAACGTTTGTGGCATACTGTTGACCTACCGCTACAACTCTTTTTATTTTTACTGACATTTGTTGATGTCAACATCTATGGAGTTGGCCAAATCCAGACAGTTCATCCCAGGCATTGAGCGCGTTGAGTGAACAGCCTTCACTCAGCGCAAAAATACTTAACCAAATAATCTATACTGTCAGGAGTTGAGTGAACCATATCACTCAAAGAATTTAAATTTAGTCATACTGCTAGGCGTTAAGTGAGTTGAGTGAACGACCATCACTCAACACTTTTGTCATTCGACAAACTTTCTGCTGATAGGCGTTGAGTGCATTGAGTGAGCATTCATCACTCAACAAATTTGGACTTAGACAATATCTCTGTACTACTATGCATTGAGTGCATTGAGTAAATGACCATCACTCAACGCTTTTGTCCTTAGACAAACTTTCTGCTGATAGGCATTGAGTGAGTTGAGTGAGCCTTAATCACTCAACATATTTGAACTTAGCCGCTTCTCTGCAGCATGTAATATTTTTAAGGCATTGATTGAACTTCCTTCACTCAATGCTTCTATAATTAGCCGACTTCCATCTTTATAAATACGTTGTGTGGGCTTTCATCACTCAACGCTTCTTCATTTGCCTGTCTTCTTGATTAGGTGTTGAGTGAACTGCCTTCACTCAATGTTTCTGTACTTTGTAGAATTTCTTGATGAGCTTGAATGAGTGAGCTGTCCTCACTCAACGCATTTGGACTTAACCAGATTTTCTGTCTACATCTTCTTAAGCTTTGACATCACACTAGTCTGTCGACACTTTCTTCTTTGGGTGTTGAGTGAGTTGTCCTCACTCAACACTATTCTTGACAGATCTTCAGATGCTTTGACTACTTGAGCTTGACTCAACGCTTCTTTCTTCAAGCGTTGAGTGAGATGTCCTCACTCAACGCTTCTGGATTTAACCAGAATTCTTCCCTGCCAATGTTGAAGCTTTTACTACCTTGTCTTTACTCATTGCTTCTGGTTGTAAGGCATTGAGTGAACTGTCCTCACTCAATGCCTGTAGACTTAGCCACATATCTGCTTTGCAAAGTTTTGGGCTTTGACTGTTCATGCTTTACTTAGCGCTTTTGACATTTGGTGTTGAGTGAACTGGCTTCACTCAATGCCTGTGGACTTAGATAATTTTTTTTCTTTCCAGCATCCTTCCTTGACATCTGGTGTTGAGTGAACTAGCTTCACTCAATGCCTGTGAACTTAGAAAATTTTCTATCTATCCAGAATTATTCCTTGTGTCCACTTGACACTGTCACTTAGACAAGTTGTGCAAACTTGTTCAAAAGAACATCCTGCCTAAATTGAACTTGAACATACATCAATTACAATTATGCTCTTAGTATTGATGGTGATGTCTTTTCAAATCAAAATGCAGGGAACATTGAAGGGAAATATTCCCAACAATTCTATCTAATAGATTGTTCTTTGAGCAAGGAGTTCATGTTGAATCTCCCCCTCAATCTCTGCCTTATCCACAGGGACAATAAGGTTTGCAGTAGAATCCTTTCCACATTCTCAGCAGGTAGATTTGTCTCCAGAGGAATCTAGAATTTCCCCCCCTCAGCAAATACCTCTTCCATAACTTGATCTAGAAGATCCTCCCCCTCACTTTGAGGACTGAAGGCACCTTGCTAATCTTATATTAAAGGTGTAGGTGCATCTTCAGTTGGAGCTGGTGATTTGGAGGCCTCCACCTCAAACTCCTCAGAGATCTTGTTCTCTATCTCTTCAACAATCTTTTCAACAACGCCCACTGGAGGTATATCCATTTACTCTTTAACATCATGATCTTCAGGCTGGACTCGACTGACTAGAACCATATCTGCGGGCTCATAAGAAAATAACACTTGAGCACTTGTGTCTCTCCTTGTCTCTTCAGTGGACTGAGAAAGTTGAGGGTCATGAGGCTCTTCCTCAGCTTATTCTCATGAGCTATTATCTATGCTATCCTCTGAAATAGTAACTTGTGTCTTCTTCTTTTTGGTAGCATTCTGAGCATGTGGTTGTAGAACTCTATCAAATATGTCTAGCATTTTCAAATCCATCATCCTCATATGATAAATTTTAGTTCCTAACCTTGTGTTAAGGATCCCTAGAACACTTCTTAGCAGAAACGAGGATAGAATTCTACCCATGTGAGGTTCAGCAATACACTCCACCATCCTATCAAATAGTACTCTTCCCCAACCAGTCCTCTTAGAAAGTATAATCCTTACCGACAACTCAAACATCTTATTTGAAATCTTGTCATGTGAGCCAGACTTACACAATAATGCCTTTCCAACCACATCAGCCATGAACTTATCTTTCAAATTTAATTCCTTCCTTTGAATTGATCCAGTGGTGTGTTTAGATAGACCACACCACTTCAGTGTTGATTTGATATCAGACTGATCCAGTTCCTCTTCCTCATCTGACTCTGAGAACTTCGACAGTTGTAGTGCCTTTCTTAGTCTTTTAGGGGTTATCTTTATCTTGTTGCCACTGATCACTATTTTGATCTTACTGGTTGATGAGTCGACCTTTGCATTGGAGAACAATTCCAGTATTTCTCGCTTCCACAAAAAAGGGCTCTGAAAGAACAAAGTCTAGGTTAGCAACCTGGAGCAAATGGAGAACGAACTGAACCTCTTCAGGCATATCTTTAAATCCATTGTGAACCAACTCTGACCCTTCGAATAGGAAATCAAAACCTTTTGGCACCATTTCTCTTGCCAATTGCAGAATATCTTTCAAGCCTTTTGTCAATTCAGCACAATCGAGCAGTGAAGGGCAAGGAAAAGTGTATCTTTAACTTATGCACACATTCTTCTATTTATAGTTATTTATATTTTAGAAGGGGAAGAGACACGTACTTGTTCCTGATCAGGAATTGGTCGATGGCTGGGATTTAATCCCGACACTTAGCCGCAGAAATATATTCACTGGGATCAGTCATTGAGTAAAGTCGACGCACTCAATGATCTCGACACTTTAGTCCTTTCAATGCACTTAACACTATAGTACATATATTCAACGTATTCGACGATTTTATACTTAGTCAAATTAATCTCTACATCCCTGCAGGGATAAGATCTTACCTACAACAACACCAGCAAAAAAAAATGTAGAGAGTTACTAAATCTTGATTAAATTCAACATGCCCAATTTACATTTTAAGGTGTTCAATTTTTCTTCATCTAATGGTTTAGTGAAGATGTCTGCAACTTGTTTCTCTATAGGGACAAATTTGAGACATATGTCTTCCTTCTCCACATGCTCTCTAATAAAACGGTACCTAATCTTAATATGCTTAGTCCTACTGTGTGTGATAGAATTCTGAGCAATGGATATAGCACTAGTAGAATAACATTACATTGGAGTTTTACTTATCTCTATGTTGTAATCCTAGAGCCGATAATGGATCGACAACAACTGAGCACAGCAACTACGAACTGAAGCATACTCTAACTCAACTTTTGAAATTGCAACAATGGTTTGTTTTTTGCTAATCCAAAATACAAGTCTTCCTCCAATGAACAGACAGGTGCCTGATGTGCTTTTCATGTCCTCTCTATAGCCTGCAAAATCCGCATCTGAATATCCAGTTATTTCAAAATCCCTATTCCTAGGGTACCATTTGCCAAGATCTGTTGTGCACTTAAGATATCTCAGTATATTTTAAATTGCAGAATAGTGAGACTCCTTAGGGTTAGCTTGGTATCTAGCACAAACACATGTAGCATACATGATGTCTGGCCTACTAGCAATAAGATAGAGAAGGGAGCCAACTAGGACTCTATATATGAATTCATCAACAAGTTTTACAACTTCATCATTGTCTATTGACATGTTTGGCCCAATGGGAGTATTTAGAATGGAGGTATTCTCCATACCAAATTTCTTGAATTACTCCCTGGTGAACTTGGACTGTGAGATAGACAATCCAGCTTTAGTCTGCTTTATTTGGAGGCCTAAGAAGTACTTAAGCTCACCCATACTACTCATTTCAAACTTCCTTACATAAGTTTGGCAAACCTTTTTGCAAAGGTTATCATTAGTAGACCCAAAAATTATGTCATTTACATAAATTTGGACCAGTATTATCTTGCCCTTAGATTCCCTTAAGAATAGAGTCTTCTCTATCTTTCCCTTTGAGAATTTTTTCTCAATGACAAAGCAGGACAGGGTCTCAAACCAAGCCCTAGGATCTTGCTTTAACCCATACAAATCTTTCCTAAGCCTATAAACATAATCAGGAGAGTTAGAAACAACAAAACATAATGGCTGCTCAACATAGACTTCTTCCCTTAAGCCACCATTTCGGAGAGCTGACTTTACATCCATTTGGAAGACTTTGAATCCCTTGTGGGTAGCATATGCAGGAATTGTCTGACGGCTTCTATCCTAGCTACTGGGGCAAAGGTTTGATCAAAATCAATACCTTCTTCTTATTTATATCCCTTAGCCACCAACCTAGCTTTGTTCTTGATTATATTGCCATTTTCATCAAGCTTATTCTTGTAGATCGACTTGGTTCTAATGATATCATGTCCTTGTGGTTTGGGAACAAGCTTCCAAACCTTACATCTCTTCAACTGGTTTAGTTCCTCTTGCATTGCCACAATCCAAAACTAGTATATGTTGGCCTCTTCAAATATTTTGGGCTCAACTTGTGATTGGAAACTTGAATATATGGCTTTGTTGAGACTTCTTCTCCTGTTTATAATTCATTGGTTAGCATCACCAATAATCTGGTATCTAGGATGATACATTAGATGCCTGACAGCTAGAGGCATTCTACCATCAGCATCTTATGCTTTTGTGGATGGAGCTTGCTGGTTTTCATCTTCATGATGTGAGCTTTTCCCTTCTTCTGGAATGCACACTCCTTCATCTTCATCTTGGGCAGTAGGAGGAGCTTCCTTGATGGACAACCTGTCCATCAACAATTATATACCTGTAGGACTAGATGAGGAGCTTGGTAGCTCACTATTAGTCATAGTAGATTCATCAAACACTACATTTATGGACTCTTTTACTATTTAATTTTTCAAGTTGTAGAGCCTATAAGCCTTGATATGATGGTTGTACTCAACAAATATCCAATCATAGGATTTGGGAGCAAACTTAGTCAAATAAGACTTTCCATTATTGGTCGCATAACATTGGCTACGAAAGTTCCTGAAATAGCCCATGTTTGGTTTTCTGCCCTTCATGATCACATAGGGAGTCTTCTTGTGACTCTTGGTGATAGAAGTTCAATTTAGGACATGACATGCAGTATTTACTTTCTCGGCCCAGAAATATTCTAGGAGAGATGTGTCACTTAGAGATGTCATGCTAGCTTCTATGAGAGTTCTATTGTTCCCCTCAGCTATCCCATTTTGTTGGGGTGTTCTTGGAGAAGAAAATTCTTGATAAATCCCTTTCTCTTCACAGAATCTTGTCATCCCTTCAGAATAGAATTCAGTCCCATCATCACTTCTGATTTTGACCACAGTGCTATCGAATTCATTCTGAACTTGCTTGACAAAGGTCCTGAAGATATCAAGGGTTTCAGACTTCTTCTTAAGAAAGAAAACTCATGCAAACCTTGAGAAGTCATCAACAACCACAATGGTGTAGACTTTTCTACCTAAACTATGAACTGGCATATGACCAAACAAGTTCATATGCAGGAGGTATAAATACCTCACAGAGTCTTTGGCCCCAATGCTCTTAAAAGAGGCTTTAGTTTGCTTGCCCTTTTGGCATGCAGAGCAAATGCCCTCCTTGGTGCATTTTACTTTGGGACCATTAGTCACCAACTCTTCACTGAAGAGCTTAGCAATAGGCTTATAGTTCAAATGAGCTAGCCTCTTGTTCCATTGGACACATTATGAGGCTTTCTCATTTGCAACTAGATATATGGGAGAGTCATTACTTAAACAATGAAAGTTAAAACAGTAAACACTTCCACTCCTAGTGCCTGTCAAGACGACCTCTTGATCACTTGACCTCTTAATTTTACACTCATCCTTGTGGAATACATTGACATAGCCAAGATCATAGAGTTGGCTTATGCTTATCAAGTTATGTTGTAACCCTTCCACATAAGCTACTTTTGAGATTGAGACTATGCCATTAGTAATCATACCATATCGCTTTGTGACTCCTCTGTCTGAACCTTCAAAGATTACTTTAAGTCCATTCTTCACTGGTGTGTAGTCCTTTAGGTTGCTCCTTATTCCAGTCATGTGCCTGGAACATTCACTATCTAATTACCATATAGGGGTATGAGTACTTGGACTACATGTAAAGCATAATTTAATTTACCTTAGGACCCTAATTTTTATTGGGTCTTTGGTTCTAGTTAGCCTAAAAAAGAAATTTTTTTCCTGCAGTTTTTTTGACAGGAAGACTAGCACTAGCTCTGGGCACTGTAGAATTGTGACAGTAATCTAAGACAAAATGATCCACTTTGACACAACACCAACACTCATGTATATTATATCTTCTATTCTGAGTAGGTCTGGCAGATTGGTTAGCTGCTGACTATTCAAAAGAAAAAGAAACTTCCTTATTCTTGTTTTTTCTAACAACTATTTGATAGAAGGTGATTTTGCAAGTAAAAGAGCTTGCTTTATCTTGAGTTCTACTAATAGTGGTCTTCTTTGCAGAATACAAATTGTTGATGGACTTAAAGATACCTAAGTCAGGCTTGTTGACAGACTTACCCGTGGTATGAGTGTGTGTTAGGAGATCCTGAGAAAAGGCCACTGCCGTATACTTGAGTGTTGGGGCAGGTGCACCAAGTACAAATGGTCCATGACGAGCCATTTGAATTTCCTCATGTGGGGCCTTGAAGGCACTCAACCCCTTGATAAATCTTCCACCATAGTTGTGAACATTTTTGTTCGCACTAGTGGATCTACCATTCAACCAGTGACCATAGATGCTTTCTTAGTCATTCCTGTTTGAAGGAACCATCACTTTCTTAAAAGTGATGAGAGACATTGATGCTAGGGGCTGAACTGGAGCTTTGTCTTTCCCATTTGAATGGGCAATTCTAGTGTTTCTCTTGAATCCCAACCCCTTTTTACCCTTTTTAGAGGAGGAGTCTATTTGGGCAACGCAGTATTTGGATTTGAATATTTAGCCACAATTCGTTTCTCCCTTGGAGCTACTCTTCAAGAACTAGAATAATTGTGTTCTAATGGTTAATTGTCCCAATATGGATGATTGTTATGGTATTTAGTTGGCTAACTTCCCTTGTCTTCTGATCCAGTAAGTATGCTATTTCAGCCTGATGGGAAGCAGATAGTTGTTGGGAGATGATCTCCTCAGCTTATTTCTTCACCAACTTCTTGCTCCTTTTCAAAGAATCTAGAAGGACAACATACTTGTAAATCAATTGATTGACATCTTCTTCATATTCTGACACATCTTCATCACAAGATGAGGATGCAACAGAATTTGGACTAGTCTCATAATCTGAATCAGAAGTGTAGCTAGATGGAGAGTATACCTTATCTAGACCAGGGTGATCCTGGCAAGATTCATCATCTGATAAGGACATTAGCCCATAACTTCTATTGACCTCTTCATCCTGCTCAGAGTCACTATCTGAATGTGATAGAGGGGCTCTGATCCCTATCCTTCCTTCAGGATAGTCTTCTTCTTCTTCAACAACACCAACAAATTTCCCAGTATAGGCTTCTTCTTCTTCTTCAGAATCTGACGAAGATGAGTCACTTTAACTACACCTCTTATTATTCTTGGAAATGAAGTTCTTTTCCTTCTTTCCCTTTAGATGGTGGTGATTCTTCTCACCAGTCTCCTTTCTATTTATAGGATAATCAACAATGACATGAACTGGCTTGCTGTAAGACCCCCCCCCTGCCCACACTGCCCGAACACAAACACGACTGAAGGGAGTATTATGCGCAGAACAACCACCTTGCGGTATTGTTAGCTCACGGGCTAACCTATACTACAAGACGCCTATCCTGTCGGCTAAACATATCATCAATGCCAACCCATCATAAAAATAAACAGAAGTCAAAATTTCACACTAGTATATGAGTCCAAAACAAATACATCAATAATAAGGAGCAATCAAGGCTTCTATAATATCAGAGTACATCATGCCGAAAAGTCTACAACATGAGTCTCTCAAAACTCACATAAGTCACTGAGGGAAGTGATGGTATCATTACTTCAGGACCTGTCATCCTGGCCTGGCTTCCCTCCTACAAAACTTGATCCTCTAACTGCAGGGTTTACTCATACAGAGGAAGACGTAGCAACCATTAGTCAAAAGGACTAAGTGGCTATCACATTCGTTCCCCCTTGTGACTTTTAGGCACCGAGCAGAGAAATGGGACAAGGTACAAAATATATAATATATAAATAGTAGTACAAAATAGGTGGTAAGGGAATAATAAATATCAGTGTATACCAAAGTAAATTCAATAAATGAGTATAACAATCTACTCTAGCAGTTCTACCATCAACAACAGTATATAGAACAAATCTATGACAAGAAGTAACTTAACTTATATGAAAGCCCATACAGACATATAAGTTAAGGATCGGCTCAACAGTAATGTAAATCATCGTAGAAGAGTGCCCATACAAACTTATATGATGTGGATCTTATGTATGTAATGTGATGTAATGATATGAATGCAATGCAATGACTCACCCATGCTCATGCACATGCAATTGCTTTATCGACACAGACTTATAGTTCCCACTTTTCAATCAGGTAGCTAACCTCTCAAGCATCATCCGTCATGGCCAGATGGTGACAGTAGAGTGGGCATCTCCATTACTAGGCTGGCATCCACACTACCTGAACTAGGCCTCCGTACGCCACAATGCTAAGAATACAACAACAGAGCTCACATGCATACTACGACTTAGAGGGGTCTTGGGTAGATGTGCACTAAGAACACAGCCTAAACTTGACTACAGGTGTGGCATGTAAACGGCCTCGGGAATGATCACCAAGGACACAACCAATCCGTCCACTTGGCATGGAGAGGGCCTCGAGAATGAGCACCGAGTACACAGCCAAACCACACAAATTCTATCTGTCCACTCTCGTCGGTGTGACGACTGGCAAGCCCGTATACCTGCCACACTATCCTTAATCCATGATTATGATACCGTGTGTCAACTCACGCCGCATGCATTCTACAAGTAGGCCTCCATAATAAGTGCCTTATAAGATTTAACATCTCGCGCTCAACAGCATGCAAGGACTCCATACCGGGTCCCTTACCAACATGTCGTATCAGTGCAGCAACACCCTCGCACTTCCTAGACTTCCACATTTCCATACCCAGCAATTGTTATTGTTTACACGGGTTGCAAGCCACCTTACAAAACTTACCAATCTCACACTGCTACCCGAAGGGAGGCACGTCTCTAAGAAGTGGCCTACTTTACACCTTCCTTATTTAACACATCTCATGGCCATGCATCAACCACTTCCGATTTCTTTTAAGGATCAAGCATTCAACAAAAAATATGATTCCTTCATTGTAATCACATCATCATAAGGATAATTCACCCCTAGCATTAACATGAATAAAGGGTCTACTTGTTCACTTACTGAGTGTCACATCTTCTTTCAAACCTATTCCATTTCACTAATTACAATCAGTCCCATTTATGTTTCCCAACCATTTGTTTACCACATTCACATAGGACCAAGTTCACTAAAACCTCAACATTTAATCCTTACAATTTCTTTACTCAAACCCAACCAATTCATCACAAACTCTAGAATAATAAGTACAGAGGACATGAATGTACAAACCACTTTGATTGGACATTCACGCATCTACAAGACTCGTATGAAGACTTGTAACCATCAGTTGGAAAGGTCTTTCCGAGATATACAATTTTTTTATTTGGTCCATCACCAAGATAAGACATAGAGTACTTGAAATCACCCTCGAAGTCTGCTGCATATAGAAACAGATTTTTGCACGTATAACATATCAGTTCAGTAAGTTCGATTGGACTTTCCCGAGGCTACAGAACATGTATGAAAATATGTAACCATCCGTTGGAAAGGTATTTCCGAGGGATATTACTTTTGTGTTTAGTCTAAAGCACAAATTTGGACGTATCATGCCCGTAAAAGGCCTCGAATTTCGCTGCATACAGAAATAGATTTTTGCACGTATAACATATCAGTCCAGCAAGTTCGATTGGACTTTCATGAGGCTATAGACCTCGTATGAAGACATGTAACCATCAATAGGAAAATTGTTTCTGAGGGCAATGAATTTCGTGTTTAGTCTAAAGCCCAGATCTGGATGTATCATGCCAGAAAATGAACTCGAAGTTCACTGCATTGAGAAAATAGATTTCTGTGCCCATCTTAAAGCAAAACGAATGACATCGGTTCATCTTCCTCCTCTAACCTATATTCCCAAGTCACATCCAGAATTCCTCCTCCCTTGTTCACCCTCAATAGGCCCACTCTCTTCATGAAACCAAGTCCTCATCTTTGCATAGAAGGAAGGAGAGGTAGAAGACGTCTAATCTCAAGGACATAAGTCCTAGCATGGCCTCTTCCTGCAAAATCTTCTTCTCACAAGTCAAGACTCTTGGAGTTGGCATCTCTTGTAGGAATAACTAAAGATCTAGCACCAAGGGATAAGGTAGGAAGTGTTGGGTAATGTATCCACAATTACCTAAATTTGACGAAGCCACCTGTCAAGCTGAGATGAATTCACAATGTATTTGATGAAAACTTTTAAGTTGTGCTTGCAGTTATTCCACGCTAAGTGCACTCCAATGTCAGGGTGCAGTAGGTCAATATACACGGGTCTGCATGACGTAATCCCTCATTAAGCAGATCAGTGTGTTTGCTTACGTGTACACTCTCTAATGGAGTGTACTTATTTTCAAGTACAGGGCTGTGATATTGCAAGAGAAGACAAGAAGCAAGGATGAGTCAAAGAGCAGCTTAAAGGAGGAAAGATGAAAAATCATCCAAGTATTATTCGACGAGAATCACCAAGTGATTCTCGCCGATTCGGCGACAATCACTAGTTATTCTCGCCGAATCGTCGAAAATCACTGGCTGATTCTCGCCGTCTCTATCCGGCTACATCAAGACGTGCAAATCTGGCACTAAGTCATAATCGTCGAGTATCATCAAAGTGATTCGGCAAGAATCACTAGTGATTCTTGCCGAATCGTCGAGAATCACCGGCTGATTCTCGCCGACTCGTCGAGAATCACCTTCGATTCTCACCGAATTTGACTTGGGCAAATTTCTGGATCCCACTGGACCGGATCAAATGTTAAGGCTCTATTTTGAACCGATATTAGGGTTTCTTCTGGTGGGACCCACAACGGTCATAAAGAGGTACACTACAGTATAAATACTCGCGAATTTTGAACAGTAGAAAAAAAAAACAAAAAAAAAGATATACGAAACCGAGCCGCCGACGTGACCTAGATCGCGATACCTGCTCCGCCACCATTGCCGCTCGTCCTAGTCGATCGCCGGCTGTTTGATCGTGGTTTCTTCCAGATCTCCCGGCGATAGAAGCTTAGCCAAGCTTAGCGTCTCACGCGTCTATCCAGAGATCCTTTGTCTATTGATTTGTTGATCGGGAAAACATTTCCCGTCTGAATCGATCGAGACAATCGATCCTAGTGTGACCGTTGGAAGACCTTGCTAGCTTTGCTACGAAGTTTGAATCTCTAAAGTACAGCAGCCGAACTCCGTTGTCGCCGCCGATCCCGAGAATCTAGCCGCCGCCCTTCTTGCCGCCACCGGTTCCGGGGAGATTCTCTCAAGTGAGATCTACGATTGTGGACTCTTCGTTGACTTCAAGAGCACGTCATCGAATGAAGAGGGACACCTTAGTCTCCAAAAGTTGTTTGTATTTCTTGTACATTCTAGTTTCATTTTTGTTGTAAAGGAACATTGGTTCCTAGTTGTAAGGGTTGGGTGCAACCCGTGTTGTGGGAGTGTTGACTCCTACGTGTGGAAGGGTTACTTCCGATAGTGCAAGGATTGGATTTCAATCCTGTTGGTGAAGAGACAGAGTCGTCCCTTGTTGGGAGATAGGTCGAAGGGCGAAAGTGGATGTACCCAAATCGGGGAACCACTATAAATAGCTTGTGTACATTCTTTGCTGTGCTGTTTTATTTTCGTGTGCAGGTACAATTTTAATTCCGCAAAAACGCTGCACGTCACCTATCCCCCCCCATAGGTGAAGGTAGTTGACACTAGGTGGACTTTTAAGTGGTATCAGAGGGAGGTTCCTCATCAAAAAGGTTTACACCTTGAGTAGAATCCTGCCACCAGTGTCAAAAGCATGGAGCTGAATCATGATATCTCTCCACTAAGACTTCCCACATGCACAAAGGAGTATTATCCCATCTGGAAGTTGAGAGTGTCGTATCACTTGGAGGCTATCGATCCTCAAGCATCTCTCATCCTGGAAGAGGGTCCTTTTATTCCTATGAAGACCTCCGGCTCTGGAAAGAATATCCAAGTGCCCAAGTATATTGCTGAGATGTCGGAGATGGAACTCTCATTATTTAATCTGGACAAGATGATTCGTCAGATTATCATGGATGTCTGGTCTGGACCTTCTCGCTCTAGATTGGAAAAATGTGGGATGGCCAAATCTATGTGGGTAATGATCTCAGAGCTGATGGGGGGATCAAAGAAAGCAGGGATCTACTGTCAGCTAGAGGATGAAGCCTATGTGGGGGTCCTCGCCTCTGAAGATGAAGACAAGGATCAATCGTATAGCATCAGAGACTAAAGAAGAAATTGAGGAAAGCAGTTCTAATGAGGCTGACACAACGGTCACTGGCGCTAGTGACAATAACACTGAAGAGCAGGTAACTTCTTCATCTTGCCCCTTCTCTCTTGAAGTTCCTGAAGACAGGAACTGTTTCCCTTCAGAAAATCCTGATTCCCTGAAGAGAGCTCTTCAGAAAAGCAACCTACTTGTTGAGGAGCAAGCTCAGAAGATTGCTCGGCTGAAGATCTTGTTGGTTCTCCAATTGGCATCCAACAAGGTCAAGGACTCTAAAATCTCAAATCTAGAGAGTAGTCTAGAGAATGAGAAAAGGATAGTATCTAACTTTTCCAAGGTTGATGCTATGAAGAGAAAGGAAGAAAATGGGTGGATCTCCCGAATTATCAACTCATGGAGAAATGTGGAAACGGTATTCCGACCCCCCACTCCAGGCAGGAAGGGTACTCATCATGCATTCAGGTATGATCACAGGAATAATCGTGGTCAATGCAAGGGTGATCTGTCCTCATGTGGAGACACCCATAGTGTAAGGGCCGTCATGGCCACCCATGAGAGAATACCAAAGGCTCATTCTGAGCCCTTTGTATTCTCGGTCACTGCCCCTACTCGGCATGAATCTGCTGGTATCAGCTCTCAGAATGCTTCTCTCCACCCAAGGACACAGGAAAGGGAGGTTAGAAGTCTTGCTGTAAGTTCTCATGGGGCCTCAGGAAGGGGGCTGACTGAAAGGAAGGCACCACCTCCCAGGCCTCGTGACGCTCGCTACATGTATTCCTTCCACCCTTCCACGTGTCACGGGGGAAGAGGCAATTTTGGGAGCAGATCCAGATCTATCCCGTTTGGACCTAGGCTCATGACTACCTCAGTCAATGGATCAGGTCAGAAACGGAGATACAACATTCACACGTGTTGGTGTTTTGGCAAGGTGGGACACTTTGCCATAGACTGTTGGCATAACCCCTTTGTGTCAAGGGCAAGGGCCTATCCACATCTTTTGGGCAGAGGTAGTCTTCCTGACAGGATTTCTGAGGGAATGCATTCGAGTGTTTATGTTAACAAGAACCTAGGACCCAATATGTATTGGGTTCCTAAGGTAAGGTAACTCTCTTTTGCAGGGTAGTCTAGGTTCCCATAAATATGATGGGAACTAGACAGTAGATGTTTCAAGACTGAATTGGAACAGGCATCTGGAATAACAGAAGTGATTTCTACATTGGCATACTCACATTGAGCACCTGGTATGTTTTAACCAGAGGGGCTAAATGATAACTCTCATAATCCCAGGTATTTTTGATCAGCTCCAAGACTTGAGTCATATTGTATCGACATTTACATATATATATATATTTATATATATATACACATATATGTGTATACACCTGAGGATAGGTTAACACGGTAAACATAAACCTTAGATACATCAATAAAGATTTATCTGTAATTCCACTGGTAGTTTCGAGAACTAACATCTATAAGCGTAAATCAGTTCACTGAAAACTAACGAAGATACGTCATTGGAAATCTCGACAACTTACAATTGACATCAAGAAATATATGGAAAAGCCTGGTTCAAACCCTAAATAGATCGGTTTTAAGAAATAAATATATATTTAGAAGATTTTTAAATTATCTTGACATCAGAAGACTTCGAGAATCCTGCATGCCTCTTAACCCGTAGATTCCTATTAAAGAATCCCTTCGATTTCGACTTAGACAAATTCCCACCGATCCTTAGCATCTCGCTCCTCACATGGAAACCCCGTTAAAACCCTGTTAAACCGGTCGATATCGCACAGGAATCCCGCCGACCCTTCATATTCCGCAGGAAACTTACCGAAGGAAACTCGCCGAAGGAAACTCGCCGAAGGAAACTCACCGACTCTTCTCCTTTCGTCGACCACCGCAGGAATCCTGCTTTTTCTTCCATTGATATCAAGCAGGCATCTCGCCGATTCTTCCCTCCGTAGATCACTCCTCTCGCGTCCAGGGCGTTCGTCCAAGTCTCGGCGGGTTCGATCAACCAAAGTCGCAATCGTCTTCCGGTTTCCCGTCGTTTCCGTCGATTCTCACCTCCTACGCTCTTGGGTAACCACTTTCTCACCCTTACAGTGACTTACTGTTAGTGTAGCTTCCCTCTTGATTCCTGATTAGGCATAGTCTTGGGATTTCAGTCTTGCAATGGCTCCAAGGACAACCGCTGACCTGGTCACTGGTTGTGAGTTGGTTCGAACAGGGTTCTCACATGCTTCTGATGAATTCAGAAACTTCATCATCATTCTTGAAGAGGATGGACTCTCATTCATACTGGAGCACCCCTGTAAAATCTTGGACAAGGAAGTGATGGAGTTCTTCGCAACCGCCAAACTCCGGAATGAAGACTCTCTCATCAAGAGTAAGGTTGCAGGGGCAAAGCTCAAGATGTCTGCAAGCAAGCTGACCCAATACTTGCAGCTCACTAGCTCTGCGCACGAGGATTATCTGGAGGAATAGGATAAAACCAGGACATTATTAGTCTGTGGACTCGCTCGAGGAACTAGATCGATAAAGCGAAAGGATATGAATGAGGAGGGGAAACTTCTGTCAGACATCATTGGGAAAGTACTCATATGCAAATCGGGCTCTCATGACCACATCTCTACGGACATGTTCAAGATCCTTGTGGCAATTGTTTGCAGAAAAAGATTCAACTGGGGGCATTGCTTTTTGAGAAGATAAAGGACACTCTCAGATCTCCTAGCTTTGGCCGAATCATCAGTCTATATCTCAATCAGTTAAACGGCGATAGGTATGACATGAGTAAAGGAGTTCCACTGCATTACTTGAAGAAAATGTACTCGAGCGTATTTGACAGATGGGAGAGTTGCATTGGGCAGGCTGCCGTGGTAGAACAACAAGAAGTATCTCCAGCCGAGGACGGAACTGTGGCTGATTCCTTAGTAATCCCTAGTGAAATTCCTGATGCACTAAATGCAGGAATTGAGGGGGAGCCTCTACCTGCTTCTGCTAACATCATATCTGGCATCTCTTAGATAGCTAGAGATGTAGTTGCAGATGTACAAGAAGAAAGTGAAGCTGTGATGGAAAATGAGGCGGCCCTGAACCTGAATGATCTAGGAGCCGGAGGTGATGTAGAGGAGACTGCTGAGGAAGGTTTGGAAGACGATGCAGCTGAGAATGATTTCATGGATGATGAGGATGAGGAAGAAGGAAATGTGGGACAGGAAGCATTGGAGCCTCAGGACATCACTGAAGTTCCATCTGACAAGCACGCTCCTGAGATCGTTCCTGAGAACATTGGTGCAATAGTGGAGGGGGAGTCCTCTCAGCAGAGACTGCTTAGTACTTCCGAGAAATCTCCTGAGGCTGCAAGTATTCCCCCCTTAGAGACTGTGCTAGTGTCCAGCTCTACAAGTGCATCTGCTGAAGAGCAAGGCCAAGGAATGCCTCAGGATCATCCACTACGAGCTGATCTAGCCAATCACACCGTGAATGTTATTAAAGGTATCGTGGATGAGCTCAAAGCATCTTTTGAGACAGCTCAAAATAAAATGCTAAAAAGAATTAAGAAATCTGAGACTCTCATGATCAAGAACGTTGTAGAAATCATTCACAAACTGGATTTGCTGGAAAAGAAGTTTGAAGACAAGTATACAGCGGCCGGCCAAGCTATAACTCTTCTTATGGACGGATTAAAAAAGAACACCGATACTCTCGCCGTAGTAAATCAGAATGCTCATGTCATAGCAAATAACATTCAAAAGTTTGATGGCAATATGGTGACTCTTAACAGCAATCAACAAGCCTTGGTTACCGAGTTCTCCACAACTACAAAGCACATTGATGAGTCACTGCATTCTTATGCAAACTCCATTGCAGTCGAAGCCAAAAAGGGGGAGAAAGAATATACAGCTAAGATGACCGAGCTTCAAAAATCATAATCAAAAATTTTGAGCAGTCAAACACATATGTTTATGACAGCTGTTGGTGGATGCTCAATCAAGCGTTAGGCGCTAACATCCCTGAAAATCCTGAGGGTACTCCTGCTCCTAAAATAAATACTACGGCTGATGAGGGAGCCAGTGCTGAAGAAGCTCCTTTAAGTGAAGCTGATGCTCATATGGCTGCTTGGGCCACCTCCAAGGCAAAACTGATGGCAATGTTTGACCAAGGAGCCCTAGCAAAAGCTAGGGACAAGAGAAAATCTCAAGAAGGGACATCTAAGGAAACACAAGCTGAAAAGAGAATCAGATTGAAGGAGGAGGAAGTAAGGAACGAAAGATGGAGTCCGGTATCAAAGAGTATCATCTTGGACACATTCTGGCTACAAGAAAAAGGGGAAATCAATCGGAACGACGTATACAGCCAGCATGAGTGGGAGCTGCACAAGACATATGAAGCTAAACGGAACATCTTCTTCAGGACCAACACTGCGACAGATAAAGCTCCTCCTCCCAGATACTATCCAAAGCCCAAGGAGTACGTTGAGAGGAAAAGAAAGGAGTTTTTGGCTCAAAAACATAAGGATGACCTAGCCAAAGATCAATAGACAGAAATTTATAGCTTATCATTGTCTCATAAACACTTTTATCTTTTCTTATTATTATATGAAAATCTTGGGAATATATATATATATATATGTATATGAATTTTTGATTGACTCAAGCTTTGATCTGTTTGCCTCTATTTCCTTATCCGCATTTTAAAATTTTATATGATGTATATATTATCTGGATGGTGGCATTCATCTTAGCTAATAGGATTTTGGCTTCGTCAAATAGGGGGAGATTGTTGGGTAATGTATCCACAATTACCTGGATTTGACGAAGCCACCTGTCAAGCTGAGATGAATTCACAATGTATTTGATGAAACCTTTTAAGTTGTGCTTGCAGTTATTCCACGCTAAGTGCACTCCAATGTCAGGGTGCATTAGGTCAATATACACGGGTCTGCACGACGTAATCCCTCGTTGAGCAGATCAGTGTGTTGGCTTATGTGTACTCTCTCTAGTGGAGTGTACTTATTTTCAAGTACAGGGCTGTGATATTGCAAGAGCAGACAAGGAGTAAGGATGAGTCAAAGAGCAGATCAGAGGAGGAAAGGCGAAAAATCATCCAAGTATTATTAGACGAGAATCACCAAGTTATTCTCGCCGATTCGGCGAGAATCACTAGTGATTCTCGCCGAATCGTCGAGAATCACTGGCTGATTCTCGCCGTCTCTATCCGGCTACATCAAGGGGTGCAAATCTGGCGCTAAGTCATAATCGTCGAGTATCATCAAAGTGATTCAGCAAGAATCACTAGTGATTCTCGCCGAATCGTCGAGAATCACCGGCTGATTCTCGCCGACTCGTCGAGAATCACCTTCGATTCTCACCGAATTTGACTTGGGCAAATTTCTGGATCCCACTGGACCGGATCAAATGTTAAGGCTCTATTTTGAACCGATATTAGGGTTTCTTCTGGTGGGACCCAAAACGGTCATAAAGAGGTACACTACAGTATAAATACTCGCGTATTTTGAACAGTAGAAAAAAAAAACAAAAAAAATATATACGAAGCCGAGCCGCCGACGTGACCTAGATCACGATACCTGCTCCGCCGCCGTCGCCGCTCGTCCTAGTCAATCGCCGGCTGTTTGATCGTGGTTTCTTCCAGATCTCCCGGCGACAGAAGCTTAGCCAAGCTTAGCGTCTCACGCGTCTATCCAGAGATCCTTTGTCTCTTGATTTGTTGATCGGGAAAACTTTTCCCGTCCGAATCGATCGAGACAATCGATCCTAGTGTGACCATTGGAAGACCTTGCTAGCTTTGCTACGAAGTTTGAATCTCCAAAGTACAGCAGCCGAACTCCGTTGTCGCCGCCGATCCCGAGAATCTAGCCGCCGCCCTTCTTGCCGCCGCCGGTTCCGGGGAGATTCTCTCAAGTGAGATCTAGGGTTGTGGACTCTTCGTTGACTTCAAGAGCACGTCATCGAACGAAGAGGGACACCTTAGTATCCAAAAGTTGTTTGTATTTCTTGTACATTCTTTCATTTTTATTGTAAAGGAACGTTGGTTTCTAGTTGTAAGGGTTAAGTGCAACCCGTGTTGTGGGAGTGTTGACTCCTACGTGTGGAAGGGTTACTTCCGATAGTGCAAGGATTGGATTTCAATCCTGTTGGTGAAGAGACCGAGTCGTCCCTTGTTGGGAGATAGGTCGAAGGGGGAAAGTGGATGTACCCAAATCGGGGAACCACTATAAATAGCTTGTGTACATTCTTTGCTGTGCTGTTTTATTTTCGTGTGCAGGTACAATTTTAATTCCGCAAAAACGCTGCACGTCACCTATCCCCCCCCATAGGTGAAGGTAGTTGACACTAGGTGGACTTTTAGGAAGCACACCTCATTTCTGGCATTTTCGGCATTTCCAGCCACGGACCTCGTCACCCTTCTTTACAGCATGGTTTTCACTCTTCGTTTGTGGTGGTTCTCTATGGGAACGGAAGGATCTTCCTCCAGAAATTCAACTCTGGAGGATTTTTTCTCTCCGACGGTTTCGCACAGTAACGACTCAGCAAGAATGAACAGATACGACGACTAGGGTTTGGTTTACTTCCTTTTTATATTACGTATTATGGTTATGTCACTTTCCACGTGTCGTCGTGCTATTATTACCTAAATTAAGTCTTATTTGAAATGACCGATTCAAATAATCACTTTGCACGAATCCCAAAGTTCGGTTTAGTCTGCCTACTCAAAACTACAGATTCTACATGGGCCGAAAAAATGCACCAGTCAAATTCGATGAGTATCGGCTTCAATACTCGACGAATCACTGAATAAAACTCGGTATACTCGACGAATTCTCTTCTAATCTCGCCGTATCATCCTAGGGATAATCGAGGAATTTGTCAAATATCCTAAGTGATATTCGATGAATTCACCTTAGCAGAATTTCCTACATATTCTCTCGTCGAATCCTCCTCCACTTTATTCGATGAATTTATCGGATATCATTGGAGATATCCGACAAATTTTACATGTTTGACATCTCACGTTCTGGTGCTGTCTGCGTCGAGTATCAACCAGTGATACTCGCCGAATAACCATCACACTCGACGAATTCGTCGGATATCATCATCAATATCCGATGAATTTTACTTGGCCGATATCTCCAGTTTTGGTGTCTAGTGCGTTAGTATTAGCCAGCGATACTCGATGAATAATCATCACATTCGATGAATTCATCGGATATACTCGACGATATCCGATGAAATTTCCCTTGGTTCATTTTATATAACGTCCGTTCCCCCATTATTCGTTGAGTATCACTCAACCCTAACCCTTCAGCCAATGCACCCTGAGCCTGATTCAAGTATCTTGACTAAGAACGCGTGCGAAGGGCCTAGTGTGAAACGACTCATTACAAATCCTATAAATAAAATAAAAAAATTCATCCCCGAAATCAGGCTAAGTTTATGGGCAAGTAAAGCATGAAATCAAAATAAACTATGCTTTTAAACCTTACCTTGGGAAAATAATACTGGGTAGCGCTTCTGCATCAAGTCCACCAGCTCTCAAGTGTACTCCTCCTTCCCATGATTAGACCACAATACTTTTACCAACGGGGCAATTTTCCGCCAAAATCACCTTGTTTTGGTGTCCACTATCCGGACAGGCTCTAGTCGTACGGATCTATCAGTTGCTACTGATCCATCTGTGGTGAGGACATGTTGATTGGGCCGCAACAGCACCTTTCGAAGCGATGACACATGGAATACATCGTGTAAATTCTCTAGCTCTCATGGTAGCTCTAACCGATCGGCCAAAGGGCCAATCTTTTCCAATATAGCATAAGGGCCAACATATCTTGGGCTGAGCTTCTTCACACCGCGAACCCGTGACACTCCATGCATCGGACGGGTCTTCAGGAACACCTTGTCACCCACTTGAAATTCCACCATATACTGCTTTGCGTTATAATACTTAGCCTACCGACCTTGAGCCTCAAGCATGCGGTCTCGTATTAATCAAACAATAATATCTGTATCGCCAATATAATCAATTCCCAAAACCTTCGGGTCTTAATCTTGCATCCACGACAAGGAAGTTCTACACCTTCTACCATAAAGGGCTTCATAGGGTTGCCATCCTGATATTGGCCTGAAGAGTGTTGTTATATGAAAATTCTACTAGGGGTAAGATCCTTTCCCACGACTTTCCTCTATCTAGTACACATAATCTTAATAGATCTTCCAAGGTTCTGATGGTCCTCTCAGACTGCCCATCCATCCGAGGATTAAAGCCTATGTTGAAGGAATGGCATGAACCAAAATACGCATGTACTGCCTTTGTTGGGTACATTGGAAATTGTGTACTTGATTTGAAGAAGCCTCACCTGACTCAATAATATACATCACGTTGTATTTGATGGTGTATTGAGTTTGTTTGTGCAGGCAGAAGAATGCAGAAAATATTCTAAGTACAAAAGTGTCGAGACAATTATTTTGTGTCGACACCTTTGATGGAGTTGTGTCAAGACAAGAAGCAAGTCTGTGTTGACACATAGGACTTGTGTCGACACCCAGAGTTTAAATCAACATCAACTGTGTCGATACTCATAACTTATGTCGACATATTTAGACATTGTTGTATTGAAAATTAAAAAGAAGCAACTATGTCGACATCCAGGACTTGGGTAGCCATTTGGAGAGGCTGTGTCGACATACAGGAATTGTGTTGACACAATCTACAAAGGCTGTGTCGAGAACTTGATGAAGAGTTGTGTCAACTATTTTTTAAAGTATGCCAACATATTCTACAAAGGCTGTGTCGAGATCTTGATGAAGAGCTATGTCGACTGTTTTTCGAAGTATGTCGACACATTCTACAAAGGCAGTGTTGAGACTGAATGAAGAGCTATGTCGACAGTTTCTTAAGTTTGTCGACAACACCAAAGGAAGTGTGTCGACAACCGGGTAATTGTGTCGACTCATACTTCATCCGTGTCGACACATACTATTCTTATGTCTCGACACATACAGCTGAGTTAAATAACTCTAAGTACCAAATCTCAAGACTGAAGACTTTACAGCTGCCGGAATTGTCACGAACTATTAGACATATCAGAACTGTCAGATGTCAGTCAACTACCGGATAAGCCGGTTGCCTCTGACGTGATCTATAAATAGAGCCGAGCTATCAGAGAAAATCAATAATAGAAGATATCGGGAAATTAAAGAGGAATTCTCCAAGAAGAATTCACGGAATCATGTAAAGCAAGAAGATTCTGATTCAAAATCAGAGAAGGGGATAGCTTCACAGCAGATATGTCAGAGATTGCAGATTTAATTTTGCAAGGAGGAAGAAGCTAGATCTACACCAACTTCTCAAGAAGATTCAACCCAGGTTCACTCTTTCAGGAATTGTTGAAGTATTAGACCGGGCGGCTTAGCGGTCTGATCCAGCGGTTTGTTAACCGAGCGGTCTGGCGGTCTATCTGGTGCCTGGAGACCGGGCGGTCTATCGGTCTACCTCTGCGGCCTGTTCTATCCTGCTGGAGTTGCCGAGCGGTTAGCCCATCCGTCTAACCGCGCGGCCTATGCGGTCTCCATTGTTCTAGCCGCCCAGTACTGTAAATGTTTAGTCCCACATTGTTTGTATACTCTCTTTCTTATCTCCTCCATTCTATATAAGGGAGGTCATACCTTTGTAAATGATATCTTTTTTGGATAATAAAATTTCAATTATTCAAAAGTTTATTCGCTTGTCTTCTTCTTTTCGCTTCATTTCTCTACTTTCTAACATGGTATCAGAGCACACGGTCATTTCCCTCTGATTCTGTGCGCTCTCTGTTGTTCGCGGCTTGTTTTCCGCATTCTGCGACTTGCTTCGCGACTTGGCTTCTCTCTGTCCGCGCGGCTTGTTTCTAACCGCACGGCTTGTTTCTGTCCGCTGCCCTGTTCGCGCGGCTTGCTCCTTCTTCTCTTCTCCTTCTGCTCTTTGTCGCAGCGACCTGTTTCCTTGTCGCCGCGCTTCTTGTTCTTTCCTCCCGCTCCGACTTCCTAGTCGTTGCGGTCTGTCCCTATCCGCGTGTGTTGTCTCTCTACTCGCGGCTTGCTGCTGTGATCTGCCTGACCGTGCGGGCTGTTCCTTTCTCACCCGCATCTTGGTCGCGGTCATCAGCTCTTCTCCTCTCTTCTGTTCGCTCGGCCTTTTTAGTCCGCGCGACCTCTTGCCCGCTGTGCCTTTGACCGCCTTCTCGCCGCTGTTGTGATCTGCCTGACCGTGCGGGTTATTCCTTGCTTACCCGCATCTTGGTCGCGGTCACCTGCTCTTCTCCTCTCTGCTGTTCGCTCGGCCTTTTCAGTCCGCGCGACCTCTTCCCCCTGTGCCTTTGCCTGTTTCAAGCCGCTTCTATTCGCGCGGCTTCGTCTGTTTTTCTAACCGCTTCAGTTCGGGCGGCTTCTTCTGCTTGCCGGGTTCTATGACTACCTCCGGTCTCACCACTACTCCTGCAGCTCCTTCTCCTCCTCCTCCTTCGGGCAACCTTGGCACTCTGTCCAAGCTTGTTGGCTCCAACTATCCCGATTGGAGTGTTTCTTTCACCTTTCTCCTTCGTTCTCAACGCAAGCGTCATCACCTCACTGATGACCCTCCTCCTCGCACCTCTCCTGAGTTTGATGACTGGGATGCGAGTGATGCTCTTGTTCGCACCTGGCTGGCCAACAGCCTTTCTGATGAGTGCCTTCCCGTCATTCGCCATGATGAGACGGTCAAGGCTGCCTGGCTTCACCTCGCTGCTCTCTATTCTAAGGGGGGCCAGACGTCCCGCATTTATACTCTCTATTCGGACCTCTTCGCCCGCCCTTCCATGTCCCCAGCTGCGGCTTATCAGCAGGTTCAGGCTCTTGGGGCTGAAATCCTCCAGAATCGCCCCTTCTCCGCGGACTTGGCCGACCAGCACAAACACTTCCAGGAACTCCTGGTTGTTTGTTATCTTCTTCGTCTTCCCGACTCTTATGATATGATCCGCCAGCAGATCTTGGGTGAGGCGGAATCTCCTACTTTGGATGCCACTGCGGCTCGCATTGCCGCCGTTACTTCGCTCCTCCAGCGGCCTCTGTTGGGCCTCCCCTCCTTCCCAGGACTCCTTTGCTCACCAAGCTCAGCGGGGGGGCCCTAGTGGCCGTGGTTCCTCTGGCGGACGGGGTTCCTCCCGCTTCTTCTGCTCTCACTGTGGTCGTACTGGCCATTCTGTTGACCGCTGCTGGCAGAAACATCCTCATCTTCGCCCTTCCAGTGATGCTCCTTCTTCGGCCTCCGCCTCTTCTAGGCCGTCTGCCTCTGTGGCCACGACGTCAGGTAGTGCCCACGTCGTTACCCAAGGTAAATGGCTGATTGACTCCGGTGCCACCAATCATATGACGGGCAACCCTCATTGCTTCTCCCGTCTTGAGACCCATGACCGCTTACCCCCAGTTCGTGTGGCGGATGGTTCCCCGTCTCCGGTTCATGGAACGGGCATGGTTCAACTCACTCCTTCGCTTTGCTTGGAGGATACCCTCTATGTCCCGAAGTTCCCGTGCAATTTGTTATCAGTTACTACTTTATGCCGGCAACTTCAGTGCTCCGTTTTATTCACTCCCACTACTTGTTCTTTTCAGGACCCGAGGACCCAGCGGACGATTGCTACTGGGACTGAGAGCGGCGGCCTCTACTTCCTCGACGATGTTTCAGCTCTTTCTGCCTACTCCTCCTCCACCGATCTCCTTCAGTGGCATCTTCGTCTTGGACATCCTCCTCCTCGGCTCATTCGTCAGCTTCTGCCCCACTTACCTCCCACCGGTTCTCCGCTCAACTGTGATGCGTGTCAGCTTGGCAAACATCATCGCTCCTCCTTCCCACCGAAGCAAGGCCGTGGCTCCTCTCGCATTTTTGATCTTATTCATTCTGATGTATGGGGTCCTGCTCCTACCCTCACAGTTGGTAGGGGCAGTTCCTATTTTGTCACTTTTATCGATGATTTTACTCGATGTACCTGGGTGTATCTATTAAAGGATCGCTCTGAGCTATTTTCTGTTTGGCAATCTTTTTACTTTATGATTAAGAATCAATTTGCTATTTCTATCAAAGTCTTACGTTCTGATAATGCCAAGGAGTATCTGTCTGATGAGTTCTCCGCTTTCTTTCACCAACACGGCCTCATTCATCAAACGACTTGTGTTTACACCTCCCAACAGAATGGGGTGGCGGAGCGTAAAAACCGTCACCTGCTTGATGTTGCGCGTACTCTCATGACGCAGATGCACGTCCCTCGCTCCTACTGGGGCTATGCTGTGCTTCTCGCTTGCTATCTCATCAATCGCATTCCCTCCACGTGTAACGTCCCGAATCGCTCTAGGCCCCTAGTGTGTGTGTTTTGAGTCAGGAGGGTTGACTTGAGTCCTGAGAGTGCAGGGAATTGGACTGCACTTGTGGAGAAGTGGAGAATCAGTGTAAAAAGGAAGTGACACGGGTAGGGACACGGCCGTGTGCCTACCCGTGTGCGTCGAGTTGAGCTCGACGACCCGTGTCGAGATCGTCGAGCTGTGTCGACACCTAGGGACATGGGTAGGGACACGGCCGTGTGCCTACCCGTGTGCGTCGAGTTGAGCTCGACGACCCGTGTCGAGATCGTCAAGCTGTGTCGACACCTAGGGACACGGGTAGTGACACGGCCGTGTCCCTACCCGTGTGCGTCGAGTTGAGCTCGACGAGAAGTGTCGAGATGCAACCCGAGAAGTACACGGCCAATGACACGGCCAGGCACACGGCCGTGTCATGTGAACACGGGTTGGGACACGGGCGTGTCCCTACCCGTGTCAAGCATTGAATCGACATGGAAACCGCCACGGCCGTTTCGCGGAAGCGGGACACGGGTACGGACACGGCCGTGTCCCTACCCGTGTCATATTTTATTTATATAAGGGACAGAAAACCCTAGCCGTTTTCATGCTCTTTTCATCCCCTATTTCCAGTGAGAACTCCTGTGAGAGGGAAAACTGCAGGAGCAAGCCCTACCGAAGGAGATCCGCCATCGCCGTGAAAGAGAAGATGCCGCCGAGGAGAACTACGCGATCCATGGCGAGAAATGGTGGTACCGCTGGAGCCAACGTGAGTTTCCTACCCTCTCCCTTGGTGCTAGATCTATAGTTATGCCTTAGGGGAGACATCGACTCAAGAGAGTCTTGATGGAGAGGAGAAGATCTCTAGGTTAGGCCATGTTAGAACTTGTGTTCTAGACTTTAGATCTCTTCAACCCTTCCCCTTATCTTCAATATGACGATGGGTGGATGGTCTCGTGAGGAGTTTATGGCCTTTGAGGTTGAATAAGGGAGGAGAATATTTCTGAAAAATTTAGAAACGATCGCTTGAGGAGGAAGACGAACCTATGCCGTTCATTTTCCTTTAAGATGCGCGCAGAATCTGTATTCTGCGCGCAGCGATCTTCTAGGCCATTTTCCCTATGGATAAGTCCAGATCTGGGCTTTCGGCTAAACACGAAAGTTGAAGCCCTTGGAAATACCTTTCCAACGAGTGGTTGCACGACTTCAGGTGATGTCTGTAGCCACGGGAAAGTCTAAACGAAAATGGGGTTTTACAAATCCTGCATGCAGAAATTGTGTTCTGTACGCAGCGGACTTCAAGTCCGATTTCAAGTAGGATAATATCAAATCTGGGTTGAGCTCTGAATATGAAAGATGTAGTCCATGGAAATACCTTTCCATCGAGGGGTTACACGACTTCACCGGATTCCTGTAGCCTCGGGAATCTCCGGTCGAAGTTGCTGACCAGATTCAACCTGCGCCTAAATTCTGGGCTTAATGGAAAAATGGATTTTGTTTCGGTGAAATTATTAATGCAAGATACTTGCCTTGGACGAACCCTTATGATTAATCATTTGTTGTGTGATTGAAGTATCTTATTAATCATATTTCATATTACCAAATTGTGAAACAAACTTGTTTAAAAGAATTGTACTGGTAGGAATTGAAAGATTGAATATGGTACACTTCATGTTTAAGTTATGATATTACTAAAAAGGATGATGTGATAGATCTTATATGCGCATTACGTTATTTTACATTGTCATCATTTGGGAAGTCATATAGATGAATAGACCATGGCCATGGATATGTTTGACTAATGAAATGAGTCTAGTGGACCAATACTTATAGCGTTGTCTCCCTACGGGTAGCATTGTGTAAGTTCGTAAGTGCGGTGTTGACCGCCACTTGTTTTGGTTGTGTTGAGATAGGGTGCGGATGGATGGTTGGGCTGTGCCCTCGTGCTTGCTTCCGAGGCCCCTTCCATGTGATGTTGGTGTGAGATTGCATGTGGTGTGAGTCGACACGCGGTGTCGTAATCCCGGGTTAGGGATAGTGTGGCAGGTCTACGGGCTCGCCAGTCGTCACACCGACGGGAGTTGACAGTTAGACTTGGTCGGTTTGGGCTGTGTCCTCGGTGTTCACGTCCCGAGGCCCCTCCGGCCATGTGAACGGTTGGGCTGTGTCCTCGTGCTTTCTTCCGAGGCCCCTTCCGGGTCACGCAAGGCCAGTTCGGGCTGTGTTCTTGGTGCACATCTACCCAAGACCCCGCTGGGCCATAGTACGCATGGGCTCCGCTGTTGTGTTCTTAGCGTTGAGGCATACGGAGGCATAGGTGAAGTAGTGTGATACCCGCCTAGTAGTAGAAGTGCCCGTTCTACTGTCACCGCCTGGCCACGGCGGCTGATGCCTGAGAGGTTAGCTACCTGCTCGAAAAGTGGGAACTACAGTCTGTGTCGACATAGCAATTGCATGGGTGTGCATGGGTGAGTCATTGCATAGCATTCATAGCATTTCATATCATTGCACAACAAGATCCTCATCGTATAAGTTTGTATGGGCACTCTTATACGATGAGTTACTTTATGTAACCCGATCCTTAACTTATAAGTTTGTATGGGCATTCTTATAAGTTAAGTTACTTTCCTGCTGAAGCTTTCTTACACTTGTTATTATACCTTGATGGCTCTTGTAGAATTGTTAGTTTACATATTGATAGCTTTTGTAGAACTGCTAGTTATACACTGATACTCATGTACCTTGTCACCTGATTGTACTTTTATACTTACTGATATATATTGTGCCCTTGATTCTCTTTCTCCGCCCGGTGCCGAGGAGTCGTCGGGGGAGCGGATGTGAAACCACTTAGTCGTTTCGACTAACGGTTGCTACGTCTTCCTTTTTAGGAGGTCACGCCGCAGGTAGAGCAGCCGCAGACTACGCAGCAGGACAGCCAGGCCAGGACGACAGGGCCTGACGTGACGGTGCCGTCGATACGTCTGTTACCGATGTTAGTGTTTTGCTTACTCTGATGTAGCCCGTTTGGGCATTGTTTAGCTGTACTCTGATATATTGTAGAAGCATGTTTTAGCTTCTCTTTATTGATGTATTTGGACATTATAATTTAGTGTGGATTTTGACTTCTTCTGTTTATTTATTTGGTTGGGTTGGCATGATATATTGATATTGTTGTAGCCGGCGGAATAGGCGTCTTGTGGTACAGGTTAGCCCGTGTGCTAATGCTACCGCAAGGCGGCTGTTCCGGGCATAAGACTCCCCCTTCGTGCCGTGTTTTGGGATCCGGGAGGGGGGGGGTCTTACAAATGGTATCAGAGCCAGGTTTCGATCCTGGGACCTGTGGGTTATGGGTTACCTCGTTCCCGCTCCGGGAATGATTCAGTATGGGTTATTGTGGATCGACTGACAAAGGTGGCCCGGTTCATTCCAATGAAGAAGGAAGCACACGTGGATGCTTTGGTACGCCTTTTTGTGGAGCAATTTGTACGGTATCATGGCGTGCCCAAGACAATTGTTTCAGATCGGTATGGTCGGTTTACATCCAATGAGTGGAAGGCGGTACAGGCGTATTTGGGCTCACGCCTAACCTTTAGTACCGCATTTCATCCACAGACGGACGGGCAGTCAGAGCGGAGCATCAGAACACTGGAGGATTTATTGAGGTTATGTGTGTTGGACAGAGGAGAGCCATGGGAAAGGCTCTTGCCACTAGTGGAATTCTCCTATAATAATAGCCATCAGGCGAGCATCGGCATGTCGCCCCATGAAGCCCTTTATGGAAGAAGGTGCAGGACTCCCTTGTCTTGGGTACAAGATGAAGATCCGAAGGCATTGGGAAACGAATACATAGATGATACTGATGCGGCGGTCAGATTGATACGGGATCGCATGTTGGAGGCTCAAAGTCGACAGGCGAAGTATTACAATAAAAAGCACCGGATGGTGGAGTTCCAAGTGGGCGAAAAAGTGTTCCTTAAGATTCGGCCGATGCATGGAGTTTCGCGGGTGCGTGGAGTGAAAAAGCTCAGCCCGAGGTATGTTGGGCCTTATACTATTTTGGAAAGGATTGGCCCGTTGGCCTATCGGTTGGAGTTACCACCGGAACTGGAAAATCTTCACGACGTGTTCCATGTATCGTCGCTTCGAAAAGCACTGTTGCGGCCCGACCAGTATATTCCCACTACTGATGGTGCGGTGGCATCAGATAGGACTGTGCGACTAGAGCCGGTACGAATTGTTGACAGCGAGACAAGAACATTACGCCGCAAAAGTGTTCCCTTAGTGAAGGTGCAATGGATGAATCATGGGAAGGAGGAGTACACTTGGGAGCCAATGGATTTAATGCGGCAACGCTACCCGGAGTTGTTTGCTCAAGGTAATTTTATTTAAAAGCATATGTTAAATTTCCTGTTATACACTTCTCCCCACAACCTAAGCCTGATTTCGGGGACGAAATCTTTTATTTTGTTTATAGGATTTGTAACGTCCCGAATCGCTCTAGGCCCCTAGTGTGTGTGTTTTGAGTCAGGAGGGTTGACTTGAGTCCTGAGAGTGCAGGGAATTGGACTGCACTTGTGGAGAAGTGGAGAATCAGTGTAAAAAGGAAGTGACACGGGTAGGGACACGGCCGTGTGCCTACCCGTGTGCGTCGAGTTGAGCTCGACGACCCGTGTCGAGATCGTCGAGCTGTGTCGACACCTAGGGACATGGGTAGGGACACGGCCGTGTGCCTACCCGTGTGCGTCGAGTTGAGCTCGACGACCCGTGTCGAGATCGTCAAGCTGTGTCGACACCTAGGGACACGGGTAGTGACACGGCCGTGTCCCTACCCGTGTGCGTCGAGTTGAGCTCGACGAGAAGTGTCGAGATGCAACCCGAGAAGTACACGGCCAATGATACGGCCAGGCACACGGCCGTGTCATGTGAACACGGGTTGGGACACGGGCGTGTCCCTACCCGTGTCAAGCATTGAATCGACATGGAAACCGCCACGGCCGTTTCGCGGAAGCGGGACACGGGTACGGACACGGCCGTGTCCCTACCCGTGTCATATTTTATTTATATAAGGTACAGAAAACCCTAGCCGTTTTCATGCTCTTTTCATCCCCTATTTCCAGTGAGAACTCCTGTGAGAGGGAAAACTGCAGGAGCAAGCCCTACCGAAGGAGATCCGCCATCGCCGTGAAAGAGAAGATGCCGCCGAGGAGAACTACGCGATCCATGGCGAGAAATGGTGGTACCGCTGGAGCCAACGTGAGTTTCCTACCCTCTCCCTTGGTGCTAGATCTATAGTTATACCTTAGGGGAGACATCGACTCAAGAGAGTCTTGATGGAGAGGAGAAGATCTCTAGGTTAGGCCATGTTAGAACTTGTGTTCTAGACTTTAGATCTCTTCAACCCTTCCCCTTATCTTCAATATGACGATGGGTGGATGGTCTTGTGAGGAGTTTATGGCCTTTGAGGTTGAATAAGGGAGGAGAATATTTCTGAAAAATTTAGAAACGATCGCTTGAGGAGGAAGACGAACCTATGCCGTTCATTTTCCTTTAAGATGCGCGCAGAATCTGTATTCTGCGCGCAGCGATCTTCTAGGCCATTTTCCCTATGGATAAGGCCAGATCTGGGCTTTCGGCTAAACACGAAAGTTGAAGCCCTTTGGAAATACCTTTCCAACGAGTGGTTGCACGACTTCAGGTGATGTCTGTAGCCACGGGAAAGTCTAAACGAAAATGGGGTTTTACAAATCCTGCATGCAGAAACTGTGTTCTGTACGCAGCGGACTTCAAGTCCGATTTCAAGTAGGATAATGTCAAATCTGGGTTGAGCTCTGAATATGAAAGATGTAGTCCATGGAAATACCTTTCCATCGAGGGGTTACACGACTTCACCGGATTCCTGTAGCCTCGGGAATCTCCGGTCGAAGTTGCTGACCAGATTCAACCTGCGCCTAAATTCTGGGCTTAATGGAAAAATGGATTTTGTTTCGGTGAAATTATTAATGCAAGATACTTGCCTTGGACGAACCCTTATGATTAATCATTTGTTGTGTGATTGAAGTATCTTATTAATCATATTTCATATTACCAAATTGTGAAACAAACTTGTTTAAAAGAATTGTACTGGTAGGAATTGAAAGATTGAATATGGTACACTTCATGTTTAAGTTATGATATTACTAAAAAGGATGATGTGATAGATCTTATATGCGCATTACGTTATTTTACATTGTCATCATTTGGGAAGTCATATAGATGAATAGACCTTGGCCATGGATTTGTTTGACTAATGAAATGAGTCTAGTGGACCAATACTTAGAGCGTTGTCTCCCTACGGGTAGCATTGTGTAAGTTCGTAAGTGCGGTGTTGACCGCCACTTGTTTTGGTTGTGTTGAGATAGGGTGCGGATGGATGGTTGGGCTGTGCCCTCGTGCTTGCTTCCGAGGCCCCTTCCATGTGATGTTGGTGTGAGATTGCATGTGGTGTGAGTCGACACGCGGTGTCGTAATCCCGGGTTAGGGATAGTGTGGCAGGTCTACGGGCTCGCCGATGGGGGGTACTCCTACCCCTCCCATACCCACTCAGTTCCAACAGTCTGAGTTGGGGCAGACGCTCACCGCCATTCTTGATGCTTTTAAGGCACAGCAGGCTCCGGTGCAACAACAGGCCCCGAGCTCCAACTGGCTGAGCACCTTCCGGGCTCTCTCCCCTCCCGTCTACCTTGGGACGGAGTCAGCCGTACGTACAGAGGAATGGCTAGACACGATACAGGAGTTGTTGGCCGGTATCCGTTGCCCAGCCAACATGGCAGTGACATTGACAGTGTCCGTCTTGGACTTACATGCGAAGAGGTGGTGGAAGTCCCTCATGGGCTCTACCTTCCAAGGCTGGATCTACACAGAAATAAGTTGGAATGAATTCTCGGGCGTTTTCTTGGAGCACTTTATCCCTACATCGGCCCGAGATGAGCTTGAGCAGAGGTTCCTTCTACTGAAGCAGGGATCAAAGTCGGTTACAGAATACCAGCGGGAATTCCAGCATCTCGCAAGGTTTGCAGATTCTTATGAGTTGGATGACAGAGGTTATGCCAAGCGCTTCTATAAAGGGCTGCGAGATCCCCTAAGGCAGTCCCTTTTGTTTATAGCGGATGGTAGCTTGGCGGAGATCATTGATATGGCGAAAAGATTGGAGGCAGACCACATGGGATGTAGCAAGAGGCCTGCGGAGGACGTGATGGAAGTCGGCCCAAGTAATAGAAGGAGACGGGACTTCAGAGGAGGAAGAGGTTATCAAAGAGGTGGAGGGCGTGTCCACCGAAACTATAGGGTGGAGCATCCAGTTCCGCAGCCGCCTGCGTTGCCTCCACCCCCACAGCCTCAGCGATTCCAACAACCGGAAGGGCGGCGTGGTCTGGTGTGCTTCGAATGCAACCAGCCGGGCCACATCCGGCGTTTTTGCCCGCAACTATATGGGAACGCCCCTCCTGCTCTCCCTCCTGCTCTCCCTCCTGCTCTCCCTCCAGCAGCTCCACGAGGGCGAGGATATATGCGCGGTCGAGGACGAGGACCGCCAAGAGGAAATCCCGGACCAGCCCGGGATCAGGTGTACGCGCTTGACATGGCGCAGGAACGGAACCCACAAGATGTGATTGCAGGTATGATTTAATTTATTTACATATTTGCATGGTCTAACTTGAATTGATTAGAACTTACTAGCCACTAGCAATAAGTTTTGGTTATTGGTACTTAGGCACCGTGATTATTGGCGGGAAGACAGCCTATGCGCTGTTCGATACCGGTGCCTCACACTCCTTTGTGTCCGAGGATTTCATAAAAGACTTGGGGGGTGTACAGTACTTCACCGGCATAGCCCGACGTGTACGCCTTCCGGACGGCTCGGAGATGATCGCGACCGCCAAGTGCGAGTTGGAGTTATTTATTGATGGGAAGGCCTTTGATACGCCGACCACGGTTCTGAGGATGCCGGAGTTTGACATCATTTTGGGCATGGCATGGCTGGACTGGCACTTCGCGAGGATCGACTGCGCGGAGAAGCGGATCTATTTGAGGCATGGAGACTCTGACGTCATCTTCCAAGGTATTGGCTTCGCGCCACGTATGATATTATCTTCTATTCAGGCTGTAAAGGCTCACATGAAGGGGGATGAGGTCTTCATGATCTGGTTCGAGTTGAAGGAAGCAGCGTTGGAATTAAAGGATGTACGGGTAGTGCGGGATTTTCCTGAGGTATTTCCCGAGAAGCTACCAGGATTACCCCCGCATAGAGAGGTTGACTTCCAGATCAATCTAGTACCAGGTGCCAAGCCTGTGTCCAAGGCTCCGTACAGAATGGCTCCGAAAGAACTCGCGGAGTTTAGAGTTCAATTGCAAGAACTGGTGGATTCAGGGTTCGTTCGCCCCAGTTCATCACCATGGGGAGCCCCTGTGCTGTTCGTAAAGAAGAAGGATGGAACCCTGCGATTGTGCATAGATTATCGGGAACTCAATCGGTTGACGGTACGGAACACTTACCCACTACCTCGGATCGATGAGTTGTTCGATCAACTAGTGGGAGCCCATTGGTTTTCTAAATTGGATTTGCGCTCCGGATACTATCAGTTGAGGATACAAGAAGGGGACATCCAGAAAACGGCCTTCAGTTCGAGATATGGTTTGTATGAGTTCACAGTAATGCCGTTTGGGCTCACAAATGCCCCTTCGGCCTTCATGAGCTTGATGAACAAGGTGTTTGAACCGTATTTGGACATCTTCGTCATTGTTTTCATCGACGACATCTTGGTCTACTCAAAGACGGAGGAGGAGCATGTCGAGCACCTGACCTTGGTTTTGAAGAAATTGAAGGAGCATGCCTTGTATGCCAAGTTTAGCAAGTGTGAATTCTGGCTTAAGGAGGTAGCCTTCTTGGGGCATGTGATCAGTGGAGCAGGATTAGCGGTGGATCCAGCGAAGGTGCGAGCCGTGAAGGAGTGGTCGCCCTTGAAGTCGACGGCTGATGTACGAAGCTTTCTTGGACTTGCTGGGTACTACCGCAAGTTCGTGAAAGGATTCTCCAAGATTGCCCTTCCTCTTACCTCCTTGACGAAGAAGGGAGTGCCATTTGAGTGGACACCTCAATGTGAAGCGGCATTTCAAGAGCTGAAGGATAGGCTTACCTCCGCCCCCATCCTTGCACTTCCGTCGGGGAAGGAAGGATTTCAAGTTTACACGGACGCTTCATATCAAGGGATGGGAGCGGTATTGATGCAGCATGGGCACGTGATCGCATATGCTTCAAGGCAGTTAAAGAAACATGAAATTAATTACCCGGTTCATGATTTGGAGTTGGGAGCAGTGGTGTTCGCTTTGAAAGTCTGGAGGCATTATTTATATGGCGTGCACTGCGAGATCTTTTCCGATCACAAAAACTTGAAGTATGTTCACACTCAGAAGGAGTTGAACCTGAGGCAACGGCGGTGGTTGGAATTTCTATGCGACTACGAGTTCACCATGAACTACCACCCCGGGAAAGCGAACTCGGTAGCTGATGCCTTAAGTAGAAAAGTGCCAGGCTCTAGCCCAGAGTCTCGGCTGATGAGCATGGAGTTGGCTCGGATGATCGAGGAGATGGAAATTACTCTAGTATTCAAGGATCCTTCGGCAGAGTATGCGGAGTATTTGGCCAACATGAGCATAGTTTGTGATATCCGAGACCGGATTCGGGTAGAGCAAGGAATGGATGCGGCCTTGGCCCCGGCAATCAAGGCAATTGAAGATGGGACCACCGATGAGTACATACTCAAAGACGGCCTCATTTATTTTCGTGGCCGACTCTATATTCCCAAGGGCGGCAAAATTCGGGAAGATATATTGAGAGAGGCGCATTCCTCTCAATATTCAGTGCATCCGGGTATTGCTAAGATGTACGCCGGACTGCGGAAGACCATGTGTTGGCCGGGAATGAAGAAGGATGTCCGCTACTATGTTACACATTGCGAAGCTTGCCAAAGAGTGAAGGCTGAATGCAGGAGTCCCGGTGGTTTGTTGCAGTCATTGCCCATCCCCGAATGGAAGTTCGAGGATATCTCCATGGACTTTGTTCATGGGTTACCTCGTTCCCGCTCCGGGAATGATTCAGTATGGGTTATTGTGGATCGACTGACAAAGGTGGCCCGGTTCATTCCAATGAAGAAGGAAGCACACGTGGATGCTTTGGTACGCCTTTTTGTGGAGCAATTTGTACGGTATCATGGCGTGCCCAAGACAATTGTTTCAGATCGGGATGGTCGGTTTACATCCAATGAGTGGAAGGCGGTACAGGCGTATTTGGGCTCACGCCTAACCTTTAGTACCGCATTTCATCCACAGACGGACGGGCAGTCAGAGCGGACCATCAGAACACTGGAGGATTTATTGAGGTTATGTGTGTTGGACAGAGGAGAGCCATGGGAAAGGCTCTTGCCACTAGTGGAATTCTCCTATAATAATAGCCATCAGGCGAGCATCGGCATGGCGCCCCATGAAGCCCTTTATGGAAGAAGGTGCAGGACTCCCTTGTCTTGGGTACAAGATGAAGATCCGAAGGCATTGGGAAACGAATACATAGATGATACTGATGCGGCGGTCAGATTGATACGGGATCGCATGTTGGAGGCTCAAAGTCGACAGGCGAAGTATTACAATAAAAAGCACCGGATGGTGGAGTTCCAAGTGGGCGAAAAAGTGTTCCTTAAGATTCGGCCGATGCATGGAGTTTCGCGGGTGCGTGGAGTGAAAAAGCTCAGCCTGAGGTATGTTGGGCCTTATACTATATTGGAAAGGATTGGCCCGTTGGCCTATCGGTTGGAGTTACCACCGGAACTGGAAAATCTTCACGACGTGTTCCATGTATCGTCGCTTTGAAAAGCACTGTTGCGGCCCGACCAGTATATTCCCACTACTGATGGTGCGGTGGCATCAGATAGGACTGTGCGACTAGAGCCGGTACGAATTGTTGACAGCGAGACAAGAACATTACGCCGCAAAAGTGTTCCCTTATTGAAGGTGCAATGGATGAATCATGGGAAGGAGGAGTACACTTGGGAGCCAATGGATTTAATGCGGCAACGCTACCCGGAGTTGTTTGCTCAAGGTAATTTTATTTAAAAGCATATGTTAAATTTCCTGTTATACACTTCTCCCCACAACCTAAGCCTGATTTCGGGGACGAAATCTTTTATTTTGTTTATAGGATTTGTAACGTCCCGAATCGCTCTAGGCCCCCTTCGTGCCGTGTTTTGGGATCCGGGAGGGGGGGGGGGTCTTACAAATGGTATCAGTTTGCCACGATCCTCAACTAAGAAGTCATTCAACAATGGTGCCACCCCCGTTTGGTTAGTCAGTTTGGGGACAAACTGACTTAGCGGAAGCAGTGGTGTGCCCATATGTAATTCACATTAAGTTTGTCCAACTTTGACCTTAAGTTTAGCCAACCTGACCACAAATTTGTCGTGTATGTGTAGGTTCCACTGCATGTTGAGCCGATGGGGGGTACTCCTACCCCTCCCATACCCACTCAGTTCCAACAGTCTGAGTTGGGGCAGACGCTCACCGCCATTCTTGATGCTTTTAAGGCACAGCAGGCTCCGGTGCAACAACAGGCCCCGAGCTCCAACTGGCTGAGCACCTTCCGGGCTCTCTCCCCTCCCGTCTACCTTGGGACGGAGTCAGCCGTACGTACAGAGGAATGGCTAGACACGATATAGGAGTTGTTGGCCGGTATCCGTTGCCCAGCCAACATGGCAGTGACATTGGCAGTGTCCGTCTTGGACTTACATGCGAAGAGGTGGTGGAAGTCCCTCATGGGCTCTACCTTCCAAGGCTGGATCTACACAGAAATAAGTTGGAATGAATTCTCGGGCGTTTTCTTGGAGCACTTTATCCCTACATCGCCCCGAGATGAGCTTGAGCAGAGGTTCCTTCTACTGAAGCAGGGATCAAAGTCGGTTACAGAATACCAGCGGGAATTCCAGCATCTCGCAAGGTTTGCAGATTCTTATGAGTTGGATGACAGAGGTTATGCCAAGCGCTTCTATAAAGGGCTGCGAGATCCCCTAAGGCAGTCCCTTTTGTTTATAGCGGATGGTAGCTTGGCGGAGATCATTGATATGGGAAAAGATTGGAGGCAGACCACATGGGATGTAGCAAGAGGCCTGCGGAGGACGTGACGGAAGTCGGCCCAAGTAATAGAAGGAGACGGGACTTCAGAGGAGGAAGAGGTTATCAAAGAGGTGGAGGGCGTGTCCACTGAAACTATAGGGTGGAGCATCCAGTTCCGCAGCCGCCTGCGTTGCCTCCACCCCCACAGCCTCAGCGATTCCAACAACCGGAAGGGCGGCGTGGTCTGGTGTGCTTCGAATGCAACCAGCCGGGCCACATCCGGCGTTTTTGCCCGCAACTATATGGGAACGCCCCTCCTGCTCTCCCTCCTGCTCTCCCTCCTGCTCTCCCTCCAGCAGCTCCACGAGGGCGAGGATATATGCGCGGTCGAGGACGAGGACAGCCAAGACGAAATCCCGGACCAGCCCGGGATCAGGTGTACGCGCTTGACATGGCGCAGGAACGGAACCCACAAGATGTGATTGCAGGTATGATTTAATTTATTTACATATTTGCATGGTCTAACTTGAATTGATTAGAACTTACTAGCCACTAGCAATAAGTTTTGGTTATTGGTACTTAGGCACCGTGATTATTGGCGGGAAGACAGCCTATGCGCTGTTCGATACCGGTGCCTCACACTCCTTTGTGTCCGAGGATTTCATAAAAGACTTGGGGGGTGTACAGTACTTCACCGGCATAGCACGACGTGTACGCCTTCCGGACGGCTCGGAGATGATCGCGACCGCCAAGTGCGAGTTGGAGTTATTTATTGATGGGAAGGCCTTTGATACGCCGGCCACGGTTCTGAGGATGCCGGAGTTTGACATCATTTTGGGCATGGCATGGCTGGACTGGCACTTCGCGAGGATCGACTGCGCGGAGAAGCGGATCTATTTGAGGCATGGAGACTCTGACGTCATCTTCCAAGGTATTGGCTTCGCGCCACGTATGATATTATCTTCTATTCAGGCTGTAAAGGCTCACATGAAGGGGGATGAGGTCTTCATGATCTGGTTCGAGTTGAAGGAAGCAGCGTTGGAATTAAAGGATGTACGGGTAGTGCGGGATTTTCCTGAGGTATTTCCCGAGAAGCTACCAGGATTACCCCCGCATAGAGAGGTTGACTTCCAGATCAATCTAGTACCAGGTGCCAAGCCTGTGTCCAAGGCTCCGTACAGAATGGCTCCGAAAGAACTCGCGGAGTTTAGAGTTCAATTGCAAGAACTGGTGGATTCAGGGTTCGTTCGCCCCAGTTCATCACCATGGGGAGCCCCTGTGCTGTTCGTAAAGAAGAAGGATGGAACCCTGCGATTGTGCATAGATTATCGGGAACTCAATCGGTTGACGGTACGGAACACTTACCCACTACCTCGGATCGATGAGTTGTTCGATCAACTAGTGGGAGCCCATTGGTTTTCTAAATTGGATTTGCGCTCCGGATACTATCAGTTGAGGATACAAGAAGGGGACATCCAGAAAACGGCCTTCAGTTCGAGATATGGTTTGTATGAGTTCACAGTAATGCCGTTTGGGCTCACAAATGCCCCTTCGGCCTTCATGAGCTTGATGAACAAGGTGTTTGAACCGTATTTGGACATCTTCGTCATTGTTTTCATCGACGACATCTTGGTCTACTCAAAGACGGAGGAGGAGCATGTCGAGCACCTGACCTTGGTTTTGAAGAAATTGAAGGAGCATGCCTTGTATGCCAAGTTTAGCAAGTGTGAATTCTGGCTTAAGGAGGTAGCCTTCTTGGGGCATGTGATCAGTGGAGCAGGATTAGCGGTGGATCCAGCGAAGGTGCGAGCCGTGAAGGAGTGGTCGCCCTTGAAGTCGGCGGCTGATGTACGAAGCTTTCTTGGACTTGCTGGGTACTACCGCAAGTTCGTGAAAGGATTCTCCAAGATTGCCCTTCCTCTTACCTCCTTGACGAAGAAGGGAGTGCCATTTGAGTGGACACCTCAATGTGAAGCGGCATTTCAAGAGCTGAAGGATAGGCTTACCTCCGCCCCCATCCTTGCACTTCCGTCGGGGAAGGAAGGATTTCAAGTTTACACGGACGCTTCATATCAAGGGATGGGAGCGGTATTGATGCAGCATGGGCACGTGATCGCATATGCTTCAAGGCAGTTAAAGAAACATGAAATTAATTACCCGGTTCATGATTTGGAGTTGGGAGCAGTGGTGTTCGCTTTGAAAGTCTGGAGGCATTATTTATATGGCGTGCACTGCGAGATCTTTTCCGATCACAAAAACTTGAAGTATGTTCACACTCAGAAGGAGTTGAACCTGAGGCAACGGCGGTGGTTGGAATTTCTATGCGACTACGAGTTCACCATGAACTACCACCCCGGGAAAGCGAACTCGGTAGCCGATGCCTTAAGTAGAAAAGTGCCAGGCTCTAGCCCAGAGTCTCGGCTGATGAGCATGGAGTTGGCTCGGATGATCGAGGAGATGGAAATTACTCTAGTATTCAAGGATCCTTCGGCAGAGTATGCGGAGTATTTGGCCAACATGAGCATAGTTTGTGATATCCGAGACCGGATTCGGGTAGAGCAAGGAATGGATGCGGCCTTGGCCCCGGCAATCAAGGCAATTGAAGATGGGACCACCGATGAGTACATACTCAAAGACGGCCTCATTTATTTTCGTGGCCGACTCTATATTCCCAAGGGCGGCAAAATTCGGGAAGATATATTGAGAGAGGCGCATTCCTCTCAATATTCAGTGCATCCGGGTATTGCTAAGATGTACGCCAGACTGCGGAAGACCATGTGTTGGCCGGGAATGAAGAAGGATGTCCGCTACTATGTTACACATTGCGAAGCTTGCCAAAGAGTGAAGGCTGAATGCAGGAGTCCCGGTGGTTTGTTGCAGTCATTGCCCATCCCCGAATGGAAGTTCGAGGATATCTCCATGGACTTTGTTCATGGGTTACCTCGTTCCCGCTCCGGGAATGATTCAGTATGGGTTATTGTGGATCGACTGACAAAGGTGGCCCGGTTCATTCCAATGAAGAAGGAAGCACACGTGGATGCTTTGGTACGCCTTTTTGTGGAGCAATTTGTACGGTATCATGGCGTGCCCAAGACAATTGTTTCAGATCGGGATGGTCGGTTTACATCCAATGAGTGGAAGGCGGTACAGGCGTATTTGGGCTCACGCCTAACCTTTAGTACCGCATTTCATCCACAGACGGACGGGCAGTCAGAGCGGACCATCAGAACACTGGAGGATTTATTGAGGTTATGTGTGTTGGACAGAGGAGAGCCATGGGAAAGGCTCTTGCCACTAGTGGAATTCTCCTATAATAATAGCCATCAGGCGAGCATCGGCATGGCGCCCCATGAAGCCCTTTATGGAAGAAGGTGCAGGACTCCCTTGTCTTGGGTACAAGATGAAGATCCGAAGGCATTGGGAAACGAATACATAGATGATACTGATGCGGCGGTCAGATTGATACGGGATCGCATGTTGGAGGCTCAAAGTCGACAGGCGAAGTATTACAATAAAAAGCACCGGATGGTGGAGTTCCAAGTGGGCGAAAAAGTGTTCCTTAAGATTCGGCCGATGCATGGAGTTTCGCGGGTGCGTGGAGTGAAAAAGCTCAGCCCGAGGTATGTTGGGCCTTATACTATATTGGAAAGGATTGGCCCGTTGGCCTATCGGTTGGAGTTACCACCGGAACTGGAAAATCTTCACGACGTGTTCCATGTATCGTCGCTTCGAAAAGCACTGTTGCGGCCCGACCAGTATATTCCCACTACTGATGGTGCGGTGGCATCAGATAGGACTGTGCGACTAGAGCCGGTACGAATTGTTGACAGCGAGACAAGAACATTACGCCGCAAAAGTGTTCCCTTAGTGAAGGTGCAATGGATGAATCATGGGAAGGAGGAGTACACTTGGGAGCCAATGGATTTAATGCGGCAACGCTACCCGGAGTTGTTTGCTCAAGGTAATTTTATTTAAAAGCATATGTTAAATTTCCTGTTATACACTTCTCCCCACAACCTAAGCCTGATTTCGGGGACGAAATCTTTTATTTTGTTTATAGGATTTGTAACGTCCCGAATCGCTCTAGGCCCCTAGTGTGTGTGTTTTGAGTCAGGAGGGTTGACTTGAGTCCTGAGAGTGCAGGGAATTGGACTGCACTTGTGGAGAAGTGGAGAATCAGTGTAAAAAGGAAGTGACACGGGTAGGGACACGGCCGTGTGCCTACCCGTGTGCGTCGAGTTGAGCTCGACGACCCGTGTCGAGATCGTCGAGCTGTGTCGACACCTAGGGACATGGGTAGGGACACGGCCGTGTGCCTACCCGTGTGCGTCGAGTTGAGCTCGACGACCCGTGTCGAGATCGTCAAGCTGTGTCGACACCTAGGGACACGGGTAGTGACACGGCCGTGTCCCTACCCGTGTGCGTCGAGTTGAGCTCGACGAGAAGTGTCGAGATCCAACCCGAGAAGTACACGGCCAATGACACGGCCAGGCACACGGCCGTGGCATGTGAACACGGGTTGGGACACGGGCGTGTCCCTACCCGTGTCAAGCATTGAATCGACATGGAAACCGCCACGGCCGTTTCGCGGAAGCGGGACACGGGTACGGACACGGCCGTGTCCCTACCCGTGTCATATTTTATTTATATAAGGGACAGAAAACCCTAGCCGTTTTCATGCTCTTTTCATCCCCTATTTCCAGTGAGAACTCCTGTGAGAGGGAAAACTGCAGGAGCAAGCCCTACCGAAGGAGATCCGCCATCGCCGTGAAAGAGAAGATGCCGCCGAGGAGAACTACGCGATCCATGGCGAGAAATGGTGGTACCGCTGGAGCCAACGTGAGTTTCCTACCCTCTCCCTTGGTGCTAGATCTATAGTTATGCCTTAGGGGAGACATCGACTCAAGAGAGTCTTGATGGAGAGGAGAAGATCTCTAGGTTAGGCCATGTTAGAACTTGTGTTCTAGACTTTAGATCTCTTCAACCCTTCCCCTTATCTTCAATATGACGATGGGTGGATGGTCTCGTGAGGAGTTTATGGCCTTTGAGGTTGAATAAGGGAGGAGAATATTTCTGAAAAATTTAGAAACGATCGCTTGAGGAGGAAGACGAACCTATGCCGTTCATTTTCCTTTAAGATGCGCGCAGAATCTGTATTCTGCGCGCAGCGATCTTCTAGGCCATTTTCCCTATGGATAAGGCCAGATCTGGGCTTTCGGCTAAACACGAAAGTTGAAGCCCTTGGAAATACCTTTCCAACGAGTGGTTGCACGACTTCAGGTGATGTCTGTAGCCACGGGAAAGTCTAAACGAAAATGGGGTTTTACAAATCCTGCATGCAGAAACTGTGTTCTGTACGCAGCGGACTTCAAGTCCGATTTCAAGTAGGATAATGTCAAATCTGGGTTGAGCTCTGAATATGAAAGATGTAGTCCATGGAAATACCTTTCCATCGAGGGGTTACACGACTTCACCGGATTCCTGTAGCCTCGGGAATCTCCGGTCGAAGTTGCTGACCAGATTCAACCTGCGCCTAAATTCTGGGCTTAATGGAAAAATGGATTTTGTTTCGGTGAAATTATTAATGCAAGATACTTGCCTTGGACGAACCCTTATGATTAATCATTTGTTGTGTGATTGAAGTATCTTATTAATCATATTTCATATTACCAAATTGTGAAACAAACTTGTTTAAAAGAATTATACTGGTAGGAATTGAAAGATTGAATATGGTACACTTCATGTTTAAGTTATGATATTACTAAAAAGGATGATGTGATAGATCTTATATGCGCATTACGTTATTTTACATTGTCATCATTTGGGAAGTCATATAGATGAATAGACCATGGCCATGGATATGTTTGACTAATGAAATGAGTCTAGTGGACCAATACTTAGAGCGTTGTCTCCCTACGGGTAGCATTGTGTAAGTTCGTAAGTGCGGTGTTGACCGCCACTTGTTTTGGTTGTGTTGAGATAGGGTGCGGATGGATGGTTGGGCTGTGCCCTCGTGCTTGCTTCCGAGGCCCCTTCCATGTGATGTTGGTGTGAGATTGCATGTGGTGTGAGTCGACACGCGGTGTCGTAATCCCGGGTTAGGGATAGTGTGGCAGGTCTACGGGCTCGCCAGTCGTCACACCGACGGGAGTTGACAGTTAGACTTGGTCGGTTTGGGCTGTGTCCTCGGTGTTCACGTCCCGAGGCCCCTCCGGCCATGTGAACGGTTGGGCTGTGTCCTCGTGCTTTCTTCCGAGGCCCCTTCCGGGTCACGCAAGGCCAGTTCGGGCTGTGTTCTTGGTGCACATCTACCCAAGACCCCGCTGGGCCATAGTACGCATGGGCTCCGCTGTTGTGTTCTTAGCGTTGAGGCGTACGGAGGCCTAGGTGAAGTAGTGTGATACCCGCCTAGTAGTAGAAGTGCCCGTTCTACTGTCACCGCCTGGCCACGGCGGCTGATGCCTGAGAGGTTAGCTACCTGCTCGAAAAGTGGGAACTACAGTCTGTGTCGATATAGCAATTGCATGGGTGTGCATGGGTGAGTCATTGCATAGCATTCATAGCATTTCATATCATTGCACAACAAGATCCTCATCGTATAAGTTTGTATGGGCACTCTTATACGATGAGTTACTTTATGTAACCCGATCCTTAACTTATAAGTTTGTATGGGCATTCTTATAAGTTAAGTTACTTTCCTGCTGAAGCTTTCTTACACTTGTTATTATACCTTGATGGCTCTTGTAGAATTGTTAGTTTACATATTGATAGCTTTTGTAGAACTGCTAGTTATACACTGATACTCATGTACCTTGTCACCTGATTGTACTTTTATACTTACTGATATATATTGTGCCCTTGATTCTCTTTCTCCGCCCGGTGCCGAGGAGTCGCCGGGGGAGCGGATGTGAAACCACTTAGTCGTTTCGACTAACGGTTGCTACGTCTTCCTTTTTAGGAGGTCACGCCGCAGGTAGAGCAGCCGCAGACTACGCAGCAGGACAGCCAGGCCAGGACGACAGGGCCTGACGTGACGGTGCCGTCGATACCGTCTGTTACCGATGTTAGTGTTTTGCTTACTCTGATGTAGCCCGTTTGGGCATTGTTTAGCTGTACTCTGATATATTGTAGAAGCATGTTTTAGCTTCTCTTTATTGATGTATTTGGACATTATAATTTAGTGTGGATTTTGACTTCTTCTGTTTATTTATTTGGTTGGGTTGGCATGATATATTGATATTGTTGTAGCCGGCGGAATAGGCGTCTTGTGGTACAGGTTAGCCCGTGTGCTAATGCTACCGCAAGGCGGCTGTTCCGGGCATAAGACTCCCCCTTCGTGCCGTGTTTTGGGATCCGGGAGGGGGGGGTCTTACACCACGGTCCTCCACGGCCGGACTCCCTTCTCCCTTCTCTACCCCCACCAGGAACCTTTTCCTCTTCCTCTCCGTATCTTTGGCTGTACGGCCTTTGTTCACGCTCCCTCCGCTACCCGCGACAAGCTTTCCCCCCGTTCCACCAAGTGTGTCTTTTTGGGGTACTCTACCACTCAAAAAGGCTATTGCTGCTTTGACCCCCTTCTCCGCAAGCAGTTTGTCTCCGCAGATGTGACCTTTTTCGAAAATGCTTCCTATTTCTCTCCTTCCTCTTCTCTTCCTTCTCTTCCTTCTGATATCTCCGTTTCTTCCACACCTCTTCACGTTTTCCCACCTTCGTCTACTCCTCCACCCACTCCTTCCCAGTCCGTCTCCCCACCCACCCCTCCACCCTCCTCTCCGCTGCCGTCTCTCTCTAGTCCCGGGCCAGCCTTCTCCGCCACGGACGCTCCGGTCGCTGACGCCCCTGTCGCCGACGCTCCCGATGATCTGGATGTTCCCATTGCCCTTCGCAAAGGGGTGCGGGCGTGTACTCAACACCCGCTCACGGCTGTTGTTTCTTATGATCAGCTTTCTCCTTCTCGCAGGTCGTTTGCCTTGGCTATCTCTGCTACTTCTACTCCCCGAACCTACCAGGAGGCTCTCGCTCTCCCTCATTGGAAGTCTGCCATGGATGAGGAGATGGCTACTCTTACTGAACGGGGTACCTGGACTCTGGTTCCTCCTCCCGTGGGCACTGATGTGGTTGGCTGTCGCTGGGTCTTTGTTGTGAAGTTTCGCCCCGATGGCACTGTGGATCGCTACAAAGCCCGGCTGGTGGCCAAGGGCTTTACTCAGACTTATGGCGTTGATTACTTTGATACCTTCTCTCCGGTTGCTCGCCTCAGCACCATCCGGGTTCTCTTTTCTGTGGCCGTTAACCGGGCTTGGGCTATTTCCCAGCTTGATGTGAAGAATGCCTTTCTCTATGGCGATCTTCAGGAGGACGTCTATATGGAGCAACCTCCTGGGTATGTTGCTCAGGGGAGACACGTGTCTGTCATTTGAAGAAGGCCATTTACGGCCTAAAGCAGAGCCCTCGGGCATGGTTCGAAAAATTCAGTTGTATTGTGGCAACCATCGGCTTTCAAAGGAGTTCGGCCGATCACTCCTTGTTCATTCGCAAAACGGCCTCGGGACTGGTGGTTTTAGCCATATATGTGGATGATATTCTCCTTACTGGTGATGACCAAGAAGGGGTGGACTTGACGAAGAAGCACCTCCGTCAGCACTTGGTCACGAAGGATATGGGCTCTCCAAAATACTTTTTGGGGATAGAAATCTCTCGGAAGCCTGACTCCTTGGTTCTCCCTCAACGGAAGTATGCCCTTGATCTTCTTCAAGAAGCAGGCTTGACAGGTGCCAAACCAGCTCATCTTCCCATGGCTGTTGGAGAGGACAAAACGTGGACGGATGACTCGCCTCCTCTATCTGATGTCACACGGTACAGACGTTTGGTAGGCAAACTCATCTATCTCACGGTGACTAGACCCGACATCGCCTACGTTGTAGGAAAGGTCAGTCAGTTTATGCAAGCTCCCAGGGAGTGTCATCTTCAGTCCGCCCTGAAGATTTTAGAGTATATCAAAGCAGCACCGGGCAGGGGGTTACTCTTTCAGAAGAATGGCCATCTGAGGGTTGAGGCCTACTCAGATTCCAGTTAATGACAAAGGCGATCGTAAATCCACGTCAGGTTTTTGTACCTTTGTTGGAGGAAATCTCGTAAGTTGGAAGAGCAAGAAACAGTCTGTTGTTTCCAGATCCAGTGCCGAAGCAGAATACCGGAGTATGGCGTCGACTACATGTGAGTTAAAGTGGTTGCGGGCTCTCATGCTTGACCTGGGCGAGGTATATGATTGTCCTCTCCCTATGTTCTGTGACAACAAGGCCGCTATACACATATCCAGGAATCCGGTCTTTCATGAGAGAACGAAGCATATAGAGGTTGACTGTCACTTCATTCGGGAGGAGATCTTGAAGAAACAGATTTGTACTCCTTTTGTCACCTCTGACAAGGAGTTGGCAGATATCTTCACCAAGCCGGTTTCTACTTCCTTCTTCCGCATTTGTGACAAGCTGGGCATGATTGATATCTATGCTCCAGCTTGAGGGGGAGTGTTGAAGTATTAGACCGGGCGGCTTAGCGGTCTGATCCAGCGGTTTGTTAACCGAGCGGTCTGGCGGTCTATCTGGTGCCTGGAGACCGGGCGGTCTATCGGTCTACCTCTGCGGCCTGTTCTATCCTGCTGGAGTTGCCGAGCGGTTAGCCCATCTGTCTAACCGCGCGGCCTATGCGGTCTCCATTGTTCTAGCCACCCAGTACTGTAAATGTTTAGTCCCACATTGTTTGTATACTCTCTTTCTTATCTCCTCCATTCTATATAAGGGAGGCCATACCTTTGTAAATGATATCTTTTTTGGATAATAAAATTTCAATTATTCAAAAGTTTATTCGCTTGTCTTCTTCTTTTCGCTTCATTTCTCTACTTTCTAACAGGAATCTTTGAATAAGCTAAGTTAGGTTGAATCAGATTCATTACAACAAAGATCTAGAGAAAGTGGATCCATCAAGGTCTGATCCAGATTTCGTCACCTCTCTCTATCTGGGTGAAGAAAGAAACATTAACTTAATCAATTTTCTGTAAGATCTATTTTAGATTTGAGTGTAAGAGATTTCAATCTCTGAGTTGTAAGCATATTATTATAAAGGATATGGTAGGGCTTCATTACCTGAGTGGTAGGAGTGTGGATTCACTCTGAGGTAGGGTTCTTGGGAAGAGCCTGAGTTGTAGCACTTATTGAAGTGTGAGCTGTAGGAACCAGTTTCGGTTCTGAGTTGTAAGATTTGAGGATCTGAGAAGGTGGAAGGAAGTTTGGCTGAATCTAGTATACAGCTAGATAGGCTGAGCTGAAAAGTGGATGTACCCATCATTTGGGGAACCACTATAAATCTGTGTGCAAACTGTGATAGCTGTAGAATTTATCTGTGCTGTGATCAAATTATTAACTGTGTAAGTAGAATAAAAATTGAACCTATTCAACCCCCCCCCCCCCTCTAGGTGTTCAGACAATCTTGAAATCAATTCTTTCAAGTGGTATCAGATCCAGGTTGCTCAAAATTAGACTTAACAGTCTGAGTGTATCTTCAAGGCAGTAATCAAATAACCAAGATGAGTTCAGGAGAAAATCACTATAGAACTTGGATCCATGAAACTTCCCATTTATAGAAAAGAAACCTTTGGCATATGGAAAGAGAGGGTCAGATTATTCATGGAGGCATCTGATCTAAGAATTAACATCACAGTTCAAGAAGGACCTTTCATTCCTATGAAGTCATCTGTTCTAGATGTAAATATGAAAACACCAAAGAGTTATTCTGAGATGACCAATAATGAAATCATCTTAGCCACTTTGGATAAGAGGGCACAAAACATAATTTTTAGTGTCATAGATGATTCTACATTTCAAAATTTAGTCCACTACAAAACTTCAAAGGAAATGTGGGACACTTTGATTGTCTACATGGAGGGGACAGAAGAAGTAAGAGAGGACAGGAAATCCATGCTCAATTAATAATATTAGAGTTTTAGACAAGCCAAGACAGATAACATAGCTATATGCTATGAAAAGTTCTTCAGAATTGTCAATGAGCTAATGACTTATGGAAGAGTCTTCAGCACTTATGAACTTAATTACAAGTTTCTCAGATCATTAACCAAGGATTGGGATACCAAGGTCTGTACCATCAGAGAAGTGGCCAGACTTGCAGATACTCCTCCATCAACTTTATTTGGAATATTGCTATCTTATTAAATGCAGTTGATTGCCAGAAAGGAAGAGGAAAAATACAGCAGGTCTTATGACCAAGATAAGTCTCTGGCCTTCAAAGTTGAAGCTACAAAGAAGAGCAGGAGAAAGACACTTTCTCCTCCCAGAAAATTTGTTGATACTGAGTCAAAAAGTTTAGACTCAAGCACAACAGATGATCATAATTCTGATAAGGAGCTTGCAGCATTTTCTAGGCAATTTCAGAAGTTCATGAAGAAAAAGAACTGGAGGAGAAGGCCTTCCTCTTCCTCTTACTCCAAGGATGACAATTACAAGGGAAAGAAGAAAACCTCTAAAGAGGAAAGGTATGGTTCAAAACCTGGTAAACAAACTTCTACTAAAATTATTTCTTATTATTGCAGGAAGCCAAGACATGTTATATCAGACTATCCTGTCAAATGAAAAGAGTCTGGTGAGAGAAAGAAACACCAGCATAAAGGCAAAATAGAGAAATCCTTTGTGGCCAAGAAGCAAAAAAGCTGGACTGACTCTTCTTCATTAGAGTCAAAAAATGAAGAGGATGTTGAGGCCTACATTGGGCTATTCTCAATTGAGGAAGATTCAGTAGAAATAGAATTCTTGCAATTACTGGATGATATTAATAAAGTAGTAGATAGCCCATGCAAAGGGCTGATGGCTATAGCTGAGGATGTATATAGCCAGGAGTAGCCTGGACCTAGCAAGGTATAGTCTTCACCTTCAGTGTCATATTATGTTACTAGCACAGAGTTAGAAGCATCTTCATCTAAAGATAAAGGTGGCTCTGAATCTTAAGGAGACATCAATCAACTGAATGATGATTATGGAGAGCTCTTGCAAGCCTTTAAGGAAAGCAGGCTCCTAGCCAAACATGTGGCAAAGGAAAATGCCAGTCTGAAGTTGGCTGTCTCAGACTCAGCAAAAGTCCTGGATCTGAAGCTAAAAGAAATTAGTAAGTTGAAGAACATAACTATTATTCAGATGGATACCATTACTTTCAAGAATAATCACATTAGGAATCTTGAAAGTAGATTCCAAAAGGAGAGGGAGCTAGTGGCCATGTTCTCAAATCCTAGTTTTGTGTTACCTTTGATAGATTCCTTCTCTTTCCAAAAGGGTAAGAAGGGTTTCAGTTTCAAAGGAAGAACAAGAGCTGCCAATTTCAAAAGGAAAGTCAAAGCTTTAGCTCAGTAACTTGCTTCCAAGCCTCAAATTTCATTTAAAAAGGTGGTTCAACCTTCTAACAGGTATGACCATGATAATATTTATGGTCACTGTGAGCAAGGTAGTAGAAATGACAAGGGTGCTAGTGCCTATTGGGCAGCCCATGAGAAAACCCAAATGGTTCAAAGTGGCCCATTTGTGTTTGGTGTACCAGCCCCAACACTCATGAACAAGGTATTAGCTGAGTCAGAAGGTTTGCCAGCTCATTTGCAAGTTAAGGGAAAGTCTGTTAGCAAAATAGACTTAGGAATATATGAAGATATCAGGAGTATGCTTTCTGAAAAGAAGGCAGCTGTATATAGGGTTCAAGATATCCCAAGTACTTCCACAGCCAGACATGTTCTTAAGCAAGTTGTGGCTGAAAGACTTAAGAAAAGAGCTGATGTACCAGCAGGGTTGAGAGCTGCAAGCAACATTATAGTAAATCCAGTTCTTAAAAGAAGGTATAATATGCATGAGTGTTGGTGCTGTGGCAAGGTGGGCCACTATGCCATTGATTGCTGACACAATGAGAGTGTCTAGAGAAGTAATGGTGACTTACCTATCAGATGAACTATAGGTAGGCATGTTCGGTTTAAATCTAACATGCACCTAGGACCCAATCAGATTTGGTGTCCTAAGGTTAGATAATATATTGGTTGCAAGTAAGTCCAAATGGCCATACCCCTACATAGTACTTGGACAGTGGACGTTCCAGGAACATGACTGGAACAAGGAGCATGCTAAAGGAATACACTCCTATCAAGAATGGTCCCAGAGTTACCTTTGGGGGCTCAGAAAAAGGGGTAATTAAAGGTTTGGGTAATATAACTAATTGCATAGTAACTATCACACAAGTAGCTTATGTGAAAGGTTTGAAACATAACCTTATAAGCATAAGTCAACTATGTGATTTGGGCTATGACATTTCTTTCCTCAAGGATGAGTGTCAAATTAGGAGGTCAAGTGATTAAGGAGTTATCTTGACTGGAACTAGGAGAGGATATGTTTACTATCTTGACTTTGAGTGTGAGAGTAAGGACACTCCTATATGCCTAGTTGTAGATGAAAAAGTTTTTCATTGTGTTAAATGACACAAGAGTCTAGCTTACCTGAACTATAAGTCCATAGGTAGACTCTTTAGTGAAGAGTTGGTGAGGAATGGTCCTGAAGTTAAGTGCATAAGGGAGGGAATTTGCTCAGCTTGTCAAAAGGGCAAGCAGACTAGGTCTTCCTTCCAAAAACCACCGGGTCTTAGGCCTAGAACCACTGTTTTGCAGAGACACCATCCTCTGGGATGGTCGACACCACAAAACAATGATCCTGTCAGCCATCTCGATCACCTGTGACAGAATGTATAATGATTGGAAAATCTAAAACAATCAAGTCCACAATATAGAAAGAGGAAATCACATGATAAATAAAGTGTCCACACCACGATATACGGGCTTATGCCTGGTACATAAAGACCTCACTACAAGCCACTCATAAAAGTAAAACTACTACTACTCCGCTCCACTCACAAATCTGGATGCTTGTCCACCCGAACTACACTGACCTATCTCCATCTGCACCGTACTCCGCTGGTGATGCGTCTCCTGTGGCTGCTCCCTGTCTGCCATCCGGAGCGCCTAAAATATGATGGTCAAATGACCATCAGTCAAACTAGACTCAGTCAACAGTCCCCCAATCCTCTACCCATGGCTCCTAGGCACCGAGCGGAGGAAGTGAAAAGGAGGACCAAATAGCAGGGCATAATCAAGTAGATGACAACTATCCTAACATGAGTATTATAACATTAAAAGTGTAGCAGGAGTTAATCAATAAATGGTAATGCGAAGTAGTAAGGTAAGCATGAAGAACTGAAAGTAAGAACTCTACAAATAGTAATTCAGTAACCATTGATTTATAGGGATTACCCCTATAGACCAAGGGTTTATTCTCCAGGGCCTATCGTATAAACTGTCCCATACCAATTTACACAATAGGTGTCAGGGGTTAAATGCAATGACTACGCTATGACATGCAAGTATGCTAGGGTATGAACATGCAAGTGCAACACACACACATGACTCTATGCGCACATACCTTTAGTTCCCCAATTTAGAGTTAGCTAAACACTCAGGAGCCTCTCATCATGGCCTACTGAGACAGTGGGTTGGGCCTCTCCACTCCTAGATTGGTAATCACACTACCCAGCCTAGCCCCTCTCGTACATTTCCGAACTCTTCCTAGCAAGCCAGCTAGTCTCCCCGAGTCAACATACCGACGATGGTCGGATCGATCATCCAATAGAGAGGACCCACCACTGTTATGCACATGCATTCTTGTATATTATACCTCACCTAAATCTCCGAGCCTCCAGCTCACCAAATCATCAAGTCTAAAACTAGTCCACGAGCATACAGCTCCCCGGACTACCAAATCAATTTCAAGTCCCTTTAACTCTACCAGTAAGCCCATCGACCATGGGTCTATGCTATCCATTCATTACCAATTTGTCTCACCACGTGTACAAGTGTGAGTGCAAAGTGGAGGTATTATTGAGGTTGCTCTTGTCCATATTATCCATAATGTTTACGTTAGCCCAGGACTGCCCAGGGCATACCCCGTGAAGGGTTCTCGAGGGCACTAGGAACTACGATGGGCGGAAGCCCAAAGCTCCTTTTCGCAAGGCACTTAATATTATTGATTTCTACCCATGACCAATCCTCTCTTTTATTTCAGTGTGGCTCCACTAAGTGTGTTCAAGCTCTCCGAGCTAGCCAATTTCAATTCTATGTACTATATGCAGACCGTGCTAAGTTACATGATGCTCCCACTAAGGGGTACTCCATTTACTCATCCAAAAGAACCAAAACAATTACTGGGAGTCTACCATGACCTATTTAGACTAACTCTAGAGTTTCATAATCGTCCTAATTAATTGCGCATTTAGTCTAATTAACCTAAGACTCCGGATGCCCTACTTTGAACATGAAATGCACTTTTAAATCAGTAACATATCACCACAAAATTATGATAAATACTAGGTAACATTTCTACAAAAAATCCAAGGTCTAAGAATTTTCAGAATTGTTTAGGCCCCAAATCCACAATTTAGGACATAAAGTCGATATTACCATTTTAAGAAGCAAAGACCAACAATATTGTTCTAAAAATTATGATAAAAATTCAGTAAGACCATCATGGACTAAAAACACTCTAGAGTTACTCTCCCAATTTTCCAGTGAACAGTAACCACTAATTTAATTTTAAATCAATAATTCCATAGTCATTGGTTATTGAAGCAAGTACTATATAAAAATTCATCTAATAATTATAACAAAATCCAGGAGATAGATAATGATCTAAACTAACCATAACCAAGTTTTACATGAGGGATCTGAATCTAATTAAAAGTAAACTTCCAAATTTATATGTTGTGAAGCAAGTACTGTTTCTAATCAACTAAAAATTATGAGAAAATTCCAGAGCCTACACATTGAAATAGAACACTCACGGACCAAGTTTCATAATTTCCATAGCAATATTGGGATCCACATCTATTTTTAATCAAAAATCAATAATTCATAATTTATAAAACATGTACTTAAAAAAATCATCTAAAAATTTCAATAAAAATATATAGGGGACTAACCTGATGTAAAACTTCCAAATACTAAATTTCACAACTTTTCAGTGGACAGAAATATCATAACAATAAAAATAAACGTAAGGACACAGATAGGGTTATAAAGGAAGTACTGATTTTATTAGTCCAAAAATTCCACCAAATTTATTTTAGGACTCTTTTTATCAAAGAAATACCCTGCCAAAGTTTCAAGTTATTGTGAGGTGTTTTGATTGCCAAAACCCAAATATTGGGCTTTGTGCCCTAAACTAGGGTAGGGATTTGAGGGTGGTTAAAGGCTTTCAAATTCAATAAAACTTCAACCAGAGGACCATATCCACCCTATGATCCCTTCCACCAAGTCCCAAGTCATTCCAAGGTCATTTGACCCCATAACCTTCAAGCCCTAAAAATCTCGAAAAAGGGGCCTACCCTAGGGTTCTAGGGATACCCTACCCCACACCACCCCAAATCTCATTAAAGGGTGTTATATGCCATATAAAATCAGTGGCAAAAATATCAGCCTCTGTTGAGGTGATTTGACCAACCAAACATCAAAAATAGCTCTTTGACATAAATAACCCTATAAGGGTATACCTAGGATTGGATCAATACCTAACCAAAACATCTCCAAATGAGGTGACATTTTTACCAGAGCATTAATATGCCCTCTAAGACCACCCACACAAATTTGGGGGAGTTTTGAGATGCTTAGGACACCTAATTAATTTATTCATGGATTATTAAATTTTTCCAAAAGCTATAGAAACATTTTCTCCAAAAATTTTGATTTTGGGGTAAGTCCTAGATATAGATAAGAATAGCCAATACCACAAATTTTAAGTCTTTTGGATGTCTGGTTTGGAGTGGGCATCTAATTTATTCTCTGGTCAGCCCTATGGATAGACTCCACAAAAATGAGTGCTCAGGTCTAACCAGGGCTCCAAATGACTTTAAACAAATTTTAAAATAACCTAGAGAACTAGAGCTACAACTTTGTTGTTGATCACATTTCCAGTAGGAGCCCTATGTAGGTTTAAAAATTTAAAGAATGCACTGCTAATTCCTACTCAAAAAAATACCTATAGTAATAAACTAATTAAAGATCTTGCACAGATCTTAAAACATTATCGGCGGTATTTGAGTCGTCTTCCTCCTTGAGCCAAAGACTTAGATTAGCCGCGTCTGGAGCATTTTCCAGGCCAAAATCCCGGCAATCCGACCACCTCCCTAGCCGGCCACCGCCACTGCCACCACCACCTCCATCGAGGTGGTGGCTATTGCGGGGCGGCGGTACGGCCGCCAGAGGGGCCTATTCTGTCGAACCCGATAGGAACATTTTCATGGAATTTTGGTGAGAAATTTCTCCCCGATCGAGCTCTATTGAGCCCAATTTCTCTAGCTAATGGATCCTAGATCTAGCACAGATAAAGAGGAAGAGGATTGGACCTCATTTGGAGCGTTTCCTTGCTCCATTCGTCGGCCGCCATTGCTCCTCCTCAAAGCTTTCGGTGCCATGGATTTTCCTCCTCCGACAGCTCTAAGTTTTCGGGAAAAGGGGAAATTCTACTCCTCAGAGGTCTCTAAAGATGATGGAGGGGTCGGTTGGGGGTGTGGGGGCTTTAACTCTATTGGCCATGGTTGACCTCTTCACCTCCCATCGCATGGCCGACCCTATGTGAAAGAATTGGTTCCTAAACACCAAGAGGCGGGGTGAATATGTGAAATTCCTTTTTCTTCTAAGGTGGAATATTTATTCAGTTAATTAACAGAAACATATAATTCTACAACTATCATAGCATAGAAATAACAATCCCACACACAATCACAGATGACACACTGATTTATAGTGGCTCCCCAAGGTCTGGGTACATCCACATCCCCCTTCGACTATCCAGCAGTGTGCTAGATTCGGCCTAACTTCTTTCCTTCTCCTCAGATCCTCAGATCTTACAGCTCAGAACCCAAACAAGGCTCCTACAATTCAAAGTGAATCTACACTCTTATAGCTCAGGCAATCTGCCCTACCTCAGCCTTCAACAAGGCCTACAACTCAGAGATGACAATCTCCTACAACTCAGGCTCTAAGCAATACCTAAGCCTTCAACAAGGCCTACCACTAAGAGAACATAATCTCCTACAACTCAGCCTTTATAAATCAGGCTTACAACTCAGATCTTAAAAAGATCCTACAGAAAATAGATGTAAATCTGAAATTTACCACCACTCTGGTTGAGAGAGAAAGGATGGAAGCTTTCTTGATAGTTCTTGAAAGAATATGACGTTAGAGATCAATCTGTCTTAGCTTTCTTCAAAACTTCTTGAATCTGAACACAGTAGGGATGATCTCCTTTAAAGTTGTTCTTCAATCAACTTCTTTCTTGAAATTCAGAAATCAATCTGAATTCTTCTTGGCACACTGGTTCAGAATCTGCACTTAAGAGACTTGTTGATGTAAGTCCCTTTCTTCACTTGAATAGATGGAGCTCTCTCTCTCCAAATTCTTCTGAAGATTCTTCTGAATTCTTATCTGAATTCTCTAGACAAACTCTGAGTAGATCACCACTTGAGAATGTCTTCTCAGATCTTATGTTGAAAATCTTCTTCTATTTTTCGTGTTTTCTTTTTTTATCTCATGTGTGTAACATCTATATGTATTGCTCTTCTGTTGATAGAGAATTTCCTTATATAGACTTCCTCCATGATAACCGGCTGATCCAGTTTCTAACGAACTTCTGACAGCTTTGACAGTTGCAGTAGATCGGTTGGTTATGGCAACTGCCAAGTCTTCTAGTCAGTTCTTGAAACTCTGCCTCTGTCAGCAAAGTGTGGAGACTGAACTTCATCATGTGTCGACACAAGTAGACTAACTGTCGACACAAGCCTTGGTGGTGTCGACACAGTTCCCTTGGTGTTGACACTGCTTCTCACACAGCTTCTGTAGAATATGTCGACACTAGTTTTGTGTGTCGACACAGTCACTTCTTCTTTTCACCAAAAATCAGCTTTGTTGAAACTCTGCTATGTGTCGACACAGTTGATGTCGACAAAGTCTTATGTGTATCGACACAGTTTATGTCGACTAAGCTTTTCTGTGTGTCGACACTGCCTCTGTGTGTCGACATAGTTTCTTATGGTGTCGACGCAGCCTTTATAAGTGTCAACACAATTGTCTCCAGGTGTCGACACAGCTTTTCTCCAGTGTCGACACAAGCCTTCTTAAGTGTCGACACAGCTCCCTCTGGTGTCGACTCATGCACTTAGAAAATTTTCCTGCATTCCTGCATTTTCTTAACCTGCACATATAAACTCAAAACAACATCAAATACACCTTGATGCATATCATTGAGTAACGTGAGGCTTCTTCAAATCTGGTACACATTTTCCAATGTACCCAACAATCTCCCCCAATTTGGAGAAGTCATAACCCTTAGTCAATAATATACACCATTCATAATAAACACACATTATGATGCATAAAAACATTACATGACAGGGTAACTTATAAACAAAACATGTATAAGATGTCATCACAGAATAATGATGCAAGCATAATGAGCATTAATCATTATTTTGTTTAAACTTTCAAAAGTTTCTAAACAATAGTTTACATAGATTTTTAAAACTAAAGATTACAATGTTGTAAAATCTAGTTAATCTATTCTAAGGCTGATCAGGCTCCTTAATGATTATGCCTTTGCCTGACATGATCTTGGCTTGTATTGGAGCTTCAGTATCTTCAGCTGGCTTCTTTCCCTTCAGATCTTTATTCTTTTGTTCTTCAGCCCCTATCCTTTGCCATTCAAAATAATGAAAAGGCTTTGGGAAGTACTTGCTAGGCTCCTGAGCATTAGGAGAAAGCTTCCCAGCTTTTGCCTTTCTTCTATATCGTAGAATGGCTTCCTGCCTGGCTTCATGCTTTTGCCATTCTTGCTCAGTGTACCATTTACCCCTATCATGGGTCTTGTCCTTCATAGCCTTCCAGGCAGTCAATATAATATTCCCGGAAGTAGAGCTCCATTGCTCAAAATCAGGCTTCAACTCAGCCTGTTCTCTGAACCTTTTCTTAGACAATAAAGCTTCCTTCTAAGCTTCCTTGGAAGCCTCTAACATGTCCACTTTCTCAATAATAATATTGTCAACCTCCTGTGGAGGACTGTACATTGACTGTACTTCTTGCTGAATCATATCAAAATCTGCTGGAGGGTAAATGACCGGAGCAACTTCAGGTTGATCACCTTCAAAATAAGCAGGTTGCACACCCGACTCAAATACATTATCATCATCACATAGGGGTGGATATCCAAGGGAGGCTCTGATGCTATTAGATATCCATTTAGCATGATCTGAGCCTTCTTTGACTAACACCCTCTCTCCCTTTATGACCTCTCTCTCAATATAAGCTCTGAGGTCATCTTTCTGAAATCTTACTTGTTCATCTAGATAATGAAGACCATCTTTATAAAATGACCTTAGTTTCAGTAGCTAATCAGAAATGATCTTTTGAGAATTCTTAATAGCTGTTTGTACAACAACTAGTTCTTCCTATAATTATTTATCAAAATCTGACTTGGCTTTAGCCCTTGCCTTAGTCTGGGCAGCAGCAGTATTCTTTAATTCTGTAACAATCACATTATGTGATTCAGTCAGATTGTCATTCATCCTTAGTTGATTTTCTAGGACATAACCTTGTTTAACAGCAATATCATCAACTTGAGTCTTTATTGCTTGTTGTTGCTTTGCAAGATAGACTACAACATTGCCACCTTTGTGGAAGCAATCTGTCATTTCCTTCTTGTTCTGATTTACTTCAAATCTTATGGATTTGATATCTTGAGCCAAGGATAATTGCAGATCTTTATGAGTTTCATCCATATATTTTTTCATGGCTATCCTTTGTTCATCTAACTTTACCTGCATAGATGCCAACAAAGAACTATAATCATGTGCAGGAACTGGTATTGTTACTATTTGCAACGCCTTTTTATAGCTTTGACTTCTTCTTTTGAAAACCATCAGCTTTCTCTTCTTTGCTTGAATTTATGCTTCATCTTCAGAAGATGAGGTACTTGGTATATCAACTCTTTTTTGAGGACTGGGAGACAGTTCCTTTTCTATCCTAGGATGCTCCCCCTGAGTCCCTTGCTCCTCCCCCTCAGTCCTGACTTGCTCCCCCTCAATTTCAGCTTGCTTCCCCTCAATTTCAGCCTGCTCCCCCTCAATTCTTACTTGCTCCCCCTCAGTTCTTACTTGTTCTATATCAGGGAACAACTCTTCAAGGATAAACTCTTGTTGAGGTTGGATTGGTGGCACTCTTAATTTTGGAGCATCAACAGCTGTAGATGTATCCTCCATGATAACATCTTGTGCTTGACTATTTAGTTGAGTGGTCTGGTCAACATCAACCAAGGGAACAATTAGTGTTTCATACTCATCATTGAAAATTGTTTGATTAACTTCTTGGATTACCTCAAGAATAGTTTGAGTAGCCATTTCACTGTCTAAGTGTGTTGGATCTTCCTCAAGATGAGGCTCCCCCTGCACCCGAGCACCATCTGTAATGTCTTATGCAGAAGATTTTTCAGCAATCTCTGGCCTCTCTTCATCAGGCATGTCCTTTGTTAGGACTCTATCCCATCTGGAGATTATCCTTATATCCATTCGTCTCATGCGGTTGATCTTAGAACTAGTAGTCTGTTCCATTAGTTCTGGAATTGTTCCAGCCAAGTATAGACTTATGATTCTTCCCAGATTTGGCTTCTTGATAACTTCCTTAATCTTTTCAAAGATTACTGCAAACCAATCTGTTTTCAGTCTGAAGATAATCCTGGTCATTAGGCTGAACATATAGGCTGAAACCCTATCATGTCCCCCTGGCTTGCAGGGAATGACCTTTCCAACCACTTCAGAAAGGAATTTTCCTTGCAGATTCATCCCTTTCCTATTCATTGCAGATCCAATCTTCATGGTGGGATCCAATCCACACTACTGAAGTGCTTCCGTGGTCTTGGTAGATGGTACTTCTTCTTCTTCTTCTTCTTGAGTTCTTGGGAGTTGAAGAGTTTTCCTCAAGCTCTTCAAGGTAAGTTTAACTTTAGCTCCCTGAAATATAGATTTGATCTTAAGTCCAGTGGAATCTAAAGAAGCTGTGCCATAGAATTCCAATATTTCTTTCTTCCACATCTTTGTAGGTTTGGATACCAGAAATTCCAAACTATTTGTAGTAATTAGGGTAACTACTGTTTTAATCTCGGTTCCGCATTATCAAAAGTGTTGCAAACCAGCTCATAGCCTTCGTTGATGTTATCTTCAAGCTTTGGCGCCATTGGAGTTGAGAGAAATCTTGGATTGATAAGAGAGAATTTGTCGACACAAGATTTTGTTCTATGGAGAGCATGTCGACAGGTTTTGTTGTTGACCTATTTATACCCTTCTAAATAATGAAGTTCAAAACGCACGTCAAAATTCCCTTAATGTGTCGACACTGTTGAGATTGTGTCGACACCGACTTCTAATGTCTCGACTGAGTGTTGACTTCTATATGTCGACACCAATTCTATTTATCTTGGTCGTGTTCGAGGAAGAGCCCGTGAAGTCGACGATTTGAGGTCCACGAAGTGTTGTTGAATCTGCGCTCGACGATATGTGTTGATTCTGCGCTCGACGATATCTGTGTGTCGATTCTGCACTCGACAATCAGTTGATTTTGTGCTCGACGAAATCTTTATGTTGATTCTAAGTGTCGACACAACTTCTGGATTTGTCGACATAACTTCTCTGAAGAGTCAACACCTTTTTTTCAAGATTTGTCGACACTAATTTCCTGGAGTGTCGACACCAACTACTATGTGTCGACACAGACAACTTTTTGTGTCGACACAATTTTACTTAGCCAAATTTGTTAAACTAATTTATGTTCAACATTCCTAATTCAATTTTGAAATTATTGAATTTAGTTTCATCTAATGGCTTAGTGAACATGTCAGTAATTTGTAAATCTGTATTAACAAATTCTAAAGAAATATCTTCTTTTTCTATATGATCTCTAAGAAAATGGTATCTTATTTCTATATGCTTTATTCTACTATGAGAAACAGGATTATGAGCAATAGAAATAACACTAGTAGAATCACATAGTAATGGAGTTCTACTTACCTGAATACCATAATCTTCTAACTGATGATGTATCCACAACATCTGTGCACATCAACTTCCTGCAGCAACATACTCAGACTCAGGTGTGGAAATTACCACACTAGTCTGCTTCTTACAGCTCCATGACACCAATGTTCCTCCTAGAAATTGATAGGTGCTTGTTGTGCTTTTCCTATCTACTTTGCATCCGGCAAAGTCTGCATCTGAATAGCCTATTAGTAGAAAATTTCTATTCCTAGGATACCAAAGGCCTAGATTAGGTGTGCCCTTAAGATATCTCAAAATCCTTTTGATAGCAGTAAAATGAGATTCTTTAGGGCAGGATTGGTACCTAGCACAAACACATGTAGCATACATAATGTCTGGTCTACTAGCAGTCAGATAAAGGAGGGGGCCAACTATCCCTCTATAGAAAGATTCATCTACAGGTTTTCCTGCATCATCTTTGCTTAAAGACATACTTGTCCCCATTGGAGTTCTTATGGTAGTGGATGATTCCATACCAAACTTCTTAATTAACTCCTGGGTGAACTTAGACTGAGATATGGACAGGCCATCATCAGTCTGTCTTACTTGGAGTCCCAAGAAGAACTTAAGTTCTCTCATACTGCTCATTTCAAATTTCTCTTGCATAAGTTTTGAAAACTTTCTACAAAGGTTTTTTCAGTAGAAACAAATATTATGTCATCAATATATATTTGGACTAGGATGATCTTTCCTTTGGAATCTCTAAGTAATAAAGTCTTGTCTATTTTCCCCCTTGAGAATTTGTTCTCAATGAGGAAAGTAGACAGAGTTTCATAACAAGCCCTTGGGGCTTGTTTCAACCCATATAAAGCTTTCCTAAGTTTATAAACAAAATTAGGATTGAGTGGATCAACAAAACCTGAGGGCTATTCTACATAGACCTCCTCATTTAAGTCTCTATTTAAGAATGCTGACTTAACATCCATTTGGAACACATTTAAGCCCTGATAGGCTGCATAGGCTAGGAATAGCCTGATTGCTTCCAACCTTGCCACAGGGGCAAATGTCTGATAAAAGTCTATGCCCTCTTCCTGCCTGTATCCTTTGGCAACTAGTCTTGCATTGTTCTTCACTATGATCCCACTCTCATCAAGCTTGTTTCTATAAATCCACTTTGTCCTTATGACATTGTGGCCCTTTGGTTTTGGAACCAACTCCCAGACTTTGCACCTTCTGAATTGGTTTAACTCCTCCTACATAGCATCAATCTAGTGTGGGTCTTGAATAGCTTCTTTGTTGGAACACCCTATTACTAATTTGGGTCAGGATCACTATGTCTCTAGGAATCTTTGTTTGACCTTTTGTATAGCTTAATAGGTCAATTAGAATTGAGTCTAAGGGTTAGAAGTCTAGGATTGGAAGCTGCCCTGAAGACCAAGTTTTTCTGACTGGAGACTAAGTCTGATCGTCGAGCTCAGCACGACGATTCGTCGAACTCCGATCGACGATCGTCTAGCTCAACTTCTACAGATCGTCGAGCTCCATTCGACGATCGCTGAGCTCAACCTCATAATATCGTCGAGCTCCACTCGACGATCGCTGAGCTCAACTTCACAATATCGTCGAACTCCATTCGACGATCGGTGAGCTCAGGTCGACGATTTTGACTCTGCACTGGATCTTTATCTCTGAGCTCAGTTCGATGATCTTTGAGCTTAGATCGACGATTATTTTTGCTGCTTGAGTTCTCCAGATCGCTGAGCTCAGCTCGCCGATAGCAGAGCTCAGTTCGACGATTTCAGTTATCTTTCAGAATTCAAATTCAAATCAGTTAGAAGTTATTCTGCATTTAATTCAGAAGATCTGCTAGCCGTTTTCATTTACTTCTGGACCAAGTTTCAAGGGATTTTTCAAGGAATAATTCTGTGGACTTTCCTTCAGAAGAAATTATGCAATTAAGGCTGTAATCAATGCAGACCAACGGCTATCTTTGACAGAGAATGATATTCTATTCTGGCACAGAGAATAAAAGACAGAATGTTTTTGAGTCAACATAGAGATTGACAAGAAGAGGATACACAACTCAGAATACAGAGACTCTTTCAAAACTCTCTGTCAAAAAGAATTCTGAAGAACACTCATAAAAGAGATCAAGCTTTCAAAAATCTTCAGATATCTTCAGCTCTCAAAGTGTTCAAGGCCAACATCATTTCAAGACTCCAGACACTCAACATTTCAGTTTGCTGAAATCATCTTTTGCTGGAGATCTATCTTTGAAGGCCTATCACCCTCATCAAAGCTCTTCTTCCTGAAGATTTCAAGGACTCAGGGGGAGCTTTGACATCAATCCTACATAGTCTTCTCAGTTGTTTGATAAAGAGAAGACTGCCATCACTCTCTCACCTCCACTCTGTAAAGGGTTTCTCAAACTCCCTTCGAAAGTCAGAATCTGGTTTTTGAGCACCTTGTCAAAAGCTCATTGGTGGCAAGACACCTGATCAAAAAATCTGCTTTGGTTTTTGAGCACCTTATCAAAAGCTCATTGGTGCCCAGGACACCTGACCAACTCATCCTGCAGTGGATTCCTACCTAGGGTGGTAGAAGAGTGGATGTACCCAAGTTTGGGGAACCACTATATTTCCTTGTGTCCTCTGGTTCTGCTTGTTTACTTTTTGTTTCTGGCCTAGATTTTTCTGTGTTTAGTTTTTGCATAACTTAGTTCTGTGATTAGTTTTATCTCTGCTTCCCTGCTCACACACATTACAACAATTGTTGTAAAGCTTGCAAAAGAATTTTAAAAATTCCATATACTCTATTCACCCCCTCTAGAGTATATCAGATCTAGTTTCCCTTTCAATTGGTATCAGAGCCAGGTTGGTTAAACATACCATACCTGATTGGTTGTACAGGCTAACACCTGAACCCCAAGATCCTAAACTAGATCTGTTTTTCTTTTGTATTTTATTATTAGATTTTGTTTGCACAAATCATGGCCCAAAACAAAGATTATGCTAGCACCAGACCTCCAGTGTGCAATTTGTCAAAGTTTGCACTTTGGAAAGCAAGGATTAGACTCTACATGAATTCTATTGATGAAGATATTTTTAATTCTGTTTTGACAGTGTGTCCAAGACCCCCAGAGAGCACAAGCACAAATGCAGTTCCACCTCCATCAGGAACAGATGCTAACATCAAAAAATGGAAAGTAGCTGATGCCAAGGCTATGAACATTCTAGCCCAGACAATGTCAGATGACATTTTTCAAAAGGTAGCTGAATGTAATTCAGCCAAGGAAATTTGGGATAGACTCTCAGAAATAGTCTCAGGCTCAGCTGATGAGAGAAAGGACAGAAGATCGCATCTCATCTCTCAATATGAAAACTTCAAGAAGGGAGAAACTGAGTCAGTGGGAGACATGTACAACAGACTGAGTCTAATTGCCAGTGAACTAAGGACATTAGACAAAGAGATTTCTCTGACAGAACTTAATGACAAGATCCTAATGTGCTTCCCCAGCACTTGGGATTCAAGAATCTGGCCAATCAAAGATGCCAGAAGTCTGAATGAGATCACCACTGAAGCCTTGTTGGGTAAGCTCAAATCTTATGAGCTACTCATCAAGAACAGAGAGGAAGAACAGAAGGCTGCTTCACCAGCCACAAGAAAAGAGAAGACCATAGCATTCAAGGCAACTGAGGATCTGCCTGAAGAAAAAGCTACAGGCAATGATGAACTTCTCAGCTTGTTGGCCAAAAGATTCTATAAGATGGCCAGAAAGGACTTCAGAAGAAGATCATACAAGGAGTAGGATAAGCCAAGGTATGACAAGTCCATTGGCAATAACAAAGACATTATTTGCTTTGGTTGCAGGAAATCAGGGCATATAGTTCCTGACTGTCTAGAGAACAAGAACAAGGACAGAAGGGAAAGAAAAGAGAGAAGAAAGGAGAAAGACTCCAAAAGGAGTGGCAATAGCAAACCTTCTTTCAGCAAAAATAAGCATACAAGGAAAGGGTTTGTTGCTGAATCCTGGAGTGAGACTGAAGAGGAGTCAGAAGCCTCTTCCAGCTCCAGTGATGATGAGGATGATGCAGAGGAAAAGGAGTTCTGCATGATGGCAATCAATGCCTCACAACACAACTCAGAGGAAGAAGAGTCAGAGTCAGACTCAGAGACTCAACCTGAAGAAGATCAGGTAATTATTTCTTTTGATTTTACTTCAGAAGATTTTAAATCTGAATTTAAAGCACTGTGTTTAGACCTGCTAAAGTCTGAGAAAGAGATCATCTCTCTCAGAAATCAATTATCTGAACAAAATGTTTTAAAGTCAGAAAACCTCAAACTCTCTCAGGAGTTGGAGAACTATAGGGAACAGATAGCTACACTGAAAAGTGAGCTCTCTAAGGCCAAGAAGCTTGAAGAATCCCTTAATGGGAGAAGCATCAAGCTGATGGACATCACAAGCACAGTGAACTCAAGATTAAACAGTACACTGGGCTTGGGTGCCTCATCCAGCCAACCTATTTTTGTGACAACTCCCATCAAGTTCATTTCTGACAAGGGAAAGGGAGTTGTAGAGGTTGCCAGGAAAAATTCTGATCTTCCTCAGAAAACTAAGTCCCAGCAAAAATAGTCGAACGGAGATCGATGATCGCCGAATGAAGATCGACGATCGCCGAATGCAGCTCGACGATCTCAGGACAAATCGTCGAACGCAGATCGACGATCTCAGCCAAAGTCGTCGAACGCAGGTCGACGATCCCATATACCTGACCTCAGCCATAGTCGACCGTCGAACGGAGCTCGACGATCTGACCCAAGATCGTCGAACGCAGCTCCAAGATCATCGAACAGAGGTCAGAGCTCTGGAAACATTCTCAAAGGCAAATCAAAATTGAATCCTAAGGGTTCTTCATCCCAAACCTTTAACCCTTATACTGAATGGATTATACCTCCAAGGAGATATCATCCTGAAGGATATAAGAGTCAGCCAGGGATGTCTTTCATTTCTGAATTTGAAGGTCATCAACCTAGGCCCAAGGTAAAATGGGTCAAAAACAAGTGAATTGTTTTATGTGCAGGTGAAGACCTATCCAACATCTAACCAGCAATGGTATTTGGATAGTGGGTGCTCTAAGCACATGACAGGGAACAAGGACAACCTCACTTCCTTTAGAGCCAAGCTTGGACCCAAAGTTATCTTTGGTGATTCCAACTTTGGACAAACTAAAGGATATGGTGCAGTCCAGATTGGTTCAGTAATCTTCAAAAAGGTAGCATATGTGGAAGGACTGAAGCACAACCTAATCAGCATCAGTCAGCTATATGATGAAGGCTACCAGGTGACCTTCAGCAAAACCTTATGCAAAATCAAGTCAGAGGACAACACAACTGTGTTGACAGGTAAAAGGAAAGGTAACATCTACCTAGTAGATTTTCTTTCAACTAATGTAGATATCTGTTTATTCAATTCAGTATGTAGACCTAATGTTTTATGACATAAAATACTAGGACACCTAAATCTTAGAACTATTGCTAGGCTCTCCAAGGATAACCTTGTTAGAGGACTACCTTCTGGCCCCTACAAGAAGGAAGGACTATGCAAGGCTTGTCAATTAGGCAAGCAAACTAAAAATAGTTTTAAGTCACTTAATAAGAGTGATTCACCTAGGATATTGTATCTGTTACACATGGATCTATTTGGACCCATTACAGTACAAAGCGTAGGAGGGAAATCCTACACTTTAGTAGTTGTAGATGACTTCTCTAGATTCACTTGGGTGTTCTTTCTAAGGAAGAAGTCTGATAACTTTAAGTGTCTGACAGAGTTTCTCAAATGTATAAAGATTGAGTTCAATACTCACATTGCCCTGATCAGAAGTGATCATGGGACAGAGTTTGATTCTCTTCTTATGCAAGAGTTCTGTCAGAGTGAAGGGATCAGGCATACTTTCTCAGCTGCTAGAACTCCTCAACAAAATGGGGTAGCTGAAAGGAAAAATATAACTCTTATTGAATCTGCCACTACATTGTTGTCAGATGCTCACCTACCTCTATCCTTTTGGGCAGAGGCAGTGAACACCTCCAACTATGTGCTGAACAGAAGTCTGATACATAAACTGAAGGGAAAGACTCCCTATGAATTACTCAAAGGGAAGAAACCTAAAATTGACTATTTTAGAATTTTTGGTTGTATTTGCTACATTCACAATAATGACAAGAAATACTTAGCAAAATTTCAAGCCAAAGCTGATGAAGGAGTGTTTCTGGGATATTCCATGATCAGCAAAGTCTATAGGGTTTATAATAAATCATCTTTGAAAATTGAGGAATCTGTTCATATTTCTTTTGATGAAACTAACATGTCTTTCAAGGAGAAGATTTCTTCTACCATAGAACCTTTGCAGGAACACCCTCTAGTTGAAGATATGAACAAGCTACAGGTTGCTCAAGAAGATGAAAGCAGTGAAGATGAAGGGAATGCTCCACACATTGAAGCACAACCTGAAGAGCCAGTTGTTGTACCACAAGAGGAAACAACAACACAGGTTGGTGAACAATCAATACCCCCTGTTGATTTAGTAACATCAAGAGACCATCCAATTTCCCAAATAATTGGAGAACTCTCAGCTGGTGTGCAAACCAGAAATCAGGTCAACCAAAACCTGTTGCACACCTGCTTCCTTTCTCAAATTGAACCTCAGTCCATTCAAGATGCAGAGCAAGATCCACACTGGATCATTGCAATGCAAGAGGAGTTGCATCAATTTGAGAGAAACAAAGTATGGGAACTAATGCCAAAGCCTAAGGATCATTCCATTGTTGGAACAAAATGGGTATTCAGGAACAAACTGGATGATCAAGGAGTAATTATAAGGAACAAGGCAAGACTAGTTGCTCAGGGATATTCTCAAGAAGAAGGAATTGACTACGACCAGACTTTTGCACCTGTTGCAAGATTGGAAGCCATCAGGATATTTTTAGCTTATGCAGCTCACAAAGGCTTCAAGGTTTATCAGATGGATGTCAAGAGTGCTTTCTTAAATGGAGACATCAAAGAGGAAGTATATGTCAGACAACCTCCAGGTTTTATCTCTCCAACTTATCCTGATTATGTTTTTAGATTAAATAAAGCATTATATGGTCTCAAGCAAGCTCCTAGAGCATGGTATGAGACCCTAGCATGCTTTCTCTTGGAAAATGGTTTTATCAGGGGTAGAGTAGACCAGACACTTTTTATTAGAACCCATAAGTCCCATACCCTACTAGTGCAAATTTATGTAGACGATATCATTTTTGGTTCTACTGACTCAAAATTGTGCAGAAGGTTTTCTAACCTAATGCATTCTAAATTTGAGATGAGTAGTATGGGTGAGCTATCCTTCTTCCTAGGATTGCAAGTCAAACAACATGCTGAAGGCATCTTTATTTCTCAAACCAAATATGCTAATGAGCTGGTTAAGAAATTTGGCATGTCTGAGGCATCTTGTATGAAAACACCCATGCCTACCAATGCTGTATTGGATGCTGATGAACATGGGAAACCTGTTGATCAGACAACATATAGAGCAATGATTGGCTCTTTACTGTATCTTACAGCCAGTAGACCAGATATAATGTTTGCTACATGTATATGTGCTAGGTTCCAAGTTAGCCCTAGAGAGTCACACCTCACTTTAGTAAAAAGGATTCTTAGGTATGTTAAAAGTTGTCCAAATCTAGGTCTCTGGTATCCAAAAGATTCAGCATTTGAGTTAACTGGATTCTCTGATGCTGATTATGCTGGATGCAGAATTGACAGGAAAAGCCCCAGTGGAACTTGTCAGTTCCTTGGTGATAGACTTGTCTCTTGGTTTTGTAAGAAACAAACATCTGTGTCAACTTCAATTGCTGAAGCTGAATATATGGCTGCAGGCAGTTGTTGTTCACAAATACTGTGGATTCAAAATCAACTCCTAGACTATGGTTACAACTTAGAGAAGTCAAAAATCTTTTGTGACAATACTAGTGCTATTTCCATAGCTCAAAATCCAGTCCTCCATAGTAGGACAAAACACATAGAGATTAGACATCACTTCTTAAGGGACAATGTTGAAAAGAATAAAATTGAATTGCAATATATCTCAACTGATTTACAAAGGGGAGATATTTTCACCAAGCCTTTGGATGAAAAGAAACACACCTTCTTCCTAAATCAGTTAGGAATGTTAGATGGAGGAAGTCTTAAATAATATCCAAGATTTTGAAAGCTAAAAATTGACCAAGACTAGGCAAAAATTCTAATTTTTCTTAGTGTCTAGAATTTTCTGATCTCTGAACTGCGCTCGACGATTTCCCCAAAGATCGTCGAACGGAGGTCGACGATTTTCAGAATCGTCGAACTGAGTTCAGCGCCTCTCAGGTAGTATGAACTATCTCTTCCGGTCAACGATCGTCGAACGGCGCTCGACTATTTTGTTCACCGAACGATCGTCGAACGGAGCTCGACGCCTTTCAAGATCGTCGAACGGAGATCGACGATGTTGGAGCCTCTTCAGATTCCTTTAGAAGCCTTGATCGTCGAACTGAGTTCAACGATCTTTCCAATTCTGCGTCGAACCCTAATATAAAACTCATTTTTTTCGCCGTCGTTCTCTCTTGCGCTTTCAATTTCTCTGCAAGAATCTTCTTCCCTCCAAACAGTTTTACGCTTGTTCGTTTTGTTTGTTAAGTTTTTGCAGGTACAATGGCCGTATCAGTTGCTGTCCTAGCCGCAATGAAGTTTGATGCAGGCTTCGACATTGATCTGGAATCGTTCAACACTACTGATCAAGTTTTCCAAGACATTCTGAATTTATTCAAGGATCAGAACTTGTCTGCCCTCATGACCACTAGAATCAAGCTTGCTTCAGATGAAATAAAGGAATGAGTCTATACTGCTCACAATCTAGACAACAACACAATAGTTGGATCTATTGCTGGAACTCAGGTACCTCTGACCCCCACAGTTTTAACAGAGGTTTTTGGTTTGAGAAATGGAGAAGAAAATGCTGAATTATCTGGGGAGGAGTTTTCTTATATACTTGCCAGGATGGGTCATCCAGAGGGAAACCCTAGCAAGTTATTTAAAAGGAACTTGTCTGTTGAATACAGGTTCCTAGCAGATGTTGTGGGAAAAGTGCTGCTGGCAAAGCACTCAGCTCATGATACTATCTCCAGACATCAGCTCTGTCTCATGGGAGCTCTGGTAGATAAGAAAAGTTTGAACTGGGGAGAGGTCTTCTTTGACCTAATAAAGAAGAAAATCAATAAAAGCTTTGTAAATTTTGGAAGGATTATTGGAGTCTTCCTGCAGAACAAGTGCCCTGCCTTGCTGGTCTCCTCTGGAGTGCACATCAATGCCTCCAAGAGACTTACCTGTGCCCTCTTTGGCAAGTGGGACAGGCAAATAAGCAAGCCCAGCAGGCCCTCTTCTAGTGCTCCTTCAGGCACCAGGACTCACAGAGTCACTACCCCACAGGTCTCTGCTCCTGCAGAAGACCTGGCTGCTGCTGTTGCTGCTTCCTCTCCTCCTCCAAGTCCAACCCTGCCTCTCCCATCCACCATTCCAGCTCCATCCACCATTACCATCTCCAGCCCATCTCCAACATCTATCCCATCTCCAGACCCAATTCTACCTCCACCAGCAGACCACTTCCACCCATTGTTCTCATATCCACCACCAGATGTCACTTCTTCTCCATCCATACCATCATTCACCCTTCTGGATGACTCCTACATGGATGATTCCCCCTCTTCTCCTCCAGAATTACCCTCCTCCTCAACCTCATTCCAAGATCTCCTCCTCCACATCATTGACCAACCAACATTCACTCCATCCATATCCATCCCCTTATCCTCCATCTCCACCATCCCCACTCCTCAGTCATCCATCCCTCCACCATCCAGCCCTCCACTTCCAGCATCCTCAGCCATCCCTATACCATCTACCTCTGCTCCTGCTATTGAGCATGTAGATCTGCCAGCCTTAGCTGACAAGTTGTATGAGCTACTTGCCCCCAGGCTCTCTCTTCTCATGGAGGCCTCCTTAGCTCCTCTACAACAGTCAGTGGCAGCTCTATCTGCCAGGCTTTCCTCCCTCCTTCCTCAGGCAGCACCTCCAGCAGTGTGCCTTGATACAGATGTATCTGCATCTAGGCAGGGGGAGATGCCATATGAAGCAAGCCTTCATGCTGCTGTTGCTGCTGCTTCTGCTCCTGCTGTTGATGATACTGCTGCTACTGCTGTTGTTTTTGTGTCTGCTGTTCCAGTTGCTCTGGCTCCTACTCCAGTTTAGGCTCCTACTCCAGTTTTGGCAATAGACTTAAGGTCTTTGCTTTCTGCCTTTGATACTGCATACTTCAGCTATCTCCCAGAGCCAAATGCTGTCCAGCCCCCAGAAGATTTGTCCAAGGCTCTGGTGCCTTTCTCTGGCTGTGACCCCAGCATTATATCTTCTTTTGTGCTCTCAGAAGTTGCTGTTGCTGCTGCTGTTGAAGAAAAGACTGAATCTGCTTCTGAAATTGTTTTTGCTGCTGCTGAAATCCCAACTGCCTCTGATAAGCAGATATCCAAGGACTTCCTGATGACAAAGGCCACTGTTTTTGAGCCTACTGCAGATTCTGATGATGTTACTGCTACTGTCACTTCTCCAGCTTCTGTTGCTCCATCTGCTGCCCCATCTGCTGTTGTTTTTGTATCTGCTGCTGAATCTGTTGTTGTATCTGCTGCTGTCCCTGCTGCTGCTCCTTCTGCTTCTGCCTCATCTACTGCAATTCAACTGAAGAAAGATCTTATGAAAAGAATAGATGCTATATATGATGCCCAGAGTTCTGACTCTGATGAGTTCAAGACAGACTCTGATGACTCTGCTGCCACTATTACCAGGAAGAGGAAGGCTAGAAGCAAGGCTATGAAAAGGATCCCTCCTGCAAAAGTAAAAGATGATAATGATATTCCTTATTATATTCTACATAACTGCCAAATTACTGAACATTGGATGCAGTATTCCAAAAATCAGCTAAAAACAATGAAAAAGAAGAGAAAGTATGAGAAGGGCTCCTCCCAGTTCCAGCACCCTCATCCTCCTCCACCACCTCCTCCTGATGCAGGTGCAGGTGGAAGCTCTGCAAGTCAAGCCCCAGCTAGAAGCCAGGCTCCCTATCAACCCCATGCCAGTTCTTATCAAAGGGAAAGCCAATCTAGGGGATCTTATTCTAGGAGAGGAGGATACAGGGGAAATCAAAGTGATTTTCAAGTATATTCTAAAGGGCATTCCAGGCAGCACCCTTACTCCAGGGGAGGACATGCTTCATCTGATACTACTTCTGGTCCATTCCCCTATAAGCTAAAAGAGACAGTGTCTGCTAGGCCTCCTCAAGACAATTCTTCCAACAGGTATGAGCCACCTGTACCATTTGAGGACCCTGAAAAGAATCCATCTACTTGGACTGCTAGGATGAAAGAAATGGCTGCATTAGACCAGATAAAGAAAGCCAGAGAGCAAGGCTTAGACACTTCAAATATTTCTACCATGTTAGAGCAAAGACAAAAAGAGCTAGAAAGATATGCCTCCAGCAAATTCTTTGATGCAGACAGATATATGGAGTTGCATCCTGCTGCTGTGGTTCCCAGGACTTCAAAGCAAACCTATTTGGGTGCAGCTGATGACACCAGGTCCAACAAGGAAGCCTTAAATCCAAACAGAGAAATCAAAATGGTTAAAGGCAAAGAGAAGAAGTAACTCTGTAAGGTGACAATCTTTGGTTTTTCTGACTGCTATCTGGATGCCATATATATATATATATATATATATATATATATATATATATATATATATATATATATATATATATATATATATATATATATATATATATATATATATATATATATATATCTCTGTGATGTTTCTGCAATGTGTATAGCTGCTGTTGTTTTTATGTTTTTCTGATTGTATGATGTTATTTGAATTTTTTTCCAAAGTCTGTAAATAGTAATCCTAACCCAAATAGGGGGAGATTGTTGGAACACCCTATTACTAATTTAGGTCAGGATCACTATGTCTCTAGGAATCTTTGTTTGACCTTCTGTATAGCTTAATAGGTCAATTAGAATTGAGTCTAAGGGTTAGAAGTCTAGGATTGGAAGCTGCCCTGAAGACCACGTTTTTCTGACTGGAGACTAAGTCTGATCGTCGAGCTCAGCACGACGATTCGTCGAACTCCGATCGACGATCGTCTAGCTCAACTTCTACAGATCGTCGAGCTCCATTCGACGATCGCTGAGCTCAACCTCATAATATCGTCGAGCTCCACTCGACGATCGCTGAGCTCAACTTCACAATATCGTCGAACTCCATTCGACGATCGGTGAGCTCAGGTCGACGATTTTGACTCTGCACTGGATCTTTATCTCTTAGCTCAGTTCGACGATCTTTGAGCTCAGATCTACGATTATTTTTGCTGCTTGAGTTCTCCAGATCGCTGAGCTCAGCTCGCCGATAGCAGAGCTCAGTTCGACGATTTCAGTTATCTTTCAGAATTCAAATTCAAATCAGTTAGAAGTTATTCTGCATTTAATTCAGAAGATCTGCTAGCCGTTTTCATTTACTTCTGGACCAAGTTTCAAGGGATTTTTCAAGGAATAATTCTGTGGACTTTCCTTCAGAAGAAATTATGCAATTAAGGCTGTAATCAATGCAGACCAACGGCTATCTTTGACAGAGAATGATATTCTATTCTGGCACAGAGAATAAAAGACAGAATGTTTTTGAATCAACATAGAGATTGACAAGAAGAGGACACACAACTCAAAATACAGAGACTCTTTCAAAACTCTCTATCAAAAAGAATTCTGAAGAACACTCATAAAAAAGATCAAGATTTCAAAAATCTTCAGATCTCTTCAGCTCTCAAAGTGTTCAAGGCCAACATCATTTCAAGACTCCAGACACTCAACATTTCAGCTTGCTGAAATCATCTTTTGCTGGAGATCTATCTTTGAAGGCCTATCACCCTCAGCAAAGCTCTTCTTCCTGAAGATTTCAAGGACTCAGGGGGAGCTTTGACATCAATCCACATAGTCTTCTCAGTTGTTTGAGAAAGAGAAGACTGCCATCACTCTCTCACCTCCACTCTGTAAAGGGTTTCTCAAACTCCCTTCAAAAGTCTGAATCTGGTTTTTGAGCACCTTGTCAAAAGCTCATTGGTGGCAAGACACCTGATCAAAAAATCTGCTTTGGTTTTTGAGCACCTTATCAAAAGCTCATTGGTGCCCAGGACACCTGATCAACTCATCCTGCAGTGGATTCCTACCTAGGGTGGTAGAAGAGTGGATGTACCCAAGTTTGGGGAACCACTATATTTCCTTGTGTCCTCTGGTTCTGCTTGTTTACTTTTTGTTTCTGGCCTAGATTTTTCTGTGTTTAGTTTTTGCATAACTTAGTTCTGTGATTAGTTTCCCTTTCAATCAAATCTCTTGGGTTCCAGTTGAGATTAGAAGCTTGAGAAAAGAACTGTGTTTAAGATCCTGCTTCTTGATTGTACTCAATGTCTTGGATCACCAATGATCTGGTGTGCAGTATGATCCTTTAAATATCTAACTGCTGGAGGTAATATATCAACAGTTTGACCTTCTTCAATCTCTTCATTATGCTGCACCTCATGGTCTTCATCCGCCTCTTGAGTGTCTTGTACTCCCCATGGACAGCAACTACCATTTTCCTCATCCTGCTTTGCAGTTGGATCTTCTCTGATAGTAAGCTGGCCCATCTTCTGTTGTATACCTGGAGAGCTACAAGAACTACTAGGCAACTCACTGTTAATAAGTCTAGATTCATCAAATATGACATGAACAGACTCTTCTACAACTTGAGTAGCCAAATTATAGACCCTATAAGCCTTACTATTGTTGATGTACCCAACAAATATCCCATCTTGGGATTTGGAAGCAAACTTAGTTAGGTGAGACTTGCCATTGTTAAGCACATAACACTTGCAACCAAAGATCCTAAAATAGGATAAGTTTTTTTTTCTGCCTTTCATAACCTCATAGGGTGTCTTTTTGTGGCTTTTGGTGATGGAAGCCCTATTGAGCACAAGGCATGCAGTGTTTACTGCATCAGCCCAGAAATATTCTGGGAGAGAAGTGTCACTCAATAGTGTTCTTCCAGCCTCAATAAATGTCCTATTCTTTCTTTTAGCAATGTAATTTTACTGAGGTGATCTAGGTGAGGAGAATTCCTGATGAATCCCAAATTCTTCACACAACCTTGTCATACTTTCAGATAGGAATTCAGTTCCATGGTCACTTCTAATTTTGACCACTGAACTATCTAATTCATTCTGAATTTGTTTGACAAAATTACAGAAGACCTTTGGGTTTCAGATTTCTACCTTAGAAAGAATACCCATGAAAATCTAGAATAGTCATCTACAACCACAAATGTGTAGACTTTCCAACATAGGCTCTGAACTGGCATAGGACCAAATAAATCCATATGCAAGAGGTATAAGCACCTCACTGAGTCTTTGGTTTCTAGGCTATGAAAGTATGATCTGGTCTGCTTTCCTTTTTGACAAGCTGATCATATTACATCCTTAAAGCACTTAACTTGAGGACCATTCCTCACTAACTCTTTACTAAAGGGTTATCCAATAGTGTTGTAGTTAAGATGAGCTAGCCACTTGTGCCATGTGACACAATGAGAGGCTTTCTCATCAGCCACAAGACGGATAGGAGAATTTTTATTCTCACTCTCAAAGTTTAGGCAATACACATTTCTTTTTCTATAGCCATTCAATATGACTTTTTGATCACTTGACCTCTTGATATGACACCCATTCTTGACAAATGAAATGTCATATCCAAGATCACTCAACTGGCTTATGCTTATTAGTTTGTGTTTCAAACCCTTCACATAAGCCACTTGAGTGATAGTGATTAAGTTGTTAGAAATATTACCAAACCCTTTGATGACTCATTTTTCAGAACCACCAAAGAATACTTTAGGCCCATTCAATATTGGTGAGTAGTCCTTCAACAATCCTTTTGTTCCAGTAATATGTTTAGAACATCCACTGTCCAAGTACCATATAGGGACATGGCAACTTGGACTCACCTGCAACAAAGATTACTTAACCTTAGAACCCAAATAACTTTTGGGTCCTTGGTTCATGTTAGCCTGAAACATAATAAATCTACCTGCAGCTCTTCTAACAGGTAGACTGTTATTCTTACTAACACTGGTATTGTGCCAACAGTGTAAGGCATAATGGCCTATCTTGCCAGAGAACCAGCACTCATACTTATTATATCTCTTTTTAGGTACAATCTTAGCTATATTGTTGGTTGTATATCTTTTGTTTTGTGCCAACAGTGTAAGGCATAATGGCCTATCTTGCTAGAGAACCAGCACTCATACTTATTATACCTCTTTTTAGGTACAATCTTAGCTATATTGTTGCCTTTATTATTGGACTGGGCAGCCCATGCACTTCTCTTACAGCCTAGTCATGTCTTACCCTTTTGAGACACAAAGTCATCAATTAAGGGTAGGACAGATTTTGGCTTAAAGAAACTAGCCACTATTTCCTTCTCTTTTTGAAGTCTGTCTTCCAGACTTTTGATCTGATCATTTTTGAATGTGATTGTTCCCATCTGAATAACAGTTATGTTTTTTAGTTTGGTAATCTCATTCATCTTTTGATTCAGCAGCTTTTCTGAATTAGATGTAGCCAACTTAAGAGCTGCAATTTCCGTAGCCTAATTTTTGGCCAGGTTTTTGCTTCTCTTGAGTGTCTGCAACAAATCCCCATATTCATATATTAGCTGATTGATATCTCCTTCAGAATCAGACCCATCCATATCTCTTGATGTAGATGCAACTGATTCTGACCCAGTGTAGTAATCAGAATCTACAAATAAACTTTTTACCTTACTAGGACCAGGTTGATCCTGGCAATGGTGTTCTTCAGACACAGCCAGTAGTCCTTTACATTGATGGTCTTCTTGCTCATATATAGAGCCCAGTAATTTCAAGAACTCATTCTCTTCTTCTGTTGCAAACAAACCAATATAGGCCTCAGCCTCAGATTCAGACTCTGAAGTTGATTGATCTGTCCAACTTTTCTCTTTCTTAGCTACCAAGGATTTCTTCTTCTTGCTCTTGTGTTGAGACTTCTCTTTATCAACATACTCCTTCCTTTTGTCTGGACAGTCAGCCACAACATGTCCAGGTCTATTTCAGCAATAACAAAAAATCTTTGATATAGTTGACTTACTAGGCTTTGTCCCACTCCTGTCCTTCTTGAATGATTTCCTCTTCTGATAATAGTCATCCTTGGACTAAGATGAGGATGACTTAGATTTCCACTACTTCTTCTTTAAGAATCTCTGAAACTGCCTTGTGAAGCAGCAAAGTCTTCATTAGAGTTACTGCTGTCTGAACTGTGATTATCAGAATTTTCTGAGATTACTTCTGCAGCTTTCTTTGGAGAAGATGGAGACATCCTCCTATTCTTCCTTGTGGCTTCTACCTTGAAGGCCACTGACGTTTCTCTAAAGTCAACCTTTGTATTTTTCTCTTCCTCCTTTCTGCCCAACAGCTGCATCTCATAAGACAGCAATTTGACAAATTTTGTTGGAGGTGAAATCTCTGCCAGTCTGGCCACTTCCCTTATGGCACAGATCTTTGTATCCCAATCCTTAGTCAAAGACCTAAGTAATTTGTCATTCAGCTCATATGTACTGAAGATTCTTTCATAGGATATTAGTTCATTTACAATTCTGTAGAACTTCTTATAATATTCAGTTATGCTATCAGACTTGGCTTGTCTCAAACTCTCATATTCTTGATTAAGCATAGACTTTCTATCTTTCATAACCTCTTCAGAACCCTCCATGTAGACAATCAATGTGTCCCATATCTCCTTGGAGGTTTTGCAGTGAATCAGATTCGGGAATGTCGAGTCATCTATGGCACTCACTATAAAATTCTGTGCTCTTTTATCCATTGTAGCCAAGATGATCTCATCCTTAGTCATTTTTGAAAAATCCTTAGAAATCCTTTGATTAGCATCAATAATAGAAACCTTCATTGGAATATATGGTCCTTCTTTAACAGTTATATAAATTCTAGGATCAGATGCCTCCATAAATATTCTGACCCTTTCCTTCCATATTTCAAAGATTTCCTTCCTGCAGATAGACAACTTCATTGAACCAAGTTCTTTATAGTTTTCTCCTGAACCCATCTTCTTTAACTTACTTCTACATTACAGATCTTACTCAGACTGTTAAGTCTATCTTTGAGTAACCTCCCTCTGATACCACTTGAAAAATTGATTTCTAAACACCTAGAGGGGGGGTGGGGGGTGAATAAGTGCAATTCCTTTTACTTTTAAGGCAAAATATTTTTTTCAGTTAATTAACAGAAACATATAATTCGACAGTTATCACGGCATAGAAATAACAATACCACACACAATCACAGATGACACACTGATTTATAGTGGTTCCCCAAGGTCTGGGTACATCCACTTTCCCCCTTTGCCTACCTAGTAGTGTGCTAGATTCGGCCTAACTTCTTTCCTTCTCCTCAGATCCGCAGATCTTACAACTCAGAACCCAAACAAGGCTCCTACAACTCAGAGTGAATCCACACTCCTACAGCTCAGGCAATCTGCCCTACCTCAACCTTCAACAAGGCCTACAACTCAGAGATGACAATCTCCTATAACTCAGGCTCTCAGACCTACCTCAGCCTTCAACAAGGCCTACCACTCAGAGAACTTAATCTCCTGCAAATCAGCCTTTATAAATCAGGCTTATAACTCAGATCTTAAAAAGATCCTACAAAAAATAGATGTAAATCTGAAATTTACCACCACCCTGGTTGAGAGAGAAAGGATGGAAGGTTTCTTGATCAGTTCTTGAAAGATTCTGACGTTAGAGATCAACCTGTCTTATCTTTCTTCAAAGCTTCTTGAATCTAAACATAATAGGGATGATCTCCTTTGAAGTTGTTCTTCAATCATCTTCTTTCTTGAAATTCAGCAATCAATCTGAATTCTTCTTGGCAGACTGGTTCAGAATCTGCACTTAAGAGACTTGTTGATGTATGTCTCTTTCTTCACTTGAATAGATGGAGCTCTCTCTCTCCAAATTCTTCTGAAGATTCTTCTGAATTCTTCTCTGAATTCGCTTGACAAACTCTGAGTAGATCACCACTTGAGAATGTCTTCTTAGATCTTCTATTGAAAATCTTCTTCTATTTTTTGTGTTATCTTTTTTTATCTCATGTGTGTAACATCTATATGTATTGCTCTTCTATTGATAGAGAATGTCTTTATATAGACTTCCTCCATGGTAACCGGCTGATCCAGTTTCTAACGAACTTCTGACAGCTCTGACAGTTGTAGTGGACCGGTTGGTTATGGCAGCTGTCAAGTCTTCCATTCACTTCTTGAAACTCTGTCTCTGTCGGCAAAGTGTCGAGACTGAACTTCATCATGTGTCGACACAAGTAGACTAAGTGTCGACACAAGCCTTGGCGTTGTCGGTAGAGCTCCATTGGTGTTGACACTGCTTCTCGACACAGCTTCTATAGAATATGTCAACACTAGTTTTGTGTGTCGACACAGTCACTTCTTCTTTTCACAAAAAATCAGCTTTGTTGAAACTCTGCTATGTGTCGACACAAGTCATGTGTGTCGACACAGTTGATGTCGACAAAGTCTTCTGTGTGTCGACACTGCCTCTGTGTGTCGACACAGTTGATATCGACTAAGATTTTCTATGTGTTGACAGAGTCTCTGTGTGTCGACACAATTTCTTCTGGTGTCGACACACCCTTTCCAAGTGTCGACACAATTGACTCCAGGTGTCGAAACAGCTTTTCTCTAGTGTCGACACAAACCTTCGTAAGTGTCGACACAGCTTCCTCTAGTGTCGACTCATGGACTTAGAAACTTTTCCTGCATTCCTGCATTTCCTTAACCTGCACATATAAACTCAAAACAACATCAAATACACCTTGTTGCATATCATTGAGTAAGGTGAGGCTTCTTCAAATCTGGTACACATTTTCCAATGTACCCAACACTATACATCCCCCCTTCCATTAAATTGCTCTGGAAACTGCTGGAATCCCCTCTAATTCATCAGCGAAGATGATTGGGAGCATAGTGGAGAGATACCAAAGGGTGTATCACCTTAATGGCCATGAATGACCACTTTCTCTCTCCTCCAAATTGGGGGAAAAACCTATTTCTCTCTCCTAATCACTATGGCCAAAATTCCACTCTCTCCCCCTTGTTCAATATCAGTCAATTAGGCTGGTTGACCACTAACTTTGGGCCTAGCCCAAAGGGTTGGGCTAGATTTAAATGATTTGATCTAATTTGACCAAGTTTGACTTCTGGTCAAATTGGGTCCTAGGGTTGAACAAACCATGGAATTTTTGTGCCATTGGGTCCCTTATGAGGTAATGACCCCAGGTGATGTAGGCCTCTACTGCGGACACAAGATGGGTTAAGAGAATGAAACGAACGCCACACTCAATCCACAATCTCTCACGCACTAGATTCAACCGCAGCGCACTCGCAAACGTTTTATCACAGTTCACCAACGTACGGTAGCCACTCCGCGGGAAGGTCAAACGAACGGCTATAGGCCGACGTTCTCCCAAGCTAAAAGGACCAATATTGGGTCCGACCGAGCGAAAGTTGTACCAAAGGAGGTCTACCCAAAATTTGATCGAAAATTGGTAGATCTTCCCCAACAAAAATACGGGGTTCGCCAAACCCTTTCGGAAATATCACGATTAAGATTGATGCAAGTCCAAAAGGAAAACCACAAAGAATCTAACGATTCAAATCCAACGCAAAAATTATTTCTGACCACTAGATTATCAAAAGGGAATCACACGTGAGTAGAGAGGATCGTTACCCAAGTCGGAATTGATGATTCTGACTACCTTTGAAGGGTCTCTCTTCCACGGTTTCGCCGGAGTCGCGCCGGTTGGAGAGATAGATCGTCCTCCTTGGCCGCTTCACACCAAGGTCCCGTTTCCTCACCGTAGAAGGAGGCCCTTCTCGGATAAAACTTCACGAGAGGAGGGGAAGCCGGGTTCTCTTCAAAGGGGGGTGCTCGGGTGGAGAGATAGGTGGTCGGGTTCTGTTCCAAGTGGGTTGCTCGAGTGGAGGAGATAGGTGGCCGGTCGGTTTTGGGATGGTGGTGGTCGGGAGATGATGGTGAGAGGAGGTGGAGGCTTGGAAGAGGGATTGAAGGAGAGGGTTGGCCGAAAGTTTTAGAGAGAGAGAGAGTGGAGGGGGCGGCCAAGAGAGGTAGAGAGAGAGAGGAGGAGGATTATCAAGAATAGGATATTTAGGGTTTCTTCTCATTCAACTTGAGTTAAACAAAGCATATATGCCTATATATTGGCTTAACAATAAGTCTTGGCTATATGTAGCCTAAAATAAAAATAAACATAACACACTAAATGGCTACATGCAGCCCTCAATAAAATATTCTAAATAAAATAGCATACTAAAAATAAGATAAATTCAGCTAGATATTTGTCTTGCGCCACAGGCGGAAATTGTAGCGCCGCTCCATACGAACACCACGACTACGCGAGTCCTTTGTTGGAGACGAAGGAGGGTCTTCCGTTAGCGTGCCGTCATCAACAATTTTAGGGCCGTCGCCAACTTGGGTGCCGTCGTCGCCACCAACAGGAGTGTGGTCAACTTGAAGTTATGGTGGTCAATAGGGGTGTTTAATGAAAAATCATCATTTTGACCTAGTAGAGGTATTTTGGTCATTTTGCCATGTGGTGACCCTAGGATGTGGCGTTTTGGTTTAATTAGTCTCTTATGTTGTGTTAGACCTAAAAGTGAAGTTACTTCCACATGTGATGCTCAGTTGGGCCATTTGATGGGGGAATTGACCATTTTGCCCTAATAAGGGTTAGGGTTCACCTTGGGTCAACTTGGCCTGTTTGGCAGGCCCCAATGGGTCCTAAATGACCCCCTGGGCTCCTAGATGGCCTAAGGATGTTGTGGTGGGGTCACTGAGTCGGGTTAAGGCACTTAATTCAAAACCTAGGTTAGATATTTGGAAATTACTATTTGCAGAACAAGTTGTTTTCAACCCATAGTTTTGTCTAAGTCCAAGGGGTTCCTAAGGTACCAAGGCCTTGAGCTGAGAAATCATGTTCGTCGACCTGAGAATGTTTGTTCGTCGACCTAAGAACCATGTTCGTCGACCTGAGATCAGCTAACTGCTTTCTGTGAAAAGCTTCCCAATTCTGTGGTCCAAGTTCGTCGAGCTGATAATCTATCTTCATCGACATGAGTTCAGAGAAAGTATTCTGGACATAATGTGTTGAAGTTGAACTGCCAGAGTTTGTCGACCTGAGCTCTAATATCGTGGAGCTCAACTCAGAGAATTTACTCAGAGTTCGTCGAGGGGAGCACAACTTTCATCGAGCTGAGTTCGACGAACGTTGAACTCATTATTCTAAACTTGATTTTCTTCTAAGTCTTTGAGTCTTCTGCAGTCTTTTGTTGGCTGGTCCATGTATAGTTGATTCTAAGTACCTAGCCTAAACTCTAGACACAGACATGACCCTAACTATACATGGTGGGTCAATAATCCTAGTGTAACACCCCCTATCCGTCGCATAGCATATAGCAGTAGGTCCGGCCGGGGCCCGACGCCATATACTACAGACAGACCAGGTGGTAACTTATCGAAACCATCCAACCAATCTCAACGTCCTACACAAAGCATTCTAGCGGAAGCAGTTTATAAAAGTTGTAACAAAGAACCCAGCATCAAAGCTTGAATGTCTACTAATACCAGAATAGGAATGTTATACAAAATACCCAAAATAAGACTTAAGGCCTTACAAAATGTTTCACTTCAGATTACATGTTTTACAAACCACGGCACGCAGGCTGGTCACACATGAATAAAGCAGTAAACAATTCCAATTAGGCCTTCAAGGGCCGGCTTCGCATTTGGGCTTTAGCCCGCTATTGACCGCTTGGTGCAGCTGCACCTGCAAGCAACAAACCACCGCACGGTGGCAAAACAAGGCAACGGTCAGCAATGCTGACCAAATTATAATGATCCCGCCCCCAACTCGGGGCGGCGATGCTCCTTCCCTGCATTTCATTAGCATAAGCGAGCAATATATATATATAACCATTGCATCACAGACGTTGGCTCGCACGGCCACACGCCCCGTGCTCTTAGGGCACATTCTCGGTGAACCGGTCAATGTCACGTCAATTTAAGCCATCAACATTCCAGACTCACCACCGCCAACAGACGGCTAAACCTATGAGCAATTTGTCTTCTTGGCCTGGGTCACGACAATTTAAGCCATCAACCGCCAAAGACTCTAATCTATGCCAACGGTAAGTGCCACGTGCCTTTAGGTCTCTTTAAACGAATGACATAGAGCGGGTACGGTTCCATCTAACCCGTGCTCATACCGCAATGACAACTTAAGCCATCTGCGCGGGTCAAACTTCCACCGAGTCCCGTTTCCATCACAATTCACATAACCCAGTTATGTTCAAGGTGGCTCTCAGGCCACCAAGTTGGCAAGATCTCGTATCCGCCCAGTTTTCCGGGTGCACCTTTGGGTTAATCCCCAAGGCTCCCTGCTGCAATCTACCGCATAGAAAACCCGAAAAACAACCAATAGCACGGAGTCTTCTCCGGCATTATGCAATTTAACATCACCGATCCAGACCAACTAGTCCGGGTAGGCTTCACACATCATGCCTATGTCCGTTCTCGCTTATGGATTCTAAACAACGAGGACTTCACATATCTACCCGAAGGAACGCCTCCAACTCTCCGCAAACTCGCGAGAGCGGGCTTCCTATGCAAAGAAAGATTGCTACTCATGCTCAAGATGAGGATCGTTACCCTAGCGTTCCTCTTTGGTGCCATTGAAAAGTAATCGGATGAATAGCACCGCACTAGCTTTGCCTCCGTGGATCCGGAGTTGGCTCGCGATTTGGAGCTCCGAAGCTCCTCCAATGGCGGGATCTAGCTCCTCCTTCCTTCCTTGGCTCTCCTCTCTCTCTAAGGTTTTTAGAAAGATAAGACTTAAGAAAAATGAGGGTTTCTAAGTCCAATCCCGGGTATATCCTTCAGGAACAACCCCCAGCTGTTGGATCTCAAAATAAGGAAACGAACGGGTTCGATTCGGGACTGAAATGCCCAATCTTGACCGAACACGGCCTGGCACACGCCCGTGTCCAGGGCCGTGTGCCTCATTCGCCGTCAAAATTGAATCACCTGGAACCTCACACGGGTATCGAACACGCCCATGTTCGAGCTGACACGCCCGTGTTCCAACTGACACGGCAGTGTGGCCGGCCGTGTACCCCCATCATTTTTCCCCGAAAACAACCCGAGCACTGTACGGGTTCTAGGAAACGCCCGTGTCCTTGCCCGTGTCACCTTGACACGCCTGGGCTCCAAACCGTGTACACGATCTCGACACTCAACACTTCGTCGAGCGAAGATCGTCGACCTGATGACACGGCCTTGGACACGCCCGTGTCCTAGGCTGTGCGCCTTGTCTCGACACCATGTCGATTCCAAAGTGTCGAATTCCCGGGATGAGTGTTGACATGGGTTGACACGCCCTGCGACACGCCCGTGTCGCAGGCCGTGTGCCATGTCTCGACACCTCGTCGAAGTAGAGTGTCGACTTCGCGGCTAAGTGTCGACACGGGTCGACACGCCCTGCGACACGCCCGTGTCGCAGGCCGTGTGCCCAGTCTTGACACAATGTCGAGACCAAAGTGTCGACTTCTCGCCTTAGTGTCGACACAGGCTTGACACGCCCTGGGACACGCCCGTGTCCCAGGCCGTGTGCCTGCAGTAAGAACCCAAACTGGCCCAAAACGTCCCCCTTTTCTCCTTTGAGTTTCGGGGCGTTACAACTCTACCCCTCTTAAAAGAATTTCGTCCACGAAATTACATAAAGGAAAGACATGTACAAAACCAAAATTTGTACCTGAGCGGAACAACTCCGGATACTCGTCAAGCATAGTTTGCTCTCGTTCCCAAGAGAGCTCCTCACGACCGTAATTGTCCCACCGGACCTTGACAATCCTGATCTCTTTATTGCGTAGCCGCTTGACCTCCGAGTACTCAATCCGCACGGGCTTAATCTTTGTCGTTAGCCCACAATCCACCGGCACTTGATCAACCGCGATCACTTGCGTAGGCTCTTGCACCGCCTTCCGAAGTACCGAAATGTGGAATACATCATGTAAACCACCAAGCTCCACTGAAAGCTTCAACCGATAGGCCGCTTCACCAACTCGCTCCAAAACCTCGAACGGTCCAAGGTACCTCGGGCTTAGCTTTTTCAATCGCCGCACCCGCGAGACACCTTTGAACGGCATGATCTTTAAGTATACATAATCGCCCACAGCGAACTCCACGTTCCTGTGCTTGGCATTATAGTACTTTGCTTGCCGGTCCTGAGCAATAAGCAACCTCTCCCGAATGGTTCTCACCAAAGAAGTAGCATCCTCCACTTCCGATCGCTTATACAGCTTTGACTCACTCGTTTCTAACCAAGACAACGACATGCGACATTTTTTACCATATAGGGCCTCGAAGGGCTCCATTTGAATACTCGCTTGGTAGCTGTTGTTGTATGCGAACTCCACCAAATAAAGGTGGTCTTCCCATTGCTTTCCAAAATCCAAGACACACATGCGAAGCATGTCTTCGATGGTTCTATTGACCCTCTCGGTCTGCCCATCCGTTTGCGGATGGAAGGCTGTGCTGAATTTCAGCTTTGTTCCCAACATTTGCTGCACAAGCCTCCAATTATTGGACGTGAACCGCCCATCTCGGTCACTCACGATGCTGCGGGGCACACCATGAAGCCGTACTATGTTATCCACATAAAGCTTTGCCAACATCTCCACTGGATCATCCTTCCTATGCGGAATAAAATGTGACACCTTCATTAACCGATCAACAACCACCCAAATGGCGTCGTTCCCCTTTTGCGACCTTGGCAAATTGTGCACAAAGTCCATAGAGATGTCGTCAAATTTCCACTCCGGAATAGGCAAGGACTTAAGAAATCCTCCCGGCTTTTGGCACTCCGCCTTTACCGAGGCGCAAGTTTGGCACTTTGCTACGTATAGCGCCACATCCTTCTTCAAACCCGGCCACCAAAACAGTTTCTTCACATCACGGTACATCTTCGTGCTCCCCGGGTGAATCGTGTACTTGGTATGGTGTGCCTCGTACAACAACTCCACCCGTAAATTACCCACACTTGGGACGCACAGACGACCGTCTTTCCAAAGTAATCCGTCCTCCACGACGAATTGGGAATTTGACCCATCCAGAGCCTCTACCATGAACTGCTTCATATGAGCATCCATATCCAAAGCCTGCCGAATACTATCAGCCAGGTCATATTGGACTTCAGTCCAATTTAGAACTACTTCAGCACTTGATTATCTATCCACACAAACAATCTCCAACGCCTCCAACTCTCGCACCAACCGCTCATCATGCACCGATAGCCAATTGGCTTGAGCTGGGGCTCGACGACTCAACGCGTCCGCAACTGCATTCCCTTTTCCAGGCACATAGTGGATTTGAATGTATAGTCCCCCCAGGAACTCCATCCATCTATGCTGTCGCATATTAAGATCCTTCTGATCAATAAGATACTTCAGGCTCTTGTGATCGGTGTAGATATCAATCTTCACACCGTACAAATAGTGTCTCCACAGCTTCAAGGCAAAAATCACGGCCGCTAACTCCAAGTCATGGACCGGATAATTCCTCTTATGCACTTTTAGCTGTCTCGAGCCATAAGCTATTACACTTCCGTGTTGCAGTAGCACGCAACCCAAACCGCTGCCCGAAGCATCACTATAAATCTCGTAGCCTTCGGTCCCGCATGGTGAACTCAGCACAGGCGCCGTGGTCAACCGACACTTCAACTCCTCAAAAGCTCGTGCGCACTCCGGCGTCCAAACGAACTTATGCTCCTTCCTCGTCAAAGTAGTGAGAGGCAAAGCTATCCGCGAGAAGTTCTCCACGAAGCGCCTATAATAGCCGACAAGCCCCAGAGAACTCCGGACTTCCGCTACCGTAGCAAGCTCAGGCTACTCCCGTATCGCAAAGATCTTCGCCGGATCCATAGCAATACCCTCTCCACTCACTATATGCCCGAGGAACGCTACTGAGGATAGCCAAAACTCGCACTTCGAGAACTTGGCATACAACTGATTTCTCCTTAGCGTCTCCAACACCAAATGAAGATGCTTGAAGTGATCTTCCTCACTTTGCGAGTACACCAAAATATCGTCGATGAAGACGATCACGAAATGGTCCAAGTACTCCCTGAAAGTCCTGTTCATCAAATCCATGAACACTGACGGCGCATTTGTTAGCCCAAACGGCATGACCGTAAACTCATAATGCCCGTATCTCGTACTAAACGCTGTCTTTGGGATATCACTCTCCCTTATTCGTAGCTGATAGTACCCTGCCTTGAGATCCAACTTCGAGTACACCGTCGACCCAACTAACTGATCAAATAGATCATCAATCCGGGGGATCGTGTACTTGTTCTTCTCAGTCAACTTGTTGAGCTCCCGATAATCAATACACAGGCTCAAGCTTTCATCCTTCTTCTAAACAAAGAGGACCGGTGCGCTCCAAGGCGAAGAACTCGGGCGCACATACCCCTGCTCCAACAACTCTTGCAGTTGAACATTCAGCTCCGCCATTTCCTTAGGCGCTAGCCGATACGGAGATCGTGACACAGGCTTTGCACCTGGCACTAGCTCGATCGTAAAATCTATCTCCCGCTGAGGTGGGGCTCCAGGAAGATCTGAGGGGAACACATCAAGGTATTCCGATACCACTGAAACGCAATCCATCACGGGCTTCGGCTTTGCAACCTCCACTACTGTAAAGAATAGTTCTGCTCCAGCACGAACCGCCTTCACCACTTGAAGAGCAGACATCAACGTCTTGCTCGACCCCTTTAAGCCCGTAAAAGTCGTCTCACGACTTGCTCCCAGCTTGACTTCCTTGTTACCACAATCTATATGGGACTGCTGCTCCGAGAGCCAGTCCATGCCAAATATGACGTCGAACTCCACCAACGGAAGTAAAGACGCCCGCAGGTCAAACTCCTGCTCTCCAATACGAATCTTAACATCGCAGATCCTATCCGCTCGCATCAAACACCCATTGGGCAACAACACATCCAACTTATCCTTCGCCATCGAAGAAGGGACTCCGATGCGTGATATAAATCCTTCGGACAAGAAGGAGTGTGAAGCTCCCGTATCGAAGAGTACTCGTGCCGGATTTTCACAAATCAATACAAATCCTAAACAAGCAGTTGTAAGGTAACATGAGCATAACAAGTATTCAAAGAAATTGACTTGCTATAAATTAAACCATACCTGTCACCACATCAGCTTGTTTGATGGCCTCCTGTTGGCCAAGATTATACACCCTTGGTTGGGCCGGAGCATAGTGGGAAGCGGTCGACTCCGCCGCCTTTCCCTTCTCTTCATATGTAGCTCCCGGCCTTCTCTCGGACTTAGGACGTCCGCTCCAACAGTCACAGGCAAAATGCCCTGTCTTCCCACAAGTAAAACACGCGCCCGGGGTCCGACCCGTAGTCGCCCCAGAAGCACCAGCAGAGAGGGCTAGACCCGAAGTCTTAGCTTTCTTGTTCCACTTTCAGAACACAGATTTTGAGGTGTTCGGCCCTCTGGAATCCAACCTTTTCTCGCCCAAGCTTTTCTTTGCCTGCACATTCTTCATGTCCTTCTCCAAGGACCGGGCGGTATTGACCAAGGTTAAGAAACCCTGCGTCATCGGCCCCAAGAGTAGTAATCTCAACTCATCTCTCAAGCCTTCATAGAAGCGATTAGTCTTGCGCTCCTCATCCATGATGGTGGAGATAGCATATTGACTCAAATGAGTGAACTCATGGAGATATTCATCCACGCTCCTCTCACCCTGAACCAACTTCAGAAACTCATTCTCCAACGCTATCTTCTGCGTCGAAGGGAGGTATCTAGCCAAGAATAATCTCGATAACTCCTCCATCGAGACATCACCAAGTTGCCTACCTCTCAGTAAGTGCAGCTCCAATCCTTCCCACCACATCCTCGCTTCACCGTCCAGAAGGAACATAGCGATGGTGGTCATTTACCACTCCTCCGTCTCTGTTGCTGTCATGACTCTCTTCACTCTGGAGAGCCAGTCTTCAGCCAGAGATGGGGTTCCCAACCCCGAGAATAACGGAGGGTTAAAGCTCATTACATGCTTAAGCTGCCTCTCAGTTTCCCTCCTTGGCACTTCCGATTCCATAGCCACTTGCTCCACTCTCCTCGGCTCAGCCTCTTGTAGAGGTTCTTGCTCCATCGCAGGAGCGGGCTGCTGCGTTTACCTTGCAGGCTGCGCATTTATCACGGCCAACACCGCTTCAGCCACCAATCGAATATTCTCAGCCGACAGAGATGTTGCAGGAGCAACATCCGGTGCACTACTAGCCTCAGAAACTCGGCGTTCTGACGGCCCAACACCACTTTTGGTCACCTATAGTGGTACAAAACACCGTTAAGCGACCAAATAAATTGCAAACAACAATTATAGGAACACGCAGGTTCCTCAAACACGAGTATTTTCATTCCTAAGTGGACATTCATGGGTTCTTTTACTATTATAACGATGACGCACACAATGTGCTCACCACCCCTTAAAAAGAATTCGCCCACGAATTCAGTTTAAGCCCGACCAAAACCAGTAGTCTGATACCAAATTGTAACACCCCCTATCCATCGCATAGCATATAGTAGTAGGTCCGGCCGGGGCCCGATGCCATATACTACAGACAGACCGGGTGGTTACTTATGGAAACCATCCAACCAATCTCAACGTCCTACACAGAGCATTCTAGCGGAAGCAGTTTATAAAAGTTGTAACAAAGAACCCAGCATCAAAGCTTGAATGTCCACTAATACCAGAATAGCAATGTTATACAAAATACCCAAAATAAGCCTTAAGGCCTTACAAAATGTTTCACTTCAGATTACATGTTTTACAAACCACGGCACGCAGGCCGGTCACACATGAATAAAGCAGTAAACACTTCCAATTAGGCCTTCGAGGGCCGGCTTCGCATTCGGGCTTTAGCCCGCTATTGACCGCTTCGTCCAGTTGCACCTGCAAGCAACAAACCACCGCACGGTGGCAAAACAAGGCAACGGTCAGCAATGCTGACCAAATTATAGCGATCCCGCCCCCAACTCGGGGCGGCGATGCTCCTTCCCTGCATTTCATTAGCATAAGCGAGCAATATATATATAACCATTGCATCACAGACGCTGGCTCGCACGGCCATACGCCCCGTGCTCTCAGGGCACGGCACATTCTCGGTGAACCGGTCAATGTCTCGTCAAGTTAAGCCATCAACATTCCGGACTCACCACCGCCAACAGACGGCTAAACCTATGAGCAATTTGTCTTCTTGGCCTGGGTCACGACAATTTAAGCCATCAACCGCCAAAGACTCTAATCTATGCCAACGGTAAGTGCCGCGTGCCTTTAGGTCTCTTTAACCGAACGACATAGAGCGGGTACGGTTCCATCTAACCCGTGCTCATACCGCAATGACAACTTAAGCCATCTGCGCGGGTTAAACTTCCACCGAGTCCCATTTCTATCACAATTCACATAACCCAGTTATGTTCAAGGTGGCTCTCAGGCCACCAAGTTGGCAAGATCTCTTATCCGCCCAGTTTTCCGGGTGCACCTTTGGGTTAATCCCCAAGGCTCCCTGCTGCAATCTACCGCGTAGAAAACCCGAAAAACAACTAATAGCACAGAGTCTTCTCCGGCATTATGCAATGCAACATCACCGATCCAGACCAACATGTCCGGGTAGGCTTCACACATCATGCCTATGTCCATTCTCGTTACGGACTCTAAACAACGGGGACTTCACATATCTACCCGAAGGAACGCCTCCAACTCTCCGCAAACTCGCGAGAGCGGGCTTCCTATGCAAAGAAAGAGAGCTACTCATGCTCAATATGAGGATCGTTACCCTAGCGTTCCTCTTTGGCGCCATTGAAAAGTAATGGGATAAAAAGCACCGCACTAGCTTTGCCTCCGTGGATCCGGAGTCGGCTCGCGATTTGGAGCTCTGAAGCTCCTCCAATGGAGGGATCTAGCTCCTCCTTCCTTCCTTGGCTCTCCTCTCTCTCTAAGGTTTTTAGAAAGATAACACTTAAGAAAAATGAGGGTTTCTAAGTCCAATCCCGGGTATATCCCTTCAGGAACAACCCCCAGCCGTTGGATCTCAAAATAAGGAAACGAACGGCTTCGATTCGGGACTGAAATGCCCAATCTGGACCGAACACGGCCTGGCACACGCCCGTGTCCAGGGCCGTGTGCCACATTCGCCGTCAAAATTGAATCACCTGGAACCTCACACGGGTATCGAACACGCCCATGTTCGAGCTGACACGCCCGTGTTCCAACTGACACGGCTGTGTGGCCGGCCGTGTAACCCCATCATTTTTCCCCGAAAATAACCCGAGCACTGCACGGGTTCTAGGACACGCCCGTGTCCTTGCCCGTGTCACCTTGACATGCCTGGGCTCCAAGCCGTGTACACGGTCTCGACACTCGACACTTTGTCGAGTGAAGATCGTCGACCTAATGACACAGCCTTGGACACGCCCGTGTCTTAGGCCGTGTGCCTTATCTCGACACCATGTCGAGACCAAAGTGTCGACTTCCCGGGACGAGTGTCGACATGGGTTGACACGCCCATGTCGCAGGCCATGTGCCATGTCTCGACACCTCGTCGAAGCAGAGTGTCGACTTCACGGCTAAGTGTCGACACGGGTCGACACGCACTGCGACACGCCCGTATCGCAGGCCGTGTGCCCAGTCTTGACACAATGTCGAGACCAAAGTGTCGACTTCCCGCCTTAGTGTCGACACAGGCTTGACACGCCCTGGGACACGCCCGTGTCGCAGGCCGTGTGCCTGTTACACCTAGTTAGTGAACTTAGCCCAAATAAAACTAGGGATCCAACAAGGACAGCCAGGCCAAGTTGACAGGGCCTGAAGGGACGGTGCCTTTGATACCGTTAGTGACCGATCTGAGTTAAGGGACTCATGATGTAGCCCTTTTGGGCAAGTTTTACCCATACTCTGATATTTTAGAAGCTTTTTGTAGGTTCTTTTCTTGATGTACTTTTGGACAAATTTACTTATGTGTTTATTGACTTCTCTTTCATATTCTTGGTTGTGTTGGCATTGGAAGATATTGTTTAATGGTCGGCAGTATATGAGGCTTGTGGTGCAGACCAACACGTGCATTGGTGCTACCGCAAGGCGGCTATTCTGTGCATAAGACTCCCCTCGGCCGTGTCTTGCGTTCCAGGAGGGGCGGGGCGGGGGGGGGGGGGGGGGTCTTACACCATACCCCTATATGATACTTGGACAGTGGTTGTTCCAGGCACATGATTGGAACAAAGAGCAATTTGAGGGTGTTCATTCCAATGAAGAATGGACCAAAGGTGATCTTTGGTCGATTATAAAAAGGGATTACTAGAGGTTGTTAAGATCTCAAATAGCTTAGTTACTTTCACAAAGTAGCCTATGTGGAAGGGTTGCAACACAACCTTATAAGCATAAGCCAACTTTATGATTTTGGCTATGACATTTCATTCCACAAGGATGAGTGCCACATAAAGAAGTCAAGTGACTAAGAGGTCATCTTGACGTGCACTAAGAGTGGGAATTAATTCTATTTAAATTTTCTTTGTGTAAATTTTTACTCTCCCATATGCCTAGTTGCAAATGAGAAATCCTCATACTGTGTCAAATGGTATAAGAGTCTAGCTCATTTGAACTATAAGACTATGGGCAAGCTCTTCAGTAAAGAGCTAGTTAGGAATGGTCCTAACATAAAATGCACTAAGGAGAGCATTTTCTCCGCATGCCAAAAATGAAAGCAGAACAAAGCGTCTTTCAAAAGCATTGAAACCAAAGACTCTGTGAGGTGTTTATACCTCCTGCATATGGACCTGTTTGGTCATATACGAGTTCATAGTATAGGTAAGAAAGTCTACACCTTTGTAGTTGTTGTTGAATATTCCAGATTTACTGGGGTTTTCTTTTTAAGGAGAACGTCTGAAACTCCCGATGTCTTCAAGACATTTGTCAAACAAATACAGATTGAATTGAATAGTTCTATGCTCAGAATTAGAAGTGAACATGGATCTGAGTTTCAATCTCAATGCATGATAAAGTTTCCTGAAGAACTTGAGATTCGACAAGATTTTTCCTCTCCAAGAACACTCCAGCAAAATTGGATTACTGAGAGGAAGAACATGACTCTCATAGAAGCTGGAAGGTGATGGCGATGATGTCCCGCCATATGCTCGTGACCGGTTCTTTGGCGGCACCGACTCGACGCGTTATTGTGATTGCCGCCGCAACCTTACATTTGAAGACTATGATGGACGTTGCCCCAAAAATCCACCGCCATCGCCGTGTCAAGTCTTTGCCACAGTTGATGCGCTCATTTTATAGATTTTATCTACCATAATTTAAATATATGTTTGTATATTTTTATTCCAATCAAAGAATAAAAATATATATATTATAATTATTTAAGTGTTGTATAATTTCAGTTTTGGGCTGCTTCTAACATTTAGAGTGTGGGTTTTTATTTCCTTGATGTGTGGAGAAGATTGAGTGGTATTTAATATATAATAGAATTAGGTTTAGAGATTTGATGAGGCAGAAATTAAGAAAGAGGAATCGTGAAGGCTGCTTCCCCCACCTTTGGCGTAAAGCCCCCAACCCGACGCCCCCTCTTGGAGATTGCCCTTTTGCTGCTGCCGCTCCTCTAGGTTGTGTTCTTGCTGTCCGGTGACCTCCTCCCTCCTTCGGTGTGACTCCAAAGAAGGTGGCTGACATCCTCCATCCGGTGCGACTCCGACGGATCCGGTGGAAGTGTGACTCTTCCACTAGTTATCTTTTTGTGTTCTTCTCTTTGGTTGTGGGTAATTTCTCGCCCTATCTCTTGTGTGATTATTCTTTATGTTGTGAAGATTTGGTTGATTTGTACACTCAATTTTTAATCTAGAAATTTGATTGATTTTGTATTGCAAAAAAATCTGAATTTAAAATATCATATCGTCCGGATTTCTTTTTGTATCTTTGGTTCGGGTAGATCTCCTTAATGCTTGTGAACTCGGGTTGAATCAACCTTTGATTTCTCTCGTGATTTCAAGAGCTTTGGTATACCATCGTGTTATTTTGTTTGAGGGCTGATTTGGACTTGTTTTGAATCGTTCCATTTAGTCCGGATTATCTCCATTTGGGTTTGTGAATGAATGCAAGTAATATGAAAGTGTTAAGCTATATTGTCTGGATCGGGTAGGTCCTTTTCGCTTGAGCGGATATTGGCAAATAGCCCTTGTCCAATCTTAAAAGGCTTCGCGACCCTTTGCTTGTGTGGTGATTACTTTTGTGCAATTAGAATGGTTGTATTTGATGCGTTAGCGTGATCTAAGCGCAAGAGTGCGGATCTCTAGCGATCGTACGTCTTCGGGCGATCGTATGTTTTCAGTGTTAATTTGTTGTTGAAACTCACCCATTGCATGACACGTGTTTGATGAAATGTCGCACTCACACGAATATTTTGTAATTGTGCGCAAGCGGTAACTCGTGCTACATCAATTTGGTATCAGACTACAGCGCAAAGATTTCTTAATTTTTATCGGTCCTCCCGCATCACTTTCCTAACTTTATGCACACACGTTGCAATTTCTTCATCTTCGGGAAAGTCATTCGCCAATTTCTTCACTTGACAACGATCTACTCGTTTCGAGCTACCCTCATTTGCCCTTAGGGACGTTCGTGGGTCTTTTTTTAAAAAACTTTTGTGTTTCTTAAAATATAAAGTTTTTTTGTTTTACGTGTTCACTTAGTTTGAGTTTTTTGTTTGTCTCCCGCAAAATTTACTTATGTCGCACATTTGGAGTTCCGCTCACTCACCTTCATTCAATGAGCTTAACGTTATGTTAGCGCAATATTTGACCCCACCACCTCGCACCTCTAGGCCTGTTCGAGTTCCTGCTCCGACCTATGATGGGATAGGTGGACTGCGAGTGTTTTTATGCTGGGTGAAGGATATGGAACATTATTTTGAGCGATATCATATTGTGAACCCCCACAGGATTCCCGTTGCGAGACTACAATTATTTGGTCGAGCCCAGACCTTCTGGCTCAATGAGGAGAGACGTTTTGGGACGTCCCTCGACGACTTACTTGTAGGTTGGTAGATTATCAAGAATCTATTAACAGATGAGTATTACCCTCCCTACTGTCATTCCCAGATTTCTGCTTATCCGAGTGATTCGCCGTCGAAACCTTTGCCTACATAGATCCAGTACATCCCCTCGTACTCCCATACTTGGATGTCTCATGATTTTATTTCTCTGCGACAGGGCACTAGGCCAATTTCTGATCATACGAGTGACTATAAGCTTAATGCTAGATCGTTGCTCCACCATGATCTAACTATTTCATGCACACGTACACCTACATTTAGGGAGAAGGAGAAGGTTAGGTCCTCTGTCCCACCACCTGTCGCTGTCACTACTAAGAATGCTATAATTCTGCAGGTTAATCATAGGCAGACAGATACGATTTGCAAGGAGAACCCTACATGTTACACTTGTGGAGTGATTGGACACTATGCCGTGGAGTGCCCCGCAAAGCCTAGGTCTTTGGCTCTTTTAGCTTCGACGTCTGAGCCAACTGAGATTGTGTATGATACCCCGGAGGATTCTGACGTAGATGTGGTATCTCTTGATTCTGAGGATGACCAGCTAGATGTGAGTATTCCTGTCAGTGAGGATTTCCACACGATTAGTACTCGCGATGTTAGTGGATTGTCTGGCCATAACCCTTATGTGTGCCCTGTTCAAACTACGGTCATGGTCCTGTTAGAGCCTACCTCCGAGCCTCCCGAGCTTGTTTCTGAAAACGTCTATGGATTCTGATTTCAATTATGTACCTAGTGCGTTGGACGAATTACCTAGCAAGGGAGTTGTACTTTTGGATGATTTTAGTGGTGTAAACTCGGATGAGCCTTCTTTGATGTTGTCACTGTTGCTTGAAATTCAATATGATTTTGAATTCCTCCCGGGTTCGATTTCTCCGACCCTCCCTCCTGCTCCTTTGGCTCGATTAGCGGACTCCTTAGTATACAAATTTGTTTTGCTTGGTCCGATTCACTTAGTTTGTTCGTCGTTATTAGCACCTACGTTGGACATCATTCGTGGGATAGGTATTAGTGAGTTGCTAGCTTACATCTTTGGTCTTTTCACCAGACCTTGTCGATCTATCTACACCCTGCCTATGATTGACCGCTTCTCTGAGTGTCCGTCTATAGATATGACTTTGTTTGCGACTATGTATGATTCCTTGGCAACTATGCCCCTTGACTTAGAATCTTCACGACATGCTGACTTGTCCAGTCCAGTTGCACATATTTTTATTCTACCTGTTTATGACTTTTGCCTACACATGTCTATGACTTTAGCTAGTCATTCTGTGTTATGCCGCATGCACTTTCATTCTCTACCGAGTGCGTCTTACACTAAAGTAGGCATGTTGAATCCCTAGTTGATTTGGGCTAGGTTCACTGACTTAGGATGTGACCCATCATGTATATCCAGGGTCAAGTTTGTGCCCTAGAGTCTAGGCCAAGTCCTTAGAGCTAATTTCAGATGGACCAGCTATCAACAAGACTATTAGAGACTCAAGATTTAGAAGTTTTTAAGACCAAGTCAAATGAGTTCGACGTTCGTCGAACGCAGCTCGACGAAAGGTGTTCTGCGCTCGACGATCGTGAGACAATTCTTAGTGCTGAGCTCGATGATCCTTGTTCTCTGATCGACGAATGTTTAGGTTCTTCATCAAGCCAAATTCAGGACAACTTCAGAATTTTTCTAAGTCCAGCTTCAAGCTTTGGTCGACGAATTAGATTCTGAGCTCGACAAACATGGACCTCAAGTTCTCAACTTCTCAGGTCGACAAAGTCAGCTTCTCAGGTCGACGAATGAAGTACTCTACTCGACGAATTCTGAACTCAGAGTATTTATGTCGACACCTAGGGCATGTGTCGACACCAGTCAATCTATATCGACACCAGAAGATTTGAGTCGACACCACGATCAATCATGTCGAGACTAGAAGATTTGAGTCGACACCAAGATCAATCAGTCGACACCAGCTTATGTCGACACTGAATGTCAGCAGATGCAGAATATTTGGCTATGTCCACAATCTTTCTTCGCTCGACGAATTTGGATCTCTGTTCGACGAATACTGTCTGAGAGTGATAATTATCTGCTCGACAAATGATGAATCTCAGCTCGACGAATGAAGATTGTCTGGTTGACGAACTTCAGCTCAGCTCGACGAACTCAAGTTCAGCTCGACGAACTCAAACTCAGCTCGATGAATTGCGTTCTTCGTTCGACGAATCCAGACTAGGTCTTCTTCAGGTTTCCCGTCCCGTTTCTTGGCGATGATTCCGGAGTTATTAATGCCAGATCTTCTCGGAGTATTACCGTTAGAACGTGCATTGACTATGGACGATTACATGCCGTTTTTCCTTAGGACAGTTGGGGAAATCATTGATTGTCGCTTTCTTCCAAGGCCGACTGTCATTACTGCTCATTCATTCAAATTTTCAATACTCTTCAGTTTGAGACACATACAGAAAGAAAGAGAATCAATTAGCAGTAGTACTAGAAGCAATACAGACAATCAGACAGACACACTCAGATTGCACAGAAGAACAATCATACTCAAATCAAAAGTTCTACTGCAATCAGCCTGACAAGAGAACATCTTCAAGAAGGAGGAGATGAACAATCAAATACTATCAAGTGTCTTCTTACTTCAACTCTACAGTACTACTTCAAAGGACAACAAATAACAATCTGTCAAAGGAGTTCCTGAAACAATTTTTTGTCCAGGCATTTTAGGTCTTTGAAGACCTATCACCCTGAAGCAGTGCTCCAGCATTCCTGATTAAGTCAAGATATCAGGGGGAGCAAGATCTGCTACAATCAATCCACAAGTATTCTCAGCTGTTTTGAGAAAGAGAAGACACAATCTCCTTATTTCCAATTCCTGTACAGGGTTTTAATTCCCTTCAAAATTATTCTGGTTGCAAGTCTCCTTTCAAAAGACTTGAGGTTTTGGTTTTTGAGCACCTTAACAAAAGCTCATTGGTTTCAGGCACCTGATCAAAAACCTGAGTGGATTCCTACCAGGGTGGTAGAAGAGTGGATATACCCAGGTTGGGGAACCACTATAAAAATTCTTGTGTCGTCTGGTTGTCCTTCTTTGTGTTTTGGCTGTGCTCTGTCATTTCTTAGTTTGCTGTGCTTAGTTTTATTTACTTACTGACTTGTTCACTTAGGAATACAACAAAAGTTGAAAAAGTTTTTAGTGAGCACTATACTCTATTCACCCCCCGCCCCTCTAGCGTATTTCAGATCTAACCTGCACTTTCAATTGGTATCAGAGGGAGGTTGGTTAAAATACCACACCTTAGTGGTAGTACAGGCTAACACTTGAACCACAAAGATCCCTCTTGTTAGATCTGTCTGTTTGTTTTTATTATTAGATTTTATTTCTTCACAAGACATGGCCCAAAATAAAGACTATGCAAGCATCAAACCTCCAGTGTGCAACCTCAATAAGTTTGTCATCTGTAAGGCAAGAATCAAGTTATACATGAATACTATTGATGAGGATATCTTCTCTATTATTTTTACAGGTGTACCTCCAGCACCTACAACTTCTACCAGCACTTCTACCAACATGACTGCAGTACCTCCTCTAGAAAACAATGATGCATATAAGAAAGCCAAGATGGCAGATGCTAAGCAATGAATATCTTAGCCCAGACTATGTCAGATGACATATTCCAGAAGGTGGCTGAGTGCACCTCAGCCAAAGCCATTTGGGATTCCCTTAACCAAATGGTAGCTGGCTCTGCAGATGAAAGAAAGGACAGAAGATCCAGTCTCATTTCCCTATATGAAAACTTCAAAAAGGATGAGAATGAATCAGTGGCAGAAATGTACAACAAGCTGAGCACAATCATCAATGAGCTCAAAACATTGGACAAGGAGATCACCTTGACAGAGGTGAATGATAAGATATTGATGTGCATCCCAAGCTCTTGGGATTCCAGAATCTGGCCAATCAAAGAAGCCAGAAGCCTCAATAAGATATCAACTGAATCTCTACTAGGCAAATTAAAATCATATGAGCAGCTGGTCAAATCAAGAGAAGCAGCAGAACAGAAGGCTACAACTCCAGTTAGAAAGGAGCACAACATAGCCTTCAAAGCATCTGAAGAAAGTGAGACATCAACTTCCAATGAAGAGCTCATGTGCCTCTTTGCCAAAAGATTCTACAAGATGGCAAGGAAGAATTTCAGAAGGAAATCATCCAGACAGGATGATAAGCCCAAGTATGACAAGACACCAACCAAGGAGGTTGTGTGCTTTGGGTGCAGAAAGCCTGGACATTACATCTCAGAATGTCCAGAAAACCAGAAGAAGGACAAGAGCAGAGAATAAGACTCCAGGAGAAAGCATAGCAGCAAACCCTCCTCCAGTAAATATAAAAAGAAAGATAAGGGATTTGTTGCTGAGACTTGGAGTGACACTGAAGAAGAAACATCTCCCTCCAGTTCAAGTGAAGAAGCGGAAGAAGCAAGATCCAAGGAGGTTTGCCTAATGGCAATTGATGCCTCCAGGAGCTGTTCTGCATCAGAAGAAGAATCTGAAGATGAAGTTGCCTCAGACTGAGAGGCAGATCAGGTTACCTCTAGCTTTGACTTTAGTTCTGATTCATTTAAGAATGAATTCAAAACTATGTTCTTAGACTTAATCTATTCAGAAAAGGAAATAAAAACTCTTAGAGAAAGATTAGGTAATCTTGAATCAGTCAATTAAGAAAACATTAAGTTAACTGACCAACTAACCTTAGCTAATGAACAAATAATTAAATTAAAATCTGAATTATGTGAGGCCAAACAACTTGAGCAATCTCTCAATGAGAGAAGTCTCAAGCTGATGGATATTACAAGCACAATGAATGCTAGATTAAATGACAAGCTGGGCTTGGGTGCCTCATCAAGTTTACCCAACATAGTTAAGAAAAACATTCTTTTAACCCCCATTAAGTTTATTTCTACAAAGGGAAAAGAAAAATTAATAGACAAACCAATGTTAGAAAGCAATCCAAGACCCATAGACAAGAGAAATAGAAATCTGAAAACAGCAAATAAAAACAAAGTTCAGCAGCATTCGTCGAACTCAGATCGAAGAAATGTAGCCAGTTCGTCGAACCCAGATCGACGAACACTAAACGCAAACTTCAAATATAATAATTCGTCTAACTGCGATCGACGAAATGTATATGGTTCGTCGAGCAGAGGTCGACGAACTTGGGGCACAGAAAATGACTACTGTCATTCTCTGAGCAGAGATCGACAATCTCATCCCTATTCGTCGAGCTCTGGTCGACGAACTTACAACAATTCATCGAACCCAGAAAGACCAAACAAAAACTATTTCTCTTACAAAAACTTTAAACAAACTAATAAGACATTCAATACAGTAGCTGATTGGGTTATTCCACCTAGGAGATATCATCCCTTAGGTTACAAATCACAACCTCCACTATCAGTTATATCCAGTTTTACTTTTCAACCAAATAAAGGACCCAAGGTAACCTGTGTCAATAACAATTGAATATTGTTTTTATTTGCAGGTACTGGTGAAGAGCTGTCCAAGGGTAAGTCAGACCTTATACTTGGACAGTGGTTGCTCCAAACACATGTCATGCAGCAAGGGCAATCTATCTAATTACAAGCCCAAGCTAGGACTAAAGGTGATTTTTGGAGATTCCAACAGTGGTCAATCAGAAGGATATGGGACAGTGAAGATTGGATCAGTGACCTTCAAGAAAGTAACATATGCAAGAGGACTTAAACATAACCTTATATCCATAAGTCAATTATGTGATGAATGTTATCAGGTACATTTTAACTCTACTGCCTCTTCTATTATTGATAATAATAACAAAACTGTTTTAATTAGACTTAGACATTGTAACGCCCCGGTTTTTCTGTGCTTTGTTTGACCTTTGGCTGGCGTTACGATGTCGTATTTCCGGCTTTTTGCCGTTGTAGAGCGTGGTCTTAGCTCTTAGGGTTCCCTGTGTAGCTTGTTTGTAGCCTGTTAGCAAGATTCCCCAACTAGCCGGAGTCCGTTTGAGGACTCGGTTGGGCCTCTTAGGGAATGCTTGTGTTTTGGCTTCGGGAGGTGTTATCCCGGGTTTTGTTCGTCGAATGCTAATTTCGACTTCGTAGTTGCTTTTGTAGCGTGGGTTTTTAGCTGAGGCGTAAATTTCGTCTTTTTCCGAGAAGTTTCGGGTTTCGGGTTGTTTTGCTATTAAGTGTAAAAATTATTGATATGTGGTTTGTTTATTATTATTACTACTGTATATTTAGTCTTGACTCAGTTTTAGGGCCCTTCTTGTTCTTTTCCTGTTTCCTTGCTCGGTAGAAGCCGTCGCCCGTCGCCTGTACGAGAGGAAGTGCATCGCCGGCCTACCCTAGCCGTCGGACGCCGTTTTCCTGGAGTTTTGCGGTCGTATTTTGGTTTCGAGAGTGGATCTGGACTGCCCTCGCTGGATCTGCACTCTTTCTACTCCTCAGCTGGTGCTCTGCGGCTAGATCCGAGAGTGGGGGACGCCGCCGGCCAAGATTTTCTGGTATTGGGGCAAGTGATGTCCCCTCATCCTTGCCAAAGCTGATCCTTGTCTTTCTTTTGAGCTAATCTTTATCTCTTTCTTGTTTAGATCTTAGGTGTAAGCTAGGGTTTGTGCCCGATCATACTGTGGTTAGTGTAGAAGGTTCCAGTTAAATCTCAGTTTTCCTGAGGGATTGTGTCTATTAGGGGTAGTTTTGGTTCGGTCTAGGTCGAGTGGTTACCATTGCCGATGGAGGTTGTACTCGAGAGAGAAGAGAGAATCCCCGTTCTCATTTTGGTCGTTTGCTGGATCTGGCTCCGGTGGCCATTTGGGGTGTCGACACTGTGGTGTCGACACCGGCCAGCCTTGGTGTCGACACTTGGTGTCGACACCGGCCAGCCTTGGTGTCGACACTTGGTGTCGACACCGGCCAGCCTTGGTGTCGACACTTGGTGTCGACACCGGCCAGCCTTGGTGTCGCCACTTGGTGTCGACAACGGCCAGCCTTGGTGTCGACACTTGGTGTCGACACCGGCCAGCCTTGGTGTCGACACTTGGTGTCGACACCGGCCAGCCTTGGTGTCGACACTTGGTGTCGACACCGGCCAGCCTTTGTGTCGACACTTGGTGTCGACACCGGCCAGCCTTGGTCTCGACACTTGGTGTCGGCACCGGCCAGTCTTGGTGTCGACACTTGGTGTCGGCACCGGCCAGTCGCGGTGTCGACACTTGGTGTTGACACCAGCAGTGGCATTGTCGACACCTTGTGTCGACACCGGCTGCAGTGGTGTCGACACTTGGTGTCGACACCATCCGCGGTAGTGTCGACACCTTGTGTCGACACCGGCCGCTGTAGTGTCGACACTTGGTGTCGACACCGGCCGTGGTTGTGTCGACACCTTGTGTCGACACCGGCTTGTCGAGGTGTCGAACCATCGTGTCGACACTGGTGTTGCGCTTGGGTTGGGGTCAGGTAGACTCAGGGTTGGTTCGGGTTTGGCGTGCAAGGCCGCGTCGGTTGGACCCGCCATTTTGTCTTGGGTTCGTGTGTTTCTTAGGATTGTTACAATGACTTTTTCCCTAAGGGGGGTGCTTTGGGCATTCGGCTAATTTCTGCATGCCGACTCTTGGGTTGTGGCAGGTGGTGGAGTTTTGGTGGCCTCTAGAGGGGTGGTTTTATGTGGAGAGCTGTGGCCACCGCCTTTTGCCCCGGTTTGGGTTGGTGTGTATGGGACCCTAAAGCTGCCACTGTTTGACCCCTCAGCCCTATTTGGGTCTGATTCTGGTTATGCATTCAGACCCACGTTTTGACCACTGTCTCTTACCCTCGTGTTAGGGCTGTTAGTCCCTTCCCTGTTTATGTTTACCCCTTTTCTTTGGCATGTGTATGACTCGACACTGTTGCAGGTTCCCTCTTGGTAAGACATATTGTTTTTATTGCTCGCACTTGGTGTGCTCTGCGGTGTTTTGACAGCATTCTTTTCTTACTGTCACCCCCTATTCTTTTGCTTATATTAGTTTGTTGCCGGGTTGGTAAGCCCTTCTTCTTTTTGCTAAGTAACCTATTGCTCTATTTACTTTTGATTGTTTCCTTGCTGAGGTGTTCTTTTCTTGAATGCCTCAGGTCCAGGTTGTACCCAGTTCAGCGGCTAGTTCCTTTAGAGGGGCTTGTTGGTGGCCCCTAGGGTAGCTGAGATTGTTGTTTCCGTTTTGCTGTGAGGTAGTTCCTTAATTTTTTGTATAGACATACATACTCGCCAGTGGGTTCGTGTCAGGTTGTTGACGCCCACTGGTGGCTTCTTGTGATGCTGGATATGAAATTAAACTGCTGATTTTGCCTACTTGTGGATGGTTACTTTCTTCTGGGAGAGATTTATGCTAGGTTGCATGTTAGATATTTTAAAACCTAAAAGTATTATTATATATACCCCCATGCATAACATGTTTCTAAATCAAAGACACTACTTTACTCAACGTAAAACACTACTTATTTTATGTACCTATTATATTCACCTTAGAGTCATGCACGTATAAGTTGTCCCCCGGAGACACTTATGCTCATTTAGGGTGTCAAGTTAACTGAACAAAAGTAATTTCTGCTGCGTATTAATATAGTTTTAACTGTGGACTAGCTGATCCACTGTGCCGAGGGATACGGCCAACCAACTTAACTGATTTTATTTCTTATTTAATCAACGTTTTTCCTCAAAATCTTATGTTTGGAGTTTTGCCTGAGCGTGTGCAGTTATCCCCTGCACTACGTGGCATCACGGCATGTGTTTTCTCTTACTCTGATACGATTTTACCGTCGAGAAAACGCGGGTTGTGACAGTTGGTATCAGAGGGAGGTTGCTTGACAAATGGTTGGGCAACCTTTCCCGTGTCTGCATTAGTGTTTAGCATCATACCATTCACACACCGATATGTCATCAGCACGTCTTGGCCGAAGCACGAACACTACACTCATGAGCATGAAGAAGTATACAGTGCATATTATGTAGTATGGGATGCATAATATGTGTTTGTATATGGATCCACCATAGGGGGCAACATGTGATGGTTATGTAGTATGGGATGCATATCCTCACCACATGAATGCGGCTAGCACATTTTCTTTTTTCGTTACATGAGAATGTTATGTAGTATGAGATGCATAACATTTTCATGTGTACGCCGCCCATGGCATGCACTAAGGACTTTTTAGAATGCATAGCACATCATGCATAGCATATCATTTCATAAGCACAACGTGCCAAGCTAAAGATTTGCAAGATGACATATGTACACACATGGTTTTGAGTCAAAAAGAATACAGGTACATTCATTCATGGTTTAGGCACCTGAGTTAGTATGATGGTGGTGAACCATCTTAGGATAAGCATAACATCATCATGGTAAAAACAACTCCCAGAGCAAGTTTTGCAGTTGAAGTTCATATTTAAGTGTGTTTGTCCGTACCGGGTAGTTTTGTTCTAATTGATGGGCTAGGATTTGTCTAAAGCTTGTGTGATTCTAGGATGGCGAGACGTCCTGCGACGAGATCGACCCCCCAATCCGAGGGTGAGACGTCAGGAGCGCAGAGCGATGCGTTGGTAGAAAGCTTGCGGCAGAGTAATGAGGAGTTATCGAGGCAGGTAGTGGCTATGCAGGCTCAGATTCAGTCCCTCGTAGCAGTTGTGGCGGGACAGCCCCCGAGAGCTCAGAACCCCACAGAGGGGGTAGCTGTCCCTGCCCCTCCTGCTCCTCCCGTGCCTTTGGTTGTAGTGCCTCCAGAGATGGTATTCATATCCCAGTTTCAGCGGTTGAGACCCCCTACCTATGATGGGCAGGCAGATTTTATGATTTTGGATGACTGGCTGATTACCATTGAGGAAATGTTCTCGTACTCAGGGATTACGGACGATCAGAGAGTGATGCTCACTGCCTACCAGCTCAAGGGCTTGGCAAAGAACTGGTGGCTGAGGGAGAAAGAGAGCTTAGTGGCAGGTTGCACTTGGGAGTCATTTAAGGTGCTGTTGTTAAGTAAGTTTCTGCCTTCAGTCGAACGGGACCGGCTAATGAACGACTTTCTTCACCTAAGGCAGAGGAAACTCACGGTTAGTGAGTATGAGATTGAGTTTAGTTAGTTGAGTCGGTTTGCTCCGGGTCTGGTGAGTGTTGAGGCAGACCGAGTTAAGCGATTTCTGCGTGGACTAAGAAGCGGCATACAACAGTTAGTGAATGCCTATGGAGCAGTCAGTTATGCCAGTGCGGTTGAAGCTGCTTTGAGAGTTGAGGACATTGAGAATGCCAAGAACAGAGGCCAGTAGCTAAGGAAAGATAAGCGGAAGTCCGGTGGAGGGAAGAGCCCCCAGGAACCTGATGCTGTCGCAAGAAAGAAGGTCAAAGAGATTTGTAGTTTTTGTGGCCGGCCAGGCCACCCCTTTGAGAAGTGTTTCAAAAGGTTGGGAGTGTAGAAGAAGGAACAGGTGCAGGCGATTCAGGGTACTTCCAGCGGAGACTTGGTGTGTGCTTTGTGTGGAAGGAAGGGGCATGAGGCTGCCCGTTGTTGGTTACAAGATAAGGTCTGTTTTCAGTGCGGCCAGAAGGGTCATCTCAAGACAAGGTGCCCTCAGACCCAGTCTATTCTGCAGCCAGTTCCCCTCCAAGCTCTGCCACCGCCTCAGCGAGTGGATAAAGGAAAAGGAAAGCTGAATGTGCTCTCGGCAGACGAAGCGCAGACCTCAACCCAGGTTATCTCAGGTTCGACTCCTCCCCAGTCGTTTCGTTACGTTCTCTTTTCGGTTGTAGTTTTCGTTTTAGCGCTTGTTGCCTTAGATGCGTATGCAATTCGTAGGGCGATTTAAGGTAAAGAACCACTTGGCGTACGTTCTCTTCGATTCAGGCGCTACCCACTCGTTTGTGGCTAGAGCCTTCGTGGAGCTGTTCAGTTTGGGCCTAGATCGTGTTGGTGGTGCCTTTTGCGTTAAGTTCCCCTCCGGCGACTCTGTGGTTACGGACCTGGGTGTCCTGGATTGTCCGATTTTGTTGGGGTATTTTATAGCCAAGGCAGATTTGAAGGTGATTGACCTGGAGGACTTCGACGTTATTTTGGGCATGGACTGGTTGTCAAGGTACGATGCTGTGATCAAGTGCAAGGGTAAGCGCTTGGACTTCATCAAAGACAACGGTCAGCCAGGGAGCGTTTATGGGTATTCTCTCTAGGAGTCTCCAATCATTTCTGCGGTGCGTACTCGGAAGTTGCTTGTTTCTGGCTGTTTTGCCTGTGTGGTTTCCCTGGTAGGGTCCATTGTTAGTGAGCCCAGTTTGGAAGAAATTCCTGTGGTGTGTGACTTTTCTGATGTGTTTCCAGACGACCTTCCCGGTCTTCCACCTGATCGAGATGTCGAGTTTGTAATAGATTTGGAGCCAGGCACGCGTCCTATCGTAAAGGCGCCGTACCGGATGGCCCCGCGAGAGCTGGAAGAGTTGTGAGTTCAGCTGGATGAGTTCTTAGAAAAGGGCTTCATAAGGCCGAGTTCTTCGCCTTGGGGTGCGCCAGTGCTGTTCGTTAAAAAGAAGGATGGGTCGATGATGTTATGCATTGACTATAGAGAGCTGAACAAGGCTACTATTAAGAACAGGTACCCTTTGCCGCGAATCGACGATTTGTTTGACCAACTGCGTGGTAGTGCCGTGTTTTCCAACATAGATCTTCGTTCGGGCTATCACCAGTTGAGGATTCGGGAGTCAGATGTTCCGCGGACGGCGTTCCGCTCTCGTCATGGGCATTTTGAGTTTTTGGTTATGTCATTCGGTTTGACTAATGCGCCCTCAGCTTTTATGGATTTGATGAACAGAGTTTTCAAGGACTTTCTAGATAAGTTTGTGAATGTCTTTATAGACGATGTTTTGGTGTATTCCAAGGATGCAGAGGAGCATGATCGACATGTGCGACTGGTCTTGGCGACTCTGAGAGACCATAAGCTGTACGCCAAGCTGAGCAAATGTGAATTTTGGTTGCCTCAAGTTTCTTTCCTAGGTCACGTGATTAATAGGAGGGAATATCGGTGGACCCAGAGAAGATCGCTGCTGTTATGGAATGGGCGAGACCAGTTACCCCCAAAGAGATCAGAAGCTTCTTGGGTTTGGCCGGTTATTATAGAAGATTTTTAGAAGGTTTCTCTACCATGTCCGCGTCGTTGACCAAGTTGACGCAGAAGAATGTAGCCTTTATATGGGATGACAAGTGTGAGAAGGCCTTTGAGGAACTAAAAAGAAGGCTATGTTCGGCTCCAATTTTGTCCTTGCCTGCGGAGGGCAGTGAGTATGATATATATGTGGATGCGTCGCATGTCGGTCTGGGCTGCGTCTTGATACAGGGCGGGAAGGTGATTGCGTACGGGTCGAGGCAGCTAAAGACTCACGAGAGGAACTACCCTACGCACGACCTGGAGTTTGCAGCTGTGATCTATGCGTTGAAATTGTGGAGGCATTTGCTATATGGCGCGCAGTGCAAGATTTTCACGGATCATAAGAGTCTGAAGTATGTCTTCACTCAGAAAGAATTGAATCTGCGCCAGCGGCGGTGGTTGGAGTACGTGGCCGACTATGATGTTGAAATTCAGTATCATCCAGGAAAGGCAAATGTGGTGGCGGATGCCCTGAGTCGGAAGTCGGGTAAGATTTTTAATCTTTCCGCCGAGCGTCTAGTGGAAGAGTTTCTGTTGATGGACATTTTTGTGGGAAGCTGTGATTCGCAGAGTAGCATAGCAGTAGCGGAACCTTCGTGGATTACGCTTACGAGACTGCATCAGAAGGACGATCCCGATCTTCTGCATTTGTGTCTTCGAGCTGAAAAGGGTGAATTACCAGACTTCTCTATAGAGGATGCGGGTACCTTGAAGTACCGTGGCAGGTTTTGCGTCCCCGCAGTTGGGGGTATCTGGGATATGGTGTGCAGAGACGCCCACGGATCTAGTGTTGCCTACCATCCAGGGTCTACCAAGATGTATCATGATTTAAAGCAGATTGCCTGGTGGTACGGTATGAAGAAGGACATAGCCAGATTTGTTTCAGAGTGTTTCACTTGCAGGCGTGTGAAAGCCGACCATGGGAGGCCTGGTGGCAAGCTGACCCCCTTGGAGATCCCGATGTGGAAGTGGGAGAGTATCTCGATGGATTTCATTACCGGCTTACCGAGATCGCCTAAGGGGCATGATTCTGTTTGGGTAATTGTAGACAGATTAACGAAAAGCGCTCATTTCGTACCATGTAAGATCGATTATCCGATGAGGAAGATAGCCGAGCTGTATCTGGAAGAGGTTGTCAGATTGCATGGTGTACCCGTAAGTATCATATCAGATCGAGACTCCAGGTTCACGTCTCGTTTTTGGAAGAGCCTTCAAGAGGGGTTGGGTACGGATTTGAGATATTCCACGGCTTATCATCCACAGACCAATGGTCAGACAGAGCGAGTAAATCAGATTGTGGAAGATATGATCCGATGCTATATTGTGGACCACGGAGGAGCGTGGGACAAGCGCCTGCGGCTTTTGGAATTCGCATATAACAACAGTTATCAAGAAAGCTTGCAAATGGCTCCTTTTGAAGCTTTGTATGGGAGGCGCTGCAGGACTCCCTTGTTTTGGGCTGAGCTTGGCGAGGGACCTTTGTTGGGTCCAGAAGCGCTTGAGGAGATGGAAACCGCTGTGAAGCTTATTCGGGAAAAGCTTCGGATAGCCCAGGAAATATATGAGAAGAACGCCAATCAGCGTAGATCGGACTTGGAATTTGCTGTGGGGGACTCGGTGTTCTTAAAGGTCTCCCCGTTGATTGGAGTCAAGCGGTTTGGCAAGAATAGGAAGTTGGACCCGAAATACGTGGGGCCGTTTCCGATTGTTGAGCGAATTGGGGTATCAGCCTACAGGCTGGCTTTGCCCGCAAATTTTCCTGGCATACATGATGTCTTTCACGTCAGTCAGCTGCGAAAATGTGTGATTAATGGCAGGCAGGTATTTGATTCTGTGCCTCAATTGGAGCCGAATCTTTCTTATGTGGAGGTGCCTGTTCGAATTTTGGATTCTCAAGTTCGGGCATTGCGGAAGAAGACTATTCCTATGGTTAAAGTTTTATGGAGGAATCAGGATGTGGAGAGCGCGACTTGGGAGTTGGAGTCGGCTATGAGAGAGGCTCACCCTCGTCTGTTTCCCTGATCTTGTGTCGGCACCGGCCAGTCGCGGTTTTCTGCTGCGTATTAATATAGTTTTAACTGTGGACTAGCTGATCCACTGTGCCGAGGGATACGGCCAACCAACTTAACTGATTTTCTTTCTTATTTAATCAACGTTTTTCCTCAAAATCTTATGTCTGGAGTTTTGCCTGAGCGTGTGCAGTTATCCCCTGCACGACGTGGCATCACGACACGTGTTTTCTCTTACTCTGATACGATTTTACCGTCGAGAAAACGCGGGTTGTGACAGACATGGTAACATATATTTAGTAGATTTTATATCTGCCACAACTGATATCTGCTTACTGAATGTTACTAGTAATCAAAATGAGTTATTGCATAAAAGACTAGGACATGTAAACCTTAAAAATATATCTAGGTTATCTAAGGACAACCTTGTTAGAGGCTTACCTTCTGGCCCCTACAAGAAGGAAAGACTATGCAGGGCTTGTCAATTAGGCAAGCAAACCAAAACTAGCTTTAAATCCATTAATAAAAGTGATTCACCTAGGATATTGTGTTTGCTTCATGTGGATCTATTTGGACCCATTGCAGTACAAAGCCTATGAAAGTCCACCTAGTGTCATCTATGTGCACCTATGGGGGGGGGGGGGGGAATAGGTGACGAGTAGCGCTTTTGCGGAATTTACGACGGTACCTGCACAACAAAAATAAAAGGCACAACACACAGAATACACAGGCAATTTATAGTGGTTCCCCGACTTGGGTACATCCACTTTCCCCCTTCGACCTATCTCCCCAACAAGGGACGACTCGGTCTCTTCTCCAACAGGATTGAAATCCAATCCCTGCACTAACGGAAGGAACCCTTCCACACGTGAGAGTCAACACTCCCACAAAACGGGTTGCACCCAACCCTTACAACACGGAACAAAAGTTCCTTTACAACAAAATTAAATATAGAATGTACACGTGATACAAACTTCTTTTGGAGACTACGGTGTTCCTCTTCATTCGACTACGTGTTCTTGAAGTCGATGAAGAGTCTACAACCTTGGTCTCTCTTGGAGAGGATCTCCCGGAACCGGCGGCGGCAACACGAGCGGCGGCTAGCTTCGGGATCGGCGGCTACGACGATGAGTGGCTGCAATACTTTGAGATCCAAACTTCGTTGCGAAGCAAACTAGGTCTACCAACGGTCACTCTAGGATCGGTCGTCTCGATCGATTCGGACGGGGGAGTTTTTCCCGGTCAACAAATCGAGAGACAAGGGATCTCTGGATAGACACGTGAGACTCAAGCGTTGCTAAGCTTCTGTCGCCGGAGATCACGAAGGATTCCCGATTGTTGACGGCGACCTACTTGCCCGAGCGCGACGGCGGCGGCGGAGAGAATTCGCGATATTAGGGTTACGTCGCGGCTCGGTTTCTTTCTCTGTTTTTACTGTTCAAAATACCCGAATATATATACTGTAGATAACTCCAATATGACCGTTTGTGGGACCCACAATAGAAATCCCTAAATCCGGTTCAAACTAGTCCAGCGGTAGAATCCGGTCCAGCAGCATCCCGAGAAAACGCTAAGTGAAAATCGGCGAGAATCGCAGGTGATTCTCGACGAATCGGCGAGAATCACCAAGTGATTCTCGACGATTCGTCGAGAATCGCTAGTGATTCTCGACGAATCACTTATTGATTCTCAGCGATTTTTCACTTGGTATCCATGATCTGCTTAACCACTGGTTCGGCGAGAATCACTAGTGATTCTCGCCGAATCTTACTTGTCACCGTTTTGAGGTAGCCAAGGGAGTCGGCGAGAATCACTAATGATTCTCGTCGATTCGGCGAGGATCACTAGTGATTCTCGCCGAATCGGCGAGAATCACTTGGTGATTCTCGTCGAATTTTCCTTAGACGAATTTTCGTCTTCCAACCAGGAGCTGCTCCTTGATCCATCCATGCTCCTTGTCTTCTCTCTCATATGAACGATCCTGTACTTGAAAGTAAGTGCACTCCAATAGAGAGAGTACACGTAGGCCAACACACTGATCTGCTCAACGAGGGATTACGTCGTGCAGACCCGTGTATATTGACCTACTGCACCTTGACATTGGTGTGCACTTAGCGTGGAGGAACTGCAAGCACAACTTAAGATGTTTCATCAAATACATTGTGAATTCATCTTAGCTTGACAGGTGGCTTCCTCAAATCTAGGTAATTGTGGATACAATACCCAACAGCCTAGGAGGGAAGTCTTATACTCTAGTGATTGTTGATGACTTCTCTAAATTCAGTTGGGTTGACTTTTTGAGAGCTAAGTCAGATACCTTCAAGGTTGTTACAGATTTTCTCAGGACCATACAGATTGAGTTCTCTACTCATGTTGCATTGATCAGAAGTGATCATGGCACAAAGTTTGAGTCTCTTCGTATGCATGAGTTCTGTGAGAATGAAGGTATCAGGCAGTGCTTCTCAGCTCCTAGAACTCCCCAACAAAATGGGGTTGCTGAATGGAAAAATAGGACACTCATTGAATCTGCAGGTACATTATTGGCAGATGCTTACATGCCTCTATCCTTTTGGGCAGAAGCTATAAATACTGCTAATTATGTCCTGAATAGAAGTCTTATACATAAACTAAAAAATAAGACCCCCTATGAATTACTTAAAAGGAACAAACCTAAAATCACATACTTTAAAGTTTTTGGTTGCATTTGTTACATTCACACAAATAACAAAAGATACATTAGAAAGTTTGAGGCTAAGGCTGAAGAAGGGATTTTTCTAGGATATTCCCAAGTAAGTAAGGCCTATAGGGTTTCCAATAAATCATCTCCTAAAATTGAAAAATCTGTTCATGTATCTTTTGATGAAGCTAACATGTCTTATAAGGAGAAAGAGATTTCTACCAATAGTTTTTTGCAGATTCCTCAACTATGTGAGTCTATGGATGGACTAAAACTTACCCAAGAGGTATCAACCCATCCTACTCCACAGGTTGCAAAAGATAGTGAAGAAGAAATCCAAGAGAAAGTGGCTGAACTTCCGTCAACAGCTAGTACCATTCCCCAAGAGGAATTAATTACAGAAGCTGTTGCTCAACAAACTCCACCAACTGATCTTGTCACACTTAGAGATCACCCCATATCTCAAGTGATTGGAGACATTTCAGCAGATGTACAGACAAGACATCAACTCAATCAATACTTGATGCATGCCTGCTTTCTCTCTCAAATTGAACCTCTCACCATTCATGAAGTAGAGTAGGATCCCCACTGGATCAATGAAATGCAAGAGGAACTAAATCAGTTTGAGAGATGTAGAGTTTGGGATTTGGTTCCAAGACCCCATAACTACCCAGTTATTGGAACCAAATGGGTTTTTAGGAACAAGTTGGATGCTCAAGGAAACATAGTGAGAAACAAGGCTAGGCTTGTTGCTCAAGGCTACAGGAAATAGGAAGGAATTGATTATGACCAAACCTTTGCCCCTGTTGCAAGGTTAGAGGCCATTAGGATATTCCTTGCCTATGCAACTCACAGGAGATTCAAGGTGTTTCAAATGGATGTCAAAAGTGCATTTCTGAATGGAGTACTTCAAGAAGAGGTTTACGTAGAACAACCTCCAGGTTTTATATCTCCAACTTATCACTCTTTTGTTTTTAAATTGCATAAAGCTCTCTATGGTTTAAAGCAAGCTCCAAGAGCTTGGTATGAGACCCTAGTAAGCTTCCTTTTAGAGCATAAATATACAAGAGGAACCATAGATAAAACTCGTTTCACTAGACATCATAATGACCAAATATTGTTAGTTCAAATATATGTGGATGACATTATTTTTGGGTCTACTGATCCCAAATTGTGCAAAAGGTTTGCTGACCTCATGCTTTCTAAATTTGAGATGAGTAGCATGAGTGAGCTTTCCTACTTCCTTGGTCTCTAAGTGAAGCAGCTCCCTGATGGTATCTTCCTCTCCTAAGCTAAGTATGCTAAAGAGCATATTAAGATGTTTGGGATGGGTGATGCTTCAGGAGTGAAAACCCCTATGGCTACAAATGCTATTGTGGATTCTGATGCAGCAGGAAAACCTGTAGATCAAAAACATTATAGGGTAATTGTTGGATCCCTATTATACCTAACAGCTAGCAGACCTGATATAATGTTTGCCACATACCTTTGTGCTAGGTTCCAAGTGAACCCTAAAGAATCTCACCTTATTTTCCTAAAACGAATTTTGAGATATATAGAGAGTTGCCCAAATCTAGGACTCTGGTATCCTGCAGAGTCAGAGTTTGAGTTAACTGGATACTCAGATGCTGACTATGCTGGATGTAGAGTGGACAAAAAGATTACCTCTGGAACTTGCCAGTTCCTGGGTATGAGACTTGTCTCCTGATTTTGTAAAAAGCAGACATCTGTGTCTACATCAACTGTAAAAGCAGAATACATGGCTGCTGGCAGCTGCTGTTCACAAATGCTATGGATACAAAACCAACTCCTAGACTATGGTATCAACTTAAATAATTCAACATTATTTTGTGATAATACTAGTGCTATTGCTATAGCACAGAATCCAGTTCATCATTCTAGGACTAAACATATTGAAACAAGACATCATTTCATTAGAGATAATGTAGACAAAAAGAAAATTTACTTAATCAATATTCCTACTGATCTATAGAGAGCAGATATTTTCACCAAGCCCTTGGATGAGAAAACTCATCTGTTCTTTATAAATCAACTGGGAATGATTAATGGCAAAGAGTTAACTTAGTTTCTGTCTGCATTCGATGAATTTTCCAGAGTTCGTCGAACAGAGTTCGACGAATTAAGGAAAGTTTGAGAGATTCTCGTCGACCGGAGATCGACGAATTCTCAGTGTGGGAATAATTTTCGTCGACCGGAGATCGACGAATCTTGCTTCAGAAGACATTTCGTAGAACGGAGTTCGGCGAACTGTTTTCGATTCTTCTGGATGAGATCGACGAATTATTTGTCTATAATTTATTTCGTCGAGCTCAGTTCAAAGAATTTTTCTTTTTCGTGGAATAGAGATTGTTGATTCATATTCTGAAAATCTTATATCTAGGTTTTCTTCGACCTCCGTCCCGCGCTTTCAGTTCTTTTGCCCTTGATCGCCATTTTCTCTGTGTCTTTCTTGTAGGTCATCAATGGTGATTCCAGCAAGCACATTAGCAGCGATGAAGTTTGATACTGGGTTCGATATAGACTTCGATTATTTTCAACATTTGGACCCCATCTTTCTCTACATCTTGGAACTTCTAGAAGAATTGAAACTAAAGGACTTTATGTCCTGGAGAATTAAACTACATGCTACTGAAATACGAGAATGGGTATACACATCTATGGTTTCTGAGGAAGATGTTCTGACATGTAATATCGGGAGTCAAGGTGTTTCGTTATCTCCCGTAATTCTTTTTGAGATCTTTGGCTTAGTAAATGGAGAAGATAACATAAAAATGGATTCTGAAGAGTTTGGTGACATGTTGCGTAACAGTTTCTGGCAGACATTATAGGAAACGTGTTGATGGGAAAGCACTCAGCACATAATTACATAACCCGCTGCCAATTTCTAGTTATGTGTGCCATGGTGAATAAGAGACGTGTCAACTGGGGCACAATCTTCTTTGAATTGATAAAGAAAAAAAATAGTAAGAAGGAAGTCTGCTTCGGCAGAATTTTGGGAATTTTTCTCCAAGAGAAGGCTTCTGAATGCATGGTCTCCCCGACCATCTTCATAAATGCCAGCAAGCACCTCACATGCGCTCTGTTTGTCAGGTGGGAGAGGACTAACTCCAAGCCCCGAAAGGCTTCTTCCTCTTCCATCCAAACTTCTGAGAGCACCAGGGCTGTAAAAGCCGCTCCCCACCCTGCAGAAGAGGTCCTTCCATCTCCATCATCTCTTCCTGCACTTCCAGCAAAACAAATCCCCACCTCTTCCATTCCTTCTACCACACCTAAATCTCCACCACATACTCATGTGCCTACTCCTCCTTCATCTCCACCTCTGGACATCACCAATATTCCAGCAGCTCAACCTTCCCCTCATGAAACACATATCCCTATACCTCCTTAGTATCCTCTTCCCCCTCATTTGTCAACCATTCCATCTTACAACATACCCACAGACACTATCATGCTAGATGCCCCCATTCCATCTATTATTCCTCCTTCCATTCCATCCACTTCCCCTTCCCAATTTGATCCATCTACCATCTTCTCCTTGCTCACTCCCCTCATTAAATCTCTCATCAAAGAGGCCATTACACCTCTTGTGACATCCATCCACTCTTCATCTGCCCAGATTTCTACCCTATCTACTGTCCCCTCTTCATTCAGGGGGCTGGCTCTAAGTATTCCTGAACACAGGTAGGGGGAGATGCTCAGTGATGATGTTGCAGCAGATACAGATACAACAATTGCAGCATTCACAATAGAAATTTCCTCCACAGCAGATGCAGATTCAGATTAAGATGCAGAAATTTTGACTAATTTTGATTCTGAGATGATTGAGTTAATTCATTTTATGGACACTGACATTGATTTTGATGAGTCAGTTGAATAAATAAAAACTGCTGGTGATTTCTCTCTAAATCCCACAGTTAATCTACCAGAATTACTGGAAATTTTTGATACTGTACATTTGCAATTCCTCCCAGCTGATTTTACTAAGCCAAGTTTGGCTACTGTACCCTTTACCTCCCCAATAAGTCCAGAAGTTGCTAGGCAACTCTATGACAGTTTTACGCCTCCAGTTGTTACTCCATCATCTTCAATTATTCCAGAAGATCTTCCAGCCCCAACTTTTGTTATGGATGACTCTCCCCTACCTGATGCGGCCGAAACTAGGAGTGCCCAGGGTGTCCTTGATCTTTTCGAACAGCCACTTCCCCCAGTTGAACCTCTTGCGGCAGACAACAGCTATGAGGATCTTGAACATATCTCCTGAGATATGGTCATGCGAGCCCGGCTTGCAGATGAGCACTTTTCCAATAATGTCAGATAGGAGCTTCCCTTCTTCATTCATCTCCTTTCTCTTTATTGATCGAGTTCCTCGTGGAAGTCCGCAGAACAAGAGAGTTCTTGTTTTGTCCTCGTCCTCCAGATAGTCCTCCTGCTCCGAACTAGAAAGCTGCAGGTAGCGAGTCAGCTTGCTGGCAGACATCTTTACTTTTGCCCCAGCCACCTTGCTCTTGATTATGGAGTCTCCATCTCGGAGTCTTGCGGTAGCGAAGAACTCCAGCACCTCTTTGTCCAGGATTTTGCAAGGGTGCTCCAAGACGAAGGTTAGCCCAGCCTCTTCCAGCATTAGAATGATGTTGCGGAATTCGTCCGAGGCGTGAGAAAACCCAGTTCGAGCCAGCTCGCAGCCAGAGACCAACCCTGCAGTTGTCCTTGGAGCCATTGTAGATCTAGAGAGAGAAGCCCTACGCTAAGCATTAATGAACATTCAAAAAGAAAGCATCACTAGTGAGCGCGTCCAAGTGCGGGTGAGGAGGAGGTTACCTAAGGGCTTATACGGAAGTGAGTTGATGAGCTTCGGGAAGACCTTCGGTGGATGGAAGAGTATCCTGTGGTGTTCGGCCTTGCTAGAACCTTGCGGTCACAGGGACACTTCGCGATTCGACGAGAGCTCACGGGAAGAAGATGGACACACAGCAGCGATTCGACGAGAACTCACTTTGCGATTCGACGAGAACGTCGGAGGGAGAGCTCCTGCGGGTTTCGGCGAATCGGCGGAAGAACTCTTTCGGGAAATTTGCTGCGACGTGAGGCGGGATTCGTGAAGAAGGCGAACCGGCGGAAGAACTCTTTCGGCGGAATTCGTGAAGAAGGCGATTTCTGATGCCGCGGGATACTTAAGGAAGCTGAACGGTCGGCGAGCTCGTTCGGCGGGATTCGGCGGGATTCGGCGGGATTTGTCTAATTTGGTTTCTAATACCATTTGTCTAATTCGGCGAGATATATAATGGGTCGGCGGGATTTGTCTAATTCGAAATTGAGAGGTTTCTTGACTAGGAATTTTCACGTTGAGAGGCTTGCAACATTTTTGAAATTTTCTGATGTCAAGTCAATATAAACATGACAAATACATGTATATTTAAAAGTCAATCTATTTGGATTTGAACGAGGCTTTTCCAAAAACTTCTTGATGTCAATTGTGAGTTGTCGAGATTCACGATGACATATCTTCGTTAACCCTTTATTTATTTGTAAAGGTTTGCATGCATTGAGTTAACTTATCCTTAGAGGTGCACACATCCATGTATAGGCATAAGTATAAATATACACATGGATAGAAGTATATATATATATATATATATATATATATTTTTTAAATGAGGATGCAGTATGACGCAAGTCCTTGAACTGATCAAAATTACCTGGGATTTTGAGAGTCATCGTCTTAGTCCCACAGGTAGAACACATTAGAGGCTCAAGGTGAGTATGCTCAAACAGACATCACGTCTGTTATTGCAGACGCTTGTTCCAATTTAGTCTTGAGCCACCTACTGTCTAGTTCACATCATATTCACGGGGACCTAGACTACCCTGCAAGAGAGAATTACTTTACCTTAGGAACCCAAATCATATTGGGTCCTAGGTTCCTATTAGCATAAACACGCAACTGCCTTCCTTCAGAAAACCTGTCTGGAAGACTACCTCTGTCCCTAGAATATGGATAAGCCCTTGCTGTGGGCACAGAGGGGTTGTGCCAACAGTCGATGGCAAAGTGCCCCACTTTGCCGCAGCACCAACATGGGTGAATGTTGTATCGCCGTTTTCGACCTGATCTAGTGACTGATGTAGTCACGGTCCTAGGTCTAAACGGGATAGGGCATGTTCTTGTCACACAAATTCCTCTTCCATCATGACACGTGGAAGGGTGGAAAGAATGCATGTTGTGAGCGTTATGAGGCCGGGAAGGTGGTGCCATTCTTTCAGGCATCTCCCTTACTGATGCCCCATGAAGCCTGACCTCATGACTTCTATCCTCTCTATCCCTTGTCCTCGAGTGGTGAGAAGTCTTCTGTGAGCTGGGACATGCAGATCCACACTGTGTTGTGGCTGTGGCCGTAAATACAAAGGGCTCAGAATGAGCCTTAAGTATTCTCTCGTGGGTGGCCATGCCGGCCCTTGCACTCCGGTTGTCTCCACATGGGGACAGATCACCCTTGCAGTGACCACGACTGTTCCTGTGGTCATACCTGAAGGCATGATGAGTTGCCTTCCTGCTTGGAGTGGGGGGTCGGAATACCGTTTCCCCATTTCTCCATCCCTTGATAATCTGGGAGATCCACCCGGTTTCTTGCTTTCTCTTTATAGCATCAACTTGGGAAAAGTTTGATACTATACGTTTCTCATTCTCTAGACTACTCTCTAGAGCTGAGATCTTAGACTCCTTGACCTTGTTGGATGCCAATTGGAGAACCAACAAGATCTTCAGTCGAGCAATCTCTCGAGCTTGCTCCTCAGCAAGTAGGTTGCTTTCCTGAAGGGCTCTCTTCAGGGAGTCAGAATTTTCTGAAGGAGGGCAGTTCCTGTCTTCAAATATTTCAAGAGTTACGGGGCAGGAGGAAGAAGTTACCTGCTCTTCTGAGTTATGGTCATTAGATCCAGTGACCATTATTTCATCCACATCAGAGCTGCTTTCCTCACTGTCCTCTTCAGTCTCTGACAAGGATACTGGAGCTCTGATGCAATCCGAGGGATCCTTGCCTTCATCTTCAGAAGTGAGGACCCCCACATACACTTCATCCTCTGATTGATAGCATATTACAGCTTTCTCTGACCCCCCCATCAGCTCTGAGATCATCATCCACAGAGATTTAGCCGTTCTGCATTTTTCCAATCTAGAGCGAGAGGCTCCAGACCAGATATCCAAGATAGTTTGACGAATCCTCTGGTCCAATTGAAAAAAATGAAAGTTTCATCTCTGACATCTCAGCAATGCACATGGGCACTTGGATCCCAGAGTCGGAGGTCTTCATGGGAATAAACGGACCCTCTTCCAGGATGAAGGATGCTCGAGGATCGATAGCATCAAGGTGACATGACACTCTCATTCGCCAGATGGGATAATAATCCTTTGTGCAGGAGGGGAGTTTGAGTGGCGGTATCTCATAATCTAGCTCCATGCTTCTGACACTGATGGCAGGACTCTACTCAAGGTGTTAACCTTTTTGATGAGGAACCTCCCTCTGATACCACTTGAAAGTCCACCTAGTGTCAACTATGTGCACCTAAGGGGGGGTGGAATAGGTGACGAGTAGTGCTTTTGCGGAATTTACGAGAGTACCTGCACAATAAAAATAAAGAGCACAGCACACAGAAAACACAGGAAATTTATAGTGGTTCCCCGACTTGGGTACATCCACTTTCCCCCTTCGACCTATCTCCCCAACAAGGGACGACTCGGTCACTTCTCCAACGGGATTGAAATCCAATCCCTGCACTAACGGAAGGAGCCCTTCCACACGTGAGAGTCAACACTCCCACAAAATGGGTTGCACCCAACCCTTACAACACGGAACAAAAGTTCCTTTACAACGAAATTAAATATAGAGTGTACACGTGATACAAACTTCTTTTGGAGACTACGGTGTTCCTCTTTGTTCGACGACGTGTTCTTGAAGTCGATGAAGAGTCTACAACCTTGGTCTCTCTTGGAGAGGATCTCCCGAAACCGGCGGCGGCAATCCGAGCGGCAGCTTGGTTCGGAATCGGCGGCAACGAAGGTGTGCTGCTGCAGTACTTTGAGATCCAAACTTCGTTGCGAAGCAAACTAGGTCTACCAACGGTCACTCTAGGATCAGTCGTCTCGATCGATTCGGACGGGGGAGTTTTTCCAGGTCAACAAATCGAGAGACAAGAGATCTCTAGATAGACATGTGAGACTCAAGCTTTGCTAAGCTTTTGTCGCCGGAGATCGGGAAGAAGAACGATCAGCAGCGGCGACGGGCGAGCGCGAGCGGCGACGGAGGCGGCGGAGAGATTTCGCGATTTTAGGGTTTGCACTCGCTCGGCTTCTTTCTTGGGTAAGTATTCCGTTCAAAATACCTGTATATAAATACTGTAGATGCTTTCCAAAAAGACCGTTGTGGGACCCACAAGCTGAATCCCTAAGACCCGGTTCAGAATCTTAACAACGGCAGAATTCGGTTAAGGAAATTCCAGAGAAAACGCTAAGGAAAAATCGGCGAGAATCGCAGGCGATTCTCGACGAATCGGCGAGAATCACCAAGTGATTCTCGACGATTCGTCGAGAATCGTTAGTGATTCTCGACGATTCACTTATTGATTCTCAACGAATTTCACTTTGTATACATGAGCTGCTTGGCCACTGGTTCGGCGAGAATCACTAGTGATTCTCGCCGAATCTTACTTGGCACCGTTTTGAGGTAGCCAGAAGGAGTCGGCGAGAATCACTAATGATTCTCGTCGATTCGGCGAGAATCACTAGTGATTCTCGCCGAATCGGCGAGAATCACTTGGTGATTCTCCTCGATTTTTCCTTGGACGAATTTTCGTCTTCCACCCAGGAACTGCTCCTTGATCCATCTATGCTCCTTGTCCTCTCTTGCATATGAACGACCCTGTACTTGAAAGTAAGTGCACTCTAATAGAGAGAGTACACGTAGGCCAACACACTGATCTGCTCAACGAGGGATTACGTCCTGCAGACCCGTGTATATTGACCTACTGCACCCTGACATTGGTGTGCACTTAGCGTGGAGGAACTGCAAGTACAACTTAAGATGTTTCATCAAATACATTGTGAATTCATCTTAGCTTGACAGGTGGCTTCCTCAAATCTAGGTAATCGTGGATACAATACCCAACAGTCCTAGGTAGTTGAAGTACCTTTCTCAGACTCTTAGGAGAGACCTTCACCTTTGCCCCATGAACTCTTGACTTAATTTTGAGTCCTGATTCATCTAGGGTTGCTGCATTCAGAAATTCCAGGACTTCTTTCTTCCATATCTTGGTCGGTTCGGAAACAAGAAATTCTTACCCTGACTCTTCTATTAGGGTTATCACGCCTTTGATCTCTGGTTCCGCGTCATCAAAAGCATGCCGCACGAGTTCATATCCTTCATTCACATTCTCTTCTAGCTTGGGCGCCATTAGGGTTTGAAGAAATTTGAATCTAGAGAAGAGAGATGTTGACACACAAGTTTGGTCTCGAAACTTTGGTGAGCGTGTCGACAGACAATGATGAAAACCTATTTTACCTTTCTAGAATCGAAGATGAAAGGGCGTGTCAAAATACTCAAATTGTGTCGACACTGTTGAAAATTGTCGACACAGACTTATAATGTCTCGACAACAATGTGTTGACACAAGTATAGTCGGCAGAATATATGTGTCGACACTTAGTCGAGACTTTACCAGACTAATGTTGAGTAAATCCTAAGTGTCGACACCTCCTTGGATGTGTCGACACCTACCTGTATGTGTCGACACTAATTTTCTGAAGTGTCGACACAAACTTCCTAGATGTGTCGACACCTTTTCTCCGAAGTGTCGACACAACTTTTCTGTGTCGACACAGACAACTCTGTGTGTCGACACCTTTTTACTTAGCCAATTTTGAAAACTTATTCTAAGTTTATCATAACTAATTCAATTTTAAACCTATTGAATTTGGTTTCTTCTAAGGGCTTAGTATACATGTTAGCTAGTTGATTATCTATATTAACATACTCTAGTGAAATATCTCCTTTTTCCACATGTTCTCTTAGAAAATGGTATTTTATTTCTATGTGCTTAGTTCTACTATGGGAAACATGATTGTTTGCAATAAATATAGCACTAGTATAATCACAAAATAGTGGTGTTCTACTTACTTGAATACCATAATCTTCAAGCTGATGTTGTATCCATAGAAGTTGAGCACAACAACTTCCTGCAGCCACATACTCTGAATGCAAGTAATATGAAAGTGTTAAGCTATATTGTCCGGATCGGGTAGGTCCTTTTCGCTTGAGCGGATATTGGCAAATAGCCCTTGTCCAATCTTAAAAGGCTTCGCGACCCTTCACATGTGTGGTGATTACTTTTGTGCAATTAGAATGGTTGTACTTGATGCGTTAGCGTAGATCTAAGCGCAAGAGTGCGGATCTCTAGCGATCGTACGTCTTCGGGCGATCGTACGTTTTCAGTGTTAATTTTTTGTTGAAACTCGCCCATTGCACGACACGCTTTTGATGAAATGTCACACTCACACGAATATTTGGTAATTGTGCGCAAGCGGTAACTCGTGCTACATCAGAAGGACTGTACTGAATGACACATCTCTCACAGAATATTTCTAGGCTGAGGCACTAAACACTGTTTGTCATGTCCTCAACAGGGCTTCTATCACCAAGAGCCATAAAAAGACACCTTATGAGATATTGAAGGGCAGAAAACCAAATCTTGCATATTTCAGAATTTTTGGGAGCAAATGTTTTGTTCTTAACAATAGGAAATCCTATATAACTAACTTTGATGTTAAGTCCTATGAAGGGATTTTTGTTGGGTACAACAATCATAGTAAGGCCTATAGGATCTATAACTTGACAAGTCAAGTTATAGAGGAGTTTGATAATATAGTGTTTGATAAATCAAACATAATCAATAATGAGCTGTCAAGTTCCTTTTCTAGTCCTGCAGTCATAAAAGTGATCATGCACAAACTGACAGTTATGGAATTTGAACCTATAGTCCAAGACAAAGTTGAAAATGTGTGGATTCCATAGGAAGCACAAGGCACACAAGAAGTTGATGATGTTCGACATGATGGAGACGTTGGAGCACAGAATGCTTAAGGAAGACTGCCTCCAGCAGTCAGGCATTTGAAGGATCATCCAGGCTACCAAATTATTGGTGATGCAAGTCAAGTTATAGTGATAAGGAGCAGATGTCTCAACATAGCAATGTACTCCAGTTTGTTATCATAAGTAGAGCCCAAAATGTTTGAATAGGCAAACATGGATCAGTTTTATATTGTAGCTATGCAAGAAGAAATTAACCTATTAAGAGGTGTAAGGTCTGAAAGTTGGTTTCAAGACCACAAGTACAAAATGTCATTAGAACCAAGTGGATCTATAGGAATAAACTTGATGAAAATGGAATTATAACCAAGAACAAAGCTAGACTGGTAGCTCTGGGGTATAGATAGGAAGATGGTATTAACTTTGATCAAACCTTTGCCCTTGTAGCAAGACTAGAAGCAATAAGAATGTTCCTTGCAAATGTTGTATACCAAGGATTTAGGGTCTAATAGATGGATGTAAAGTCAACTTTCCTGAATGGAGACTTGAAGGAAGAAGTCTATGTTGAATAACTTCCAAGTTTTGTTATTCCTAACCATCCTAATTTTGTTTATAGACTTAGGAAAGCTCTATATGGCTTGAATCAAGCCCCTAGAGCATGGTATGAGATCTTATCTAGCTTCCTCATTGAGAAAAAATTCTCAAGGGGGAAGATAGATCAGACCCTATTTCTAATTTAATCCAAGGGAAAGATCATCCTAGTCTAGATATATGTTGATGACATTATCTTTGGATCTACTGATGACAACCTTTGTAAAAAGTTTGTCAAACTTATGCAAGAGAAGTTTGAGATGAGCAGTATGAGTGAACTTAAGTTCTGCTTGGGTCTCCAGTCAAACAGACTGACAATGGATTATTTATATCACAATAAAAGTTTACTAGTGAGTTGATTAAAAATTTTGGAATGGAGAATGCCTCCAGCATAAAAACTCTCATGTGGACAACTATGCCTTTAGACAAAGATGAGGCTGGAAAACCTATTGATCAAACTTTGTATAGAGGGATGATTGACTCCCTTTTATACCTAACTGCTAGTAGGTCAGACATTATATATGTTATATGTATCTGTGCTAGATATCAGACATGCCCTAAAAAATCTCATTACTCTGCTGCTATGAGGATTTTGAGATATCTGAATGGCACACCAGATCTTGGCCTTTGGTAACCTAAGAATAGGGATTTTGAACTAATATGCTTTTCATATGCATACTTTGCAAGCTGTAGAGAAGGCAAGAAAAGCACATCAGGCTCCTACCAGTTTCTGGGAAAAAGACTAGTATCATGGAGCATTAAGAAGCAAGCAATTGTTTTTATTTCTACTATAGAATCTAAATATATAGCTGAAGGGAGCTGCTGTGGACAGTTGCTATGGATACAACATCAACTTCAGGATTATAACATTCAGTTAAGTAGAAGTTCTTTATTTTGTGACTCTACTAGTGCAATCTCTATTGCTAGTAATCTTGTCTCATATAGCAGGACTAAGTACATAGAGATTAGATATCACTTTATAAGAGAGCATGTGGAATGTGAGGTTATTAGTCTTGAGTTTGTCCCAACAAATAAGTAAGTGGCTGATATCTTCATCAAGCTAGTAGATGAAGCAAAGTTCAACACCTTTAAGTTTGAGTTGGGTATGTTGAACTTGGTATAACTTGTTTTGTTGTAGGAACTACATCATCTTGTACGTTGTGAAGACTAGAAAATGGTATAAAGGTTGGAATGTTCAAAGTCTTCGTAGAAGATTCTCTTGTTGAGGGGGAGCAAGTTCAGCACCAGTTGATTACCTGTAATCAGTGAAGGGAGAAGATAATCACAGTTAGCCAGCTTCTCCCTCTGTCTAAAGAGGTCAAAAGGGGGGAGAAGATGAATAAGGTAACTAGGTGTTAATAGATCAAAATAGGGAGAGCAGGTGGTGTTCTCATTTAAGGGAAAAAGGTGAACCTTGCAGCAACACATGGGGAGTAGCTGATGATCACCATATTAGCACAAAAATGGTAAATGTGGTAACCTTTAACTCTCTTATGCTAATATGTTGTTGTATATTATTGCTCCATATGTTGGTGTATATCAATGACAAAGAATTTTCAACTGGTGTTTTGACTTCTTCAAATAGGGGGAGATTGTTGGGTCCATTAATCCCAATGTTCCAGATTTGTAAGAAGTCAAACAAGTTAATGGTATATACGTAGTTGTATTTGATGTATATTTATGTTCATGCATACAGGTTAGTCTATGTCATATTTATTGCACAGGTGGTCCAAGTGACATTAACAGGTGGACTCAATGAAGCTATCTGGAAAGGCAGGAAATTGCTTAAGTTCACAGGCGTTGAGTGAAGTAAGCTCATTCAACGCCAGATGAACTAGGAGCAAGTGACATTGAAGAAAAATGACTAGGTCTACGGGAGTTGAGTGAAGCAAGCTCACTAAACGCCAGTTGAACCAGAAGCCAGTGATAGTGCAGAAAAATGACTAAGTCTACAGTCATTGAGTTAATCCAGTTCACTCAATGCCATACAACTAATAGCGATGAGAAAAGGTACGTAGTAGTCAAAGCTTTAGGTGTTCCCAAGTCAGAAATGTGGCTATGTCCACAGGCGTTGAGTGAAGTCAACTCACTCAACGCAATATAGCCAAAATAATTGAGTCATGTTGTTTTTATCAAAACCATAGAAGAAAGAGATAGAAATTTTTTTAAGTCCAGAAGCATTTAGTGAAGCTTGATAACTCAACGCCATGCTTGTTTTATCAAAGCTAAAGCAAATCTCTCACAGAAAATCAGTTAAATCCAGAAGTATTGAGTGAAGCTTGATCACTAAACGCCATGCTGATTCAATCAAAGCTTTGGAATAAAGATAGGAAAATCAGTCTAAGTACAAAAGCGTTGAGTGAAGTCAGTTCACTCAATGCCAGATGATAGATATTGTTAGGTCATGCTGTTGCTGTCAACACCTAAGGAGAAACCAGAGTTTGACTAAGTCCAGAATCATTGAGTGAAGCCAGTTCACTTAACGCCTAGTCAAATGTTGAGGCAGAAGGAAATGACATTGAGTGAAGTCAACACACTCAATGCCATTAGGCAGAGTAGAATTATTATAAGTCCAAAATCGTTGAGTGAAGCCAGTTCACTCAATGCTCTCAACGACTAGAGTTGTAGAAGGATGTAGAATGTTGACTAAGCCCAAAAGAATTGAGTGATGCTTATTCACTTAATACTCTCAACGCCAGTAGTACAGATTTGTTGACTATTGCTTATTCACTCAACGCACTTAATGCCTTGGTAGTTGTCTGAAATTTTCTAAGTCCAGAATGGCTGACGTCAGCAAAGTCAACAAAAATCAAAATGATTAAGGAAGAGCATTAATTCATTACTAACATCATTGTTAGTCTCATTCTATAAAACTAAGTATAAAATCAGCTGTTAAAACAATGACACACAGCAATCATCTCGTTGGATGACAAGATTGTAAATAGAAGATGAAATCGAGATAGAAATAAGTTTTTGAGTGATCAATTCATTTTGAAAAAGAGGAGCGGGACTTCGACTTCTTCCCCCGCCATTATTGTAGAGACAATAACATCAATTCAACAAATTTGAAGGGTCTCTGAGTTAGCTGCTGCAATCGACATCTACAATAGCAGGATCAGAGGATTTCTTTAAGGAAAAAGAACCAGTCAAGGCAAGCACTAGCTAAAGTTTCTTCAAGATTCAATTTAAGCCAAATCTGAAGATCAACCTCAAGATCATCGAAGAAGTTTATTGTTCTGGATTTTCTCAGGAAAGAAGGAGAGGCAGAGCAATCTAATTTCTAGAAATTCAAGTTATTTGATTGATGACCATCATTCTTAATCTTCCCCCTTTCAGTTGCAAGATCATGAGATTACTTCCAGCTCAAGCAGCAGATTCTCAAAGTACATCAATCTTATTGATGTCAAGTTTATAGGGCTTAGATTCACTCAGCTCAGGAAACTGTAGACTCAGAGAACAAATGTCTCGAGTAAAATCTACATCAACCCTTTTCTAATTCTGTAAGATCTGTTTAGATCTGAGTAATAAGCCTAGATTATAAAGGTTGAGCGATGGATCTGGTGAGATCTATATTATAAGCCTAAGTTATAAAGACTGAGTGTAGGATCTGGTATATTTCTGAGTGGTAGGATCCAGTCTTTGTTTTGTTTGTGGTAGGGCTATTTTTCTCAGCCGGTGTTGTTAGGCATTTGTACCTGCGGTAGGTGATCAGGTGATTACTAAGTGGTTGGGCTGTGTGCTTATGTTGTAAGTATTCATAGAGACTGAGTGATCCTATGGGATTGTATTGTAATCTCTGAGGATCGAAGTTATTGGAGAAGTGCCTTATATAACATTCTGTTAGAAAGGTGGGAGGGATAATCGATGTACCTATACACTGGAGAACCACTATAAAGCTACTGTGTCGTCTGGGTGATAATATTGAAAGCATCAACAATTGTATCATAACACAACATAATTTGATAAAGGTTAAAAGTAACTAAAGAGCTCAAGAAACCTATTCACACCCCCTCTAGGTGATTAGCTACCCTAGTATTCAAAGAATTTCATTTATCTGCCTTGAGAGAGCATAAGTTGTATTCAAAGTTGAGTAAGTGCAAGTTTTCGCTACCTCAGGTTTCCTTTTTGGGTCATGTTGTGAATTAGGATGGAATTTCTGTTGACCCAGAAAAGATAGTTTTCCTAATTGATTGGAAAAGACCTACCACACCCAAAGAGATCAGATGCTTCCTAGGGTTGGCAGGTTATTATAGAAGGTTTGTGGAAGGATTTTCTATGTTGTCTACATTGGTAACTAATCTTGCGCAGAAGAACGCAATGTTTGTGTGGAGCGATAAGTGTGATGAAGCTTTTCAGGAATTGAAAACGAGACTGTGGACTACTCCAGTGTTGACTTTGCCTACCGAAGGATTGGAGTATGACGTTTATATGGATGCATCACACATCTAGCTTGGATGTGTCTTGAGCAAGAAGGCAAGGTAATTACGTATGGGTCGAGGCAATTAAAGTTACATGAAAGGAACTACCCTTCTCATGATTTGGAGTTTGCGTCAGTGATTTATGCCTTGAAGTTGTGGAGACATTTGTTGTATGGCGTTTGTGTAAAATTTACATGGACCATAAGAGTTTGAAGTACTTCTTCACTCAGAAGGAATTAAATTTTCCCCAACTTAGATGGTTAGAATATCTCGTGGATTACGATGTCGAGATCCAATATCATCCAAGCAAGGCTAATGTTGTAGCTGATGCCCTGAGTAGGAAGACCACCCAGATATTTGGGCTTTCAGTGGATTCCTTGGTGGAAGAGTTTCTCTTAATGGGTATCTTGGTCAAAAGTAGCGACTCGCCAAGAAGCCTAGAAGTGGCAGAGCCTTCATGGATTATGCTTACCAGGCTACACCAAAAGGACGATCCTGATTTGCAGCACCTTGGTAGTTGAACTGAGAAAGGGTAATTACCAGACTTCTCAATCAATGATTGATGCATTCCAATTGTTCCAACGGATTAAACTAGGTGCGCTTGGGTTTGACAATTAAAATAGGATGCGTAGCAAGCAAGATTTCTCTAAACATATATTACTGGTGATTTATCCCACTAGTGTCACAAAATTTAACAATGCACATGCAAAGGGATGCTACCCCTTTTATAGATTGAACAATGTCTATAGGACAATGTTCGCTCAAGCGAATATGATCTACCCGATCCAGACAATTAGCAATTCAGATTAAATTTACTCGCATGCATTCACAAAACCAACATGAGAGGATCCAGACTAAAATAGTGATTTAAAAGATGTCCAAAATCGATCCCCAATTAATCTAAATCGAGGTTAACCAAATCAGTTGAACTAGAGGGGAAATCAAGGATTATGAATCTGATTTATACAAGTGTTCACGAGATCTACACGATCCAAATTATAAGAAAATATTCGCATAATTTAACGCTTGAAAATTATATTCTATTAAATCACTATTTCAATATAAATCATGACTAAATACTAGACTTCTAATCCACTAAATCTCACAAATATTTTAGAAGAATTTATACAAGAGATGTTTAGAAATTTGTTACCCTATCCAAAGAAATCCTTCCACAAAGATGAGTGGAGAGAGCACACATGACGGTGGTTGGATCTATTTCCACGCAAATCTACAGATCTGCACCGGACGATGAAGACACGCATTGGGTACATTGGAAAATGTGTACCAGATTTGAAGAAGACTCACCCAACTCAATAATATTCATCAATGTGTATTTGATGTTGTGCTGAGTTTCAATGTGCAGGTTAAGGAATTGCAGAAAAAGTTTTTAAGTACAAGTGTCGACACTTGACAAAAATTGTGTCGACACTTGACAAAAATTGTGTCGACACTTGGGAAAGGTTGTGTCGACACCAGGAGCCAGATTGTGTCGACACATAGGATTTGTGTCGACACACAGAAAATCTGTCGACAACAACTATCTCGATACACAGGACTTGTGTTGATACATTCCAGAATTCTATCGACAATAATTATGTCGACACACAGGACTTGTGTCGACACACTCCACAATTCTGTCGACGTCAACTTTGTTGAGACTAGAATCTGTTGTGTCGACATATTCCACAGAAGCTATGTTAAGAAGAAAAAGAAGAGTTGTCGACAGTATGTGAGCTGTGTCGACATCACCAAGGATTGAAAGAAATTGTACCTAATCACCTAGAGGGGGGGGGGGGGGTGAAGAGGTGACCTTAATCATTTTAAGCTTTTAGGCAGATCTAATCACAGATTTCACAGAACATAAAACAACAACCAGAGAATCATACACACACACAGAGTACACACAGTTTTATAGTGGTTCCCCAAGGTTTGGGTACATCCACTTTCCCCCTTCGCCTATCTAGTAGTTTACTAGATTCGGCCAAACTCCTCCACTATTCATCAGATCCTCAGATCTTACACTAAGAACCCCAACCAGGTTCCTACAACTCAGGCCCAAGGCCCTACCCCTCAGTCTTCACAAAGACCTACACTCAGCCTTCAACAAGGCCTACACTCAGAGAAATGGATCTCCTACACTCAGGCACACAGGCGCTACCACTCAGCCTTTATAATTTCAGGCTTACAACTCAGATCCCTAAGGATCCTACGAGAAATTAAAAATACAATGTGTAAACCTACAACTCTGAATGAGAGAGAAGAGTTGTCTGGTTTCTTGAAGAGTTCTTGGATGAACTTTGCTGAGATCAACCTCCCTTGGCTTCCTTCAAAGCTTCTTGAATGTAGAACACAGTAGGGTTGATTCTCTATGCATCTGATCTTCAATCACTGCAACTTAAGATTCATATCTCAATCTGAAACCTTCTTCACAGCCTGGTTCAACTGCTGTCTTCTTGGAAGGAGCTCTCTCTCTCCAACTACTTAGAACATCACTTGAATTGATTCTTCAATGAATTGATTGATCGACTTCTGTTGACAGAATAAGCTTTTATATAGGCTTTCTTCATGGTGACCGGCTGATCCGGTTTCTAACGGCTTTCTGACATCTCTGACAGTTGCGGTAGACCGGCTGGAATGGCAGCTGTCAAGTCATCCAGTCACTTCTTTAATTTTCTATAACTGTCTGAAAGTGTCGAGACAGTCAGTCTTTAAGTGTCGACACTGATAGACTAAGTGTCGACACAAGTAGACTAAGTGTCGACAATAGCCTTCAAGGTGTCGACACAACTCCTTGTGTTGTAGAATTTACTTCTCGACACTGCTTCTTCAGAATGTGTTGACACTGATATTGTGTGTCGACACAACTCCTTATTCTTCAGTACTTAGTTGAATTCTGCTAAGTGTCGACACTACTATTTTGTGTCGACTCATCTTCTTGTGTTGAACTTGTTCTGTGTCGACACATATTCTTGGTGTTGACACATGCCTTCTGTGTTGATACTTTTCCTGAGTGTCGACATAGCTCCTTGTGTCGACACATCTTCTTGTGTTGAGACTTTGGCTGAGTGTCGACACATCTCCTTTGTGTCGACACTTGTACTTAGAATTTGTTGAACTTTGCTGAGTGTCGACACAGCCTCCAAGTGTCGACACTTTCTTCATGTTTTGAGACTTTGGCTGTGTGTCGACACTTCTTCATTATGTCGACACTTGTACTTAGAATTTGTTGATGTTTGCTGAGTGTCGACACTTCCTTCTAGTGTCGACACTTTCTGATGTCGACAAAGTTCCTCTGGGTGTCGACACTACTTCTAAGTGTCGACACTGCTTCACTGGACATTTCTTCATTGAGTGTCGACAAAAACTGTATGTGTCGACACTTTCCATCTGGTGTCGACTCTGCACTCATGGTGTCGACACAATTACTCCAAGTGTCGACACTGCTTCTCTGGGTGTCGACACAAGTCTTCTCAAGTGTCGACACTTTCCTTCTGGGTGTCGACACATGGACTTAGAAACTTTTCAGCTTTACCTGCAAATACTTAACCGGCACAACTAAACTCAAAACACATCAAATATATTTTGATGTATATCATTAAGTAGGGTGAGGCTTCTTCAAATCAGGTACAATTATTCCAATGTACCCGACAATATCCCCATTTTTGGAGAAGTCATAACCATTAGTTAATGATATACACCATACATAACAAAATCACAGTATGATGTAAAATAGGATTATATAACAGGGTAAGTACATAAACATGTATGAACAAACATGTATACACAAATATCTCAGAACAATAATGTAATAAATTTAACATATATCACATTGTTCTAATAACTTCAACATATTCATTATTCAACGGTTTATAGAGAGTTTAAAATAAAATGATTACAATTGTAAACTAAAGATAAATTCTATCCTATTGCTGCTCAGGTTCCTTGATAACTATGCCCTTTCCAGACTGTATCTTTGCTTGGACAGGGGCTTCAGCATCTTCAGCAGCAGCAGGCTTCTTTCCTTTAAGATCCTTCTTTTTCAATTCTTCAGCTTTGATCTTTTGCCTTTCAAATTAATGATAAGGCTTTGGAAAGTACTTGCTAGGCTCCTGGGCAGTAAGAGGTAGCTTTCCCATCTTAGCCTTTATTCTATATTGCACAATTGCCTCTTGCCTGGACTCATGCTTCCTCCACTCCAGTTCAGAATACCACTTGTTTCTATCTTGGATATTGTCCTTGGCAGCCTTCCATGCAGTCAAGATAATATTCCTGGAAGTTGGGCTCCATTGTTCAAAGTCAGGCCTAAGTTCATCTTGCTCTCTGAATCTCTTCTTAGACAATTGAGCTTCTTGTTCTTTCTGCAAAGCCTCTTGTACTTTTAGTATAGCCTCTGGCACTAGTGATAATACGTTTGCAGTCAATTTTATTAGGATATTTTCGGGGTTTTAAAGCCAATCATGTCTTGTAAAGTACTTGTTTTGATTCCCCTTTGTATATATTTTTGTCGCTAATGCATTTTTTCTGCTTTTTGCAGGTTTTCACGGCTTTCAGCCGAATTTTGCTGTGACACGCCCCAAGGTCACGCCCTACCAGGGCGTGTACCTAGGGCGTGTAACCCAGAGGAATGAAGCAATTGGTCCGAATCTGCATTCCGTGGAAACTTAGTGTACACGCCCTCGGTCACGGCCGTGACACACCAGACACGGGCGTGTACTATAGGCGTGTCCCCAGGTTCCGAGGAATCGCCGCAGCGCGCTCGTTTTTCCCGCTCCACCGTCACACCGAAAGTGTCACGCCCCAGGGTCATGCCTGACCCGGGCGTGACATATGGGCGTGTACTTCAGCAATTCCGCCCGTCACCTCCAGCATTCAATTTCAGCTCCCAAAGTCGCGCCGCAAAGAACACGCCCCAGGGTCACGCCCTACCAGGGCGTGACCTGTGGGCGTGTACCGCAACAACCCCGTCAGAATTCAATTCCTGCCTGAAAAAAGTCGCGCCGAATGTGTCACGCCCCAGGGTCACGCCAGACCAAGGCGTGACAGGGGGGCGTGACCCGACCCGAAAAATTCTATAAATAGAGCCCAACTCCATGGGTTTTGGACAACTTTTCGCTTTGAGAGGGGAGGTTCTGTCCTTTGTATTTCTGATTTTTTTAAGCATGTCTTTCCATTTTTAGTTCGTAGTTGTAGCTTTATGCTTTTCCTGTAGTAGTTCCTAGCTTCGTTCTGTAGTATAATGTTAATGATTGCGTAGTTTTCCTTTCCATGCACTTGTAATCGCTGGTTTTCATGTTGTAAGATCTCTGTTTCTATTAATAAAAATTGCTGTTTCCTTTTACGTTTCTGCTCCATTTTCAGTATTTTTCTTCTACTCATCCCCCCTCTTCCACCTCACCATGATTAACTAATCCTCCATGTGCTCGATCTTAATGATCCGAGGTTCGAGTGATTAGGTTATGATGCTTTGAATCTTACCTTTTCTTTTTAGGGTTTAGCTTTGAATTACTCTTGATTTATCACGGGTTGGAGGTATATTATCGATATATACTCTCCACCTTTGCTTTCATTCTGGGCTAGCCGAGAGGCCGAAAGTTTGAAATGAGCACTCAAGAGTAAAGGGAGTTGTTCCCACCCCTCGAGAGAGGCAGACGATCAAATCTCCCGGATTGGAGTAAAATCCATTAGAGGGGTTCACCGCGTAAAGCGAGTTTTAGGCCTCCGATTTAGACGAGAGTCGGTCGGACCTTCCTAAACTCAGTTAGGCACGGCCTTCGAGAGAAGCGTGTCAATATTCATGGAACCTCCACGGTCAAGGACCTTTACCCTAATTAGCTTAGGTTTATTTATCGTATTTTTCTAACCACTCTTGCCGAGGTGATTTCTGATCGAGTGCATTTTCCCTTCATTGTTACTAAGCTTAAGTTAATCGCTCTTTAGCTCTCTTTATTTTTTTTCATGCAAGTAGTTCTCTTCCTTTAGTACATTTAGCTTAAGAAAACCTTATTTTTCCGTCGATAAAATAATAGATTTCGTGTGAGTAAGCTTACTCAACTGTTCCCGGATTTCAATACGACACTTGTGTCCCCTAGCTGCATTTCGATAGGTATACTTGCCTTGATGAATTGTTAGTTTGGTATTTTCTCCTTGCAGATATCTCAGTGACAATCAAGTTTTTGGCGCCGTTGCCGGGGAAGAAACGCTTGTTGATAAATTGAAAACCCGAATATATTAATTTTATCACTTCTCTTTCTCAGCCTCCTTCTTAATTTTTTTCCGCCTACTCACTTGAGTTAAATGGCTGGATTTTGTTAAGTGTGCGTATTTTTAATTTTTCCGCCTACTCACTTGAGTTAATTGGCTGGATTTATTTCAAGCAAGTGTGCGTATCTTTTATTTTTCCGCCTACTCACTTGAGTTAATTGGCAGGCTTTATTTCAGTAGAGTGTGTTTACTTTCTGTAGAGTGGGTGAGTATAGCTTTTAATTTCCGCCTACTCGCACAGAGATATATGGCTGGATTTTAATTACCGCATTCTTAATAGAAACCCACATCACAAAATTTTCTACACCACCTAACTCTCTCGAAAAGGGCAAAGTGGCTCTAAATGCCACTATCTTGTCTAGTACCTTGCGAACCCTTCACCGGGTAGCCCTTGGGAAGTTCGGGAGTTAAAACATAAAAAATCTATTTCAAAAAAGTTTTTCCAACTTCATTAGCTCTTTTACTTTTTAGTCTTGCTTCTCCTCTCTTCTTCTAGTGTATGACCCGCGGAAGTCCGTCGGTTACTTTGGACCTGGACCACGAAATTGAGCGTACTCTTCGGAGAAGATCGCGATTTCAAGGCCCTACTACCCAAGTGCCGGTTGAGGATTCCGAGTCATTTTCTACCTTAAGAATGGCAGAACCCAACGTGGAGGAAGTCGTGCATAGGCCTATGTCCTATTATGCACGACCGAATCTCGAGGGTACAGAAACGAGTATAGTTCGCCCTGCAATAAATAATAATAATTTCGAACTGAAGCCTAGCATAATTCAAATGGTGCAGCAGTATGTGCAATTTGACGGGCTTCAAGATGAAGACCCGAACGCACACATCGCCAGCTTTCTTGAGATTTGTGACACCTTCAAGATAAATGGTGTCACAAATGATGCTATTAGGCTAAGATTATTTCCTTTCTCTCTTAGAATTAAGGCTAAGCAGTGGCTGAACACCCTTCCTAAAAATAGCATAACTACTTGGACGCAATTAACTGAAAAATTTTTGGCCAAGTATTTTCCGCCTGCTAAAACTGCTAAACTTAGGAATGACATTTCTGCCTTTGGACAAATAGACTCAGAGACCCTTTACGAAACCTGGGAAAGATTTAAAGAATTATTAAGACGATGCCCACATCACGCTCTGCCTGTATGGTTGCAGGTGCAGACGTTTTATAATGGGCTAAATCAAAGCACGAAGCAAATGATAGACGCAGCTTCTGGCGGTACTTTAAACCATAAGACCCCGGAAGCAGCTCTTGAGCTGTTTGAAGACATGGCCATGAACACTTACCAGTGGAATGTGCCTAGGTCCCGCCCAAACAAACCTGCAGGTCTCTTTGAAGTGGACAACGTCTCCCAACTCGCACTGCAAGTCGAAATATTAAGCAAAAAAATTACGGAGATGACTGCTACCTCCGCCCCTCAGATATGGGAATCTGCAACTCCTCCCGCCGAACATTTGGATTATGTAAATAATATGCCTAGAACTGCTTTTAATAATTTTTCTGCTGCGAATTATCATCCTCCTGGTTTTAATTTTCCGAATAGTTATAATCCTGCGTTAAGAAATCATCCGAATTTTTCATGGAGCAATCCATCAAATGCTGTGCGCCCGCCACCGCAAAGTGATTTTTCTGCACCACCACGACCTCCTCAAAGTTTTCCAAAACCTCCAAATTTGGAGGAAATATTTTCGAAATACATGAATGCTAATGACGCTACGATTAGAACGTTAACCGGAAGTGTTAAAAACTTAGAAAATCAGGTAGGACAGCTCGCTAAAATGATTTCTTAGCGACACGTAGGGTCTCTTCCTTCCAATACCGAGCCCAACCCGAGAGAGCAAGCGAAAGCTATAACTCTTCGGAGTGGGAAGAAAGTTCCTGGTATGGTAAGTGAAGAACCCGAGGCAAGCTCCGCTCCCGTTTTTAAAAATTAAAGCTCCGTTCCCGTTTTAAAAATTCCACCCTCTGCCGAAGAAATTATCACCCCTATCGTAGAAAAAGAACTCACTCCACCACCCACCTTTAAAAATAATCCATCCCCGCCATACCCTTCCGAACGTAATAAACAACGACAGGATGATCAATACACCCGTTTTTTTGGAAATGTTTAAACAAATCCACGTAAATCTGCCTTTCCACGAAGCCATATCCCAGATGCCGAAGTACGCAAAATACCTTAAGGACCTCCTAACCAACAAGAAGAAGTTAGAGAACCTTTCTCATGTCACGTTAAATGCCGCGTGCTCAGCGGTTTTGACAAACGGATTACCGAAGAAAATCAGTGACCCGGGTAGTTTCTCTATCCCGTGTGTCTTTGGTGATCTCTTTGTCAAACACGCTTTAGCCGACTTAGGTGCGAGTATTAATCTTATGCCCCTCTCGTTGTTTAAAAAGTTAGGAATTGGTAGTCTCAACCCCACACGCATGAGTATCCAGCTAGCCGACAGGTCAGTCAAATACCCGTTAGGAATAGTGGAGGACGTCCTAGTCAAAGTTGACAAGTTCATCTTCTCGGTGGACTTTGTCATTTTGGACATCGAAGAAGACGTCGAGGTTCCCTTGATCCTTGGCCGACCCTTCCTTGCCACCTCCCGAGCTATCATTGATGTAAGCAATGGTAAGCTCCTCCTTCGAGTGGGCGATGATGAGGTAACTTTCTCCATCACCCCCTCGATGAAGAACACACTAGCTAATGATGACTCCTGTTTTTTCATGGATTCTGTAAGTGAAGAATCCTTCTCTCACACCTCTGCTTTTGAAGAAGAATTTTCCAATTTTTGTTCCTCTCCTCCTCCTCCAACTGAATCTCTACACCTAAGTGAAGAATCCTCCACCCGCCTTTCTGATTTTGAAAAAGAATTTTTTAATTTCTGTTCCTCTTCTACTTTTCCAACTGAATCGCTGCACGAAGCCGCCATGGCCGCTAGCAACACCCCTTTTAATTTTACATATAAAAAAGTGTACGAGGACATAGTTTTTGAAAAAGAACAAATTTCCAAAACCTCGTATGATGACCCCCCTACCTTGGAACTGAAAGAACTACCAGAGCACCTTCAATACGCTTTCTTAGAAAAGGACTCCAAGCTGCCTGTCATAGTTTCGGCCTACCTCACGGATGCACAAAAGAATAAACTTCTTTCCATTTTACAAAAGCATCGCCAAGCTATTGCTTGGCAGATATCTGATATTAAGGGCATAAGCCCATCATTTTGCACTCATAAAATCTTAATGGAAGATAATTCACGTAACTCTATACAACCTCAGCGTCGTATAAACCCAAACATGAAAGACGTAGTTAAGGGAGAGGTTATGAAATTGTTAGACGCAGGAATTATCTATCCTATATCCGACAGTAAGTGGGTTAGCCCAGTACAGGTAGTGCCAAAGAAAGGAGGGATAACGGTCGTAAGTAATGAAAATAATGAATTAATCCCGACTCGGATGGTGACCGGATGGCGAATGTGTATAGATTACCGTAAGTTGAATGACGCCACCCGCAAGGATCACTTCCCCTTGCCGTTCATTGATCAGATTTTAGAACGACTTTCCGAACATAGCTTTTATTGTTTTCTCGATGGCCTCTCGGGGTATCTTCAAATCCCCATCTCCCCCGAGGACCAGGAGAAAACTATGTTTACTTATCCCTTCGGCACCTTCGCCTACCGAAGAATGCCATTTGGATTGTGCAATGCGCCAGCTACATTCCAACGATGTATGCTCGCCATCTTTGACAAGTACGCAGAAAGCATTATGAAAGTTTTCATGGATGATTTCTCCGTGTTCGGGAATTCCTTCGATAGTTGCTTAGAGAACCTTGAAAAAGTCTTAGAACGATGCGAAGAAACTAACCTTGCCCTAAATTGGGAAAAATGTCATTTTATGGTGAGGGAAGGGTTAGTTTTGGGACATAAAATTTCTGAAAGGGGTATTGAAGTAGACGTTGCGAAAATAAAGTTATCGAGAAACTGCCGCCACCTACGAACATAAAAGCCATAAGAAGTTTCCTGGGTCATGCGGGTTTCTACCGCCGCTTCATAAAGGACTTTTCCAAAATCACCAAGCCCCTTACCCATCTCTTAGAAAAAGACGCCCCATTCATCTTTGATGACCTCTGTCTAGCTGCCTTCAATTTAATGAAAGAAAAATTAGTTAATGCGCCAATCATGATAGCTCCGGTGTGGGATCTTCCATTTGAAATAATGTGTGATGCGAGTAGTTATGCGGTGGGAGCCGTACTAGGTCAACGTATTTCCAAAAACTTCCACCCCATTTATTACGCTAGTAAAACTCTCACATCTGCACAGGAAAATTACACCACAACCGAGAAGGAGCTCTTAGCTGTAGTATTCGCATTTGACAAATTTCGCCCTTATATTACTCTTTCGAAAATTATTGTTTTTACGGACCACTCGGCCCTCAAATATCTTCTCTCTAAAACGGATTCCAAGCCTCGTCTGATTCGCTGGGTCTTACTCCTCCAGGAGTAAGACTTAGAGATCCGTGATAAGCGAGGTGCAGAAAACTTGGCCGCCGACCACCTTTCGCGCCTAGACAACCCGTTTATAGAACAATTAGATGAAAATTCTTTTCATTACTATTTCCCTGATGAGAAGCTTTTCGTAATTAACACATCTACTTCTCCTTGGTTTGCCCGCATCGCCAACTATCTAGTGGCCCGTGTGCTCCCAAAAGAGTTTTCATCTCAGCAAAAGAAGAAATTCTTTTCTGAGCTGAAAAACTATTTTTGGGAGGACCCGCATCTTTTTAAAGTCTGTGCAGACCAAGTGATCAGGAGGTGTGTTTCTTTTGATGAAGGATTAGATATTATTAAACATTTGCATGAAGGACCGACAGGTGGGCACTATCAAGCTGCTCGCACTGCTCACAAAGTGTTAAGCGCGGGTTTTTACTGGCCCAGCCTGTTTAAAGACGCGCATGCCTTTGTGAGTAGGTGTGATAGTTGCCAACGGTCGGGGAATATTTCGAATAAAAATGAAATGCCACAAAATTATTTCCTAGAGTGCGAAGTTTTCGACCTCTGGGGGATTGATTTTGTCGGCCCTTTTCCTTCTAGCTTCGGGAATAAGTATATTTTAGTTGTCGTTGATTATGTTTCACGTTGGGCCGAAGCCCAAGCTCTTCCTACGAATGACGCCAGAGTCGTAGTTAATTTGCTAAAAAAATTATTTTCTCGATTCGATACGCCGCGCGCTATCGTTAGTGATAGGGGTTCCCATTTTTGTAACGCGCAATTTTCAAAAATCCTAACTAAATATGGCGTTACTCATAAGCTTTCCACTGCCTACCACCCCCAAACTAACGGACAAGTCGAAGTAGTGAATAGAGAAATAAAAAGAATTTTAGAAAAGACTGTTTCAACATCTAGAAAAGACTGGTCCACCAAATTAGACGATGCTCTATGGGCCTACCGAACAGCGTACAAAACCGCCCTCGGCTGTACGCCATATCGGTTGGTTTTTGGAAAATCGTGTCATTTACCTGTAGAGTTAGAACACCGCGCCTTTTGGGCCTTGCGATTTTTAAACTTCGATCCCCACTCTGTCGGCGATTTTAGAAAATTTCAACTTAACGAACTCGACGAGTGGCGCTCTTACGCGTTTGAAAATAACAGACTTTATAAAGAGCGGACGAAGCGTTTACATGACCGACATCTTAGGCACCCAAAAATCTTTAAGCCGGGCGACCAAGTGCTTCTTTATAATTCTCGTTTACATTTATTCCCGGGTAAATTAAAATCACGTTGGTCTGGGCCTTTTACTGTTTTAGAAGTCTTTTCTTATGCTACTGTTTTAATTTCTCACCCTGATAAGGGTACTTTCAAAGTGAATGGTCAGCGTCTTAAACTGTATTTCTGTGATGATGTCAGTCTAAACCCTGTTAACTCTATCTTTCCGGTCCTGACATTTGATTAATCTGAACATTATTTTACTCACAAACTTTGACATTTATTCGAACTTTATTTTTAAAACAATATTTGGGACAATCTTATTTTGATGCGTCGAGCTCAAACGACGCTTTAAACAAAGGGCGCTCTTGGGAGGCAACCCAAGTTATCTTTTTCTGTTTTCTTTATTTTACACTTTTTGCCCCGAATGGCTCCGGCGAGCTGAAACTTCTGCGATCACCTGCTCCAACAGTTCTGCTTCCATGCCAAAGTCTGCCGGACGACGTTTCATGAAGATCCACAGCACAGGCATGGAGGAGCGGCATCACTCAACTTGCCCTGCAAAATAAAACCGGGGAAGTACCTGCTTTTCAATTCTGTCTTTTATTTCTGTACTTTACTTTTCTCTCGTTCTCCGACCTCCTTCTCCATTGCGGACAATGTAGATTTTAAGCTTGGGGGAGAACTTCCTCCTTCTTTTTGTTTTCTTTTTGGTTTGTAAATATCCCAAAAAAATCCAAAATTTCAAAAAAACTTCAAAAAAAAATTATTATATATATATAGCTGCATTTTGGTATTTCAATAAGTACCCCATGTTTATGTTTTGTTTTTCTCAAACTTCTTTATAAACAACGTAGTTAATTATAATTTTTCTAATCATTCTTTTTAATCATATTTCACAAGTAAAATGTTGGCCATGCTGTGTTTTTAATTCACGGTAGCATGTTAAGGTAAAATATTTCTCTAAACCGTGCATTTCTATTATGGTTTTCCGTTCTTTATTTTCTTTACTTTCTCTAAAAATTTATCATCCACTATTTTCCTTTTCGTCTTTAGATGATTTTTGTAAGAACATATTTTGAATAACGTAGTAGATATGAACGATCCATGTGACATATTATTTTTATTTTCAAGATAATTTCATCAATCTTCTTTTATTATCTCGAACTTGCTTTTTGAAATTTATCGACTCTATGTTTTAAATAAATTTAAAAAAAAACGCGTGAAAATGATTTAGGCATTTTTGTTTACGTTTGAGCTTTCTTGCCAACCTAAACTCTTTTACCACTAGTTAGCCGCTTTTGAGCCTTTTTTCCAAATTCATTTGATAAACTCCACACACCATTTCATTTTCACAAAAGCCCAAATTCCTACCTATCTAATCAAGCTAATTTTGTTCTTCTTTTTAAATTTTGTCCTATCTGTGGAGATATTGTTGAAAAAGGTGTACTCAAAAGCAATAAATTGAAAAAAAAATGAATGAAAATAATAATAATAATAAAAAAAAGAGATAAATAATCATAAAGAGAAAAAAAAATAAATTTATTTATACATATTTTGTTTAAAATAAATTTATTTTTTTTGAAACTCGTTGTTTTGGTTTAGTGTGATTTTTAAGCCTCCATGTTTATATTTGAATTCCACTCCTATTCATATTCCTAAACCAAACGTTTCGGTCCTATTAAGTCCTTTTGATTCACGCAATTTTTTTAATTTTATTTAACAACTAAGAAAAGAAGAAAAGTAAATCAGTTTTAGTTTTGGATTTAAACTTAGATTTTTGTTATTTAATTGATATAATTATAATGCGTTGCTTGGATCTAGTAATAACTCAATATGTTCTTTTCATTTTCATTACCTTGCTCAAATCTATTTAAAGAATTTCGTCAAAATTCTGGATGATTTATTTTTATTAAGTAAAGTTTATAAAAGTTAAACCATACCTAAATAATTGTTTTAGATTTACGTTTTACATTCTCCCTACCTAGAATTTCGCATAGTACTTGTGTGAGTATGATTAAAACTTTTTAAATTAGTCACTCTTATGATTAGCTAGTCTTTATATCTTTGCTTGGGGACAAGCAAAACTTAAGCTTGGGGGAATTTGATAATACGTTTGCAGTCAATTTTATTAGGATATTTTCGGGGTTTTAAAGCCAATCATGTCTTGTAAAGTACTTGTTTTGATTCCCCTTTGTATATATTTTTGTCGCTAATGCATTTTTTCTGCTTTTTGCAGGTTTTCACGGCTTTCAGCCGAATTTTGCTGTGACACGCCCCAAGGTCACGCCCTACCAGGGCGTGTACCTAGGGCGTGTAACCCAGAGGAATGAAGCAATTGGTCCGAATCTGCATTCCGTGGAAACTTAGTGTACACGCCCTCGGTCACGGCCGTGACACACCAGACACGGGCGTGTACTATAGGCGTGTCCCCAGGTTCAGAGGAATCGCCGCAGCGCGCTCGTTTTTCCCGCTCCACCGTCGCACCGAAAGTGTCACGCCGCAGGGTCACGCCTGACCCGGGCGTGACATATGGGCGTGTACTTCAGCAATTCCGCCCGTCACCTCCAGCATTCAATTTCAGCTCCCAAAGTCGCGCCGCAAAGAACACGCCCCAGGGTCACGCCCTACCAGGGCGTGACCTGTGGGCGTGTACCGCAACAACCCCGTCAGAATTCAATTCCTGCCCGAAAAAGTCGCGCCGAATGTGTCACGCCCCAGGGTCACGCCCGACCAGGGCGTGACAGGGGGCGTGACCCGACCCGAAAAATTCTATAAATAGATCCCAACTCCATGGGTTTTGGACAACTTTTCGCTTTGAGAGGGGAGGTTCTGTCCTTTGTATTTCTGATTTTTTTAAGCATGTCTTTCCATTTTTAGTTCGTAGTTGTAGCTTTATGCTTTTCCTGTAGTAGTTCCTAGCTTCATTCTGTAGTATAATGTTAATGATAGCGTAGTTTTCCTTTCCATGCACTTGTAATCGCTGGTTTTCATGTTGTAAGATCCCTGTTTCTATTAATAAAAATTGCTGTTTCCTTTTACGTTTCTGCTCCATTTTCAGTATTTTTCTTCTACTCATCCCCCCTCTTCCATGTAACAGCCCAAAGTTCTGAAACAGGCAAATTTGGGTGACACGGTCTGGGACACGGGCGTGTCCCAGGGCGTGTCAGGTGACACGGCCTGCGACACGGGCGTGTCGCAGGGCGTGTCGAGTTGTGTCGACGATTGGGCTTTGTCTCGACGATTTTTTTTTGGTCTCGACGATTCGTCGAGAGGAGGCACACGGCCCAGGACACGGGCGTGTCCAAGGCCGTGTCGCATGCTCGACGATTTTTACTCGACGATCGTCGAGTGTCGAGAAGTGCGTGTCGAGTGTTGAACACGGCCTGTGACACGGGCGTGTCACAGGGCGTGTCAAATCAGGCGACGAACTCAGCCCGCCGAGAATTCGACAGGGCGTGTCTTTGTGCCGTGTCTGGGCACACGGCCTGGGACACGGGCGTGTCACAGGCCGTGTGAAGTCTCGGGATGATTTGGGATTTTTTTCACCCAGGTACACGGCCACAGACACGGGCGTGTCTGAAGGCGTGTTGGTGACACGGCCCATGACACGGGCGTGTCCCGTGGGCGTGTCACTGGTTTGGATAAGTCGGTTGACCACCGCTTGAGGCACACGGCCAGGCACACGGCCGTGTTCGAGGCCGTGTCGGGTCAAAATGTGTGTTTTTGGCAGAATCGTGGCCGTCCATTCCTTCAGTCTGGATCCAAGGGCTGAAAGTTCTTCTTCTTTTTCCTTAAGGGCCGAAGTCAGAGAATTATTTCTCATTCTCTTTGGCCTTAACCTTTCTTCAAGAGAGAGAGAAAGAGAGAGAGAAAGGAGGAGGAAGAAGGGAAGGGGGCTGCTGTTGGTGGTGTTGCGGTTTACCGGCAAGCGATCCGAAGCCAGCGTTGCGGAGGAAACGCTCTTGCGAGTCTTGCAAGCAAGCTTTCAAGCCATGGCACCGAAGCGATCGTCAAGGGTAACGACGTTTCTTCCTAGCCATGTGAAGGCTTCTGTTTTGGCATATCTTTTGATTCCCCCACCAAGAGGTGGCTGCTTTTGGGAGTCATTTGAGTGGATGCTTGAAATCTCCTTGGTATTGCATATAGATCCGGAAATGAGTACGGAATAGGCATGTTGTGTGAAGCCCATCTGGACAGGTTGGTCTGGATTGGTGATGTTGCATACGAACCGGAGAAGACTCCGTGATAAACGTGTAAGGAGTCTATGGGTTATGCCTGCGAAAAGGAGTAGCAGGAAGTACTGGGGTGGTAGTCCAGGAAAATAGCCTTGTGGTGGTTTTGGGTCCAACCTGTGGTTGAGGCACAGGAAGTACTGGTGGGACCAGGAAAGGCCCTTTTTGTGATGCTTGATGTCATAGGGTGTCCACCTGTGAAGCGAGTCACAGGAAGTACTGGTGTGCCCAGGAAAGACCCCTGACATTTGTGCTTATGCGGTGTCCACCTGTGGAGAGAATCACAGGAAGTACTGGTGCGCCCAGGAAAGACCCGTTGTTGCTGTGAGGAAATGGGTATAGTGACATACCCAGGCTTGAATGCCAGGAACAGGATTGGTGAGACCGACCCGCGCCTTTGATATAGCCGTGAGTACGCTGTACTCGGAGAAGGCAAGGCGATTTGAGCAACGGGGGGTGGAGGATCCGACCTGCGCTATGTCCGTCTGACGTGAGACCAAAAAGTGCGGTCTGTTGGAGCGCATAGCAAGAGTCTTCGGCCTGCGCGCCATGACACAAAGGGGGGCTACGGGCCATCCCGGTGTCCGAGGACTAACTCCGGCTGCACGCCATGGAGTAAATGCTCAAGAGTGTTACCGTCGGGTGATAACCGTGATACGGTGGTGGGCAAGAGGTTGCCAGAACACCAAGAATGTGCCCTGAGTGCACGGACCGTTGGGCCGGGCGGCGAACGGTTGTGATGGCTTGTGTGCGTGAAAGCACCTTTGATGATATAGCTTGCCATACTTGTGATATGATATGCCTGCAGGGAAAATACCGCTGCCCCGAGAGGAGGGGTAGGGTCGTTATAATTTGGTCAGCTGAACGCTGACCGTTGCTTTTGTTTGCCACCGTTGGGTGGATTGTCCTTGCACAGGTGCTGGAGAGCCGAGCGGGTCGCATAGAGGTTGATGCTCCTGCTGGTGTTGTTGCTGCTGCTGCTAGCCCTCGAAGGCTAATGTTCTTTTGAGTGTTTTCTTTTTGTGGCCGGCCTGCGCGCCAATTTGTTTAGGCCACTGCATGAAAGCCCTGTAAGGCCATAAGGCCAATACTTTATACACGTTGTAAGACATTCCTATCTATATATAAAATGTGGAGTTTATATTTGGACATTCATGAGGAGTTCAAGTAGTTTAGGCTTCCGCTAGAATGCTTGTGATAGGTGCGATGCGCTACTCTGGTATCATCCTGTACCTTCACCGACTGTTTGGTGGTATATCCTGTGGGGCCCCGGCCGGACCTTCTAGAATATATCATATGAACGGATGGGGTTGTTACATTTTTGGTATCGGTTGTCTTGGTCTTTCCCTCTCGAAGTCGTGGCCGACTTCTTTTGTGGGGTGGCAAGCACGTGGTTGTGCACACCAAAGTCTACGATTGAACTCCTGAATGTCCATGATAGGCATGCATTTTGTATGTTTGAGGAACCTGCGTGTTCCTATGTTGTGTTGTTTGCTTGGGTACGACCGCTAATGTGTGCGTCTTGTCCACCTTTAGGTGACTCGGAGTGGAGCTGGGCAGTCTGAGCCCCAGCGTTCTGATGAAAGTACGGCACCAGCCGCGGTGCCTACACCTCCACCGTCTGCGGAACATGTCCGTTTAGTTGCGGAGGCCTTGTTTACCATGATCCAAGGCCAGCCACTTAGGCAGGAGCAAGCGGCTGTGGGGCCAGAACAGGTGGCGGCAAGGCCTGAACCTGTCGTGGATGTGGTACCTCGAGCGGCCGAGAAGCAGCTAACGCGGTTTATGAGTTTCCATCCGCCTACGTTCTCGGGAGCGGGAACCCCGACGCAGGCTGAGGATTGGTTATCGCGCGTCAAGCGAGTGATGACGGCGATAGGCACGGCGGAGCATCAGAAAGTTACCTTAGCCACCTTCTTGCTTGAAGGAGAAGCTCGGTTATGGTGGGATGAGATGGAGTTGCATCATTTGGCGGGTCGTCCGTTAACCCACGTGTCGATGGAAGAATTCTCCCGGCTCTTCCTTGCGAAGCACCTTCCTGTGGCTCAACGGATAGCCATGGAAAATGAATTCCAACGGTTGACTCAAGGTGATGGCAGTGTTGACGCGTACCTGCATGAGTTTACTCGCTTGGGGCGGTATGCGGGTTCGATTTTTGCTGATGAGCAGAGGAAGACTAATCGGTTCTATGAAGGACTGAGGGACGAGTTGAGGTTCCTTGTGTCTAGTTCGGTGAACCAGGGTTTCCAAGCGTTGGTTGACACTGCGACCGCGTTGGAAAAAGATATGAAGAGGGTGCAAGGGAAGAGAGCGTTGGTGATGACGCAACCGGAGTGGAAGGCGCCCCGATCTGGAAAATCGTTTTATAAGAAGAGATGGGGTAAGAAGTCCAAGCCTAGTGGACAAGCGCCTTCATCAGTTGCGTCGGGAGCAACTTCAGGGGCAACCTCCAAGCCAGAAACTCGTACCTGCTTCAATTGTGGTAGGATGGGGCACATTGCGCGAGATTGCCGGATGCCGCCAAAGAGTGAAAAGAAGGCGGGAGCATCTTATGCGGAGAAAGGAAAAGCGGTGGTGGATTCCTCTGCCTCGCAAGCGCAACCCCGGGTCTACAATCTTGGCCTGCAGGAGGCCATCAAGCAGAGTGACGTGGTCACAGGTATGAGTTTAGTTTTGCTTATGCTAATGTTTGTATGCTTAGCTTAGTACCCCTACGTTTGTGGTTTGTGTGTGTGACATGTTTGTCATAGGCTTTGTGATGATTCGGGACACGCTGGCGCGAGCACTGTTTGATACAGGTGCATCGCATTCTTTTCTGTCTAGTGAATTTCTTACGCGGCTTGGGATACCCAGTCGTGCAAAGGCAGATAGCGTCAGAGTGGTGTTGCCGAATGGTTGTTGGATGCTTGCGGATCAAGCTTGCGATGTGGCGGTTCAAGTAGGAAGTCGGGATTTTTGTTTAACCGCATTTGTTTTGCCAATTTCGGAATTCGATGTGATTTTTGGGATGGATTGGCTTGCGGAGCAGCATGCTATGATCGATTGCCAGTCCAAAGAAATCACGTTGGGCCAGAATACCGAACAGGAGATCAAGTTCGCGGGTATGCGAGGAGTAGGCGGGACGTTGATGTCTGCACTCCAGGTAGTCAAAGCTGTTCGGAAGGGTGCGGAGTGTTACTTTGCACTAATTCAGGCTGTTGAGCCTAAGGCCACTTTGTGCGAGGTTCCGATTGTGGCAGAATTTGCTGATATGTTTCCCGCAGATCTCCCTGGGCTACCACCCCAGCGGGAGATTGACTTCACAATTGAGTTGGTGCCAGGTGCGAAACCAGTGGCCCGTTCGCCATATCGCGTTGCGCCTAAAGAGATGGCTGAGTTGAAGGTTCAACTACAAGAAATGTTAGAGCAAGGCTATATCCGCCCAAGTATGTCACCTTGGAGCGCGCCTGTGCTTTTTGTAAAGAAGAAAGATGGTGGGTTACGGTTGTGTATAGACTACCGTGAATTGAATAAGCTGACTGAGAAGAATAAGTATCCGATACCTCGGATTGATGAATTATTTGATCAGCTAGTGGGCTCGACCGTCTATTCAAAGTTGGACCTGAAGTCTGGTTATTACCAGTTAAGGATTCGGGAAGGTGACATTCCCAAAACCGCATTTGGAACGCGTTATGGGCACTATGAGTTCACAGTCATGCCCTTTGGATTGTGTAATGCGCCCTCGGTGTTTATGGATTTGATGCACCGTATTTTTCGTGAGTACCTGGATCTGTTTGTGATAGTGTTCATTGATGATATCCTGGTGTACTCGAAGTCCAAAGCGGAGCATGAGATTCATTTGCGGTTAGTGTTGAATACGTTGAGGCAAAATCAGCTTTATGCCAAGTTCTCGAAGTGCGAGTTTTGGCTATCGTCAGTGGCATTTTTGGGCCATGTGGTGAGTGGAGCGGGCATTGCAGTGGATCCAGCGAAGATAAGAGCCATACAAGATTGGCCAATACTGTCTTCCGTGGCCGAAGTTAGGAGTTTCCTTGGACTTGCGGGCTATTATAGAAGATTTGTGGAAAACTTCTCGCGGATCGCTTTGCCGCTAACCACACTGACGCGAAAAGATCAGAAGTTCGTTTGGACGCCAGAGTGCGCACGAGCTTTTGAAGAGCTGAAGGTTCGGTTGACCACGGCGCCGGTGTTGTCTTCGCCATGTGGAACCGATGGGTTTGTAATATATAGTGATGCCTCAGGGAGCGGCTTAGGCTGCGTTCTTCTGCAGAGCGGAAAGGTGATTGCTTATGGCTCACGCCAGCTGAAGGTGCACGAGCGAAAATATCCCGTCCATGATTTGGAATTAGCAGCGGTGATTTTTGCACTGAAGCTGTGGCGACACTACCTTTATGGTGTGAAGGTGGAGATCTATACTGATCATAAGAGCCTTAAGTATCTGTTGGAGCAGAAAGAGTTGAACATGCGACAACGAAGGTGGTTGGAGTTCCTTGGGGACTACACTTTCGAGATTCATTATACACCTGGGAAGGGGAATGTTGTCGCGGATGCCTTGAGTCGGCGAGTTCCGGCTAGAGCGAATTGGTTACAAAGGCATGATGAACGTCTGATCCAGGAGTTGGAGGCATTGGAGATCTATTGTGTTGACAAAAATTCCACTGCCATTGCGTGTTTGAACTGGACCGAGGTGCAATGTGACCTTGCGGACCGAGTTCGATGGGCAACGGAGTTGGATGAAGATCTCTTGCGCTATGGGAATGAAGGGCCAGAGGGCAAATTCACCTGGATTGACGGTCTGTTGCGAAAAGAAGGCCGATTGTGCGTCCCAAATGTGGGGAAACTGAGGGAAGAACTGATGTATGAAGCACATTATACGAAGTATTCCATTCACCCCGGGAGCACAAAGATGTTCAACGATATGAAGAAGCTTTTCTGGTGGCCAGGGCTTAAGAAAGATGTTGCCCTGTATGTAGCCAAATGTCAAACATGTGCGATGGTGAAGGCGGAATGCCAAAAGCCGGGCGGTTATTTGAAGTCACTGCCGATCCCATTATGGAAATTTGATGATATTTCCATGGATTTTGTGCATGGATTGCCAAGATCGCAGCGAGGAAATGATTCCATTTGGGTGATAGTTGACCGGCTAACAAAAGTAGCACATTTTCTCCCGAACAGGCGGGATGATTCGGTGGAAAGTTTGGCAAAGTTATATGTTGATCAAATTGTGCGTCTTCACGGTGTTCCTCGGAGCATCGTAAGTGATCGAGATGGGCGATTCACGTCAAATGATTGGAGGCTAGTTCACCGACTGTTGGGCACGAAATTGACCTTCAGCACGGCCTTTCATCCCCAAACGGATGGCCAAACTGAACGTACCAACAGAACAATGGAGGACATGCTCCGAATGTGCGCCCTTGACTTCGGAAAGAGATGGGAAGATCATCTCTATATGGTCGAGTTTGCATATAATAACAGCTACCAGGCAAGTATTGGGATGGCACCATATGAAGCCCTATATGGCAGGAAATGTCGTACTCCCTTGGCTTGGGTAGAAGCGGGTGAAGCCCGGGTTGTTAAACCAAATGAGGTGGACGAAGCAAACTCAACCATTTGGACTATTCGAGAGAGATTGCTAGTTGCTCAAGATCGACAAGCGAAGTACTACAACGCCAAGCACCGGAACGTTGAATTTGCGGTTGGCGATTGGGTCTACTTGAAGATCAAGCCATTCAAAGGTGTCTCCAGGATTCGACGATTGAAAAAGTTGAGTCCAAGGTATTTGGGTCCCTTTGAAGTGGTTGAGCGAATTGGCGAAGCGGCTTATCGGCTAGCTCTGTCGGCGGACTTGGGTGGGTTACATGATGTCTTTCACATCTCGGTGCTGCGGAAAGCCGTGAACGATCCAGCTCAAGTGATCGCGGATGATCGGGTGCCGGTGGAGTATGGGCTAACAACGAGAGTTAGACCCATTCGGATCGAAGATCGAGCCGAGAAACAGTTGCGGAACAAGACGGTCGGTATGGTGAAAGTCCGGTGGGACAACTGCGGCCGTGAAGAGTTGACGTGGGAACGCGAGCAGACCATGCGAGAAGAGTTCCCTGAGTTGTTTCTGTAATTGGTAGCGAGACTGTTGTAACATAAACATTGAGATATTGTTACATTTTTCTTGCTATCTTTTTGTTACTTTCCTGTCTCTGAATTTCGAGGACGAAATTGTTTTGTAGGAGGGGAGGATTGTAACAGCCCAAAGTTCTGAAACAGGCAAATTTGGGTGACACGGCCTGGGACACGGGCGTGTCCCAGGGCGTGTCAGGTGACACGGCCTGCGACACGGGCGTGTCGCAGGGCGTGTCGAGTTGTGTCGACGATTGGGCTTTGTCTCGACGATTTTTTTTTGGTCTCGACGATTCGTCGAGAGGAGGCACACGGCCCAGGACACGGGCATGTCCAAGGCCGTGTCGCATGCTCGACGATTTTTACTCGACGATCGTCGAGTGTCGAGAAGTGCGTGTCGAGTGTTGAACACGGCCTGTGACACGGGCGTGTCACAGGGCGTGTCAAATCAGGCGACGAACTCAGCCCGCCGAGAATTCGACAGGGCGTGTCTTTGTGCCGTGTCTGGGCACACGGCCTGGGACACGGGCGTGTCACAGGCCGTGTGAAGTCTCGGGATGATTTGGGATTTTTTTCACCCAGGTACACGGCCACAGACACGGGCGTGTCTGAAGGCGTGTTGGTGACACGGCCCATGACACGGGCGTGTCCCGTGGGCGTGTCACTGGTTTGGATAAGTCGGTTGACCACCGCTTGAGGCACACGGCCAGGCACACGGCCGTGTTCGAGGCCGTGTCGGGTCAAAATGTGTGTTTTTGGCAGAATCGTGGCCGTCCATTCCTTCAGTCTGGATCCAAGGGCTGAAAGTTCTTCTTCTTTTTCCTTAAGGGCCGAAGTCAGAGAATTATTTCTCATTCTCTTTGGCCTTAACCTTTCTTCAAGAGAGAGAGAAAGAGAGAGAGAAAGGAGGAGGAAGAAGGGAAGGGGGCTGCTGTTGGTGGTGTTGCGGTTTACCGGCAAGAGATCCGAAGCCAGCGTTGCGGAGGAAACGCTCTTGCGAGTCTTGCAAGCAAGCTTTCAAGCCATGGCACCGAAGCGATCGTCAAGGGTAACGACTTTTCTTCCTAGCCATGTGAAGGCTTCTGTTTTGGCATATCTTTTGATTCCCCCACCAAGAGGTGGCTGCTTTTGGGAGTCATTTGAGTGGATGCTTGAAATCCCCTTGGTATTGCATATAGATCCGGAAATGAGTACGGAATAGGCATGCTGTGTGAAGCCCATCTGGACAGGTTGGTCTGGATTGGTGATGTTGCATACGAACCGGAGAAGACTCCGTGATAAACGTGTAGTGTAAGGAGTCTATGGGTTATGCCTGCGAAAAGGAGTAGCAGGAAGTACTGGGGTGGTAGTCCAGGAAAATAGCCTTGTGGTGGTTTTGGGTCCAACCTGTGGTTGAGGCACAGGAAGTACTGGTGGGACCAGGAAAGGCCCTTTTTGTGATGCTTGATGTCATAGGGTGTCCACCTGTGAAGCGAGTCACAGGAAGTACTGGTGTGCCCAGGAAAGACCCCTGACATTTGTGCTTATGCGGTGTCCACCTGTGGAGAGAATCACAGGAAGTACTGGTGCGCCCAGGAAAGACCCGTTGTTGCTGTGAGGAAATGGGTATAGTGACATACCCAGGCTTGAATGCCAGGAACAGGATTGGTGAGACCGACCCGCGCCTTTGATATAGCCGTGAGTACGCTGTACTCGGAGAAGGCAAGGCGATTTGAGCAACGGGGGGTGGAGGATCCGACCTGCGCTATGTCCGTCTGACGTGAGACCAAAAAGTGCGGTCTGTTGGAGCGCATAGCAAGAGTCTTCGGCCTGCGCGCCATGACACAAAGGGGGGCTACGGGCCATCCCGGTGTCCGAGGACTAACTCCGGCTGCACGCCATGGAGTAAATGCTCAAGAGTGTTACCGTCGGGTGATAACCGTGATACGGTGGTGGGCAAGAGGTTGCCAGAACACCAAGAATGTGCCCTGAGTGCACGGACCGTTGGGCCGGGCGGCGAACGGTTGTGATGGCTTGTGTGCGTGAAAGCACCTTTGATGATATAGCTTGCCATACTTGTGATATGATATGCCTGCAGGGAAAATACCGCTGCCCCGAGAGGAGGGGTAGGGTCGTTATAATTTGGTCAGCTGAACGCTGACCGTTGCTTTTGTTTGCCACCGTTGGGTGGATTGTCCTTGCACAGGTGCTGGAGAGCCGAGCGGGTCGCATAGAGGTTGATGCTCCTGCTGGTGTTGTTGCTGCTGCTGCTAGCCCTCGAAGGCTAATGTTCTTTTGAGTGTTTTCTTTTTGTGGCCGGCCTGCGCGCCAATTTGTTTAGGCCACTGCATGAAAGCCCTGTAAGGCCATAAGGCCAATACTTTATACACGTTGTAAGACATTCCTATCTATATATAAAATGTGGAGTTTATATTTGGACATTCATGAGGAGTTCAAGTAGTTTAGGCTTCCGCTAGAATGCTTGTGATAGGTGCGATGCGCTACTCTGGTATCATCCTGTACCTTCACCGACTGTTTGGTGGTATATCCTGTGGGGCCCCGGCCGGACCTTCTAGAATATATCATATGAACGGATGGGGTTGTTACATTCCACCTCACCATGATTAACTAATCCTCCATGTGCTCGATCTTAATGATCCGAGGTTCGAGTGATTAGGTTATGATGCTTTGAATCTTACCTTTTCTTTTTAGGGTTTAGCTTTGAATTACTCTTGATTTATCACGGGTTGGAGGTATATTATCGATATATACTCTCCACCTTTGCTTCATTCTGGGCTAGCCGAGAGGCCGAAAGTTTGAAATGAGCACTCAAGAGTAAAGGGAGTTGTTCGCACCCCTCGAGAGAGGCAGACGATCAAATCTCCCGGATTGGAGTAAAATCCATTAGAGGGGTTCACCGCGTAAAGCGAGTTTTAGGCCTCCGATTTAGACGAGAGTCGGTCGGACCTTCCTAAACTCAGTTAGGCACGGCCTTCGAGAGAAGCGTGTTAATATTCATGGAACCTCCACGGTCAAGGACCTTTACCCTAATTAGCTTAGGTTTATTTATCGTATTTTTCTAACCACTCTTGCCGAGGTGATTTCTGATCGAGTGCATTTTCCCTTCATTGTTACTAAGCTTAAGTTAATCGCTCTTTAGCTCTCTTTATTTTTTTTCATGCAAGTAGTTCTCTTCCTTTAGTACATTTAGCTTAAGAAAACCTTATTTTTCCGTCGATAAAATTATAGATTTCGTGTGAGTAAGCTTACTCAACTGTTCCCGGATTTCAATACGACACTTGTGTCCCCTAGCTGCATTTCGATAGGTATACTTGCCTTGATGAATTGTTAGTTTGGTATTTTCTCCTTGCAGATATCTCAGTGACAATCAAGGTTTTGGCGCCGTTGCCGGGAAAGAAACGCTTGTTGATAAATTGAAAACGCGAATATATTAATTTTATCACTTCTCTTTCTCAGCCTCCTTCTTAATTTTTTTCCGCCTACTCACTTGAGTTAAATGGCTGGATTTTGTTAAGTGTGCGTATTTTTAATTTTTCCGCCTACTCACTTGAGTTAATTGGCTGGATTTATTTCAAGCAAGTGTGCGTATCTTTTATTTTTCCGCCTACTCACTTGAGTTAATTGGCAGACTTTATTTCAGTAGAGTGTGTTTACTTTCTGTAGAGTGGGTGAGTATAGCTTTTAATTTCCGCCTACTCGCACAGAGATAAATGGCTGGATTTTAATTACCGCATTCTTAATAGAAACCCACATCACAAAATTTTCTACACCACCTAACTCTCTCGAAAAGGGCAAAGTGGCTCTAAATGCCACTATCTTGTCTAGTACCTTGCGAACCCTTCACCGGGTAGCCCTTGGGAAGTTCGGGAGTTAAAACATAAAAAATCTATTTCAAAAAAAATTTTCCAACTTCATTAGCTCTTTTACTTTTTAGTCTTGCTTCTCCTCTCTTATTCTAGTGTATGACCCGCGGAAGTCCGTCGGTTACTTTGGACCTGGACCACGAAATTGAGCGTACTCTTCGGAGAAGATCGCGATTCTAAGGCCCTTCTACCCAAGTGCCGGTTGAGGATTCCGAGTCATTTTCTACCTTAAGAATGGCAGAACCCAACGTGGAGGAAGCCGTGCATAGGCCTATGTCCTATTATGCATGACCGAATCTCGAGGGTACAGAAATGAGTATAGTTCGCCCTGCAATAAATAATAATAATTTCTAACTGAAGCCTAGCATAATTCAAATGGTGCAGCAGTATGTGCAATTTGACGGGCTTCAAGATGAAGACCCGAACGCACACATCGCCAGCTTTCTTGAGATTTGTGACACCTTCAAGATAAATGGTGTCACAAATGATGCTATTAGGCTAAGATTATTTCCTTTCTCTCTTAGAATTAAGGCTAAGCAGTGGCTGAACACCCTTCCTAAAAATAACATAACTACTTGGACGCAATTAACTGAAAACGTTTTGGCCAAGTATTTTCCGCCTGCTAAAACTGCTAAACTTAGGAATGACATTTCTGCCTTTGGACAAATAGACTCAGAGACCCTTTACGAAACCTGGGAAAGATTTAAAGAATTATTAAGACGATGCCCACATCACGCTCTGCCTGTATGGTTGCAGGTGCATACGTTTTATAATGGGCTAAATCAAAGCACAAAGCAAATGATAGACACAGCTTCTGGCGGTACTTTAAACCATAAGACCCCGGAAGCAGCTCTTGAGCTGTTTGAAGACATGGCCATGAACACTTACCAGTGGAATGTGCCTAGGTCCCGCCCATACAAACCTGCAGGTCTCTTTGAAGTGGACAACGTCTCCCAACTCGCACTGCAAGTCGAAATATTAAGCAAAAAAATTACGGAGATGACTGCTACCTCCGCCCCTCAGGTATGGGAATCTGCAACTCCTCCCGCCGAACATTTGGATTATGTAAATAATATGCCTAGAACTGCTTTTAATAATTTTTCTGCTACGAATTATCATCCTCCTGGTTTAATTTTCCGAATAGTTATAATCCTGCGTTAAGAAATCATCCGAATTTTTCATGGAGCAATCCATCAAATGCTGTGCGCCCGCCACCGCAAAGTGATTTTTCTGCACCACCACCACCTCCTCAAAGTTTTCCAAAACCTCCAAATTTGGAGGAAATATTTTCGAAATACATGAATGCTAATGACGCTACGATTAGAACGTTAACCGGAAGTGTTAAAAACTTAGAAAATCAGGTAGGACAGCTCGCTAAAATGATTTCTGAGCGACCCTTAGGGTCTCTTCCTTCCAATACCGAGCCCAACCCGAGAGAGCAAGCGAAAGCTATAACTCTTCGGAGTGGGAAGAAAGTTCCTGGTATGGTAAGTGAAGAACCCGAGGCAAGCTCCGCTCCCGTTTTTAAAAATCAAAGCTCCGTTCCCGTTTTAAAAATTCCACCCTCTGCCGAAGAAATTATCACCCCTATCGTAGAAAAAGAACTCACTCCACCACCCACCTTTAAAAATTATCCATCCCCGCCATACCCTTCCGAACTTAATAAACAACGACAGGATGATCAATACACCCGTTTTTTGGAAATGTTTAAACAAATCCACGTAAATCTGCCTTTCCACGAAGCCATATCCCAGATGCCGAAGTACGCAAAATACCTTAAGGACCTCCTAACCAACAAGAAGAAGTTAGAGAACCTTTCTCATGTCACGTTAAATGCCGCGTGCTCAGCGGTTTTGACAAACGGATTACCGAAGAAAATCAGTGACCCGGGTAGTTTCTCTATCCCGTGTGTCTTTGGTGATCTCTTTGTCAAACACGCTTTAGCCGACTTAGGTGCGAGTATTAATCTTATGCCCCTCTCGTTGTTTAAAAAGTTAGGAATTGGTAGTCTCAACCCTACACGCATGAGTATCCAGCTAGCCGACAGGTCAGTCAAATACCCGTTAGGAATAGTGGAGGACGTCCTAGTCAAAGTTGACAAGTTCATCTTCCCGGTGGACTTTGTCATTTTGGACATCGAAGAAGACGTCGAGGTTCCCTTGATCCTTGGCCGACCCTTCCTTGCCACCTCCCGAGCTATCATTGACGTAAGCAATGGTAAGCTCTTCCTTCGAGTGGGCGACGATGAGGTAACTTTCTCCATCACCCCCTCGATGAAGAACACACTAGCTAATGATGACTCCTGTTTTTTCATGGATACCGTAAGTGAAGAATCCTTCTCTCACACCTCTGCTTTTGAAGAAGAATTTTCCAATTTTTGTTCCTCTCCTCCTCCTCCAACTGAATCTCTACACCTAAGTGAAGAATCCTCCACCCGCCTTTCTGATTTTGAAAAAGAATTTTTTAATTTATGTTCCTCTTCTACTTTTCCAACTGAATCGCTGCACGAAGCCGCCATGGCCGCTAGCAACACCCCTTTTAATTTTACATATAAAAAAGTGTACGAGGACATAGTTTTTGAAAAAGAACAAATTTCCAAAACCTCGTATGATGACCCCCCTACCTTGGAACTGAAAGAACTACCAGAGCACCTTCAATATGCTTTCTTAGAAAAGGACTCCAAGCTGCCTGTCATAGTTTCGGCCTACCTCACGGATGCACAAAAGAATAAACTTCTTTCCATTTTACAAAAGCATCGCCAAGCTATTGCATGGCAGATATCTGATATTAAGGGCATAAGCCCATCGTTTTGCACTCATAAAATCTTAATGGAGGAGCCTAGCAAGATCTTTTTCCTTTCAAATTAATGATAAGGCTTTGGAAAGTACTTGCTAGGCTCCTGGGCAGTAGGAGGTAGCTTTCCCATCTTAGCCTTTATTCTATATTGCACAATTGCCTCTTGCCTGGACTCATGCTTCCTCCACTCCAGTTCAGAATACCACTTGTTTCTATCTTGGATATTGTCCTTGGCAGCCTTCCATGCAGTCAAGATAATATTCCTGGAAGTTGGGCTCCATTGTTCAAAGTCAGGCCTAAGTTCATCTTGCTCTCTGAATCTCTTCTTAGACAATTGAGCTTCTTGTTCTTTCTGCAAAGCCTCTTGTACTTTTAGTATAGCCTCTGACACTAGCTGAACCACTTTCTCTATGATGACCTTCTGAATTCCCTCAGGAGGGCTATACATTGATTGTATGTCTTGATGTATCATATCAAAGTCTGGTGGAGGATAGATCACTTGAGCCACTTCAGCTTGCTCCCCTCCAAGATATACAGGATTAATTCCAGACTCTGCAACATTGTCATCATCACATAATGGAGGATAGCCAAGGGTGGCTCTGATGGAATTGGAAATCCACTTTGCATGATCAGAGCTGGCTTTGACTAACACCCTCTCCCCCTTCATGACTTCTCTTTCAATGTGATCTCTTAGATCATCTTTCTGAAATCTGATTTGTGCATTTAAGTAATTTACTCCATCTTTGTAGAAAGGTTTCAACCTTTGGAGATTTTCAGTGATTAGCTTCTGAGAATCCTGAAGTGCAGAAGTAACAACAGTAATACTTTCTTGTAATGCTTTATCAAATTCTGCCTTGGCTGTAGTCATGGCTGTAGTCTGACCAGCAGCTATATTTTTCATTTCTGTTACTATTGCATTGTGTGAAGCAGTTAAATTATCATTCATCCTTAGCAGGTTCTCCAGAACATAGCCTTGCTTCACTGCAATATCATCCACTTGAGCTTTGATATTCTCCTGATGAGTGGCTAGATAGACTACTGCATTTCCTCCCTTGTGAAAGTAGTCAGTAATTTCTTTCTTATTCAGATTCATTTCAAATTTGATGGACTTAATGTCTTGGGCCAGATCAAACTGCAGAGACTTATGTCCTTCATCCATATAAGATTGCAAAGCCTGTCTTTGGCCATCCATCTTTATCTGTAATGCAACCATCAGAGAACTGAAATCTGTAGATGGGGCTGGCTGTGGTGCAGGCTGTGGTGCAATTGTTTGTAAAGCTTTCTTATAATTCTGGCTCCTTCTTTTAAATACTTGGAATTTCCTCTTCTTGGCTCTTGTAGTCTCCTCATCCTCTGATGCAGATGTGCTATCAATAGTCACTCTGTCCTTAGGACTTGGAGGTAACTCCTTCTCAGTCCTTTGTAGCCCTTCAACATCTTTTGGCACCTCAGTCTCTTTGCCTGCTGTTTTCTCTATAGTCTCCACTTGCTCCCCCACAATAATTACTTTCTCCCCCTCAACAGCAGCTTTTTCCACTTCAATGTCAGTTTGAAGAAGGTCAGGGAACAGTTCTTCAAAAGTAAATTCCTGTTGAGGATGGGGTGGAGAAACTCTTATCTCATCAACAACTTCATCAGAAACAGATGTGTCCTCCATGACAACATCTTGGGGTTGGCTATGTGTTTGTGTTTGCTGATTAACATTAGGTAATTAATCAGACAAAACATTATCCTCAATAGGGAAATCTAATTCATTAATTTCAGTTATTACCTCAAGTATTATGTGGGTAGCTTGTTCACTTTCTAGTGGAGTTGGCTCTTCCACAAGTAGAGGCTCCCCCTGGATGGAATCCTGGTGTATTGGGCTTACTGTGGGTAGCTCCCCCTGTCTCTCTGCATCTTCTTGTCTTGCTGGAGATTGACTAGCATTTCCAGTATCTTCCTCATCTAGAGTGAACACTACATGCTCTTCAGAGTTGCTTGATGATTCTTGAGCCACAAGGGCTGTCTTTTTCTTCTTCTTCAGGGGTGTTTCCTTCTCAGGAGTTGGCATTTCCTTGGTCAAGACTCTATCCCACCTAGAGAAGATTCTCAAATCCATTCTCCTCATGTGGTTAATCTTAGTTACAGCTGCTTGACTCATGACCTCTGGTATACTACCAACCAGGTAAAGACTTAGAATCCTACCCAAATTGGGCTTCTTCATACTCTCCTTTATCTTTTCAGACACAACTGCAGTCCAATCAGTTTCTAGTTTGAAGATAATTTTTGTCATTAGACTGAACATATAAGCAGATATTCCATCATGCCCTCCAGGCTTGCTCAGTATGACCTTGCCAATAATCTCAGATATGAATTTGCCTTGCATGTTCATTCCCTTTCTATTGAAAACAGAACTCATTTTCAGGTTGGAGTCCAATCCACACCATGTTAGTGCTTCTCTAGTCTTAGAAGCAGAAACATCTTCTTCTTCCTTAGTCCTTGAAAGTCCACCTAGTGTCAACTATGTGCACCTATGGGGGGGGGGGGTGAATAGGTGACGAGTAGTGCTTTTGCGGAATTTACGAGAGTACCTGCACAATAAAAATAAAGAGCACAGCACACAGAAAACACAAGAAATTTATAGTGGTTCCCCGACTTGGGTACATCCACTTTCCCCCTTCGACCTATCTCCCCAACAAGGGACGACTCGGTCACTTCTCCAACGGGATTGAAATCCAATCCCTGCACTAACGGAAGGAGCCCTTCCACACGTGAGAGTCAACACTCCCACAAAACGGGTTGCACCCAACCCTTACAATACGGAACAAAAGTTCCTTTACAACGAAATTAAATATAGAGTGTACACGTGATACAAACTTCTTTTGGAGACTACGGTGTTCCTCTTTGTTCGACGACGTGTTCTTGAAGTCGATGAAGAGTCTACAACCTTGGTCTGTCTTGGAGAGGATCTCCCGGAACCGGCGGCGGCAATCCGAGCGGCGGCTTGGTTCGGAATCGGCGGCAACGAAGGTGCGCTGCTGTAGTACTTTGAGATCCAAACTTCGTTGCGAAGCAAACTAGGTCTACCAACGGTCACTCTAGGATCGGTCGTCTCGATCGATTCGGACGGGGGAGTTTTTCCAGGTCAACAAATCGAGAGACAAGAGATCTCTGGATAGACACGTGAGACTCAAGCTTTGCTAAGCTTCTGTCGCCGGAGATCGGGAATAAGAACGATCAGCAGCGGCGACGGGCGAGCGCGAGCGGCGACAGAGGCGGCGGAGAGATTTCGCGATTTTAGGGTTTGCACTCGCTCGACTTCTTTCTTGGGTAAGTATTTCGTTCAAAATACCTGTATATAAATACTGTAGATGCTTTCCAAAAAGACCGTTGTGGGACCCACAAGCTGAATCCCTAAGACCCGGTTCAGAATCTTAACAGCGGCAGAATCCGGTTCAGGAAAATCCAGAGAAAACGCTAAGGAAAAATCGGCGAGAATCGCAGGCGATTCTCGACGAATCGGCGAGAATCACCAAGTGATTCTCGACGATTCGTCGAGAATCGTTAGTGATTCTCGACGATTCGTCGAGAATCGTTAGTGATTCTCGACGATTCACTTATTGATTCTCAACGAATTTCACTTTGTATACATGAGCTGCTTGGCCACTGGTTCGGCGAGAATCACTAGTGATTCTCGCCGAATCTTACTTGGCACCGTTTTGAGGTAGCCAGAAGGAGTCGGCGAGAATCACTAATGATTCTCGTCGATTCGGCGAGAATCACTAGTGATTCTCGCCGAATCGGCGAGAATCACTTGGTGATTCTCCTCGATTTTTCCTTGGACGAATTTTCGTCTTCCACCCAGGAACTGCTCCTTGATCCATCCATGCTCCTTGTCTTCTCTTGCATATGAACGGCCCTGTACTTGAAAGTAAGTGCACTGCAATAGAGAGAGTACACGTAGGCCAACACACTGATCTGCTCAACGAGGGATTACGTCGTGCAGACCCGTGTATATTGACCTACTGCACCCTGACATTGGTGTGCACTTAGCGTGGAGGAACTGCAAGTACAACATAAGATGTTTCATCAAATACATTGTGAATTCATCTTAGCTTGACAGGTGGCTTCCTCAAATCTAGGTAATCGTGGATACAATACCCAACAATCTATCCCTATTTGACGAAGCCAAAACCCTACTAGCTAAGATGAATAACACCTATCAAATAATAAACATAGCATTCAGAAATTAAACATGCAGCACAAGAGAATATATGCAATCAGATCAGGACTTGAGTCATTCACAAATTCAAATATATATACCAATATAAATATATACACATATAATCCAGAATTGTTTATATGACAATAATAATCATTAAATGTTCTTAAGACACAGTGACAAGCTATAAATTTTTGACTATTTGTCCTTAGCTAAGTCACCCTTAAGATTTTGAGCCAAGTACTTCTTGCTTTGCCTCTCCATGTATTCTTTGGGCTTCGGGTAATACCTAGGAGGAGGAACTTTATCTGCATCCTTGTTATTTCTGAAAAAGATATTGCATTTCGCTTCAAACGTTTTGTGCGTTTCCCACTCATACTGGCTATATACTTCGTTTCGATTGATCTCTCCTTTTTCTTGCAGCCAGAAGGTGTCTAAGATGATGTTCCTTGAAACTGGACTCCACCTTTCGTTTCGTACATCCTCCTCACTCATTCGAGTTCTCTTTGCAGCCTGTGTCTCCTTGGAGGTCCCTTCCTGAACTTTTCTCTTTCCCCTGGCTTTTGATAAGGCCTCTTGGTCAAACATGCTGCTCAGTTTAGCTTTGGAGAGAGCCCTAGCATCAGCGTCATTTGTGGGAATATCTGCAGCAGTTGCACTTACATCCTCAGCAACACTTACTTCCTCAGCGGCCTTCGATGTCTCAGGGACCTGAATACCGGCAGGATTGTCAGGCAGAACGACGCCTAACGTACCTAGCGCCTGTTGGAGCATCCACCAGCAGCTCTCATAGACATATTTGCTTGATTGTGCGAAGTGTGTGCTCATGCTTTATTGAAGCTCGGCCAACATAGCTATATACTCTTTCTCCCCCTTTTTGGCTTCGATAGCGATGCAGTTTGCATATGAGTGTAGGGAGTCATCAATATGCTTCGTGGTCTTGGAGAATTCAGTGATCAGGGCCTGCTGATTTGCGTTTAGAGTGACCATATTACTATCAAACTTCTGAATGTTGTTGGCTACAACATGTGCATTCTGATTGACGACGGCCAGAGTATCAGTATTCTTTTTCAAGCCGGCCATGAGAAGTGTGACAGCTTGGCCGGCCTCGGTGTACTTTTCTTCAAATTTCTTCTCCATTACGTCCAGTTTATGGTTGATTTCTACCATATTTTTGAGCAAGAGCTTCTCAGATGTCTTAATCCTGTGCAGCAGTTTGTTCCGAGCTTCATCGAAAGAGGCTTTAAGCTCATTCACAATGCCCTGAATGATGTTGACAGTGTGAGAGGCGAGCTCATCATGTAACGGAATAGCCGGAGGCACTTGTGGACCTTGCAGTTCAGCAGACGCATCGGTAGAGCTGGATACAATCACAGGCTCTAAAGGAGGAATGTTGGCGGCCTCTGTAGATTTATCTAACTCCCCCTCCACTAGCGCATACTTGTCAAATGGAGGTTCAACAGGATCCGGAGTCTCAAATACTTCATGGCCCTCATTCTCATCTTCCTCTCCGTCCTCATCCAAGAATTCATCTATATCAGCAGCCTCTTCCAATTCTCGGTCAGCAGTCTCCAGCCCAGCGTCACTTTCTTCTTGAGTTTCTGCCACAGCATCCCTGGCCACCTGGGCGATTTCAGATACTACATCCGTATGAGGGGGTAGAGTCTCCCCCTCGATTCCTGTAGTCACGGTATCAGGAATTTCACCGGGGTGACTGCTGGAGATACCTCCTGTTGCTCTTCCACAGCAGGCTGCCCGATACGCCACTCCCATCGATCAAACACACTTGCATCCATCTTCTTCAAGTAGTGGAGAGGGACGGTTTTGCGCATGTCGAACTTGTCTCCGTTTAGCTGGTTTAGATATAGACTTATGATGCGGCCGAAACTAGGAGTGCCCAGGGTGTCCTTGATCTTTTCGAACAGCCACTTCCCCCAGTTGAACCTCTTGCGGCAGACAACAGCTATGAGGATCTTGAACATATCTCCTGAGATATGGTCATGCGAGCCCGGCTTGCAGATGAGCACTTTTCCAATAATGTCAGATAGGAGCTTCCCTTCTTCATTCATCTCCTTTCTCTTTATTGATCGATTTCCTCGTGGAAGTCCGCAGAACAAGAGAGTTCTGGTTTTGTCCTCGTCCTCCAGATAGTCCTCCTGCTCCGAACTAGAAAGCTGCAGGTAGCGAGTCAGCTTGCTGGCAGACATCTTTACTTTTGCCCCAGCCACCTTGCTCTTGATTATGGAGTCTCCATCTCGGAGTCTTGCGGTAGCGAAGAACTCAAGCACCTCTTTGTCCAGGATTTTGCAAGGGTGCTCCAAGACGAAGGTTAGCCCAGCCTCTTCCAGCATTAGAATGATGTTGCGGAATTCGTCCGAGGCGTGAGAAAACCCAGTTCGAGCCAGCTCGCAGCCAGAGACCAACCCTGCAGTTGTCCTTGGAGCCATTATAGATCTAGAGAGAGAAGCCCTACTCTAAGCATTAATGAACATCAAAAAGAAAGCATCACTAGTGAGCGCATCCAAGTGCGGGTGAGGAGGAGGTTACCTAAGGGCTTATACGGAAGTGAGTTGATGAGCTTCGGGAAGACCTTCGGTGGATGGAAGAGTATCCTGTGGTGTTCGGCCTTGCTAGAACCTTGCGGTCACAGGGACACTTCGCGATTCGACGAGAGCTCACGGGAAGAAGATGGACACACAGCAGCGATTCGACGAGAACTCACTTTGCGATTCGACGAGAACGTCGGAGGGAATGCTCCTGCGGGTTTCGGCGAATCGGCGGAAGAACTCTTTCGGGAAATTTGCTGCGACGTGAGGCGGGATTCGTGAAGAAGGCGAACCGGCGGAAGAACTCTTTCGGCGGAATTCGTGAAGAAGGCGATTTCTGATGCCGCGGGATACTTAAGGAAGCTGAACGGTCGGCGAGCTCGTTCGGCGGGATTCGGCGGGATTTGTCTAATTTGGTTTCTAATACCATTTGTCTAATTCGGCGAGATATATAATGGGTCGGCGGGATTTGTCTAATTCGAAATTGAGAGGTTTCTTGACTAGGAATTTTCACGTTGAGAGGCTTGCAACATTTTTGAAATTTTCTGATGTCAAGTCAATATAAACATGACAAATACATGTATATTTAAAAGTCAATCTATTTGGATTTGAACGAGGCTTTTCCAAAAACTTCTTGATGTCAATTGTGAGTTGTCGAGATTCACGATGACATATCTTCGTTAACCCTTTATTTATTTGTAAAGGTTTGCATGCATTGAGTTAACCTATCCTTAGAGGTGCACACATCCATGTATAGGCATAAGTATAAATATACACATGGATAGAAGTATATATATATATATATATATTTTAAATGAGGATGCAGTATGACGCAAGTCCTTGAACTGATCAAAATTACCTGGGATTTTGAGAGTCATCGTCTTAGTCCCACAGGTAGAACACATTAGAGGCTCAAGGTGAGTATGCTCAAACAGACATCACGTCTGTTATTGCAGACGCTTGTTCCAATTTAGTCTTGAGCCACCTACTGTCTAGTTCACATCATATTCACGGGGACCTAGACTACCCTGCAAGAGAGAATTACTTTACCTTAGGAACCCAAATCATATTGGGTCCTAGGTTCCTGTTAGCATAAACACGCAACTGCCTTCCTTCAGAAAACCTGTCTGGAAGACTACCTCTGTCCCTAGAATATGGATAAGCCCTTGCTGTGGGCACAGAGGGGTTGTGCCAACAGTCGATGGCAAAGTGCCCCACTTTGCCGCAGCACCAACATGGGTGAATGTTGTATCGCCGTTTTCGACCTGATCTAGTGACTGATGTAGTCACGGTCCTAGGTCTAAACGGGATAGGGCATGTTCTTGTCACACAAATTCCTCTTCCATCGTGACACGTGGAAGGGTGGAAAGAATGCATGTTGTGAGCGTTATGAGGTCGGGAAGGTGGTGCCATTCTTTCAGGCATCTCCCTTACTGATGCCCCATGAAGCCTGACCTCATGACTTCTATCCTCTCTATCCCTTGTCCTCGAGTGGTGAGAAGTCTTCTGTGAGCTGGGACATGCAGATCCACACTGTGTTGTGGCTGTGGCCGTGAATACAAAGGGCTCAGAATGAGCCTTAAGTATTCTCTCGTGGGTGGCCATGCCGGCCCTTGCACTCCGGTTGTCTCCACATGGGGACAGATCACCCTTGCAGTGACCACGACTGTTCCTGTGGTCATACCTGAAGGCATGATGAGTTGCCTTCCTGCTTGGAGTGGGGGGTCGGAATACCGTTTCCCCATTTCTCCATCCCTTGATAATCTGGGAGATCCACCCGGTTTCTTGCTTTCTCTTTATAGCATCAACTTGGGAAAAGTTTGATACTATACGTTTCTCATTCTCTAGACTACTCTCTAGAGCTGAGATCTTAGACTCCTTGACCTTGTTGGATGCCAATTGGAGAACCAACAAGATCTTCAGTCGAGCAATCTCTCGAGCTTGCTCCTCAGCAAGTAGGTTGCTTTCCTGAAGGGCTCTCTTCAGGGAGTCAGAATTTTCTGAAGGAGGGCAGTTCCTGTCTTCAAATATTTCAAGAGTTACGGGGCAGGAGGAAGAAGTTACCTGCTCTTCTGAGTTATGGTCATTAGATCCAGTGACCATTATTTCATCCACATCAGAGCTGCTTTCCTCACTGTCCTCTTCAGTCTCTAACAAGGATACTGGAGCTCTGATGCAATCCGAGGGATCCTTGCCTTCATCTTCAGAAGTGAGGACCCCCACATACGCTTCATCCTCTGATTGATAGCATATTACAGCTTTCTCTGACCCCCCCATCAGTTCTGAGATCATCATCCACAGAGATTTAGCCGTTCTGCATTTTTCCAATCTAGAGCGAGAGGCTCCAGACCAGATATCCAAGATAGTTTGACGAATCCTCTGGTCCAATTGAAAAAATGAAAGTTTCATCTCTGACATCTCAGCAATACACATGGGCACTTGGATCCCAGAGTCGGAGGTCTTCATGGGAATAAACGGACCCTCTTCCAGGATGAAGGATGCTCGAGGATCGATAGCATCAAGGTGACATGACACTCTCATTCGCCAGATGGGATAATAATCCTTTGTGCAGGAGGGGAGTTTGAGTGGCGGTATCTCATAATCTAGCTCCATGCTTCTGACACTGATGGCAGGACTCTACTCAAGGTGTTAACCTTTTTGATGAGGAACCTCCCTCTGATACCACTTGAAAGTCCACCTAGTGTCAACTATGTGCACCTAAGGGGGGGTGGAATAGGTGACGAGTAGTGCTTTTGCGGAATTTATGAGAGTACCTGCACAATAAAAATAAAGAGCACAGCACACAGAAAACACAGGAAATTTATAGTGGTTCCCCGACTTGGGTACATCCACTTTCCCCCTTCGACCTATCTCCCCAACAAGGGACGACTCGGTCACTTCTCCAACGGGATTGAAATCCAATCCCTGCACTAATGATGAGTACGATTATGATAGGCTTTTTACTATCATAATTGTAATTATATCTACCATTTCTTGCCCCTTTTGATGTTGATTTCATGATAATATCAAAGAAATTGTCGTATCATAGATAGAAGAGCGTATTTAGAAGTCCTTGTCAGTTCTTGCTTTAAACCATTTACTGAGTCTATTATTTTTCTATTGCAGGTAATGCCAACCAATGGACCTAAAAGTTTCGGAGCAAACAGAGGAGTTCACGGAGTCCACATGGCCGATGACAGGACAGAAATTTGGTGCACACGGCCAGGCACACGGCCGTGTGCCTACCCGTGTCCTAGGTACCTGGAACTGAAGAATTTGGGCGCAGACAGAGGAGCCTCACACGGGTATGGCACACGGGCGTGTTCATACCCGTGTCATCTTTGCACACGACTGCTGATCAACCCGTGTCTGAGGAACACGGCCGCACACACGGCCGTGTCGATACCCGTGTCATCTGGCACGGCCCACTACCAGACACGCCTTTTCGTGGGGAACCGTCCAGGAACCACCTAGGAACCGTCCACACGGCCTGGAACACGGCCGTGTGCGACCCCGTGTCCGACCTGTTTGCAAGGGAACTATAAATTTCCTGTAGAAAAATTTATTTAGGACTTTTGGATCATTTCTGCATTGGAGAACTGCTGGAGGCCGAAGGGGAGCATTCAAGACAAGGAGGATTGAAGGGTATTCTTATGTATTTTTTTTATTCAATCATTAATCCCTTGAATCCTTTCTTTCTCTTGATGATCCATCTTCAATATATGTTTTGATTTACATGAATTTTGCTTTGAACATTTTGGTAATCATGTATCACCTTGTTCATGTTATATTTGTAGTATTTTATTTGTGTTTATGCAATCAAACAAAGAGTTTAATCATCCCTTTGAATTACTTATTTATTTTACAAAATTTGCAATTGGCTAGATTGAGAAATTGGTTATTTGCAATGAATTTAGTATGTTCATAATGTGATGATAATTCACTTTGTATTTCAAACTCTATGATCGAGAGATATTTTGTTTGGAAAATTAGAACACGGATAAAAGAATTCATGTTAACTTAGAAATAATATACATGAATTTATGTAGTAACAAAGGTATTCTGATTAATGCGAACTTGAGTGTGGTGAATTGTTCGAGAGAAAATTTACTATCTTAGGTTTAGATTTGGAATTGCTCGAGAGAGAATTTTGATGAAAAATTGACCTTTACATTGCACAAATTTAACAGTATTTTTATATCATGATTGCTTAGAATTGAACTAGTAAATGAAATTATCCATGTAATTATTTAAAAGCTTCATGTTCTATCGTTTTTATTTCTCCAATATTGAATTATCCAATTGGTCATAGTTAGGTTAATGTAGTTTAAATATCACTTTTGTTTAGAGGTATGAAAATAAAGGGAGGGTGAGTACGAATAGTTGAAACGACCCTGTGGAATACGACACGAGATGTAGATTTCTCATATATTACGATTGATAGGTGCGCTTGCCTGAATGCTAATTCAATCTAGTTAAGTCCATCTACATAATTGTATTAGAATGTAGAATGAAATCACATTGAATTATTACTTGTTAGCAAGAAAAATCATCAAGTTTTTGGCGCCGTTGCCGGGGATCGTTTTCAATATTTTGAAATCCTAATCTTTATTGATCTACCAATTTTTATTTATATAGTTGTAAATTAGAATTTGAATAATTATTTTGCGTAATATTTTTTTTTGTAGTCTGTTAGTCTATGACCAGGGGCAAAAATTCTGGGCTAGCACCATTTCATCCTGACCCAGAACGAATTCTCCATAACACTAACTTAAGGGACGTGGGAATTAATACCACAGATATCTCAAACGGACTATTAGAAGAGGAGACAGTAAACCAAGGAGAGAATCATCTTGAAAACTTAGATACTATGGCCAACCAAAATGAGCAAACCATGTCTGACTTTGCTAGGCCTAATCTCCAAGGAACCGGGTCAAGCATCGTTCGACCACCGATAGCTACCAACAATTTTGAATTAAAGCCTAGTGTGATACAGATGGTTCAACAGTATGTTCAGTATGATGGCTTGCAAGATGAGGATCCTAACACTCACTTGGCCGGATTCTTAGAGATATGTGACACATTTAAGATCAATGGTGTTTCCAACGACGCCATTCGATTGAGATTGTTTCCATTTTCTTTAAGGCATAAGGCGAAGCAGTGGTTGAATTCCTTACCTAGAGGGTCGATCACTACTTGGGACATGATGGTTGAGAAATTTCTAATGAAGTATTTTCCACCTGCAAAGACTGCGAAGTTAAGGAATGACATCTCTACATACATTCAATTGGAGTCTGAATCGTTGTACGACACATGGGAACGATTCAAGGAGTTGTTAAGGAGATGTCCCCACCATGCTCTACCTTCATGGCTTCAGATTCAGACCTTCTATAATGGTCTAAATCCGGCCACCAAACAAATGATTGATGCGGCTAGTGGAGGAACTTTGAACAACAAGACACCTGAAGCGGCTCAGCAGTTGATAGAGGACATGGCAATGAACAATTACCAATGGACTACCGTAAGACAAAAGCCTAGCAAGCCCGCAGGAATTTATGAAGTAGATGCCGTCACCGCCTTAGCAATTCAAGTGGAGAAACTTCACCAAAAGATGGACAACCTTGCCTTAGCATCACCTTCCATGGCACCACAACAATGGGACCCTTCATGCACTGGAATGCCTAGTTGTGAACCGCAAGTTCAAGAGCATGTTGACTATATGGGTAACAATATTAGGCCACCTTTCAATCAAGCGAATAACCCATATAGCTCTACATATAATCCTGGATGGCGAAACCACCCCAATTTCTCTTGGGGAGGACAAGGAAATCAAGGGAAGCAGCCCATGTTTGGACAACAACCACAGTTGGAACCAAGGAAGCCTACATTGGAAGATGTGCTTACCAAATTCATGCAAACTACCGATGTAGCCTTCCGAAATCAAGAGGGTTCAATTCGGAACTTGGAAAATCAAATTGGTCAGCTTGCAAGGATGGTTTCTGAAAGGCAGCAAGGAACACTTCCAGGGAATACAGAGATAAATCCAAGGGAGCATGCAAAAGCCGTTCTATTGAGGAGCGGAAAGGAGTTACAAGACCCAAGGCCTGCAAAAGAAGCACCCAAAATGGAGTCCAGCGGCGAAGGACCAAGCGACATGAACGTACAACCGATGGAGTACCAACCAGCATTACCATATCCAGCAAAGCATAGCAAGGAGCGCATGGATGCGCAGTATGGTAAATTTTTATCTATGTTTAAGCAATTACATGTTAATTTACCTTTTTCTGAAATTATTCAAATGCCTAAATATGCAAAATTTCTTAAGGATTTGATTTTTAATAAAAAGAAAATAGAAGAATTATCATTAGTAACATTAAGTGAAGAATGTTCTGCTATTTTGCAAAATAAATTGCCACAAAAACTTAAGGATCCCGGTTCATTTTCAATTCCATGCTTAATCGGTGATTTACAAGTAAATAAGGCTTTAGCAGATCTAGGAGCAAGTATAAATTTAATGCCTTATAATTTATATCTGAAACTAGGCCTAGGAGAACTTAGCCCAACAAGAATGAGTATTCAATTAGCAGATCGATCGGTTAAGTATCCTAGAGGAATAGTGGAAGATGTATTAGTTAAGGTAGAGAAATTTATATTTCCTGCTGATTTTGTTATTTTAGACATGGATGAAAATATCGAAGTACCACTCATACTAGGTCGTCCATTTCTAGCTACATCTAGAGCACTTATTGATGTTTTTGACGGTAAATTAGTATTGCGAGTAGGAGAAGATGAAGTCACTTTTCAAATTGGCAAAACTATGAAACAATCTTTAGAAAACGATGATTATTGCTATTTTTCCCATGGTATTGATGATTTTATGTCTTCTATAAATTCTAATTTTTATTATAAAGATCCCTTAGAAATTTTGAATAACTAACAATTATCTAGAAGAGGATAAAAATGATGACATTATTGAACATTTATTTTTTCTAGAAAATTGTGTTGCTATGAATAGAACAACGGAATATAGTTTAATTACTGAAGGAGATCATGAAATTCTTAAGAATAATACTAAGAATCCACCAATAGTAGAATTAAAAAAATTACCGGATCATCTTGAGTATGCATTCTTAGGAACAAATTCTTCGTACCCAGTTATCATATCTTCAAATCTTTCCAAACTTGAAAAAGAAAAATTGATAACCGTATTGAAGAAATGTAAAGGTGCAATAGCGTGGCAAATATCTGATATAAAGGGTATTAATCCTAGTTTTTGCACCCATAAAATTCTTTTGGAAGAAAACTATAAATCGTCTATTCAACCGCAACGTAGGCTAAATCCTAATATGAAAGAGGTAGTTAAGGCTGAAATTGTAAAGTTATTAGATGCTGGTATTATATATCCTATTTCGGATAGTTCATGGGTTAGTCCTGTCCAAGTAGTTCCTAAGAAGGGTGGCCTGACCGTAGTAGCAAATGATAAAAATGAATTAATTCCAACGCGAACAGTAACAGGTTGGCGTGTCTGTATAGACTATAGGAAATTAAACGATGCCACTAGGAAAGACCATTTCCCTCTTCCTTTCATTGACCAGATATTAGAACGCTTATCAGGACACTCTTACTATTGTTTTCTAGATGGACTTTCTGGATACTTTCAAATTCCTATAGCACCAGAAGACCAAGAGAAAACAACATTTACTTGCCCATTTGGTACCTTTGCCTATAGACGTATGCCTTTCGGGTTATGTAATGCGCCCGCCACATTTCAAAGGTGCATGTTAGCCATCTTTAACGAGTATGTTGAAGATATCATGGAAGTGTTCATGGATGATTTTTCGGTTTTTGGCGACTCTTTTGAGTTGTGTTTGAATAATTTAGAGAAAGTTCTTAGGAGGTGTGAGGAGACGAACCTAGCGCTTAGTTGGGAGAAGTGTCATTTCATGGTACAAGAAGGGTTAGTACTTGGCCATAAAATTTCAAGCCAAGGAATTCAAGTAGATAAAGCAAAAATAGAGACCATAGAAAAATTGCCACCACCAACCTCCGTAAAGGCAGTGAGAAGTTTCTTAGGACACACGGGATTCTACCGCCGTTTTATTAAAGACTTCTCCAAAATAGCTAAACCACTTACAAGGCTTTTAGAAAAAGACACACCTTTTATTTTTGAACAAGAGTGTCTACACGCCTTTGAGTTCTTAAAAGAAAAATTAATTAATTCTCCTATTATGATCGCACCTGACTTTAGTCAACCATTTGAGATCATGTGTGATGCTAGTAGTTTTGCGGTAGGGGCTGTTTTAGGACAACGCCGAAACAAACATTTTCACCCAATATATTATGCTAGTAAAACACTTAATAATGCACAGGAGAATTATACAACTACTGAAAAAGAACTCTTAGCAGTGGTATTTGCCTTTGATAAATTTAGATCATATTTAACATTGTCCAAAGTGGTAGTTTATACGGATCACTCTGCACTTAGATATTTGCTAGCCAAAGCGGAAGCAAAGCCTCGTTTAATCCGATGGGTTCTTCTTCTACAAGAATTTGATCTAGAAATTAGGGATAAACGAGGAGCGGAAAACTTAGCGGCAGATCATCTTTCACGTTTAGAAAACCCACTACGATCAATGTTAGATGAGTCTGAAATTTCTGATACATTTCCTGAGGAATCATTATTTGCCATATCTACCAATATACAACTAGATTATCCATGGTTTGCAGATTATGCAAACTATCTTGTGGCTAAGGTCCTTCCAAAAGACTTTTCATATCAGCAGAAAAAGAAATTTTTCTCTGACTTGAAATATTACTTTTGGGAGGACCCTTTTCTTTTTCGGATATGTGCAGATTCTGTTATAAGAAGGTGTGTATCAGCGGAGGAAGGTTGGAAGATTTTGGAGCAGTGTCATTCAGGTCCTGCTGGTGGTCACTATGGAGCGAATCGCTCCGCTAAAAAGGTTCTTGATTCCGGTTTTTATTGGCCCCTTCTATTCAGGGATGCCCAAAGGTATGTGCTTTCATGTGATTCTTGCCAAAAAGCAGGTAATATTTCTAAATTACATGAAATGCCTCAAAAATTTATCCTTGAATGTGAAGTATTCGATGTGTGGGGTATAGATTTTATGGGACCATTCCCAGTTTCTTTTGGGAATAAATATATTTTGGTAGCTGTAGATTATGTATCAAGGTGGGTTGAAGCGCAAGCTTTGCCTACTAATGATAGTAGGGTTGTAATTAGATTTTTGAAATCCTTATTCGCACGATTTGGCACACCACGCGCACTTATTAGCGATAGGGGTTCACATTTTTGTAATCTACAACTAGACAAAGTATTAGAAAAATATGGAGTTACACATAGGATAGCCACTCCGTATCATCCTCAAACTAGTGGACAAGTTGAAGTTTCCAATAGAGAACTTAAGAGAATCTTAGAAAAATCTATAGAAGGGAATAGGAAGCAGTGGTCTAGGAAACTTAACGACTGTTTATGGGCTTATAGGACCGCCTACAAAACACCTATAGGGACCACCCCCTTTAGATTAGTCTACGGTAAATCTTGCCACCTACCTATAGAATTAGAACACAAATCGTATTGGGCAATACGCTCCTTAAATTTTGACACTAATTCTATAGGAGAAAAGCGTAAACTTCAACTTAACGAATTAGATGAGTGGAGAACTATGGCCTATGAGAACTCCCGGATTTATAAGGAGAAAACTAAACTATTTCATGATCGTCACCTTCGTAAACCCAAGGTATTCCAAAAAGGTGACCAAGTCCTCCTTTATAACTCCAGATTACGATTATTCCCAGGGAAGTTAAGGTCTAAGTGGTCCGGACCCTTTAAAGTTAAAGAAGTCTTTCCCTACGGTACCGTCGAGTTAACTCACCCCGAGAAGGGAGATTTTAAGGTTAATGGTCACCGACTTAAACCCTATTATGGTGAAATCCCTATGGACTTCCCTCGTCTAGAAACCTGCCTCCGTCTTGACTAATTTAATTTTAAGTATAGTAGTTGTTTCTAAATATTCTTGCTTTAGTTAAGTCTAATTAGTTTTAATGAAAAATTAAAGAAAAAAATTGTTAATGAAAAAAATTTTCCATCAAATTTGAATGAGAAAAAGAAAAAAAAAAGTTTTCTGAAAAAATTGTTTTCTGGAGTGGCACACGGCTACACACACGGCCGTGTGCGTGGCCGTGTACATGACACAGGCTCAGGCCCAGCCGTGTGGAATTAATTCGGCATAAGGGCGTTTTCATCCCGAGCACAACACGGGTTGGCACCAACCCGTGTTCATAGCCGTGTGCATCGGTCTCGACAATCGTCGAGACCGATGTGTCGAGACATCGAACACGGGCGTGTCTGATTACACACGCCCGTGTCTCCTACCTACCCGTGTTCATGTACCGTGCCAGCTTCGACACGGGGCGACACACGGCCGTGTTGCCGCCCGTGTCCACCTGACGCACTGACCCCAGCCGATTTGACCACACGGACCGAGGCAGGCCCGTGTTCCACGAGGCATTGGATCCCCTAACACGGGTGCACACACGGCCGTGTGCGCACCCGTGTTCCATTATTTTACACGGACCGACGCACCCCGTGTTCCACGAGGTTAAAGATTCCCTAACACGGGCTCGCACACGCCCGTGTGCGAACCCGTGTTCAACATGTATAAATAGGGGCCGTGTGGTTTTCTTTCCTGCTCACTCCAAACCTTCTCCCACCACCAGTCATCCCGTGGCCTGATCCTCAAGGCACCACCTTTTCCATTTCTCGTCCCCCTTCACTCGCATTTCTCCCCATCTACACTATGTCTTCCGGAAGAAGTGGTAGTCGCCGTCGCCGACCGAAATTGCAAGTCTCCACGGAGAGGCGGGATGATGCTACCCCGCTAATTTTCACTGATGCATCGCACACCGCCCGCTACAATCGCCTGCAATCCAAAAAATTTCAGGACATACGCATGATAGATTGGAGCGTACTTGAGGAGATAAACTTAGCTGGAGATGTCAGGGGGCTGATTTCTGTAACAGGGTGGAGTCAATTTTTTTCCATAGAGGAATTAGGCTTTAGGGAACTCACCTTAGAGTTCCTATCGTCATTTTATTCCAGCTTTAGGCCAAATTTCATCGACGCACCGCACGCGCCCGAGGGGATTGTTTCATTTCGAGTGGGTGGCACATTTTACACACTCACCATGCTCCAATTCACCCAATATTTAGGGGTGTATGAGGAGTCGTTCCTTTTTAGTGCCGCCTACCCCGAACTCCACTTTGAGCTCCCCAACCGCGACATGGCCGGTGGTATATGGCGCCAGATTTCTTTTGACACTGGTGCCTACGAGGCCAAGAGATCTAAGGCATCCAAATTGATTTCCCCCGCCCTCCACTACGTCCACCATCTACTCAGCCACACGTTGAGCGGCCGGGGCGAAAGCTCCGGAGTTGTTAGTAGGCAGGATCTGTTATACCTATACAGCATGACATCACGATATCCTCTACATCTCGGTTATCTTCTAGCCCAGTTTATTCTTCATCAGGCTGACACCACTCGTATAGGGTCTATTTGCGTAGCCCCCTATATTACTCGCCTCGTGAAGAATATGGGCATCTTTATATCCCTCCCCCAGATGACAGTGGTCGCAAAGACCGTGCCTATCACGATGGCTAGTCTTCGCGCCCTCCGCCTCGTCACCGCCCGTCAGGGCCGGGGAGGGGTCATATACTCTATTGCTCGACGTGGACCGCATGTACAGGCCGACAGTGATGATGAGATAGATCCTGACCTCGACGAGCCGTTGGTGCCTCCACCCCGTTCCACCTACGCTCATGGCGAGTCGTCTACTGCACCTCCTCCACCTCAGTCACGATACTCGCGCGAGTTCCGACAGTTTTTCGACACCGAGCTCTCGCCACGCTTTCAGGAAATTAAGGAGGAACATCAGGAAATTAAGGATCTCCTTCATCAGATTAGAGACCACCTTGGGATCGCCCCTCGCCAGCCGCCAGCTCCAGCACCGCCTTCCTACCCGGACGATTCGACAGGCCACCATGAGTACTTCTGATTTGTATCGATGTAGTTCTTTCTTTATATATCGTATCTTGTATTGTTTTTTTATCAGTGTATTCAGTTGAATCAGCTATTATATATCAGAGTATTTCATTACAGCTCCTATTTCTTTTCTGTGCTCTTCTACTTATTATGATATCAGTTTCTTTTTATATATCATCATGAAATCACTCTATGTCCGCTTTTTACATTGCACTGAGGACATTGTAAATCTTAAGTCTGGGGGTAGAATGGTTGTTCATGTGGTTACAATTAATTCTAACCTGCTCATCATAATACTCAAGTTATTATACCACCCTTTAAAAATTTTTTGTTTGACCTTTTAAGCTCTCATTATTCATTCATGTGGGATTATAAATATTTAATTTACCTTCGCACACTGATTAAAATGAATTGATGTAGACTCATAGAGTATTCAACTTTGTTGATTTCGTAATTAAGCATAGAAATTTTTTAGCTTAATTTTCTCTATATAATTAAATTTTAAGATTACTCCTCTATATTAGTAACTATCCAACACTCTATTTTAGAAAATATATTTATCTATAATAAAATGAGTCGATGAGTGTAACATTTTTTATAATTTGGTATTAGAATTTTAAAATTAAAAATTACTCCCTATTGATGTCTAGGACTCACCCTCTAGCATTCCTCAAAACATTACATAAGTTAATTAGTAAGGGCGGAAATGACTTAGGCCTCCTATTGGATAGCTTGAGCCTTGTTATCCCAACACCTTTAACATGATACCCTTGCACACCCCATTTGAACCTGATCCCCATCCTTTTGATGCTCTACTATTAAAATTCACCAAGGCCAAATCCTTACCTATTAGCACACCTATCATTGATGCCTGCTTGGAATGATTTGTTCATTGTGATATGTGGCCTGAGTGCGTGTATCCTTGCACCCACTTGGAATGATCCCTACTTTGAACCCCAAAAAAAAAAGACATAGTGATATGTGGCCTGAGTGCGTGTATACTTGCACCCGCTTGGAATGATCCCTACTATGGTCCCTTGGTTAAAAAAAAAATTGTATATAAAAAATAGAGTGCCCTTCAAAATGTGGGAAATATACAAATTGCAAAGTCTGGGGGTGTTTACATAAAATTGAAATATGTTAAGGTATTTTCCAACATAAGGCTCAATCAAGATTTAGGTGTGAAAAATTCATCAAAATTATCCTTGATCACCTCACCTTTGATCTTCTATCCTAAGCAAAAAAGGCTACACCAAAATTCAAGTCCTAAGGATCCAACCTTACTAATTCTAAATTATGCTGTGATGAGGGTGTAAAAAGGGTAAGCTCATGATTATCAGTAAGAGTACTTATAAGTTTTGAAATGCTAATACGTATTTTATAGAGATTGTTATTTTCTCCTCATATTTGTTAAAGATGACTATACCTTTATTTCTAAAAGCGAGTGAAAGATAGTTAAAATGATATACTAGAGGAATTTTAAGATAAATATATATTTAGAAAAGTCTGCTAAATTATTTCCTATGCAATTACATCATCAAAGTTCTATTAAATTCATAGCAACCAATGTGCGGAGGCAAAATTATTTAATGGTAACCCAGGTGTTTGAATTAGTTTGCTTAGGGACAAGCAAACATCTAAGTCTGGGGGTATTTGATGAGTACGATTATGATAGGCTTTTTACTATCATAATTGTAATCATATCTACCATTTCCTGCCCCTTTTGATGTTGATTTCATGATAATATCAAAGAAATTGTCGTATCATAGATAGAAGAGCGTATTTAGAAGTCCTTGTCAGTTCTTGCTTTAAACCATTTACTGAGTCTATTATTTTTCTATTGCAGGTAATGCCAACCAATGGACCTAAAAGTTTCGGAGCAAACAGAGGAGTTCACGGAGTCCACATGGCCGATGACAGGACAGAAATTTGGTGCACACGGCCAGGCACACGGCCGTGTGCCTACCCATGTCCTAGGTACCTGGAACTGAAGAATTTGGGCGCAGACAGAGGAGCCTCACACGGGTATGGCACACGGGCGTGTTCATACCCGTGTCATCTTTGCACACGACTGCTGATCAACCCGTGTCTGAGGGACACGGCCGCACACACGGCCGTGTCGATACCCGTGTCATCTGACACGGCCCACTACCAGACACGCCTTTTCGTGGGGAACCGTCCAGGAACCACCTAGGAACCGTCCACACGGCCTGGAACACGGCCGTGTGCGACCCCGTGTCCGACCTGTTTGCAAGGGAACTATAAATTTCCTGTAGAAAAATTTATTTAGGACTTTTGGATCATTTCTGCATTGGAGAACTGCTGGAGGCCGAAGGGGAGCATTCAAGACAAGGAGGATTGAAGGGTATTCTTATGTATTTTTTTTATTCAATCATTAATCCCTTGAATCCTTTCTTTCTCTTGATGATCCATCTTCAATATATGTTTTGATTTACATGAATTTTGCTTTGAACATTTTGGTAATCATGTATCACCTTGTTCATGTTATATTTGTAGTATTTTATTTGTGTTTATGCAATCAAACAAAGAGTTTAATCATCCCTTTGAATTACTTATTTATTTTACAAAATTTGCAATTGGCTAGATTGAGAAATTGGTTATTTGCAATGAATTTAGTATGTTCATAATGTGATGATAATTCACTTTGTATTTCAAACTCTATGATCGAGAGATATTTTGTTTGGAAAATTAGAACACGGATAAAAGAATTCATGTTAACTTAGAAATAATATACATGAATTTATGTAGTAACAAAGGTATTCTGATTAATGCGAACTTGAGTGTGGTGAATTGTTCGAGAGAAAATTTACTATCTTAGGTTTAGATTTGGAATTGCTCGAGAGAGAATTTTGATGAAAAATTAACCTTTACATTGCACAAATTTAACAGTATTTTTATATCATGATTGCTTAGAATTGAACTAGTAAATGAAATTATCCATGTAATTATTTAAAAGCTTCATGTTCTATCGTTTTTATTTCTCCAATATTGAATTATCCAATTGGTCATAGTTAGGTTAATGTAGTTTAAATATCACTTTTGTTTAGAGGTATGAAAATAAAGGGAGGGTGAGTACGAATAGTTGAAACGACCCTGTGGAATACGACACGAGATGTAGATTTCTCATATATTACGATTGATAGGTGCGCTTGCCTGAATGCTAATTCAATCTAGTTAAGTCCATCTACATAATTGTATTAGAATGTAGAATGAAATCACATTGAATTATTACTTGTTAGCAAGAAAAATCATCAACTAACGGAAGGAGCCCTTCCACACGTGAGAGTCAACACTCCCACAAAATGGGTTGCACCCAACCCTTACAACACGGAACAAAAGTTCCTTTACAACGAAATTAAATATAGAGTGTACACGTGATACAAACTTCTTTTGGAGACTACGGTGTTCCTCTTTGTTCGACGACGTGTTCTTGAAGTCGATGAAGAGTCTACAACCTTGGTCTCTCTTGGAGAGGATCTCCCGAAACCGGCGGCGGCAATCCGAGCGGCAGCTTGGTTCGGAATCGGCGGCAACGAAGGTGCGCTGCTGCAGTACTTTGAGATCCAAACTTCGTTGCGAAGCAAACTAGGTCTACCAACGGTCACTCTAGGATCGGTCATCTCGATCGATTCGGACGGGGGAGTTTTTCCAGGTCAACAAATCGAGAGACAAGAGATCTCTAGATAGACATGTGAGACTCAAGCTTTGCTAAGCTTTTGTCGCCGGAGATCGGGAAGAAGAACGATCAGCAGCGGCGACGGGCGAGCGCGAGCGGCGACGGAGGCGGCGGAGAGATTTCGCGATTTTAGGGTTTGCACTCGCTCGGCTTCTTTCTTGGGTAAGTATTCCGTTCAAAATACCTGTATATAAATACTGTAGATGCTTTCCAAAAAGACCGTTGTGGGACCCACAAGCTGAATCCCTAAGACCCGGTTCAGAATCTTAACAGCGGCAGAATCCGGTTCAGGAAATTCCAGAGAAAACGCTAAGGAAAAATCGGCGAGAATCGCAGGCGATTCTCGACGAATCGGCGAGAATCACCAAGTGATTCTCGACGATTCGTCGAGAATCGTTAGTGATTCTCGATGATTCACTTATTGATTCTCAACGAATTTCACTTTGTATACATGAGCTGCTTGGCCACTGGTTCGGCGAGAATCACTAGTGATTCTCGCCGAATCTTACTTGGCACCGTTTTGAGGTAGCCAGAAGGAGTCGGCGAGAATCACTAATGATTCTCGTCGATTCGGCGAGAATCACTAGTGATTCTCGCCGAATCGGCGAGAATCACTTGGTGATTCTCCTCGATTTTTCCTTGGACGAATTTTCGTCTTCCACCCAGGAACTGCTCCTTGATCCATCTATGCTCCTTGTCTTCTCTTGCATATGAACGACCCTGTACTTGAAAGTAAGTGCACTCTAATAGAGAGAGTACACGTAGGCCAACACACTGATCTGCTCAACGAGGGATTACGTCGTGCAGACCCGTGTATATTGACCTACTGCACCCTGACATTGGTGTGCACTTAGCGTGGAGGAACTGCAAGTACAACTTAAGATGTTTCATCAAATACATTGTGAATTCATCTTAGCTTGACAGGTGGCTTCCTCAAATCTAGGTAATCGTGGATACAATACCCAACAGTCCTAGGTAGTTGAAGTACCTTTCTCAGACTCTTAGGAGAGACCTTCACCTTTGCCCCATGAACTCTTGACTTAATTTTGAGTCCTGATTCATCTAGGGTTGCTGCATTCAGAAATTCCAGGACTTCTTTCTTCCATATCTTGGTCGGTTCGGAAACAAGAAATTCTTACCCTGACTCTTCTATTAGGGTTATCACGCCTTTGATCTCTGGTTCCGCGTCATCAAAAGCATGCCGCACGAGTTCATATCCTTCATTCACATTCTCTTCTAGCTTGGGCGCCATTAGGGTTTGAAGAAATTTGAATCTAGAGAAGAGAGATGTTGACACACAAGTTTGGTCTCGAAACTTTGGTGAGCGTGTCGACAGACAATGATGAAAACCTATTTTACCTTTCTAGAATCGAAGATGAAAGGGCGTGTCAAAATACTCAAATTGTGTCGACACTGTTGAAAATTGTCGACACAGACTTATAATGTCTCGACAACAATGTGTTGACACAAGTATAGTCGGCAGAATATATGTGTCGACACTTAGTCGAGACTTTACCAGACTAATGTTGAGTAAATCCTAAGTGTCGACACCTCCTTGGATGTGTCGACACCTACCTGTATGTGTCGACACTAATTTTCTGAAGTGTCGACACAAACTTCCTAGATGTGTCGACACCTTTTCTCCGAAGTGTCGACACAACTTTTCTGTGTCGACACAGACAACTCTGTGTGTCGACACCTTTTTACTTAGCCAATTTTGAAAACTTATTCTAAGTTTATCATAACTAATTCAATTTTAAACCTATTGAATTTGGTTTCTTCTAAGGGCTTAGTATACATGTTAGCTAGTTGATTATCTATATAAACATACTCTAGTGAAATATCTCCTTTTTCCACATGTTCTCTTAGAAAATGGTATTTTATTTCTATGTGCTTAGTCCTACTATGGGAAACAGGATTGTTTGCAATAAATATAGCACTAGTATAATCACAAAATAGTGGTGTTCTACTTACTTGAATACCATAATCTTCAAGTTGATGTTGTATCCATAGAAGTTGAGCACAACAACTTCCTGCAGCCACATACTCTGATTCTGCTATGGAGATAGCCACACATGCCCTACCACTCAGCCTTTATAATTTCAGGCTTACAACTCAGATCCCTAAGGATCCTATAAGAAATTAAAAATACAATGTGTAAACCTACAACTCTGAATGAGAGAGAAGAGTTGTCTGGTTTCTTGAAGAGTTCTTGGATGAACTTTGCTGAGATCAACCTCCCTTGGCTTCCTTCAAAGCTTCTTGAATGTAGAACACAGTAGGGTTGATTCTCTATGCAGCTAATATTCAATCACTGCAACTTAAGATTCAGATCTCAATCTTAAACCTTCTTCACAGCCTGGTTCAACTGTTGTCTTCTTGGAAGGAGCTTTCTCTCTCCAACTACTTAGAACTTCACTTGAATTGATTCTTCAATGAATTGCTTGATCGACTTCTGTTGACAGAATAAGCCTTTATATAGGCTTTCTTCATGGTGACCGGCTGATTCGGTTTCTAACAGCTTTCTGACATCTCTGACAGTTGCAGTAGACCAGCTGGAATGGCAGCTGTCAAGTCATCCAGTCACTTCTTAAATTTTCTGTAACTGTTTGAAAGTGTCGAGACAGTCAGTCTTTAAGTGTCGACACTGATAGACTAAGTGTCGACACAAGTAGACTAAAAGTCGACACTAGCCTTCAAGGTGTCGACACAACTCCTTGTGTTGTAGAATTTACTTCTCGACACTGCTTCTTCAGAATGTGTCGACACTTATATTGTGTGTCGACACAACTCCTTGTTCTTCAGTACTTAGTTGAATTCTGCTAAGTGTCGACACAACTACTTTGTGTCGACACATCTTCCTGTGTTGAACTTGTTCAGTGTCGACACATCTTCTTGGTGTCGACACATGCCTTCTGTGTTGATACTTTTGCTGAGTGTCGACACAGCTCCTTATGTAGACACATCTTCTTCTGTTGAGACTTTGGCTGAGTGTCGACACATCTCCTTTGTGTCGACACTTGTACTTAGAATTTGTTGAACTTTGCTGAGTGTCGACACAACCTCCAAGTGTCGACACTTTCTTCATCTTTTGAGACTTTGGCTGTGTGTCGACACTTCTTCATTATGTCGACACTTGTACTTAGAATTTGTTGATGTTTGCTGAGTGTCGACACTTTCTTCTAGGGTCGACACTTTCTGATGTCGACAAAGTTCCTCTAGGTGTCGACACTGCTTCTAAGTGTCGACACTGCTTCACTGGACATTTCTTCATTGAGTGTCGACACAAACTGTATGTGTCGACACTTTCCTTCTGGTGTCGACTGTGCACTCCTAGTGTCGACACAATTACTCCAAGTGTCGACACTGCCTCTCTGGGTGTCGACACAAGTCTTCTCAAGTGTCGACACTTTCCTTCTGGGTATCAACACATGGACTTAGAAACTTTTCAGCTTTTCCTGCAAATACTTAACCTGCACAACTAAACTCAAAACACATCAAATACATTTTGATGTATATCATTGAGTAGGGTGAGGCTTCTTCAAATCAGGTACATTTATTCCAATATAACCAACAAGGATTATGTCGACAAATGGTCTATTTGTGTTGCACATTTGAAGTATTGTCTTGACACTTTGCTGCAGAGTTGAAGTTCAATGAAGTATCAGATGTCATGACTTGATACTTGACAGCTGTCACAACTAACAAAGCAGTTACATCTGTCAGATGTGTCAAAAGGCCGTTATGAACCGGATCAATCGGTTACCTCGGATGGAGTCTATATAAAGACATGTTCTATCATTAAAGGAATAACAACAAGAAGAAGAGGAAGTCTTTATCCAGAAATCAATAAGTCCCTTGTAGATCCCGAACAAGTCTTTAAGAAGAATTCAGAGCCACATCTGAAAAGAAGAAGGAAGCTGGATTGAAGATCATCTCCAACTTCAAAAGAAGATCAACCTTACTTTGTTCAAATTCAAGAAGCTTTGAAGAAGCTAAGATAGGTTGGATCTAAAGTAGTCAGATCTATCAAGAACTGACCAAGAAACCTTCAACACTTTCTCTCTCTACCTGGGTGAAGGTATTATTTGTTTTTTAATCAATTTCTCTGTATGATCTTATATATATCTAAGTGTATGAGAGTTAACTCTCTGAGTTGTAAGCCTAAATTTATAAAGGCTGAGGTAGGGCTGAGTGTCTAATGTAGGGGAATCATTAATCTGAGTTGTAGGACTCGGAAAAGGCTGAGGTAGGGCTTAATTGCCTGAGTTGTAGGAGTGTGGACTCACTTTGAGGTAGGGTTCTCTGGAAGAATCTGAGTTGTAGGACTTGCTGAGGTCTGAGCTGTAGGGACCTTTCAAGGTTCTGAGTTGTAATCTCTGAGGATCTGAGAAGAAAGAAGGGAGTTAGGCTGAATCTAGTACACTGCTAGATAGGCGAAGGGGGAAGTGGATGTACCCATCACTTGGGGAACCACTATAAAGCTGTGTGTCTTTTGTGTTGCTGTTTTGTTTAAATCTCTGCTGTGAACTATGCTGTGATAAATATTGCTAAGGCTGTCTGACAAGTCATTTACATTATCTGCCTGAATAAAAAGAATTGAATCTATTCACCCTCCTCTAGGTGTTTAAGGTATCTTGAAACAAATTCTTTCAAGTGGTATCAGAGCCAGGTTGCTCAAGAATAGACTTAATAGTCTGAGTTGATCTATAAGGCAGTTATCAATTAGACAGAATGTGTTCAGGTGAGAATTAGAAGGAACTTGGAAAACTTCCTATTTGTAGGAAAGAAAATATTTGCATATGGAAAGAAACGGTAATATTGTTCATGGAAGTATCTGATCCAAGATTTTACATCACAGTGCTAGAAGGGCCATTTAATCCTTTGAACATATCAATTTTTGATGCTAACCACAAGACTCCAAAAAGTTATTCAAAAATGACTAAGGAAGAGATCATTCTAGCAACATTAGATAAGAGGGCACATAACATAATTATGAGTGTCATAGATGACTCTACATTCCAGAATCTGGTCCATTGCAAAACCTCCAAAGAGATGTAGGACACCTTGATTATCTACATGGAGGGAACAAAAGAAGTGATAGAGGATAGGAAGTCTATGTTAAATCAAGAGTTTGTAAGCTTTAGACAAGCTAAGACAGATAACATTGCTGAATGCTATAAGAAATTCTTTAGAATTGTAAATGAGTTAATGACCTATGGAAGAGTCTTTAGCACTTATGAATTAAATGACAAGTTTCTCAGATCACTAACAAAAGACTGGGATACTAAAATATGCGCCATCAAAGAGGTGGCCAGGCTTCCAGATAAACCTCCACCAACCTTATTTTGAAAACTATTATCCTATGAGATGCAGCTCATTGCCAGAAAGGAGGGGGAGAAAAGCAATAGGTCTGAATATAGAGAGAAGTCAGTTGCATTCAAGGCTGAAGCCACAAGAAAGGGCATGAGAAAGTCACCTTCAGCTCCCAAGAGAATGGCTGAAGTTGAATCTGAAAATTCTGACATCAACACTTCAGACATTCACAAATCTAATGAAGACTTTGCTGCCTTCACAAGGCAGTTTCAAAAGTTCATGAAGAAGAATAAATGTAGATCAAATCCATCTTCATCCTTCTCCAAGGATGGCTATTACAAGAATAAGAAAACATCTAAGGACTACATGTATGTCTCTAATCCCAGTAAACAAACTTCTTCTAAAATTATTTGTTATTATTACAACAGGCCAAGACATGTCATTGCTGATTGTCCTGATAAAAGAAAGGAATCTAAAGATAAAAAAGAGGCAACAAAATAATGGCAAGAAGGAGAGATCACTTATTGCACAGAAGCAGAAGAGTTGGACTGACTCATCTTCATCAGAATCAGGAGAAGAGACTGAAGCTGAAGCTGAAGCCTATATAGGATTGTTCACTACTGAAGAGGATTCAGTAGAATCTGAGTTCTTGCAAATGCTGGACTCTATCAATGGGAGTGAAGATCTTCATTGCATAGGGCTGATGGCTATATCTGAGGAAGATCAGTGCCAGGATCAGCCTATTCCAAGTAAGGTAAACAACATATCTACAGTTTCTGATTACTACACTGGATCAGAATCAGAAGTATCAGCATCAAGAGATGAGGATGGTTCTGAATCTGAAGGGTATGTACATCAACTTATTGATGAATATGGTAATTTGTTGCAAGCTCTTAAGAGAAGCAAAATCCTTAACAAGAAACAGGCTGAGGAAAGTACATCGCTTAAATTAGTTGCATCAGATTCAGCAAAAATACTGGATTTGAAGATGAATGAAGTTGCCAAACTGAAAAATATAACTTTTATTCAAATGGGTACAATTACATTCAAAAATGATCAAATCAAGAGTCTGGAAGTCAGACTTCAATGAGAGAGGGAACTTGTAGCTAAGTTCTCAAAGCCAAAGTCTGTCTTACCCTTGATTGATGACTTCACTCTCCAAAAGGGTAAGACAGGATTATGCTTCAAGGGAAGAACTAGGGCAGCTAATTCTAAAGGAAAAGGAAAAGCCCCAGTTCAGCCACTTGCCTCCAAACCCCCTATTTCTTTCAGGAAAGTAATGCAGACAACTAACTAGTATGACCGTTACATTACATATGGTCACTGTAAGCCTGGTAATCTGAATGACAAGGGTGTAAATGCCAATAGGGCAGCCTATGTACAAAAACATTATGATCTTCAGGAATCATCAATGTTTGATGCATCAGCCCCAGCACTCAAGAAAAGGACCACTGTACCTACAATATTAAGGTCAGCTGATAGCAATGCTGTTAAGACTTTACCTAAAAGAAGATACAATAGATATGAGTGCTGGCATTGCGGCAAAGTGGGTCATTTTTCCATTGATTATTGGAACAACACTACAGACAGGAAAGTTGCCAGCTTACATGTCAGAGAGGCTATATGCAAGCATGTCAAGTTTCAGTCTAACCTGAACCTAGAACCCAATAATTATTGGGGTTCTAAGATTAAGTAATTTTATTTGATGTAGGTGAGTCCAAGTGGCCATACCCCAATATGGTACTTGGACAGTGGGTGTTCCATGCACATGACTGGAATAAGAGGAATGCTGAAGGACTACTCTCCCAAAGAGAATGGACCCAAAGTGATCTTTAGTGGATCTGAAAAGGGGGTCATCAAAGAGTTTGGTAACATTTCCAATAGTTCTATCACAATCACCCAAGTTGCTTATGTGAAAGGTCTGAAACATAACTTAATAAGCATAAGCCAACTGAGTGATCTTGGTTATGACACCTCTTTTATAAGGAATGGGTGTCAGATTAGTAGGACAATTGATCAAGATGCTATCTTGTTAGGTTATAGAAAAGGAAATATTTACTGTCTCAACTTCAATTATGAGAATAAGAACTCTCCTATTTGTCTAGTTGCAGATGAGAAAGCTTCTCATTGTGTCAAATGGCACAAGAGGCTTGCTCACCTTAACTACAAGACCATTGGTCGACTCTTTAGTAATGATTTAGTGAGGGATGGTCCTCAGGTCAAGTGTATTCAGGAGGGTGTGTGTTCAGCTTGTCAAAAAGGCAAACAGACCAAAACCTCCTTCCATAGTCTTGATACCAAAGACTCAGTGAGGTGTTTGTAACTCCTACATATGGATTTATTTGGTCATATGCCATTTCATTGTCTAGGTAGGAAATTCTACACTTTTGTGCTTGTGGATGACTATTCTAAATTTATATGGGTTTTCTTCCTGAGGCAGAAATCTGAAACCCCTACTATCTTCCATAATTTTGTTAGGCAAATTCAGAATGAACTTAACAATTCAGTGGTGAAAATCAGAAGTTAACATGGGACTGAATTTCAGTCTGAATGCATGACAAAATTTTGTAAAGAACTAGGGATTCATCAAGAGTTCTCCTCACCTAGAAATCCCCAGCAAAATGGTATTGCTGAAAGAAAGAATAGGACTCTTATTGAGGATGGTAGAACCCTAATAAGTGATACTTCTCTCCCAGAATATTTTTGGGCTGAGGCAGTAAACACTGCATGTCATGTTCTCAATAGGGCTTCCATCACCAAAAGCCACCAGAAGACACCCTATGAGATTATGAAAGGCAAAAAACCAAATTTAGCATATTTGAGAATTTTTGGTAGCAAGTGTTTTGTAATTAATAATGGCAAGCAATATTTAACTAAATTTGCTGCCAAATCCCAAGAAGGGATTTTTGTTAGGTACAACAATAGCAATAGGGCATACAGAGTCTACAACTTGACCACTCAAGTTGTAGAAGAATATGTCCATGTAGTTTTTGATGAAATTAAACTAATCAACTATGAGCTGTCTAGTACATCTTGTAGTTCTACAGGTTTGAAGGAAAAAATGGATAAGTTAACCATTAGTGAAGACCAACCTGCAAGGCAGGATGAAGAAAATGATGGATGCTGTCCAGGGGGAGTACAAGATCCACAAGCTGATGATGAGGAAAATGAAGTACAATATGTTAAGGAGATTGGAGAAAATCAAGGTGTAGATAGATTGCCTCCAGTAACAAGACATCTAAAGGATCATCCAGCACATCAAATTATTGGTGATCTAAGACATAGTGTGCAGACATGGGGCAAGAACTTGAACACAGTTCTTTTCTCAGGTTTCCTTTCCCAGATGGAACCCAAGAAATTTGAAGAAGCCATAAAAGAGCAAAATTGGATTGATGTAATGCAGGAAGAGCTGAATCAATTCAGAAGATGCAAAGTCTGGAAGCTAGTTCCTAAACCAAAGAATCACAATGTCATAGGGACTAAGTGGATCTACAGGAATGAGCTAGATGAAAATGGCATTATAGTCAAAAACAAAACAAGACTGGTAGCAAAAGGCTACAGGCCGGAAGAGGGAATAGACTTTGATCAGACATTTGCCCTAGTGGCAAGGTTGGAAGCAATAAGGCTGTTCCTTGCCTTTGCAGCTTATCAAAGGTTCAAAGTATTTCAGATGGATATTAAGTCATTATTTTTGAATGGTGACTTAAAAGAGGAAGTTTACGTTCAACAACCCTCAGGTTTTGTAGATTCTCTCTATCCTAATTATATGTATAGGCTTAAGAAAGCACTATATGGTTTGAAACAAGCCCCTAGAGCTTGGTATGAAATATTGTCTACATTCCTCGTTGAGAACAAATTCTCAATGGGGAAAAATAGACAAAACTCTATTCCTAAGGGAATCAAAAGGCAAGATCATCCTAGTCCAGATATATGTTGATGACATTATCTTTGGATCTAGAGAAAATAACCTTTGCAGAAAGTTTGTTAAACTTATGCAAGTGAAGTTTGAGATGAGCAGCATGGGTCAGCTGAAATTCTTCTTGGGACTCTGTTGGGTACATTGGAAAATGTGTACCAGATTTGAAGAAGCCTCACCTTACTCAATGATATGGATCAAGGTGTATTTGATGTTGTTTTGAGTTTATATGTGCAGGTTAAGAAAATGCAGGAATGCAGGAAAAAGTTTCTAAGTCCATGAGTCGACACCGGAAGAAGCTGTGTCGACACTTATGAAGGCTTGTGTCGACACTGGAGAAGAAGATGTGTCGACACTTGGAGTTAATTGTGTCGACACTTGGAAAGGCTGTGTCGACACCAGAAGAAACTGTGTCGACACACAGAGGCAGTGTCGACTCACAGAAAAGGCTTAGTCGACATCAACTGTGTCGACACAAAGAGATAGTGTCGACACACAGATAAAGTTTAGTCGACATCAGCTGTGTCGACACACAGAGGTAGTGCCGACACACAGAGAAAGCTTAGTCGACATCAACTGTGTCGACATACAGAGGCAGTGTCGACACACAGAATACTTTATCGACATCAACTGTGTCGACACATAGGACTTGTGTTGACACATGGTAGAATTTCAACAAAATAAATTTGTGTGAAGAAAAGAAGTGTCTGTGTCGACACCACAGAACTAGTGTCGACACAATCTACAGAAGCTGTGTCGAGAAGCAGTGTCAACACCATGGAAGTTGTGTCGACATCACCAAGCCTTGTGTCGACACTTAGTCTACTTGTGTCGACACATGATAAAGTTCAGTATCGACACTTTGCTGACAGAGATAGAGTTTCAAGAAGTGACTGGATGACTTGACAGATACCATTACCAACCGGTCTACTGCAACTGTCAAAGCTGTCAGAAGTTTGTTAGAAATCGGATCAGCCGGTTACCATGGAGGAAGACTATATAAAGGCATTCTCCATCAATAGGATATATAACAAATATAGGAAAGAATAAACATATACAGTTACAAAAACAGAAGAAGATTTTTGTCAAAAGATCTAAGAAGAAGTTGGAGAGAGAGAGATCCATCTATTGAAGTGAAGAAAGGGACTTATATCAACAAGTTCCTAAAGTGCAGATTCTGAACTAGTCTGCCAAAAGGATTCAGATTAAGATCTGAATTTCAAGAAAGAAGCTGATTGAAGATCAACTTCAAAGGAGATCACCCTACTGATTTCAGATTCAACAAGCTTTGAAGAAAGCTAAGAGTGGTTGTTCTCTGCCATCAGATTCTTCCAAGAACTGATCAAGAATCCATCCATCCTTTCTCTCTCTACCAGGGTGGTGGTAAAATACATTGTTAAATCTATTTTCTGTAGGAACTTTATAAGATCTGAGTTGTAAGCCTGTGTTTATAAAGGCTGAGTTGTAGGAGATTTAGATCTCTGAGTGGTAGGCCTTGTTGAAGGCTGAGGTAGGGATGTGAGCCTGAGTTGTAGGAGATTGTTATCTCTGAGTTGTAGGCCTTGTTGAAGGCTGAGGTAGGGTAGATTTCCTGAGCTGTAGGAGTGTGGACTCACACTGAGTTGTAGGAGCCTTGTTTAGGTTCTGAGATGCTGTAAGATCTGAGGATCTGAGGTGAAGGAAAGAAGTTTTGCAGAATATAGTACACTGCTACATAGGCGAAGGGGGAAAGTGGATGTACCCAGACCTTGGGGAACCACTATAGAAACTGTGTGCAATCTGTGATTGTGTGATTCTATGAATTCTGTGCTGTGTTAGCTGTAGAATTAGTTGTTTCTGATTAATTAACAGAATATATATTCTGCCTTAGAAGAAAAATGAATTACACCTATTCACCCCCCCCCCCCCCGCCCCCTCTACGTGTTTGGGAACTAATTCTTTCAAGTGGTATCAGAGGGAGGTTCCTCAAAGTTAGACTTAACAGTCTGAGTGAGATCCGTAAGGCAGAAATAAGTTTAAGAAAAGGGGTTCAGGAGAAAACCATAAATAACTTGGTCTAATGAAATTGCCCATCTACAGGAAAGAAATATTTGGAATATGGAAAGAAAGGGTAAGATTATTCATGGAGGCATCTGATCCTAGAATTTACATAACAGTTAAGGACCATATGTTCCAATGAATATTTCTGTTCTTTATACAAATCAAAGGATTCCTAAGGATTTTTCTGAGATGACTAAAGATGAGATCATCTTGGCAGCAATGGATAAAAGAGCACAGAATATTATAGTAAGTACCATTGATGATTCAACATTCCAGAATCTAATTCACTGCAAAACCTCCAAGGAGATGTGGGACACATTGATTGTCTACATGGAGGGTTTTGAAGAGGTTAGGTAAGATAGAAAGTCTATGCTTAATCAAGAATATGAGAGTTTCAGACAAACCAAGTCTGAAAGTATAACTGAATGTTATAAGAAGTTCTATAGGATTGTCAATGAACTAATGTCTTATGGAAGAATATTCAGTACTTATGAGCTGAATGACAAATTACTTAGGTCTTTGACTAAGGATTGGGATACTAAGATCTGTGTCATAAGGGAAGTGGCCAGACTGGCTGAGATTTCTCCTCCAACACTGTTTGGAAAATTGTTATCTTATGAGATGATGATGTTAGCCAGAAAGGAGGAAGAGAAAAATACAAAGGGTGACTACATAGAAAAGTCAGTGACCTTCAAGGTAGAAGCCACAAGGAAGAATAGGAGAATTTCTCCATCTTCTCCTAAGAAAGATGCAGAAGTGATTTCAGAAAATTCTGATAATCACAGTACAGATAGCAGTAATTCTGATGAAGACTTTGCAGCATTCACAAGGCAGTTCCAGAGGTTCTTAAAGAAGAAGTGGAAATCAAAGCCATCTTCATCTCAGTCCAAGGATGACTATTATCAGAAGAGGAAATCATCCAGGAAGGACAGGAATGGGAAAAATCCTAGCAAGTCAACTACATCCAAGATTATATGATATTGCTGCAATAAAGCTGGACATGTTGTGGCTAACTGTCCAGACAAAAGGAAGGAGTCTGCTAATAGAAAGAAGTCTCAACACAAGAGCAAGAAGGAGAAATCCTTGGCTACTGAGAAAGAGAAAAGTTTGACAGATCAATCAACTTTAGACTCTGAATCTGAGGCTGAGGCATATATTGGTTTGTTTGCAGAAGACGAGGATGAGTTCATGCAGTTACTGAACTCTATCTATGAGCAGAAAGACCATCAGTGCAAAGGATTGATGGCAGTGTCTGAAGAAGACCAGTATCAGGATCAGCCTGGCCCCAGTAAGGTAAAAAGTGTATCTGTAGATTTTGATTACTTCACTGAGTCAGAATTAGATGCATCTCCATCAATAGATGAATATGGGTCTGAATCTGAAGGAGATATTCATCAGCTGATAGATGAATATGGGGATTTATTACAGACACTTAAGAGAAGCAAAAACCTGGCCAAAAATCAGGCTAACGAAATTGCAGCTCTTAAGTTGGCTGCAGCTGATTCAGAGAAGATGCTGGATCAAAAGATGAATGAGATTTCCAAATTGAAGAACATTACTGTTATTCAAATGGGAACAATCATATTCAGAAATGATCAGATTAAAAGTCTGGAAAATAGAGTTCAGAAAGAGAAGGAGATTGTGGCTAGTTCTCTAAGCCAAAATCTATCCTACCCTTAATAGATGACTTTGTGTCACAAAGGGGTAAGGCAGTAATAGGCTTTAAGAGCACTACATGGGTTGCACAGTCCAATAAGAAAGGCAAAGCCCCAACACAAAACAAAAGACCTGCTGCAAACAATTCAGCTAAGGTTGTACCTAAACAAAGGTATAATAAGTTTGAGTGCTGGTGCTGTGGCAAGATAGGCCATTATGCCTTAGTCTGTTGGCAAAATACCAGTGTCAAGGAGAATAGCAGTCTGCCTGTTAGAAGAGCTGCAGGCAGATTTGTTAAGTTTCAGACTAACTTGAACCAAGGACCCAAAAGTTATTTGGGTTCTAAGGTTAAGTAATCTTTGTTGTAGGTGAGTCCAAGTTGTCATGCCCCTATATGGTACTTGGACAGTGGATGTTCCAGGCACATGAATGGAACAATGGGATTGCTGAATGACTACTCACCTATGTTGAATGGGCCTAAAGTAATATTTGGTGGTTCTGAAAAAGGAGTCATCAAAGGTTTTGGTAACATTTCTAACCACTCAATTACAATTACTCAAGTGGCCTATATAAAGTGTTTGAAACATAACCTAATTAGCATAAGCCAGCTGAGTGATCTAGGATATGACATTTCATTTGTCAAAAATGGTTGTCTTATCAAGAGGTCAAGTGATCAAAAAGTTATGTTGACTGGCTATAGAAAAAGAAATGTGTATTGCCTAGATTTTGTGTGTGAGAATAAGAATTCTCCTATCTATCTTGTGCCCCATGAGAAAGCCTCTCATTTTGTCAAATGGCACAAGAGGCTAGCCCATCTTAACTACAAGATAATTGGACAACTCTTTAGTAAAGATTTAGTGAGGAATGGTCCTCAAGTTAAGTGTTATAAGGATGGAATATGTCCAGCTTATCAAAAAGGCAAGCAGACAAGATCCTCCTTTCATAGCCTTGATACCAAGGATTCAGTGAGGTGCTTGTACCTCTAGCATATGGACTTATTTGGTGCTATGCCAGTTCAGATCCTAGGTAGGAAGGTCTACACTTTTGTAGTTGTAGATGACTATTCTAGATTTTCATGGGTATTCTTTCTGAGACAAAAATCTGAAACCCTAAAAGTCTTTTACAATTTTGTCAAATAAATTCAGAATGAATTAGATAGTTCAGTGGCCAAAATCCGAAGTGACCATGGAACTGAATTCCAATCTGTAAGTATGACAAGGCTGTGTGAAGAATTTGAGATTCTTTAGGAATTCTCCTCACCTAAAACACCTTAGCAAAATGGCATTACTGAGAGAAAGAATAGGACATTGATTGAGACTGGAAGAACACTATTGAGTGATACATCTCTCCCAGAATATTTCTGGGCTGAGGCAGTAAACACTGCAAGCCATGTGCTAAATAGGGCTTCCATCACCAAAAGGCACAAAAAGACACCCTATGAGGTTATGAAGGCCAGAAAACCAAAAACTTATCCTATTTTAGTATCTTTGGTTGCAAGTGTTATGTGCTTAACAATGGCAAATCTCACCTAACTAAGTTTGCTGCCAAATCCCAAGATAGGATATTTGTTGGGTACATCAACACTAGTAAGGCTTATAGGGTCTATAATTTGGCTACTCAAGTTGTAGAACATTCAGTTCATGTCATCTTTAATGAAACTAGACTTATTAACAGTGAGTTGCCAAGTAGTTCTTATAGCTCCACAGGTATTTAACAGAAGATGGACCAGCTTACTATCATAGAAGATCCAACTGCAAAGAAGGATGTGGAAAATGGTAGTTGCTATCCAGGTGGAGTACAAGACACTCAAGATGCTGATGAAGACCATGAGGTGCAGCATAATGAAGAGATTGCAGAAGGTCAAACTGCTGATAGATTACCTCCAGAAGTTAGACAGTTGATGAATCATCCTGTACACCAGATCATTGGTGATCTAAGATAAGGATTACAGACAAGGAGCAGGAACTTAAACATAGTTGTTTGCGCAAGCTTCTTATCTCAAGTGGAACCCAAGAGACTTGAAGAAGCAATACAAGACCCTCACTGGATTGAAGCTAGGCAGGAGGAGTTAAATCAATTCAGAAGGTGCAAGGTCTGGGATTTGGATCCAAAACTAAAGGGCTATAATGTCATAGGGACAAAGTGGATTTATAGAAACAAGATTGATGATTGTGGGATCATAGTGAAGAATAAGGCAAGATTATTTGCCAAAGGATACAGACAGGAGGAGGACATAGACTTTGATCAGACTTTTGCCCCAGTGGCAAGGCTGGAAGCTATCAGGCTATTTCTAGCCTATGCAGCATATCAAGGCTTCAAAGTGTTCTAGATGGATGTTAAGTCTGCATTCTTAAATGGAGACTTAAAAGAGGAGGTCTATGTAGAACACCCCTCAGGTTTTGTTGATCCACTCAATCCTACTTATGTTTATAGACTTAGGAAAGCTTTGTATGGGTTGAAACAAGCCCCAAGGGCTTGGTATGAAACCATGTCTAATTTCCTCATTGACAACAAATTCTCAAGGGGAAAATAGACAAGACTCTATTCCTTAGGGAATCCAAAGGAAAGATTATCCTAGTCCAAATATATGTTAATGACATAATATTTGGTTCTGCTGAGAATAACCATTGAAGAAACTTTGCAAAAATTATGCAAGGGAAATTTGAAATGAGCAGTATGGGAGAACTTAAGTTCTTCTTGGGTCTCCAAGTAAGACAAACTGATGATGGCCTGTTCATATCTCAGTCTAAGTTCACCGTGAAGTTGATTAAGAAGTATGGTATGGAGTCATCCACTACCATGAGAACTCCTATAGGGACAAGTGTATCTCTTAGCAAAGATGATATAGAGAAACCTGTAGATGAAACTTTATATAGAGGAATAGTTGGCTCCCTCCTATATCTGACTGCTAGTAGACCAGATATCATGTATGCTACATGTATTTGTGCTAGGTACCAATGCTGCCCTAAAGATTCTCATCTTACTGCTATCAAAAGGATTTTGAGATATCTTAAGGGCACCCCTAATCTAGGCCTTTGGTATCCTATGAATAGAGATTTTTTTACTAATGGGCTATTCAGATGCCTACTTTGCAGTTTGCAAAGTAGATAGGAAAAGCATAACAGACACCTGTCAATTTCTAGGAGGAAGATTGGTGTCTTGGAGCTATAAGAAGCAGACCATTGTGGCAATTTCCACAGCTGAGTCTGAGTATGTTGCTGCTGGAAGTTGTTGTGCACAACTATTGTGAATACAACATTAGTTAGAAGATTATGGTATTCAGGTAAGTAGAACTCCATTATTATATGATTCTACTAGTGCTATTTCTATTGCTCATAATCTTGTTTCTCATAGTAGAACAAAACATATAGAAATAAGATACAATTTTCTTAGAGATCATGTAGAGAAAGAAGATATCTCTTTAGAATTTGTTACTACTGATTTACAACTATCTGACATGTTTACTAAGCCTTTAGATGAAACTAAATTCAACAATTTCAAAATTTAAATAGATATGTTGAACATAAATTAGTTTAACAAATTTGGCTTAGTAAAATTGTGTCGACATCAGAAGTTGTCTGTGTCGACACATAGTAGTTGGTGTCGACATTCCAGGAAAGTGGTGTTGACACATCTAGAAAATTGTTGTCGACATTCCAAGAAAGTGGTGTCAACACATCTAGAGAATCAGTGTCGACACTTCAGAGAAGTGGTGTCGACACATCCAGAAGTGGTGTCGATACTTAGAGTAATCACGCAGATTTCGTCGAGTGCAGAATTGACACATATCGTCGAGCGCAGTTTCGTCGACCTCAGATCGTCGAACTAGACCAAGACAAATAGAATTGATGTCGATACATTATAAATCTGTATCGACACTTTTCAATAGTGTCGACACATTAAGAGAATTTTGTCGCGCCTTTTGACTTCATGATTTAGAAGGGTATAAATAGATCAACAACATATTCTGTCGACACACTCTCCATATTTTCGAGACCAAAACCTTGTGTCGACAACTTCTCTCTTCGCAATCCAAGCTTTCCCTCAACCCTAATGGCGCCAAAGCTAAAAGATAGTATCAACGAAGGTTATGAGCTGGTACGCAATGCCTTTGATAATACAGAAAATGAAATTAAAGCAGTAATAACCCTAATTGCTGAAAATGGGTTGGAATTTCTAGTATCTGAACCAACAAAGATATGGAAGAAAGAAATACTAGAATTCTATGGCGCAGCTACTTTGGATTCTACTGGACTTAAGATCATGTCTACAGTTCAGGGAACTAAGGTTAAACTTACCTTGAAGAGCTTGAGGAAAACTCTTCAACTTCTAAGAACTCAAGAAGAAGAAGTACCCTCATCAAAGACTAGGGAAGCACTACAATGGTGTGGATTAGATCACACCTTGAAGATTGGATCAGCAATGAACAAAAAAGGGATGAATCTACAAGGCAAATTTCTTTCAGAAGTGATTGGCAAAGTCATTCTCTGCAAGCCAGGTGGGCATGATACGATTTCAGCCTATATGTTCAGTCGGATGACCAGGATTATCTACAAACTAAACACAGTTTGGTCAACAGTAATTTTTGAAAAGATTAAGGAAAGTATTATGAAGCCAAATCTGGGAAGAATTATGAGTCTTGTACTTGGCTAGAACATTTCCTCAAGTAATGGAACAAACTGCTGGTTCAAAGATCAACCATATTAGAAGAATGGACATAAGGATTATCTCCAGATGGGATAGAGTCCTAACAAAGGACATGCCAAATGAAGAGAGGCCCGAGATTCCTGAAAAATCTCCTGCACAAGATATTACAGATAGTGCTCAAGCACAGGGGGAGCCTCATCTTGAGGAAGAGCCAACCCACTTGGAAAGTGAAATGGTTACACAGACTATACTTGAGGTAATCCAAGAAATTAATCAATCAATTTTCATTAATAACGATGAAATACTAACTGCGTGCTTGATTGATGTTGAACAGAACACACAACTACACAGTCAAGCAAAAGATGTTATCATGGAGGTTACATCTGCTACTACTAATGCTACTGAGTTGGTGGTGCCTCAAGTGCCTACTCAACAAGAGTTCACCCTTGAGGAGTTGTTTCCAGATATAGTACAAGCAAGAACTGAGGGGGAGCAAACTGAATTTGAGGGGGATAAAATATACTTTGAAGGAGAGCAAATTAACATTGAGGAGGAGAAAGTAAGTACTGTGGGGGAGGAGCAAGGGACTCAGGGGGAGCTACCTAGGACTGCACAGGAATTACCTCCTAGTCCAAAGGAAAGTGTTGATATAGCCAGTACCTCAGCTTAAGAAGATAAAGCAGAAATTCAAGCCAAAAAGAGGAAGCTGATGGTTTTCAAAAGGAGAAGACAAAAATATAAAAGGGCTTTACAAACTGCTCCTCAACCTGCCCCAGTAACGTATTATAGTTCTTTGTTGATATCCTTGCAAGTAAAATTGGATGAACAAAGGATTGCCATGGAGAAATATATGGATGAGACCCATAAAGATCTGCAATTCTCGTTGGCTTAGGATATAAAATCCATAAGATTTGAAGTTAATCAAAACAAGAAGGAAATGACAGATTGTTTTCACAAAGGAGGCAATGCTGTGGTTTTCCTAGTAACACATCAAGAAAAAATCAAGACTCAAGTTGATGATATAGCTATTAAGCAAGGCTATGTCCTAGAGAATCAACTTAAAATGAATGATAATCTGACAGAATCACATAATGTGATTGTTACAGAGTTAAAGAATATTGCTACTGCCTAGACTGAGGCAAGGGATAAAGCCAAGGCCAATTTTGACAAGCAATTACAGAAAGGTCTAGATGTTATACAAACAGCTATTGGGCAATCTCAAAAGATTATTTCTACACAGCTACTGAAGTTAAGGTCATTCTATAAAGATGGTGTAAATTATCTTGATGAACAAATCAGATTTTAGAAAGATGACCTTAGGGATCATATTGCAAGAGAAGTCATAAAGGGGGAGAGAGTGTTAGTCAAAGCTGGCTCAGGTCATGCTAAATGGATATCTAATATCATCAGAGCCACACCTGGATATCCACCCATCTGTGATGATGACAATGTGGCTGAGTCATGTATACACCCTGCTTATTTTGGAGGTGATCAACCTGAAGTTGCTCAGGTCATTTATCCTCCAGCAGATTTTGAAATGATTCACCAAGAAGTACAGTCAATGTACAGCCCTCCAGAGGGTAATAAAAATGTTGAAACCGGAATCTGGTCCCCTGTGGAGTTCGACCCTTGGGGAAGGGGTGGTCTCGCACCTACTTTGCTCCTGCAAGAAAAACAACAAGAAAGGCAAGAAGAAACAGACCCAAGGGCTCGACAGGGAGGTCCCACCACAAACCCGGAAGATCTCTGAGCGCTTCCCCTCCTTAGCCAGTAGCCGAGCTAAGGTACCCTCAGAAGGCACTTAAAAGCAGGAGTAGGGAGGCAATCAAAAGCGTGTCTTCTGAGGTACCCCTTGGGTCTTATTAATAGCTTTTTGGAATCTGAACTGCCAATAACCAGAAGAACTGACCTGGAAATACCAAAATGCCCTTGGTTGGGTCTGCCAACAGCCAAACTCCGCTGTTCCGAACAGCTATGTGCAGTCCAACCTGGTCTGCCAACAGCATGGCACCGCTGTTCTAACCAGCTATTCGCACCCATGGGGAGTCAGCTCGCCACAAATCCCCCTCCGCGGGAGGCGGACGCGACTCAGCTCCAGCTGCTCGCCTATTCTTCTCGGGCAAATGCGAGCAAGGCCGCCGCGACCTGCCAGTCTTCAGCCGGGGCGGACAGGCGACCAGGTCGCGCTTAGGGGCGACTGGTGGCGATCGCGACCCTCCGATCAGCTCGCAGGTCGCGGATTGCCGTGCCCATCTGCCAGTGCTGGTGCGACGAAGGGCACCCCCCATTCTGGTCGGTGATTATCTGAGCGAGAGGGAGAGTGGGGGAGCCGTCTCGCCCGGCTCGCTCTCCAAAAATGAGCAGGAGCGAACCAGCCCTCTGTCGTACATCTGCATGCTGCTTGGGCGCGGGCCGCGGGGCTAGGTCCGCTCGATCTTCCCGGTGGGACCCGCTCAGCGAACACGGGGTTGTACACAATCCCCGCTCTTTTTGAGCTTGATACAAGCTCGAAAAGAACCATCCAACCCGTATGTTCGGCGAGTGCTGTGCTGAGCTGGCAGGGAATCTTCTGGTGGGGCCCCCCTGTGTGGCTATAAATATACCGCTGAGCCCAGGGGGGGACTCCCCAGACCCTCTTCGTTTTCCTTGAACAGACTGTTGTTTCTTGATGCCAGTCAGCGAAGAGGTGCGGGCTCGCCTGGCGGCTGTGGGCCAGAAGACTCGGGAGGAGGCCCTTGAGGCCGCCCCTTGGTTAGCACGTGGGTCTCCCGGCCCTCTCTTTAGGTCGGCGAAGGGAAAGATCGTAAGGAGGTCTCCGGTGAGTAACTTCCCGAGCCCCAGCTCGACGGCGGGTGCGGAGGCCGCTTCTGAGGTACGTGACCTTCCTCTTCGGTTTTCTGTTGCATTTCTGATCCTTCGTCTTATAGGGAATACCTTGTGAAGACGAGGGGAACGGGAGGGAGGATCGCCCCCTCCCCTGTGGTCTGAGAGGGTTGCTAGTCCCCCCGGTCTGGACCACCCACCTCCGAAAACCTCTCATTCGCCGGCCCCCCACGGACTGGGAAAATCTCTTGAGACCCTCGAGGGAGAAGCCTTTCAGGGTCGGCCGGGTTCCCCTCGTCCTTCCATCGGCATGGACGACGTGCCAACCCCTGGTAAGCTTGTACTTATCGTTGTACTTGTTCTCGCTCGCACCTTCTGAATCGCCCTTTTGTAGGCTACCACATGGTCTCCTCGGTAACTGAGATGAGCGAACGGTATTCGCCTCCGCCCGACGTGGAGGGTGTTTCTGATTACCTGGGCAACCCGAACGACGCGGTGGGGATTAAGAGGCAGGTGACGCGGCTATTCCAGAAACACACGCTGCTGCTTCAGGAGCTCGTGAAGAGGGTCGATCAGGATAAGGCCAACATCGAGGCTCGGCTCGTAGCCTTGGAGGGAGCCCCACGCGCAGTAGAAGGCGGCGAGGTCACTTCGCCGGGCGTGCACATTACCCGAGCCGAGGAGCGTCTTAGGAATGCCTCGGAATAAGTGGGCCTGGCTCAGCAGGAGCTGGTGGCGGTGCGCGATTACCACTATCCTCGCGTGCCGCCACGATCGGGAACGCAGCGGCGGGGCAGGTGGAAGTGGATCCAGTAGTGATCCAGCCTTTCTTCCCCCCGCTCGTGGGACATCGCGGAGTTTCTACTATTTCAAAGCCTCATCTTGTATTTGTAACAATTTGTAACTCTTCTCGCCCGCCTATGGGCCTGATTTCTGATTTCTGACTTCTGACGCACGCCAAAATTATCGTGTTGCTGTTTTTATTTTCCTTGAGGCGGGCCCGAGGGTGCTCGCGTCCGCCCCTCGTCCACCTCCTGGTGCGCGGGCGGGTCTCGTGATGATCTCGCTCATCACGCCACTCTGGTTGTGGCGGGAGCGAGCCGAGGAGCTCGCCAGCCACGTGTCTCCCCGACTCGCTCAGGATCCTGGGCGAGCTCGGGCTGAGTCTCGCCCGATCATTCCTCACGCGGATGCGGACGAGCGAGACCTGCTGCTAAACGGTCCCGGCGCTGCGGCCGCGCGTCGGGGAGTCGAACCGTCAGGCCTGATTTCTGCTACACGCACCTCCCCTTTTGGCGGGAAATTTCCCGCCCTTTCTTTCTCCATATAAATAGGCGTGGCCGGTTATTATCCTTTCGTCGCTTCAGAGCACTCACTCGCCTCCAGTTCTCCGCTAAGCACGATTCGTGCTCGCCCATTGGGTCTATCTCGCTTGCACGGTGGTAATTCGGTGGAATGGGCGGCAGCGGCGGCGGCGACGCGGACGGGCGAAGCAAGTGCGCCTGGACCTTCTCGGAGCACGACTTTCCCCGCACTATTATCTCAGAGCGCGAATACTTAGAGGCCCTAGGAGACCATATCCCGGCTGGGTTCTCGGCGAGACGGCCCGGGGAGGGGGAGAAGATCAACGATTTGTCCGGGAATGAGCTCGCCATTCCCATGGCCCATTTCGAGGTGTCTCTTCGCCTCCCCCTCTGGACAGAGGTTCGTCAGGTGCTGAAGTACTTCGGGGTTGTCATAGGCCAGATGACCCCGAACTCTGTAGCCGTTATGGTGGGGTTCGCCTACTTCCTGCGGGTGGAGCGGATTGAGTTTAATCTCGCGGTTTTCCGCAAACTGTTCTCCTTCCGTGCGAACCGGGATGGCACCGCCTACTTCTCCAGCGCCCACCTCAAGATGCAGGAGACCGTTAACAAGAGTCACAACTAGCTCAAGAAATTCCTGTTCGTCAAGGGGGATTTCGGCAACGTTCCCTACTCGCCGGTGCAGCTCAGCGAGGTGAGCTATCGCCCGCCTAGTCTGGGAGGTCATGAAGACGACTTGTGCGGGTTCTTCTCCGGGAAGAATTTCGAGGTAGAGTACCTACGCCGCAACCTCGACAACCTTGTTGTCGTCCCGCCTGGGGGAGGTTTGCCACTCGCCACTACCCTTGTCCCGCTCTTTACTCCTTAGGTCTTACACTCGTTTTTTGGCAGGCGAGCGAGACGTGCCCCTTCATCCCCCCTATGAGAGTGCTCGGGTTGCCTCCGGGGTCCTCGCCCGTGCTCAGGCCGCTGACGCCGCTCAGCGCGAGGCCCTGTCGATCCCTGCCAAGAAGAGGCCGGGCCGCGAGCAGCCCACTCCCCCGCCCAAGGTGGCGAAGACTACGGCTCAGCAACCAGCTGTGAGCCAAAGGAAAGGCAAGGCCCCGGCTGATCTGCCGACCGAGGGCTCCCCTCCCATGGTCGCTTCGACCAGCGACATCCCCGCCGGGGCGGCGGGTACTTCTGGGCCGCCGGACGGGTCGCAAACCGCCGTGAAGCCGGTGCCGAGAGGCCATCGCAACTTCGGCGACGGTGAGAAATACCTGGACGAGCTTGGCGACCCACTCCTGTCATGGGACAAGGAGTCTAACCGCGTGGTGGTCTCGACTCTGTTGCCGAGCTGGCTGGAGCAGGACACCATCGGCAGCGAGGCGTACAATTTCTCGTTCGGCCTGTACTCGCGAGAGGACTCCGCCATCTACGACAAAGAGGCGACGCGAGTATTGGTTCACGAGAGTGCGCGGGCCAAGCTACGCGGCCTGGAGCTAGCTCATATGGTAGGGAGGCACTGCACCCAGCTGGAGCGGAATGCCGCCTCCCTCAACAAGCTGGCGGACGAGAGGGAGGAGGCCTGAAATCTTGCTCAGTAGGACGCGGACCTTCAGAGGAGGCGGGCCGACGCGGCTGAGGAGACCCTCGCGCAGTACCTGGGCGGGGTGGTATGTGCTCACCCTCAACAACCGCCCATTCTCGCGAATCCACCTTACGCTTCTTTTTTCCTTTCCCCAGGACGCGGCGACGGCGAGCCGGATGGGTGCCGAGATCGCCACCCTTGGTCAGGACAAATCGGCACTGGAGGCACGGGTACGCGAGCTGGAGGCTGCCGCCGCTATCCCTCCTCCAGATAATAGGGTCTGTCCGCTCGAACATCTCTCTGACTACGAATTGGAGGTGCTGATGCAAAATAACACCGCCAGCGCCGCGAAGTACACGATGCAAATGCTGCAACACACGGATCTCCTCAAGAGCGAGGTGGCGGAACTCTCGGCGGGCGACGTGGTGCCGGCGCTGTTCCTTCCCGTGCTGGACCCCGGGGATAAGTCCTTCCAGCCCATTTAGGACTTCTCGCCCCGGATCTCGCGTCACCCCCGCTTTTTTGACATTTGTTTATTAGATGTATATATCATGTTCGTTTAGCTGTTTGGAGATGCACGCGCGAGCTGCGCCTAAACTTCGTGATTTTCATCTATTATTGCTTTTATAAATGCTTTCTCGCCTGCCTCCTTTGTATATTTGCTATTACCGCGCGGCGCGGCCTGCCTCTGCGGCCCAGCCCTGACGAGGCGGCTGCTCTCCCACCAAGGGAGGCGAGCCGGCTCGTCCTTTGTCTGAGTTATCAAATTTCTTCCGGATTTTCGCCCCGGTTCTCGCCTCCGTTCGGCCGCCTTTCTTGGGGCTGGGTGGTTATGTTAGACCCCCTTTTTGGTTAATCTTCGTGATTCCAACCCGTTACTAACACCATTTGAGTAGTTTCCAGCCCTGCCGGCTAGGTGGGAGCCCGGCAGCGTGATTCGTTCTGGGTTGCAGATTATAACCATCGAGTGACTTCTGGCCCTGCCAGCTAAGTGAGAGCCTGGCAGCGGGATCTTCTCGGGGCCAAGGGCGACACCGAGTGACTTCCGGCCCTGCCAGCTAGGTGAGAGCCTGGCAGCGGGATCTTCTCGGTGTCCAAACACATTCCATCGAGTGACTTCTGGCCCTGCCAGCTAGGTGAGAGCCTGGCAGCGGGATCTTCTCGAGGCCAAGGATGACACCGAGTGACTTCCGGCCCTGCCAGCTAGGTGAGAGCCTGGCAGCGGGATCTTCTCAGGGTCCAAACACATTCCATCGAGTGACTTCCGGCCCTGCCAGCTAGGTGAGAGCCTGGCAGCGGGATCTTCTCGAGGCCAAGGATGACACCGAGTGACTTCCGGCCCTGCCAGCTAGGTGAGAGCCTGGCAGCGGGATCTTCTCGGGGTCCAAACATATTCCATCGAGTGACATCCGGCCCTGTCAGCTAGGTGAGAGCCTGGCAGCGGGATCTTCTCGAGGCCAAGGATGACACCGAGTGACTTCCGGCCCTGCCAGCTAGGTGAGAGCCTGGTAGCGGGATCTTCTCGGGGTCCAAACACATTCCATCGAGTGACTTCCGGCCCTGCCAGCTAGGTGAGAGCCTGGCAGCGAGATCTTCTTGAGGCCAAGGATGACACCGAGTGACTTCCGTCCCTGCCAACTAGGTGAGAGCCTGGCAGCGGGATCTTCTCGGGGTCCAAACACATTCCATCGAGTGACTTCCGGCCCTACCAGCTAGGTGAGAGCCTGGCAGCGGGATCTTCTCGAGCCCAAGGATGACACCGAGTGACTTCCGGCCCTGCCAGCTAGGTGAGAGCCTGGCAGCGGGATCTTCTCGGGGTCCAAACACATTCCATCGAGTGGCTTCTGGCCCTGCCAGCTAGATGAGAGCCTGGAAGCCGGATCTTCTCGAGGCCAAGGATGACACCGAGTGACTTCCGGCCCTGCCAGCTAGGTGAGAGCCTGACAGCGGGATCTTCTCGGGGTCCAAACACATTCCAAATCTCTATGCAGGCTGGCTATGACCGTAGTGGAGCGTTTGAAGGAATAAATTATGATAAAAGTGTCACTTACATGCTTTAGGGGAAGAAACGCTTCAAGTCGTCACCACTCCAGGTGCGACTCAGGGCCTCGCCCTCTACATTTTGGAGTCGGTAGCCTCCGGACTTTAGAGCTTCCTTTACAATAAATGGTCCCTCCCAGCAGGGATTGAGCTTCCCTACGGATGCCGACCTCCCTGCCGCATCCACCTTCTTCAGCACCAGGTCTCCTTCCATGAACTGCTTGACCCTAACATGCTTGTCAAAGTACTTGGTCATCCTCCTTTTTACCTCCTCCTGCCGGATAGCGGAGAGGTCCCTCAGCTCCTCCACCATGTCCAAGGAGAGTCTCAGCTCCTCCTCGTTCTCGGCTTGCCACTCCCCCCGGCCTTCTTTGGCCACAATGACTCGGGGTGTCTGTACTTCGAATTCCACGGGGAGCACCGCCTCGTACCCATGGGAGAGCTTAAAGGGGGTCTCTCCGGTTGCCGTGTTGGGAGTTGTTCTTAGGGCCCAAAGAATCGCGGGAAGCTGCTCCACCCAGTTTCGCTTTAGATTCTCCACTTTCTTTTTGAGGAGGCTGACGATGATCTTGTTTGCGGCCTCCACCTGCCCGTTGCTCCTGGGGTGATGGACCGAGGCGAACCTGAGGTCGATCCCCAGCTGCCCGCAGAAGTTGGTGAACTCGGCGCTGGCGAACTGGGGCCCGTTGTCCGTGACGATGTCCTGAGGCAATCCGTGACGGCAGATGATCTCTCCCCACACAAAGTTCCTGATTACCTGGGAGGTTACCTTGGCCAACGCCTTCACCTCCACCCACTTGGAGAAGTAGTCAATCATCACTAGAAAGAACCTTCTCTGACCGCTGGCTTGGGGGAATGGCCCAACCAAATCCATTCCCCAGATTGCGAAGGGCCAGGGGGCCGTGATACTCCTGAGTCGTTCGGCCGGCTGTAGCTGAAGAGGGGCAAATAGCTGGCACTTATGACATCTTCTCGCGAACTCCGCGGCGTCTCGGCCCAGGGTGGGCCAGAAATACCCTTGTTTGACTATCCTTCCCTCGAGGGTCCGACTCCCGGAGTGACTCCCACATTTGCCGGAGTGGACTTCCTCCAAGATCCTCTGCACCTCGCCCTCAGCCATGTAGCGAGCCAGCATCCCAGAGAGGGTCTTCCTGTATAGCTGCCCGTCCTGGAGGAGGTAATAAGTGGACTTGTGCCTTAGCTTCTTCTTATCTACCCCTTCGGATATTCTCCCGTGGAGTGGAAAACTACAACTAGACCCATCCACGAAACTTGCTGGTCGATTTCCATAAGCTCTCCTTCTTCGATGGAGGGGCGGAACAGGTCGGTGAGGTGCCCCCCACCTGGGGACCATGCTTTGCCAGCTGATCAGCTTGCTCATTCTCTTCCCTGGGCACGTGTCGGATGATGAAAGTTTGAAAGGTGCCAATGACCCCCTTCACCTTGGCCAAGTATGATCGCAAGGTGGGCTCCCTTGCCTCGAACTCCCCGTTGATCTGGGAAGCTACTACCATGGAGTCAGTAAGGACCTCCACATCCAACACCCCCAGCTCCCTGGCCAGGCGTAGCCCCGCTATCACGGCCTCGTACTCGGCCTGGTTGTTGTTAATGGGAAAGTGTACCACCACCGTCTGCTCAATTCGAGTCCCTTGAGGGCTTTCTAGGACCACCCCCACTCCAAGGGAATGCCTCCCTGAGGCTCCATCCACCCTCACTATCCAAGGAGTCGGGCGGGTGAGCTCTTCCTCCGCTATTTCCACCACATAGTCGACCAGGAAGTCGGCCATCGCCTCAGCTTTGATCGAGAGCCGCAGAACGAAGGAGACATCGAACTCGCTTAGCTCCACCGACCATTTAACCAGCCTGCCTGAATGCTCCACCCCCTCGAAGATGTTGTGGAGGGGATGGTCGGTCACTACTCGGATTGAGTATGCCTGGAAGTAAGGTTGCAGCCTCCGAGCCGAGATGATTAGGGCGAATGCTAGCTTCTCCAAAATCAGATACCTGAGCTTGGCCTTCCTCAAGACCCGGCTCATGTAATAAATTGGGAGCTGTCTCTTCCCTTCTTCACAAACGAGGACCGAGCTCAAGGCCTCTGTTCCGACCCCGAGATATAAGAACAGGTCCTCCCCCTTCGTCGGCCCTTGGAGCAGCGGAGCCTGTGTTAACTGCACCTTGAGGGCCTGGAACGCCTCCTCGCACTCCTTGGTCCATTCAAACCTCTGACCACCCCTCAGCGTTTTGAAGAAGGGGGAGCATTTCTCTCCTGCCCGAGAAAGGAACCGGCTCAGCCCCGCTAGCTTCCCCGTCAGCCGCTGGACCTCCTTAGCATTCTGCTGGGCCCCCAGCTCCAAGATGGCCCTGACCTTGTCTTGATTCGGCTTGACCCCCGCGGGTGTGAGGAGGTGCCCCAAGAACTTTCCCCTGCTGGCCCCAAAGACACACTTAAGGGGATTCAACCGCATCTTGTATTTGCGCAGTGTGGCGAAGGTCTCCTCCAGGTCCCGAAGGTGGGAGTCCGCATCCTGACTTTTGATTATGATGTCGTCTACATACACCTCCAAATTCTTCCCCTTCACTCCTTGAAGACCCTGTCCATCATTTTTTGGTAGGTGGCCCCAGCGTTCTTCAGCCCGAAGGGCATCATCTTGTAGCAGTAGCAGCCATCCCCTGTGATGAACGAGACATCCTTGATGTCCGGGGGGTGCATCCTGATCTGATGGTAACCTGAAAAGGCATCTAGAAAACTCATTATAGAAAAGCCGACGACTGAGTCAACCAGCGCGTCGATCCGAGGCAAAGGATAATAGTCCTTAGGACAAGCTTTATTAAGTAAGGAAAAATCGATACACATTCTCCATTGGTCGTGTCCTTTTGTAAACATGACGACGTTGGAGACCCAGCCGGGGTACTGGATCTCGGACACGAAGCCGGCCTTGAGAAGCTTGGCCACCTCTTCCCTGATGGGCTCCGCCAGCTTGTCTGCCGTGGATCTCTTTTTCTGCTGAACGTGGCGTGTTCCCGGGTCCAGGTTAAGGCGGTGGCAAGCCACATCCGCGTCAACCCCAGGCATCTCCGCGACATTCCAGGAGAAGATGTCCACGTTCTTCTGGATGCACTCCAGCATCCTGCCTTGGTCCTCCGGGGTCAGCCCTCCGCTGACGCGGATCTTCTCCATCCTACCTCCCCGAGTGAGCACCTCCAGCTCCACCACCGCCTCTGCTGCCTGCAGCCTGGATTGCTACCCCCATCATTCGGCATCCCCTTCCTCCTGAAGGGGGACCTCTACCTCCAACTCTTCTCCTCTGGCCCTCACTTCGGCCACCTCCTCCAGGTCTCCTCCTGCCGCCTACTTCTCTGCGCAATTCTTCCTTTCCCGTTCCTCCTCTCCTACTTCCTGCCCGACCTCCTCCATCCTCCACCCCATCTCCTCGGCTCCCTCCTACCAAGAGATGGGGTTCACCGCAGTGACATAACCCTCCCGCGCCACCTTTGGGTCCCCCCCTGACCCTGACCTGGACCCCCTCAGCATTGAACTTCAAACATTGGCGGAAAGACGAGGGGACGCAGCGGAAGGAGCTGAATAGATGTCTCCCGAAGATGGCATTGTAGCTGCTGGGGGAGTCCACAATGACGAACTTGCAGTTTCGGGACTGCCCCTCCAAGGTGACGTGGAGGCCAACTCCTCCCTCTACTTCCTTCCTTTCTCCTGAGAACCCGAACAAGGGCCCGTCTGAGGCCAGCACCCTCTTGGCCTCCACCTTCATCGCGTCAAACGCCTTTTTGAAGACGATATTGACGGAGCTCCCATTGTCCACGAGGATCCGAGAGACAGTGAAATTCTCGATGGCGGCCTTGATGACCAGCACATTACAGAATGGATCCTCGTGGTCTGGCATATCACTCCTGGAGAAGGTGATCCTGTCCTCCGGTGGCGGGGTCTGGGATGTGGAGGCGACGCTCCGCCGGTACATGGTGTGGAGACTCGCCTTGCGGGAAGCCTCGATCGCCACTCCCCCGTGGATCACTCCGATTCCTCCTCGGGTCCCCACATCCACCCGGTCTTCACAGCGATCCTCCTCCGCCAGAGGCAGGACCTCTTCAATCCTCACTTCCTACCGCGCCTGCTGCTGCTGCTGCTCCCTGTTCCCTCTCATCTCCAAGAATTCCGGGCACGTGGCTGTTGCGTGCCCCTCTTCCTGATGGAAGTCGCAATAGGGCAGCTCCACCCTGACCTCCCTTCGCCTCCTCCTCATGATCCCCCTCCTTGCTCCCAAGGCTATGGCCATGGCCTCCTCCTGATCGGGGAGCCGGGGCCTCTGGCCCTGCATCCAGCCTAGAGGGTTGAACTGATCTTGCCTTCCCTGGTGGTGACGCCTTCCGTAGTAGCCTATCGGTGGCCCTTGCCCCTGCCATTCAGGTCTCCAGCCCAGCCGACGGTCGGGCTCCTGGTGCCCCCATCTCGAGTGCTACGGCCACTGGAGCTGCCTCTGCTCCCTTTGCCTAGGCTCCCCTCTTCTCTCTTTCTGTCCTCTTCCTCCCTTCGACTCCTTTTCCTCCTCAGTTGCCTACCTGGCCAGTTTCCTTGCAAATTCCGGGTTTGACGCCTCCCCGTCGACCTCTCTCGCCGCCCTCTCCATCAACTCCTCGTAGGAGAGGGGGGAACTCTCTTCAGCTCCATTCGGAAGAAACCCTACTGCAGGCCCAGGGTAAAAGCCATCATCAGACTATGGCCCGGCATCTCCTGGACCTGGGTAACTTCCTCCTGAAATCGGTCCACGTAGCTTCCCAGCATCTCGTTCACTCCCTGCTTAATGTGGAACAAAGACTCGGACTCCTTCTTCCTCTTCTTTGAAGTAGTGAACCTCAGCATGAACCCTCTGTGCAAATCCTCAAAGCAGTAGATGGAACTAGCTGGCAGCTGGTGGAACCACTGAAAGTCCACCTAGTGTCAACAAAGTTCACCTATGGTGGGGGGGGGGGGAATAGGTAACGAGCAACGCTTTTGCGGAATTTACGAATGTACCTGCACAATAAAAATAAAAAGCACAGCACACAGAATACACAGGCAATTTATAGTGGTTCCCCGACTTGGGTACATCCACTTTCTCCCTTCGACCTATCTCCCAACAAGGGACGACTGGGTCACTTCTCCAACAGGATTGAAATCCAATCCCTGCACTAACGGAAGGAACCCTTCCACACGTAGGAGTCAACACTCCCACAAACCAGGTTGCACTCAACCCTTACAATACGGAACAAACGTTCCTTTACAACAAAAGTGAAATTGAATGTACACAAGATACAAACTTCGTTAGGAGACTAAGATGTCCCTCTTTGTTGACGACGTGTTCTTTGACGTCCACAAGGAGTCCACGACCTTAGATCTCTCTTAGAGAGGATCTCCCCGGAACCGGCGGCGGCAAGGTTCACGGGATCGGCAGCAACAACGATGTGAGGCTGCACTTCTTTGATGATCCAAACTTCGTAGCGAAGCAAGCTAGGTCTACCAATGGTCACACTAGGATCAATCGTCTCGATCGATTCGGAAGGGGAAGATTTTCCCGATCTACAAATCGAGAGACAAGAGATCTCTGGATAGACACGTGAGACACAAAGCTTTGCTAAGCTTCTGTCGCCGGAGATCGAGAGGATAAGCGATCAACAGCGGCGACCAACTTATCGCGAGCGGCGGGGCGACGACGGAGCGGAAGCGACGATTTAGGGTTTTTCCCGTGCTCGCGAATTTCTTATTTTCTTCCTCATCTACTATTCAGAAATACCCATGTATTTATACACTGTAGACCCATACAATATGACCGTTATGGGTCCCACACGTAGATCCCCGAAATCCGGTTCAAACTAGTCCAGCGGCAGAAACTGGTCCAGCAGCATCCAGAGAAAACGCCAAGTAAAATTCGTCGAGAATCATTGGTGATTCTCGACGATTCGGCGAGAATCAGTTAACGATTCTCGACGATTCGTCGAGAATCACCGAGTGATTCTCGACGATTCCCTTGTTGATTCTCAATGATTTTCAATTGGTATTCACGACCTGCTTAGCGACGGGTTCGGCGAGAATCATTAGTGATTCTCGCCGAATCTTACTTGGCACCATTTTAAGGTAGCCGGAAGGAGTCGGCGAGAATCACTAATGATTCTCGACGATTCTGCGAGAATCACTTGGTGATTCTCGTTGACTTTTACTTGGACGAATTTTCGTCTTTCCACCCAAGTGCTGCTCCTTGACCCATCCTTGCTCCTTGTCTTCTCTTGCATAAACATGGCCCTGTTCTTGAAAGTAAGTGCACTCCAATAGAGAAAGTACACGTAGGCCAACACACTGATCTGCTCAACGAGGGATTACGTCGTGCAGACCCGTGTATATTGACCTACTGCACCCTGACATTGGTGTGCACTTAGTGTGGAAGAGCTGCAAGCACAACTTAAGAGGTTTCATCAAATACATTGTGAATTCATCTTAGCTTGACAGGTGGCTTCCTCAAATCCAGGTAATTGTGGATACAATACCCAACAATCTCCCCCTATTTGACGAAGCCAAAACCCTACTAGCTAAGATGAATAACACCTATCAAATAATACACATAGCATTCAGAAATTAAACATGCAGCACAAGAGAATATATGCAACCAGATCAGGACTTGAGTCATTCACAAATTCAAATACGAATGTATATATATATATATATATATATATATATATATATATATATATATATATATAATCTCAGAATTTTTCATATCATAACAATAATCATTAAATGTTTTTAGGAGAGAATGACAAGCTACAAGTTGTTGACTATCTTTCCTTAGCTAAATCATCCTTGAGTTTTTGCGCCAAGAACTTCTTCCTTTGTCTCTCCATGTACTCTTTAGGCTTCGGTTAGTATCTGGGAGGAGGAACTTTATCTGCATCCGTGTTGTTTATGAAAAAGATGTTTCGTTTTGCTTCATACGTCTTGTACCTTTCCCACTCAAACTGGCTGTAAACTTCGTTCCGATTTAGTTCTCCCTTTTCTTGTAGCCAGAAGGTGTCCAAGATGATGTTCTTTGAGACTGGACTCCACTTTTCGTTTCGAACTTCCTCCTCACTCATTCTGATTCTCTTCTCAGCTAGAGTCTCCTTGGAGGTCCCTTCCTGAGCTTTTCTCTTTCCCCTGGCTTTTGTTAAGGCCTCTTGGTCAAACATGCTCCTCAGTTTAGCTTTGGAAAGAGCCCTAGCATCAGCTTCATTTATGGGAACATCTGCAGCACTTGCACTTATTCCCTCAGCAGCACCTACTCCCTCAGCGGCCGTAGATGTCTCAGGAGGATGAATATCTGCAGGATTTTCCGCCAAGGGGATGCCTAACGCCTGGTGGAGCATCCACCAGTTGCTGTCATAGACGTACTTGTTTGACTGTTCGAAGTTTGTGATCATGACTTCTCGTAGCTCAGCCATCTTAGCTATGTAGTCCTTCTCCCCCTTTTTGGCTTCAACAGCGATGAAGTTTGCATAGGAGTGCAAGGAGTCATCAATGTGCTTGGTGGTCCGGGAGAATTCAGTGATCAGGGCCTGCTGATTGGCGTTGAGAGTGACCATATTGCCATCAAACTTTTGAATGTTGTTAGCTACAACATGTGCATTCTGATTTACGACAGCAAGAGTATCAGTATTCTTTTTCAATCCGGCCATGAGAAGTGTGACAGCTTGGCCGGCCTCGGTGTACTTTTCTTCAAATTTCTTCTCCATCACGTCTAGTTTATGGTTGATCTCCACCATATTCTTGAGCATGAGCTTTTCAGATGTCTTAATCCTTTTCAGTAGTTTATTCTGAGCTTCATCAAAGGAGGCTTTGAGTTCATTCACAATGCCCTGAATGACATTTACAGTTTGAGTGGCTAGCTCATCTCATAATGGAAGAGCCGGAGGCACTTCTTGGCCTTGTGCTTCAGCAGACGCATCTGTAGAGCTGGATACAAGCACAATCTCTAATGGAGGAATGCTGGCGGCCTCTGTAGATTTGTCTGACTCCCCCTCCACTGGTGCAGGCTTGTCAGATGGAGGTTCAAAAAGATCTGGAGCCTCCAATGCTTCATGTCCCTCAGTCCTGTCTTCCTCTCCGTCATCATCCATGAAATCATCTATATCTGCAGCATCTTCCAACTCGTTGTCAGCAGTCTCTAGTCCAGTAGCTTCGGCTCCTTGCTCGTTTCGGTTCGGGGCCTCCCCATGCTCCAGCATAGGTTCACTTTCTTCGTGTAGATCTGCCACAGTATCTCTGGCCAGCTGGGAGATGTCAGATACTACATGAGTATGAGGGGGTAGAGGCTCCCCCTCGATTCATGCAGTCAAGGTATCAGGAACTTCATTGGGGGTGACTGCTGGAAATACTCCCTGTTGCTCTTCCACTACAGTCTGCCCAATACGTCTCTCCCATCGGTCAAACACACTTGAGTCCATCTTCTTCAAGTAGTGGAGAGGGACACCTTTACTCATGTCAAACTTGTCTCCATTGAGCTAGTTTAGATATAGACTTATGATGCGGCCAAAACTCGGTGAGCCCAAGGTGTCCTTGATCTTCTCGAACAGCAACTCCCCCCAGTTGAACCGTTTACGGCAGACAACAGCTATCAGGATTTTGAACATATCCGCTGAGATATGGTCATGAGAGCCCGACTTGCAGATGAGCACCTTTCCAATAATGTCAGACAGGAGCTTCCCTTCTTCATTCATATCCTTTCTCTTTATTGACCGAGTTCCTCGTGGGAGACCGCAGAATAAGAGAGTTCTGGTTTTGTCATCGTCCTCCAGATATTCCTCATGCTCCGAGCTAGAAAGCTGCAGGAAGCGAGTCAGCTTGCTGGCAGACAGCTTGATCTTTGCCCCAGCCACCTTGCTTTTGATTAGTGAGTCGCCATTTCGGAGTCTTGCGGTGGCGAAGAACTCCAGCACCTCTTTGTCCAAGATTTTGCAAGGGTGCTCCAGGACGAATGTTAGTCCAGCCTCTTCCAGCATCAGAATGATGTTGCGGAATTCGTCCGAGGCGTGAGAGAACCCAGTCCGAACAAGCTCGTAACCAGTGACCAACCCAGCAGTTGTCCTTGGAGCCATTGCAGATCTAGAGAGAGAAGCCCTACTCTAAACTTTAATGAACATTCAAAAGGAAAGCGTCACTAGTGAGGACGTCCAAGTACTGGTGAGGAAGAGGTTACCTAAGGGCGTAGATGGAAGTGAGTTGGTGAGCTTCCTGCGAGACTCGTCCTTGAGCGTCCCTTGGGAAGACCTTCGGTGGATAGGAGAGCTTTCTGCGAGGTTCGGCGGGATTCGACGGAAGCCGGTGCGATTCGACGAGAACCTTGCGAGAACCTTGCGGGAACTTACGGGAAGACGATGGAGAAGCGGGATTCGTGTAGCGACGAGCTTGCTGCAGGGCTTGGTGGGATTCGACGGGATTTGGCGAAGGTGGTGCGACGAGCTTCCTGCGGGTCGGCGGAAGAGACCTTGCGATTTGGCGTGCTTTCTGCGAAGGTCGGCGGGATTAGTGTAGCTTGCTCTTTCGGCATGATACTTAAGGAAGGTGAAGGGTCGGTGAGACTCCAAGTTTATACAGGGTCGGCGGGATTTATCTATGTCGAAATTGAAAGGTTTCTTGACTAGGAATTTTCACGTTAAGAAGCATTGCAACATTTTCGAATTCTTCTGATATCAAGTCAATATAAAAATGATAAATACATGTATATTTTAAAGCCAATCTATTTGGATTTGAATGAGGCTTTTCCAAAAACGTTTTGATGTCAATTGTGAGTTGTCGAGATTCACAATGATATATCTTCGTTAACTCTTTATTGATGTATAAAGGTTTGATGTATAAAGGTGCACACATACATGTATAAGCATAAGTATAAATATACACATGGATAGATATATATATATATATATGTAAATGAGGATGCAATATGACGCATGTCCTTGAACTGATCAAAAGTACCTAGGATTTTGAGAGTTAACATTGAGTCTTGTTGTGTACATTGGTCAAATGTACCTGATTTGAAGAAGCCTCACCTAACTCAATGATATACATCAGAATGTATTTGATGTTTGTTTGAGTTACTTGTGCAGGTTAGGAATACACTGGACTGAAGCTAAAAATTCTAAGTCCATGTGTCGACACCCAGAGGGCAAGTGTCGACACTTGAGAAAGCTTGTGTCGACACCCAGACATGCAGTGTCGACACTTGGAGTCATTGTGTCGACACCTGGGAAGAAGAGTCGACACCAGTCAGAAAGTGTCGACACTTGGAGCTGTATCGACACTCAGTGTAGAAGGATGCAGAAAAGCTGTGACGACACTTAGCAGAAGTGTCGACACCTAGAAGAGCTGAGTCAACATCAGAAAGTGTCGACACTTGGAGTTGTGTCGACACCCAGCAAAATTCTGCAGAGACTAAGTACAAGTGTCGACACTCAACACAATGTGTCGACACTCAATCAGCAGAGTCAACATATGAAGAATGTGTCGACACTCAGCACAATGTGTCGACACACACTCAAAGAAGTCAACACTTGAAGAATGTGTCGACACTCAGCACAATGTGTCGACACATAACCAGAAGACTCAACACTAGAAGGAAGTGTCGACACAAGGAGATGTGTCGACACTTAGCAAAGAACAGAAAAGTTGTAAATTATTCTAAGTATAAGTGTCGACACTAAGGGAATGTGTCGACACTCAGCTGAAGAATCAAGAATGAAGACTTGTGTCGACACCAAGAATCAGTGTCGACACTTGACAGTTTCAACACATGAAGATGTGTCGACACAAAGGAGATGTGTCGACACTTAGAAGAATACAGATAAAGAATGAAGTATAAGTACTTGTGTCGACACTCAATTTCAGTGTCGACACATGCAGAAGAAACTGTGTCGAGACATACAAGGAATTGTGTCGACACCTTGTAGACTTGTGTCGACACTTACACAACATGTGTCGACACTTGGTCTATAAGTGTCGACACTTAAAAACAGAAAGTCTCGACACTAACTGACAGTTAGAGAATTTCAAGAAGTGACTGGTTGACATGACAGCTGCCAATCCAGCCAGTCTACAGCAACTGTCAGAGAAGTCAAAAGTCTGTTATAAACCGGATCAGCCGGTTACCATGAAAGAAGCCTATAAATAGGCACCCACAGTTTACAGAATAAGTAGTTAAGTTGTTAAGTGGTCAAGTTGTTCACAATCATTACTTGTTGTGAGAATAATTGAAGTGGTTGATCAGATTAAATCAAGAAGTGATACATAGAGGATCAACACAAGAAGATCAGGCAGTCCAACTGCAGATCTAAGTAGTTGGAGAGAGAGAGCTCCAACTAAGGATTCAGTCTTTGGAACTAAGGCTGAGAAGAACAATTCAGAGTCATCTGGATTTCAAGAAGCAGAGATCAAGGATCAACTGCAGAAGATTCAGACTAATTCAGTTCTACTCAAGAAGCTTTGAAGAAAGCTAAGTCAGTTTGGATCAAGCTGAGTTCTTCCAAGAACTCTTCAAGAAACTCTCAACTCCTCTCATCCTTTCTGAGTTGTAGAGTTAGCATTTGTAATTTCTATTTTAAACTTGTAAGATCCATAGGATCTGAGTGATTGTAAGCCTATTTTATAAAGGCTGAGGGTAGGGCTTGGTGCCTGAGTGTAGGAGTTGAAGAACTCTGAGTGTAGGCCTTTAATTGGCGAGTGTAAGCCTTGATTGGCTGAGTGTAGGCCTGGGTGGCTGAGTGTAGGCCTTTTGGCTGAGTGTAAGGCTTTGGGCCTGAGGTAGGAACCTTGTTGGGTTCTGAGCTAGTGGAGAAGTTTGGCTGAATCTAGTACACTGCTAGATAGGCGAAGGGGGAAAGTGGATGTACCCAAAGATTGGGGAACCACTATAAAATTAGTGTGTCTTCTGTGCTGTGCTGTGCTGTGAATTGAATGCTTAATTTCTGTATTTGCTGTTAGCTGTAGTAATCAGTGAAAAACTGTTGTGCTGCCAAACAAAAGTCAAAAAAGGTTTAGGTCACCTATTCACCCCCCCCCCTCTAGGTGTTTAGGTACCATATCTTTCAAGTGGTATCAGAGCGAGGTTCCTCAAAATCAGGACTAACTGTCTGAGGAGATCCAGTTTGGCAGATTCAGTATAAGTCAGGAAACAGGAAACAGTTTCAAGAAAATCAAGAACATGGGTTCTTCAGAGAATCATAAGGAGTTGGGTTCAATGAAACTACCTATATGCAGAAAAGAGATCTTTGGGATCTGGAAAGAGAGGGTTAGGCTTTTTATGGAAGCCTCTGACCCTAGGATATACATTACAGTCAAAGAAGGGCCATATGTGCCCATGAAGATTTCAGTATTGGATGCAAATCAGAGGACTCCAAAGGATTTCTCTGAAATGACCAAGGATGAGATTGTCCTAGCAACCATGGACAAAAGAGCACAGAATATAATAGTTAGTGCAATTGATGATGCCACCTTCCAGAACCTTATTCACTGTAAAACTGCAAAAGAAATGTGGGACACCCTCATTGTCTATATGGAAGGTTCTGAAGAAGTAAGGCAAGATAGGAAGTCCTTGCTTAATCAAGAATATGAGAGCTTTAGGCAAGGAAGAGGAGATAGCATCACTGAATGCTACAAGAAATTTTATAGAATTGTAAATGAACTCATGTCATATGGAAGAGAGTTCACAAACTATGAGTTGAATGATAAATTCTTAAGGTCCCTCACCAAAGACTGGGACACCAAGATCTGTGCCATCAGAGAAATGGCAAAGTTGGGAGAAATTCCTCCTCCCACACTTTTTGGCAAGTTGTTATCTTATGAGATGCAATTGTCAGTGAGAAAAGAAGAAGAAAAGTCAACAAGGACTGAATACAGAGAAAAGACTGTTGCCTTTAAGTCAGATGTACCCAGAAAGAGCAGGACCAAGTCATCAACTCCTCCTCCTGAGGTAGTTGAATCAGAATCTGAAGAGTCAGAAAGTACAAAATCTACAAGCAGTGAAAGTGATGAAGACTTTGCTGCATTCACCAGACATTTTCAGAAGTTCCTTAAGAAGAAACAGTGGAGGTCTAGACCTTCATCTTCCAAAGGGAAAGAGGTTCAGTATCAGGAAAAGAAGCCTTCAAAGAAGGACAAGAAAAGGACCAAGACTAGTAAGGCAACTGGATCCAAGATAATTTGTTACTGCTGCAATAGACAGGGCCATGTTATTGCAGACTGTCCTGAAAGAAGGAAAGAATCCAGTGACAAAAAGAAAACACATTTCAAAGGAAAGAAGGAGAAGTCCTTTGTTGCAAAGAATGAGAAGACTCTTTCAGATATGTCTTCTTCAGACACTGAGACAGATGCTGAAGCCTATATTGGGCTATTTGCTGAAGAAGAAGAAGAGTTTATGCAGATCATGGAATCTATCTATGAGCAAGAAGACTGTCAAAGCCAAGGACTGATGGCTTTGACTGAAAGTACCAAAAACCTGGAGCAGCCAGGACCCAGTCAGGTACAAGGTTTAACTCAAAGTTCTGATTTCAGTTCTAGTTCAGAGTCAGATTATTCTTCATCAAGTGATGAGAATATATCTGAGTCTGAGGGAGATATTCATCAACTCCTAGATGAATATCAAGTACTATTGCAAGCCTATAAGAAAAGCAAGACCCTAGCCAAAAATTTGGCAAAGGAAATTGCTGATCTCAAGGCAGCTGCAATAGATTATGAGAAGAATTATGATCAAAAACTGAATGAAGTGGCTAGGCTGAAACACATTACTGTGATTCAGATGGGTACTATTACATTTAAGAATGATCAAATTAAGAAACTGGAGATTAATCTTCAGAAGGAGAAAGAGCTAGCAGCTAGGTATTCAAAACCTAAATCAGTGCTACCCTTGATTGATGATTTTGTTCATCATAAAGGAAAGACTGGACTGGGTTTTGTTAATCCAGCTAGGACTGTTCAGGATCAGTCCAAGTCCAAGGGCAAAGCCCCAACATTCAACAAGACTGCTGTAGTTAAGACAGCTAAGTCAGAACCTAAGCAAAGGTACAACAAATTTGAATGTTGGTGCTGTGGCAAGGTTGGCCACTTTGCTTTGGATTGTTGGCACAATGCCAGTGCCAAGTTGTGTAGCAAGTTACCTGTTGGAAAGACAGCAGGTAGCTATGTCAAATTGCAAACTAACAATCACCAAGGACCCAAGTTTACTTTGGGTTCTAAGGTTCATTAATTTGTTTTGCAGGAAAATCCAAGTGGCCATACCCCTACATGGTACTTGGATAGTGGATGTTCCAGACACATGACTGGAACTAGGGGACTACTGAAGGACTACATCCCAATCAAAAATGGTCCAAAGGTGACCTTTGGTGGTTCTGAAAAAGGAATCATCAAAGGGTTTGGTAACATTTCTTCTAACCTTGTTACCATTACTCAAGTGGCTTATGTTAAAGGTTTGAAACATAACCTCATTAGTATAAGTCAATTAAGTGATGTAGGGTATGACATCTCATTTGTTAAAAATGGTTGTCATATCAAGAGGTCAAGTGATCAAAAGATCATTTTGACAGGTTATAGGAAGAGAAATGTCTATTGTTTAGACATTATGGTTGAGAACAATAGTTCTCCAGTTTGTCTTGTAGCTGATGAGACAGTCTCTCAATGTGTCAAGTGGCACAAGAGGCTTGCTCATCTTAATTACAAGACTATTGGCAAACTCTTTAGTAAAGAGTTAGTGAGGAATGGTCCTCAAGTTAAGTGTGTCAAAGATGGCATTTGCTCAGCTTGTCAAAAGGGCAAGCAGACTAAATCCACCTTTAGAAGCATTGACAACAAGGATGCTGTGAGGTGTTTATACCTCTTGCATATGGATCTATTTGGTCCAATGCCAGTTCACAGCTTAGGTAGGAAGGTCTACACCTTTGTAGTTGTTGATGACTACTCAAGGTTTTCCTGGGTGTTCTTCTTAAAGCAGAAATCTGAAACACCCAGTGTCTTCCACAGTTTTGTTAAGCAAATTCAGAATGAATTGAACTGTACAGTAGTCAAAATTAGAAGTGACCATGGTACAGAGTTTCAATCTGAAAGCATGACAAAACTATGTGAAGACTATGGGATATTTCAAGAATTCTCTTCACCTAGAACACCTCAGCAAAATGGCATTGCTGAAAGGAAAAATAGAACCTTGATAGAGGCTGGTAGAACCCTATTAAGTGATTCATCACTGCCAGAATATTTCTGGGCTGAAGCAGTAAACACTGCATGCCATGTGATAAATAGGGCTACCATCACTAAAAGGTTAAACAAGACCCCCTATGAAGTAGTGAAAGGCAGGAAACCAAATCTATCCTATTTCAGGATTTTTGGTTGTAAATGCTTCATACTTAACAATGGGAAGTCTTACTTAACTAAGTTTGCTGCCAAATCCCAAGAGGGAGTGTTTGTTGGGTACAGCAGTAATAGTAAGGCTTATAGAGTCTACAACTTGACTACACAAGTTGTTGAGGAGTCTGTGCATGTAGTTTTTGATGAGACACTTCTTATTAACAATGAGTTGTCTGGTAGTGTGTGCAGCCCCACAGGTCTTTCTAAGAAGATGGACAAGCTAACCATGGAAGATGTACCTGCTGCAAGACAGCAAGTAGAAGAAGATGGCTTATGTCCAGGGGGAGAACTACATGTACCAGGAGCTGAAGAAGTTCAAGGAACTCAGCATGATGAAGATGCTGAAGAAGTACAACCAGAAGTAAGGATGCCTCCAGCCAACAGGCATCTAAGAGATCATCCAGTGGAGCTGATCATTGGAGATCCAAGACAAGGTGTTCAGACAAGGAGCAGAAATCAGAATGCTGCAGTATATTCAAGTTTTCTGTCTCAAATAGAACCAAAGAAATTTGAAGAAGCAATACAAGATCCACAGTGGACTGAAGCTATGCAGGAAGAGCTAAACCAGTTCAAGAGGTGCAAGGTTTGGGACTTAGTTCCTAAGCCTAAAGATCACAATGTGATAGGAACAAAGTGGATCTACAGAAACAAGTTAGATGAACAAGGAGTCATCATTAAGAATAAGGCAAGACTGGTTGCAAAAGGATATAGGCAAGAAGAAGGTATTGATTTTGATCAAACCTTTGCTCCAGTAGCCAGACTGGAAGCCATCAGGATGTTCTTGGCCTATGCAACCTACCAAGGATTCAAAGTATACCAAATGGATGTGAAGTCAGCATTCCTTAATGGTAATTTAAAAGAAGAAGTATATGTGGAGCAGCCTTCAGGTTTTGTTGATCCTACTCTTCCTCATTATGTCTATAGACTTAGGAAAGCATTGTATGGGTTAAAGCAAGCTCCTAGAGCTTGGTATGAAACCCTATCTAGTTTCCTCATTGAGAACAAGTTCACAAGGGGGAAAATAGATAAGACTCTATTCCTTAGGGAATCTAGAGGCAAAGTAATACTTGTCCAAATATATGTAGATGACATTATATTTGGGTCTACTGAAAGTAGCCTTTGCAAAAAGTTTGCAAAGCTTATGCAAAGTCAATTTGAAATGAGTAGTATGGGAGAACTGAAGTTTTTCTTGGGTCTCCAAGTTAAACAGACTGAAAGTGGCTTGTCCATATGTCAGTCAAAGTTCACCCTAGAACTCATAAGGAAATATGGTATGGATTCCTCCAGTACCATGAAGACTCTATGGGGTCAAGTATGTCTCTAAGCAAGGATGATGCAGGGAAACCTGTGGATGAAACCTTGTATAGAGGGATAGTTGGCTCCCTACTATACTTGACTGCAAGTAGGCCTGACATTATGTATGCTACATGTGTTTGTGCCAGGTATCAAGCCTGCCCCAAAGAATCTCACTTGACTGCAGTCAAGAGAATCTTGAGATATCTAAAGGGCACACCTTATCTAGGCCTCTGGTACCCTAGGAATGGAGATTTTGATCTAACAGGCTATTCAGATGCAGACTTTGCAGGATGCAAAGAAGATAGAAAAAGCACAACTGGATCCTGTCAATTCCTAGGTGGAAGACTCATTTCATGGAGTAGTAAGAAGCAAACCAGTGTGGCCATCTCCACAGCTGAGTCAGAATATGTAGCTGCAGGAAGTTGCTGTGCTCAACTTCTGTGGATTCAACATCAGCTAGAAGACTATGGATGTCAGGTAAGTAGAACTCCACTTTATTGTGATTCTACTAGTGCTATTTCCATAGCTAATAATCCTGTATCACATAGTAGAACTAAACATATTGAGATTAAATATCACTTTCTTAGGGAGCATGTAGAAAGAAATGATATTGCACTTGAATATGTTAAAACAGATAATCAGATAGCTGATATGTTCACTAAGCCCTTAGAAGAAGCTAAGTTTAATAGGTTCAAAATTGAACTAGGTATGATAAACTTAGACTAAGTATACAGAACAAAAATTGGCTAAGTAAAAAGGTGTCGACACATAGACAAGTCTATGTCGACACAGAATAGTAAGTGTCGACACTTCAGGAAAATGGTGTCGACACATCTAGGAAGTTAGTGTCGACACTTCAGAATGTTAGTGTCGACACATGTCGAATAGGTGTCGACACATCCAATAAAGTGTCGACACTTAAGTTTTACTCAGAATTTTTCTAAGTAAAGTCTCGACACATGTCGAGTATAGTGGTGTCGACACTTAACCAAGTGTCGACACATAAAATCTGTTGACTAAATTTGTGTCGACACATGTGTGTCGAGACATTATAAGTCAGTGTCGACACTTATTGACAGTGTCGACACATCATTAGAAATTCATCCCGCCTGTTCGTCTTCAAACAAGAAAGGTATAAATAGGGTTCTGTCTTTGATTGTCGACACGCTTTCAAAGTTTCGAGACCTAAACTCTTGTGTCGACATTTCTCTCATCTCAAGACTAATTCTCAAAACTCTAATGGCTCCCAAGCTGGAAGAGAACGTAAACGAAGGCTATGAGCTTGTGCGAGGCGCATTTGACGACAGCGACCAAGAAATCAAATCAGTGCTAACCCTAATTGTCAATTCAGGCTTGGAATTCTTGGTTTCAGAACCAACGAAAATATGGAAGAAGGAAGTCATTGAATTCCTTTCTGGCGCGTCTATAGATGACTCAGGCTTCAGGATTAAGTCCAGGGTGCATGGCACCAAAGTCAAAATTTCACCCAAGTCTTTAAGAAAGGTACTTCAGCTACCTAAAGTACAAGATGAAGAGGACGTAACTGCTTCTAAGACCAGGGAAGCCCTTACTTGGTGTGGACTGGATCCAAAGATGAAGGTGGGATCAGTCTTTAACAGGAAAGGTATGAATATTCAAGGCAAGTTCTTGTCTGAAGTAGTGGGCAAGGTAATACTGAGCAAGCCAGGAGGACATGACAGGGTGTCTGCCTCCATGTTTGAAGTCATGATCAGAATCATCTTCACTCTGAAGACAGATTGGTCAATGGTGGTTTATGAGAAAGTAAAAGAAAGCCTGAAGAAGCCCAATCTGGGCAGGATACTAAGTCTCTACCTGGCTGGATCAATTCCAGAGGTAATGAGCACTGCTGCAGGATCTAAGATCAATCATATGAGGAGAATGGACTCCAGGATATTCTCTAGATGGGAAAGGGTGCTGGTGTCAAAGGAATTGACCACCCCTGAGAAACAAGCTTCTAAGAGAGACTCTCCTCCCAGGAAAAAGAGGAAGACTGCTGCTGTGCCTCAAGAGTCCTCCAGCAGCTCAGGCAGTGAAGAACATGTGGTCTTCACTCCTGAAAGTCCAGTTGATGTGCCTGCAGAGAAGACACCTGCTCCTCAGGAGGCAGCTGACATCCAGGGGGAGCTTCCAGGTGTAGCAGAACCATCTACACTGGAGAGTGAACAAGCCACCCTCCTCATTCAAGAGGTACTTACTGACCTTAATACATTAGATTTCTCTATAATAAATTCTGATTTGTCTGATGACCATCAGCAAAATCAGCCAGCAACTCAAGAACCAGATGTTGTTCACCAAGACACATCTGTTATAGCTGATGAAACCAGAACATCTCCTGCACAGTCTCCAGCAGAATATACAATGGAAGATCTCTTTTTGAACTTAGATCAAGAAGATTTTGATATGGAAAAGAATGATGCTGATACAGTAAAGAATGCTGCTGCTGAGGGGGAGAACATTGAAGTTGTGGAAGAGCCTATAAGGCTAGATACTGAGCAGGCACAAGATGTGCATACTGAAAAACAATCCAGCCCTAAGGATAGGGTGGATATAGCCAGTACATCAGACTCTGAAGATGATGAAGCTGAGCAAGCTCAGAAAAAGAAGTTCTTTGTTTTCAAAAGAAGAAGCCAGAGCTATAAGAAGGCTCTCCAAACAGTTGCTCAACATTCCTTAGTTCAACAAGCTCCATCCACTGATTACAGTGCTCTCTTGCTTGCCATGCAAATCAAGATGGATGAACAAAGGAAAGCTTTAGAAACTTATGTTGATGAAGGGCACAAAGCACTACAATCTGATCTGGGCCAGGAAATCAAGTCAATAAGGTTTGAAATGAACCTTAATAAAACAGAGATGACTGATTGTTTTACAAAGGGTGCTCATGCAGTAGTCTATCTGGCTAAACATCAAGAAACCATAAAGGAGAAAGTGGATGATATAGCACTCAAGCAAGGCTATGTGCTGGAGAATCAACTCAGGATGAATGATAATTTGACTGCATCTCACAATGCCATAGTCACTGAACTCAAGAAAAAGTCTGATGAACCATCAACCTCCACTGCTGCTGCCAAGGCTGATTTTGATAAGATATTTCAAGCAGAGCTTGCTGCTGTACAGACTGCAATAAAAGACTCACAGAAGGTCATTTCCGAACAGCTTACAAAGCTTAGACCTTTCTTTAAAGAGGGCATAAGGTATTTGGATAGCCAAATCAGATTCCAGAAAGATGATGTGAGAGATCATGTGGCCCAAGAAGTCATAAAGGGGGAGAGAGTGTTAGTCAAGGCCAGTTCTGAGCATGCAAAATGGATTTCAAATTCTATCAGGGCTACACTTGGATATCCTCCCCTGTGTGATGACAATGAAGTAGCTGAATCTGGCATTCAAGGCACTTATCTTGGAGGTGAGCAACAAGCAGTGGCTGATGTAATCTATCCACCTCCAGACTTTGAAATGATTCATGCAGATATTAGCACAATGTATAGTCCACCTGCTGGCAAGCCTAATATTATTCTGGAAAAGGTTGTTCAACCTATCACAGCTGCAATGCAAGAGGCTTTGGACAAGGAAGAAGAAACTAGGCTGTCCAAGAAGAAGTTTAGGGAAATTGCTGAGCAAAAGCCAGATTTTGAACAATGGAGCCCTACTTCTAGAAACATAATTCTCACAGCCTGGAAAGCTGCCAAGGACAATGCCCATGAGAGGAACAAGTGGTTCTCAGAGGCTGAATGGAGAAAGCATGAGAGTAGGCAGGAAGCAATTGTCCAATTTAGAAGGAAGGCTAAGTTAGGAAAGCTACCTCCAACAGCTGTGGAGCCTAGCAAGTACTTTCCTAAGCCCTATCATTATTTTGAAAGACAAAAGATCAAGGCTGAAGAACAGAAGAAAAAGGACTCTAAAGGGAAGAAGACTGCTGAAGCTGAGCCTGCTGCTGCTGCTGCTGTGAAAGCTCAAGTTAAAGCTGGAAAAGGCATTGTTATTAAAGAACCTGATCAGCACTAGATTAGGAATTAACTTGATGCTTGTTGTAATCTGTTAAGTGAAAAACATTGTAATACTTCATTGAAAATGTATAAGGAACATTATTGAAACAGTTTATGATAAATATAGTATGAATGTTCTGAAATATGTGTGTTTCTTAATTGTTCTGCAATGTTTAATAAGTATACATGTGTGCTTTATTACATGTTCAAGTTTACCCTGCTGTCATTTATATGCTTTACATCATTTTGTAATTTTTAATTATGAGTGGTGTATATCATTGACTAAGGGTTATGACTTCTCCAAATAGGGGGAGATTGTTGGGTACATTGGTCAAATGTACCTGATTTGAAGAAGCCTCACCTAACTCAATGATATACATCAGAATGTATTTGATGTTTGTTTGAGTTACTTGTGCAGGTTAGGAATACACTGGACTGAAGCTAAAAATTCTAAGTCCATGTGTCGACACCCAGAGGGCAAGTGTCGACACTTGAGAAAGCTTGTGTCGACACCCAGACATGCAGTGTCGACACTTGGAGTCATTGTGTCGACACCTGGGAAGAAGAGTCGACACCAGTCAGAAAGTGTCGACACTTGGAGCTATGTCGACACTCAGTGTAGAAGGATGCAGAAAAGCTGTGACGACACTTAGCAGAAGTGTCGACACCTAGAAGAGCTGAGTCAACATCAGAAAGTGTCGACACTTGGAGTTGTGTCGACACCCAGCAAAATTCTGCAGAGACTAAGTACAAGTGTCGACACTCAACACAATGTGTCGACACTCAATCAGCAGAGTCAACATATGAAGAATGTGTCGACACTCAGCACAATGTGTCGACACACACTCAAAGAAGTCAACACTTGAAGAATGTGTCGACACTCAGCACAATGTGTCGACACATAACCAGAAGACTCAACACTAGAAGGAAGTGTCGACACAAGGAGATGTGTCGACACTTAGCAAAGAACAGAAAAGTTGTAAATTATTCTAAGTATAAGTGTCGACACTAAGGGAATGTGTCGACACTCAGCTGAAGAATCAAGAATGAAGACTTGTGTCGACACCAAGAATCAGTGTCGACACTTGACAGTTTCAACACATGAAGATGTGTCGACACAAAGGAGATGTGTCGACACTTAGAAGAATACAGATAAATAATGAAGTATAAGTACTTGTGTCGACACTCAATTTCAGTGTCGACACATGCAGAAGAAACTGTGTCGAGACATACAAGGAATTGTGTCGACACCTTGTAGACTTGTGTCGACACTTACACAACATGTGTCGACACTTGGTCTATAAGTGTCGACACTTAAGAACAGAAAGTCTCGACACTAACTGACAGTTAGAGAATTTCAAGAAGTGACTGGTTGACATGACAGCTGCCAATCCAGCCGGTCTACAGCAACTGTCAGAGAAGTCAAAAGTCTGTTATAAACCGGATCAGCCGGTTACCATGAAGGAAGCCTATAAATAGGCACCCACAGTTTACAGAATAAGTAGTTAAGTTGTTAAGTGGTCAAGTTGTACACAATCATTACTTGTTGTGAGAATAATTGAAGTGGTTGATCAGATTAAATCAAGAAGTGATACATAGAGGATCAACACAAGAAGATCAGGCAGTCCAACTGCAGATCTAAGTAGTTGGAGAGAGAGAGCTCCAACTAAGGATTCAGTCTTTGGAACTAAGGCTGAGAAGAACAATTCAGAGTCATCTGGATTTCAAGAAGCAGAGATCAAGGATCAACTGCAGAAGATTCAGACTAATTCAGTTCTACTCAAGAAGCTTTGAAGAAAGCTAAGTCAGTTTGGATCAAGCTGAGTTCTTCCAAGAACTCTTCAAGAAACTCTCAACTCCTCTCATCCTTTCTGAGTTATAGAGTTAGCATTTGTAATTTCTATTTTAAACTTGTAAGATCCATAGGATCTGAGTGATTGTAAGCCTATTTTATAAAGGCTGAGGGTAGGGCTTGGTGCCTGAGTGTAGGAGTTGAAGAACTCTGAGTGTAGGCCTTTAATTGGCTGAGTGTAAGCCTTGATTGGCTGAGTGTAGGCCTGGGTGGCTGAGTGTAGGCCTTTTGGCTGAGTGTAAGGCTTTGGGCCTGAGGTAGGAACCTTGTTGGGTTCTGAGCTAGTGGAGAAGTTTGGCTGAATCTAGTACACTGCTAGATAGGCGAAGGGGGAAAGTGGATGTACCCAAAGATTGGGGAACCACTATAAAATTAGTGTGTCTTCTGTGCTGTGCTGTGCTGTGAATTGAATGCTTAATTTCTGTATTTGCTGTTAGCTGTAGTAATCAGTGAAAAACTGTTGTGCTGCCAAACAAAAGTCAAAAAAGGTTTAGGTCACCTATTCACCCCCCCCCCTCTAGGTGTTTAGGTACCATATCTTTCAAGTCTCTCTGACTATACCATACCAGGTGCTCGATGAGAGTATGCTTATATAAATATATATGTCACTTCTGTTATTCCCGATGCATGTTCCAATTCAGTCGCGGAACACCTACTGTCTAGTTCCCATCATATTTACGGGAACCTAGACTACCCTGCAAAAAGAAATTACCTTACCTTAGGAACCCAAATCATATTGGGTCCTAGGTTCCTGTTAGCATAGGCACTCGACTGCCTTCCTTCAGAAAACCTGTCCGGAAGGATCCCTCTGTCCCGTGAATGTGGATAAGCCCTTGCCATTGGCACAGAGGGGTTGTGCCAACAGTCGATGGCAAAGTGTCCCACTTTACTGCAGCACCAACATGGGTGAATGTTGTATCGCCGTTTCCGACCTGATCTAGTGACTGAGGTAGTAACGGTCCTAGGTCTAACCGGGATATAGCATGATCGCCTCACAAAATTTTCTCTTCCATCGTGACACGTGGAAGGGTGGAATGAATGCATGTTGTGAGCGTCATGAGGCCGGGAAGGTGGTGCCTTTCTCACAGGCATCCCCCTTCCAGGGGCCCCATGAAAACTCACACCATGACTTCTATCCTCCCTATTCTGTGTCCTCATGTGGTGAGAAGTCTTCTGTGAGCAGGGACATGCAGATTCACACCGAGTTGAGGCAGTGGCAGTGAATACAAAGGGCTCAGAGTGAGCCTTAGGTATTCTCTCGTGGGTTGCCACGACGGCCCTTGCACTATGGGTGTCTCCACATGGGGACAGATCACCCTTGTAATGACCACGACTATTCCTGTGGTCATACCTGAAGGCATGATGAGTTGCCTTCCTGCTTGGAGTAGGGGGTCGGAATACCGTTTCCCCATTTCTCCACGTATTGATAATCCGAGAGATCCACCCGTTTTCTTGCTTTCTCTTTATAGCATCAACTTTGGAAAAGTTTGATACTATTCGTTTCTCATTCTCTAGACTACTCTCTAGAGCTGAGATCTTAGAGTCCTTGACCTTGTTGGACGCCAATTGGAGAACCAACAAGATCTTCAGTCGAGCAATCTCTTGAGCTTGCTCCTCAGCAAGTAGGTTGCTTGACTGAAGGGCTCTCTTCAGAGAATCAGAATCTTCTGGAGGAAAGCAGTTCCTGTCTTCAGAAAGTTCAAAAGAGATGGGGCAGGATGAGGAGGTTACCTGCTCTTCATTGTTAATGTCATTCGAGCCAGTGACCATTGTGTCATCCTCATCAGGGCTGCTTTCCTCACTGGTCTCTTCAGTCTCAGACATGGACACTGGAGCTCTGATGCTGTCTGAGAGATGCTTGCCTTCATCTTCAGAGGTGAGGACCCCCATATAGGCTTCCTCCTCTGGTTGACAGCATATTCCAGCTTTCTCTGACTCCCCCATCAACTCTGAGATCATCACCCACATGGATTTAGCCGTCCTACATTTTGCTAATCTAGAGCGAGAAGCTCCAGACTAGATATCCAAGATAATTTGACGAATCCTCTCGTCCAAGTTAAATAGTGACAGTTCCGTCTCTGACATCTCAGCAATGCACATGGGCACTTGGATCCCAGAGTCGGTGGTCTTCATGGGAATAAATGGACCCTCTTCCAGAATGAAGGATGCTCGAGGATCGATAGCATCCAGGTGAAATGACACTCTCATCCTCCAGATGGGATAATAATCCTTTGTGCATGCGGGGAGTTTGAGTGGCGATATCTCATACTCCAGCTCCATGCCTTTGACACTGGTGGCAGGAATCTACTCAAGGTGTTAGCCTTTTGATGAGCAACCTGGCTCTGATACCACTTGAAAGTCCACCTAGTGTCAACAAAGTTCACCTATGGGGGGGGGGAATAGGTGACGAGCAACGCTTTTGCGGAATTTACGAATGTACCTGCACAATAAAAATAAAAAGCACAGCACACAGAATACACAGGCAATTTATAGTTGTTCCCCGACTTGGGTTCATCCACTTTCCCCCTTCGACCTATCTCCCAACAAGGGACGACTCGGTCACTTCTCCAACAGGATTGAAATCCAATCCCTGCACTAACAGAAGGAACCCTTCCACACGTAGGAGTCAACACTCCAACAAACCAGGTTGCACTCAACCCTTACAATACGGAACAAACGTTCCTTTACAACAAAAGTGAAATTGAATGCACACAAGATACAAACTTCGTTAGGAGACTAAGATGTCCCTCTTTGTTGACGACGTGTTCTTTGACGTCCACAAGGAGTCCACGACCTTAGATCTCTCTTGGAGAGGATCTCCCCGGAACCGGCGGCAGCAAGGTTCACGGGATCGGCGGCAACAACGATGTGAGGCTGCACTTCTTTGATGATCCAAACTTCGTAGCGAAGCAAGCTAGGTCTACCAACAGTCACACTAGGATCAATCGTCTCGATCGATTCGGAAGGGGAAGATTTTCCCGATCTAAAAATCGAGAGACAAGAGATCTCCGGATAGACACGTGAGACACAAAGCTTTGCTAAGCTTCTGTCGCCGGAGATTGAGAGGAGAAGCGATCAACAACGGCGACCAACTTATCGCGAGCGGCGGCGGCGACGGCGGAGCGGAAGCGACGATTTAGGGTTTTTCCCGTGCTCGTGAATTTCTTATTTTCTTCCTCTTCTACTGTTCAAAAATACCCATGTATTTATACACTGTAGACCCATACAATATGACCGTTATGGGTCCCACACGTAGATCCCCGAAATCCGGTTCAAACTAGTCCAGCGGCAGAAACCGGTCCAGCAGCATCCAGAGAAAACGCCAAGTAAAATTCGTCGAGAATCATTGGTGATTCTCGACGATTCGACGAGAATCAGTTAACGATTCTCGACGATTCGTCGAGACTCACCGAGTGATTCTCGACGATTCCCTTGTTGATTCTCAACGATTTTCACTTGGTATTCATGACCTGCTTAGCGACGGGTTCGGCGAGAATCATTAGTGATTCTCGCCGAATCTTACTTGGCACCATTTTAAGGTAGCCGGAAGGAGTCGGCGAGAATCACTAGTGATTCTCGACGATTCGGCGAGAATCACTAGTGATTCTCGCCGAATCGGCGAGAATCACTTGGTGATTCTCGTCGACTTTTACTTGGACGAATTTTCGTCTTTCCACCCAAGTGCTTCTGCTTGACCCATCCTTGCTCCTTGTCTTCTCTTGCATAAACATGGCCCTGTACTTGAAAGTAAGTGCACTCCAATAGAGAAAGTACACGTAGGCCAACACACTGATCTGCTCAACGAGGGATTACGTCGTGCATACCCGTGTATATTGACCTACTGCACCCTGACATTGGTGTGCACTTAGCGTGGAAGAGCTGCAAGCACAACTTAAGAGGTTTCATCAAATACATTGTGAATTCATCTTAGCTTGACAGGTGGCTTCCTCAAATCCAGGTAATTGTGGATACAATACCCAACAACCACTCCCTCGCTTTCTCTCGGAGGGTGATGGCAAAGAGTCGGCATTTGAATCCGTCCGACATCTGACGGATGGAGACCACGTCCTCGAACCATTGGACATGCTGGTCCGGGTCTCCCTTCCCGGTGTAGTAGGACATCTCGGATTCCCTGAACCCATCTGGGACTAGAGCTGAGGAGACCAGCTCGCTGAAAGGACTGCCCCCCCCCCACTAAGTGAGCCGGCAAGTCTCGCAAGCCCAACTCGCCGAACCTACCTCAGCTTGCCGAACCGGGGAAAAGCTTGCGCCCCGGGAGCTCGCACCCTCGACCTTCCTCGGCCACCTCCTTCCCTGCTCACCGGTCGGGAGCATCCTCGCCCAAAGAGGGGGCGGCCACGATCTGGACTGTCGGAGTCGAGCACTCGGCCTGCACAGCGAGTGCGAATTTAACGAGGCCCAGCACCTCATTCCTGAAGTCTTCCAACATCCCCACCGCTGCGAGAGGCGGTGGATGCGGCGAGTCCTGCCTGTCAGATCCTTGTCCTCCCATCATTGAGCTCGCCGAAGCTTTTCTGCGTTGACCATGATCCACGCTCACCGCATCAAAATGTTGAAACCGGAATCCAGTCTCCTGTGGTGTTCGACCCTTGGGGAAGGGGTGGTCTCGCGCCTACTTTGCTCCTGCAAGAAAAACAACAAGGAAGGCAAGAAGAAACAGACCCAAGGGCTCGGCAGGGAGGTCCCACCACAAACCCGGAAGATCTCTGAGCGCTTCCCCTCCTTAGCCAGTAGCCGAGCTAAGGTACCCTCAGAAGGCACTTAAAAGCACGAGTAGGGAGGCAATCAAAAGCTTGTCTTCTGAGGTACCCCTTGTTGGGTTTCTCTATGAGGATGGCACAATACTTGTGCACACAGCGGAAGAATAAAAACATCAAGAAAACCCAAAAGATATGGGATCGGGCCATGATAGTTGAATCAAGAAGTTAACAAACAACTAGGCAAAAATTACCTCGGTGGCGTTGAGTCACAACTCAACGGAGATGCTCCAAGCTTTGTATTTCTGCTGGTGGCGAGTTGTACGTGGAATAATGTCCACGTCTCTGCAGAAATCCACACGAGCGGGAGAATGCCGAACTTTCCGTCGCACGGAAGATCGGGAAGGATGAAGACCACACCTTGCTTTCCCACGGACTGCTAGGTCCGCGCCAGGGATTGCAACACCAGCGACGATCACCGGAGAGAAGGAGGTCGACGGAGCGAGCACGGCGGCGGCGGAACACTTCCGTCGGCGGCGGGATTCGGGATCGGCGGAACGATCGCAGAACGGAACTATTCCGTCGCAGGTTTCTATCAGTTGATCGAGTAATTGAATGATATGATCGTCTATTTTCCCAAAACCCTAAGTATTCTATTTATACCCAAAATATAAAATAGACTTAGGAGTGTCGCTATCCGCAGACCACCCAAGAATAAGGGTTCCAGAATCGGCGAGAATCACCAGCCGATCGGTGAGAATCGATCGTCGAGAATCACTAAGGATCGGCGAGTATCGGCTAGGATCAGAGAGAACCAGTCAGCGAGAATCGGTCGGCGAGAATCACCAGCAGATTCGGCGAGAATCAATCGGCGAGAATGCCCGATGATTCACGTCGAATCGTAGGTTGACGATTCTCGTCGATCGTCGAGAATCACCGATGATACACGTCGAACAGGGTCGACGATTCTCGTCGATCGGCGAGAATCAGAGTACACTACTCGACGATTCTCATCGATCGGCGAGAATCCGAGCACCAATCCACCAAGGCAACAATTTTCCCAACCCGACTCTCCTTTAAGGCAACACTTTGCCCACAACCCCATTCAGGTCGGTGATTGGTAACCTTTACCAACACAGTCAATCATCCAACTTCTCCACATCTCTTTTGTGCGACCCTGCAGGCTCATATCGCGTTGGTAGTGAGATTACATGTTTGACCACTTCTAGATCACCATGGTAACTCCAACACCCCTTGGGTCTTCATTATAGCTTTTTGGAATCTGAACTGCCAATAACCAGAAGAACTGACCTGGAAATACCAAAATGCCCTTGGTTTGGTCTGCCAACAGCCAAACTCCGCTGTTCCGAACAGCTATGCGCAGTCCAACCTGGTCTTCCAACAGCGTGGCTCCGCTGTTCTAAGTAGCTATTCGCACCCATGGGGAGTCAGCTCGCCACCAATCCCCCTCCGCGGGAGGCGGACGCGACTCAGCTCCAAGGGCTCGCCTATTCTTCTCGGGCGAACGCGAGCCAGGCCTCCACGACCTGCCAGTCGTCAGCCTGGGCGGACAGGCGACCAGGTCGTGCTTAGGGGTGACTGGTGGCGATCGCGACCCTCTGATCAGCTCGCAAGTCGCGGGTTGCCGTGCCCATCCACCAGTGCTGGTGCGACGAAGGGCACCCTCCGTTCTGGTCGGTGATTATCTGAGCGAGAGGGAGAGTGGGGGAGCCATCTCGCCCGGCTCGCTCGCCCAAAATGAGCGGGAGCGAACCAGCCCTCTGTCGTACGTCTGCCTGCTGCTTGGGCACGGGCCGCGGGGCTAGGTCCGCTCGATCTTCCCGGTGGGACCCGCTCGGCGAACACGGGGTTGTACAAAAAATGTTATCATAGAGTAAGTTGAAATGTCAGATGCAAATGTGAATAAGGAGCAAGAAGCTCAATTGTCAAAGAAGAGATTCAGAGAACAAACTGAGTTAAAGACTGATTTTGAGCAGTGGAATCCAACTTCCAGGAATATCATATTGACTGTCTAGAAAGCTGTAAAAGACAAGACCCATGATAGGGGCAAATGGTACACTGAGCAAGAATGACAAAAGCATGAAGCTAGACAGGAAGCTATTCTGCAATACAGATGAAAGGCAAAGGCTGGGAAGCTACCTCGTAATGCTCAGGAGCCTAGCAAGTATATCCCTAAACCTTTTCATTATTTTGAAAGGCAAAAAATAAGAGCTGAAGAACAAAATAAGAAGGATCTGAAGGGCGAGAAGCCAGCTGAAGATGCAGATGCTCTAGTACAAGCCAAGATCCAATTAGGCAAAGGAATAGTCATCAAGGAGACAGAGCAGCCTTAGATTAGATTCACTAGATTTTATAACATTGTAAACTTAAGTGTTAAAAATCTATGTAAACTATTATTAAAGAAACTTTTGAAAGTTGAAACAAAACAATGTTTAATGTTGATTGTGTTAGCATTATTATTCTGTTATGATATCTTATATATGTTTTGTTTATAATTTACCCTGTCATATAAAGTTTTGTACATCATAATATGTGTTTGTTATGAATGGTGTATATCATTGACTAATGGTTATGAATTCTCCAAATAGGGGGAGATTGTTGGGTACATTGGAGAATGTGTACCAGATTTGAAGAAGCCTCACCTTACTCAATGATATGCATCAAGGTGTATTTGATGTTGTTTTGAGTTTATATGTGTAGGTTAAGAAAATGCAGGAATGCAGGTAAAAGTTTCCAAGTCTATGAGTCGACACCAGAAGAAGCTGTGTCGACACTTATGAAGACTTGTGTCGACACTAGAGAAGAAGCTATGTCGACACTTGGAGTTAATTGTGTGGACACTTGGAAACGCTGTGTCGACACTAGAAGAAACTGTGTCGACACACAGAGGCAGTGTCGACTCACAGAAAAGGCCTAGTCAACATCAACTGTGTCGACACACAGAGGCAGTGTCGACACACAGATAAAGTTTAGTCGACATCAGCTGTGTCGACACATAGAGGCAGTGTCGACACACAGAGAAAGCTGAGTCGACATCAACTGTGTCGACACACAGAAGACTTTGTCGACATCAACTGTGTCGACACACAGGACTTGTGTCGACACATGGCAGAATTTCAACAAAATCAATTTGTGTGAAGAAAAGAAGTGTCTGTGTCGACACCATAGAACTAGTGTCGACACAATCTACAGAAGCTATGTCGAGAAGCAGTGTCAATACCAACGAAGTTGTGTCGACATCAGCAAGGATTGTGTCGACACTTAGTCTACTTGTATCGACACATGATGAAGTTCAGTCTCGACACTTTCCTAACAGAGATAGAGTTTCAAGAAGTGACTGGATGACTTGACAGCTGCATTAGCAACCAGTCTACTACAACTGTCAGAGCTGTCAGAAGTTTGTTAGAAACCGGATCAGCCGGTTACCATGGAGGAAGACTATATAAAGGCATTCTCCATCAACAGAAGATATAACTAATACAAGAATGAATAAACATATACAGTTACAAAAATAGAAGAATATTTTCGTCAGAAGATCTAAGAAGTAGTTGGAGAGTGAAAGCTCCATTTATTGAAGTGAAGAAAGGGACTTATATCAACAAGTTCCTAAAGTGCAGATTCTGAACCAGTCTGCCAAGAAGGATTCAGATTGAGATCTGAATTTCATGAAAGAAGTTGATTGAAGATCAACTTCAATTGAGTTCAACCATACTGAGTTCAAATTCAAGAAGCTTTGAAGAAAGCTAAGAGTGGTTGTTCTCTGCCATCAGATTCTTCCAAGAACTGATCAAAAAGCCATCCATCCTTTCTCTCTCTACCAGGGTGGTGGTAAAATACATTGTTAAATCTATTTTCTATAGGATCTTTATAAGATCTGAGTTGTAAGCCTATGTTTATAAAGGCTGAGTTGTAGGAGATTTAGATCTCGGAGTGGTATGCCTTGTTGAAGGCTGAGGTAGGGCTGTGAGCCTGAGTTGTCGGAGATTGTTATCTCTGAGTTATAGGCCTTGTTGAAGGCTGAGGTAGGGCAGATTGCCTGAGCTGTAGGAGTGTGGACTCACTCTGAGCTGTAGGAGTCTTGTTTAGGTTCTGAGCTGCTGTAAGATCTGAGGATCTGAGGTGAAGGAAAGAAGTTAGGCCGAATCTAGCACACTGCTAGATAGGTGAAGAGGAAAAGTGGATGTACCCAGACCTTGGGGAACAACTATAAAAACTGTGTACAATATGTGATTGTGTGATTCTGTGAATTCTGTGCTTTGTTAGCTGTCGAATTAGTTATTTCTGATTAATTAACTGAATATATATTCTGCCTTAGAAGAAAAAGGAATTACACCTATTCACCCCCCCCCCCCTCTAGGTGTTTAGGAACTAATTCTTTCAGACTCCAAGTTAGACAGACTAATGACGGCTTCTCCATATCCTAGTCTAAGTTCACCAAGGAGTTGATTAAGAAATATGGCATGGAGTCAGCCTCCACGATGAGAACTCCAATGGGGTCAAGTATGCCTATAGGCAAAGATGATGCAGGGAAACATATAGATGAGTCTTTGTATAGAGGGATTGTTAAAATTCAACAAACTCGCAGACGCCACCTAGGATATCCTATTGAAACTCAACAAACCGGAGTAGGACACGTCCACTTATAATGTGGAACATTTTCCCGGATCTTGTAGTTAGCAGGGGTTATCTCAACAAAGCTGTAACAACCAGCAACACATGCAACACAAGCGTCTTTATTGATCAAGAGCAAACTTCTTTACAAGGTGAGACATACATGGCGAGACATGCTTCACCAACAACCAAACTAGGAGAACAGAGACAGTTACAAAGACAAGAAACAAAACAAGCCGTGCGGACTCAATCAACAAGCAGTCGGTCTACTGCTGTGGAGTCCACTCAGTCCGCCAGACCGCCAGACCGCAACCCAAGCCGCGCGGACTACCCCTTATTCCAATGCTTAGCTCTTCACCGCCGATCTACAGGTCACCTGAACGCGAGGTTGCCTAGCCGCCAGACCGCACATGCTACACCACCGAAAGGAATAGTTCGCCTGAAGCAGGCGACTTCCTGAACTATGAACCAAGTTGCCAAAGAGAAGACTGCCTAGTCGCTATCCGCGACTTGCTGTTTACCGCCTGTTGCTTAACCGCATAGTCAACACTGTCCCTGCCCGCAATCAGAGCCAAGTCCTGGCTTTCCAGCACTATCCGCACAACCTGCACAGCACAACTCAGTCAACTCTCAAACTGCCCGGACTCCAAGGTCCAGTCCGCAGCAACTTACGCGAGCTCAAATACTGTTCACTTACTTCGGTTTAGGTCACCTTGGTTCTCTTTCCTGATGTGACATGGGTCCTATTTATAGGCACGATGATGAGTATGGTCACCGCCCTAGCCGATAGGATCACCGCCACATCCTGAAGCAAGAACAAGTGTATCCACAAGCCCGCGGATACACACACCAGTCCGCCGCTCCCGTGCAGATAGCCTGCCCGCCTAGCTTCTCCAAGGCCGGACTCCAATCTCCAGTCCGCCTTGTCGCCAAAGGCTAAGCCGCCAAGAAATCACCAAGGCCGGACAACATACCAGTCCGCCTTGTCGCCAAGGGCCAAACCAGGACCACCACAGCTGGACTCTGCAACAACTATGTCCGCCAATCTGCAGACAAGGCATCAGCCCACATAACCCGAGCCCGCAGCCTCGCCATCAAGGCACCTGTCGAACTCAGCAGACACTCGGATTCCGTCTGCACATCCCGAGTCCATTGCCTCATGTCCAAGGCACCGCCGGACTCAGCGGACATGCCGATCTAGTCTGCTTACACAACAAACTCCAGTACGCATTCCTGAATTCATAACCTCATCACAAGGCTAAACCGAACTCAGCGGACTCTAGCTCCAGTCCACACGCTCTTGCATAGGCAATCCTCCAGTCTGCATATCCCCAAGCTAGCAATCAAGGAAACAACACTTCTACTAGGCTTGGCGGACTGAGAAAGCAGCCTGTGCTCCATTGCGCGATCTGCTCGGACTGAGCCAACCTGGACTTGGTTCAGAACCCACCAAGTCCAGTCCATTGCCCACAAGGGCCAGTCCACACTTACTGGCGGACACTGGATCTAGCCCGCCATACCAGGTGACCTCCAGCTTCTGTCCGCACTGATATGCGGTCTTTGCGGCTTCCACTTACCGCTTCACTAGAGCAAGACCAAGGAAACTGCCAAACCGGTCTGCTGAGCTCCAGTTCATCAGTCTGCTTCATGACGGACTCCGCGGATTGGATTTCTATCCGCCCAGTTACTTCCTGGGATCCAACTCCCTGCTGAGTATTCGCCGACCTGACAGACCGCTGCTGCTGTCCTCGTAGTCCGTGCGAACAGCCCGCCCAAGCCGCCACAGAGCAAACCGCCTGCAACATCCCGGCCGACTTAGCAGTCTGCCAACCCTGTCCGCATAGTCCGCGTGGATAGGTTGCCCAAGCCTTCCATTCACCCACTTTCACTTCACAATTTTCAACACTCCCCCTTGAAGTGAGAAGTGGTGAATAACTCCAGCAGCTCCCCTAACCTTGCACCTGGTCCCTCTGATAGCATCTACGAAGAGATGTCCAAGACAAAGTCCCCACCCCGCATATCATGGACCATGAGGGAGCCCTCCAGCATCTCCAAAAAGGAGCCATGCTTCCCTCTGCCTTCTTTAGCTTCAACCTCCACTCATGCATCAGAGGAGTATCACCAACTACCTTGGGCACAGAAGCCCAAGCCTTGTTATCTCTGAGAGAAGTCACCTCTTCAGCCTTAGTGTAAACCACCTCCTTGATTCTAGTGGGGTCATCTCAGCCAGAAGTACCGTGATCGACCTGAGGGCTAACAAAGAAACACGGAACCAAGTCCGCCGTGTTCCCTTCGCTATATCGAGCTAGTGGCTTACTGATCCTCTTCGATCTCCGAAGAACCTGATCATGGATAACCACCTCCACTGCTTCTGAACCAGCTCTGTTACCGGGCAAACCTGGAATAATGCTCCCCCTGCTTTCTGAACAAGATGCCTCCTTACTAGAACCAGAAGCACCTAGAGCAATGCTCCCCCTACTACCTGAACCAGAAGACTCCCCTCTTGAACAAGAACAGCCTGGAACATCGCTCCCCCTGCTTCCTGAACCGTAAGCCTCTGCATTCGAGTCAGAAATACCTGGAGCATAGCTCCTACTTCCTGACCCTGACACCTTTTCCCCGCAGCTAAAACAACCTGGAGCTCCTGGTGACTCAGGAAACTCCACTTCCATACCAGCAGCCTCCTTCAGTCCACCATCTGACCTGCTTATCTCTAGCTCCACATGAGAGCTACCCCAGTACGACATCAACTCATCGAAGACAATGTCTCTCGACACTATGAGTTTCTTCGTCGCTGGATCCATACACCTCCATCTTCTCCTCTGCTCATCATACCCAACAAAGACTAGCTTTATCTTGAGAGCACAAGGAGAGTTTATGTAGCAGGTAGATCCAAACACCCGAAGATGTTTCACGCTGGGCTTTACTCCGAACATCAGCTTATAAGGATTCTTCACTATGATCAGACTAAGAGGCATCCGGTTGATGACATGAGCAGCACAGGCCATCCATTCCTCCCAAAGAGCCTTCAGAACGCCTTTACTCTGAAGCCAACACTTGCAGGTCTCCGTTAACTAACGATCATCCGAGCTGCAATACTACCTTGTTGTGAAGTTTGTCCACAAGAAAGCTCCTTCCGGATCCCTTGCTTCCTGCAAAAGTGTGAGAACTCGGTTGAGCCAAACTCACCACCGATACTTGTCCTCAACACCTTGATCCTCTGGCCAAGCTGGCCTTCCACAAGCTTCTTGAAATCCAGAAACAAGTGCACCATGTTGGACTTCTTCTTCATGAAGTATACCCATGTATACCTTGAATAGTCATCAACCAATATCAGCATGAACCTGCTGCCTCCAAGACTCGCTGTGACGGTCGGTCCCAATAGAGCACAATGGACAACCGCCAATGGTGCTTTACATCTAGATTGTGCTTTATCAACCATGAAGCGATAGGCTCAACTTTCCTGACATTCCGCGCACACCCGACCATCTTCAAAGGATGATAACCTAGGCAGCCCTCTTACGAGTCTTTTTCCTGCCATTTCTTTCAGCTTGTCCATCCCTACATGCCCCAGTCTTTCATGCCAGATAGCTGCACTATCACTTGCATTCATCTGATCAGCTCCAGAACTAGTTGATGCCCCAACTACGTTCTTCTTCTTACCTCCGACATGAGTTATGTTCGCCGAGAGCAAGATAACCTTGCACTCTCTCCTGAGATGACCTTGCTGCTTGCATTTATAACACCTTGGTCCTTCCTTCCTCTTCCTATCATGCCTAGGAGAAACACTCCTTTCTTCATGATATGAAGTAGAGGGACCATCGTCAGCAGCAACCTTCACCTCCTTCCTGAACAACCCATCAAGGGAAGTCCAAACCTCCGCAGATGACCGACATCCACTGATGTGGTCCAAGAGCTCCGATGAGATCACCTGCTTGAGAATAGACTCTGCTTTCGCATTTGTCTCCTTCCAAGCTCTCATCGCTTCAGCATTGCCTGCAGTAGCCTCGTCTTCCTGCTCCGCATACAACCACCCAAAGGTCCTCGCTAAGAAGAAAGCTCTTCATACAGGACTTCCACCTTTCACAGTTCGTCTCTGTAAGGAGATCAATTCCAAGACAACTTGCATCCTCCACTGCCATGGTTCTACCACTGGTTTCCTCTACACAAGCGCAACTACTTCCATTGAGCACTGCTTGACCACTCCAACCTCCCACTGATACCATGTTAAAATTCAATAAACCCGCAGACGCCACCTCGGATATCCTGTTGAAACTCAACAAACCGGAGGAGGACACGTCCACTTATAATGTTGAACTTTTTCCCGGATCTTGGAGTTAGCAGGGGTTATCTCAACAAAGCAGTAACAACCAACAACACATGCAGCACAAGCATCTTTATTGATCAAGAGTAATCTTCTTTACAAGGCGAGACATACATGGCGAGACATGCTTCACCAACAACCAAACCGGGAGAACAGAGACAGTTACAAAGACAAGAAACAAAACAAGCCATGTGGACTCAATCAACAAGCCTCCAGTCTAGTACTATAGAGTCCGCTCAGTCCGCCAGGTCGCCAGACCGCAACCCAAGCAGCGCGGACTACCCAACTTCGATTTAGGTCACCTTGGTTCTCTTTCCTGATGTGACATGGGTCCTATTTATAGGCATGATGATGAGTATGGTCACCGCCCTAGCCGATAGGATCAACACCATATCACGCAGCAAGAACAAGTGTATCCGCAGGCCCGCGGATACACACACCAGTCCGCCACTCCCGTGCAGATAGCCTGCTCGCCTAGCTTCTCCAAGGCCGGACACCAATCTCCAGTCCTCCTTGTCTCCAAAGGCCAAGCCGCCACGACATCACCAAGGCCGAACAACATACCAGTCCGCCTTGTCGCCAAGGGACAAACTAGGACCACCACAGCCGGACTCCGCAACAGCTATGTCCTCCAATATGCGGACAAGGCATCAGCCCGCATAACCCGAGCCCGCAGCCTCGCCATCAAGGCACCTGCCAGACTCAGCAGACACCCGGCTTCCGTCCGCACATCCCGAGTCCATTGCCTCATGTCCAAGGCACCGCAAGACTCAGCGGACACGCCAATACAGTCTGCTTATATAGCAAACTCCAGTCCGCATTCCTGAATTCATAACCACATCACAAGGCTAAACCGAACTCAGCGGACTCTAGCTCTAGTCCGCACGCTCTTGCACAGGCAATCCTCCAGTCCGCATATCCCGAAGCTAGCAATCAAGGCAACAACACTTCTACTAGGCTTGGCGGACTGAGAAAGAAGCCCGTGCTCCACTGCGCGATCTCCCCGGACTGAGCCAACCTGGACTTGGTTCAGAACCCACCAAGTCCAGTCCACTGGCCACAAGGGGAAGTCCGCACTTAGTAGCGGACACTGGATCTAGCCCGCCATACCGGGTGACCTCCAGCTTATGTCCGCACTGACCAGCGGTCTCTGCGGCTTCCACTTGCCGCTTCACTAGAGCAAGACCAAGACAACTGCCAAACTAGTCTGCTGAGCTCAAGTTCATCAGTCCGCTTCATGCCGGACTCCGTGGATAGGATTTCTATCCGCCCAGTTACTTCCTGGGATCCAACTCCCTGCTAAGTATTCGCCAGCAGACCGCTGCTGCTGTCCGCGTAGTCTGCGCGAACAGACCGCCCAGGCCGCCACAAAGCAAACTGCCTGAAACATCCATGCCGACTTAGCAGTCCGCCAACCCTGTCCGCGTAGTCCGCGCGGATAGGTTGTCCAAGCCTTCGATTCACCCACTTTCACTTCACAATTTTCAACAAGGATTATTGTCTCCCTTTTATACCAAACTGCTGGTAGAGCAGACATTATGTATGCTACATGTGTCTGTGGTAGGTATCAAGCCTGCCATAAAGAATCTCATTATACTGCATTCAAAAGAATTTTGAGATATCTTAAGGGAACAACAAATCATGGCCTTTGGTACTCTAAGAATATAGATTTTCTACTAACTGGGTATTCAGATGCAGACTTTGCAGGATGCAAAGAAGATAGGAAAAGTACAATGGCGCATGTCTGTTTTTAGGTGGAAGATTGGTGTCATGGAGTAGCAAAAAGCAGACAAGTGTGACTATTACCACTACTGAGTCTGAATATATTGCTGTAGGCAGTTGTTGTGCTCAACTATTTTGGATACAACACCAGCTTGAAGATTATGCCATCCAGGTAAGTAGAACTCCATTATTTTGTGATTCTACTAGTGCTATTTCTATTGCTAGAAATCTTATTTCTCATAGCAGAACTAAGCATATAGAAATAAGATTTCATTTCCTTAGAGATCATGTTGAAAAGGAAGACATAAGTTTAGAATTTGTCAATACTAAATTTCAAATTGCTGACATGTTCACCAAACCACTGGATGAAACTAAATTCAATTATTTTAAAATTGAATTAGCCATCCTGAACTTAGAATATGATTGACAAATTTGTCTAAGTAAATTTGTGTCGACACATAAAGACATCTGTGTCGACACTTAGTAGTGGGTGTCGACACATAAGGCAAATTCTGTCGACACATCAAGAAGTTTGTGTCGACACTTAGAATTTGGTGTCGACAAATAACTCTCTTGACACTTAGATATTGGTGTCCACACATATAGTCGTATGTGTCGACACGCATAATTGAGTGTATACTCTTAAGGTTGTCTGTGTCGACACATCGCAAATAGTTTCGACACATAGTATTATAGTACCTTTACATTCTCTGTCAAGACTTTAAAAGTTTGTGTCGACACAATCGCAACAGTGTCGACACAATAAGAGTATTTCCACCAGCCTTTAGACCTTCTTTGTTTAGAAACATTTAAATAGGTGGAAGTAAAACCCTGTCGACTATGTTGTCAAAATTCTCCAGACCCAAACCTTTGTGTCGACAGACCTTCATCTCTCTTCTTCTTCTCAATCTTTCATCCCTAATGGCGCCAAAGCTGGAAGAAAACATCAACGAGGGCTATGAACTAGTTCGCGATGCGTTTGCGAGTGGAACTAGAGAAATCAAAGCTGTGATTACCCTAATCACAGTAAATGGATTGGAGTATTTGGTCCTAAAACCTAAAAGGATATGGAAAAAGGATGTTCTTGAATTCTACAAGATGGCATCTCTGGATTCAAAGGGGGTAAAAATTAAGTCATATGTACAAGGAACCAAGGTCAAACTCTCTCAGAAGAGTTTAAGTAAAACATTTCAGCTACACAGGATTAATGAAGAAGATGAAATAACATCTTCCATGACAAGATAAGCACTCCAATGGTGTGGAATAGATCCCACAACCAAGATTGGATCCTCAATGAATAGGAACGGGATGAATTCCCCGGGGAAATTTCTTTCTGAAATTATAGGGAAAGTTATTCTATGCAAATCAGGGGGACATGATAGGATTTCAGCCTACATGTTCAATTCGATGACCAGAATTATATTCAAGGTGAAAACAAATTGGTCTGCTGTTATTTTTGACAAAATCAAAGAAAGACTTAAGAAACCCAATCTGGGTAGAATCTTGAGTTTATATTTGGCTGAGAATATTCCTGAAGTAATGAAACAGATTGCAGGATCTAAGATCAATCATATGAGAAGAATGGATTTGAGAATACTATCAAGATGGGATAGGGTTCTGACCAAAGTTGTTTCTACCCATCAAAAACAATCAAAGCAGATTCAGAAAAAGAAGAAAACACCCTCTAAGACCACTGAATCTTCCAGTGATTCAAAAGAAATGGTTATTTTCAGCTCAGATGAAGAAGGAGCAGAAAGAACTAGAAAGTAACATGCTCTAAAGACTGTAACTGAAGGACAAATACAGGGGGTGCAGGCTCCTGCAAGCAACATCCAAATGACACAAGTCCAGGAAGAGTTTAATCAAGGGGGAGCCAATGTGCTTTCTCCAGTTTCAACTCAACAAGAAGCATTACCCTCAGGGGAGCTCATCAGCAACAACCACCTGTCCACACAGTTGTACTAGATAGTGAAGAAGCTACACAATCTATACTTGAGGTACTACTAGATATCAATCAAGCTTCTATAATTACTGAAAATGATACACTGAATGTGCATATAAATGATGTTGATGAGATTAACCAAGACAATGTCCCTGAGGATGTCATTACCAGGGAAGACACTTTGGAATTTGAAAGAGAACCATCTGCTAAAGAGACAGTTATACCTCCAAAACAAATGCAACAAGAAGTTACTTTAGAATAACTTTTTCGTAATTTATTAGATTCAAGAACTGAGGGGGAGCTGCTAAGGATTGAGCAGGAGATGCCCATTATAGTATCTAGTCCAAAAGATACAGTGGACATAGCAAACTCATCTGAGTCCTCAGAAGATAAAAAAGCCTCTAGGGCAAAGAAGAGAAAGCTCATGTAGTAAAGGAAGAGAAGCTCTGGATATAAGAAAGCCTTATAGACTGTCTCATCAACTCCAGCTCCAGCAGTAGACTTCAGTCCACTTCTAGTATAACTGCAAGTAAAGTTAGATGAACAAGAGCAACTCTTGAGAAATATGTAGATGAGAGCCATAAAGAACTGCAATCTACATTGGCCCAAGATATCAAATCCATCAAATTTGAGATCAATCTGCATAAAATGGAAATGTCTGAGTGCTTTCAAAAGGGAGGACATGTTGTTGTCTATTTGGCCAAGCAACAATAGGTGGCCAAGACACAAATAGATGACATAGCAGTGAAACAAGGCTATGTTCTGGAAAGCCAAATCAAAATGAATGACAATCTAACAGAATCTCACAATGTTATTGTCATAGAACTCCAGAATAAAGCCACTGCTTTCACTACAAACATTGCTAAAGAAAAGTCTAAGTTTGATAAATAACTCAAAGAAAATTTGACTGATGTTAGCAATGCTATTTAGGACTCTCAAAAGGTCATTGTTGATCTGTTGCTGAAGTTCAGATCATTCTACAAAGAAGACACAAATTATCTCGCTAATCAAATAAAGTTTCAAAAGGATGATCTAAGATACCATGTTGAACGAGAAGTCATAAAGGGGGAGAGAGTGTTAGTCAATGCAGGCTCTGAACATGCTAAATGGATAATTAATGCTATCAGAGCAACTCTTGGTTATCCTCCCCTGTGTGATGATGATAATACTGCTGAATCAGGCATTCAACCTGATTACCATGAAGGAGTTCAGCAGGAAGTAGCTCAGATTATTTATCCACCTACTGATTTTGAGGGTATTCAATCAACTGTTCAACAAATGTATAGTCCTCCAAAGGAGGTACATAATGTAATTATTGAAAAAGTTGAAATGTCTGAATCCGCTTTGAAAAGAGTGCATGAAGCTTAACTTTCTAAGAAAAGGTTTAGAGAGCAGGCTGAATTAAAGCCTGATTTTGAATGATGGAGTCCAACTTCCAGAAACATTATTCTCACTACCTGGCAAGCTGTTAAAGATAGCATGCATGATAGGCACAAGTAGTACTCTGAAAAAGAATGGAGCAAGTATCAGAAACGGAAATATTCCATACATCAATTTGGAATAGATCTCAAAGCTGGGAAGATACCTGCTACTTCTGTGGAGCCAAGCAAGTACTTTCCAAAGCCTTATCACTATTTTGAAAGGCAAAAGGTCAAGGCTGAAGAACTCAAGAAAAAGGATCTTAAAGGAAAGAAGCCAGCTAATGACACTGAAATCAATGTACAAGCTAGAATTCACTCTAGCAAAGGCATTGACATCAAGAAACCTGAACAGTATTAGAATAGATTGAGTAGACTTTAGAACTATGTAATCTTTTGTTTTAAAATCTATGTAATCTGTTGTTCAAAAACTTTTTGTACTTCAACAAAACCCTGAAACATGTTCACTATATTCTATCATGTTTTGTGATGATATAATATGCTGGTTTTGTTTATGTTACCCTGTCAAAATATTCCTTTCATACATCATAATCTGTGTTTTATTATAAGTGATGTATATCATTGACTAAGGGTTATGACTTCTCCAAATAGGGGGAGATTGTTGGGTACATTGGAAAGTACGTACCAGATTTGGAGAAGCCTCACCTAACTCAATGATAAACATCAATGTGTATTTGATGTTCTGTTGAGTTTCAATGTGCAGGTTAAGGAAATGCAGCAAAAGTTTTTAAGTACAAGTCTCAACACTTGACAAAAATTATGTCGACACTTAACAAAAATTGTGTCAACACTTGGGAAATGCTGGGTCGACACCAGGAGCCAGATTGTGTCGACACATAGGATTTGTGTCGACACACAGAAAATTTGTCGACAATAACTGTGTCGACACACAGGAGTTGTGTCGACAAATTCTAGAATTCTGTCGACAACAATTGCATCGACACACATGACTTGTGTCGACACACTCCAGAATTCTATCGACATCAACTTTGTCGAGACTAGAAGCTGTTGTATCGACGCACAAGACTTGTGTTGGCACATTCCACAGAAGCTGTGTCAAGAAGAAAAAGTAGAGCTGTGTCGACAGTATGTGAGTTGTGATGACATCACCAAGGATTGTGTAGACACATGGTCTATTTGTGTCGACACATTTGAAGTATTGTCTCGACACTTTACTGTATAGTTGAAGTTCAATGAAGTATCATATGTCATGACTAGATACTTGACAGATGTCACAACCAACAAAGCAGTTTCATCTGTCAGAGCTGTCAAAAGGCCGTTATGAACCGGATCAGCAAGTAAGCTCGGATGGAGTCTATATAAAGACATGTTCTATCTTCAAAGGAACAACAATAAGAAGAAGAGGAAGTCTTCATCCAAAAATCAATAAGTCCCTGGCAGATCCTAAACAAGTCTGTAAGAAGAATTTAGAGCCACATATAAAAAGAAGAAGGAAGATGGATTGAAGATCAACTCCAACTTCAAAAAAAGATCAACCTTACTTTGTTCAAATTCAAGAATCTTTGAAGACGCTAAGACAGGTTGGATCTAAAGCAGTCAGATCTATCAAGAACTGACCAAGAAACCTTCAACCCTTTATCTACATACCTGGGTGAAGGATCTATTTGTTTTTTAATCAATTTCTCTGAAGGATCTTATATAGATCTGAGTGTAGGAGAGTTAACTCTCTGAGTTTTAAGCCTAAATTTATAAAGGCTGAGGTAGGGTTGAGTTCCTGAGGTAGGGGAATCATTTCTCTGAATTTTAGGCCTCGGAAAAGGCTGAGGTAGGGCTTAATTGCCTGAGTTGTAGGGGTGTGGACTCACTCTGAGGTAGGGTTCTCTGAAAGAATCTGAGTTGTAGGACTTGCTGAATTCTGAGCTGTAGGGATCTTTTAAGGTTCTGAGTTGTAAGATCTGAGGATCTGAGAAGAAAGAAGGGAGTTAGGCGGAATCTAGTACACTGTTAGTTAGGCGAAGGGGGGAAGTGGATGTACCCATCACTTGGGGAACCACTATATAGCTGTGTGTATTCTGTGTTGCTATTTTGTTTAAATCTGTGCTGTGAACTTTGCTGTGATAAATATTGCTAAGGCTGTCTGACAAGTAATTTACATTATCTGCCTGAATAAAAAGAATTGAACCTATTCACCCCCCCCCCTCTAGTTGTTTAAGGTATCTTAAAACCAATTCTTTCAACGCGAACCATTGTCCGTTGCAAGAAACCCTAGGAGAGGTAGACACCTTGAAAGCCCGTAATATTTTGAGAGGAGATAGGAAAGGTGGTGGCCTAGGAATTTAAAAAAAGAAAGCTGCTTGTGTTTTCTTTGTGGGAGGATGGAGTGGTCAGTTTTGGTATGGAAGGGGAGGTTGGCTTGGTCTTTGGAGGGCAAGAGGGAGGTGGCCTAGAGAGATAAAGGGAAGGAGAGAGTGTGGCAGCTAGGGAAGTTAGCTGAACCCTAGAGGAGGGGTGGTGTCATGCAGCTAGTGGAGAGGCCTGCTCGGGTTAGTGTCGAAAGAGTGTGACCGAGAGATGGAGAGCAGGGATAGATGTTGGGTTGTTTGGTGGAGAACTTGAGGAGGGAGGAGGAGGAGGAGAGGAGGAGAGGAGAAGGAGAAGGTGTCTGGCGTCCAAGAGAGAGGAGGAGAAGGAAGTGGCCGAATTTTGCCTTGTGGAAAGAGGGAAATTCTCTCAAGAATTTAGGGTTTCAATTTTATTCATCATCTTCAATTAAGCTCTTCATAACATGGCCTATATATAGGCTACACCACTCAATCTCCTCCTGTTGGATATTGTATCCACATTAACCCAGATTTATGAAGTCACCCTTGAACTAAAATGAATTAAGGTGTATGCGATGTTTTGTTTAGGTTATGTGTTTGTAGGATTATATTGCCAAGTGTAGACCAATGTCAGTCTACAATGGGTCACGAAATACAGGACCATACAATGTAATCCCTCATTGTGTGATCCATGGTGTTGATTCATGTGTAGCCTCTCTACTAGGACACACTTCATATTCAAGCACTAGGACTAATTGGAGAAAGGCTTGTTGCTGAATTCACCAAAGAAGATAAAATTCTGTTGAAGGAATTTTTTCTAAGTACTTTACTCGAGTAGATACCTACATACTCGAGTGAAATACTTAGTCAATACTCGAGTAAGACCATAAGTACTCGAGTAAAGTAATTATCTCTCAAGTAACCAAATTATAGCTCTCGAGTAGCTAAGTCAACTACTCGAGTAGATCTTTTCTCATTCTCGAGTTAACAGAATTTCTTCTCCAAAAAATTTTCTAAGTAAATTACTCGAGAAGTCATATAAGTACTCTAGTAGTTTAGTCTTTTTACTCTAGTTATAGAAGACTGGATTTCGTGTAAATTTACTTCAATCGAGTAGTCCATTACTCGAGTAGCTATATCTACATACTCGAGTAATTTATATCCTCTCGAGTAGTTCGTTTTCACTACTCTAGTAACCCAGATTTTTCTTTCAAAAAATATTCTAAGTCCTTGACTCGAGTCGTTCCTCTACCTCTCGAGTAGTTAATTTCTCTTCACTCGAGTAGTATTTCTTGTACTCGAGTATTTCAACTCCACATCTCGAGTTACTATCTTAGCACTCGAGTAAGACTTTGTGTACTCGAGTAGCTTCTCATCATTTCTAGATTTTTTATAAGTCATCAACTCGAGTTGTCCTCTTATATTAACTCGAATAATCTTATATCATACTCGAGTAGGTAAACTTTCATTCGAGTAATTCAGTCTATCTTTTCTAAAAAATCGTTAAGTCCAGATTTGACATAAATTTCAAAAGTTTTGACGTGATTGTTCCACGTGTACGTAATTAAGACTAATTATGACCACTATGGAAGATCCTATATAAAGTCTTGTCAAAACCGACAAACACTAACAAGTGCTGTCAAGATTATTCTAAGTATTTTCTGAATCTCATTCTCTCTCTCTAAAAATGAAAGTCGTCGCCGCCTACCTTCATCGCGCATAACCGGCTAGGGTTTTCGATTCTAGAAGATTCAGATGAAGAAGATTCACAGATCGAGATTGTCGTTCAACTTTTCATCATCTATCTGATCGTGTGAAGCCACGAAATTTCAGACCTAGCCTTTGTCGAGATTCTTCTTCAACTTCTCTGATAAAGCCGCAAGGATTAAATAAGAAGATTCAGGCCGACTGTTTTCAGATCTGAGAAAGTTGTACTGTTTGTATTTTCACATATTTTCTATTTCATTCTTGGAGGAGAATTCTCTCCGAGTGTAGGAGCCTTTGTCTTCGAGTTGTAGGAAGTTTTATCTTTCAAGTGTAGATCTGTTTTGTGGATCGAGATTGTAGGAACATTGTTCTGAGGCATAGGATTGGTTTTCAATCCGAGATAGTGGAGCAGCCGAGTCTACTGTATTGCTACATCGGTGAGGGAAAGTTGATGTACCAGAGGTTGGGGAACCACTATAAATCTTTTGTCGTCTGTGATTGCTTGGTAGATAATTGTGTACATAGATCTTAAATTTTTATTCCGCAAGAAGACGCACAACTCACCTATTCACCCCCCCCCCCCTCCCCCTCTAGGTGATTTAGGTAGACAACTGAACACTTTCAATTAGTATCAGAGCCATGTTGATCATTAAAAGGTTAACACCTTGATTAGATCCTTCTCTAGTTGTCTTTTGAGATCTACCAAGTATGGACAAGGCTAAAGATTTTGCCAAGCTTCCTTTGTGCCCCAAGAATAACTTTCCCATGTGGAAAGAAAGAATCAATTTTTTTATTGAAGCTGTGGATCTAAGGATCTTCATGATAGTTGAAGACGGTCCTTAAATTCCCATGACCATCTCCACAATAGATCCAACTAAGAAAGTTCCAAAGAAATTAATGGATCTAGATAAAGATGAGATTGCACTTGTGTCTTTAGATAAGAAGTTTAAGAACATGATAGCAAGTGCAGTCGAGGACGCCATGTTGCAAAACTTGATCAACTGCCAGTCTGCAAATGAGATGTGGCAGTACCTAGTCATCTTGATGGAAGGCACATAAGAAGTTATGGATGATAGAAGATCCCTTCTGAATCAGAAGTATGAAGCCTTCCGACAAATACACAAGGACAACATTGCTGACACCTTTGAGAATTTCTTCAAGATAGTCAATGGCCTAAGGGTCTATGGCCGAGACTTCACAAACGGAGAATTAAATGATAAGTTCTTGAGATCACTTACCAAGGAATGGGATAACAAGGTCTGTGCCATCAGGGAATTTGGAAACCTAGCAGAAACAGACCCACAGAATCTCTTCGGGAAGCTTATGTCATATGAGCTTCAACTCAACACCAGAAAAGCTGAAGAAGAGAAGAGCAGGTCTGCATCCAAAAAGAAGTCTGTTGCTCTAAAGACAGAAACCTCAAGGAAGTCAAAGGCTACCTCTCCTGCCCCAGCACAAGAAGTGAGTGAAGAAGAAACCTCAAAGCCAAGTACATCAGGATCTGAGCAATCTGAAGGAGAGTTCTCACTACTCTCACATCAGTTCAGGAAATTATTTAACAAAAAGAAGCAGTGGAAAGGCAAGGATGCCTCCTATAGATGATCACGATTTGATGGTGATCGACAGAGAAAAGGCTCAAGTATCCATGACAGGTATACTCCTAAACAGAACAAACATATTTCAACTGACATCGTTCGTTACTGTTGTAATAAGCCAGGTCATGTCATTGTGTACTGCCCCCATAAGAAGAAGGAGGGTGGAAGAAGAGAGAAAAAGAAGTCCTCAAACAATAAGAAGATGACAGAGAAGAGCCTGATAGCCAAGAAGGGCAAAACTCATAGTGATTGTAAGAACCCCCATCCCCCCTTTTGAAACACTGGGGTCTTAGGCCCAAATCCGCCGCTTTACGGTGACACCTTCACACCCGGGAAGGTCATCACTACAAAACGCCGATCCTGCCGGCCAAATCGATCACAACTGTCGCAAAATAATAAAGGTATGTCCCCAGAAATCACATAAATATCAAATAAACACCACGATGGGAGTGTCCATGGAAATAATGAAATACTAAAATCTTGGGTTCATGCCCAATACATCAAGTCCTCATTACATATCTCTAATCACGGAAGCAAAACTAAAATAATTAGTAGCCAACAGGACTCATAGTGCTGCTGTCTGAACTCTGGTACTAGACTGCCCCATCTCCAAGCGTGCCGACCTCCAGGGCTGCTCCTCCATGCTGGGCTCCACGGTACCCTAAAATGATGTGGTTCGAAAACCGTTAGTCTAAAAGACTAAGTCCTATCGTCCCCTGCCCATTCCCCCATGGCTCCTAGGCACCGAGCGGGGAGAAGGAAAGGAAAGGACATGAAGGTGGATAATAACAAATATGCAGATGGCGGCGAAACTAAACTAGCAGTTCTATAGTATATAAGATAGAATGAAGGTAAAAAGACTGAACAAGAAAATTAACCTTAACTTATATGAAATCACATAAGGCAAGGAATCTTTTGCCGGGATCCTATTGTATAAAAAGTCTCATACCAATTTATACGATAGGGTGTCGGTTTTCTAACAAGCATATATATAAAGATACTGATATAAACCTTAACTTATAAGCATGCTCGCACGAACTAATAAACTAATGGGTCGTTTTGCAGGGCCTATTGTATAAAGAGTCCCATACCACTTATACAATAGGTGTCGGGGTTGAATGAAATAGTTATGCTATGAAGTACAATTATGACATAATGTGAACATGCATGTGCAACACACACACTCGACTCTGTGTACACAGACATTTAGTTCCTCCTTTCTGGAGGCGAACCTCCCAATATACCTCCATAGTGGCAAATGAAAGCGGTGGGTTGCCCTCGCCCACCTCCAAATCGATAATTTCATTACTAGTCAGACCTATCGTATGCCTCAATGCTAGTGCACTAAGCGGAGCTCCTGCCTACTCTTGTCAGCTGGAACACCAGACTTAATTTGGCCAAGTGCTAAACCACACTTGCCGAGTCAACGTATTGGCGTCGGTATATCGACTCTCCAATACCGAAGACCCACCACCTTATACTTTATGCACATGCAACCTTGATATATAAACACCGAGAAAAAACTCCCCAGACCATCTCGTCCATCACAAACAACAACCGAGCCAATGCTCGTCAGGCCAACCTGTACATCTTAACAACCACTGAGCCAAAGCTCGCCGGGCCAACCTTCCCATCACCAAAACCACTGAGCCTACTGCCCGAGTGACCCAACCTACCACCCTGAGACACTGAGGTGAGTGTAAGTGAATCCCAAGTTATACTAGTTACTCTTGCAATTCAGTTTTACATACAGTTTTGGTTAGCGCAGGACTGCCCAAGGTATTCCCCGTGAAGGGCTCTCGATGACACTAGGAAATACGATGGGATTACGCCCAAAGCTCCCTTTCACAAGACACTTACTATTGTAGGTTGCTATCAAATTCCGAAACCCTCACTTATTGTACTGGATATAACCCTAGAGTATTTGACACTTTCTCCTATAGGAAAAACGCTCTTTTGTCGATCACGAGCAACACCTAACACTAGCCAATCCAACACTCTACTCATCCTAACTTTCAATGATGAACTCATTTTTATTTATCCAAACCAGGAAACATCTAACCCCAACTCATGTGCCCAAATTCATATTCCAACATAACTTCTGCAGTTTTACTAAATGCAGACCAATATAAACTATATGGTGTGTAAAATGGGAGTTAATCAAAATAATTATCCGATAACCCTATAATAATTATTAGTGTTCTATCATGACCTTTTTAGCCTAAATCCATAATTTTATAATTTCCTAATTTATCTGATAATTTATTTAATTATTTTAGTAATCCAAAACCCCAAGTTTGAACATGAGGTACCAATTTCCAACAAAACAATGCTCCACAAAATTTATGTTAAATAGAAGATGATTATCTAACACAGATTCCAAAGTCTCTCTATTTTTCATCATGGTTTAAACCCCTAATCCTAATTTTAAAAATAACCTACAATAAATTATTTTAAGAGATAAGTACAGCAAGAATACTTCCAAAAATTCTGAGAAATTTCTAGGTTGATTGTAAGGACATATAAATGCTTTACGTCAAGTTTCAAAATTTATAAAAACATAATGAGCTTTAAACAAAATATTGAACAAGTTTCCAAATTAATGAGCTTGTGAAGTAGGTACTGCAAACATGTATTCAAAAATTCTAATAAAATTAATACATGATAATAATAGTCTAAAACGCCATCTGCCTAATTTTTATAACATTCCAATGGAGAGTGAGTTCACAATAACCAAATGATTAAGTAGGGCTTACTCTTTCATTACAAAGAAAGTACCAAGATTATTGATCCAAAATTTCCAATTAAATTTTTAGAGGTTTATCCTAACCCTAAGACTACACTACCCAAGTTTCATCATTGTTCAAAGAGTTTTAGTAACCTATTCTATCAGTAAAAATTTTGTGCCCTAAACTAGGGTTAGGGTTTTGTCTTTCAAGTGTTTTCAGATCTGAGAAAGTTGTACTGTTTATATTTTCACATATTTTCTATTTCATTCTTGGAGGAGAATTCTCTCCGAGTGTAGGAGCCTTTGTCTTCGAGTTGTAGGAAGTTTTATCTTTCAAGTGTAGATCTGTTTTGTGGATCGAGATTGTAGGAACATTGTTCTGAGGCATAGGATTGGTTTTCAATCCGAGATAGTGGAGCAGCCGAGTCTACTGTATTGCTACATTGGTGAGGGAAAGTTGATGTACTAGAGGTTGGGGAACCACTATAAATCTTTTGTCGTCTGTGATTGCTTGGTAGATAATTGTGTACATAGATCTTAAATTTTTATTCCGCAAGAAGACGCACAACTCACCTATTCACCCCCCCCCCCTCTAGGTGATTTAGGTAGACAACTGAACACTTTCAATTAGTATCAGAGCCATGTTGATCATTAAAAGGTTAACACCTTGATTAGATCCTTCTCTAGTTGTCTTTTGAGATCTACCAAGCATGGACAAGGCTAAAGATTTTGCCAAGCTTCCTTTGTGCCCCAAGAATAACTTTCCCATGTGGAAAGAAAGAATCAATTTTTTTATGGAAGCTGTGGATCTAAGGATCTTCATGATAGTTGAAGACGGTCCTTACATTCCCATGACCATCTCCACAATAGATCCAACTAAGAAAGTTCCAAAGAAATTAATGGATCTAGATAAAGATGAGATTGCACTTGTGTCTTTAGATAAGAAGTTTAAGAACATAATAGCAAGTGCAGTCGAGGACGCCATGTTGCAAAACTTGATCAACTGCCAGTCTGCAAATGAGATGTGGCAGTACCTAGTCACCTTGATGGAAGGCACATAAGAAGTTATGGATGACAGAAGATCCCTTCTGAATCAGAAGTATGAAGCCTTCCGACAAATACACAAGGACAACATTGCTGACACCTTTGAGAATTTCTTCAAGATAGTCAATTGCCTAAGGGTCTATGGCCGAGACTTCACAAACAGAGAATTAAATGATAAGTTCTTGAGATCACTAACCAAGGAATGGGATAACAAGGTCTGTGCCATCAGGGAATTTGGAAACCTAGCAGAAACAGACCCGCAGAATCTCTTCGGGAAGCTTATGTCATATGAGCTTCAACTCAACACCAGAAAAGCTGAAGAAGAGAAGAGCAGGTTTGCATCCAAAAAGAAGTATGTTGCTCTAAAGACAGAAACCTCAAGGAAGTCAAAGGCTACCTCTCCTGCCCCAGCACAAGAAGTGAGTGAAGAAGAAACCTCAAAGCCAAGTACATCAGGATCTGAGCAATCTGAAGGAGAGTTCTCACTACTCTCACATCAGTTCAAGAAATTATTTAACAAAAAGAAGCAGTGGAAAGGCAAGGATGCCTCCTATAGATGATCACGATTTGATGGTGTTCGACAGAGAAAAGGCTCAAGTAGCCATGACAGGTATACTCCTAAACAGAACAAACATATTTCAACTGACATCGTTCGTTACTGTTGTAATAAGCCAGGTCATGTCATTGTGTACTGCCCCCATAAGAAGAAGGAGGGTGGAAGAAGAGAGAAAAAGAAGTCCTCATACAATAAGAAGATGACAGAGAAGAGCCTGATAGCCAAGAAGGGCAAAACTCATAGTGATTGTAAGAACCCCCATCCCCCCATTTGAAACAATGGGGTCTTAGGCCCAAATCCGCCGCTTTACGGTGACACCTTCACACCCGGGAAGGTCATCACTACAAAACGCCGATCCTGCCGGCCAAATCGATCACAACTATCGCAAAATAATAAAGGTATGTCCCCAGAAATCACATAAATAGCAAATAAACACCATGTAAGACCCCCCCCCCCTCCCGGATCCCAAAACACGGCACGAAGGGGGAGTCTTATGCCCGGAACAGCCGCCTTGCGGTAGCATTAGCACACGGGCTAACCTGTACCACAAGACGCCTATTACGCCGGCTGAAACCATATCAATATATCATGCCAACCCAACCAAATAAATAAGCAAGAGAAGTCAAAATCCACACTAAGTTTATAAAGTCCAAAACATCAATAATGAGAAGCTAAAACATGCTTCTACAAAATATCAGAGTACAGCTAATCATTGCCCAAACGGGCTACATCAGAGTAATAAAAATACTAACATCAATAACAGACGGTATCGACGGCACCGTCACATCAGGCCCTGTCGTCCTGGCCTGGCTGTCCTGCTGCGTAGTCTGCGGCTGCTCTACCTGCGGCGTGACCTCCTAAAAAGGAAGACGTAGTAACCGTTAGTCGAAACGACTAAGTGGTTTCACATCCGCTCCCCCGGCGACTCCTCGGCACCGGGCGGAGAAAGAGAAACAAGGGTACAATATTTATAAGTGTATGACAGGTACAAACAGGTGGCAGTAAAGTAAGGGAAACAGTATCACTATCAGCATTTATATAAGAGCTACAAGTAAACTAGCAAGTATAAGTAACAGCAGGAAAGTAACTTAACTTATAAGAATGCCCATACAAACTTATAAGTTAAGGATCGGGTTACATAAAAGTAACTCATCGTATAAGAGTGCCCATACAAACTTATACGATGAGGATCTTGTTGTGCAATGATATGAAATGCTATGAATGCTATGCAATGACTCACCCATGCAATTGCTATGTCGACACAGACTGTAGTTCCCACTTTTCGAGCAGGTAGCTAACCTCTCAGGCATCAGCCGCCGTGGCCAGGCGGTGACAGTAGAACGGGCACTTCTACTACTAGGCGGGTATCACACTACTTCACCTAGGCCTCCGTACGCCTCAACGCTAAGAACACAACAGCGGAGCCCCTGCGTACTATGGCCCAGCGGGGTCTTGGGTAGATGTGCACCAAGAACACAGCCCGAACTGGCCTTGCGTGACCCGGAAGGGGCCTCGGAAGAAAGCACGAGGACACAGCCCAACCGTTCACATGGCCGGAGGGGCCTCGGGACGTGAACACCGAGGACACAGCCCAAACCGACCAAGTCTAACTGCCAACTCCCGTCGGTGTGACGACTGGCGAGCACGTAGACCTGCCACACTATCCTTAACCCGGGATTACGACACCGCGTGTCGACTCACACCACATGCAAACACCATATCAACACAACATGGAAGGGGCCTCGGAAGTAAACACGAGGGCACAGCCCAACCATCCATTCGCACCCTATCTCAACACAACCAAAACAAGTGGCGGTCAACCCCGCACTTACATCCCTTCACAATACTACCCGTAGGGTGGCAACGCTCTAAGTATTGGTCCACTAGACTCATTTCATTAATCAAACATATCCATGGCCATGATCTAATCATCTATATGACTTCCCAAATGATGACAATGTAAAATAACGTAATGCGCATATAAGATCTATCACATCTTCCTTTTTAGTAATATCATAACTTAAACATGAAGTGCACCATATTCAATCTTTCAATTCCTACCAGTTCAATTCTTTTAAACAAGTTTGTTTCACAATTTGGTAATATGAAATACGATTAATAAGATACTTCAATCACACGACAAATGATTAATCATAAGGGTTCATCCAAGGCAAGTATCTTGCATTAATAATTTCACCGAATCAAAATCCATTTTTCCATTAAGCCCAGAATTTAGGCGCAGGTTGAATCTGGTCAGCAACTTCGACCGGAGATTCCCGAGGCTGCAGGAATCCGGTGAAGTCGTGTAACCCCTCGATGGAAAGGTATTTCCATGGACTACATCTTTCATATTCAGAGCTCAACCCAGATTTGATATTATCCTATTTGAAATCGGACTTGAAGTCCGCTGCGTACAGAACACAGTTTCTGCATGCAGGATTTATTAAACACCATTTTCGTTTGGATTTTCCCGTGCCTACAGACTTCACCGGAAGTCGTGCAACCACTCGTTGGAAAGGTATTTTCAAGGGCTTCAACTTTCGTGTTTAGTCAAAAGCCCAGGTCTGACCATAACACACCTAAAAATGGTCACGAAGTTCGCTGCGCGCAGAATACAGATTCTGCACGCATCTTAAGGCGGAATGAACGGCATCGGTTCATCTTCCTCCTCAAGGCGATCTTCCAAAATCATTCCAGAAAACCTCCTCCCTTATTCACCCTCAAGAGGCCAAAACCCTTCACGAAACCATCCCTTATCATCCATTGAAAAAAAGGGCGTGGTTGAAGAGATCTAAAACCTAAGACACAAGTCTTAGCATGACCTTTCCTAGAAAACTCCTCCTCACCATTAAGACTCTCTTGAGTCGATGTCTCTCCTAGGAAAATAACTATAGATCTAGCACCAAGGGAGAGGGTAGGAAACTCACATCGGCTCCAGCGGTACCACCATTTCTAGCCATGGATCTCGTAGTTCTCCTTGGCGGCATTTTCCCTTTCACGGCGATGGCGAATCTCCTCCGGTAGGACTTGCTCCTGCAGTTTTCCCTCTCACAGGAGATCTCACAGAAAATAGGGGAAGAAAAGAGAATGAAAACGGCTAGGGTTTTCTCTCCCCTATATATATAAAATGTGACACGGGTAGGGACACGGCCGTGTCCTTACCCGTGTCCTGCCTGGCGAAGCGGCAACGACAGTTTCCATGTCGGTTCAACACTTGACACGGGTAGGGACACGCCCGTGTCCCGACCCGTATCCCTATGACACGGCCGTGTGCTTGGCCGTGTCCTTGGCCGTGTACTTCTCGGGTTGCCTCTCGACACTTCTCGTCGAGCTCAACTCGACGCACACGGGTAGGGACACGGCCGTGTCTCTACCCGTGTCACTTGGTGTCGACACAGCTCGACGATCTCGACACGGGTCGTCGAGCTCAACTCGACGCACACGGGTAGGCACACGGCCGTGTCCCTACCCGTGTCCCTTGGTGTCGACACAGCTCGACGATCTCGACACGGCTCGTCGAGCTCAACTCGACGCACACGGGTAGGCACACGGCCGTGTCCCTACCCGTGTCCCTTGGTGTCGACACAGCTCGACGATCTCGACACGGCTCGTCGAGCTCAACTCGACGCACACGGGTAGGCACACGGCCGTGTCCCTACCCGTGTCACCTCCTTTTTACACTGATTCTCCACTTCTCCATAAGTGCAGTCCAATTCCCTGCACTCTCAGGACTCAAGTCAACCCTCCTGACTCAAAACACACACACTAGGGGCCTAAAGCGATTCGGGACGTTACAAATCCTATAAACAAAATAAAAGATTTCGTCCCCGAAATCAGGCTTAGGCTATGGGGAGAAGAGCATAACAGGAAATTTAACATATGCTTTTAAATAAGATTACCTTGAGCAAACAACTCCGGGTAGCGTTGCTGCATTAAATCCATTGGCTCCCACGTGTACTCTTCTTTCCCATGATTCGACCATAGTACCTTCACCAAGGGTACACTTTTGCGGCGCAAAGTCCTTGTCTCGCTGTCAACAATCCGCACCGGCTCTAGTCGCACAGACCTATCTGATGCCACTGCACCATCAGTAGTGGGAATATACTGGTCGGGCCGCAACAGTGCTTTTCGAAGCGACGACACATGGAACACGTCATGGAGATTTTCTAGTTCTGGTGGTAACTCCAACCGATAGGCCAACGGGCCAATTCTTTCCAATATAGTATAAGGCCCAACATACCTTGGGCTGAGCTTTTTCACTCCCCGCACCCGTGACACTCCATGCATCGGCCGAATCTTAAGGAACACTTTTTCGCCCACCTGGAACTCCACCATCCGGTGCTTTTTGTTGTAATATTTCGCCTGTCGACTTTGAGCCTCCAACATGCGATCCCGTATCAATCTGACCGCCGCATCAGTATCATCTATGTATTCGTTTCCCAATGCCTTCGGATCTTCATCTTGCACCCAAGACAAGGGAGTCCTGCACCTTCTTCCGTAAAGGGCTTCATGGGGCGCCATGCCGATGCTCGCCTGATGGCTATTATTATAGGAGAATTCCACCAGGGGCAAGAGCCTTTCCCATGGCTCTCCTCTGTCCAGCACGCATAACCTCAATAAATCTTCCAGTGTCCTGATGGTCCTTTCAGACTGCCCGTCAGTCTGTGGATGAAATGCGGTACTAAAGGTTAGGCGTGAGCCCAAATACGCCTGTACTGCCTTCCACTCATTGGATGTAAACCGACCATCCCTATCCGAAACAATTGTCTTGGGCACGCCATGATACCGTACAAATTGCTCCACAAAAAGGCGTACCAAAACACCCACGTGTGCTTACTTCTTCATTGGAATGAACCGGGCCACCTTTGTTAGTCGATCCACAATAACCCACACCGAATCATTCCCGGAGCGGGAACGAGGTAACCCATGAACAAAGTCCATGGAGATATCCTCGAACTTCCATTCGGGGATGGGCAGCGACTGCAACAAACCACCGGGACTCCTGCATTCAGCCTTCACTCTTTGGCAAGCTTCGCAATGTGTAACATAGTAGCGAACATCCTTCTTCATTCCCGGCCAACACATGGTCTTCCGCAATCCTGCGTACATCTTAGCAATACCAGGGTGCACTGAATATTGAGAGGAATGTGCCTCTCTCAAGATATCTTCCCGAATTTTGCCGCCCTTGGGAATATAGAGTCGGCCACGAAAATAAATGAGGCCGTCTTTGAGTGTGTACTCATCGGTGGTCCCATCTTCAATTGCCTTGATTGCCGGGGCCAAGGCCGCATCCATTCCTTGCTCCACCCGAATCCGGTCTCGGATATCACAAACTATGCTCATGTTGGCCAAATACTCCGCATACTCTGTCGAAGGAGCCTTGAATACTAGAGTAATTTCCATCTCCTCGACCATCCGAGCCAACTCCATGCTCATCAGCCGAGACTCCGGGCTAGAGCCTGGCACTTTCCTACTCAAGGCATCGGCTACCGAGTTCGCTTTCCTCAGGGTGGTAGTTCATGGTGAACTCATAGTCGCATAGAAATTCCAACCACCGCCGTTGTCTCAGGTTCAACTCCTTCTGAGTGTGAACATACTTCAAGTTTTTGTGATCGGAAAAGATCTCGCAGTGCACGCCATATAAATAATGCCTCCAGACTTTCAAAGCGAACACCACTGCTCCCAACTCCAAATCATGAACCGGGTAATTGATCTCATGTTTCTTTAACTGCCTTGAAGCATAAGCGATCACATGCCCGTGCTGCATCAGCACCGCTCCCATCCCTTGATATGATGCGTCCGTGTAAACTTGGAATCCTTCCTTCCCAGACGGAAGTGCAAGGATGGGGGCGGAGGTAAGCCTATCTTTCAATTCTTGAAATGCCTCTTCACATTGAGGTGTCCACTCAAATGGCACACCCTTCTTCGTCAAGGAGGTAAGAGGAAGGGCAATCTTGGAAAAACCTTTCACGAACTTGCGGTAGTAGCCAGCAAGTCCAAGAAAGCTTCGTACATCAGCCGCCGACTTCAAGGGCGACCACTCCTTCACGGCCCGCACCTTTGCTGGATCCACTGCTAACCCTGCTCCACTGATTACATGCCCCAAGAAGGCAACCTCCTTAAGCCAGAATTCACACTTGCTAAACTTGGCATACAAGGCATGCTCCTTCAATTTCTTCAAAACCAAGGTCAGGTGCTCGACATGCTCCTTCTCCGTCTTTGAGTAGACCAAGATGTCGTCGATGAAAACAATGACGAAGATGTCCAAATACGGTTCAAACACCTTGTTCATCAAACTCATGAAGGCCGAAGGGGCATTTGTGAGCCCAAACGGCATTACTGTGAACTCATACAAACCATATCTCGAACTGAATGCTGTTTTCTGAATGTCCCCCTCATGTATCCTCAACTGATAGTACCCGGAGCGCAAATCCAATTTAGAAAACCAATGTGCTCCCACTAGTTGATCGAACAACTCATCGATCCGCGGTAGTGGATAAGTGTTCCGCACCGTCAACCGATTGAGTTCCCGATAATCTATGCACAATCGCAGTGTTCCATCCTTCTTCTTCACGAACAGCACAGGGGCTCCCCATGGTGATGAACTGGGGCGAACGAACCCTGAATCCACCAGTTCTTGCAATTGAACTCTAAACTCCGCGAGTTCTTTCGGAGCCATTCTGTACGGAGCCTTGGATACAGGCTTGGCACCTGGTACTAGATTGATCTGGAAGTCAACCTCTCTATGCGGAGGTAATCCTGGTAGCTTCTCAGGAAATACCTCAGGAAAATCCCGCACTACCCGTACATCCTTTAATTCCAACGCTGCTTCCTTCAACTCGAACCAGATCATGAAGACCTCATCCCCCTTCATATGAGCCTTTACAGCCTGAATAGAAGATAATATCATACGTGGCGCGAAGCCAATACCTTGGAAGATGACGTCAGAGTCTCCATGCCTCAAATAGATCCGTTTCTCCGCGCAGTCGATCCTCGTGAAGTGCCAGTCCAGCCATGCCATGCCCAAAATGATGTCAAACTCCGGCATTCTCAGAACCGTGGCCGGCGTATCAAAGGCCTTCCCATCAATAAATAACTTCAACTCGCACTTGGCGGTTGCGATCATCTCTGAGCCGTCCGGAAGGCGTACACGTCGGGCTATGCCAGTGAAGTACTGTACATCCCCCATGTCTTTTATGAAATCCTCGGACACAAAGGAGTGTGAGGCACCGGTATCGAACAGCGCATAGGCTGTCTTCCCGCCAATAATCACGGTGCCTAAGTACCAACAACCAAAACTTATTGCTAGTGGCTAGTAAGTTCTAATCAATTCAAGCTAGATCATGCAAATATGTAAATTAATTAAATCATACTTGCAATCACATCTTGTGGGTTCCTTTCCTGCGCCATGTCAAGCGCGTACACCTGATCCCGGACCGGTCCGGGGTTTCCTCTTGGCGGTCCTCGTCCTCGACCGCGCATATATCCCCGCCCTTGTGGAGCTGCTGGAGGGAGAGCAGGAGGGAGAGCAGGAGGGAGGGCAGGAGGGGCGTTCCCATATAGCTGCGGGCAAAAACGCCGGATGTGGCCCGGCTGGTTGCATTCGAAGCACACCAGACCACGACGCCCTTCAGGTTGTTGAAATCGCTGATGCTGTGGGGGTGGAGGCAACGCAGGCGGCTGCGGAACTGGATGCTCCACCCTATAGTTTCGGTGGACACGCCTGCCACCTCTTTGATAACCTCTTCCTCCTCTGAAGTCCCGTCTCCTTCTATTACTTGGGCCGGCTTCCATCACGTCCTCCGCAGGCCTCTTACTACAACCCAGGTGGTCCGCCTCCAATCTTTTCGCCATATCAATGATCTCTGCCAAGCTACCATCCGCTATAAACAAAAGGGACTGCCTTAGGGGATCTCGCAGCCCTTTATAGAAGCGCTTGGCATAACCTCTGTCATCCAACTCATAAGAGTCTGCGAACCTTGCGAGATGCTGGAATTCCCGCTGGTATTCTGTAACCGACTTTGATCCCTGCTTTAGTAGAAGGAACCTCTGCTCAAGCTCATCTCGGGCCGATGTAGGGATAAAGTGCTCCAAGAAAACACCCGAGAATTCACTCCAACTTATCTCTGTGTAGATCCGGCCTTGGAAGGTAGAGCCCATGAGGGACTTCCACCACCTCTTCGCATGTAAGTCCAAGACGGACACTGCCAATGTCACTGCCATGTTGGCCGGGCAACGGATACCAGCCAGCAACTCTTCTATCGTGTCTAGCCATTCCTCTGTACGTACGGCTGACTCCGTCCCAAGGTAGACGGGAGGGGAGAGAGCCCGGAAGGTGCTCAGCCAGTTGGAGCTCGGGGCTTGTTGTTGCACCGGAGCCTGCTGTGCCTTAAAAGCATCAAGAATGGCGGTAAGCGTTTGCCCCAACTCATACTGTTGGAACTGAGTGGGTATGGGAGGGGTAGGAGTACCCCCCATCGGCTCAACATGCAGTGGAACCTACACATACACGACAAATTTGTGGTCAGGTTGGCTAAACTTAAGGTCAAAGTTGGGCAAACTTAATGTGAATTACATATGGGCACACCACTGCTTCCGCTAAGTCAGTTTGTCCCCAAACTGACTAACCAAACGGGGGTGGCACCATTGTTGAATGACTTCTTAGTTGAGGATCGTGGCAAACTGATACCATTTGTAAGACCCCCCCTCCCGGATCCCAAAACACGGCACGAAGGGGGAGTCTTATGCCCGGAACAGCCGCCTTGCGGTAGCATTAGCACACGGGCTAACCTGTACCACAAGACGCCTATTCCGCCGGCTGAAACCATATCAATATATCATGCCAACCCAACCAAATAAATAAGCAAGAGAAGTCAAAATCCACACTAAGTATATAAAGTCCAAAACATCAATAATGAGAAGCTAAAACATGCTTCTACAAAATATCAGAGTACAGCTAATCATTGCCCAAACGGGCTACATCAGAGTAATAAAAATACTAACATCAGTAACAGACGGTATCTACGACACCGTCACATCAGGCCCTGTCGTCCTGGCCTAGCTATCCTGCTGCGTAGTCTGCAGCTGCTCTACCTGCGGCGTGACCTCCTAAAAAGGAATACGTAGTAACCGTTAGTCGAAACGACTAAGTGGTTTCACATCCGCTCCCCCGGCGACTCCTCGGAACCGGGCGGAGAAAGAGAAACAAGGGTACAATATTTATAAGTGTATGACAGGTACAACAGGTGGCAGTAAAGTAAGGGAAACAGTATCACTATCAGCATTTATATAAGAGCTACAAGTAAACTAGCAAGTATAAGTAACAGCAGGAAAGTAACTTAACTTATAAGAATGCCCATACAAACTTATAAGTTAAGGATCGGGTTACATAAAAGTAACTCATCGTATAAGAGTGCCCATACAAACTTATACGATGAGGATCTTGTTGTGCAATGATATGAAATGCTATGAATGCTATGCAATGACTCACCCATGCAATTGCTATGTCGACACAGACTGTAGTTCCCACTTTTCGAGCAGGTAGCTAACCTCTCAGGCATCAGCCGCCGTGGCCAGGCGGTGACAGTAGAACGGGCACTTCTACTACTAGGCGGGTATCACACTACTTCACCTAGGCCTCCGTACGCCTCAACGCTAAGAACACAACAGCGGAGCCCCTGCGTACTATGGCCCAGCGGGGTCTTGGGTAGATGTGCACCAAGAACACAGCCCGAACTGGCCTTGCGTGACCCGGAAGGGGCCTCGGAAGAAAGCACGAGGACACAGCCCAACCGTTCACATGGCCGGAGGGGCCTCGGGACGTGAACACCGAGGACACAGCCCAAACCGACCAAGTCTAACTGCCAACTCCCGTCGGTGTGACGACTGGCGAGCCCGTAGACCTGCCACACTATCCTTAACCCGGGATTACGACACCGCGTGTCGACTCACACCACATGCAAACACCATATCAACACAACATGGAAGGGGCCTCGGAAGTAAACACGAGGGCACAGCCCAACCATCCATTCACACCCTATCTCAACACAACCAAAACAAGTGGCGGTCAACCCCGCACTTACATCCCTTCACAATACTACCCGTAGGGTGGCAACGCTCTAAGTATTGCTCCACTATACTCATTTCATTAATCAAACATATCCATGGCCATGATCTAATCATCTATATGACTTCCCAAATGATGACAATGTAAAATAACGTAATGCGCATATAAGATCTATCACATCTTCCTTTTTAGTAATATCATAACTTAAACATGAAGTGCACCATATTCAATCTTTCAATTCCTACCAGTTCAATTCTTTTAAACAAGTTTGTTTCACAATTTGGTAATATGAAATACGATTAATAAGATACTTCAATCACACAACAAATGATTAATCATAAGGGTTCATCCAAGGCAAGTATCTTGCATTAATAATTTCACCGAATCAAAATCCATTTTTCCATTAAGCCCAGAATTTAGGCGCAGGTTGAATCTGGTCAGCAACTTCGACCGGAGATTCCCGAGGCTGCAGGAATCCGGTGAAGTCGTGTAACCCCTCGATGGAAAGGTATTTCCATGGACTACATCTTTCATATTCAGAGCTCAACCCAGATTTGACATTATCCTATTTGAAATCGGACTTGAAGTCCGCTGCGTACAGAACACAGTTTCTGCATGCAGGATTTATTAAACACCATTTTCGTTTGGATTTTCCCGTGCCTACAGACTTCACCGGAAGTCGTGCAACCACTCGTTGGAAAGGTATTTTCAAGGGCTTCAACTTTCGTGTTTAGTCAAAAGCCCAGGTCTGACCATAACACACTTAAAAATGGTCACGAAGTTCGCTGCGCGCAGAATACAGATTCTGCACGCATCTTAAGGCGGAATGAACGGCATCGGTTCATCTTCCTCCTCAAGGCGATCTTCCAAAATCATTCCAGAAAACCTCCTCCCTTATTCACCCTCAAGAGGCCAAAACCCTTTACGAAACCATCCCTTATCATCCATTGAAAAAAAGGGCGTGGTTGAAGAGATCTAAAACCTAAGACACAAGTCTTAGCATGACCTTTCCTAGAAAACTCCTCCTCACCATCAAGACTCTCTTGAGTCGATGTCTCTCCTAGGAAAATAACTATAGATCTAGCACCAAGGGAGAGGGTAGGAAACTCACATCGGCTCCAGCGGTACCACCATTTCTAGCCATGGATCTCGTAGTTCTCCTTGGCGGCATTTTCCCTTTCACGGCGATGGCGAATCTCCTCCGGTAGGACTTGCTCCTGCAGTTTTCCCTCTCACAGGAGATCTCACAGAAAATAGGGGAAGAAAAGAGAATGAAAACGGCTAGGGTTTTCTCTCCCCTATATATATAAAATGTGACACGGGTAGGGACACGGCCGTGTCCTTACCCGTGTCCTGCCTGGCGAAGCGGCAACGACAGTTTCCATGTCGGTTCAACACTTGACACGGATAGGGACACGCCCGTGTCCCGACCCGTGTCCCTATGACACGGCCGTGTGCTTGGCCGTGTCCTTGGCCGTGTACTTCTCGGGTTGCCTCTCGACACTTCTCGTCGAGCTCAACTCGACGCACACGGGTAGGGACACGGCCGTGTCTCTACCCGTGTCACTTGGTGTCGACACAGCTCGACGATCTCGACACGGGTCGTCGAGCTCAACTCGACGCACACGGGTAGGCACACGGCCGTGTCCCTACCCGTGTCCCTTGGTGTCGACACAGCTCGACGATCTCGACACGGCTCGTCGAGCTCAACTCGACGCACACGGGTAGGCACACGGCCGTGTCCCTACCCGTGTCCCTTGGTGTCGACACAGCTCGACGATCTCGACACGGCTCGTCGAGCTCAACTCGACGCACACGGGTAGGCACACGGCCGTGTCCCTACCCGTGTCACCTCCTTTTTACACTGATTCTCCACTTCTCCACAAGTGCAGTCCAATTCCCTGCACTCTCAGGACTCAAGTCAACCCTCCTGACTCAAAACACACACACTAGGGGCCTAGAGCGATTCGGGACGTTACACACCACGATGGGAGTGTCCATGGAAATAATGAAATACTAAAATCTTGGGCTCATGCCCAATACATCAAGTCCTCATTACATATCTGTAATCACGGAAGCAAAACTAAAATAATTAATAGCCAACAGGACTCATAGTGCCTGCTATCTGAACTCTGGTACTAGACTGCCCCATCTCCAAGCGTGCCGACCTCCAGGGCTGCTCCTCCATGCTGGTCTCCACGGTACCCTAAAATGATGTGGTTCGAAAACCATTAGTCTAAAAGACTAAGTCCTATCATCCGCTGCCCATTCCCCCATGGCTCCTAGGCACCGAGCGGGGAGAAGGAAAGGAAAGGACATGAAGGTGGATAATAACAAATAAGCAGATGGCGGCGAAACTAAACTAGCAGTTCTATAGTATATAAGATAGAATGAAGGTAAAAAGACTGAATAAGAAAATTAACCTTAACTTATATGAAATCACATAAGGCAAGGAATCTTTTGCCGGGATCCTATTGTATAAAAAGTCTCATACCAATTTATACGATAGGGTGTCGGTTTTCTAACAAGCATATATATAAAGATACTGATATAAACCTTAACTTATAAGCATGCTCGCACGAACTAATAAACTAATGGGTCGTTTTGGAGGGCCTATTGTATAAAGAGTCCCATACCACTTATACAATAGGTGTCGGGGTTGAATGAAATAGTTATGCTATGAAGTACAATTATGCCATAATGTGAACATGCATGTGCAACACAACCACTCGACTCTGTGTACACAGACATTTAGTTCCTCCTTTCTGGAGGCGAACCTCCCAATATACCTCCATAGTGGCAAATGAAAGCGGTGGGTTGCCCTCGCCCACCTCTAAATCGATAATTTCATTACTAGTCAGACCTATCGTACGCCTCAACACTGGTGCACTAAGCGGAGCTCCTGCGTACTCTTGTCGGCTGGAACACCGGACTTAATTTGGCCAAGTGCTAAACCACACTTGCCGAGTCAACGTATTGGCGTCGGTATATCGACTCTCCAATACCGAAGACCCACCACCTTATACTTTATGCACATGAAACCTTGATATATAAACACCGAGAAAAAACTCCCCAGACCATCCCGTCCATCACAAACAACAACCGAGCCAATGCTCGTCGGGCCAACCTGTACATCTTAACAACCACTGAGCCAAAGCTCGTTGGGCCAACCTTCCCATCACCAAAACCACTGAGCCTACTGCCCGAGTGACCCAACCTACCACCCTGAGACACTGAGGTGAGTGTAAGTGAATCCCAAGTTATACTAGTTACTCTTGCAATTCAGTTTTACATACAGTTTTGGTTAGCGCAGGACTGCCCAAGGTATTCCCCGTGAAGGGCTCTCGATGACACTAGGAAATACGATGGGATTACGCCAAAAGCTCCCTTTCACAAGACACTTACTATTGTAGGTTGCTATCAAATTTCCGAAACCCTCACTTATTGTACTGGATCTAACCCTAGAGTATTTGACACTTTCTCCTATAGGAAAAACGCTCTTTTATCGATCACGAGCAACACCTAACACTAGCCAATCCAACACTCTACTCATCCTAACTTTTAATGATGAACTCATTTTTATTTATCCAAACCAGGAAACATCTAACCCCAACTCATGTGCCCAAATTCATATTCCAACATAACTTCTGCAGTTTTACTAAATGCAGACCAATATAAACTATATGGTGTGTAAAATGGGAGTTAATCAAAATAATTATCCGATAACCCTATAATAATTATTAGTGTTCTATCATGACCTTTTTAGCCTAAATCCATAATTTTATAATTTCCTAATTTATCTGATAATTTATTTAATTATTTTAGTAATCCAAAACCCCAAGTTTGAACATGAGGTACCAATTTCCAACAAAAAAATGCTCCACAAAATTTATGTTAAATAGAAGATGATTATCTAACACAGATTCCAAAGTCTCTCTATTTTTCATCATGGTTTAAACCACTAATCCTGATTTTAAAAATAACATACAATAAATTATTTTAAGAGATAAGTACAGCAAGAATACTTCCAAAAATTCTGAGAAACTTCTAGGATGATTGTAAGGACATATAAATGCTTTACGTCAAGTTTCAAAATTTATAAAAACATAATGAGCTTTAAACAAAATATTGAACAAGTTTCCAAATTAATGAGCTTGTGAAGTAGGTACTGCAATCATGTATTCAAAAATTCTAATAAAATTTATACATGATAATAATAGTCTAAAACGCCATCTGCCTAATTTTTATAACATTCCAATGGAGAGTGAGTTCACAATAACCAAATGATTAAGTAGGGCTTACTCTTTCATTACAAAGAAAGTACCAAGATTATTGATCCAAAATTTCCAATTAAATTTTTAGAGGTTTATCCTAACCCTAAGACTACACTACCCAAGTTTCATCATTGTTCAAAGAGTTTTAGTAACCTATTCTATCAGTAAAACTTTTGTGCCCTAAACTAGGGTTAGGGTTTTGTGGGGCCTACACATTTCCAAATCCACTAAGATTTTTACCAGAGGGTTTTAGCTACACTGGTACCCTCCCTACCAATTTTCAAGTCCATACAACGTCTTTTGACCTCATGCACTTCACAAGACACAAAAGCCCTTCCTTAGGGTTTGGTCTTAGGTCCTAGGGAAAAACTAGTCCAATCCACCCAATTTTCAATGGGAGGGTGTTAAACGTCATGTGATGTCAGTGGCCAAAATTTCAACCTCTGTTGAAGTATTTTGGTCACCTAAACCCAGAAGTGCACTTTTGACCTAAATACCCCTTATTAGGGATAGGCTAGGGTTTGTTCATTTCCGAACCAAATTAGCTCCAAATGAGATTACAATTTTTACACAGCCTCATGAATACCCTAAGGACCACTAACAAAAAATTGGTAGGGTTTGGAGGTCATTAGACATATTAAATAATTCCTACATGGATTATTAAATTCATACAAAAACTTTTGGAAAATGTTTTCCAAAAATTCCCAATTTTGTATATGTTATTGGTATAGGTAAGAATGATCACCATCCAAAAGTTCAGGTCATTTGGATGGATGGATTGTTGGGGTCACTCAAATAGTCTCTGGTCTAGCCTAGGTTTAGTGCTCACCAAAATGAGTGATGTGCTCAAACAACTTCCCCCAATTGGTTGCAACCATTTTTAAATTAAAGTAGAATCATATATCGACAATTTTCATGTTTACCACTTTTTATGAAATGGCCCCTAAGTATTTTTAATATTTAATTTTAAAACAGCCTATTAAACAGGACAAAAAATTCAGAAATCAAAACTAAATAAAAGAAATGATCCAGCACGGATCTTAAAGCAAATCCAACGCAACCTGGTCATCTTCCTCATCCAGCTAAGGGCTGTGATCAGCCCGACCTGGAGCTTCTTTCAATCCATTTTCCGGCCACCTCCCTGGTCGGCCACCACCGCCACAACCTTTGTTGAGGTGGGGGTATCGCCGGGCGGCGACACGGCCGCCGGAGGGGTGGTTTCCTGTGAACCCGACCACTCCATTTTTTTGGAAAAACCATGGAGAAGTCATCACCTAATCTGGCTCATTTGAGCCTGATTCTCATACTAAAAGATTCCTAAGATCTATCCATAGAAGAAGGAGTGGAGGAGGACCTTATTGGAGGGCTGGAGGCGGGTCGATCTTCGAGTTGCCATGGTCGGTGGGGGAGCTTTTCTGTGCTCTACAACTGTGCAGCTAGAGGGCTCGGTTTCTTCAGGAAAATGGTGGAAACTCCTGCCCTAAGTCTAGGTAAGCTTTTAAAACATTCAATGGGAGAGAGGATGGGTGTAACATCAATGACCATTAATGGCCACTAAAGGGAAAATTAAAGCCACGGTGGTTTCACCTTCCCTAGTCATGAATCCATCAGAAAACCTCCCATAACTGATAGAGGGAGTGAATGTCCGTCAATTGGGAGAGTAAATGAGGAGTCAATGGCATTCAATCACCATGAATGGTCATTTTCTCCCTCTTTCTCTCTCCTCCATTAAAGGGAAAATGGAGCTTTCTCTATCCTACCAATCAAGGTTGATTTTGATCTGTCTTCCAACTTTTTTTCACCCCACTAACTCATGTTAATAATAAAAAATGAGGTTAGCCCAAGTGGGAGAAATGAGTTTGAGCTTTGGTTAGCCCATTTGAGCTAGGTTTGACCTAACCTTGACTGGGTTGAACTAGGTCAAATTGACCTTTCGTGTCACCATCATTGGGTCCTTGGTGACCTATTGGCCTGCACTAGGTTATAGGTAGGGATGGGTAGGGTTAACATGGTACTTAGAAGGCCACTTGCCCCTTAGTTAGGGCACTTTGACCAGTTTATGGCTATGGTTGACTTGGGTCAAGTTAGGCTCTAAAGTTCACCCCAATAGGTCCTAGGTGACCCATTGACCTCACCCTATGGTTAGGAGGACATGAGTGGGATCCACTTGGCTAAGGGAAGGTCAGTTAACCCTATGTAGGTCAATTTGACACATTTAGGGTTATAGTTGACTTTGGCAACATAACCACTTTGACTGCCCTCCATGTGTCCTTAGTGACCCATTGACCACACATTAGGTCTAGGAAGACCCTGGTAGAGTTGGTTGCGCTTTACTAGGGCATACTGCCCTTAGTTAGGGCACCTTCGCCAATTTAGGCCTAGGGTGGTTCTAGATCAACTTGGCCACCCTAGGTCGACTCCAATGGACCCTTAGGGTTCTAATGAACCCCCAAAAGGATTGGTGAGTCATGGTGGGATCTTAGAGTCATGGTAAGCCCCATGATCATCTTAAACTAGGGTTTAGAAATCTACTATTTGCAGACCATAGTGATCTCACCTACATTCCTAGGTTCATTTGGCCTTCTTAGGCTTCCTAGGGTTTTGTCATGACCTAGTCATGACAAAACCACTCCTAGGGGTCTAGTTGTTTGAGGGATGTTACAAATCCCAATATATAAGCAAAAATTTCATCATCGAAATTCTAGTTAGGCCTATGGGGTTTCAAATATGAAAGGAAAATTGTAACATCCCAAGAGGTTGTGAGTAATACCTGACTGAAAAGCTCTGGGTACCACTATTGCATCAAGTCCCGAGGATCCCATGTATGTTCCACTCGCCCATGATTCCTCCATAGGACCTTGACCAATGGAACCTTATTGCGGCGCAAGACTCGTATTCCCTTATCGTCAATCCAGATCGGTTTCAAATGAACTGATCGATCATATGATATTGGCCCATCCGTGGCTGTAATCTACTGCTCCGGGCATAGTATAGCCATCCTGAGAGAGGATACATGGAACACGTCGTGCAAGCTCGCAAGATCCGGTGGCAGCTCCAGCCTGCATGCCAAGGGACCGATCAGGTCCCAGATCCTATAAGGCCCCATATATCTTGGGCTGAGCTTCTTCTTCTGACCGCGTACCCGTGAAACCACATGCATTGGTCGGATCTTCAAGAATACTCGGTCCCCCACCTGAAACTCCACCTGACGATGTTGAGCGTCCTAATACTTAGCATGTTGGCTCTGTGCCTCTAGCATCCTGTCTAGTATCAACCTCATCGGAGCCTTGGTGTCCTCAACAAACTCCGACCCCAAAGCCTTTGAATCCTCATCCTGTATCCACGACAACAGAGACCAACACCTCCGTCCGTATAGGGCCTCATAAGGAGCCATCCCTATGCTGTACTGGTAGCTGTTGTTATATGAGAACTCGATCAGTGGCAACAGCTTCTCCCATGGCGCACCGCGATCCAAAATGCAAAGTCATAGCAGATCTTCCAAAGTTCGGTTGGTGCGTTCCGTCTGCCCATCATTCTAGGGATGAAAAGCCGTACTAAATGTCAGCCGCGTGCCCAAGTAAGTCTGCACTGATCTCCACTCCATGGATGTAAACCGCCCATCCCGATCCGATGCAATCATCCTTGGTACGCCATGATAACGGACGAACAATTACATGAAATTCTGAACCAGCGCACCAACCGAGTCATCCTTCCTAATCGGGATAAATCTGGCTACCTTCATCAGCTGGTCGACGATCACCCAGATCGAATCAATTCACGTCTGCGTTCGAGGAAGCCCATGTATAAAGTCCCTCGTGATATCATCGAACTTCCACTCCGGCACTGAGAGTGGCTGCAATAATCCTTCGGGGTTTCAGCATTCTGCCTTCACCAGCAGACATGCCTCATAGTGGGTCATGAAGTAGGTGATATCCTTCTTCATGCCTGGCCAGTACAAGGTCTTCTTGAGATCTGCAGTCATCTTTGTAATCCCCTAGTGTACCAAATACTGACTGCAGTGAGCCTCCATCATAATATCCTCCCGGACCTGGCCTCCCTCTGGTATGCAAACTCGTCCTTTGAAGCACACTAGACCATCCCTCAGTGTGTAATCTCTAGCAGTACCTGATTCTAAGTCTCGGAATATCGGCTCTGGCTTGGCATCCTGTGTCTGCCCTTCTCTGACTCGGTCTCATATATCATTGTGGCAACCAACAATGATAGGTACTCCCGGTACAGCTCATGCTGATCCTCGGAAACCAAGGATATCTGCATCTTTTACAACATTTAGACCAACTCTAAGGCCATCAACTGCGGTCCTGCTACAGAGTTTGTGGCCTTTCGGCTCAACGCATCTGCCACCACATTCGCCTTCCCATGGTGGTAGTGCATCTCGTACTGGTAATCTGCTCAGAACTTCACCCACCATCTCTTCCTGATATTCAGCTCCTTCTGTGTGTCCACATACCTCAAGTTCTTGTGATCGGAGTAAATGTCGCAGTGGACACCGTACAGATACTGTTGCCAAACTTTCAGAGCAAATATGATCGCTCCCATCTCTATGTCATGAACTGTGTAGTTATGCTCATGCCACTTTAGCTGCTGTGAAGTGTATGCTATCACATGACCATTCTGCATCAGCACTGCACCCATGCCCTGGTTGGAAGCGTCGGTGTAGACCTGGAATCCTTTTTTCCACGAATGAAGGGCAAGTATAGGAGCCGAGGTGAGTCGATCATTTAGCTCCTGGAAGGCCACCTCGCACTGCGGGGTCCAGACAAAGGGCACATCTTTCCTCGTCAGGGATGTGAGTGGAAGGGAAATACAAGGAAATCCCTCCACAAACTTTCGGTAGTAACCGACAAGTCCTAGAAAACTCCGTACATCTGTGGCCGACTTCAGCTGCGCCAATCCATAACTGCCTGAATATTGGTCGGGTCCACTGCCAATCAAGCACCACTGATGATATGGACTAGGAAAGCCACCTCCCTCAACCAGAACTGGAATTTGTTGAACTTCGCATAAAGCTGATGCTCCCGCAGTCTCTCTAGGGTCAGCGTCAGATGTCGTGTGTGCTCCTCCTCTGTCCTCGAGTAGATGAGGATGTCATCAATAAACACGATGACTAACACATCCAAATAAGTCTCGAACAACCGATTCATGAGTCTCATAAATGCCGAAGGTGCATTTGTGAGCCCGAAGGGCATCACGGTAAATTCGAACAACCCATATCTACTACTAAAGGAAGTCTTCGGAATGTCCTCCTCCTGGATCCGGAGCTGGTAGTAGCCCGACCTCAAATCCAATTTTGAAAAGAAATGTGCCCCCTCCAGCTGATCAAATAGCTCATCTATCCTTAGCAACGGATAGGTATTCCGGACCGTCAGTCGGTTCAGTGCTCGGTAGTCGATGCACAATCTAAGTGTCTCGTCCTTCTTCTTGACGAACAACACCGGGGCTCCCCATGGTGAAGAGTTTGGTCAGACAAATCTGGCATCCACTAGTTCCATGAGCTGGCATCAAAAATCTGTCAGCTCCTTCGGGGCCATCCGATAAGGGGCTCTAGATGCCTGCTTAGCTCCTTGCACCAGCTGTATCCGAAAATCCTGCTCCCGGTGCGGGGGTAGCCCCGGAAGCTTCTCTGGGAATATGTCGGCAAAATCCCGCACCACCGGGATATCCGAGATGGAAACCTTGGCTTCAGCCATTTCAAACAACACTTCATACAATTCCTCCCCCTGCAAGTGGGCCGTGACGGCCTGCACGGATGACAGCAAGAGAGGGGGAATAGGTCTTATACCTTCGATGACGATATAGGAATCCCCATGGCTCACGGTGATCCTCTTTGACAAGCAGTCAATATGAGCATGGTTCCAATGCAACCATGCCATGCCTAGGATCAAATCAAAGACTGGCATTTTCAGGATCGTCGCTGGTGCTTCAAATGTCTTTCCGCCGATCTCCGCCTTCATGTTGCAGCGGGCGGTGGTGAATAACTCCGATCCGTCTTATAGTTGTATCCTCATCATCAGGCCTGTGAATCGCTACATGACTTCTAGCCCTTCTACGAAGGCTTCCGACACGAACGAATGTGAAGCACCCATATCGAACAGTGTATAGATGGGCTTGCCGCTGATAAAGCCTATGCTTGGGGTAGTATAAAGTCTTAGAAATCTAAATATGGTTTTCTTTCCTAGTTTATCAGTTCTATATCCATAACTCTAATTATCTAGGAATGAGAAAACTTAAAATTAACTGGCGTACCTATGATCACCTGCTCTGGATTCCATTGTTGAGTCAGATACAATGCATACAATTTCTCCCTCTCCTGCCCGCAGTCTCTACCCTGGTATCCATGACCTCGGCCACGTCCTCGGCCTCCAAAATACTGAGCTAGTGGGGCAGCCTGTGGTGCAGGTGGTGGTGCCCCCCTCATGGGGAAATTCCACTGGATATGCCCTACCTGATGACAGTTGAACCATTCTGGCGGGGGATATGCCATACCCCCGAGTCTCTGCACCTCCCTCATCTGAGGTGGCTGAGGGGCCAACACTACTAGCTCCCTCTGCTCTCGTCTCACCTCCTAAGGATGCTGTTCTTCTGCTCTTCTCCCATCTATGATGCGGCCCCACTGCTGATCATTTCTGACTCCCCGGCCCTGATCCTCAGTTGGCAACTTCCGACCTCGGGTAGTATACCAATCTGCCTCAATCCTTTTCCCCATCTCCAATATCCGAGGAATAGGCCCGTCGGACACGAGCAGTAGAGCCTCCCTCAAATCCTCTCACAGGACCTTATAGAACCTCTTAGTGTAACCTGCCTCATCCAACTGGTAAGATTCTGCAAACCGGGCTAGGTGGTTGAACTCCCGATGATACTTCGCCACTGTCTTGCTATCCTGTCTCAACTGTAGAAATCTTTCCTCCAACTCATCTCTGGCCGACTATGGAACAAAATACTGCAACAGTGCTGCCCTGAATTCCCCCAAGCAATCTCTGCAACCTCTATGTCAATAAACGTAGTGTCCAGCAATGTCTTCCACCACCTCTTGGCATGGGACTCTAAGCAAGAGACAACCAGGGGCACCGTCTCCTCACACGGGCACAGTATCCCAATCAGCATCACATACATGATGTCTAGCCAGTCCTCCGTCCGGACGGCCGACTCCATCCATATGTAGGATGGGAGAGAATGTCCTCAAGATATACTCAGCCAGTTGGCCTCCGGGTTTGGCTGCGGAGCAGGAACCTGTTGAGCCCTAAAAGCCTCCAGGATAGCTGTCAGAGTCTGCCCCATCTCTGACTATAGGAATGGAGTGGGGACCGAGGGAGGTGGTGCAACATTCGGAGTCTGCTGGACTCCGCCCTGTGGCATAGGCTGTGCGGGGGTCTGCGTAACAAAGTCTATTAGTAAGTAATCGACTCAAACCTAATTAAAATTGGACAGTTTACATGTGATCCCCCATATGGGCACACCACTGCTTCCGCTGCTTAGTTTATCCCCAAACTAAACTCGCACAGGGGTGACCCAGTGGCTGTGGACTGCTACATTTGGATCGAGCTCTGCTTTGATACCACTTATAAGACCACTTTTTTGAAACATCGGGGCCTTAGGCCAAGAATCGTTTCTTTGCGGTGACACCTTCATGCTGGGGAAGGTCATCACTACAAAACGCCGATCCTGCCGGTCAAATCGATCACAGCTGTAGCAAAATAATAAAGACAAGTCCACAGAAATCACATAAATAGCAAATAAACTCCACGATGGGAGTGCAAACAGATATAATGAATTACTAAAATCTTGGGCTCATGCACAGTACATCAAGTCCTCACTACATATCTCTCATCGTGGAAGCAAAAATAAAAAAAAACTAGTAGCGAACAGGACTCATAGTCCCTGCCGTCTGAACTCCGGTACTAGATTGCCCCATCTCCAAGCGTGCCGACCTAAGGGTCTGCTCCTCCATGTTGGGCTCCACGGCCCCCTAAAATGATGTGGTTCGAAAACTGTTAGTCTAAAAGACTAAGTCCTATCATCGCCCGCAACTTCCCCCATGGCTCCTAGGCACTGAGCGGGGACAAGGAAAGGAAAGGACATGAAGGTGGAGAATAACAAATAAGCAGATGGCGGCGAAACTAAACTATCAGTTTTATAGTATATAAGATAGAATGAAGGTAAAAAGTCTGAACAAGAAAAGTAACCTTAACTTATATGAAAACACATAAGCCAAGGGATCTTTTGCAGGGCTCCTATCGTATAAAAAGTCGCATACAAATTTATACGATAGTGTGTCAGTTTTCTAACAAGCATACATATAAAGATACTGAAATAAACCTTAACTTATAAGCACGGTCATACGAACTTATAAACCAAGTGGTCGTTTTGCAGGGCTATTGTATAAAGCATCTTATACCACTTATATAACGGTCCAGGCCCATCCCATGGGAACCCGGTGGAAACGCCAGCCTACCAGAGTCCTATCATCCTCCGCCCCTTCCCCCATTGCTCCTAGGCACCGAGCGGGGAGAAGGAAAGGAGAGGACATGAAAGTTGAGATAACAAATAATCAGATGGCGGCGGAACTAGTCTAGCAGTTCTATAGTATATAAGACAGTAATAAAGTGTGAAAAACTGAATACGTAAAGTAACCTTAACTTATATGAAATCACAAAAGCTAAGGGATCTTTTGTAGGGCTCCTATCATATAAAAAGTCCCATACCGATTTATACGATAGGGTGTTGGTTTTCCAGAACACATTTATATATAATATTGAATAAAAACCTTGACTTATAAGCACGCTCGCACGAACTTATAAACCAAGGGATCGTTTTGCAGGGCCTATTGTATAAGCGTCCATACCACTTATACAATAGGTGTCGGGTTAAATGCAATGATTATGCTATGAAATATAACTATGCCACGATGTGATCATGCAAGCGCAACTCACCCACCTCAATTCTGTGTACACAGACCTTTAGTTCCCCCTTTCTGGCGCCGAACCTCACAGGATACCTCCGTAGTGGCAAACAGAAGCGGTGGGTTGGGCCTCGCCCACCTCTAAACCGACAATTGCACTACCAGTCAAACCTATCGTACGGCTTAACGTTGGTGCACTAAGCGGAGCTCCTGCATAGTCTTGCCGGCTGGCGCACAAGAATTCATTTGGCCAAGTGGTAAACCACACTCGCCAAGTCAACGTGTTGCGTCGGTGCATCGATCCTCCAACACCGATGACCCACAACCTTTTATTTTATGCACATGCAACCTTATGTATCAGCTATCGAGACAAAGCTCCCCGGACCATCCCGTCTGTCATAAAAAAAAACGAGCCCAAGCTCGTCGGTCCATCCTGCCAATCATAAACAACAACCGAGCCAAAGCACGCCGGGCCAACCTGCCCATCATAAACAACAATGGAGCCAAAGATCGTCGGGCCAACCTGTCCATCACCAAAACCACTAGGCTTACTGCCCGCAAGACCCAACCTAACTCCCCGAGACATCGAGGTGTGAGAAGGTGAAACCCTGATTTACTAATTACTCTTACGTTTCAGTTTTGCCTAACAATTTAGGTTTAGCCCAGGACTACCCAAGATATTCCCCGCGAAGGGCTCTCGAGGGCACTAGGAGCTATGATGGGCTGAATCCCAAAGCTCCCTTTTGCAAGGAACTTATTCTTATTGGCTAATACCCAACTCCTAGTCCGTTAAATGTTGTAATGGAACTAACCCTAGTGCATTTGACCTTTCCATTCTACGGGAAAGATGATCTTTCGTCGATCCCGAGCACCACCTAACACTAGCCAATCCAACTGTCTACTCATCCGACTTCCAATGACGAACTTTATTTTTATCTATCCAAACCAGTCAACCATTAATCCCAACTCATGTGCTCAAATTACACTCCAACATGGTTTCTGCAGTTTTTACTCTATGCAGACCACTTAAGCTATATGACCCGTAAAATGGGAGGTATACCAAATAATCATCCAGTACTCCTATAATAATTAATGGAGGTTCATTATGACCTTTGTAGCCTAAATCCAGAATTTTACAATTTTCCAATTTATCTGATAATTTATTTAATTATTTTAGTAGTCAAAAATCACTAGTTTGAACATGAAGTACCATTTTCAAACAAGATAATATTCCAATAAATTTATGTTAAATGCAAAATGAATAACTAACTTCAAATCCAAAGACTTCCAATTTTTCAGCAAGGTTTTAACACCTTTATTTTATTTCAAATAAATCTCATAATAAATCATTTTAAGGGAATATACAACATTAATACCTCCAAAAATTCAGAGAAAAGTCAAGCATGATTCTAAGGGCATATACGTACTCTAAATCAAGTTTCACAATTTATCATTGAATAAAAAGTCTATACTTGATTTTCTCATGAAATTCCAAGTTAATGGGTTAATGAACAAAGTATATCAATTATCCATGTAACAATTCCAAATAAATTCCCACATGAGCGTAATGAAATAGAAACACTACTTATCAAGTTTCATAATTTTTCATCAAGTATTGAGCTCTGTAATAATTATTTAGCAGGTTCCCAAAGTTATGAACTTGTGAAGTAGATACCCTAAATATGTATTCAAAAATCCTATTAAAATTCATAGATTATTAATATTGCATAAAACGCACTCTTCCAAATTTTCACGACCTTCCAGTGGGCAGTGGCATCATAATGACCAATTCATTAATTAGGGCAATCTCATTGGTTACAAATGCAGTGCTAAGAATAATGATCCAAAATTCCCAAATAAATTACCAGAGGCTAAATCTATCCTCATGACCATACTACCCAAATTTCATTATGTTTCAAGGAGTTTTGCTAACCTAATATAGCACTACAAGGTTTATGCCCTAAGTTATGGTTAGGGTTTTATGGGCCCTACCCTTTCCAACATCCTTTAAGATTATTACAAGAGGGTTTTATCTACCCTAGCACCCTCCATACAAATTTGCAAGTCCATTGAAGGTGTTTTGGCCTCATGCCCTTCACAAGGCACAAAAGTCCTACCTTTGGGCTTGGCCTTAGATCTTAGGGCAAACCAATTCCAATCTACTACATCTTCCATGGGTAGGTGATAAAAGCCATGCTAGGTCAGTGACCCCAATTTCAACCTCTGTTGAGGTGATTTGGCCACTCAAAATCCAAAGTGTACCTTTTGACCAAAATACCCTTTTTAGGGCAAAGCTAGGGTTTGCATGATTTAAGTTCATACCACCGCCAAATGTGATAAAATTTTAACCAGAGCTTTATAATGACCCCAAGCACCACTCACCAAAATTTAGGTGAGTTTGGAGGTCATTTGGCCCTTAAATTAATTAACCCTAGTTAAATTAAATAATTTCCAAACCTATAGAAATATTGTACCCAAAAATTCTCATTTTTAAGCAGCCCTAGATATGGTCTAGGGTGACTATTTGTCAAAATTTCAACTCGTTTAGACCATAGATGAAGTGTGGGCACTCAATTTAATTTCTGTCTAGCCCTAGTTGTAGGCCCCACAAAAATAGGTGCCATGGTCCAACCATTCATCCAAATTGGTTCAAATTAATTTTGTTGTACAATAGACTCCCCAGGGTACAATTTTTATGTTGACCAAATTTTATGAAATAGCCCCTAAGTATTTTTAAAAATTAAAACCATTAAATACAAAATGTGTGACATAATTAAATAATCAGAATTTTATATCCTATAGTTTAAAATCATTTCCCGCACAAATCTTGGCGCAATTTGGATGGCATCCCTTCATCTTCAAGCTCCAGCCGACGTTCTCGATCTCACCATCTTGGAGCTTCTTCTAGACATTGCTGCTGGCGATCCAGCCACCTCCCCGGCCGACCACCGCCACCACCACCTCCATTAAGGTGGTGGCCGTCGCCAGGAGGAGGCACAGCCGCCGGAGAGCCCTATTCCGACAGTTCTACTAAGAAATTTCTCGGCCCAAAACCATGAAAATTTCGAATTGGATCGGGCTCAATTGAGCCCGAACCTTGGACCTAGTGATTGCTATGATCTAACCATGATGCAAGGATAGGAGGAGGACCTTGCTGGACGGCTGTAGCCTTGCCGATCTCCGGGAAACCATTTTGGTGGTGGTGGTGGTCGGATTTCTGCAAATGCACTATGAAACACCTTGGCTCCTTCAGGTAAGTGGTGTAAATGAATCCTTGGAGTCTAGTGGAGCTTTTAAGATGAAGAGAAGGGGTGTTAGGTGGCTGTAGATGCTTGGCCATTATTGGTCCTTAGTCAAAGTTGGCAATCATGGTAGGTGGGGGAAAAGCATGGCTCAAACCAGTCAAGGGCAAGCTGGTTGAATTGGGGATGCATTCCTTATCTTAATGAAATGAATGGGGAGTTTGGGGAAGGGGAAGGAGGAGCCCAAAGTCCTCCATTACTTTCCTTCATTTTCTCTCTCTTCCTTTGGAGATTTTTCTCTCTCCTACACACCATGCTGAATTTGACTCCTACCTAACCCAATGGCAACACACATGTTCATTTCATCCATCAAAGCAAGGTTAGCCCAAGTGAAATGAGCTTGAGCTTGAGTTAGCCCATTTGGGCTATCTTGACCTAAACCTTGACTAGGGTTAACCTTGGTCAATTTGGTCTTTGAGGTTTCACCTAATGGGTTCTTGGTGACCCATTGGCCTCCCCTGAGGCCTAGGTAGGGTTGTCTGGGCCTTTGGAGGTCACTTGACCCTTAGGCACGGTACCATGACTACTTCAGGGGTAGAGTTGACTTTTGTCATCTTAGACTTTTTGGTTGGCCCCAATGTGTCCTTGGTGACCCATTGGCCTCTCAGTAGGGTTATGAAGGTATGTGTGGGGTCCACTTGTCTAAGGGAACTTCAATTGGCCCTTGTGTAGGTCAGTTCGACCCATTTAGGGTTAGAGTTGACTTTGGTCAACCTAACCCCTTGGGTGGGCCACAATGGGTCCTAGGTGACCCATTGGACTCACTCTAAGGTTAGGAGGGCTTGGGTGGGGTCCACCTGGCTAGGGTATGGTCAATTGACCCTATGTAGGTTAGGTTTGACCCAATTTGGGTTATAGTTGACTTTGGTCAACTTAACCCTATTGACTGCCCTCCATTGGTCCTTAGTGACTCATTGATCCCACTTTAGGTCTAGGAAGTCCCTGGTAGGGTTAGTTGGGCTTTACTAGGGCACCTACCCTTAGTTAGGGCACATTGCCCAATTTATGCCTAAAGTGGTTCTAGGTCAACTTGGCCACCCTGGGTTGACTTCAATGGACACTTAGTGCTCTAATGAACTTCACAATGGATTGGTGAGACCATGGGGGGGGGGGGGTCTTGGAGTCTTGGGGAAGCCCCATGATCATCTTAAATAAGGGTTCAAAAATTATTATGTGCAGACCACAGTGGTCTCACCCATATTCCTAGGTTCACTTGGACTTCTTGGGCTTCCTAGGGTTTTGTCATGACCTAGTCATGAAAAAACCACTCCTAGAGGTCTAGTTGTTTGAGGGATGTTACACAATTATGGTACAATTCTAGATGCTCTGAAGAAGAGCAAAAGACTTATCAAGAGACAAGTTGAGGACATTGTCTCCCTTCAACAAGCTACTTCCCTACAGTTTGAGTCAACACCCTTACTAGCTCAGATGGGCAGGGAAGTTAGCCAACTGAAGACAATCTCAATCATCTAAATTGGGACCATCAGCTAGAAGAATAAGGTCATTATAGATCTTTAAGAGAAGCTCATTAAGGAGCGAAAATTAGACATTGAATTCTCAAAGCCCAAAATAGTGTTGCCACTGATGACTCATTTACCTCTCACAAGAATAAGATAGGTTTGTGGTTTAAGTGGAACTCAAGAGCTACCCATTCCAAAGGAAAAGGCAAAGCTCCTGTAGAGCGTCAGATCACCTTTCACAATGTAACCCTCCCTTCCAACAGGTATGACCAGGATAGCATATATGGTCACTTGAAGAATAGGAAATATTTTTGCAAGAATACATGGGTATCTTACAATGGAAGGAGAAAGGGCATGGGCTTGAGTGCAATGAAGCCTCCCCAAGAGGAAATCCAGATGGCCCATCATGGAACATTTGTGTTTGGTGCTCCAGTCCCTACACTCAAGGATAAGGCAGTGGCCCATTCTCAGGCTTCTCAAGCAAAAACCTTTACCAAGGGTAATTCAGTAAGTAAGGATCACTTGGTTATCTCTGATGCAATCAACAGCTTGTCAACTTCAAAGAAGACTACTGTTGATGAAACTTAGAGTAAGATATGTGCATCCTCTGGCAGACTCACCTTCAGTCAGAATCTTGCTGAAAGAAATAAGAAGAAAGTTACCGCTCTCCCTTCTGAATAGACAGCTATTAACCGCTTGCACTCCGTAAGAGCTATTTAGAAGAGGAGATACAACATTCATGAATGTTGGTGCTGTGGTAAAGCGGGTCACTTTGTCATAGATTGTTGGCATAACCCTAGTATGTCAAAGTCAAGGGTGCAACTTCCTGTCAAAAGGGCTGCAGGTAGACATGTTCATTTTCAGGCTAACAAGAACCAAGGACTCATTCCCTTTTGGGGTCCTAAGAAAAACTAAACTGTGTTTGCAGGATAGTCGAAGTACCCATATAGTGCCAATATGGTACTTGGACAGTGGATGTTCTAGACATATGATTAGAACAAAGAGCCACCTGAAAGATTATACTCTTGTGAAGAATGGACCTAAGGTGATATTTGGAGGTTCAGGCAGAGGAATCAGTAAGAGTTATGGTACGATCACTAATGTCATATTCTCCATCACAAAAGTAGCTTATAAGGAATGTTGGGTCCATCAATCCCAATATCATGGATTTGAAGAAGGACCAACAAACAATATATACACATATGGTGATCTAACTTGTGTTCAAGTTTAATGATTGCAGATTGTCCTAGTAAGCAATGATGAGATAGATAGCATAAGTGACTAAGTAAATTAAACTCTTACCTAAGTGGTGGAAAGACAGAAAACTGTCTAAGTCCATAGACGTTGAGTGAAGATCATTCACTCAATACTAGATGACATATAAGCGCTGAGTGAAGCCTATTTAGTCAAAACCATGAAGTGGCAAGCTTAGAATGTGGCCAAGTCCACATGCATTGAGTGAAGTCAACTCACTCAATGACATACAACAAAAAGCTATGAGTTAGGCTAATACAATCAAAGCGTAATGAGAAATGAGCTGAAAAGTGACCAAGTCCACAGGCGTTGCATGTAGCTCACTCACTCAACGCCATAGCTTCAAAATTGTTGAATAGCTGAGTTCAAAGTTCGGCGAACTAAGCCCTGGGTTTGTCGATCTAAGCTTTCACTTATTCATCAAGCTGAATTATAAATTCCTCAAACTGAGTTTTTACTTGTTCGTCGAGCTGAGCTCAGAGTTCATTGAACTGTGTTCTGAGTTCGTCGAACTCAAACTGATTTCTGAAATAGAAAATCTGGCTAAGGCAGAAAGCGTTGAGTGAGGTGTGGTCACTCAATGCTATGATACAAAATTAGTTAAAGCAAAAAGCGTTGAGTGAGGCATGATCACTCAACGCTCTCAATGCTTAAGATGCTGAAGAAGCAGAAATGGCTAAGGAAGAAAGCGTTGAGTGAGGCATGTTCACTCAACGCTCTCAACGCCTAAAATACAGAATGTGGTTAAGGTACAAGGCATTGAGTGAAGTATGTTCACTCAATGCTCTCAATGGCATGCATGTAGAAGAGGCTGCAGAAAGTGTTAAGAAAAAAACATTGAGTGAGCTTTACTATCTCAACGCTGTCAATGCCTAGATAGACAGAACTGTCTAAGTACTTTGGCGTTGAGTGAAGCTCATTCCCTCAACGCCTATACTGTTGATGCTTGAATTTTGACTAAGTTTTCACGTGTTGATGTCAGCAAGTCAAAAAGTCAAACCATATTCAAATTATGAGCGGCAAAGCCACAGTACATGACAAAAGGCAACGCAGGCCTACTGTACGACAGTTAGGCGTTAAAGCAAGGATGCAGCTAGCATTAGTGGTATGGGGACCACTGCTAAAAGAGTCGTTGGGTTACAATAAATAAAAGAAGAAGCTCTTTACAGAAAGATGAGATGTTACAGTAGTTCTTCCAAATAGCCATTGTTGTGGGTGTAGCTGAAGAATAGGGAGCCCAAGACAAGCCATTCTAGAGGCATATCAAGTTAGTAGTTGATATCAACATCTTCAACAGTAAGATTGCTAGTGCCATCTTCATCTGCACTAGCTAGCATGCTTAGGGTGATTCACTAAGAAAGAAAAAGTAGCTTGGGCAGACACTTGCTGCAGGTGCTTCACAGATCCAACCAACAAATCCTAAAAAATATTCTCTTGGGGAGCTGTGAAGAAGGAGATAGGGCTGAGCAGTTGGCGCAGTTCAAAAAGGTGCAAAGAAGCTAATTTGCAAGTTGCTTCCAGTATAGGCCAAAGAATCTACATAATTGTTGTTGTGAAGAAGAGAGGGTTGAGCCTTTGGTTCAGTTTAGAAAAGGGCAGAACAACGTTCTGCAAGTTACTTCCAGCTCAAGTGGATATACTTGCTGCTGTGAAGTATTTGGGTCTAAGGTGTTCTTAGTCCAGAAAAGTAGACTCAGGAAAACATTCCTAGTGTTAAAGTTTGGCTGAGTCTAACTGAAGGATGGTATGAAAGATACCACCTGAGGGATTAGACTGTTTAACTCTAGAGGGGATGAATAGAGTAATTTAAAACCTTATTAGATTTTTATTGTGGAATTAAAATAATAATACTTATATGTGTAATCAGATAGTGTAGAAATAAAGCTAAAATATTCAGTAAACAGCACATAGTAAAAATAAGGTAGCATCAGAGACGACACCAGAATTTTATATTGGTTCCCCTAATACATGGGTAAATCCACTCTTCTACCACCCTGGTAGTAATCCACTCAGGTTTTTGATCAGGTGCCCTGCCACCAATCAGGTATTTGCTAAGGTGCTTGTCACCACATGATCTGCTTCTGGTAGATCTAGAAATCCTTCAGGCTTTTGATCAGGTGCCTAAAAATCAAATCAAGTCTTTTGATCAGGAGACTTGCAACAAAGTTTTTAACTTTTGAAGGAAGCTAGAACCCTGTGTACAGTGGGGTGAAATAAATAAAACTATATGTTGTCTTCTCTTTTCTCAAAACACCTGAGAATACTTGTGGATCTTTGATGGTGTCAAAGCTCCCCCTGAGATGATGTTCTATTCAGGAAGATTGAGAGCTTTGCTGGGTGAGTAGGTCTTCTAAAAATTTCTCCAGAATGCTATATATAGATTGAAGTTGATTGTCTCTTGGAAGCTTGCTGGAAGAAGAACACTTGATGAAGACATAGTAGAATTCTTTCTCTTGAATGATTTCTTGTGTTCTGAGTATTATCAGTTCTATCTTGTTCTCAATGTGTTCCTCTCTGTCTGCTGTCGACTGAAAGAGAAAATCTCTTTTTTATATGTTCAGTCGAATTCTCCTTTAAATTTGAATTCCTTATCATTAAATGCTAACAGCCTGGAGAATGAAATGCGGCTAGAGAGAATATTTGCATTAAAGAATTTCCCCAACTGTCCCATTAAAAATAGCAAGTAGTATTCCTGATGAAGACCATAATCAATGCTGCCACTAATGGCTATATTTAGATAATAAAAGCATTAATTACTCAGTAATTGCTGCTATAGAATAAGGACAAAATATGGTAAATTTCCAAGTCTGGAACTGTACAGGAATTGTCGAACAGAGAACAGATTTCGACGACTTGAGATCCAAGTTCGTCGAGCTGAGAAATCATGTTTGTCTACCTGAGAATTTCTGTTCGTCGACCTGAAAACCATGTTTGTCGACCTAAGATCAGCTAACTTCTTTTTGTGAAAAGCTTCCCAATTATGTGCTTCAAGTTCGTCGAGCTGATAATATAACTTCGTCGACCTGAGTTCAGAGAAAGTATTCTAGACTTAATGTGTTGAAGTTGAACTTCCAGAATTTGTCGACCTGAGCTCGAATATCTTCGAGCTCAACTCAGAGAATTTACTCTGAGTTCGTCGAGCGGAGCATGACTTTTGTCGAGCTGAGTTCAACGAACGTCGAACTCATTTTTATGAACTTGATTTTCTTCTAAGTCTTTGAGTCTTCTGCAATCTTCTGTTGGCTGGTCCATGTGTTGTTGATTCTAAGGACTTAGCCTAAACTCTAGGACATGGACATGACCCTGGCTATACATGGTGGGTCAAATATCCTAGTTAGTGAACTTAGCCCAAATCAAACTAGTGTTCCAACAATCTCCCCTATTTAGGTGAGTTCTGTAATACATCTGAAATGAAAACATTCACAAAGTAGGAATAAATATATATGGCAGAAAAATTAAAACATGCAGCAGATATTTACATAGTAACTTTGTGATAGTAAATAAGTAAAGAGTTTTAGACCAACATAAACTAAACAGTATATATATCATTTCTTTTTCTTCAGCTTCTCCTTTAGCTTGTCATCTTTCTCCTGGTCAGCAGACTATGTAAATTTGATTTCTCTATTGCGATTAGCTGCTTGCTTCATAGACACTGTCATTTCAGCAGCTCCAATAATATTCAGAGATGTAGCTCTAGGATCAACAGCCTCTGGATGTAGATTCATATAAACATCTACATTAAAGAATTTATTAGCCTTCTTATACCTTTTTAATTCTTCTTTTCTGTATTTAGACAATGTAGAATATTGTGATGGATCTTTTCCTTCAGCTTTAGCTTTATTTATCAATGAAAGTTCAACAAGTTCCTGGAACCTGGCCATTCTAGAAGTTGTCTCTGTCTCTAGATCCACTAATGGTATAGGTGGAGAATCTGGCCTTTTAGGACTGTCAGCTTTTTGTGGTTCAGGAGCTTGTTGTTGCTGATGATGTTGTTGTTGTTGAGGTTGTTGATGTTGTTGTCTACTTGAAGAGTACCTCTGCTGGTTGCTTCTTTGAAATGATGAGGATCTACCTTAATGTCTGAGGTAGGTCTGAGCATATGAGGTAGGCCTCTGAGGAGTATTGCCTGAAGCACCAGCAACAGGTGTAGGAGTAGGAGGAGGACCTTTCCAATCCCTCTAAGGAGGAGGAGGAGAATATCTCCTACTTTTATTTCTTGCCTTTTGTTGATTCTTTGACAGCTACATCTAAGCTGGCATCCCAGGGTATGGAGTGATTTTTTGTAGAATATAATAAGGTGTGTCATATGTGGGATTTGGCTTGGGAGTAGCAATTGGAGGAGCATTTCTTTTCTTTGAAACTTTCTTCTTGATAGAGGGACTATCGTCAGGATCGTCATTATCATTATCATCTTTATCAGAGGAGGATCCCTGAGTATTATCATATAAGTCATCCAGAGCATTCAGAAGATCTTTTTCAATTGGCTTTTTAGCCGAAGACTGTACTGGAGGTTATGGAGCTGGAGCAACTGTTTCAGGAATAGGTTCAACAACTGATACATTTTATGCTTCTATATCTGCCATGATTATCTCCTCCAAATCAGGAAGAGGACTATCATCCATCTTATAAGTGGGAGCTAAGACAACCTCTAGAGAGGAAATATCCTTGGGATCTGATATTGTTTGACTCTCAGTAACAGCAAAACTATCCTTAATTTGCTTGGCAACAGTGGGACTTATTGGTGCGGTATATGGTACAATAGCCAAGGAGGGCTTTAGGCAGACGACTGGAAGAGAATTTAAATATATTATATCAAAAGAATTTAACAAACTGAAGTGATAAACTGTGCGATTGATAATGCAATCACCAACAGTTATTATTTCTATAGTCTCTATAGTTGTATCTGTACAGAGCATATCAATATCTGTAAATGTTGTATCTGTAACCATATAGATATCTGTATCTATTTCTTCTACTGCTGCTACTAAAATTGGAGCTGCTTCATCACTGAGCATCTCCCTGTGCCTGATTTCTGTGGTAGCTGGAATCAGGCCCCTAGTAGAAGATGTAGGGATAGAGGAAGCAGCAATGAGATCAGCAAGAGAAGAAATGGAATTTGCAAGAGGTGTAATAGCCTCTGCTATAAGTGTCCTAATCAATCAAGTGATGTGCTCCAGGATGGTGGACATGGAGGGAGAATCTGTATCCATAAACTCAGGTGGAGTTTGAGTAGATACAAATTGAGGAGCTTTGATACCAAATGTAGGATCAAGCTGATACCCAACTGTTCCAAAATCCCAGACTGTTGGAAAGGGCGCTACTTAATTTCTTAAATAAGTAGTAGAGTGCTATGGGTCAACTGAAGGAATGCTGGAACCAACAATCCCCCCGGCATCAAGCACAACTCGTCGGCTCAGAAGTAGGGTTACCACTTGGCCCACATGGCTCAGAGGTGGGTATACCACATGTCCACGATTACCTGACCCGTCGGACCCACACAGGTAGAAGGGAAAAATTGCGATTTAATAGCGCCTCACTCGGTCTTGAACCCGTGACCTGCTCTGATACCAATTGAAAGACGGTATAAAAGATACCACCTGAGGGGTTAGACTATTTAACTCTAGAGGGGGGTTGAATAGAGTAATGTAAAATCTTATTAGATTTTTATTACAGAATTATAATTGTAATCCATATATGTGTAATCAGATAGTGCAGAAATAAAGCTAAACTATTCAGCAAATAGCACACAGTAAAAATAAGGTAGCATCACAAACGATACAAGAATTTTATAGTTGTTCCCCAAAAACTTGGGTACATCCACTCTTCTACCACCCTGGTAGGAATCCAATAAGGTTTTTGAATAGGTGCCCTACCACCAATCAGGTTTTTGCTCAGGTGCCAGTCACCACAAGATCTGCTTCAGGTAGATCAGGAAACCCTTCAGGCTTTTGATCAGGTGCAGAAAAACCAAATCAAGTCTTTTGATCAGGAGACTTGCAAACAAGTGTTTCACTTTTGAAGGGAGCTAGAATCCTGTGTACAGTGGGGTGAAACAAATAAAAATATATGTTATCTTCTCTTTTCTCAAAACAGCTGAGAAGACTTGTGGATCCTTGATGGTGTCAAAGCTCCACATGAGATGAAGTTCTGTTCAGGAAGATTGAGAGCTTTACAGGGTGAGTAGGTCTTCGAAAAATTTCTCCAGAAAGCTATAGACAAATTGAAGTTGATTGTGTTGGGATTCTCTAGGAGGATGGCACAACATTTGTGCACGCAGCGGAATAATAAAACATCAAGAAAAACCCAAAGAGATGTGGATCGGGCCATGAACGTTGAATCAAGAAGTTAGCAAAACTAGGCAAAAATTACCTCGGTGGCGTTGAGTCACAACTCAATGGAGATGCTCCAAACTTTGCCTTCTTGCTAGTGGCGAGTTCTACGTGGAATAATATCCACATCTCTGCAGAAATCCACACGAGCGGGAGAACGCCGATCTATCCATCGCACGGATTATCGGGAAGGAGAAGACCGCACCTCTGCTTTCCCACGGACTGCTAGGTCCGCGCCAGGGATTGCAACACCAGCGACAGTCGTCGGAGAAGAGGAGGTCGACGGAGCGAACACGGCGGCAGAACTCTTCCGGCGGCGGGAATCGGGATCGGCGGAACAATCGCGGAACGGAACTCTTCCGTCGCGGGTTTCTATCAGCCGATGAAAAAGGGTGTCTCCCGAAAAACCCTAAGTATCCTATTTATACCAAAGGTATAAATAAACCTAGGAAAATCGCTATCCGCAGACCACCCAGAAATAGGGTTCAGAATCGGCGAGTATCAATCGGCGAGAGTCGGTCAGGATCGGCGAGAATCAGGATCGGCGAGAATCACAATCGGCGAGAATCACCCGGATCGGCGAGAATCAGAGAACTATTCTCGACAATTCACGCCGAATGTCGGTCGATAATTCATGCCGATCGTGGGTCGACGATACACGCCGATCGGCGAGAATCAGAGAACTATTCTCGACGATTCTCGTCGATCGGCGAGAATCAGAGAACCATTCTCAACGATTCTCGTCGACCCTCGTCCGACTATTCTTACCAGTCCTTCAAGGCAACACTTGCCCAACCCGATGATTCCTTGAGGCAACACTTTGCCCAAAACCCTACTCAGGTCGGTGATTGGTAACCTTTACCAACACAGTCAATCATCCAATTTATCCACATCTCTTATGTGCGACCCTGCAGGCTCATATCGCGTTGGCAGTGAGATTACATGTTTGATCACTTCCAGATCATCATGGTAACTCCAAAAGACTCCCACTTGATCTCGAAAGTATCAAAGCAAATACCTCACAAACAATGAGCGGCATCTAGCAATGCATCATTGCTCCCCAAGCAATAAGAGTTTATAACTCATAAGCCTTTATGAACAATGTATCAGCGTTGTCTTTGTCCCTTTATCCCTTACATCCGGAAAGAACTAGAGGCATGGACCGTGTCACCCTCGTAATAGCTCAATCCAAGTTTTCTTGATCCAGGACGGACTTCCAGAGAATGGTGAGTCCAATATCACATATTGACTCAACCAAGCATGGCCATGCATTTCTCAGTCCAGTTCCATCAAGGGGCCCATGGATGCAACTCCTGTCATACAGGAGGACAAATTCCATATCTGCTCACACACAAACACCCAAATGATTCGTAACATGCCCAACAACTACCCTTATCATCAACCTTTCTCAAGGGGGACTTTAGATAGCATCAAAGCACGCTCTTCCTCACTTGATGAATGCTGTGACTTCAGGTCAAAGGACCACAACACCATTGTCAATTGAGACCTACTCGTGACACGATTGGATGACAATCCATAGAGTAGTCTCAGGTTGGGTCTGTCCAGTACAACTTGTTCACTAACAAGTACCCACGTGATGACTTGATATCACAATATCATGACCTGTGAGAGCCGGTCATCAGTCAACGCACGTGCTAGTCTTCATGTATCATCATCACCCTTAGCTTCTATGATGATACTCGATCAGGGACCTTTAAGAATGAAGCTTCAAATAAATCATAGGCTCTCACATTCAAGTCACGTACTTGATGTCCCATGGAAGCGAACATTCTAAGGGTATCTATTATGTTAACATTTAACTATCATATAGAAAAAGACACAATAAAAGAACTTGCCATTAATTATAAGAGAAAAACAAGGTACAATGTTCATCATATGAACAAACAGCCAACAAAATACAAGATTACATACAACCCACAAGATTCTCGCTAGAGTTGATCACTTAGGTATCGTATACCCATGGATCTAGTATGACCATCATGCTTTCTCTGCGCGAGAGGCTTTGTCAGCGGATCCGCAATGTTTTCCTCAGTCGGCACTCTGCAAATGTTCACATCTCCTCGTTCGACAATCTCACGAATAAGATGGAACCGCCGAAGTATGTGCTTGGAGCGCTGATGAGATCTAGGTTCCTTAGATTGTGCAATTGCACCATTGTTATCACAGTAGAGAACTACGGGACCAACAATGCTAGGAACTACATCAAGCTCGCCGATGAATTTCCTAATCCATACAGCCTCCTTCGCTGCATTAGCTGCTGCGATATACTCGGCCTCTGTTGTAGAATCAGCAACTGTCTCTTGCTTGGAACTCTTCCAGCTCACAGCTCCTCCATTTAGGCAAAACACAAACCCTGACTGAGACTTGGAGTCGTCTCTATCAGTTTGGAATCTAGCATCCGTGTAACCACTTACAACGAGCTCTTCCTCTCCACCATACACCAAGAACACATCCTTAGTCCTTCTCAAGTACTTCAGGACATTCTTGACTGCAATCCAGTGACACTCACCGGGATCTGACTGATACCTGCTAGTCATGCTCAAAGCAAATGAGACATCGGGTCGAGTACATAACATCGCGTACATGATTGATCCAATTGCCGAAGCATATGGAATCAAATTCATGCAGTCCTTGTCTTCACAAGACTTTGGACACTGGTCCTTAGAGAGATTCACACCAAGAGACATGGGCAAAAATCCTTTCTTGGACTCAAGCATGTTGAACCGCTTCAACACCTTTTCGATGTACGTACTCTGGGTCAAACCCAGCAACTTCTTCGATCTATCTCTATAGATCTTAATACCCAGTATGTAAGTCGCTTCACCCAAATCCTTCATTGAAAAGCAGTTCCCTAGGTTGTTCTTAACAATTTTCAGGGTAGGAATGTCATTTCCAATCAACAGTATGTCATCTACATACAATATCAGGAAGACAACAATGCTCCCACTGATTCGCTTGTAAACACAAGGCTCATCTTCATTCTTGATGAAACCAAACTCTTTGATTTTCTCATCAAAACGAAGATTCCAACTTCGAGAGGCCTGTTTCAGTCCATAAATGGACTTATTCAGCTTGCATATTTTAGTGGCTTCATCTAGGGATACAAAACCCTCGGGTTGTGTCATATACACTTCCTCAAGGAGGTTTCCATTAAGGAAAGCCATCTTGACATCCATCTGCCAGATCTCGTAGTCATAATACGCAGCAATAGCAAGCAATATCCTTATGGACTTTACCATGGCAACAGGGGAAAAAGTCTCATCATAGTCAATACCATGAATTTGCTTGAAACCCTTAGCCACCAGTCGCCCTTTGAATGTCTATACATTCCCATCCATGTCGGTCTTCTTCTTGAAAACCCACTTGCACCCTATGGGTCGTACCCCTTCAGGTGGTTCCACCAAGTTCCAAACTTGGTTTGCATACATGGAGTCCATTTCGGATTTCATAGCCTCAAGCCATTTGTCGGAGTCCGGTCCACACATAGCATCTTGGTAGGTTGCTGGTTCATCATCATGATCCATAAGTAACACATTACCTATTTGAGACACGAGAAATCCATACCTCTCAGGCTCAAACCTCGGTCTACCAGATCTACGTAGGACTTGTGTTCCCTGAGCAGGTTCTCTAGCTACAACATCTTGTAGTCCTGTCTCAGAATCCAATTCCGGTTCATTCACTACATATGGTTCTTGAACTTCTTCAAGCTCTACCTTTTCAGTCTTTCTTGATAAGAACTCTTTCTCCAAGAAGACACCAGTCCTCGCGACAAACACTTTGCCCTCAGACGGTAGGTAAAAGTAATACCCTTTCGTTTCCTTAGGATATCTCACCAGATAACATTTATCTGATTTGGGTTCCAGCTTGTCAGGCATTTGACGTCTCACGTATGCCTCACAGCCCCAAATTTTAATGAACGACATACTAGGACGCTTCCCAGTCCATATCTCATATGGTGTCTTCAGAACCGTTTTCGTTGGAGCGCGATTCAATGTCATTACAGCAGTCTCTAAAGCAAAACCCCAAAAGGAAACAGGCAAGTCTGCATGACTCATCATCGAACGTACCATGTCTAACAGAGTACGATTTCTCCTCTCAGACACACCATTATGTTATGGTGTTCTAGGTGGAGTGAGCTGTGATACAATACCACACTCTTTCATATTATCACGGAACTCATGACTCAGGTATTCGCCACCTCGATCAGATCGGAGTGCTTTAACCCTTTTACCCAACTGGTTTTCTACTTCATTCTTGAACTCTTTGAACTTTTCAAAGGTCTCGGATTTGCACTTCATAAGATACACATATCCGTATCTACTGAAATCATTAGTAAATGTAATAAAGTAGAAATACCCACCTCTAGTCATGGAACTCATGGGTCCGCATACATCACTATGTACAATACCCAAGAGATCCTCAGCCCTCTCAGTATAACCAGTGAAAGGAGCTTTAGTCATCTTGCCTAACAAACAAGATTCGCATCGCTCAAATGATTCATAATCAAATGAGTCCAAAAGTCCATCTCTATGGAGCTTGGATATGCGCTTCTCGTTGATATGGCCCAAATGACAATGCCAGAGAAAAGTAGGGTTCGAGTCATTTGTTCTTAGTCTTTTATTATTTTCTACATTACAGATCAGATGGTCCAAGTTCAAAACATAAAGACCATTAAACAATTGAGCTACAACATAACAAACATCATTCTTAAATATAGAACAACAGTTGTTCTTAATTATAAAAGAAAATCCAATCATGTCCAAACATGAAATAGATATAATGTTTCTAGTTATGGCCGGAACAAAATAACAGTTATCTAGTTCTATTACAAGCCCACTGGGCAAAGAAAGACGGTAAACTCCTACGGCTACAGCAGCAACTCTTGCTCCATTGCCGACGCGGAGGTACACCTCCCCTTTACTCAGCAATCTTCTCCTTCCCAGTTCCTGCACATTTGAACAAATGTGAGAACCACATCCGGTATCCCATACCCAAGATGAAGGAGCAGAAAGGTTTATCTCTATAACGTAAACATTAGAAGTGGAAGTCATACCTCCCTTCAATTTCTGCAGACCCTCAATGTACGAAGGACAGTTCCTCCGACAATGACCAGCCTTGCCACAGTGGTGGCATTTCCCTTCCTTCACCGTGCTTTTCTTTTTCATCAGTGCAGAAGACTTGGGCTCAAGATATGACTTAGGTCCCACCTTCGTCTTCTTAGAGCCCTTGGTCTTGCGCTTGCCCTTATGCACCATCAGTATGGGGCTGGCAGGCTTGGCCTTCTTCATATTGATCTCGGCAGTTCTCAATATGCCTAGGAGTTCGGGCAGTGTCTTGTCTATCTCATTCATGTTGTAGTTCAAGACGAACTGCTCATAACTGTCCGGCAACGATTGCAGGATCAGATCCGTGGCCAACTCTTGACCAATAGGAAAACCCAGCCTTTCAAGGTTCTCTATATACCCAATCATCTTGAGTACGTGAGTCCCTACTGAGTCTCGAACTCCCATCTTGCACTGAAATAATGCTTTTGTGATGTCGAACCTCTCTTGACGAGCCTGCCCTTGAAACATTTTCTTGAGATGCTCGTCAATCTCCTTGCACCGCATGTTCTCATGTTGCTTCTGAAGCTCAGAGTTCATAGTGGCAAGCATAAGGCATTCGACATCTAAAGCATCGTCAGTATACTTCTTATAAGTATCCTTCTCAGCACGGGAAGAATTCCCGGTCGGCACCTCAGGGGCTTCTTCTTCCAAGACATAGAGCTTTCGCTCTTGCCTGAGAACAATTCTCAGGTTCCTGTACCAGTCCATGTAATTACTCCCACTGAGCTTATCCTTCTCAAGGATGGCTCTCAGAGACAATGTGGAGTGTGAAACACTTGCCATGGAATTCTACAAGAATTTATGCAGAATAAAATCAGTACCAAAATTTCAAATACAATTTATTTTAATTTGGACTTCAATTAAAATACTCCCACTATTTTATTCGAAATGATAGCCCTCACTAACAATTCAGAGAGTTCATGCGAGCTACTCTTTTAGTGGACAAGATCCCTATTTCACCAACACTATGAGTCCGCTTTGGCGTTCCTCTCACGATGCGGTTATTTAGGTAGGCAATGCTTGTCAATTGCATCCTCATGCAATTCTTGTATGGTTGGTGAATAACTCCTTACTCGCATCCATCATATGGTGCATGCCAACCCTATGCCTCTAGGCACTCAACCTTTGAGGTCACCTAGTTAGGCTGGACCCGATGTCGACAGTGGGATATCACAATTATCCGCTCGCACCCTTACCAAGATAGATTAATGCACCTTGCTTTGGCAAGCCCACACTTCATCGATCGAGGCAGGAAGAGTTTCATCCATCGGAAGGCATCCGAACACTTAATATTTGATGAAGGTATTTCAATTTTAGGTTAACATTTAACCATGATCAACATTTGATCTATGTGCACATCCAAAGAAAAACAATTCTTCTAAAACCACATGCATCCCTTATGTGCACATCCTGACACCATCAACATTTGATAGAAGGAAGGGCTAAATCTGAACATCCAGAAACTTCCAAATCCTCAGATTTACATGCATTGGACAAAGACAAAGACAACTCAACTTAAAGCAGTAGACAAGCTCATCTCTCTATGTTGGATTCAAAATCCAAAACATACTCGAGGGATGGTTACTACTAAGGAGACAACAATTTCTAACACTTAGAAATTCCCACGAAATTCCAGACGTTCTTGGAGGGACACCAAGACTAAATCTAGACATTTAGAACACTTCTAAATCCCTAGGTTTACACGCACTGGAATAACAAACTTCCAAAACAACGATCATGGTCGAACCTCGCTCTGATACCACTGTTGGGATTCTCTAGGAGGATGGCACAATGTTTGTGCACGCAGTGGAATAATAAAACATCAAGAAAAACCCAAAGAGATGTGGATCGAGCCATGAACGTTGAATCAAGAAGTTAGCAAAACTAGGCAAAAATTACCTCGGTGGCGTTGAGTCACAACTCAACGGAGATGCTCCAAACTTTGTCTTCTTGCTAGTGCCGAGTTCTACGTGGAATAATATCCACGTCTCTGCAGAAATCCACACGAGCGGGAGAATGCCGATCTATCCGTCGCACGGATTATCGGGAAGGAGAAGACCGCACCTCTGCTTTCCAACGGACTGCTAGGTCCGCGCTAGGGATTGCAACACCAGCGACAGTCGCCGGAGAAGAGGAGGTCGACGGAGCGAGCACGTCAGCGGAACTCTTCCGGCGGCGGGATTCGGGATCGGCGGAACGATCGCGGAACGGAACTCTTCCGTCGCGGGTTTCTGTCAGCCGATGAAAAAGGGTGTCTCCCGAAAAACCCTAAGTATCCTATTTATACCAAAGGTATAAATAAACCTAGGAAAATCGCTATCCGCAGACCACCCAGAAATAGGGTTCAGAATCGGCGAGTATCAATCGGCGAGAGTCGGTCAGGATCGGCGAGAATCAGGATCGGCGAGAATCACAATCGGCGAGAATCACTCGGATCGGCGAGAATCAGAGAACTATTCTCGATGATTCACGCCGAACGTGGGTCGACAATTCATGCCGATCGTGGGTCGACGATACACGCCGATCAGCGAGAATCAGAGAACTATTCTCGACGATTCTCGTCGATCGGTGAGAATCAGAGAACCATTCTCAACGATTCTCGTCGACCCTCGTCCGACTATTCTTACCAGTCCTTCAAGACAACACTTGCCCAACCCGATGATTCCTTGAGACAACACTTTGCCCAAAACCCTACTCAGGTCGGTGATTGGTAACCTTTACCAACACAGTCAATCATCCAATTTATCAACATCTCTTATGTGCGACCCTGCAGGCTCATATCACGTTGGCAGTGAGATTACATGTTTGATCACTTCCAGATCATCATGGTAACTCCAACAGATTGTCTCTTGGAAGCTTGCTGGAAGAAGAACACTTGGTAAAGACAGAGCAGAATTCTTTCTCTTGAATGATTTCTTGTGTTCTGAGTATTATCAGTTCTGTCTTGTTCTTTATGTCTTCTCTCTCTGTCTGCTGTCGACTGAAAGAGAAAATCTATTTTTTATATGTTCAGTCGAATTCTCCTTTGAACTTTGAATTCTATTTCAATAAATGCTGACTGCCTGGAGAATAAAATGCGGCTGGAGAGAATATTTGCATTAAAGAATTTCCCCAACTGTCCCATTAAAAATAGCAAGTAGTATTCCTGATGAAGACCATAATCTATGCTGCCACTAACGGATATATTCAGAGAATAAAAGCATTAATTACGTAGGAATTACTGCTATAGAATAAGGACAAAATAAGGGAAATTTCTAAGTCTAGAACTACACAGGAATCGTCGACCAGAGAACAGATTTCGTTGACCTGAGATCCATGTTCGTCAAGCTGAGAAATCATGTTCGTCGACCTGAGAATTTCTGTTCATCGACCTGAGAACCATGTTCGTCGACCTGAGATCAGCTAACTACTTTCTGTGAAAAGCTTCCTAATTCTGTGCTCCAAGTTCGTCGAGCTGATAATATAACTTCGTCGACCTGAGTTAAGAGAAAGTATTCTGTACTTAATGTGTTGAAGTTGAACTTCCAGAATTCGTCGACCTGAGCTGAAATTTTGTCGCGCTCAACTCAGAGAATTTACTCTGAGTTTGTTGAGCGGAGCATGACTTTCGTCGAGCTGAGTTTGATAAACGTCAAACTCATTTTTCTGAACTTGATTTTCTTCTAAGTCTTTGAGTCTTCTGATGTCTTCTATTGGCTGGTCCATGTGTGGTTGATTCTAAGAACTTAGCCTAAACTCTAGGACACAGACATGACCATGGCTATACATGGTGGGTCAAATATTCTAGTTAGTGAACCTAGCCCAAATCAAACTAGTGATCCAACACTAAATTAGTCAAGGTAGATTGACATAGAGGAATTCCTCTTGTGTCCAATCAAGAACCTCACCAACCCACTTCCATCTTGTAGGATCCTTTTTTGATCTGAGAGGTAGGAGCAAACTTGATCCGAGGTAGGTGAGTTTTACTCAGTGAGAAGTAAGGAAATATTGCCTGAGCTGTAGGAGAGTGAATCTCTCTGAGTTATAGGAGCTAGTTTGCTCTAAGGTAGGGCTATCCTCCAAAACCTGAGTGGTAGGGCTTAATTTTCTAAGATAGGTGATACTTGTATCACTGAGTGTAGGCCTATGTTGCTGAGGTGTAAGTCTTGGAGGAGACTGAGAGATCCTGAGGGATCTTAGGTGTAAGCTCTTTGGAGCATTGTTTTGGAGAAGTTCCTTGATCAACATGAAGTTGGCAAGGTGGGAAGAGAGTGCATATACCTAAAGATTGGGAACAACTATAAATCTGTGTGTACTCTATTGTGTTGCTTTTATTTGTGCAGGTAGCTTGTCTTGAAAGCAAAACTTAATCTACCAATAAACCAACTAACTTCAAAAATAGTCACTAAGGACTAAGAAACCTATTCACACCCCCCCCCCAACTCTAGGTGATTTAGCTATCCTTAAGTAAAAGACTTTCATGGAAGGATTACAATACAATCTAATCAACATAACTCAACTATGAGATATGTGCTATGTCATTATCTTCCACAAGGATAAGTGTCTAATTAAAAGGTCAAGTGACCAAGAGGTTATTTTGACTGACACTAGGAGTGGAAATATATATTGTTTAAAATTTTTATTTTTGAGTACTGACTCACCAGTATGTCTGGTAGCAAATGAGAAAGTCTCTTATTATGTGTAATGACACAAGATGCTTGCTCACTTGAACTACAAGATAATTAGCAAGCTCTTTAGTGAAGGCTAGTCAGAAATGGACACAATATAAGATGCACCAAGGAGGGCATTTGCTCTGCATGTCAAAATTACAAGCAAAAAAAAAGCATCCTTTAAGAGCATTGGGACCAATGATTTTGAGAGGTGTTTGTACCTCTTGCCTTTGAACTTGTTTGGTCTTATGCTAGTTCATAGACTAGGTAGGAAAGTCTATACACTTGTGATAGTTGATGACTATTCCAGAGTTACTTAGTTTTTCTTTTTAAAGAAAAAGTCTGAAACACTTTGCATCTTTGTGACCTTTGTTAGGCAAGTTTAGCATGAAAAGGTCAGTTCTTTGGCCAAAATTAGAAGTGGCCATGGTACTGAATTTCAGTCTGAAGGCATGACAAAGTTTTGTGAAGAACAAGGAATTCATCAGGTGTTTTCTTCTCCAAAATACCCCCAGCAAAATAGGATTGCTGAGATGAAAAATAGAACTCTCATAGAAGCAGGTAGGATACTACTCAGCGATACCTCTCTCCCTAAATACTTCTGGGCTGAGGCAGTGAACACTGCATGCCATGTCCTGAATAGAGCTTCTATCAACAAGTATCATGAGATGACTCTCTATGAGATTATGAAAGGCAGAAAACCAAATCTAGCATATCTCAGGATCTTTGGAAGCAAGTGCTTTGTGTTCAATAATGGGAAGTCACACTTGACTAAATTTGCTGCCAAATCCAATGAATGAATCTTTATTGGGTACAGTAACCATAGCAAAGTCTATAGAGTCTACAAGTTGAAAAATGAAGTTGTAAAAGAGTTTGTAAATGTTGTGTTTGATGAATCATCAATGATTAATAGTGAGCTACCTAGCTCCTCTAGATCTGTAGGTTTTGAGTTAGAGATGGAAAAATTGACCATCAAGGATACTCCTCCTTCTGCCCAAGTGGAATAGGATGGGGTATGCAATCCTGACAAAGAATAATGCACACAGGACATTGATGAAAACCAACATGATCTAGCCATTGAATGTCAAGATGCTGAGAATAGATTGTTAGCAACTGTCAGGAATTTGAGGGATCATCCAAGAGATCAATTCATTGGTGATGCTAGCCAATGTATCACAATAAGGAGCAGAAGCCTCGACATTGCTATGTATTCAAGATTTCTGTCTCAAGTTTAACCAAAGAGATTTGAAGATGACAACATAGACCCATTTTGGATTGTGGCTACATAAGATGAACTGAACCAGTTCAAGAGGTGCAAGGTCTGGAAGCTGGTTTTTAGACCACAAGGACATAACATCATTGGAACCAAGTGGATCTACAAAAATAAACTTGATGAGAATGGTGTTATAATCAAGAATAAAGATAGACTGGTTGTCAAAGGATACAGGTAAGAGGAAGTTTTTGATTTGATTAAACCTTTGCACCAGTAGGTAGATTGGAAGCTATAAGACTGTCCCTTGCATATGCTGCACATAAAGGATTCAAGGTCTACCAAATGGATATAAAGTCAGCTTTCCTAAATGGTGACCTAAAAGAAGAGGTCTATGTTGAGCAACCATCAGGTTTTGTTAACTCTGACTCTCCTGATTATGTATTTAAGCTTAGAAAGGTTGTATATGGGTTGAAGCAAGCCCCTAAGGCGTGGTATGAAACCATGTCTAGCTTTCTCATTAAAAACAAATTCTCAAGGGGAAAGATAGACAAGATATTATTCCTAAGGAAAGTAAAGTGTAAGATAATTGTAGTCCAAATTTATGTAGATGACATAATTTTTAGGTCTATCGATGATGGCCTCTGCAAGAAGTTTGCTAAACTTATGCATGGAAAATTTGAAATAAGCAACATGGGTGAACTCAAGTACATATTGGGCCTCCAAGTACGACAGTCTGTGAGTGGATTATCCATCTCTCAATTTAATTTCACTAAGCAGTGAATTAAAAAATTAGGAATGGAGAGTGCCTCTATAATGAAAACTCAAATAGGGTCAAATGTGTCATTAGACAACGATGAGACTGGGAAACCTGTTGATGAAACCTTGTACAGAGGCATAATTTGCTCCCTATCTTACTTCTAGTACGATAGACATTATGTATGTTACATGTGTTTATGCTAGGTACCAGGCCATCCCTAAGGAGTCTCATTATTTTGCAGCAAAAAGAATTTTGAGATATCTCAAGGGCACACCTGATCTTGGTGTATGGTATCTAGGTATATTGACTTCTAAATAATTATGTATTCAGATACATACTTTGCAGATTGCAGAGAAGACAGGAAAAACACCTCTGGCTCTTGTCAATTTCTAGGAAGAAGGCTTATATCTTAGAGCAGCAAGAAGCAAACAAATGTTGCAATCTTAACAGCTGAATCAGAATACATAGCAGCTGGAAGCTATTGTGCTCTGCTACTTTGGATCTAGCATCAACTTCAGGACTATAATCTCAAGCTAAGTAGAACTCCAAAGTTTGTGATTCTACTAGTGCAATCTCTATTGCTAGAAATATTGCATCTCATAGCAAGACTAAGTGCATAGAGATTGGGTATCATTTCATTAGGGAGTATATATAAAGTGAGGACATCAGTCTTGAGTTTGTCTCTACAGACAAGCAGGTGGCTGATATCTTCACTAAGCCATTAGATGAAGCCAAGTTTAACACTAAATTTGAATTGTGTATGATGAACTTGATACAGCTTCAGTGTCTCTTCATGCATTTTTTTTATTGCAGACAGTATTTCTCCCTGCTGGATAAAAAGGTGTTATGGACTAAGTGTCCAAGCGTAGAATGCGCTGAGTATAAGGGTTCAGGCATTGAGTGTTTTGAGACAACTTCAGGTGTCGAGTACGTCAAGTCCACTAAACGCATACTGCCAGGGACTTATGATTGTGTCTATCTCACGGGGTTAATCTCAGCCATTGATCTCTTCGTGATTATTGATGCGTCGGCAAGTGCACTGGTCACTGTTAAGTAATAATTTGAAAATAGTTTCCAAATTATATACATACGGTAAGAAACTAAAAGTGAAGTGCTAGTGAAAGAAAACTGGCCCAGATGAGTCCAAAAATATGTATATAATTTGGACTCATCACACCCACAGACTTACCCATTTACGCGTCCCGAGCAAATCATCACCCAGTGGACTTAAAAATAGTTAGCTGGCTCATCAATTTCGAAATAAAGTATTACGAGAAATCAAATACATCATGGCCATAGAAAATATAATAGAAAGACTTTTTAATTATACTACGAAGTTTAAAATATTCTACAGGCGTAAATAAATATTGTATCAACTCAAAATTGGAATTCTGGAGAATCGTTCTGTCATGCGTAGAAGAAAGTAGGCAGACCACTAAGATGAGCATTGCCAAAGAACGGGGCTCGTGATCACCTCCAAATAAATCCATCAATGTCGGGGACCATACGCTTGCCCGTTCACACTCTCTCCATGGTACTATCTCGTCTCAAGCGTGAATCCCTAGGACTTTAGGATAATCGTGGGACTTAGGCTAAGGTTTTGTAGTCAAAGATAAACATGGAGGCTGCATGCAATCCAAGCGAGCAAACAACCAACTAAACCAATACAGCCCCTTAGAATTGCACGTGTGACACACCCCCAGACTTAGCTTGAAAACCCGGTGTGTACACGACCTAACCCGACCAAAATCAAGATAAACATGATGGGGATTCAATTTCTCATTATAATTCTTTTAGGTTTTTTTTCAATTTTTTCTCTTTTTCTTCGTTTTTTCTCTCTTTGCAATCCCCAATTTTAGCAAGTAGAAGTTTTGTTGTAGTTATCACCACATCACATGAATTCCACATATCACATCTCGTCAAAATATTAAATTCAGTCAAGCTCAAGGATTTGGTTTCAATATTAGGATTTCCTTTAGGATTTGGTGAATGAAGATTGAGCTGAATCATAGGAGTGGTAGGCACAAACTTGGCATGCAACAGTTAGCGGGAGATTGACTTCACTATATAGTTGGTGCTAGTTGCGAAACCTGTGGCCCGCTCGCCGTAAAGTGTTGCGCCAAAGGAGATGGTAGAATTGAAAGTTTAATTGCTAGAATTCCTAGAGCAAGGCTACATACGTCCAAGTATGACACATATAGTGCATCGGTAATCTTTGTAAAGAAATTGGACGGAATGTTGCGTCTATGCATTGATTATTGAGAGCTGATTAAGCTGACGTAGAAGAACAAGTATCTGATACCACACATTGATGACTTGTTCGATCAGCTAGTGGGATCAACTGTCTACTGGAAGCTGGATTTAAAGTTTGGCAATTACTAGTTGAGGATTATGGAATGTGACATTCCTAAGGAAGCATTTGGTACACGCTTTGGGCCCTACGATTTCACTGTAATGCCATTTGGGCTCACAAATGTGCCATCGGTTTTCATGGACTTAATGCATCGAGCATTTAAAGAGTACTTGGACCGATATGTGATCGTCTTTTTTGACAACCTATTGTTGTACTCTTAGTCTGAATAAGATCAATCAAATCATTTGGGAATGGTTTTAAACACCCTGAGGAGAAACAAACTCTATGCCAAGTTCTCAATGTGCGATTTTTTGTTGTCGTTAGTGGCTTTTCTTGGTCATGTGGTTAGTGGAGAAGGTATTGCAGTAGACCTGGCGAAGATAGTTGTGATACGGGAGTGGCATCTATTTTCTACTATAGCTGAAGTCAGGAGTTTTCTTGGACTTGCGGGCTACTACAAGTGCTTCATATAGAACATTTCATTGATAGTGTTACCTCTCACCACACTGATAAGGAAATATTAGAAGATCGTTTGGACGCCTGAGTGCGTAGAAACTTTGGAGTTAAAGAGTCGTTTGACCACGGTGCCTATCTTGAGTTCGCCATGTGGTACGGATGGCTATATGATTTATTGTGATAGTTCAGGGAGAGTCTTAGGCTGCGTCTTTCTTCAGTTAGGATTGGTTATTGCTTATGCCTCATGCCATTTGAAAGTTCCTGGGCGAAATTATCCAGTCCACGACTTGGAGTTGGCGGCTTTGATTTTTGTACTTAATATATGACGTCACAACTTATATGGCCTGAAAGTTAATATATTCACGGACCATAAGAGCCTTAAGTACTTAAAAGATCAGAAGGATCTAAATATGTAGCAGTGGTGGTGGATGGAGTTCCTTGGGGATTGAAACTTCGAGATACACTATACTCCTGGTAAGGGAAATGAAGTTGCAGATGCCTTCAGTCAGCGGACTCTGGTAGATGCATGATGAGCGTCTGATCCAGGAGTTGGAGGACTTAGAGATTTCTTTTGTTGACAAGAATTCTAATACAAATACGTGCTTGAACTGGACGGAGGTATAGTATGACCTTGCGGACAGGGTTCAAAGAGCAACAGAACTCGATGAAAGTATGAAACACTATGCTGTGGATGGGCCAAATTCCCAATTCTCCTTGGATGAGGATCTTTTGATAAAAGATGATTGTTTATGCATCCCGCATATGGGTAAAGTACGAGAGGAATTAATTTGTGAAACACACTTCATGAAGTACTCAATTCACTCAGGGAGCATAATGATGTACAAGGACATGCAAAAGATGTTTTGGTGGCCGGTTTTGAAGAAAACAATAGCTCTTTACATGGCAAAGTATCAGAATTATTCCTTAGTGAAAGCAGAATGTCAAAAGTTTTGAGGTTTCCTGAAGTCATTACCATTTTCGGTATGTAAATTTGATGATATCTTTATAGATTTCGTGCATGGGCTGCCAAGATCACAGAGCAAAAACTGTGTCGTATGGGTGATCGTTGACCGATAGACAAAGGTGTCGCACTTCATACCGAACAAGAAGGATGATTCAATGGAAAGGTTGGCTAAGTTATATGTGTATAAATAGTACGATTGCACGGTGCGCCCCGTAGCATTGCAAGTGACCAAGATGGGCACTTTACTTAGAATGATTGAAGGTTAATCCACCATATGTTAGGTACTCAGCTGAAGTTCAGTACGGCCTTTAATGCACAAATAGATGGTCAGACCGAGAGTACCAATAGGACAATGGATGATATGATCCTGATGTGTGCCTTGGATTTCGGGAAGAGGTGGGAGGACCATCTCTATATGATCGAGTTCACCTATGATAATAGTTATCAAACTAGCATTCAGATAGCATCCTTTGAAGCTTTGTTTGGTAGGAAGTGTTGAACAACTTTATCTTGTGCGGAAATAGGCAAATCGAAGTTGTATAAGTGTAAGGAGGTCAAAGATGCAAATTTGACTATACGCTTGATACATAAGTGGCTATTGGTAGCGCAGGATAGGCAACCGAGGTACTATAATGCCAAGCACCGAAACGGGGAGTTTTCGGTGGGCGATTGGGTATATCTGAAAATCATGACGTTCAATGGAGTGTCCAAGATTCTGCGCTTGATAAATTTTGCCTGAGGTATCTTTGTACGTTTGAGGTGGTTGAGCGAAATTTGAGAAGCTGCCTATTGATTAGCTCTTTCGGCAGATCTAAGTGGTTTGCACGATATGTTTCACATATCGGTGCTGCAGAAAGCTTTGAAAGATCCAATGCAAGTTGTCGTTACTGATCAAGTACCGGTAGATGGTGGGCAGATGACAAAGTTTATGCCCATTCGGATCGAGGATACGGACGTCAGACAGCTACTAAACAAGACAATCGCGATGGTAAAGGTCCGTTAGGACAATTGTGGTCATGAAGAACTCACATGGGAGCGCGAGCAAATCATGCGTTATGAGTTTACCGAGTTGTATTTAAAATAATGTTGTAACATATTTATTGTTGTTTTCTTACCTATAGATGTCTAAATTTTGGGAAGAAATTTCGGTACGAAGGGTCGGTTTGTAACACCCCAAAAATATGAAAATAGAACTTAAAGGTGGATATTGACGGGCGACAGTGGGTATCGTTGGCAATAACACTCAATGCCTTCAACAAAGCATTGTGTAGACTCAACGCACTCGATGCTCTCAACTCACTCGACGCTATCAACACACTTGACGAAGCATTTAGTGAGATATCACAGTGGCGACAGTGGGTATCACTGGGCGATACTGCCATATATGGTTTGACATGGGTCGGAGGGCCAGAAGCTGGCCGATGAGCGGTGGTTGACTCGGGTCAAAGTCGCTACCGACGCTATCACCCAGGTGATAATGGATATCGCCAGGAAATAACGTTAACATTGACTTGTCAGCTGAAATTATGGCCATTGCTTTCTCTTGATGAAATGATCCTGTGGCTGGGATTAATCCCGAGACCACTTAAGTAGAGAAGCGGGGAAAAGAGAACTCATTCCACTTCTCTCACTCTGTCTCTTCCTTTTAGTTACTCTCTCGAAAGAAAGAGCTAAGGAAGAGGAAGGTTGAAGGTTGAAGCTTTGTTAGCTAGAGGAAGGAGATCCAATGGTCAGATTCGAGAGCCGAAGTAAGATCCATGAAGAGGAAAGCGAGCCGCTCCTTTCCATCCAGATAAAATACTTATTCATGGCTCAAAAAAGTTCTACAAGGATAACAATCTTTCTTCTTGGACAAGTGAAGTCCTCCTTTTTACATATGCACGGAATCCCACACCAAAAGGTAGAGAATCATGGGAATTCTGATTGGTCGATACATAGTATCCCCGGGTTGGATTTGCATATAGATCCAGAAATTACAGTATGGAATAGACATGTTGTGTGAAGCCCATCTGGACAGGTTCGTCTGGATTTTTGATGTTTTGTTTTTCATGTCGGAGAAGACTCCAAGTATAATTGAGGTGTTTACGGGGTTTGTGAGTTGTATATGTGAATTGAGAGTAGCAGGAAGTACTGGAGGTGTGCTATAGGAAAATACCCAGAAAGTATCACAGTTTACAGAACTATTAGATTTAGCCGGGCGACGACGAGTATTGCCGGCGATAGCTCCTGATTAACTCTAATTGATGTGAAAGTCCTTTGTTTTTGGTATTGCAGGAAGCTGCAGGGTTTTCTTGATAGATGTTCCAATTATGATTGAGTCTGGAGAAAGAAGTGAAATGTTGTCACTAATGCCAGACGATAGTGACTATTGCCAGACGATAGTGACTATCGCCAGACGATAGTGACTATCGATGGCGATAGTTCCATATAATAATGTGCTTGCACATCCTATCTCATGGAGACCTTGGGTTTAGCATGTGAGCAGTGTGCTTGGGTGCCCAGCTTTGATATCTTTCAAAACTTTTTTGCCCCTCAAACTCCACAACAAAATAGAGTAACTAAGAGAAAGAATAAAGCACACATAAAGGCAAGTAGAATGATTTTGAGTGACTCTGCACTACCAAAAACGTTCTTGGTTGAATTAGTCAACACATCATTCCATGTGCAAAATAGAGCTTTAATCACCAAAGATCATCGTAAGACCCTTTATGAACTTTTGAAGATTGAAAAGCAACCTTGTCCATTTTTAGGATTTTTGGAAGTAAATATTAAGTGTTATACAATTGAAAACTTATCTTATAAAGTATTTCGAAAAATGTTTTGAAGTTATTTTTTTGCAGGATATAGTTGTTGGATCCAAAGATTCACATATCCTCAGTTTCACAATAATAATTCCCATGTTGTATTTGATCGCATTTGTGTCTGTTATATTGTGCAGGTATACTGGTTCAAGAGAAGTAAATAACTCCAATCTATGAATGACCGCCATGCTCTTAGCACTACCTCTAGGTGGTAGCCTAAATTTAATGGACACGGTGCTCAGGAGACTACCGCGTTACGCCAGAGCTACCACTAGAGCTAGTTTTAAGATTTATTTTGGACGGGAGCTCATGGACCTACCGCACAGTTCTAGCTTCCTACCATACCACGCTAGCTCACTCAACGATCGTCGAGTTGGATTCAGCGAGATACCTGAGCTATCGCCAGGCGAAAACTGGATACCGCGCCGCGCTAGCACGAAAAAGAGGAAAATAATCTTTTTGGAATATTTTTCCAAATGTGCGGGACAATTGTCCTGTCAATGAGTATTAACCTACCTCCGAGGGCTAGCCTTACCTCCTGTGATACCCTGTTTTTCAAAGACATATAAAAGGCATTCGTTTTCTCTTTCCTTTCATGAATTGAGACAGACATGAATTCTTTCTAGGGTTCGGGAGTCGCCTTTGAGCACTGCTCCACTGTCTCCGTCAAAGGAAGAGAAATCTGCCTCCTTCCCATTCATGCGTGTTAGATCTGTTGGGTACATTGGAAAATGTGTACCAGATTTGAAGAAGCCTCACCCTACTCAATGATATACATCAAGGTGTATTTGATGTGCTTTGAGTTTATATGTGCAGGTTAAGTAATTAAAGGAAATGCAGAAAAATTTATAAGTCCATATGTCGACACCTAAAGGTGAAGTGTCAACACTTATGAAGGCTTGTATCGACACCCAGAGAAGCTGTGTCGACACTTGGAGTAGTTGTGTCGACACCAGTAAAGGAAGAGTCGACACCAGAAGAAAAGTGTCGACATATACAGGCAGTGTCGACACACCGTGAAGAATTGTCAACATAATCTGTGTCGACACTTAGAGGCAGTGTCGACACCCAGAGAAACTTTGTCGACATCAAATGTGTCGACACCAGGAGGTTGTGTCGACACTCAGCACGCTTCAACAAAGTTAAAGTACTTGTGTCGACACAAAGGAGATGTGTCAACACTCAGCAAGTTTCAACACATTAAGGCATGTGTCGACACAAAGGAGATGTGTCGACACTCAGCAAGTTTCAACACAAGAAGGCATGTGTTGACACAAAAGAGTTGTGTCGACACACAACATAATTCAACAAAGTATTAAAGAAGAAGTATTTGTGTCGACATACTCATCCAGTGTCGACACATTCAACAGAAGGCTTGTGTCGACACACAGAATCAGTGTCGACACATTCTGAAGAAGTAGTGTCGAGAAGCTGTTACAACAATACAAGGAGGTGTGTCGACACCATCAAGGCTAGTATCGACACTTAGTCTACTTGTGTCGACACTTAGTCTATTTGTGTCGACACATAATGACTATCTGTCTCGACACTTTCAGACAGTGACAGTGATTTCAAGAAGTGACTGGATGACTTGACAGCTGCCATTTCAACCGGTCAACTGCAATTGTCAGAGCCGTCAGAAGGTTGTTAGAAACCGGATCAGTCGGTTACCTTGGAGGAAGACTATTTAAAGACCTTTCTCCTTCAACAGAAATGATGATAACAATTAATCAAGAGATCTAACAACACAAAAGAAGAAGACCTTCAACAAAAGATCTAAGAAGTTGGACAGAGAGAGCTCCTTCTAAGAAGAGCAGCTGCTAAACCAGGCTGCAAAGTAAGATTTAGATTGAGATCTGAATCTCAAGACAGAAGTTCATTGAAGATCATCTTCACAGGAGATTCAACCCTACTGAGTTGTAATTCAAGAAGCTTTGAAGAAAGCTAAGGGAGGTTGATCTCTGCCAAGTTGTTCCAAGAACTCATCAAGAAGCCAGTCAACTCATCTCTCTCTTTCAGAGTTATGGTTAATTACTTTGTATAATCAAACTTTCTGTAGGATCTTGTATAGATCTGAGCTATAAGCCTATTTTATAAAGGCTGAGTGTAGGAGGTTGTGTGCTCTGAGTGTAGGTCTTGTTGAAGACTGAGGTAGGGCCTTGTGCCTGGGTTGTATGAGACTTTGTTCTCTGAGTGTAGGTCTTGTTGAATACTGAGTGGTAGGGATTTTTGCCTGAGTTGTAGGAGTAGGGTACACTCTGAGTTGTAGGAACCTGTTTGGGGTTCTGAGCTATAAGATCTGAGGATCTGAGGAGAAGTGCTGAAGTTAGGCCGAATCTAGTACACTACTAGATAGGCGGAGGGGGAAAGTGGATGTACCCAGACCTTCAGAAACCACTATAAATACTGTGTGCACTCTGTGTATGTTTATTTCTATGGTTGTTGTGCTGTGATAGTTGTAGAATTGCATTTGTTGTACAGAATTTCTGCCTTAAATTTAAAAAGATAAAGTTCACCTATTCAACCCCCCCTATAGGTGGTTAGGCACTATTTCTTTCAAGTGGTATCAGAGTGAGGTTACTCAAAAAGGGACATAACAGTCTGAGTAAGATCCTGTAGGCAGATTCAGAACAATCAAGAATCAAGAAAATGGGTTCTAGTGAGAATCACAAAGAGCTGGGGTCCATGAAATTGCCAATATGTAGAAAAGAGATATTTGGAATTTGGAAAGAAAGGGTTAGACTCTTTATGGAAGCATCTGACCCAAGGATATACATTACAGTCAAAGAAGGCCCATATGTGCCAATGAAGATATCTATTCTAGATGCAAATCAGAAAACTCCCAAGGACGTTTCTGAAATGACTAAAGATGAAATTATTCTGGCCACTATGGACAAGAGAGCCCAAAATATAATTGTTAGTGCCATTGATGATGCAATATTTCAGAACTTAATTCATTGTAAAACCTCTAAATAAATGTGGGACACATTAATAGTTTACATGGAGGGATCAGAAGAAGTAAGACAAGACAGAAAGTCTTTGTTAAATCAGGAATATGAAAGATTCAGACAAGTAAAGTCTGATAGCATTACAGAATGTTACAAGAGGTTTTATAGGATAGTCATTTAATTGATGTCTTATGGAAGAGAATTCAGCAACTATGAGCTGAATGACAAGTTCTTAAGATCTCTGACTAAGGACTGGGACACCAAGATTTGTGCCATTAGGGAAGTGGCCAAACTAGCTGACATACCTCCTCCAACTTTGTTTGGAAAACTGTTATCTTATGAGATGCAGTTAATGGTTAGAAAGGAGGAAGAGAAGACTACTAGAGTGGAGCACAAGGAAAGATCTGTGGCCTTCAAGACTGAAGCCATTAGGAAGTATAGAAGCAAATCTCCATCTCCACCACAAATAGTTGCTTAAGCTGTGACAGATAATTCAGAAAGCAAGAATTTAGATAGCAGTGAAAGTGATGAAGACTTTGCTGCTTTTACTAGGCATTTTCAAAAGTTTCTGAAGAAGAAGCAGTGGAGGTCTAAGCCTACCACTTCTCAGCCAAAAGATGATTACTATCAGAAAAGGAGGTCATCAAGGAATGACAGAAGCAGGTCGAAGTCAAGCAAAGATACATCCTCAAAGATTGTGTGCTATTGCTGCAATAGACAGGGACATATATTGGCTGACAGTCCTGAAAAGAGGAAGGAGTCAGCTGACAAAGAGAAGACTCAGTTTAAGGGCAAAAAGGAAAAGTCCTTTGTTGCTAAGAAAGACAAAAGTCTGACAGATCAGTCATCTTCAAAAACAGAATCAGAAGCTGAGGCCTACATTGGATTATTTGATGAAGAGGAAGAAGATGAGTTCATGCAGCTAATGAACTCAATTTATGAGCATGAGAACAATCAGTGCAAAGGTCTGATGGCCTTATCTGAAGGAGACAAAATCCAGGATCAGCCTGGACCAAGTAAGGTACAAAGTTGTTCTTCTAGTTCAATTTTTAGTACTGAGTCAGAATCAGATACATCTTCATCAAGTGATGTGGGTGGGTCTGAATCTGAAGGAGATATTCATCAGTTAATTGATGAATATATGGACTTGTTGCAGGCCTTGAAGAAAAGCAAAACCTTAGCCAAAACTCAGGCAAAGGAGATTGCTAGTCTTAAATTGGCTGCTGTTGATTCAGACAAGTTATTTAATCAGAAACTGAATGAAATATCCAGGCTGAAGAACATTACTGTTATTCAGATGTGTACTATTACATTTAAGAATAATCAAATTAGAAATCTGGAGGTTAGACTTCAGAAGGAGAGAGAGATTGTAGCAAGTTTTTCTAAACCTAAATCTGTTTTACCTTTGATAGATGAATTTTTACCTCAAAAGGGTAAGACTAGATTGGGGTTTACAAAACCTGCCTGGATAGCTAGGTCCAAATCTAAAGGTAAAGCCCCAGCACTAAACAAGAAGCCTGTATTAGATAATTCAGCTAGGGTTGTACCTAAACAAAGGTACAACAGGTTTGAGTGCTGGTGTTGTGGCAAGATAGGCCAATTTGCCATAGATTGTTGGCACAATTAAAGTGTCAAGGAGAGTAGCAAACTGCCTGCTAGAAGAGCTACATGTAGTTTTGTTAAAGGTCAGACTAACCTGCACCAAAGACCCAAGAGTTATTTGGGTTCTAAGGTTAAGTAATCTGTTTTGCAGGTAAGTCCAAGTGGCCATGCCCCTATATGGTACTTGGACATTGGATGTTCCAGGCACATGACTGGAACTAGGGGGTTGCTGAAGGATTATACAACTATCAAGGATGGCCCTAAAGTTACCTTTGGTGGTTCATAAAAATGAATCATCAAAGGCTTTGGTAACATTTCTAGTAACCAAATTACAATTACTCAAGTGGCTTATATAAAGGGTTTGAAACATAACCTGATTAGCGTAAGTCAGCTGAGTGATTTAGGATATGACATCTTATTTGTCAAGGATGGTTGTCGTATCAAAAGGTCAAGTGATCAAAAGATCATTCTGACATGATATAGGAAGAGAAATGTCTATTGTCTTGACTTTGTATGTGAGAACAATGTTTCTCCTATTTGTCTTGTAGCTAATGAGAAAGTCTCACATTGTGTTAAATGGCATAAGAGGCTGGCTCATCTTAACTATAAGACAATTGGCCAACTCTTTAGCAAAGAGTTAGTGAGGAATGGTCCTCAAGTTAAGTGTATAAAGGATGAGATATGCTCAGCTTGTCAAAAAGTCAAGCAGACCAAATCCACCTTTCATAGCCTTGAGAACAAGGATTCTTTGAGGTGTCTATATCTCTTGCATATGGATCTTTTTGCTCCTATGCCAGTTCACAGCCTAGGTAGGAAGGTCTACACATTTGTGGTTATAGATGACTATTCAAGGTATTCCTGGGTATTCTTCCTTAGATAAAAATCTGAAACCCTAAGTATCTTATATAGTTTTGTTAAACAAATTCAGAATGAATTGGACAGTACAGTGGTCAAAATCAGAAGTGACCATGGCACTGGATTTCAGTCTGAAAATATGACAAAACTGTGTGAAGAATTTGGGATTTTTAGGAATTTGTTTCACCAAGAACACCTCAGCAAAATGGTATTGCTGAAAGGAAGAATAGAACCTTAATAGAGGCTGGTAGAACCCTATTGAGTGACACTTCTCTCCCAAAATATTTCTGGGCTGAGGCAGTAAATACTGCTTGTCATGTGATCAATAGGGCTACTATCAGCAAGAGCCACAAGAAGACCCCCTATGAGATTGTGAAGGGCAGAAAACAAAATTTATCCTATTTCAGGATCTTTGGTTACAAGTGTTATATCCTTAACAATGGTAAGTCTTATATAATCAAGTTTGTTGCCAAATCGCAAGAGGGGATCTTTGTTGGGTACAATATTAATAGTAAGGCTTATAGGGTCTACAACTTGATTACTCAAGTTATAGAAGAGTCTGTTCATGTAGTTTTTGATGAAGAAAGACTCATTAGCTGTGAATTGCCAAGAAGTGTTTGCAGCTCTATAGGTGTAACTGAGAAGATGGACAAGCTTACCATTGCAGAAGGTTCTACTACAAGTCAGCAAGTGGAAGATGGTGGCTGCTGTCCAGGGGGAGTACAAGATACACCTGATGCTGAAGAATACCAAGAGGTGCAGCTAAATGAAGAGACTGAAGGTGTACAACCTGAAGACAGGCTGCCTCCAGCAAATAGACACTTAAAGGATCATCGAGCCAATCAAATAATTGGAGATCCCAGACAAGGAGTGCAAACAAGGAGCAAGAATCTAAGTACAGTTCTTTACTCCAGCTTCCTATCTCAAGTGTAACCAAAGAAGTTTGAAGAAGCAATCCTAGACCCTCGTTGGATTGAGGCCATGCAAGAGGAGCTGAATCAATTCAAAAGATGCAAGGTCTGGGAGCAAGTTCCTAAACCCAAGGACCACAACATTATTGGAACTAAGTGGATCTTTAGGAACAAGTTGGATGAGAATGAAATCATCATAAAGAATAAAGCTAGACTTGTTGCAAAGGGATATAGGTAGGAAGAAGGTATTGATTTTGATCAAACCTTTGCTCTAGTAGCAAGACTGGAAGCAATCAGGATGTTCCTTGCCTATGCAACATATCAAGGGTTCAAGGTATATCAAATGGATGTTAAGTCAGCTTTTCTGAATGGAAATCTGAAGGAAGAAGTCTATGTAGAGCAGCCATCAGGTTTTGTTGATTCTCTTAAACCTGATTATGTATATAGACTTTGGAAGGCTTTGTATGGGTTAAAACAAGCCCCGAGGGGTTGGTATGAAACCCTGTCTAGTTTTCTCATTGAGAATAAATTCTCAAGGGGGAAAATAGACAAGACTCTATTCCTTAGGTAATCTAGAGGCAAGATTATTTTAGTCCAAATATATGTAGATGACATAATATTTGGGTCTACAAAAAGTAGTCTTTGCAGAAAGTTTGCAAAACTTATGCAAGGACAATTTGAAATGAGCAGTATGGGGGAACTTAAGTTTTTCTTGGGTCTCCATGTTAGACAGACTGAAGATGGCTTGTCCATATGCCAGTCTAAGTTCACCCTAGAGTTAATAAAGAAGTTTGGTATGAAATCATCCACTACCATGAAAACTCCTATGGGGTCAAGCATGTCTCTAAGCAAAGATGATGCAGGGAAACATGTAGATGAAACTTTGTAAAGAGAGATAGTTGGCTCCCTACTGTATTTGACTGCTAGTAGACCAGATATCATGTATGCTACATGTGTCTGTGCTAGGTACCAAGCATGCCCTAAAGAATCTCATCTGACTGAAGTTAAAAGGATTTTGAGATATCTTAAGGGCACACCTTATCTAGGCCTTTGGTACCCTAGGAATGGAGATTTTGTACTGACAGGTTATTCCGATGCAGATTTTGCAGGCCGCAAGGAAGATAGGAAGAGTACTACAGGAACTTGTCAATTTCTAGGTGGAAGGCTGGTGTCATGGAGTAGCAAGAAGCAGACCAGTGTGGCCATCTCCACAGCTGAGTCAGAATATGTGGCAGCAGGAAGTTGTTGTGCACAACTTTTGTGGATTCAACACCAGCTAGAAGACTATGGTATTCAAGTAAATAGAACACCTTTATTTTGTGATTCTATAAGTGCCATTTCTATTGCAAATAATCCTGTCTCCCATAGTAGGACTAAGCACATAGAAATTAAATACCATTTTCTTAGAGAACATGTAGAAAAAGGAGACATTTCACTAGAATATGTTAAGACAGATTATCAGATAGCTGATATGTTTATTGAGCCACTAGATGAAACCAAATTCAATAATTTTAAAATTGAATTAGGAATGTTAAACTTAGAATATTTTCAAAACATTAGCTAAGTAAAATAGTGTCAATACACAGAGTTGTCTGTGTCGACACATAGAAGTGGTGTCGACATTTCAGAGAAATGGTGTCGACACATCTAGACAGTCTGTGTCGACACTTTAGAGAATTAGTGTCGACACATGCAGAGTAGGTGTCGACACATCCAGGGTGTTGTCGACACTTAGGATTTACATAGAATTCGTCGAGTAGAGTTTCGACTAATCGTCGAGCTGAGATGTATAAGTGTCGACACATATATTCTGTCGACTATATTTGTGTCGACACATAGTTGTCGAGACATTAGAAGTAAGTGTCGACACTTTTCAACAGTGTCGACACATTTCAAGTATTTTGACATGCCTTTTCACCTTTGATTTTAGAAAGGTATAAATAGGTCTTCACCATTGTTTGTCGACACGCTCACCATAGTTTCGAGAGCAAATTTGTGTGTCGACATCTCTCTTCTCTAAATTCAAAATTTCTTCAAACACTAATGGCGCCCAAGCTAGAAGAGAACATCCATGAAGGTTATGAGCTCGTGCGACACGCCTTTGATGACGCGGTGAAAGGGAAACTAGATCTGATATACTCTAGAGGGGGGTGAATAGAGTATATGGTGTTTTAAAACACAAAGAAAACTTTTGCAAAGCTTTACAACAATTGTTGTAATGTGTGTGAGCAGGGAAGCAAATATAAATCTATCACAGAACTAAACTATGCAAAAACTAAGCACAGACAAATCAAGGCCAGAAACAAAAAAGAAAACAAGCCACAACCAGATGACACAAGGGAATATAGTGGTTCCCCAAACTTGGGTACATCCACTCTTCTACCACCCTAGGTAGGAATCCACTGCAGGATGAGTTGATCAGGTGTCCTGGGCACCAATGAGCTTTTGATAAGGTACTCAAAAACCAAAGCAGAGTTTTTGATCAGGTGTCTTGCCACCAATGAGCTTTTGACAAGGTGCTCAAAAACTAGATTCAAACTTTTGAAGGGAGTTTGAAAAACCCTTTACAGAGTGGGGGTGAGAGAGTGATGGCAGTCTTCTCTTTCTCAATCAACTGAGAAGACTATGTGGATTGATGTCAAAGCTCCCCCTGAATCCTTGAAATCTTCAGGAAGAAAAGCTTTGCTGAGGGTGATAGGCCTTCAAAGGTAGATCTCCAGCAAAAGATGATTTCAGCAAGCTGAAATGTTGAGTGTCTGGAGTCTTGAAATGATGTTGGCCTTGAACACTTTTAGGGCTGAAGAGATCTGAAGATTTTTGAAAGCTTGATCTCTTTAATGAGTGTTCTACAGAATATTTTGAAAAAGTCTCTATATTCTGAGTTGTTTGTACTTCTTGTCAATCTCTGTATTTCATCTATCTTCATTCAAAAACATTCTGTCTTTTATTCTCTGTGCCAGAATAGAATATCACTCTATCAAAGATAGCCGTTGGTCTGCATTGATTACAGCCTTAATTGCATAATTTCTTCTGAAGGAAAGTCCACTAAATTATTCCTTGAAAAATCCCTTGAAACTTGGTCCAGAAGTAAATGAAAACGGCTAGCAGATCTTCTGAATTAATTGCAGAATAACTTCTAATTGATTTGAATTTGAATTCTGAAAGATAACTGAAATCATCGAACTGAGCTCTGCTATCGTCGAGCTGAGCTCAGGGAACTGGAAAAATTCAATCAGCAACATAATCGTCGATCTGAGCTCAAAGATCGTCGAACTGAGCTCAGAGATAAAGATCCAGTACAGAGTCAAAATCGTCGACCTGAGCTCACCGATCGTCGAATGGAGTTCGACGACATTGTGAAGTTGAGCTCAGCGATCGTCGAGTGGAGCTCGACGATATTATTAGGTTGAGCTCAGCGATCGTCGAATGGAGCTCGACGATCTGAAGAAGTTGAGCTAGACGATCGTCGACCGGAGCTCGACGAAACGTCGTGCTGAGCTCGACGATTAGACTTAGTCTCCAGAAAAACTTGGTCTTCAGGGCAGCTTCCAATCCTAGACTTCTAACCCTTAGACTCAATTCTAATTGACCTATTAAGCTTTACAGAAGGTCAAACACAGATTCCTAGAGACATAGTGATCCTGACCCAAATTAGTAATAGGGTGTTCCAACAATCTCCCCCTATTTGGGTTAGGAAAACTATTTACAGACTTTGGAAAATCAAATAACATCATACAATCAAAAATGCATGAAAACAATAGCAGCTAGACATGCAGAACCATCACAAAGATATATATATATATATAACATCCAGATATCAGTCAGAAAAACCAAAGATTGTCACCTTACAGAGTTACTTCTTCTCTTTGCCTTTTACCATTTTGATTTCTCTGTTAGGATTTAAAGCTTCTTTTTTGGATCTAGTATCATCAGCTGCACCCAAGTATGTTTGCTTTGAAGTCCTGGGAACCACAGCAGCAGGATGCAACTCCATGTATCTGTCTGCATCAAAGAACTTGCTGGAGGCATATCTTTCTAACTCCTTTTGTCTTTGTTCTGACATGGTAGAAATATTTGAAGTGTCTAGGCCTTTCTCTCTGGCTTTCTTTATCTGGTCTAATGCAGCAAACTCCTTCATCCTAGCAGTCCAAGCAACAGGATTCTTCTCAGGGTCCTCAAATGGTACAGGTGGCTCATACCTGTTGGAAGAATTATCTTGAGGAGTCCTGGCAGTCATAGTTTCTTTGAGCTTGTAGGGGAAAGGACCTGATGATGTATCAGAAGAACCTTGTCCTCCCCTGGAATAAGGGTGCTGCCTGGAATGCCCTTTGGAATAGACTTGAGTCTCTCTTTTATTTCCCCTATATCCTCATCTCCTGGAATAAGAACCCCTAGAATGGCTTTCCCTTTGATAGGTTCTAGCATGGGGTTGATAGGGAGCCTGGCTTCTAGCTGGGGCTGAACTTGCAGAGCTACCACCTGCACCTGCATCAGGTGGAGGTGGTGGAGGAGGATGAGGGTGCTTGAACTGGGAGGAGCCCTTCTCATACTTTCTTTTCTTCTTCATTGCTTTTAGCTGATTTTTAGAGTACTGCATCCAATGTTCAGTAATTGGGCAATTGTGCAGAATATAATATGGAATATCATTATCATCTTTTACTTTGGCAGGAGGAACCCTTCTCATTGCCTTACTTCTTGCCTTCCTTTTCCTTGCAATAGTGGCAGAAGAATCATCAGAGGCAGTGTTGTAATCATCAGATTCAGAGCTCTGAGGATCATATAAAGCATCAATTCTCTTCATCAAATCTTCTTTCAGTTGAACAGCAGCAGATGAGGCAGAAGCAGAAGGAGCAACAGAAACAGATACAACAGCAGATATAACAACAGATTCAGCAGCAGATGCAGCAGTAGATACATGAGCAACAGCAGAAACAGCACTAGTAACTTCAGGAGTGAGGGCAGCAGCAGCTTCAGGAACAACAACAAAAACTTCAGCAGGCTCAAAAACAGTGGCCTCTGGCATCAGAAAATCCTGGGAAATGGGCTCATCAGAAGCAACTTGAATTTCAGCAGCAGGGAGAACAACTTCAGCATTAGCATCAACAAATTCAGAAGCAAAGGCAGTCCTTTCTTCAACAGCAGCAGCAGTCACTGAGTGTATAAAAGAAGAAATAATACTGGGGTCACAGCCAGAGAAAGGCACCAGTGCCTTAGATAGGTCTTCTGAGGGCTGGACAGCAATAACTTCTGGTAAGCAACTGAAAAAGGCAGGATCAAAGGCTGAGAGCAAAGACTTTAGGTCTATTGCAAGAACTGGAGTAGGAGCCTGAACTGGAGTAGCAGCAACAGGAGCAGCAGATACAAAAACAGCAGCAGCAGCAGTAACAACAGCAGGAGCAGAAGCAGCAACAACAGCAGCATGAAGGCTGGCTTCATATGGCATCTCCCCCTGCCTGGATGCAGATGCATCTGTATCAAGGCAAACTGCTGGTGGGGCTGCCTGAGGAAGGAGAGAGGATAGCCTGGCAGAGAGGGCTGCCACTGATAAGTGTAGAGGAGCCAAAGAGGTCTCCAAGAGGAGGGAGAGCCTGGTGGCAATGAGCTCATACAACTTGTCAGCAAGGGCAGAGAGATCTACTTGCTCAAGAAGAGGAGCAGAGGTAGATGGAATAGGGATGGCTGAGGATGCTGGAAGTGGAGGGCTGGATGGTGGAGGGTTGGATGGCTGAGGTGTGGTGATTGTGGAGATGGAGGACAAGGGGATGGATATGGATGGAGTGAATGTGGGTTGGTCAATGATGTGGTGGAGGAGATCTTGGAATGAGGTTGAGGAGGAGGGTAATTCTGGAGGAGAAGAGGGGGAATCATCCATGTAGGATTCATCCAGAAGGGTAAATGAAGGTATGGATGGAGAAGAGGTGACATCTGGTGGTGGATAGGAGAACAATGGGTGGAAATGGTCTACTGGTGGTGAGGAAATGGTTGCTGGAGATGGAATTGAGGTTGGAGATGGGCTGGAGATTGTAATGGTGGATGGAGCTGGAGTGGTGGATGGTAGAGGTAGGGTTGGACTTGGAGGAGGAGGAGAAGAGGCAGCACCAGCAACAGCCAGGTCTTCTGCAGCAGCAGAAACCTATGGGGGAGTGACTCTTTGAGTCCTGGTGCCTGAAGGAGCAGTTGAAGAGGGCCTGCTGGGTTTGCTAATTTGCCTGTCCCATTTGCCAAATAGGGCACAAGGTAAGTCTCTTGGAGGCATTGATGTGCACTCCAGAGGAGACCAGCAGAGCAGGGCACCTTGCCTGAAGGAAAACTCCAAGAATTCTTCCAAAATTTACAAAGGTTTTGTTTATTTTCTTCTTTATCGGGTCAAAGAAGACCTCTCCCCAATTCAAGCTTTTCTTATCTACCAGAGCTCCCATGAGGCAGAGCTGATGTCTGGAGATGGTATCATGTGCAGAATGCTTTGCCAACAGCACCTTGCCTACAACATCTGCTAGGAACCTATATTGAACTGACAAGTTCCTCTTGAACAACTTGCTAGGGTTTCCCTCCGGATGACCCATCCTGGCAAGTATATCAGAAAATTCCTCCCCAGATAATTCAGCAGTTTCTTCTCCATTTCTCAAACCAAAGACCTCTGTTAAGACTGTGGGGGTCAGAGGTACCTGGGTTCCAGCAATAGATCCAACTATGGTGTTGTTGTCAAGGTTGTGAGCAGTATAGACCCATTCCTTTATTTCATCTGAAGCAAGCTTGATTCTGGTTGTCATCAGGGCAGACAAATTCTGATCCTTGAATAAATTCAAAATGTCCTGGAAGATTTGATCAGTTGTGTTGAATGAGTCCAGATCAATGTCGAAGCCTGCATCAAACTTCATTGCGGCGAGGACAGCAACTGAGACGGCCATGGTACCTGCAAAAACTTAACAAACAAACCGAACAAGCGTAGAACTGTTTGGAGGGAAAAAAATGCTTGCAGAGAAATTGAAAGCGCAAGAGAGAACGACGGCGAAAAATGAGTTTTATATTAGGGTTCGACGCAGAATTGGAAAGATCGTTGAACTCAGTTCGACGATCGAGGCTTCTAAAGGAATCTGAAGAGACTCCAACATCGTCGATCTCCGTTCGACGATCTGGAAAGGCGTCGAGCTCCGTTCGACGATCGTTCAGGGAATAAAATCGTCGAGCGCCGTTCGACGATCGTTGACCGGAAGAGATAGTTCATACTATCTGAGGGGGCGCTGAACTCAGTTCGACGATTCTGGAAATCGTCGAACTCCGTTCGACGATCTTTGGGGAAATCGTCGAGCGCAGTTCAGAGATCAGAAAACTCTAGACACTAAGAACAAATCAGAATTTTTTGCCTAGTCTTGGTCAATTTTTATCTTTCAAAATCTTGGATATTATTTAAGACTTCCTCCATCTAACATTCCTAACTGATTTAGGAAGAAGGTGTGTTTCTTTTTATCCAAAGGCTTGGTGAAAATATCTCCCCTTTGTAGATCAGTTGGGATATAGTGCAATTCAATTTTATTCTTTTCAACATTATCCCTTAAGAAGTGATGCCTAATCTCTATGTGTTTTGTCCTACTATGGAGGACTGGATTTTGAGCTATGGAAATAGCACTTGTATTGTCACAAAAGATTTTTGACTTCTCTAAGTTGTAACCATAGTCTAGGAGTTGATTTTGAATCCACAGTATTTGTGAACAACAACTGCCTGCAGCCATATATTCAGCTTCAGCAGTTGAAGTTGACACAGATGTTTGTTTCTTACAAAACCAAGAGATAAGTCTATCACCAAGGAACTGACAAGTTCCACTGGTGCTTTTCCTGTCAATTCTGCATCCAGCATAATCAGCATCAGAGAATCCAGTTAACTCAAATGCTGAATCTTTTGGATACCAGAGACCTAGATTTGGACAACTTTTAACATACCTGAGAATCCTCTTTATTAATGTGAGGTGTGACTCTCTAGGGCTAACTTGGAACCTAGCACATATACATGTAGCAAACATTATATCTGGTCTACTAGCTGTAAGATACAGTAAAGAGCCAATCATTGCTCTATATGTTGTCTGATCAACTGGTTTCCCATGTTCATCAGCATCCAATACAGCATTGGTAGGCATGGGTGTTTTCATACAAGATGCCTCAGACATACCAAATTTCTTAACCAACTCATTAGCATATTTGGTTTGAGAAATAAAGATGCCTTCAGCATGTTGTTTGACTTGCAATCCTAAGAAGAAGGATAGCTCACCCATGCTACTCATCTCAAATTTAGAATGCATTAGGTTAGAAAACCTTCTGCACAATTTTGAGTCAGTAAAACCAAAAATGATATCGTCTACATAAATTTGTACTAGTAGGGTATGGGACTTATGGGTTCTAATAAAAAGAGTTTGGTCTACTCTACCCCTTATAAAACCATTTTCCAAGAGAAAGCATGCTAGGGTCTCATACCATGCTCTAGGAGCTTGCTTGAGACCATATAATGCTTTGTTCAGTCTAAAAACATAATCAGGATAAGTTGGAAAGATAAAACCTGGAGGTTGTCTGACATAGACTTCCTCTTTGATGTCTCCATTCAAGAAAGCACTCTTGACATCCATCTGATAAACCTTGAAGCCTTTGTGAGCTGCATAAGCTAAAAATATCCTGATGGCTTCTAATCTTGCAACAGGTGCAAAGTTCTGGTCGTAGTCAATTCCTTCTTCTTGAGAATATCCTTGAGCAACTAGCCTTGCCTTGTTCCTTATGATTACTCCTTGATCATGCAGTTTATTTCTGAATACCCATTTTGTTCCAACAATGGAATGATCCTTTGGCTTTGGCACTAGTTCCCATACTTTGTTCCTCTCAAATTGATGCAACTCCTCTTGCATGGCAATGATCCAGTGTGGATCTTGCTCTGCATCTTGAATGGACTGAGGATCAATTTGAGAAAGGAAGCAGGTGTGCAACAGGTTTTGGTTGACCTGATTTCTGGTTTGCACACCAGCTGAGAGTTCTCCAATTATTTGGGAAATTGGATGGTCTCTTGATGTTACTAAATCAATAGGGGGTGTTGATTGTTCACCAACCTGTGTTATTGTTTCCTCTTGTGGTACAACAACTGGCTCTTCAGGTGGTGCTTCAATGTGTTGAGCATTCCCTTCATCTTCACTGCTTTCATTCTCTTGAGCAACCAGTAACTTGTTCATATCTTCAACTAGAGAGTGTTCCTGCAAGGGTTCTATGGTAGAAGAAATCTTCTCCTTGAAAGACATGTTAGTTTCATCAAATGAAATATGAACAGATTCCTCAATTTTCAAAGATGATTTATTATAGACCCTATAGGCCTTGCTGATCATGGAGTATCCCAGAAACACTCCTTCATCAGCTTTGGCTTGAAATTTTGCTAAATATTTCTTATCATTATTGTGAATATAGCAAATGCAACCAAAAATTCTAAAATAGTCAATTTTAGGTTTCTTCCCTTTGAGTAATTCATAGGGAGTCTTTCCCTTCAGTTTATGTATCAGACTTCTGTTCAGCACATAGTTGGAGGTGTTCACTGCCTCTGCCCAAAAGGATAGAGGTAGATGAGCATCTGACAACAATGTAGTGACAGATTCAATAAGGGTTCTATTTTTCCTTTCAGCTACCCCATTTTGTTGAGGAGTTCTAGGAGCTGAGAAAGTATGCCTGATCCCTTCACTCTGACAGAACTCTTGCATAAGAAGAGATTCAAACTCTGTCCCATGATCACTTCTGATCAGGGCAATGTGAGTATTGAACTCAATCTGTATACATTTGAGAAACTCTGTCAGACACTTAAAGTTATCAGACTTCTTCCTTAGAAAGAACACCCAAGTGAATCTAGAAAAGTCATCTACAATTACTAAAGTGTAGGATTTCCCTCCTAGGCTTTGTACTGTGATGGGTCCAAATAGATCCATGTGTAACAGATACAATATCCTAGGTGAATCACTCTTATTAAGTGACTTGAAACTGTTTTTAGTTTGCTTACCTAATTGACAAGCCTTGCATAGTCCTTCCTTCTTGTAGGGGCCAGAAGGTAGTCCTCTAACAAGGTTGTCCTTGGAGAGCCTAGCAATAGTTCTAAGGTTTAGGTGTCCTAGTCTCTTATGCCATAACACATTTGGTCTACAAACTGAATTGAATAAACAAATATCTATAGTAGTTGAAAGAAAATCTACTAGGTAGATGTTACCTTTCCTTTTACCTGTCAACACAGTTGTGTTGTCCTCTGACTTGATTTTGCATAAGGTTTTGCTGAAGGTCACCTGGTAGCCTTCATCACATAGCTGACTGATGCTGATTAGGTTGTGCTTCAGTCCTTCCACATATGCTACCTTCTTGAAGGTTACTGAACCAATCTGGACTGCACCATATCCTTTAGTTTGTCCAAAGTTGGAGTCACCAAAGATAACTTTGGGTCCAAGCTTGGCTCTAAAGGAAATGAGGTTGTCCTTGTTCCCTGTCATGTGCTTAGAGCACCCACTATCCAAATACCATTGCTGGTTAGATGTTGGATAGGTCTTCACCTGCACATAAGACAATTCACTTGTTTTTGACCCAGTTTACCTTGGGCCTAGGTTGATAACCTCTAAATTCAGAAATGAAAGACATCCCTGGCTGACTCTTATATCCTTCATGATGATATCTCCTTGGAGGTATAATCCATTCAGTATAAGGGTTAAAGGTTTGGGATGTGGAACCCTTAGGGTTCAATTTTGATTTGTCTTTGAAATAGTTTCCAGAGCTCTGACCTCTGTTCGACGATCTTGGAGCTGCGTTCGACGATCTTGGGTCAGATCGTCGAGCTCCGTTCGACGGTCGACTATGGCTGAGGTCAGGTATATGGGATCGTCGACCTGCGTTCGACGACATTGGCTGAGATCGTCGATCAACGTTCGACGATTTTGCCTGAGATCGTCGAGCTGCGTTCGGCGATCGTCGATCTTCATTCGGCGATCGTCGATCTCCGTTCGACGATTTGTGCTGGGACTTAGTTTTCTGAGACAGATCAGAATTTTTCCTGACAACCTCTACAACTCCCTTTCCCTTGTCAGAAATAGACTTGATAGGAGTTGTTAGAACAATAGGTTTGCTGGATGAGGCACCCAAGACCAGTGTACTATTGAATCTTGAGTTCACTGTGCTTGTGATGTACATCAGCTTGATGCTTCTCCCATTGAGAGATTCTTCAAGCTTCTTGTCCTCAGAGAGCTCACTTTTCAATGAAGCTATCTGTTCCCTATAGTTCTCCAACTCCTGAGAGAGTTTGAGGTTTTCTGACTTTAAAACATTTTGTTCAGATAATTGATTTCTGAGAGAGATGATCTCTTTCTCAGACTTTAGCAGGTCTAAACATAGTGCTTTAAATTCAGATTTAAAATCTTCTGAAGTAAAATCAAAAGAGCTGATTACCTGATCTTCTTCAGGTTGAGTCTCTGAGTCTGACTCTGACTCCTCTTCCTCTGAGTTGTGTTGTGAGGCATTGATTGACATCATGCAGAACTCCTTTTCCTCTGCATCATCCTCATCATCACTGGAGCTGGAAGAGGCTTCTGACACCTCTTCAGTCTCACTCCAGGATTCAGCAACAAACCCTTTCCTTGTATGCTTATTTTTGCTGAAGGAAGGTTTGCTATTGCCACTCCTTTTGGAGTCTTTCTCCTTTCTTCTCTCTTTTCTATCCCTTCTATCCTTGTTCTTGTTCTCTGGACAGTCAGGAACTATATGCCCTGGTTTCCTGCAACCAAAACAAATAATGTCTTTGTTATTGCCAATGGACTTGTCATACCTTGGCTTATCCTGCTCCTTGTATGATCTTCTTCTGAAGTCCTTTCTGGCCATCTTATAGAATCTTTTGGCCAACAAGCTGAGAAGTTCATCATTGCCTGTTCCTTTTTCTTCAGGCAGATCCTCAGTTGCCTTGAATGCTATGGTCTTCTCCTTTCTTGTGGCTGGTGAAGCAGCCTTCTGTTCTTCCTCTCTGTTCTTGATGAGTAGCTCATAAGATTTGAGCTTACCCAACAAGGCTTCAGTGGTGATCTCATTCAGACTTCTGGCATCTTTAATTGGCCAGATTCTTGAATCCCAAGTGCTGGGAAAGCACATTAGGATCTTGTCATTAAGTTCTGTCAGTGAGATCTCTTTGTCTAATGTCCTCAGTTCACTGACAATTAGACTCAATCTATTGTACATGTCTCCCACTGACTCAGTTTCTCCTTTCTTGAAGTTCTCATATTGGGAGATGAGATGGGATCTTCTGTCCTTTCTCTCATCAGCTGAGCCTGAAACTATTTCTGAGAGCTTGTCCCAAATCTCCTTGGATGAATTGCATTCAACTACCTTTTGAAAAATGTCATCTGACATTGTCTGGGCTAGAATGTTCAAAGCCTTGGCATCAGCTACTTTCCACTTTTTGATGTCAGCATCTGTTCCTGATGGAGGTGGAACAGCATTTGTACTTGTACTTTCTAGGGGTCTTGGACACACTGTCAAAACAGAATTAAAAATATCTTCGTCAATAGAATTCATGTAGAGTCTAATCCTTGCTTTCCAGAGTGCAAACTTTGACAGATTGCACACTGGAGGTCTGGTGCTAGCATAATCTTTGTTTTGGGCCATGATTTGTGCAAACAGAAGCTTAATAATAAAATATAAGAGAAGGATCTAGTTTGGGATCTTGGGGTTCAGGTGTTAGCCTGTACAACCAAACAGATATGGTATGTTTAACCAACCTGGCTCTGATACCAATTGAAAGGGAAACTAGATCTGATATACTCTAGAGGGGGGTGAATAGAGTATATGGTGTTTTAAAACACAAAGAAAACTTTTGCAAAGCTTTACAATAATTGTTGTAATGTGTGTGAGCAGGGAAGCAAATATAAATCTATCACAGAACTAAACTATGCAAAAACTAAGCACAGACAAGTCAAGGCCAGAAACAAAAAAGAAAACAAGCCACAACCAGATGACACAAGGGAATATAGTGGTTCCCCAAACTTGGGTACATCCACTCTTCTACCACCCTAGGTAGGAATCCACTGCAGGATGAGTTGATCAGGTGTCCTGGGCACCAATGAGCTTTTGATAAGGTGCTAAAAAACCAAAGCAGATTTTTTGATCAGGTATCTTGCAACCAATGAGCTTTTGACAAGGTGCTCAAAAACCAGATTCAAACTTTTGAAGGGAGTTTGAAAAACCCTTTACAGAGTGGGGGTGAGAGAGTGATGGCAGTCTTCTCTTTCTCAATCAACTGAGAAGACTATGTGGATTGATGTCAAAGCTCCCCCTGAATCCTTGAAATCTTCAGGAAGAAAAGCTTTGCTGAGGGTGATAGGCCTTCAAAGGTAGATCTCCAGCAAAAGATGATTTCAGCAAGCTGAAATGTTGGGTGTCTGGAGTCTTGAAATGATGTTGGCCTTGAACACTTTTAGGGCTGAAGAGATCTGAAGATTTTTGAAAGCTTGATCTCTTTAATGAGTGTTCTACAGAAGATTTTGAAAAAGTCTCTATATTCTGAGTTGTTTGTACTTCTTGTCAATCTCTATATTTCATCTATCTTCATTCAAAAACATTCTGTCTTTTATTCTCTGTGCCAGAATAGAATATCACTCTGTCAAAGATAGATGTTGGTCTGCATTGATTACAGCCTTAATTGCATAATTTCTTCTGAAGGAAAGTCCACTAAATTATTCCTTGAAAAATCCCTTGAAGCTTGGTCCAGAAGTAAATGAAAACGGCTAGCAGATCTTCTGAATTAATTGCAGAATAACTTCTAATTGATTTGAATTTGAATTCTGAAAGATAACTGAAATCGTCGAACTGAGCTCTGCTATCGTCGAGCTGAGCTCAGCGAACTGGAAAAATTCAATCAGCAACATAATCGTCGATCTGAGCTCAAAGATCGTCGAACTGAGCTCAGAGATAAAGATCCAGTACAGAGTCAAAATCGTCGACCTGAGCTCACCGATCGTCGAATGGAGTTCGACGACATTGTGAAGTTGAGCTCAGCGATCGTCGAGTGGAGCTCGACGATATTATTAGGTTGAGCTCAGCGATCGTCGAATGGAGCTCGACGATCTGAAGAAGTTGAGCTAGACGATCGTCGACCGGAGCTCGACGAAACGTCGTGCTGAGCTCGACGATTAGACTTAGTCTCCAGAAAAACTTGGTCTTCAGGGCAGCTTCCAATCCTAGACTTCTAACCCTTAGACTCAATTCTAATTGACCTATTAAGCTATACAGAAGGTCAAACACAGATTCCTAGAGACATAGTGATCCTGACCCAAATTAGTAATAGGGTGTTCCAACACGCGGAACCAGAAATCCAAGGTGTGGTAACCCTAGTTACAGAGACTGGGTTAGAGTTTCTTGTTTCAGAACCAATTAAGATTTGGAAGAAGGAGGTGCTCGAATTCTTTAATGCAGCTACACTTGATGAAACTGGACTCTATATTTAGTCCAAGGTCCATGGGGAAAAAGTCAAGATCACCCAGAAAAGTCTAAGGAAAGTTCTACATCTCCCTAGAACTAAAGAAGAGGAAGTTGTACCTGCATCAAAGACAAGGGAGGCACTGCAATGGTGTTGTTTAGATTCAAGCATGAAAATTGGATCAGTTTTTAACAGGAAAGGGATGAACATACAAGGGAAGTTTTTATCTGAAGTAGTTGGGAAGGTGATACTGAGCAAGCCTGGTGGGCATGATAGAATATCAGCTCACATGTTCAGTTTAATGACAAGGATAATTTTCAAACTCAAAACTGATTGGTCAGCAGTGATGTTTGACAAGATAAAGGAAAGTCTGAAGAAACACAATCTGGGTAGGATTATGAGCTAATACTAAGCTGGAAGTATTCCAGAAGTGAGGAACCAAGCTGCATGTTCTAAGATAAACCATATGAGGAGAATGGATGTAAGAATTATCTTAAGGTGGGATAGCATTTTAACCAAAGAAATGCCTACTCCTGAAAAGGAAGTTTCTCATCAGAAGAAGAAGAAGAAAGCCATTGTGGCTCCTGAATCCTCAAGTAGCTCAGAAGAGCAGGTAGTGTTTAGTTCTGATGATAGAGAAGGTGGAAATGCTGGTCAGTCACCAGTAAGACCTGAAGATGCACAGAGGTGGGGGGAGCTACCATCTGCTAGCTCTATTCACCTATATCCACTCCAGGGGGAGCCTCAACATGTAGATGAGCCAACTCACTTAGATAGTGAAAGGGCAACCCAAACAATTCTTGAGGTAATAAATGAAGTTAATCAATCTATTTTAAATATTGAGGATGAAGTATTGACTGAATCATTACTTGATGTTGATCAGCCAAATCAGATATATAGTCAACCACAAGATGATGTCATGGAAGACACATCAGTTGTTAACAACGCTCCTGAGATAAGAGACTCTCCATACCATACTCAACAGGAGTTTACACAAGAAGAGCTATTCCTTGATCTTTTACAGAATGATTTTGAGGGAGAGAAAGTAGGTGTTGAGGGGGAGTCAGCTAATATTGAGGGGGAGCATGTAAGATCACTGGAGGAGACTGCTAGAAAAGAGACTGAGGAGCAGAGGAATGCTGAGGAGCTACCAAGAGCAGAAAAGGATTTTCCATCTACTCCAAAGGATAGAGTATACATTGCTAGTACATCTGACTCTGAAGTTGAAGAGGCTGCTAGAGCCAAGAAAAGAAAACTACAGGTTTTCAAAAGGAGAATCCAGACCTACAAGAAAGCACTGCAAACCATTGTTCCACAGCTTGCCCCAACTGCTGATTATAGTTCATTGTTGGTGGCTTTGCAGATCAAGATGGATGAGCAAAGAAAAGCACTAGAAAAGTATATGGATGAAGGACATAAATTAATTCAATTTGATCTGGCTCAAGATATCAAATCTATTAGATTTGAAGTAAATCAACATAAGAAAGAAATGACTGACTGTTTTCATAAAGGAGGCAATGCAGTGGTATATCTGTCTACTCATCAAGAGAATATAAAGAAACAGGTTGATGATATGGCAGTAAAACAAGGATATGTTCTTGAAAATCAGATTAGGATGAATGACAATCTGATTGCTTCTCATAATACCATTATAAGTGAAATGAAAAATATAACTATTGCCCAGACTGCAGTAAGTGCTACTGCCAAAGAAGCCTTTGATAAGCAATTACAAGAGAGCCTAACTGCTGTTAAAACTGTCATTGAAGATTCTCAAAAGGCTATTACTGACAAGCTTTAGAGGTTAAAACCTTTTTATAAAGATGAAGTTAAATATTTGAATGCTCAAATCAGATTTCAGAAGGATGATCTTAGGGATCATATAGAAAGAGAAGTCATAAAGGGGGAGAGGGTATTAGTCAAAGCAGGCTCTGACCATGCTAAATGGATGTCAAATAGCATCAGAGCTACCCTTGGATATCCACCCTTGTGTAATGATGATAGTGTAGCAGAGTCTAGAATAAATCTTGAATATTTTGGAGGTGAGTCAGCTGAAGTTGCACAAGTAATCTACCCTCCAGCTGATTTTGAGATGATACATCAGGAGGTACAATCTATGTATAGCCCTCCTGAGGGTAATTAGAATATTATTATTGAGAAAGTAGTACAGCCTGTGCCAGATGCCATATTAAAAGTGCAAGAGGCATTATTAAAAGAGCAAGAAGCTCAATTATCCAAGAAGAGGTTCAGAGAGCAGGCTGAATTAAGGCCAGACTTTGAGCAATGGAGCCCAACTTCTAGGAATATCATATTGACTGCTTGGAAGGCTGCAAAGGATAATTTCCTAGAGAGTTCAAATGGTACTCTGACCAAGAGTGGAGGAAACATGAAGCTAGGCAAGAGGCCGTAGTACAATACAGAAGGAAGGCTAAATTAGGGAAGCTACCTCCTAATGCACAGGAGCCTAGCAAGTATTTCCCTAAGCCTTATCATTATTTTGAGAGACAGAAGATAAGGGCTGAAGAACAGAAAAAGAAAGATCTTAAGGGAAAGAAGCGTGCTGATGACAATGATGCTCCAGTTCAAGCAAAGATTCAATCTGGATAGGACATTGTTATCAAGGAGCCAGAGCAGCCATATGATAGAATTTCTTAAGTTTACAACTTTGTAATCATTTGCATTAAAAATTCAGGTAAACTTTTGATTAATAAAACTTTTGGAAGTTGCAAAAACAATGTTTAATGATCAATCTATTACATTGTTATTCTGAGATAGTTGTTTATACATGTTGTGTTAATACATGTTTAGTATTTACCCTGTTATATAATACTATTATACATCATATTGAGTATTTGTTATGAATGGTGTATATCATTGACTAAGGGTTATGACTTCTCCAAATAGGGGGAGATTGTTGGGTACATTGGAAAATGTGTATCAGATTTGAAAAAGCCTCACCCTACTTAATGATATACATCAAGGTGTATTTGATGTGCTTTGAGTTTATATGTGCAGGTTAAGTAATTGCAGGAAATGCAGAAAAGTTTCAAAGTCCATGTGTCGACACCTAGAGGTGAAGTGTCGACACTTATGAAGGCTTGTGTCGACACCTAGAGAAGCTGTGTTGACACTTGGAGTAGTTGTGTCGACACCAGGAAAGGCAGAGTCAACACCAGAAAAAATGTGTCGACACATACAGGCAGTGTCGACACACCGTGAAGAATTGTAAACATAATCTGTGTCGACACTTAGAGGCAGTGTCGACACCCAGAGAAACTTTGTCGACATCAAATGTGTCGATACCAGGAGGCTGTGTCAACACTCAGCAAGCTTCAACAAAGTTAAAGTACTTGTGTCGACACAAAGGAGATGTGTCGACACTCAGCAAGTTTCAACACATAAAGGCATGTGTTGACACAAAGGAGATGTGTCGACACTCAGCAAGTTTCAACACAAGAAGGCATGTGTCGACATAAAGGAGTTGTGTCGACACACAACATAATTCAACAAAGTATTAAAGAAGAAGTATTTGTGTCGACACACTAAACCAGTGTCGACACACTAAACCAGTGTCGACACATTCAACAGATGGCTTGTGTCGACACACAGAATCAGTGTCGACACATTCTGAAGAAGCAGTGTCGAGAAGCTGTTACAACAACACAAGGAGTTGTGTCGACACCATCAAGGCTAGTGTCGACACTTAGTCTACTTGTGTCGACACTTAGTATTTTTGTGTCGACACATAATGACTATCTGTCTCGACACTTTCAGATAGTGACAGTGATTTCAAGAAGTGACTCGATGACTTGATAGCTCACATTTCAACCGGTCAACTGCAACTGTCAGAGTCGTCAGAAGGTTGTTAGAAACCGGATTAGCCGGTTACCTTGGAGGAAGGATATTTAAAGACCTTTCTCCTTCAACAAAAATGATGATAACAATTAATTAAGAGATCTAACAACACAAAAGAAGAAGACCTTCAATAGAAGATCTAAGAAGTTGGAGAGAGAGCTCCTTCTAAGAAGAGCAGCTGCTGAACCAGGCTACAAAGTAAGATTCAGATTTAGATCTGAATCTCAAGACAGAAGTTGATTGAAGGTCATCTTCACAGGAGATTCAACCCTATTGAGTTCTAATTCAAGAAGCTTTGAAGAAAGCTAAGGGAGGTTGATCTCGCCAAGTACTTCCAAGAACACATCAAGAAGCCAGTCAACTCATCTCTCTCTTTCAGAGTTGTGGTTAGTTACTTTGTATAATCAAAATTTCTGTAGGATCTTGTATAGATTTGAGTTGTAAGCCTATTTTATAAAGGCTGAGTGTAGGAGACTGTGTGCTCTGAGTGTAGGTATTATTGAAGACTGAGGTAGGGTCTTGTGCCTGAGTTGTAGGAGACTTTGTTCTCTAAGTGTAGGTCTTATTGAAGACTGAGTGGTAGGGCTTTTTGCCTGAGTTGTAGGAGTCGGGGACACTCTGAGTTGTAGGAACCTGTTTGGGGTTCTGAGCTGTAAGATCTGAGGATCTGAGGAGAAGTGCTGAAGTTAGGCTGAATCTAGTATACTACTAGATAGGCGAAGGGGGAAAGTGGATGTACCCAGACCTTGGGGAACCACTATAAATACTCTGTGCACTCTGTGTATGTTTGTTTCTATGGTTGCTTTGTTGTGATAGTTGTAGAATTTAACTTGCTGTACAGAATTTCGCCTTAAATTTAAAAAGATAAAGTTCACCTATTCACCCCCCCCCCTCTAGGTGGTTAGGCACTATTTCTTTCAGGATCCCTAATTGGATTTGGGCTAGGTTCACTAATTAGGATGACTAACCGACAATGTACAGCCAGGGTGACGTTTTTTGAGTTCTAGAGTTTAGGCTAAGTCATTAGGTTCAAACCTTACATGGACCAGCCAGCAGAAGACCTTAGATTGACTCAAGTCTTAGAAGAAATCAAGTTCAGTATATAAGTTCGACGTTCATCGAACTCAGCTCAACGATCATCGATTGATGATCGATGAACTCATAGTTAATTCTCTGAGTTGAGCTCGACGAAATTCGAGCTTAGGTCAATAAAGTCTGGATTTCAACTTCAGCACATTCTTTCCATATTACATTCGCTGAACGCAGCTCGACAAAGATAGATTATCAGATCGACGAACTTGGAGCACAGAATTGGCAAGTTATTCACAGAATGCAGTTCGCTATGCTCAGGTCGACGAACAAGTTTTCTCAGGTCGACAAACAGGATTTCTCAGCTTGACGAACTTGGATCTCAGGTCGACGAAATCTGTTATATGGTCGACGATTTCTGTTGTAGTTCCAGACTTAGAATTTTCATCATTTTTTGTCCATTATTCCATATTATTTAGCAGTGATTTCCTGAAGTAATTAATTCTCATATTCTCTAAATATAGCCGTTATTGGCAGCATTGATTATGGTATTCATTAGGATAATTACTTGCTTAATTAATTGGGACAGTTGGGGAAACACATTAAAGAAAATATTCTCCAACCGATTTTCATTCTCTAGGTAGTCAGCATTCAATGCAGAGAATTCAAAATTCAAAGGAGTAATTTTGACGGAGAATATAAAAGAGATTTTTCTCTTTTTAGTCGATAGCTAGTAATAGAGAAAACCAGAGAATACAAAAAACATATTCACAAATTCTCGGTGCAGAAAACACTTTGTTTTCTTCTTGATCTTACTGAAGAAGAAGAAGAACAACCATCAATATCAAGAGTCTTCTTCAACTTCAACTCCAAGAGCTTTCAAGGACAATAATCTCTGAATCAGTCAGAAGTTCCTAGATCTGCTCAAGTCAAGGCTGAAGACCTACTACACCCTGTGCAAGGCTTCAAGTGATATCTGAAGGAGCCTTGACAACAACAATCCACTAAGTCTTCTCAGTTGTTTGAGAAAGAGAAGACATCATCAAATCTCTTTCCCCCTCCTGTATAAAGGATTTATTAACTCCCGTCAAAAGTTTATTTGGTTTTTGGGCACCTTATAAAAAGCTCAAAGGGTTATGAGATGTCCCTGAAAATAGATCTTATGGTTACAGTCACCTGATCAAAAACCTGCTAGTGGATTCCTACCAGGGTGGTAGAAGAGTGGATGTACCCAGGTTGGGGAACCACTATACAATTTCTTGTATTATCTGGTTGCCCTTTTTCTTATTATTCTTGCTGGGGCTGTGATAGACTAATTTGCTATGTTGTGGTAGATTAGATTATCTTTTCTTTCTTTTACTACTAGTGGTATCACTTATTTTATTTACTCTGATAATATTTAAAAACATCCAAAAGATTTTAACATAATCTATTCACCTCCCCCCTGTAGAGTAATTAGATCTAACCCCTATCTTTCAATTGGTATCAGAGCAAGGTTCCTCTGGTTGTATAAGCTAACACTTGAACCAAAAGTTCCTTTGTTAGATCTGATCTTAGTTTGTTTACTACACAGCATAGCACAGAACAAAGGTTGTGCAGACACCAGACCTCCAGTCTACAACTTGAATAAATTTGTAATCTGGAAGGCACAAATTAGGTTGTATATGAATTCTATTGATGAAGAGATATATAATTCTATTTTGACAGGTCCTACTCAAGCTACAGCTGCTACGTCAACCTCTACTTCAAGCACTCATGTTGTTCCACCACCTGAGTGGACAAATGCTCAGAAAAGGGCCAAGATAGCAGATGCAAAGGCTATGAATATACTGGCTCAGACTATGTCAGATGACATATTTCAGAAAGTGTCTGAGTGCACATCTGCAAAAGCCATATGGGATTCACTCAACCAAATTGTTGCTGGTTCAGCAGATGAGATGAAGGACAAGAGATCAACTCTCATCTCCCAGTATGAGAACTTTAAGAAGGAAGATTCAGAATCTGTTAGTGACATGTAAAACAGATTAAGTTTAATTATCGGTGAGCTGAAGACCTTGGACAAAGACATCTCTATCACTGAGGTGAATGATAAAATCTTAATGTACTTCCTCAGCATTTGGGATTCCAGAATTTGGCCAATCAAGGAGGCCAGATGTCTTAATGAGATTTCTATAGAATCTCGTCTGGGAAAGCTCAAATCATATGAGCAATTGATTAAGTCCAGAGAAGCTGCAGAACAAAAGACTCCTACAATAAGAAGGAAGGAGCAGAACATAGCTTATAAGGCTGTAGAATAAATAGAAACTCCAACTGCCAATGAAGAAGTAACACCCCAAAAATGGTATTTGAGCTGGTCGCGTCTAAATAGGATTTTTGACTCCTCCATACAGGTACACGGCCAGGGACACGGGCGTGTCCTTGGCCATATCATGCTGGGTGTGTTGGTCGGCTGTGTCCCGAGAAGGACACGGTAGGAAGCACGGGTCGTGAACACTTTCGACAAAGCCTAGGACAGGGATGTGTCCCAGGCCATGTCCTGCTCGGGTGCCGAGTCATCGCGAGGTCGACGAAATGCATTTGACGAAAAGTGTTCGGGAGGAACACGCGAGGCGACACGGGCTTGTCGGGATGGCGTGTCCCTCTGCGTTCGACGATCGACGATTGTGGCTCGATGATGGTCAAGTGACACGGGCGTGTTCATACCCGTGTCCCTACCCATGTTTAGTTGTGTTGTGTCCGTTGCCGTGGTGGTTGTATGTGACATGCCCCTAATCACGGGCGTGTCGAGGACCTAACACGGGCATAGTAGGTGAGACACGGACATGTCTTTGCCCGTGTGTCTTTTCTTCGTTCGACGATCGTGCCTCGATCAAGGCACATGGCCTGGAACACGGTCGTGTGTGAGGCCGTATTCGGCCCAGGTCAGGGGATTTTTGTTCAGATCTGAGTCATTCATTTTCTTTAATTGAGATCCAATGGCCTCGGTGGTTTCCTGCTCTATTAAGGTCGGGAATGGGGGAGTTAACTATTCATTTTCTCCAAGCCATTCTCTTTCCAAGGAGTTAGAAAGAGGAGGAAGAAGGAGGAGTATTCCGGCCGTCGGCGGAGCATCAGAGCACCATTTTGTGATCTGAGAACGGATCCGTGGAGGAATGGTCGTTGTGAAGACTTCTATCTATATAGTTTTTCGATGGCGCAAAAGCGGACTACAAGGGTAACGATTCTCTACTTTAGCATGTGAAGCTCTCTTCCTTTTTGCATAGGGAAACACGCTCCCGCGAGCGTGCGGTGAGTGCGTGGTGTTTCTTGGGGTTGTTGTGAATAGTCCCCCTTGCGTTGCATATAGAGTTCGGAATCGAAGTACGGGCATAGGCATTGTGTGTGAAGCCTACCCGGACGTGTGTTATCTGGATCAGTGATGTTGCATTTGATATTGAAAGTGTAAGTTAGATCTGATATACTCTATAGGGGGGGTTAATAGAGTATGGTGCTTGCTAAAAATGTTTTACAATAGTTGTTGTATTCCTAAGTGAACAGGGAAGCAAATAATATAAAGTAAATCCAAACACAGAATAATCACAGATCAATCATAAAGCAAACACAAACCAATCCCAAACGACAGCCAGAAACAAAAGAAAGACAAGCAACCAGATGACACAAGGAGATATAGTGGTTCCCCAATCAACCTGGGTACATCCACTCTTCTACCACCCTAGGTAGGAATCCACTACAGGATGAGTTGATTAGGTGTTCTGGGCACCAATGATCTTTTGATAAGGTGCTCAAAAACCAAACCAGATTTTTTGATCAGGTGTCTTGCCACCACTGAGTTTTGATAAGGTCTCAGAAACCAAACACAAACTTTTGAAGGGTGTTTGAAAAACCCTTTACAGTAGAGAGAGAGAGAAAGGGATGAGATGATCTTCTCTGTCAACAGTCAAAGAGAAGATAGTTGATGTTGTCAAAGCTCCCCCTGAGATCTTGAGTTGTTCAGGAAGTGAAGCTTTGCAGTAGGGTGATAGGCCTTCAGATGATTTGATCTCCAGCAAAAGATGATTTCAGCAACAGCTGAAATGTGAGGTGTCTGGAGTCTTGAATGATGATGGCATTTGAACACTTAAATCAAGAGAGATCTAGAAATCAGTTAGTTGATCTCCTTTTGTGATGTGTGTTCTTATATGAATTCTTGAGACTGAGAATGTCTGCAACTCTCTTTCTTTCTCTTGTGTAATTGTTGTTGTAGAGAATTGTTGTTACAGAAGATGTAATTATCTTATTGTTACAGAGAATGAATATATCTTTTATTCCTTTTTTTGAATAGAAATGATCCACTGTCCAAGATAGCCGTTAGCCTAACAATAAATGACTTCCTTAATTGCATTAGTCTTCTGGAGGAAAGTCCAATAAAACATTTCTTGAAAATTCCTTGAAACTTGATCCAGATTAATTAAAAACGGCTACTAGATCTCTGACATAAATGCTGAGAATAATTCCACAACTATCTGAATTTGAATCTTGAAAATCGTCTAACTCTTCAGAAAATCATCGAACTGAGCTCCACTATCGTTGAACTGAGCTCAGAGACTGGACTTAGACAGAAACAGAGATCGTCGATCTGAGCTCAACTATCATCAAACTGAGCTCAGAGATAGAGAATCAAACTGGAGTCAAGATCGTCGATCTGAGCTCGAAGATCGTCGAATGGAGTTTGACGACTCGTTGAAGTTGAGCTCAGAGATCGTCGAATGGAGTTCGACGATTCGTCAAAATGAGCTCAGCGATCGTCGAATAGAGTTCGACGATTCGTCGTACTGAGCTCGACGAAATGACTTGATCTCCAAAACTGAAAAACTCTGGTCTTGAGGGCAGCTTCCAAACCTAACTAATAAGCCTTAGACTCAATTCTAATTGACCTTTAGATCTATACAATGAGGTCAAAATAGGTTTCCTAAGAGACATAGTGATCCTTGCGCAAATCAGTAATAGGGTGTTCCAACAATCTCCCCCTATTTGGGTTAGGATTACTATTTATAGATATTGAAAAAAAATAAAACATACAAAATAGAAATGCAACAAACAAAACATTGCAGAATCACAGATATTATCTCAGATAGTTTAGAAAACAGAATATATTATCACCTTACAGAATTACTCTTTCTCTTTGCTCTTTATAAGGACTATTTCTCTGTTTGGATTGAGGGCTTCCTTCTTAGATCTTCTATCATCAGCGGCACCTAGAGAGGGTTGTTGCTTTGGACTGGGCACTACAGCTTCTGGGTGCAGCTTCATATAGCTTTATGAATCAAAGAATTTACTGGAGGAGTATCTTTCAAGTTCCTTCTTCCTTTGATCTAATAAGGTAGTTATATTGAGAGTATCTTTTCCTTGTTCTCTGGATTTCTCGATATGATCTAAAGCAGCCAATTCTTTCATCCTAGCTGTCCATGAAGTAGGATTGTTTTCTGGATCCTCAAATGGAACTGGAGGTTCATATCTGTTTGAAGGATTGTCTGGAGGAGACTAGTTTTTTCAACTTATAAGGAAAGGGACTAGAAGTAGTGTCAGATGGACCTTGTCCTTCCCTTTGGTAAGGATGTTGCCTGGAATGTCCTTTTGAATATACTTGGAATTCTCTTTGATTTCCTCTGTAATTTCCTCTTCTTGACTGATAGCCTCTAAATTGACTTCCTCTGTATTGGGATCTACCTTGAGGATGATATGAGCTTTGGCTTCTGGCAGAAGGTAGAGATGCAGAACTTTCACTTGCACCTGCACCTAGTGAAGGAGGAGGAGGAGGAGGAGGATTGAACTGGGATGATCCTTTATCATACTTTATCTTCTTCTTCATAGCTTTTAGTTGATTTTTGGAGTATTGCATCCAATGTTTTGTGATAGGGTAATCATGTAGAATGTAGCATGGAATGTCATTTATGTCTTTCACTTTTGATGGGGGGACTCTATTCATTGCTTTGCTTTTGGCTTTTCTTTTCCTTGGAATTGTAGCAGAGAAGTCATCTGAGTCAGTCCTATACTGATCACTTTCTCAGCTTTGATTATCATATAATGCATCAATCCTTTTGAGATAATCTAACTATTGTTGAGATTGAGCAGAAGTAGCAGCAGAGACAGTAACAGTAGCAGCAGCAACAGTAGGAAGAGGAGTAGAAGCAATACTGGCAGAAGAAGTTATAATAGCAGAGACAGATACAACATTTTCAGCAACAGAAGCTACAGGAGAAGATTCAGAAGGAGCATTAGCAGCAGTAACAGCAGGCTCAAAAACAAATGTCTCTGTCATATGTATATCCTCAATAACATCAATATCAGAACTAGCAGAAACATCAACATTAGCAGTAGGAGCAGCAGCAGGAAGAGCAACAAAAACATCAGTAACAGTAGGAGGAGCAACAACAGAGAGGGAGTTTATAAAAGAATTAATTAAACTGGTGTCACATCTGGGAATGGGAACAATGACCTTAGAGAGATCTTCAGATTACTGGACTGCAGTGTGCTCTGGAAGACAGCTGAAATAAATAGAATCAAAATCTGATAACAGTGACCTGAGGTCCACTGTGATAACTGCAACTGGAGGTATTGAAGCTTGATATTGGACTGAAGTAACAGCAGTAGCAGCAGTCAATCTTTCCACTTCATGAGGCATCTCCCCCTGCCTAGATTCAGTCAGGACTGAATCAATGCACCGAGATGAAGGGATTGCCTGAGGAGGAAGGAGAGAGGAGAGCTTGGCAGACAGTTCTTCAACTGATTTTATAAGTGGGGTCAGAGAGGTCTCGAGTAAGAGTGATAGCCTTGGAGCTATCAGCTCATAGAGCCTGTCTGCAAGAGCTGGAAGATCTACATGCTCAAGATGGACTTGAGTATAGGTAGGAATTGAAGGTGGGGCAGCAAGAGATGTTGGTGGAGAACTTGTGGATGGTGGAAATGAAGGTTGAGAGATGAGAATTGTGGAAATAGAAGATAATGGAATGGAAATAGATGGTGTGAAGGATGGTTGAGCAATGATATCTTGAAGTAGTTGTTGATATGAGGTGGATGAAGATGGTAGCTCAGTAGGGGATGAAGGAGAGTCATCCATGAAGGAATCATCTATAAGGTTGAAAGAGGGTATGTGAGAGGATGAGACAATATCCAGATGGGGGTATTGATGTAGAGGATGGAAGATTTCTTCTATAAGAGGTGGAGTTGGAGAAGAAATGGAAGTTGGAGATGGGGTGGAAATAGTAATGGTGGATGTGACTGGTGTAGATGAAACAAGAGGTGGAGTAGGAGAAGAAATGGAAGTTGGAGATGGGGTGGAAATAGTAATGGTGGATTTGACTGGTGTAGATGAAATAAGAGGTGGAGCAGGAGAAGATGAAGCAGGCAAGTCTTCTATAGGGGCAGAAACTTGAGGGGAAGTGACTGAGATAGTCCTTGTGCCAGAAGTAGAAACTGTAGAGGGCCTGCTGGGCTTCACAATTTGCCTGCCCCATTTTCCAAACATGGCACAGGTGAGCCTCTTGGAGGCATTGATGTGCATTCCATTTGAAACAAGCAGGGAAGGGCATCTGTTCTGAAGAAACAGCCCTAAGATCCTTCCAAAGTTAACAAATTTTTTGTTGATTTTCTTCTTGATCAAGTCAAAGAAGACTTCTCCCCAGTTCAATTATTTCTTGTCCACAAGAGCACCCATCAAGTAGAGCTGATACCAGGATATGGTATCATTAGCTGAGTGTTTGACCAACAACACCTTTCCAACCACATCAGCTAGAAATCTGTACTCAACAGACAGATTTTTCTTCAGCAGATTGCTAGGGTTTGCATCTTAATGTCCCATTCTTTTAAGCAAATCAGAAATCTCCTCTCCAGAAATCTCAGCATAATCCTCTCCAGAATTCAATTCAAAAATCTCTGTCAGGGCAGCAGGTGTTAGGGATACCTGGGTTCCCGAGATTGTTCCAATCACTGTATTCTGATCCTGATTGTGGGCAGTATAGATCCATTCCTTGATCTCATCTGCAGCTGATTTGATCCTGGTAGTCATTATGGTAACTAGCTTTTGTTCCTTGAAAAGTTCCAGAATATCTTTGAAGATTTGATCACTGTTATTGAGAGAGTCCATGTCGATATCAAAACCTGCATCAAATTTCATTGCGGCCAGGATTGTAATTGAGACGGCCATTGATTCCTGCAAAAACTAACAAACAAACGACCAAGTGTAGAGAAGTTTGGAGGGAAAGTGAAAGTTTTGCAGAAAGTATGAAAGCGCAAAGGGAGAACGACAGCCGAAAAATGAATTTTATATTAGGGTTCGACGCAGAAAAGGAAAGATCGTTGAACTCAGTTCGACGATCGGGGCTTCTAAAGGAAACTGAAAGGTCATCAATAGCGTCGATCTTCGTTCGACGATATTGGAGAGCGTCGAGCTCTGTTCGACGATAGTTCAGAGAACAAAATCGTCGAGCTCCGCACGACAATCGCTGACCTGAGAAAGATAGTTTAGCACTATCAGAGAAGCGCTGAACTCTGGTCGACAATGTCGGAAGTCGTCGATCTCCGGTCGACGGTCGGGGGGAAAATCGTCGAGCGCAGTTCAAAGATCAGAAACACTCTAGACACTAGAAAAATTAAGATGTTTTCCTAGTCTTGGTCATTTTTTAGAGTTTTAAAATCTTGGATATTATTTTAGACTTCCTCCATCTAACATTCCTAACTGATTCAGGAAGAAAGTGTGTTTCTTTTCATCCAAGGGTTTGGTGAAAATATCTCCCCTTTGAAAATCAGTTGGGATATATTGAAGTTCAATTTTATTTTTATCAACATTATCCCTTGGAAAGTGATGCCTAATTTCTATGTGTTTTGTCCTACTATGGAGGACTAGATTTTGTGCAATGGAAATAGCACTAGTATTGTCACAAAATATTTTTGACTTCTCTAAGTTGTATCCATAGTCTAGGAGTTAGTTTTGAATCCACAAGATTTGTGAACAACAACTACCTGCAACCATATATTCAGCTTCAGCAGTTGAAGTTGACACAGATGTTTGTTTATTGCAAAACCAGGAGACAAGCCTGTCACCAAGAAACTGACAAGTTCCACTGGTGCTTTTCCTGTCTATTCTGCATCCAGTATAATCAGCATCAGAAAATCCAGTTAAGTCAAATGCTAAATCTTTTGGATACCAGAGACCTAGATTTGGACAACTTTTTACATACCTGAGAATCTTTTTTACTAGGGTTAGGTGTGACTCTCTAGGGCTCACTTGGAATCTAGCACATATATATGTAGCAGACATTATGTCAGGTCTACTAGATGTAAGGTACAATAAAGAGCCAATCATTGCTCTATATATTGTCTGATCAATAGGTTTCCCATGTTCATCAGCATATAATACAGCATTAGTAGGCATAGGTGTTTTTATACATGATGCTTCAGACATGCCAAATTTCTTAACCCATGGTACTCATTTCAAATTTAGAATGCATTAGGTTGGAGAACCTTCTGCACAAATTTGAATCAGTAGAACCAAATATAATATCATCTACATAGATTTGTACTAGTAGGGTATGGGACTTATGTGTTCTAATAAAAAGAGTTTGGTCTACTCTACCCCTTATAAACTCATTTTTCAGAAGAAAATATGCTAGGATCTCATACCATGCTCTAGGAGATTGCTTTAGACCATATAATGCTTTATGTAACTTGAAAACTTAATCAGGATGAGTTGAAGAGATAAAACCTGGAGGTTGTCTGACATAGACTTCTTCTTTGATATCTCCATTGAGAAAAACACTCTTTACATCCATCTGGTATACTTTGAAACCTTTGTGTGCTACATATGCTAAGAAGATTCTTATGGCATCTAACCTTACAACTGGTGCAAAAGTCTGGTCATAATCTATCCCTTCTTCTTGAGAGTACCCTTGAGCAACTAGCCTTGCCTTGTTCCTTACAATGACTCCTTGATCATCCAATTTATTTCTGAACACCCACTTTGTTCTAACAATGGAGTGATCCTTAGGCCTTGGTACTAGTTCCCAAACTTTGTTCCTTTCAAATTGATGAAACTCTTCTTGCATTGCAATGATCCAGTGTGGATCATGCTCTGCATCTTGAATGGATTGAGGTTCAATTTGAGAAAGAAAGCAAGTGTGCATCAGGTTTTGGTTGACATGAATTCTGGTTTGCACACCAGCTGAGATGTCTCCAATCACTTGGGAAATTGGATGGTCTCTTGATGTTACTAAATCAATAGGGGGTGTTGATTATTCACCAACCTGTGTTGTTGTTTCCTCTTGTGGTACAACAACTGGCTCTTCAAGAAGTTTCTCTTCAAGGTGTTGAATGTCTTCTTCATCTTCACTGCTTTCCTCTTTTTGAATGATTTGTAATCTGTCCAAGTGTTCAGCAAGAGAGTGTACCTGCAAAGGTTCTATGGTAGAAGTATTCTTCTCCTTGAAATACATGTTAGATTCATCAATAGATATATGAACAGATTCTTCAATTTTGAGAGTTGATTTATTATATACCATATAAGCCTTACTAATCATGGAGTATCCTATAAACACTCCTTCATCAGCTTTACTTTGAAATTTTGCTAAGTATTTCTTGTCATTATTTTGAATGTAAGACATACAACCAAAAATACTAAAATAATCTACTTTAGGTTTCTTCCCTTTGAGTAATTCATAGGGAGACTTACCCTTCAGTTTATGTATTAAACTTCTATTTAGCACATAGTTGGAGGTGTTCACTGCCTCTGCCCAAAAGGATAGAGGAAGGTGAGCATCTGACAACAATGTAGTGGCAGAATCAATAAGGGTTCTATTTTTCCTTTCAGCTACCCCATTTTGTTGAGGAGTTCTAGGAGCTGAGAAAGTGTGCCTGATTACTTCACTCTGACAGAACTCTTGCATAAGAAGAGAATCAAACTCTGTCCCATGATCACTTCTGATCAGGGCAATGTGAGTATTGAACTCAATCTGTATGCATTTGAGAAACTCGGTCAAATACTTAAAGTTATCAGACTTCTTCCTCAGAAAGAACACCCATGTGAATCTAGAGAAGTCATCTACAACCACTAAAGTATAAGATTTCCCTCCTAAGCTTTGTACTATAATGGGTCCAAAGAGATCCATGTGTAACCGATACAAAATCCTAGGTGAATCACTCTTATTAAGTGATTTGAAACTATTTTTTTTTTGCTTGTCTAATTGACAAGCCCTGTAGAGTCCTTCCTTCTTGTAGGGGCCAGAAGGTAGTCATCTAACAAGGTTGTCCTTGGATAGCCTAGCAATGGTTCTAAGATTTATATGCCCTAGTCTTTTATGCCATAACTCATTAGGTCTACAAATAGAATTAAACAGACAAATATCTACTACTGTTGAAATAAAGTCTACTAAATAGATGTTACCTTTCCTTTTACCTGTCAACATAGTTGTGTTGTCCTCTGATTTGATCTTGCATAAGGATTTGCTAAAAGTTACTTGGTAACATTCATCATATAGTTGACTAATACTAATCAAGTTGTGCTTCAGTCCTTCCACATAGGCTACTTTTTGAATGTGACTATGAGAATTTGGACTGCACCATATCCTTTTGTTAGTCCAAAGTTTGAATCACCAAATATGACTTTAGGTCCAATCTTGGCTTTGAAGGATGTGAAATTGTCCTTGCTTCATGTCATGTGCTTGGAGCACCCACTATCCAAACACCATTGCTGGTTTGATGTTAGATAGGTCTTCACCTGCACATAAAATAATTTACTTGTTTTTGACACAGTTTAGCTTGGGCCTAGGTTGATAACCTTTAAATTCAGAAATAAATAACATCCCTGGTTGACTCTTATAACCTTCAGTACGATATCTCCTTGGAGGTATTATCCATTCAGTATAATTGTTGAATCTTTGGGATGAAGGACCCCTAGGATTGAATTTTGATTTTTCTTTGAAAACGTTTTCAAAGCTCTGATCTCTGATCGACGATCGTTAAGCTGATTTCGATGATTTTGGGTCAGATCGTCGAGCTCCGTCCGACGATTGACTGTGGCAGAGTTCAGGGTTTAGAGATCGTCGACCTGAGTTCAACGATTTTGCCTGAGATTGTTGATCTCCGTTCGACGATCGTCTAGCTCCATTCGACGATTTTTGTTGAAATCTTGTTTTCTTGGGTAAGTCAGAATTTTTCCTAGCTACCTCTACAACTCCCTTCCCTTTATCAGATATAAACTTAATTGGGGTTGTTAGTACTATAGGTTGGCTGGATGAAGCACCCAAGCCCAGTGTACTATTGAATCTAGAGTTCACTGTGCTTGTGATGTCCATTACCTTGATGCTTCTCCCATTAAGGGATTCTTCAAGCTTTTTGGCCTCTGATAGCTCAGTTTTCAGTAAAGCTATCTGCTCCTTACTGCACTCCAACTCCTCAGAGAGTTTGAGGTTATCTGATTTTAAGGTACTGTGTTCAGACAATTGATTTCTGAGAGAAATGATTTCCTTCTCAGATTTTAATAAGTCTAAACATAGTGCTTTAAACTCATACTTAAAGTCCTCTAAATTAAAATCAAAAGAACTTATTACCTGTTCCTCTTCAGGTTGAGTCTCTGATTCAGATTCTGACTCTTCTGCATCAGAATTGTGTTGTGAGGCATTGATAGCCATCATGCAGAATTCCTTCTCTTCAGCATCATCTTCATCATGACTTGAGCTGGAGGAAGTTTCAGATTCTTCTTATGTCTCACTCCAAGTTTCAGCAACAAATCCCTTCCTTGTGTGTTTATTCTTGCTGGAAGAGGGTTTGTCATTGCTATTCTTCTTGATGTCCTTGTCTTTTCTCCTTTCTTTCTTGTCTTTTTTGTCCTTGTTTTTATTTTCTGGACAGTCAGGCACAATGTGGCCTGGTTTCCTACAACCAAAACAGATAATCACTTTGTTATTTGATTTATCATACCTTGGCTTGTCATGTTCTTTGTATGATCTTTTCCTGAAGTCCTTTCTGGCCATTTTGTAAAATCTTTTGGCCAGTAGACTAAGCAGCTCATCATTGCCTGGGATTTTGTCTTCAGGCTGATCTTCAGTGGCTTTGAAAGCTATTGATTTCTCCTTTCTTGTGACTGGTGAGGCATCCTTCTGCTCTTCTTCTCTATTCTTAATGAGCAGCTCATAAGACTTGAGCTTGCCCAAGAGAGTTTCTGTTGTGATCTCATTTAGACTTCTGGCATCCTTGATTGGCCAGATCCTTGAGTCCCAAGTACTTGGGAAGCACATTAGGATTTTATCATTTAGCTCAGTCAATGAGATCTTTTTATCCAAAGTTTTCAGTTCATTGACTATAAGACTGAGTCTATTATACATGTTTACTACTGACTCAGCTTCTCCTTTCTTGAAGTTCTCATATTGGCTTATAGGTGAAATCTTCTGTCTTTTCTCTCATCAGCTGATCCTGAGACTATTTTAGATAGCTTGTCCCAGATGTCCTTTGCTGAGTTGCATTCAGCTACCTTTTGGAATATCTCATCATATATAGTCTGGGCTAGAATATTCATAGCTTTTGCATCTACAACTTTCCATTTCTTTATCTCTGCATCTGTGCCTGATGGAGGTGGAACAACACTTGTACTTGTGTTCTCTGGAGGTATTGGACACACTGTCAAAATAGAATTGAAAATGTCCTCATCAATAGAGTTCATGTATAGTCTAATCCTTGCCTTCCGAAGTGCAAACTTAGATAGATTGCACACTAGAGGTCTGGTGCTAGCATAATCTTTGTTTTTGGTCATGTTTTGTGAACAAATAAGCCTAATAACCAAAATCAAAACAAGCAGATCTAACTAGAGATCTTTGGTTTCAGGTGTTAGCCTGTACAACCACTAAGGTGTGGTATTTTTAACCAACCTGTCTCTGATACCAATTGAAAGTGTAAGTTAGATCTGATATACTTTAGAAGCGGGGGGGGGGGGGGGGCGAATAGAGTGTGGTGCTTGCCAAAAACTTTTTACAACAGTTGTTGTATTTCTAAGTGAACAGGGAAGCAAATAATATAGAGTAAATCTAAGCATAGAATAATCACAGATCAATCACAAAGCAAACACAAACTAATCCCAAACCACAGACAGAAACAAAAGAAAGACAAGCAACCAGATGACACAAGGAGCTATAGTGGTTCCCCAATCAACCTCGGTACATCCACTCTTCTACCACCCTTGGTAGAAATCCACTATAGGATGAGTTGATCAGGTGTCCTGGGCACCAATGAGGTTTTGATAAGGTGCTCAAAAACCAAACCAGATTTTTTGATTAGGTGTATTGCAACCACTGAGTTTCGATAAGGTCTCAGAAACCAGACACAAACTTTTGAAGGGAGTTTGAAAAACCCTTTACAGTAGAGAGAGAGAGAAAGGGATGAGATGATATTCTCTATCAACAGTCAAAGAGAAGATAGTGGATGTTGTCAAAGCTCCCCCTGAGATCTTGAGTTGTTCAGCAAGTGAAGCTTTGCAGTAGGGTTATAGTCCTTCAGATGATTTGATCTCCAGCAAAAGATGATTTCAGCAACACCTGAAATGTGAGGTGTCTGAGTCTTGAATGATGATGAACTTTGAACACTTGAATCAAGAGAGATCAGGAAATCAGTTAGTTGATCTCCTTTTGTGATGTGTGTTCTTGTATGAATTCTTGAGACTGAGAATGTCTGCAACTCTCTTTCTTTCTCTTGAGTAATTTTTGTTGTAGAGATTTGTTGTTGTAGAAGATGTAATGATCTTATTGTTACAGAGAATGAATATATCTTTTATTCATTTTTTTGAATATAAATGATCCACTGTCCAAGATAGTCGTTAGCCTATCAATAAATGACTTCCTTAATTGCATTAGTCTTCTGGAGGAAAGTCCAATAAAACATTCCTTGAAAATTCCTTGAAACATATTCCAGATTAATTAAAAATGGCTATTGGATCTCTGACATAAATGCTGAGAATAATTCCACAGCTGTCTGAATTTGAATCTTGAAAATCGTCTAACTCTTCAGAAAATCGTCGACCTGAGCTTCACTATCGTTGAACTGAGCTCATAGCCTGGACTTAGACAGAAACAGAGATCGCCGATCTGAGCTCAACTATCGTCGAACTGAGCTAAGTGATAGAGAATCAAACTGGAGTCAAGATCGTCGATCTGAGCTCGAAGATCATCGAATGGAGTTCGACGACTCATTGAAGTTGAGCTCAGAGATAGTCGAATGGAGTTCGACGATTCGTCAAAGTGAGCTCAGCGATCATCGAATGGAGTTTAACGATTTGTCGTACTGAGCTCGACGAAATGACTTGATCTCCAAAACTGAAAAACTGAGGTCTTGAGGGTAGCTTCCAAACATAACTACTAACCCTTACACTCAATTCTAATTGACCTTTAGATCTATACAATGAGGTCAAAATAGATTTCCTAAGAGACATAGTGATCTTTTCCCAAATCAGTAATAGGGTGTTCCAACAGATATGTTTTGTCGGAGTGGACTCCGTGCTTTGGGTTTTTCGGGTTTCTACGTGGTAGATTGGAACAGGGATCCTTGGGGACTAACTCCAAGGCGCACCCAGAAAACTGAGCGAAAATGTGTTCTGCTAACTTGGCGGTCAGGAAATCGGCCTTGAACATAACTGGGTTATGTGATTGTTTGGAAAAGTTTTGGGATCCGAGAGAAGCTTGGCTTGTGCGTACGTCTTAAAGTGAGTACGCCGTGTGAGCAACGGGTAAGTGGAATAGGACCTATGCTATGTGGTTCGGTGCGAGAGACCCGAAAAGGGGACTGGTCGTTAGCATAGTCGGGAGCCTTACACAGTGGTCAGAAAGTCTAAATGCTCACGTGGTTGCCATCTTTGGGATGGTAGTGAAGACACTGAAGTGTCAGGATTCACCATTAATGTGCCCTGAGTGCACGGGGTGTTTGGCCGTGCGAACCTACACCTGTGGCGTAGTATAATTGCGCTATATTGTTGTACTGGGTTAATGATATGCAGGGAAGGTGCACCGCCGTCCCGAGTAAGGGGCGGGGTCGTTATAATTTGGTCAGCTTTATGCTGACCGTTGCTTTGTTTGCCACCGTGCGGTGGAATGTGCTTGTAGGTGTTGCGGAGCCGAGTACCAAATAGCGGGCTGGAGCACATGTTGCTGTGCTAGCCCTAGAAGGCTGAAGCGAATAGATGTACTTTACTTTTGTCATGTGTGACCGGCCTACGAGCCGATGTATGGATAACATTATTTAATTAATTGGACCTCTGTAAGGCCATAAGACCAAGTATCTTTCAGTGTATTGTTATTTCATTCTAGTGGTAGTGATCGTGGACATTCATGTTATTTGGAAACAAGTTTGGGTTCTTTCTACTTTTAAAAACTTCCACTAGAATGCTCTGTATAGGATGGGTAGTCTTAATTGGGATGTTTGGATATTCTTATGTAACCCTTCCGACTGTCTGTGGTATATGGCATCGGGTTCCAGCTGGACTATCTATTATATGCCATGCGACGGACAGGGATGTTACAATTTAGTATCAGACTTCTGGTTACGATCAGGATTAAATGAATTCATGGGCGAATTCTTTTAACAGGTGGTGAGCACATATGTGCATCATCGTTATAACATCAAAAACAACCCATGAATGTCCACTTATGAATGAAAAATACACTTGTTTTGTGGAATCTGAGTGTTCCAATGATTACTTTTAGCAATTTGGTTGTCATCTAATCGTGTGTCTTTGCTTCTATAGGCATCTAGGAGCGATGCTGGTCAATCAGAGCGTCCACAATCGACGGAAAGTAGTTCACCGAGAGACATGCCTGCTACACCTCCTTCAGCGAAAACCATCAGGATGGTGGCTGAAGCCGTATTTGCAATGATTAATGTCCAACCTGCAGGGCAAATGCATCATGCACCTCCTGCGAATGAGCAAGAACCGGTTAGGGCGGCAGTGCCGAGAGTGGTGGAGCGGGCAGCAGTTGATCTGGTAGAGCCGACGAGAGCTACGAAGAAGTAGCTAAAGCATGTAATGGGCTTTAATCCTCCGAGGTTCAATGGGGTTGGAATGCCAGCTCAAGTTGAGGACTGGCACTCTTCGATAAAGAGGGTTTTGATAGCCACATTTACTGAGGAGTTGTAGAAGACCACCATAGCGACTTTTCTTTTGGTGGGTGAAGCGAGGCTGTGGTGGGATGAATTGGAGTTTCATCTCTTAGTGGGTAGGCAGCTTGCTGATGTGCCTATGGAGGAATTTTCAAGATTGTTCCTAGCTAGATTTGTACCCTCTGCTCAGAAGTTTGAGATGGCGAACCAATTTCTTGGGTTGACTCAGGGAGCCAAAAGCGTGGACGAGTATCTCCATAAGTTCACAAGGTTGGGTCGTTATGTTGGTGCTACGTTTATGGAAGAAGAACGGAAGACCAACCAGTTTTAGATGGTCTACGCGGCGATCTACAGCTACTACTTGATGGGCCTAAGGTGCAGGGATTCCTAGCCTTAGTCAATTCGGCCCGGTCATTGGAGAAGGTTGTGAAGAAAGTTCAAGAGAAGAAGGACCCAGGAGAAATGAAGTCTGAGTTCAAGGTGCCAAATACCAAGCCAAGTTTTCGCAGGTGGAACAAGAAACAGAGGACTTCGAACTCAGCCCCTCCGTCTAGTGCGTCGGGGGCAACTACAAGTCGAGTCCCAGGAGCTTGCTACAACTGCGGGAAGACGGGGCATTTTGCATGTGAGTGTTGGAGAGGACATGCAAAGTCCGAGAGGAAGTCTGGAGTGACTTATGAGGAGAAAGGGAAGGCGGTGCAGTCAACCACGTCCCACCATGCTCCAGCCCAGTCTAGAGTTTACAACCTTGGCCTGCAAGAGTGCATAAAGCAAGAGGACGTGGTGACAGGTATGAGTTAAATTACAGTGGTTTAACTTTTATAGTTATTATCTTCGGATTTGTTAGCTTACTTTCATTGGTAGTAGGCTTTGTGTTGATCTTTGAGTTTTCGGTAAGAGCCATGTTTGATACGGGAGCATCATATTCCTTCTTGTCTGAAAAATTCATATCGCGCATCGGGGTACCGTCCTCGATGGCAAAAGAAAAATTGGATGTGTTGTTGCCCAATGGGTGCTCAATGCGCGTGGATAGGATCTGCGTAGTGAAGATTCAGATTGGAGACCAGGAGTTTGATTTACGAGCGTCACTTTTGTCGTTGGCAGAGTACGACGTAATATTCAGCATGGATTGGCTCTCAGAGCAGGGTGCATGCATTGATTGCAACCATAAGGAAGTTAAGTTGTGTCTGAACACTGATCAGGAGACTACTTTTGCGTGCCTGAAGGGGTCGGGTAAGATTTTGATGTCAGCCCTTCAGGTGATTAAGGTGGTTCGGTCTGGGGCAGAGCTGTTTGTCACTCTAATGTAGACTTCGACGCCTAAGCCAAGTCTTGACAGTATTCCAGTTGTGTCCGAGTATCCTGATGTGTTCCCAGATGATCTCCCAAGAGCCCCTCCTCAGCGGGAGATTGATTTTACCATTGAGCTGGTACCGGGTGCCAAACCAGTGTCACGCTCTCCATATCGGATAGCGCCGCAAGAGATGGAGGAGTTGAAGGTGCAACTTCAAGAGTTCTTGGAGCAAGGGTATGTGCGTCCAAGTTTGTCGCCTTGGAGCGCACTGGTTATTTTCGTTAAGAAGAAGGATGGGAGCTTGCGACTCTGCATTGACTATCGGGAATTGAACAAGCTTACGGAGAAGAACAAATATCCGATCCCCAGTATTGATGATCTATTTGATCAGTTGGTTGGGTCAATAGTATATTCGAAATTAGATCTGAAATTCGGTTACTACCAGTTGAGGATAAGGGAGAGCGACATCCCAAAGACAGCATTCAGTACGTGGTTTGGGCATTACGAGTTCACGGTCATGCCGTTTGGTTTGACCAATGCACCATTCGTGTTTATGGATCTGATGAACAGGACGTTCAGAGAGTACCTGAATCATTTCATGTTAGTATTTATCGATGATATCCTGGTGTATTCACAGTGCGAGGAGGATCACTACAATCATCTACACATGGTGTTGGAGACATTGAGGAGGAATCAGTTGTATGCTAAGTTCTCTAAGTGTGAATTCTGGTTATCCTCGATAGCATTCCTTGGTCTTGTTCTCAGTGGAGAAGGGATAGCTGTGGATCTGGCGAAGATAGTGGCGATACGGGAGTGGCCTACTTTGACTACAGTAGCAGAGGTCCGGAGTTTTCTGGGGCATGCTGGCTACTACAGGAGCTTCGTAGAGAACTTCTCGTGGATAGCGCTACCACTCATGACGTTGACAAGGAAGGATCAGAAGTTTGTGTGGTCTCCAGAGTGCGAACAGGCTTTTGAGGAGTTGAAGAGGTGGTTAACCACAACGCCTATTTTATGTTCGCGAAGTGGAACCGAAGGGTTCGAGATCTATAGTGATGCTTCGGGCAGTGGTTTGGGCTATGTTCTACTACACCATGGGAGTGTGATAGCATAGGCTTCATGATAATTGAAGGCTCATGAGAGAAATTATCTGGTCCATGACTTAGAGTTAGCGGCCGTGATATTTGCTCTAAAGCTTTGGAGGCACTACCTGTACTTTGTGAAGGTCGATATTTACACCGATCATAAGAGCTTGAAGTACCTGTTGGATCAAAAGGATCTGAACATGAGGCAGCAGAGGTGGATGAAGTTCTTAGGGGACTACACCTTCAAGATACATTATGTGTCTGGGAAGGGAAATGCAGTGGCAGATGCGTTGAGTCGCAGGACTCCGGTGCAGGCCAACTGGTTATCGGTACATGATGAGAGATTGGTCCATGAGTTGGAGGCTTCGGAGATATCTTGCGTCGACAAGCAGTCTAGTGCTGAGGCGAAATTGTTTTGGACAGAGGTGCAGTGTGACCTAGCTGATAGAGTTCGACGGGCTTTGTTTCAGGATAACAACATGAAGCAGATCTTGGATGAATCTTTGGATGGGTCAAATTCTCAGTTTGCCGTTGAGGATGGGTTGCTAAGGAAGGACGGTCGCCTATGCATTCCTAGTGCGGATAATCTTCGGGAGGAGTTGATGTATGAGGCTTATCATACCAAGTACTCAATCCTCCCGGGAAGCACGAAAATGTATAGAGACATGAAGAAATTATTCTGGTGGCCATGATTGAAGAAGGATGTAGCACTTAATGTGGCCAAGTGCCGAATTTGTGCATTGGTGAAGGCGGAATGCAAAAAGCCCGGAGGTTTCTTGAAGTCCCTACCTATCCCGGAATGGAAATTCGACGACATATCTATGGATTTTGTGCATGGTGTGCCAAAGTCGCAGAAGGGAAACAACGCCATTTGGGTGGTCATAGATAGGTTGATAAAGGTGTCGCACTTTATTCCGGTCAGGAAGGAAGATTCGATGGAAAAGTTAGCCAAACTCTATGTGGAGAATATTGTACGGTTGCATGGTGTGTGTAACATCCCATTTCCAACTAGACCCCTAAGAGTGGTTTTGGCCATGACTAGGAAGCCAGAAATGGGCCAAGAGATTGGAGGCCAAGGTAGGGATCACCATGGTCTGCAGTTAGTAGAATACTGAACAATAGTTCAGGATGACAATGGGGCTTCACCATGACCCCAAGACCCTACCACAACACTCCCAAACATTTTGGGAGACCCATTAGAGCCAAAAGGACCCATTAGGGCCAACCCAAGGGGCCCAGTTGACCAAGGTCAACCCTAGCCCTGAATAGGTCAACCTAGCCCACTTAGGGCCAATAGACCCACTCCTAGCCTAGAGGACCCCACCTATGCCCTCCTAACCCTAAAGTGAGGTCAATGGGTCACTAAGGACACATTGGGGTCAGCCCTAGAGGCCAGGTTGACCCAAGTCAACTCAAGCCCTAATCTGGTCAAAGTACCCTTACTAAGGGTATGTGACCTCCAAAGTGCAGTGTAACCCCACATAACCCTACCTAGACCCTAAGGGAAGTCAATGGGTCACCAAGGATCCATAGGGGTGGACCCTAATGGTCATGTTGACCCAAGTCAACTCTAGCCCTAAAATGGTCAAAGTGACCTTACCAAGGGTCAAGTGACCTTTAAGGTGCCAAGTCAACCCTACCCAACCCTACATAGACCTTAGGGGAGGCCAATGAATCACCCAGGACCCAATGGGGTCAACCTAGATGGTCAAATTGGCCAAGTCAACCCTCATTGAGGGTCAAGTCAACTTAGCCCAAAAAGGGCTAACCCAAGCTCAAGCCACTTCTCCCTTAGGCTAAACCCATTCCCATGATCATCATAATCCAGTGGGCTGCCTTTAGCTTGTGGGGTTGACTAGTCAACCAGAGGTGACTAGGAGAGAGAAGGAGCTCCTCTCCATGATAATGGAGGAGAGAGAAATGAGGAAGGAGAAGGGGGAAGTGAGAGGCCGGCCAAGGGAGACTAACAGCCACCCATTATGGCTGCAATCAACTCCTCTAGGGGAGAGGAGTTGATTCCAGCCGTTTCCCGGCCACCAAGGGGTGGGTTCAGCCCCCCTCCACACAACCCGAGCCACTCCATTAATGGAGATAATGGCCATTGAAGAACCAGCCTCTCCCCTCCCCCAATTGCCATTTAAACACCATCAGGAAGCCGAGGGGATCATTTTGGAGCACTTACCTGGAGGAGACGAGCCCTTCCACTGTGCAGTTGCAGAAGCCGAGCGCCGCCGCCGTCGCCAATGGCATCCCGCCGCTCCTCTCGCATCCAGGCCGCCAGGAAGGTCCTCCTCCTCTCCTTAACTCGCGGGTAGATCCTAGGAATCCTTAGGCTTGAGTTTCGGGCTCAATTGAGCCCGATCGAATCCGGGATTTCTCCTGGTTTCGGCAAGAAAAATTCTTGCTTAATCCGCCGGAAAACGCCTCTCCGGCGGCGGAGCCGCCGTCTGACGATAGCCACCACCTCGACGGAGGTGTTGGTGGCGGTGGCCGGCCGGGGAAGGGGCTGGATTGCCGGCGGCAGAGCTTGGAAATCGCTCCAGGCAGAACCAATCCCAGCCGTTGGCTCAGTGGGGACGATGACCAGATGCCGTCGATCTGCGCCAAGATTCGTGCGGCATCAGATCAAATACTATAGGAATTAAATAAAAATTATTTCATTTCTGTCACACTGGATGTATTTAATGTAATTAATGTTTAAAAATACTTAGGGACCCTGAATGGAAATTTGCCCAACATGAACATTGTAGCTTAGGGTGTCTAGTTTGCAGCAAAAATTGTTTGGACCCTTTTGGGACACTGGATAGACCAGGGCACCCATTTTGGTGGGACATACCCTTAGGGCTAGGCAGTCACTAAATTGAGTGCCCACTCTTCACCCCAAGCCCAAATTGGCTGAAATTTTGGCAGAGAGTCTATCCTAGACATACCTAGGGCCTGCCAAAAAATGGGAATTTTTGGGGAAAATATTTCTATAGTTTTGGTAAAAAATTTAATAATCATTAGATAAATTAAATAGGTGCCCTAAACACATCCAAACCCTCCCAAATTTTGGTGAGTGGTCCCTGGGCTCCAATTAGGTCCCTGTATAAAATTTCATTTAGATTGGATGAGTTTTGAATAGGTTTTGACTCAACCCTATTTATACCCTATGAAGGGCATTTTGGTCAAAAGTTGCACTTTTGGTTTTGAGTGACCAAATCACCTCAACAGAGGCTGAAATTTTGGCCACAGATATAATTTGACTTTTTACACTCACTTATGGAGTTTGGAGTGGATTGGACTAGGGTAGCCCTAGAATGTTAGGGTAGGCCCTTTAGGGTAAATTTCTAGGGTTTGAAGAAATTGGGGTCAAAAGACCTTGGATGGACTTGAAACTTGGGAATGATGTCCATAGGGTTACTATGGTCCTGTGGTTAAAATTTTAGGGCATTTGGAAGACTTAAGACCCCTTAAATCCATAACCCTAGTTTAGGGCACTAGCTTTGAAACCATAAGATCTAATACCAAAACTATCTGAAAAGGCCTGAGATTTTGAATGGGTAGTTGCTTAGGGCATACATATCTCTGAAAATTTTATAATAAATTTTGGATGAATATTTTTGGTACTTTATTCACAAAGTCATATTTTATAATTTCCACTTAAGACTTTTTGCAGAGACCTATACTTGTTTAAACTTGATAAAACTTAGCAAAGGGGCTTATAGTCATGATACCCATCTCTGTAAATTTTTATGAAATTTTTGAAGAATGATATTTAGTAGTTGCTTCTTTAATTATTTAATTCCATGGAACATGGGGAAATTTAATAATGACTTTTAGATTGTCTGAAAAATTCTAATTTCTTCATCATGATGTTTCTAGTTCCCTATGAAGCCCTAGTAATTTTTACATAATTATTGGAGACATATATGTGGCACTTCCTTCATTATATTTGATTTTAGGAATTATTTTAATAAATCCTTTAGAGGTCAAGAATTAGCTGGAAAATTATGAAAATTGGCAACCAATGATATTTCTCTGTTATTTAGTGAATACAAATTTTAGGAGGCCATTACCTGAGAAAATCTTATGGTTCATGTTCAAATTGACTATGGCCTAGTTTTTGAGGAAAATTCAATAAATAGTAGATTAATTGGGAAAAATATGATTTTCTGAATTTAGTCTATATTTATCATAATAGACCTCTGATAATTATCATGAGGGTACTGGATGAGTATTTCATGTACTTCCCTTTTTACGGGTCACGTAGCTTAAGTGGTCTGCATATAGCAAAACTGCAGGATTTCATTTGGATATGAATTAGGGCACGTATGATGGGTCTTGATGGTTTGCTGTAAGGACAAGTGGAATGGTCTGCATCTTTGGAAGATGAGTGAGTAGGGTGTGGTTTTGTCTAGGGTTTAAAGGCGTTCGGGTCCGACGAAAGATCGTCCCACCCAAGGAGAGTTGGAGTCAAATCACCCTAGGATTAGCGTATCGAAACATGAGAAAATAATGGGTAAGGGGATCAACCAATAATAAAATAAGTACCTTGCGAAAGGGAACGCTGGGCGTAATCCCAACACAGTTCCTAGTGCCCCTTGAGAGCCCTTCACAGGGATACCGGGGGCAGTCCTGGGTTAACGTAAACTGTTTAACAAGCTGAAAAGAGTAACTTAGTAATTAGGGTTGCACATTTCACAGACACTGATGGCACGGGATGTTAGCTGGGAGCTTCGGCTCGATTGTTTGTGACGGACGTGTTGGTCCGGGGAGCTTCGGCTCGGGTTTTGATCACGCTAAATTTGCATGTGCATAAAAGGAAAGTAAATTAAGGTGGTGGGTCTTCGGTATTGGAGGGTCGATGCACCGACGCCAATACGTTGACTCGGCAAGTGTGGTTAGCACTTCGCCAACAGAAGTCCGGTGCGCCAGCCGGCAAGAGTACGCAGGAGTCCGCTTCGTGCACCAAGCGTTGAGGCGTACGATAGGTCTGACCGGTAGTGCTTTACTGGTTTAGAGGTGGGCGAGGCCCAACCCACCGCTTCCGTCTGCCACTACGGAGGTATCCTGGGAGGTTACGGCTCCAGAAAGGGGGAACTAAAGGTCTGTGTGCACAGAGTCGGGTGTGTGCGTTGCACTTGCATGATCCATCATACCCACTTGCATGTCATAGCATAATCGTTACCTTAAACCTTGACACCTAAAGTATAAGTGGAATGGGACGCTTATACTTTAGGACCTGCAAAATGACCCCTTAGTCTATAAGCTTGTGTGGGCAAGTTTATAAATTAAGGTTAATTTTGATATATTTAGTTACTGCTGTTTGACCACCGACACCCCAATGTATAAATCGGTATGGGACCTTTTATACGATGGGAGCCTTGCAAGAGACCCCTTGGCTTATGTGTTTTTCCACATAAGTGAAGGTTACATTTCAGCTTACATTTTATTGTCTTTATATGCTATAGAACTTGCTAGAATAGGACCGCTGCCATCTGCTTTTGATATTCTCCACCTTCAAGTCCTCCCCTTTCTTCCTCTCCGCTCGGTGCCTAGGAGCCGTGGGGGAAGGGGTGGGGGATGATAGGACTTAGTCTTTTAGACTAACGGTTTTCGAACCGCATCATTTAGGGGATCGTGGAGACCAGCATGGAGGAGCAGCCCCAGAGACCGGTGCGCTTGGAGGTGGGGCAGTCTAGCTCCGGAGTTCATACAGCCGGGACTGTGAGTCTCGACCCTGAGTAGTTTTTCAGCTTTTGCTTCCGCATGAGTGATTTTGTAGTGAGGATATGTTGTACCGGGCATAAGCCCGTATTTTGCTACTCTGATGTTATCTTCTGTGGACACTCCCTTCGTGGAGTTATATTTTTATATGTCATGTGATTCTCTGTGGACAGATAGTTTCCATTTTACTTCATTATGCTACTTTTATGTGATCGAATTGGCCGGCAGAATCGGCGCTTTGTGGTGACGACCCTTCAGGGCGTGAAGGAGTCACCGCAAAACGGCGGTTCTGGGCCTAAGACCCCGGTGTCAAAAAGGAAAAAAAAAAGGGGGGGGGGTCTTACAAGTGGTATCAGAGCAAACCTCGATCGAAAAGTAGCCGTCCACAACCCTGGGTCACCCCCGCGCGGGTTTAGTTTGGGGACAAACTAAGCAGCGGAAGCAGTGGTGTGCCCATACAGGGGAAATCACATGTAAGTTGTCCACTTTCATTAGGCATTGAGTCGATTGTCTACTAATGTACTTCATTTTGCAGCCCCCAGCTCAGCCCACCCCACAAGGTGGAGCTCAGCAGACTCCAGACATTGCACCACCTCCCATGGTCCCCACACCTTTCCTCCAGTCAGACATGGGGCAGACCCTTACAGCTATCCTTGAGGCCTTCCGAGCTCAGCAAGCCCCAGTCCAGCAGCCAAACCCAGGGGCCAACTGGATGAGCACCTTCCGAGGACTCTCTCCCCCATCTTACTTGGGGACGGAGTCGGCAGTACGGACAGAGGAGTGGCTGGATGTGATGTACGAGATGTTGACTGGGATACGATGCCCTTGGGAGGAGAGGGTGGCCCTAGTGGTATCTTGCTTGGAGTCACATGCCAAGCGGTGGTGGAAGACGCTGTTGGACACGACCTTTGCGGATAGAGAGATTGCAGAAATCACCTGGGAAGAATTCAGGGCCACGCTGCTGGAGCACTTTGTTCCTCAGTCGGCCAGGGACGAGTTGGAGGAGCGTTTCTTGCAGCTGAGGCAGGGCACCAGGACAGTGGTGGAGTACCACCGAGAGTTCGATCATTTGGCCCGATATGCGGGCTCTTATCAGCTGGATGAAGCAGGGTACGTCAAGAGGTTTTATAAGGGCCTAAAAGAGGAGTTGAGAGAGGCTTTGCTTTTTGTCTCTGACGGGCCCATCTCCCGGATTTTAGAGATGGCGAAGAGGATTGAGGCCGACTGGCACACCACTCGGGGCCGGAAACGGCAAACGGAGGACCAGGGCCGGAGGGCCCGAAATGATCAGCGGCGAGGCATCGTACCAGATGGAAGAAGGGCAGAGGAGCAGCCTCGTCAGGAGTTAAGGCAGGAGCCGAGAGAGCAGGTGGTCTTGGCCCCTCAACCTCTCCAGGTCCAGGAGATGCAGAGACCCCGGGGTATGGCGTATCCCCCGCCGGAGTGCTTCCACTGTCACCAGGTGGGACACCTCCGGAGAGATTGCCTATGAGGGGGGCACCACCTCCAGCACCACGGGGTGGCCCACCGGCCCAGCATTTCGGAGGCCGAGGACGCGGCCGAGGACGTGGTTACCAGGGAGGCGACCGCAGGCAGAATGGGGAGCAGATTTACGCTCTGGACTTAGCACAGCCCCGGAACCCGGACAGGGTTATTGCAGGTATGAGAGTAATCTTAATTTTTGGAATTATTCCTTGCTCGCATTAAGCGTTGATAGAACTACTACACAACCTAGGTTAGAAAACCTTACACTAGAATTTCTTTCAAACTGATTTAGGAATGGTGATGGTGTGCGGCAAGCCTGCCCACACCCTGTTCGACACGGGGCATCGCACAACTTTGTGTCGGAGGATTTCGTCAAGGACCTGGGTCAGATTCGTTGTTATACGGGACTACCCAGGAGGGTGCGCCTCCCCAATGGGATGGAGATCCAGTCCACAGAAAAGTGCCTCCTGGAGGTTACCATAGACGGGTTGACACTCGAGGCCCCGGCGACGATCCTGAGGATGCCGGACTTCGACCTCGTCTTGGGCATGACATGGCTTGTCTGGAACCATGCCCAGATTGATTGCCCGGCAGGGAGGGTCGTGCTCAGCCACGGCGATACTTATGCAACGTTCGAAGGTACTACACCGGTCTCCCGTCGCTTGCTTTCATCTATTCAGGCCATTAAGGCTCATATGCAAGGGGACGAGGTATATCAAGTATTGTTCGAGATGACTGAGGAGAAGGACCTGATTGCTAACATTCCGGTGGTTCGTGACTACGCCGACATTTTTCCAGATAAGCTGCCAGGACTACCTCCGCATAGGGAAAAGGACTTCCAGATTCAGTTGGTACCAGGGGCTAAGCCGGTATCCAAGGCCCCTTATCGGATGGCCCCGAAGGAGTTGGCGGAGTTTCGGACACAGTTGCAGGAGCTGGTGGAAGCAGGATTTGTTAGGCCGAGTTCCTCATCATGGGGAGCTCCTGTCCTATTCGTGAAGAAGAAGGACGGTACTTTACGCCTGTGCATCGACTATCGAGCACTAAACAGGCTGACCGTCCGAAATACCTATCCGCTCCCCAGGATAGACGAGTTGTTCGATCAGCTGGAGGGAGCCCATTATTTTTCGAAGCTGGACTTGAGGTCAGGCTATTACCAGCTGCGGATCCAGGAGGAGGATATTCCGAAGACGGCCTTTAGTAGCCGATATGGATTGTATGAGTTCATCGTGATGCCCTTCGGGCTCACGAATGCTCCGTCAGCGTTTATGAGCCTCATGAACCGGGTCTTCGAGGCTTATTTGGATGTGTTCGTCATAGTGTTCATAGACGACATCCTTATCTATTCTAAGACGGAGGAGGAGCACACACGACATCTAGCATTGACCCTGGAGAGACTGCGGGAGCATCATCTTTATGCGAAGTTCAGTAAGTGTCAGTTCTGGCTGAAGGAGGTGGCTTTCTTAGGTCACATTATCAGCGGAGCCGGGCTGGCAGTGGACCCGGCAAAGATTCGAGCTATTTCGGAGTGGCCGCAGCTGAAAACAGCCACTGACGTACGGAGTTTTCTAGGACTTGCCGGTTATTACCGGAAGTTCGTAGAGGGATTCTCTCGAATCGCCCTCCCGCTCACATCCTTGACGAAGAAGGAGGCACCGTTCGTGTGGACCCCGCAGTGCCAGACAGCTTTCCAGGAGCTGAAGGATCGGCTGACCTCGGCTCCCATTCTCACTCTCCCCTCGGGGAGGGAGGGATTTCAGGTCTACACCGACGCATCATATCAGGGGATGGGAGCGGTGCTGATGCAGAACGGACACGTCATAGCTTATGCCTCCCGCCAGCTGAAGACCCATGAGAAGAACTACCCAGTACATGACCTTGAGATGGGGGCAGTTGTATTCGCACTGAAGATATGGCGGCACTACCTTTATGGAGTCCACTGTGATATATATTCCGATCATAAGAACCTTAAGTACGTGGACACGCAGAAGGAACTGAACATCAGGCAAAGGCGGTGGGTGGAGTTCCTATCTGACTATCAGTATGAGATGCACTATCACCCGGGGAAGGCAAACGTGGTAGCAGATGCACTGAGTCGGAGAGCCGCCACAGCAGGAGCAGAGCCTCAGTTGATGTCTATGGAGCTGCTGCAGAGACTAGAGGACATGCACATTACTCTGGTATCGTCTGATGATCCTGAGCTCTATGAGGAGTACTTGGCCGCGATAGGCGTTACCGATGACATCAGAGACCGGGTCAGAGAGGGACAGAGGCAGGATGCCAAGTTGGAACCCATCTTCCAAGCTCTGAAGGCAGACACTGCAGGAGATTACACACTGAGGGACGATCTGGTGTGCTTCAGAGGACGGGTGTATATACCGGAGGGAGGCCAGATCCGGGAGGATATTATGATGGAGGCGCACTGCAGCCGGTATTCTGTACACCCGGGGATCACAAAGATGACGGCTGATTTGAAGAAGACGATGTACTGGCCGGGCATGAAGAAGGATGTCTCACACTTCGTGACCCATTGTGAGGCATGTCAGCTAGTGAAGGCAGAGTGCAGGAACCCCGCAGGATTATTGCAGCCACTCCCGGTGCCGGAGTGGAAGTTTGATGACATAGCCATGGACTTCATACATGGGCTTCCCCGGTCTCGGACAGGGAATGACTCGATCTGGGTAATCGTCGATCGGTTGACCAAGGTGGCTCGATTCATACCGATCAGGAAGGATGATTCAGTAGGAATACTGGTGCGGAAGTTTGTGGAGCAGTTCATTCGTTATCATGGTGTGCCCAGGACGATAGTGTCGGATCGGGATGGCAGGTTCACCTCCAGGGAGTGGAGGTCCGTGCAAGCTTACTTAGGCACGCGATTGACTTTCAGCACTGCATTCCACCCCCAGACAGACGGGCAGACAGAACGCACCAACCGGACGCTGGAGGACCTTTTGAGGCTATGCATCTTAGATCGCGGGGAACCGTGGGAGAAACTCTTACCCCTTGTCGAGTTCTCCTATAACAACAGCCACCAGTCCAGCATCAGGATGGCGCCTTACGAAGCCTTGTACGGGAGGAGATGCCGGACCCCACTCTCATGGGTGCAGAACGAAGATCCGAAGGTATTGGGGTCAGAGTTTGTTGAAGACACCGAGGCACAAGTGAGGCTGATCAGAGACAGGATGCTCGAGGCGCAGAGTAGACAGGCCAAGTATTATGACGCCCGACATCGGCAGGTGGAGTTCCAGGTGGGGGACCGGGTGTTTCTGAAGATCCGGCCCATGCATGGAGTTTCACGGGTGCGTGGTCGGAGGAAGAAGCTCAGCCCTAGGTACATGGGCCCTTACAGGATCCTGGAGCGGATCGGACCCCTAGCCTACCGGCTGGAGTTACCACCAGAGCTAGAAGCGCTGCACGACGTCTTCCACATTTCTTCTTTGAGGAGGGCTCTACTACGCCCGGAGCAGCAGATTCTGACCACCGAAGGGCCGGTAGCTTCAGACCGGTCGGTTCATTTGGAGCCTGTGAGGATCGACGACCGAGGAGTGCGGGTCTTGCGACGCAAGAAGGTCCCACTAGTCAAGGTCCTGTGGAGGAACCACGGCCAGGAGGAGCATACCTGGGAGCCACAGGACCTGATGCGACAAAGATACCCCGAGCTATTCAGTCAGGTATACCTCTCAGACCCCCCAAGATGTTAATTATTTTTCCTGCTTTAAGTATACTAAGGGCTGCTCTAGGTAGATAGGGGCTTATCTTTTGTTTATTGGGGGCTTAACCTTGTTTATTGGGATTTTGGTTCGCCGTTTGGGTGAAAGGGGTCTTAGATCTAAGTTTTCCCATAAATCAAATTTAACAAACAAGGCGTCATAATGGGATGTTACAAGACTCTTTCCTTCGGTAATAAGACCCGTAGTTCCAACCTTGATTTCGGGGACGAAATCTTTGTTTTGTTTATTGGGATTTGTAACATCCCATTTCCAACTAGACCCCTAAGAGTGGTTTTGGCCATGACTAGGAAGCCAAAAATGGGGCAAGAGATAGGAGGCCAAGGTAGGGATCACCATGGTCTGCAGTTAGTAGAATACTGAACAATAGTTCAGGATGACAATGGGGCTTCACCATGACCCCAAGACCCTACCACAACACTCCCAAACATTTTGGGAGACCCATTAGAGCCAAAAGGACCCATTAGGGCCAACCCAAGGGGCCCAGTTGACCAAGGTCAACCCTAGCCCTAAATAGGTCAACCTAGCCCACTTAGGGCCAATAGACCCACTCCTAGCCTAGAGGACCCCACCTATGCCCTCCTAACCCTAAAGTGAGGTCAATGGGTCACTAAGGACACATTGGGGTCAGCCCTAGAGGCCAGGTTGACCCAAGTCAACTCAAGCCCTAATCTGGTCAAAGTACCCTTACTAAGGGTATGTGACCTCCAAAGTGCAGTGTAACCCCACATAACCCTACCTAGACCCTAAGGGAAGTCAATGGGTCACCAAGGATCCATAGGGGTGGACCCTAATGGTCATGTTGACCCAAGTCAACTCTAGCCCTAAAATGGTCAAAGTGACCTTACCAAGGGTCAAGTGACCTTTAAGGTGCCAAGTCAACCCTACCCAACCCTACATAGACCTTAGGGGAGGCCAATGAATCACTCAGGACCCAATGGGGTCAACCTAGATGGTCAAATTGGCCAAGTCAACCCTCATTGAGGGTCAAGTCAACTTAGCCCAAAAAGGGCTAACCCAAGCTCAAGCCACTTCTCCCTTAGGCTAAACCCATTCCCATGATCATCATAATCCAGTGGGCTGCCTTTAGCTTGTGGGGTTGACTAGTCAACCAGAGGTGACTAGGAGAGAGAAGGAGCTCCTCTCCATGATAATGGAGGAGAGAGAAATGAGGAAGGAGAAGGGGGAAGTGAGAGGCCGGCCAAGGGAGACTAACAGCCACCCATTATGGCTGCAATCAACTCCTCTAGGGGAGAGGAGTTGATTCCAGCCGTTTCCCGGCCACCAAGGGGTGGGTTCAGCCCCCCTCCACACAACCCGAGCCACTCCATTAATGGAGGTAATGGCCATTGAAGAACCAGCCTCTCCCCTCCCCCAATTGCCATTTAAACACCATCAGGAAGCCGAGGGGATCATTTTGGAGCACTTACCTGGAGGAGACGAGCCCTTCCACTGTGCAGTTGCAGAAGCCGAGCGCCGCCGCCGTCGCCAATGGCATCCCGCCGCTCCTCTCGCATCCAGGCCGCCAGGAAGGTCCTCCTCCTCTCCTTAACTCGCGGGTAGATCCTAGGAATCCTTAGGCTTGAGTTTCGGGCTCAATTGAGCCCGATCGAATCCGGGATTTCTCCTGGTTTCGGCAAGAAAAATTCTTGCTTAATCCGCCGGAAAACGCCTCTCCGGCGGCGGAGCCGCCGTCTGACGATAGCCACCACCTCGACGGAGGTGTTGGTGGCGGTGGCCGGCCGGGGAAGGGGCTGGATTGCCGGCGGCAGAGCTTGGAAATCGCTCCAGGCAGAACCAATCCCAGCCGTTGGCTCAGTGGGGACGATGACCAGATGCCGTCGATCTGCGCCAAGATTCGTGCGGCATCAGATCAAATACTATAGGAATTAAATAAAAATTATTTCATTTCTGTCACACTGGATGTATTTAATGTAATTAATGTTTAAAAATACTTAGGGACCCTGAATGGAAATTTGCCCAACATGAACATTGTAGCTTAGGGTGTCTAGTTTGCAGCAAAAATTGTTTGGACCCTTTTGGGACACTGGATAGACCAGGGCACCCATTTTGGTGGGACATACCCTTAGGGCTAGGCAGTCACTAAATTGAGTGCCCACTCTTCACCCCAAGCCCAAATTGGCTGAAATTTTGGCAGAGAGTCTATCCTAGACATACCTAGGGCCTGCCAAAAAATGGGAATTTTTGGGGAAAATATTTCTATAGTTTTGGTAAAAATTTAATAATCATTAGATAAATTAAATAGGTGCCCTAAACACATCCAAACCCTCCCAAATTTTGGTGAGTGGTCCCTGGGCTCCAATTAGGTCCCTGTATAAAATTGCATTTAGATTGGATGAGTTTTGAATAGGTTTTGACCCAACCCTATTTATACCCTATGAAGGGCATTTTGGTCAAAAGTTGCACTTTTGGTTTTGAGTGACCAAATCACCTCAACAGAGTCTGAACTTTTGGCCACAGATATAATTTGACTTTTTACACTCACTTATGGAGTTTGGAGTGGATTGGACTAGGGTAGCCCTAGAATGTTAGGGTAGGCCCTTTAGGGTAAATTTCTAGGGTTTGAAGAAATTGGGGTCAAAAGACCTTGGATGGACTTGAAACTTGGGAATGATGTCCATAGGGTTACTATGGTCCTGTGGTTAAAATTTTAGGGCATTTGGAAGACTTAAGACCCCTTAAATCCATAACCCTAGTTTAGGGCACTAGCTTTGAAACCATAAGATCTAATACCAAAACTATCTGAAAAGGCCTGAGATTTTGAATGGGTAGTTGCTTAGGGCATACATGTCTCTGGAAATTTTATAATAAATTTTGGATGAATATTTTTGGTACTTTATTCACAAAGTCATATTTTATAATTTCCACTTAAGAATTTTTGCAGAGAACTATACTTGTTTAAACTTGATAAAACTTAGCAAAGGGGCTTATAGCCATGATACCCATCTCTGTAAATTTTTATGAAATTTTTGAAGAATGATATTTAGTAGTTGCTTCTTTAATTATTTAATTCCATGGAACCTGGGGAAATTTAATAATGACTTTTAGATTGTCTGAAAAATTCTAATTTCTTCATCATGATGTTTCTAGTTCCCTATGAAGCCCTAGTAATTTTTACATAATTATTGGAGACATATATGTGGCACTTCCTTCATTATATTTGATTTTAGGAATTATTTTAATAAATCCTTTAGAGGTCAAGAATTAGCTGGAAAATTATGAAAATTGGCAACCAATGATATTTCTCTGTTATTTAGTGAATACAAATTTTAGGAGGCCATTACCTGAGAACATCTTATGGTTCATGTTCAAATTGACTATGGCCTAGTTTTTGAGGAAAATTCAATAAATAGTAGATTAATTGGGAAAAATATGATTTTCTGAATTTAGTCTATATTTATCATAATAGACCTCTGATAATTATCATGAGGGTACTGGATGAGTATTTCATGTACTTCCCTTTTTACGGGTCACGTAGCTTAAGTGGTCTGCATATAGCAAAACTGCAGGATTTCATTTGGATATGAATTAGGGCACGTATGATGGGTCTTGATGGTTTGCTGTAAGGACAAGTGGAATGGTCTGCATCTTTGGAAGATGAGTGAGTAGGGTGTGGTTTTGTCTAGGGTTTAAAGGCGTTCGGGTCCGACGAAAGATCGTCCCACCCAAGGAGAGTTGGAGTCAAATCACCCTAGGATTAGCGTATCGAAACATGAGAAAATAATGGGTAAGGGGATCAACCAATAATAAAATAAGTACCTTGCGAAAGGGAACGCTGGGCGTAATCCCAACACAGTTCCTAGTGCCCCTTGAGAGCCCTTCATAGGGAATACCGAGGGCAGTCCTGGGTTAACGTAAACTGTTTAACAAGCTGAAAAGAGTAACTTAGTAATTAGGGTTGCACATTTCACAGACACCGATGGCACGAGATGTTAGCTGGGAGCTTCGGCTCGATTGTTTGTGACGGACGTGTTGGTCCGGGGAGCTTCGGCTCGGGTTTTGATCACGCTAAATTTGCATGTGCATAAAAGGAAAGTAAATTAAGGTGGTGGGTCTTCGGTATTGGAGGGTCGATGCACCGACGCCAATACGTTGACTCGGCAAGTGTGGTTAGCACTTCGCCAACAGAAGTCCGGTGCGCCAGCCGGCAAGAGTACGCAGGAGTCCGCTTCGTGCACCAAGCGTTGAGGCGTACGATAGGTCTGACCGGTAGTGCTTTACTGGTTTAGAGGTGGGCGAGGCCCAACCCACCGCTTCCGTCTGCCACTACGGAGGTATCCTGGGAGGTTACGGCTCCAGAAAGGGGGAACTAAAGGTCTGTGTGCACAGAGTCGGGTGTGTGCGTTGCACTTGCATGATCCATCATACCCACTTGCATGTCATAGCATAATCGTTACCTTAAACCTTGACACCTAAAGTATAAGTGGAATGGGACGCTTATACTTTAGGACCTGCAAAACGACCCCTTAGTCTATAAGCTTGTGTGGGCAAGTTTATAAATTAAGGTTAATTTTGATATATTTAGTTACTGCTGTTTGACCACCGACACCCCAACGTATAAATCGGTATGGGACCTTTTATACGATGGGAGCCTTGCAAGAGACCCCTTGGCTTATGTGTTTTTCCACATAAGTGAAGGTTACATTTCAGCTTACATTTTATTGTCTTTATATGCTATAGAACTTGCTAGAATAGGACCGCTGCCATCTGCTTTTGATATTCTCCACCTTCAAGTCCTCCCCTTTCTTCCTCTCCGCTCGGTGCCTAGGAGCCGTGGGGGAAGGGGTGGGGGATGATAGGACTTAGTCTTTTAGACTAACGGTTTTCGAACCGCATCATTTAGGGGATCGTGGAGACCAGCATGGAGGAGCAGCCCCAGAGACCGGTGCGCTTGGAGGTGGGGCAGTCTAGCTCCGGAGTTCATACAGCCGGGACTGTGAGTCTCGACCCTGAGTAGTTTTTCAGCTTTTGCTTCCGCATGAGTGATTTTGTAGTGAGGATATGTTGTACCGGGCATAAGCCCGTATTTTGCTACTCTGATGTTATCTTCTGTGGACACTCCCTTCGTGGAGTTATATTTTTATATGTCATGTGATTCTCTGTGGACAGATAGTTTCCATTTTACTTCATTATGCTACTTTTATGTGATCGAATTGGCCGGCAGAATCGGCGCTTTGTGGTGACGACCCTTCAGGGCGTGAAGGAGTCACCGCAAAACGGCGGTTCTGGGCCTAAGACCCCGGTGTCAAAAAGGAAAAAAAAAGGGGGGTCTTACAGTGTGCCCCGTAGTATTGTTAGTGATCGAGATGGACGTTTCACGTCGAATGACTGGAGGTTGGTGCATAGTCTGTTGGGTACTATGCTAAAGTTCAGCACAGCCTTTCATTCGCAGATGGATGGCCAAACCAAGAGGGTCAACCGGACGATGGAGGACATGTTTCACATGTGCGTCCTAGATTTTGGAAAGCTGTGGGAAGATCACCTGTACATGGTGGAGTTTGTGTATAACAAGAGCTTTCAAGAGAGTATCGGAATAGCACCTTTTGAAGCCTTGTACGGGAGAAAGTGTCGCACGTCGTTGTCTTGGTTGTCGACGGGCGATTCGAAGCTTTACAAATGTCAAGCGGTGGAAGATTCCACTTCAGTGATACAAACAATTCAGGAACGGTTGAAGATCGCTCAAGACAGACAATCAAAGTACTATAATGCCAAACATAGGAATGTGGAGTTCAATGTTTGCGACTGGGTGTACTTAAAAATTAAGCCGTTCAAGGGTGTCTCGCGGGTTCGATGCTTGAAGAAGTTGAGTCTGAGATACCTTAGACCATTTGAAATCCTGGAATGTGTTGGCGAAGCAGCGTATAGTTTGAAGCTGTCGGTGGAGTTGAGTGGGCTACACGATGTGTTCCATGTATCACAGTTGCATAAGGCGGTGCAAGAACCTTCACAGATCATTACAGACAATCAAGTACCGTTTGATTATGATTTAACGACAAGGGTCAAGCCAGTACATATTGAAGATGTTGCAGTCAAGCGACTCCGCAACAAGGAAGTCTGAATGGTAAAAGTCCGTTGGGATAATTGCGGACATGAGGAGCTTTCATGGGAGCGAGAGAAAGCTATGTTGGAGGAATATCCCGAGTTATTTCACTCAGGTAACTTTTAGTTGTGTACCTTTACTTAATTTTGGGACGAAATTTCTTAAGAGGGGGAGATTGGTAACGCCCCGAAAATGGTATTTGAGCTGGCCGTTTCTAAATAGGATTTTTGACTCCTGAATACAGGTACACGGCCAGGGACACAGGGATGTCCATGGCCTTGTCATGCTGGGTATGTTGGCCGGCTGTATCCCGAGAAGGACACGGCAGGAAGCACGAGTCGTGAACACTTTCAACACGGCCTAGGAAACGGGCATGTCCGAGTGCGTGTCCTACTCGGGTGCCGAGTCGTCGCGAGGTCGACGAAATGCATTTGACGAAAATTGTTCGGGAGGAACACGCTAGACGACACGGGCGTGTCGGGAGGGCGTGTCCCTCTGTGTTCGACGATCGACGATTGTTGCTCGACGATTGTCGAGTGATACGGGCGTGTTCGTACCCGTGTCCCTACCCGTGTTCAGTTGGATCGTGTCAGTTGTCGTGGCGGTTATATGTGACATGCCCTCTGGTCAAGGGCGTGTCGAGGACCCGACACGGGCGTGTCAGGTGAGACAGGGGCGTGTCTTTGCCCGTGTGTCTTTTGTTCGTTCGACGATCGTGCCTCAATCAAGGCACACGTCCTGGAACACGGCCGTGTGCGAGGCGGTGTTTAGCCCAGGTCAGGGGATTTTTGTGCAGATCTGATCCGTTCATTTTCTTTAATTGAGATCCAATGGCCCAGGTGGTTTCCTGCTCTGTTAATGCCGAGAATGAGGGAGTTAACTCTTCATTTTCTCGAAGCCATTCTCTTTCCAAGGAGTTAGAAAGAGGAGGAAGGAGGAGTATTCTGGGCGCCGGTGGAGCATCGGAGCACCCTTTTGAGATCTGAGAGCGGATCCGTGAAGGAAAGGTCGTTGCAAAGACTTCTATCCGTGTAGTTTTTCCATGGCACAAAAGCGGTCTACAAGGGTAACGATTCTCTACTTGAGCATGTTAAGCTCTAATCCTTTTTGCGTAGGGAAACTCGCTCCCGCGATTGTGCGGTGAGTGCGTGGTGTTCCTTGGGGTTGATGTGAATAGTCCCCCTTTTGTTGCATATAGAGTCCGAAATCGAAGTACGGGCATAGGCATTGTGTGTCAAGCCTACCCGGACGTGTGTTGTCTGGATCGGTGATGTTGCATTTGATATGTTTTACCGGAGAGGACTCCGTGCTTTGGGTTTTTCGGGTTTCTACGCAGTAGATTGCAACAGGGATCTTTGGGGATTAACTCCAAGGCGCACCTGAAAAACTGAGCTGAAACGTGTTCTGCTAACTTAGCGGTCAGGGAACCGGCCTTGAACATACCTGGGTTATGTGATTGTTTGGAAAAGTTTTGGGATCCGAGAGAAACTTGGCTCGTGCTTATGTCTTAAAGTGAATACATGGTGTGAGCAACGGGCAAGTGGAATTGGACCTAGGCTATGTGGTTCGGTGCGAGAGACCCGAAAAGGGGACTGGCCGTTAGCATAGTCGGGAGCCTTAGATAGTGGTTAGAAAGGCTAAATGCTCACGTGGTTGCCATCTTTGGGATGGTGGTGAAGACGCTGAAGTGTCAGGATTCACAATTAATGTGCCCTGAGTGCGTGGAATGTTTGGCCGTGCGAGCCTATACCTGTGGCGTAGTATAATTGCTCTTTATTGTTTTACTGGGTTAATGATATGCAGGGAATGAGCACCGTCGTCCCGAGTAAGTGGCGGGGTCGTTATAATTTGGTCTGCTTTTGGCTGACCATTGCTTTGTTTGCCACCGTGCGGTGGAATGTGCTTGCAGGTGCTGAGGAGCCGATTACCAAATAGCGGGTTGGAGCCCATGTTGCTTTGCTGGCCCTAGAAGGCCGAAGCGAATAGTTGTACTTTACTATTATCATGTGTGGTCGGCATATGAGCCGATGTATGGAAAATATTATTTAATTAAGTGAACCTCTATAAGGCCATAAGACCAAATATCTTTCAGTGTATTGTTATTTCATTACAGTGGTAGTGAGTGTGGACATTCATGTTATTTGGAAACAAGTTTGGGTTCTTTCTACTTTTAAAAACTTCTGCTAGAATGCTCTGTGTAGGACGAGGAGTCTTAATTGGGATGTTTGGATATTCTTAAGTAACCCTTCCGATTGTCTGTGGTATATGGCGTCGGGTTCCAGATGGACCTTCTGGTATATTCGATGTGACGGATGCGGGTGTTACAAAAGAACTCCCGAGTCTCTTTGCTAAGAGATTCTACAAAATGGCAAAGAAGGACTTCATGAAAAAGTCATCCTTGCATGATGACAAAGCTATGTATGACAAAACACCCACTAAAGAAATTATGTGTTTTGGGTGCAGGAAGCCAGGTCACTTTATCTTAGAGTGTCGTGAGAGTAAAAAGAAGGAAAGAAGAAGAGAGAAGGACTCCAGAAAACAACATTATAGCAAGCCTTTGTCCAACAAGCACAGGAGAAAAGAGAAGGGATTTGTTGTTGAAACCTGGTGTGACACTAAAGAAAAATCTTCATCTTCCAGCTCCAGTGAAGATAAAGAAGAAGCAAAGGTTAGGGAACTTTGCCTTATGGCTATCAATGCCTCTTGCAACCCATCTGATGCTGAGGAACAAATAGAAGTATCAGATAATGAAGAATCTTCTGAATCAGAGGTTGATCAGTTATTATCATCCTTTGATTATAATTCAGATAGTTTCAAAACTGAATTTAAGTCTTTATGCATAGATTTAATAAATTATGAAAACGAAATTAAAATACTTATAGAAAAATTATCTGAACATGAAAAACATGTTTCTGAGAACATTAAATTAAAAGATGAATTACCTTTAGCACAAGAGCAAATAATATCATTAAAATCTAAATTAGCTGAGGCTAGGCAACCTGAAGAATCCCTAAATGGGAGAAGCATCAAGTTGATGGACATTAAAGGCATAATTAGTGCTAGATTAAATGGCAAGCTCGGCTTAGGTGCTTCATCAAGCCAACCTCCTATAATCCAGAAGAATATATTGACAACTCCAATTAAATTTGTCCCTGAAAAGTGAAAAGAGAAAATAGATAATAATAACAATGATAGACCAACTGAATTAAAACCAAAGAATAAGAAAAGGAAACAGAATAAGAAAAATCCTAACTACAACAATGTTCAACAGATTTCGTCGAACTCCGATCGACGAAATGTATACAGTTTGTCGAAATCCAGTCGACAAACTCCGAACGCAAACTTTCACTATAACTATTTATTGAACTACGATCGACAAAACAAGTATGGTTCGTTGAGCAGAGATCGACGATCTTGGTGCCCAGAGAATGACTACTTTCATTCTCTGAGTGGAGTTCGACGAACTCATCCCCATTCGTCGAACTCAGATCGACGAACTCACTTAAATTCATCGAACCCAGTTAAAGTTAACAGAAATTTTAATTTCTCTAAAACTTATAACCAACTTAGATCTTCCTATAATCAATTTAATCAATGGATTATACCTCCTAGAAGATATCACCCTTTTGGTTATATATGCAAACCTGAATATTCTTACATCTCCAGTTTTAATTATGTGAAGAAAGGACCCAAGGTAACCTGGGTCAAGAATAGCTAAGCTGTTTCTTTGCAAGTGAAAGACTATCCCACCACAGAGCAACAGTGGTACCTGGATAGTGGCTGTTCTAAACACATGATTGGAAATAAGGAAAACCTAATCATCTTCAAGTCAAAGTTAGTACCAAAAGTTATATTTGGTGACTCCAATTGTGGGCAGACTGAAGGCTATGGAAAGGTCAAGATTGGAGCTGTCACCTTCAGGAAGATAGCTTATGTAAATGGATTGAAGTACAACCTTATCTCCATAAGTCAGTTATGTGATGAAAGGTTTAAGGTATCCTTTAATAAAACCTCATGTATTATTACTTGTTTAGATAACCTTGTGGTATTGACTGGCATTAGAGTAGGAAACATTTACATAGTTAATTTCCAAACAGCTAAATCTGAAATATGTTTATTTAATCAAAGTGTCAATAATAATGACCTTTGACATCATAGATTAGGTCATGTAAATTTGAAAAACATTGTCAAACTATCTAAGGACAATCTTGTTAGAGGATTGCCTTCTTTCCCCTACAAGAAGGAAAGCCTTTGCAAGGCTTGTCAGTTAGGCAAGCAAACTAAAAATAGTTTTAAATCAGTAAATAAAAGTGACTCACCTAAAATATTATACTTACTACATATGGACCTATTGGCCCTATTGCAGTACAAAGTCTAGGAGTGAAATCTTATACTTTAGTGATTGTAGATAACTTCTCTAGATTCACTTGGGTATTCTTTCTGAGATCTAAGTGTGATAACTTCAAGGTTTTTATAGATTTTCTCAAGAACATACAGATTGAGTACTCTACTCTAGTTACATTGATCAGAGGTGATCATTATACTGAGTTTGAGTCTCTTCTAATGCAAGAGATCTGTGAGAAGGAAGGTATCAGACACTGCTTCTCAGCTCCTAGAATACCTCAACAAAATGGGGTTGTTGAAAGGAAGAATAGAACCCAAATTGAATCTGCAGGCACATTACTTGCAAATGCTCATTTTCCCCTAGCCTTCTGGGCAGAGGCTGTGAGCACAGCAAATTATGTACTGAATAGAAGTCTTATACACAAACTTAAGAATAAGACTCCTTATGAGCTACTTAAAGTGAAGAAACCTAAAGTAGACTTTTTTAAAATATTTGGTTGCTTATGTTACATTCATAACAATAATAAAAACCTGATGAATGATAAATATACATATTTTTATGTACATTAATTAAGTCATTTTTGTTTATTTTCTTTTCTTTCAGTCAATTTCCTTTAATAAATTATTCATATTTTGTTAAATTTGATTCCAACTTAACTTATTTTGATTTTGTAAAATTTCAGGAAAACTGCCCAAAAATGACCTGACATGCCCATGTCCCACGATGACACGGCCGTTGAAAGTGGGCATAAGATCTACCTTAACTCTAGAGGGGGGTGAATAGAGTATATTAAAATAATTTTCAAAATAAAAATTATTTTACAGTGAAAGACTTAATTTAAATATATGTGTACGGTGCTTGCAGTAAATAAAAATTATGAAAGCAAGAAATAAAAACACAGCACACATCAAACAAAATATAGCAACTAGAAGACACAAGGAGCTATAGTGGTTCCCCAATCAATCTGGATACATCCACTCTTCTACCATCCTAGGTAGGAATCCACAGCAGGATGAGTTGATCAGGTGTCCAGGGTACCAATGAGCTTTTGATAAGGTGCTCAAAAACCAAACTAGATTTTTTGATCAGGTGTCTTGCCACCACTGAGTTTTGACAAGGTCTCAAAAACCAGCACAAAACTTTTGAAGGGAGTTTTGAGAAACCCTTTTACAGCAGAAAAAGGAGGTGAGATGTTCTTCTCTGTCAACAATCAGAGAGAAGACTGGTGGATGGTGTTGTCAAAGCTCCCCCTGAGATCTGGAAGTTGTTCAGGAAAAGAAGCTTTGCACTAGGGTGATAGGCCTTCAGTAGATGAGATCTCCAGCAAAGGATGATTCCAGCAGTTGCTGAAATGTGTAGTGTCTAGAGTCTTGATGGATGAAGCCTCTGAACACTTGAGTCAAAAGAGATTTAGAAAATCTTCTTTTCTGTATGTTAATCTCCTTCAGTGGTGTGTGTTTTGAATAAATTCTATCTGTGTGTCTGTCTGTGACTTTTCTCTTTCTGTATGTAACTGTTAGGAGTAGCAGAATAAAATCCTCTTTTATTCCTTAGATCTGAAAAGAATGAATTGATTCTCTGTCTCCAAGATAGCCGTTAGACACTCATTAATGACTTCCTTAAATGAATTTTATCACTGGAGGAACGTTCTAGAAAACATTCCTTTAAATCTCCCTTGAAATTTGCTCCAGATTAATTGAAACGGCTACAAGATCCTTGAAATAAATGCTGGGAATAAATAAGATAGAATTCCATAACTGTCTGAATTTGAATCTTGAGAATCGTCGATCTCTCCAGAAAATCGTCGACCTGAGCTCAACTACCATCGACCTGAGCTCAGAGACTGGAACTAGACTGGAAACAGAAATCGTCGATCTGAGCTCAACTATCATCGACCTGAGCTCAGAGATTGGGAAAATAGCTAGAGACATAAACATCGATCTGAGCTCGAAGATCGTCGAATGGCGTTTGACGACTCGTTGAACGGAGCTCAGAGATAGTCGAACTGAGTTCGATGATTCGTCGACCTGAGCTCGACGAAAATGACTTAGTCTCCTGAATTTGAATATCTGATCTGAGGGTCTTGGGGGCAGCTTTCAAGCCTAAATTATAACCCTTATACTCAATCTAATTGACCTTAAAAATTATACAAGGAGGTCAAAACAATTTTCCTAAGGACATAGTGATCCTTGCCCAAATCAGTAATACGGTGTTCCAACAATCTCTCACTATTTGGGTTAGGATTACTATTTACATGACATAGGAAATAAAAGCATACAATGCAGATATAAAATCAAAAACAACATTGCAGAAACACAAATAAAATCACATCAGAAAGTCAGAATAGATAACACTGTTAGCTTACACAATCATTCCTTTTCCTTGCTCTTTTTGAGAACTATTTTTCTGTGAGGGTTAACAGCTTCTTTCTTGGATCTTTTGTCATCAGCTGCACCTAGAGAAGTTTGATGTTTTGTCCTGGGGATTACAGCTTCTGGGTGCAGCTTCATATAGCTTTCTGAGTCAAAGAATTTGCTAGAAGAATATCTTTCAAGTTCTTTCTTTCTCTGTTCTGATAGAGTGGTGAAATCTGATGTATCTCTTCCTAGTTCTCTTGCCTTTTTAATTTGATCTAGTGCAACAAACTCTTTCATTCTTGCTGTAAAAGAAGTAGGACTATTCTTTGGGTCTTCAAATGGAACATGAGGTTCATATCTGTTTGATGAATCATCAGGAGTAGCTCTGGAAGAAACTAGATCTTTTAACTTATAAGGGAAAGGACCAGATATAGTGTCAGTGGGACCTTGTCCTTCCTTATGATAAGGATGCTGCCTAGAATAACCTTTGGAAAAACTCTGAATTCTCTTTGATTTCCTTATACTATCCTCTTTTGGACTGGTAGCCTCTTGATTGAAATCCTCTTGATTGAGATCATCCTTGAAACTGAGAGGTGCTTTGACTTTTAGCAACAGATGACTGATAAGCAGAACTTCCACCAGTACCTGCATCTGGTGAAGGAGGAGGAGGAGGATTGAAGTGACATGAACCTTTGTCATATTTCCTCGTTTTCTTCATTACCTTTAGTTAATTCCTGGAAAACTGCATCCATGGTTATGAAATTGGACAATCATGCAAAATATACTATGGAATATCATTTACATCTTTAATTTTCTCCTGGGGAACTTTCTCTAGGGCCTTGCTTCTAGCTTTCTTCTTCCTTGCAATGGTTACAGAGGAATCATCAGAATTAGTTCTAAATTGATCATAATCTAAGCTCTGAGGATTGTCATATAGTTCATCAATTCTTTTGATACAATCTCTTTGTTGTTGGAATTGAACAGAAGAAACAACAGCAGCAGCAGCAGTAACAAAAACAGCACTAACAGATGTAATAGGAACAACAGAAACTGAAGGAGCACTGTCCACAGCCTTGAAAGAATTTATATAAGAAGATATTATGTTGGGCTCACAGCTATAAATAGGCACAATGGCCTTAGTAAGATCTTCACTTTCTGATCTGGAAGACAGCTGAGGTAAACAGTATCAAACTCTGACAGCAGTGACCCGAGGTCAACTGTTATAACTGGAACTGGAGCTAGAACTGGAATCTCTGAAGCATGCAATCTCTCTACTTCATATGGCATCTCCCCTTGCCTAGATTCAGTAGTTACTGGATCAAGGCACCCAATAGAAGTGATTGCTGGATCAGGATATAGGGAAGAAAGCCTGTTAGATAACTCCTGAACTGATTTTAGAAGTGGAGCCAGGGAGGTCTCCAACAGGAGTGATAGACTTGGAGTTAACATCTCATAGAGCTTATCTGCTATGGCTGAGAGATCTACTAGCTCAAGTGGTGCTTGAGTAGAGGTAGAGATGAGTGTGGCAGAGATGGATGTAGGAGGAGCTGTAGATGTGGGTGGTGAAAGTGTTAATGTGGATGGTAGAATTGATGGTTGAGATATAGGAATGGTGGAGATGGAAGTTAATGGAATGGAGATAGATGGAGTGAAGGATGGTTGAGCAATGATTTCTTGTAGTAGTTGTTGATATGATGTAGAAGAAGATGGTGGCTCAAGGGGTGAGGAGTGAGAGTAATCCATATAGGAATCATCTAAGAGAGTGAAGGATGGAAGGTGAGATGATGAGTCAATGGTTATGTGTGGATAATGATGTAATGGATGGAAAAGATCTTCAGTGGATATTGGTGTTGGTGAAGGAATTGAGTTTTGAGATGGAATGGATATGGGAGATGAAATTTAGATGGTTATGGTGGATGTGATATTTGTTGAGGGAATAGTAGGTGGAGATAGTGGAGATGAGGAGGCAGGCAGTTCTTATGATGGGGCAGTTGCCTGAGGGCAAGTGACTGGATCAGTCCTGGTGCCTGAAGATGAGATGACTGCAGAGGCTCTACTTGGCTTTGCATTTTGCCTGTCCCATTTGCCAAAAAGGGCACAGGTTAACCACTTAGAGGCATTGATATGCATCCCACTTGAAACAAGCAGCTTAGGGCATCTACTATGAATAAATAGCCCTAGAATCCTTCCAAAATTGACAAAGTTCTTATTCACTTTCTTCTTAATTAGGTCAAAGAAAACTTCTCCCCAATTCAACTATTTCTTATCCACCAAAGCACCCATTAAACAGAATTGATTCCTGGATATGGTATCATGGGCAGAATGTTTTGCTAACAGGACCTTTCCAACAACATCTGTTAGAAACATATATTCCACTGACAGATTTTTCTTAAGCAGCTTGTTAGGGTTTGCTGCTGAATGACCCATCCTATCAAGCATACTTACAAACTCTTCTCCACACAACTCAAGAGAATCTTGACCAGTACTTAATTGAAAAACTAATGTTAATATAGTAGGAGTGAGAGATACCTGATTTCCTGATATAATTCCAATCACTGTATTTTGATCTTGATTATGAGCAGTATACACCCATTCTTTGATTTCATCTGCAGCCAGTTTTATCCTTGTGTTCATGATTTGTACTAGCTGTTGATCTTTGATTAAATCCAGAATATCCTTGAAAACCTGACCACAGTTCTCAAACGAGTCCATATCGATATCGAATCCAGTGTCAAATTTCATTGCTGCCAAAACTGCAACAGAAACGACCATTTTTACCTGGAAAAATGAACAAACAAAAGACCAAGTGTAGAAATGTTTGGACGGAAAGGGAAATTTTGCAGAGAGTATGTAAGCGCAAAGGGAGAACGACGGCCGATAAATGAATTTTATATTAGGGTTCGACGCAAAAAAGGAAAGATCGTTGAAATCCGTTCGACGATCTGGGCTTCTAAAGGAATCTGAAAGGTCTTCAACATCGTCGATCTCCGTTCGACGATAGCTGACTGGAAGTAGATAGCTTAGCACTATCTGGAAAGCGCTGAAATCTGGTCGACGATTTATAAGAACGTCTATCTCCGTTCGACGATCTTTGGGAAAAACGCCGAGCACAGTACAGAGGACAGAAACAACCTATAGACACTAGAAAAATAAAATTGTTTGCCTAGTCTTGGTCAATTTTAGAATTTTAAAATCTTGGATCTTATTTTAAACTTCCTCCATCTAACATTCCTAACTGATTCAGGAAGAATTTATGTTTCTTTTCATCCAATGGTTTGGTGAAAATATCTCCCCTTTGCAAGTCAGTTTGGATATATTGAAGTTCAATTTTATTTTTCTCAACATTATCCCTTAAAAAGTGATGCCTAATTTCTATATGTTTTGTCCTACTATAGAGGACTGGATATTGTGCTATAGAAATAGCACTAGTGTTATCACAGAATATTTTTGACTTCTCTAAGTTGTAGCCATAATCTAGGAGCTGATTTTGAATCCACAAGATCTGTGAGCAACAATTACCTGTTGTCATATATTCATCTTCAGCAGTAGATGTGGACACAGATATTTGTATCTTGCAAAACTAGGAGACAAGTCTGTCACCGAGAAACTGGCAAGTTTCACTGGTGCTTTTCATCTCTATTCTACATCCAGCATAATCAACATCTGAAAATCCAGTAAAGTCAAATGCTGAGTATTTTGGATACCAGAGACCTAGATTTGGACAACTTTTCACATACCTAAGAGTCCTTTTTACATAGATTAAGTGTGACTCTCTAGGGCTCATTTGGAATCTAGCACATATGCATGTAACAAACATTATGTCAGGTCTACTAGTTGTAAGGTACAATAAAGAGCCAATCATTGCTCTATATGTTGTCTGATCAACAGGTTTCCCATATTCATCAGCATCTAATACAACATTAGTAGGCATAGGTGTGTTCATACATGATGCTTCAGACATACCAAATTTCTTAACCAGTTCTTTTGAATACATGGTTTAATAGATGAATATGCCTTCAGCATGTTGTTTGACTTACAATCCTAGAAAGAAGGAATGCTCACCCATGCTACTCATTTCAAATTTAGAATGCATTAGGTTGGAAAACCTTTTGCACAGATTTGAATCAGTAGAACCAAAGATAATATCATCTACATAGATTTGTACTAGTAAGGTATTGGACTTATGAGTTCTAATAAAATGAGTTTGGTCTACTCTACCCCTTATAAAATCATTTTTCAGAAGAAAGCATGCTAGGGTCTCATACCATGCTCTAGGAGCTTACTTTAGACCATATAATGCTTTATGCAATTTGAAAACATAGTCAAGATGAGTTGGAGAAATAAAACCTGGGGGTTGTCTAACATAGACTTCTTCCTTGATGTCTCCATTCAAAAAAGCACTCTTTACATCCATTTGATATACTTTGAATCCTTTGTGTGCTGCATAAGCTAAGAAGATTCTTATGGCCTTTAACCTTGCAACTGGGGCAAAGATCTGGTCATAATCTATCCCTTCTTCTTGAGAGTATCCTTGAGCCACTAGCCTTGTCTTGTTCCTTACAATGACTCCTTCATCATCCAATTTATTTCTGAACACCCATTTTGTTACAACAATGGAGTGATCCTTTGGCCTTGGCACTAGTTCCCAAACTTTGTTCCTTTCAAATTTATGTAATTCCTCTTATATTGAAATGATCCAGTGTGGATCTTGTTCTGCATCTTGAATGGGTTGAGGCACAATTTGAGAAAGAAAGCAGGTGTGCATCAGGTTTTGGTTGACCTATTTTCTGCTTTGCACATCAGCTAAGAGGTCTCCAATCACTTGGGAGATTGGATGGTCTCTTGATATTACTAAATCAACAGGGGGTGTTGATTGTTCACCAACCTGTGTTGTTGTTTCCTCTTGTGGAACAACAACTGGCTCTTCAAGAAGATTCTCTTCAAGATGTTGAATATCTTCTTCATCTTCACTCCTTTTGTATAATATGTAACCTGTCTAAATTTGCAGCAAGAGAGTGTACCTGCAAAGATTTTATGGTAGAAGCATTATTCTCCTTAAAAGACAAATTAGATTCATCAAAGGATACATGAACAGATTCTTCAATTTTAAGAGTAGATTTGGTATACACCCTATAAGATTTACTGATCATGGAGTATCCCAGAAACACTCTTTCATAAGCTTTAGCTTGAAAATTTGCTATGTATTTCTTGTCATTATTGTGAATGTAACAAATACAACCAAAAATTTTAAAATAATCTATTTTAGGTTTCATCCCTTTGAGTAATTCATATGGAGTCTTGCCCTTCAGCTTATGTATCAAACTTCTATTCAACACATAGTTGGAGTTTTTCACTACCTTTACCCAAAAGAATAGAGGAAGGTGAGCATCTAACAACAATGTAGTAGCAGATTCAATAAGGGTTCTATTTTTCCTTTCAGCTACCCCATTTTGTTGAGGAGTTCTAGGAGCTGAGAAACTATGCATGATCCCTTCACTCTGACAGAACTCTTACATAAGAAGAGAATCAAACTATGTCCCATGATCACTTCTGACCAGGGCAATGTGAGTATTGAACTCACTCGGTATGCATTTGAGAAACTCTGTCAAACACTTAAAGTTATCAGACTTCTTCCTCAGAAAGAACACCCATGTGAATCTAGAGAAGTAATCTACAACTACTAAAGTGTAAGATTTCCCTCCTAAGCTTTGTACTGTAATGGGTCCAAAGAGATCCATGTGTAACAGATACAAATTTCTAGGTGAATCACTCTTATTAAGTGACTTGAAGATATTTTTGGTTTGCTTGTCTAATTGACAAGCCCTGCAAAGTCCTTCCTTCTTGTAGGGGCCAAAAGGTAGTCCTCTAACAAGGTTGTCCTTGGATAGCCTAGAAATGGTTCTAAGGTTTATATGTCATAATCTTTTATGCCATAGTTCATTAGGTATACAAATGGAATTGAACAAGCATATATCTACCTTAGTTGAAAGAAAATCTAAAAGATAAATGTTACCTTTCCTTTTACCTGTCAACACAGTTGTGTTGTCCTCTGATTTGATTTTGCATGAGGATTTATTGAAAGTCACTTGGTAGCCTTCATCACACAGTTGACTGATGCTGATTAAGTTGTGCTTCAGTCCTTCCACATAAGCTACTTTCTTGAATGTGACTGAGCCAATCTGGACTGCACCATATCCTTTTGTTAGTCCAAAGTTTGAATCACCAAATATTACTTTGGGTCCAAGTTTGGCTTTGAAGGATGTGATTTTCTCCTTGTTTCCTGTCATGTGCTTTGAGCACCAACTATCCAGATACCATTGCTGGTTTGATGTTGGATAGGTCTTCACCTACACATAAAATAATTTATTTGTTTTTGACCCAGTTTATCTTTGGCCTAGGTTGATTACCTTTAAATTCTGAAATAAAAGACATCCCTGGTTGACTCTTATAGCCTTCAGGATGATATCTCCTAGGAGGTATTATCCATTCAGTATAAGGGTTAAACCTCTGAGATGTAGGATCTCTAGGATTGAAGTTTGATTACCTTTGAAAGATTTTTCCAAACTCTAAGCTCTGTTCGACGATCTCTGAGCTGAGTTCGACGATCTTGTGTCAGATCTTCGAGCTCCGTTCGAAGATCGACTATGCCAGAGTTCAGGGTTAAGAGATCGTCGACCTGAGTTCGAAGATTCAGCCTGAGATCGTTGTGCTCCATTCGGCGATCGTCGAGCTCCGTTCGACATTTTCTATTGAACTTTTGTTTTCTTAGGTTAATCAGAATTCTTCCTAGCCACATCTACAACCCCCTTACCTTTATCTGAGATAAACTTGATTGGGTTTGTTAATACTATAGGTTGGCTGGATAAAGTACCCAAGCCCAGTGTACTATTGAATCTTGAGTTCACTGTGCTTGTGATGTTCATTAGTTTGATACTTCTCCCATTGAGGGATTCTTCAAACTTCTTGGCCTCTGATAGTTCACTTTTCAGTGAGGCTATCTGCTCCCTGCAACATTCCAACTCCTCAGAGAGTTTGAGGTTATCTGATTTTAAGGTGCTTTGTTCAGACAGTTGATTTCTGAGAGAAATAATTTCTTTCTCAGATTTTAATAGATCTAAACAAAGTGCCTTAAATTCACATTTGAAGTCCTCTGAATTAAAATCAAATGAGTCTATTACCTGATCCTCTTTAGATTGAGTTTCTGATTCAGACTCTGACTCTTATTCTGCATCAGTATTATGTTGAGAGGCATTGATAGCCATCATGCAAAACTCCTTTTCTTCAGCATCATCTTCATCATCACTTGAGCTGGATGAAGCTTCTGATTCTTCTTCTGTTTCACTCCAGGTTTCAGCTACAAGCCCCTTCCTAGTATGTTTGTTCTTGCCGGAGGAGGGTTTGTCATTGCTGTTTTTCCTGATGTCTTTGTCTCTTCTCCTTTTTTTCATGTCCTTCTTGTTCTTATTCTTATTTTCTGGACAGTCAGGCACAATGTGGCCTGTTTTCCTGCATCCAAAACAAATAATTTCTTTGTATTGGACGTTTCATACCTTGGCTTTTCATGCCCTCTGAATGACTTTTTCCTGAAGTCCTTCCTGACCATTTTATTAAACCTTTTGGCCAGTAAGCTTAGCAGCTCTTCATTGCCTGTGACCTTGTCTTCAGGCTGATCTTCAATATCTTTGAATGCTATTGATTTCTCTTTTCTGATTGCTGGTGAAGCAGCCTTCTGCTCTTCTTCTCCGTTCTTGATGAGCAGCTCATAAGACTTGAGCTTGCCCAAAAGAGCCTCAGTGGTGATCTCATTTAGGCTTCTAGAATCCTTCATTGGCCAGATCCTTGAGTCCCAAGTGGTGGGGAAGCACATTAGGATTTTGTTATTGAGTTCAGTCAATGAGATCTCCTTGTCCAAGGTTTTCAGTTCATTGACTATAAGATTGAGTCTGGTATACATATCAGTAACTAACTCAGTTTCTCCTTTCTTGAAGTTCTTATATTGAGTTATGAGATGGGATCTTCTATCTTTTCTTTCATCTACAGATCCTGACACTATTTCAGATAGTTTGTCCCATATCTCTTTTGCTGAGTTGCATTCAGCTAATTTTTGAAATATTTCATCAGACATGGTTTGTGCCAAAATGTTCATTGCTTTGGCATCTGCAACTTTCCATTTTTTGATTTCTGCATCTGTTCCTGAAGGAGGTGGAACAGCACTTGTACTTGTCTTTGCTGGGGTCTTGGACACACTGTCAAAATAGAATTAAAGAAATCTTCATCAATATAATTCATGTACAATCTTATCCTTGCCTTCCAAAGTGCAAACTTAGATAGATTGCGCACTGGAGGTCTGGTGCTAGCATAATCTTTGTTCTGTGCCATGGTTTTATATAAAGATAAATATAATACAAATAATAAAAATAAAAACCCTCTATAAAAGATTGATCTTATTAGAGATCTTTTGGTTCAGGTGTTAGCCTGTAGGAACAACTAATCTGATGAAGATTTAGTTGAATAACAACCAACCAAGATATGGTATTTTAACCAACCTCGCTTTGATAACAATTGAAAGTGGGGATAAGATCTACCTTAACTCTAGAGGGGGGGGAGGGGGGGTGAATAGAGTATATTAAAATAAATTTCAAGTTAAAAATTATTTTGCAGTGGAAGACTTAATTTAAATATATGTGTAAGGTGCTTGCAGTAAATAAAAATTATGAAAGCAAGAAATAAAAACACAGCACACAGCAAACAAAATATAGCAACCAGAAGACACAAGAAGCTATAGTGGTTCCCCAATCAATCTGGGTAAATCCACTCTTCTACCACCCTAGGTAGGAATCCACAGCAGGAGGAGTTGATCAGGTGTCCTGGGCACCAATGAGCTTTTGATAAGGTGCTCAAAAACCAAACTAGATTTTTTGATCAGGTGTCTTGCCACCACTGAGTTTTGACAAGGTCTCAGAAACCAGCATAAAACTTTTGAAGGGAGTTTTGAGAAACCCTTTTACAGTAGAAAAAGAAGGAGGTGAGATGTTCTTCTATGTCAACAATCAGAGAGAAGACTAGTGGATGATGTTGTCAAAGCTCCCCCTGAGATCTGGAAGTTGTTCATGAAAAGAAGCTTTGCACTAGGGTGATAGGCCTTCAGTAGATGAGATCTCCAGCAAAGGATGATTCCAGCAGTTTCTAAAATGTGTAGTGTCTGGAGTCTCGATGGATGAAGCCTCTGAACACTTGAGTCAAAAGAGATCTAGAAAATCTTCTTTTCTGTATGTTGATCTCCTTCACAGGTGTGTGTTCTGAATGAATTCTGTCTTTGTGGCTGTCTGTGACTTTTCTCTTTCTGTATGTAACTATTAGGAGTAGCAGAATAAATTCCTCTTTTATTCCTTAGATCTGAAAAGAATGAATTGATTCTCTGTCTCCAAGATAGCCATTAGCCACTCATTAATGACTTCCTTAAATGAATTTTATCGCTGGAGGAAAGTCCTAGAAAACATTCCTTTAAATCTCCCTTGAAACTTGCTCCAGATTAATTGAAACAGCTACAAGATTCTTGAAATAAATGCTGGGAATAAATAAGATAGAATTCCATAACTGTCTGAATTTGAATCCTGAGAATGGTCGATCTCTCCAGAAAATCGTCGACCTGAGCTCAACTACTGATAATACGGTTTGCAGTCAATTTTATTAGGATATTTTCGGGGTTTTAAAGCAAATCATGTCTTGTAAAGTATTTGTTTTGATTCCCCTTTGTATATATTTTTGTCGCTAATGCATTTTTTTTGCTTTTTGCAGGTTTTCACGGCTTTCAGCCGAATTTTGCTGTGACACGCCCCAAGGTCACGCCCTACCCGGGCGTGTGCCTAGGGCGTGTAACCCAGAGGAATGAAGCAATTGGTCCGAAACTGCATTCCGTGGAAACTTAGTGTACACGCCCTCGGTCACGCCCGTGTCACACCCGACACGGGCGTGTACTAGAGGCGTGTCCCCAGTTTCCGAGGAATCGCCGCAGCGCGCTCGTTTTTCCCGCTCCACCGTCGCACCGAAAGTGTCACGCCCCAGGGTCACGCCTGACCCGGGCGTGACATATGGGCGTGTACTTCAGCAATTCCGCCCGTCACATCCAGCATTTAATTTCAGCTCAACAAAGTCATGCCGCAAAGAACACGCCCCAGGTACACGCACTACCAGGGCGTGACTTGTGGGCGTGTACCTCAACTACTTCGTCAAAATTCAATTCCTGCCCGAAAAAGTCGCGCCAAATGTGTCACGCCCCAGGGTCACGCCCGACCAGGGCGTGACAGGGGGGCGTGACCCGACCCGAAAAATTCTATAAATAAAGCCCAACTCCAGGGGTTCAGGGACACCTTTTGCTTTGAGAGGGGACGTTCTGTCCTTTGTATTTCTGAACTTTTAAGCATGTCTTTTCATTTTTAGTTCATAGCTCTATCTTTATGCTTTCCCTGTATTAGTTCGTAGTTTCATTCTGTAGTATAATATTAATGATAGCGTAGCTTACCTTTCCATGCACTTGTAACCTCTAGTTTTCAAGCTGTAAGATCTTTGTTTCCATTAATAAAAAGTGTTGTTTTCTTTTTCGTTTCTGCTCTGTTTTCATTATTCTTCTTCTACTCATCCCCTCTCTTTCACCTCACCATGATTAACTAATCCTCCATGTACTCGATCTTAATGATCCGAGGTTCGAGTGATTAGGTTATGATGCTTTGAATCTTACCTTTTCTTTTTAGGGTTTAGCTTTGAATTACTCTTGATTTATCATGGGTTGGAGGTATATCATCGATATATACTCTCCACCTTTGCTTTCATTCTGGGCTAGCCGAGAGGCCGAAAGTTTGAAATGAGCACTCAAGAGTAAAGGGAGTTGTTCGCACCCCTCGAGAGAGGCAGACGTTCAAATCTCCCGGATTGGAGTAAAATCCATTAGAGGGGTTCACCGCGTAAAGCGAGTTTTAGGCCTCCGATTTAGGCGAAAGTCGGTCGGACCTTCCTAAACTCAGTTAGGCACGGCCTTCGAGAGAAGCGTGTCAATATTCATGGAACCTCCACGGTCAAGGACCTTTACCCTGATTAGCTTAGGTTTATTTATCGTATTTTTCTAACCACTCTTGCCGAGGTGATTTCTGATCGAGTGGATTTTCCCCTTCATCGTTACTAAGCTTAAGTTAATCGCTCTTTTAGCTCTCTTTAACTTTTCATGCAAGTAGCTCTCTTTCATTGCAAGTAGTTCTCTTCCTTTAGCACGATTAGCTTTCTTCTAAAAAACTTAATTTTTCCGTCGATAAAATAATAGATTTCGTGTGAGTAAGCTTACTCAACTGTTCCCGGATTTCAATACGACACTTGTGTCCCCTAGCTGCATTTCGATAGGTATACTTGCCTTGATGAATTGTTAGTTTGGTTATTTTCTCCTTGCAGATATCTAAGAGACAATCAAGTTTTTGGCACCGTTGCCGGGGAAGCAACGCTCGTTGATAAATTGAAAACGCGAATATATTAATTTTATCACTTCTCTTTCTCAGCCTCCATCTTAAATTTTTTCCGCCTACTCACTTGAGTTAAATGGCTGGACTTTGTTAAGTGTGCGTATTTTTAATTTTTCCGCCTACTCACTTGAGTTAATTGGCTGGATTTATTTCAAGCAAGTGTGCGTATTTTTATTTTTCCGCCTACTCACTTGAGTTAATTGGCAGGCTTTATTTCAGTAGAGTGTGTTTACTTTCTGTAGAGTGGGTGTGTTTTAATTTTCTGTCGAGTGCATGAGTGTAGCTTTTATTTTCCGCCTACTCGCTCAGAGTTAAATGGCTGGATTTTAATTACCGGCGACTTAATAGAAACACACATCACAAATTTTTCTACACCACCTAACTCTCTCGAAAAGGGCAAAGTGGCTCTAAATGCCACTATCTTGTCTAGTACCTTGCGAACCCTTCACCGGGTAGCCCTTGGGAAGTTCGGGAGTTAAAACATAAAAAATCTATTTCAAAAAAAATTTTCGAACTTCATTAGCTCTTTTATTTTCTAGTCTTTCTTCTCCTCTCTTCTTCTAGTGTATGACCCGCGGATGTCCGTCGGTTACTTTGGACCTGGACCACGAAATTGAGCGTACTCTTCGGAGAAGATCACGTTTTCAAGGCCCTACTACCCAAGTGCCGGTTGAGGATTCCGAGTCATTTTCTACCTTAAGAATGGCAGAACCTAACGTGGAGGAAGTCGTGCAAAGGCCTATGTCCTATTATGCACGACCGAATCTCGAGGGTACAGAATCTAGTATAGTTCGCCCTGCAATAGCAAATAATAATTTCGAACTGAAGCCTAGCATAATTCAAAAGGTGCAGCAGTATGTGCAATTTGACGTGCTTCAAGATGAAGATCCGAACGCACACCTAGCCAGCTTTCTTGAGATTTGCGACACCTTCAAGATAAATGGTGTCACAAATGATGCTATTAGGCTAAGATTATTTCCTTTCTCTCTTAGAATTAAGGCTAAGCAGTGGCTGAACACCCTTCCTAAAAATAGCATAACTACTTGGACGCAATTAACTGAAAAAGTTTTGGCCAAGTATTTTCCGCCTGCTAAAACTGCCAAACTTAGGAATGACATTTCTGCCTTTGGACAAATAGACTCTGAGACCCTTTACGAAACCTGGGAAAGATTTAAAGAATTATTAAGACGATGCCCACATCACGCTCTTCTTGTATGGTTGCAGGTGCAGACGTTTTATAATGGGCTAAATCAAAGCATGAAGCAAATGATAGACGCAGCTTCTGGCGGTACTTTAAACCATAAGACCCCGGAAGCAGCTCTTGAGCTGTTTTAAGACATGGCCATGAACACTTACCAGTGGAATGTGCCTAGGTCCCGTCCAAACAAACCTGCAGGTCTCTTTGAAGTGGACAACGTCTCCCAACTCGCACTGCAAGTCGAAATATTAAGCAAAAAAAATACGGAGATGACTGCTACCTCCGCCCCTCAGGTATGGGAATCTGCAACTCCTCCCGCCGAACATTTGGATTATGTAAATAATATGCCTAGAACTGCTTTTAATAATTTTTCTGCTGCGAATTATCATCCTCCTGGTTTTAATTTTCCGAATAGTTATAATCCTGCGTTAAGAAATCATCCGAATTTTTTGTGGAGCAATCCATCGAATGCTGTGCGCCCGCCACCGCAATGTGATTTTTCTGCACCACCACCACCTCCTCAAAGTTTTCCAAAACCTCCAAATTTGGAGGAAATGTTTTCAAAATACATGAATGCTAATGACGCTACGATTATAACCTTAACCGGAAGTGTTAAAAATTTAGAAAATCAGGTAGGACAGCTCGCTAAAATGATTTCTGAGCGACCCGTAGGGTCTCTTCCTTCCAATACCGAGCCCAACCCGAGAGAGCAAGCGAAAGCTATAACTCTTCGGAGTGGGAAGAAAGTTCCTGGTATGGTAAGTGAAGAACCCGAGGCAAGCTCCGCTCCCGTTTTAAAAAATCAAAGCTCCGTTCCTGTTTTAAAAATTCCACCCTCTGCCGAAGAAATTATCACCCCTATCTTAGAAAAAGAACTCACTCCACCACCCACCTTTAAAAATAATCCATCCCCGCCATACCCCTCCGAACTTAATAAACAACGATAGGATGTTCAATACACCCGTTTTTCGGAAAAGTTTAAACAAATCCACTTAAATCTGCCTTTCCACGAAGCCATATCCCAGATGCCGAAGTACGCAAAATACCTTAAGGACCTCCTAACTAACAAGAAGAAGTTAGAGAACCTTTCGCATGTCACGTTAAATGTCGAATGCTCGGCGGTTTTGACAAACGGATTACCGAATAAAATCAGTGACCCGGGTAGTTTCTCTATCCCGTGTGACTTTGGTGATCTCTTTGTCAAACACGCTTTAGCCGACCTAGGTGCGAGTATTAATCTTATGCCCTTCTCATTGTTTAAAGAGTTAGGAATTGGTAGTCTCAACCCCACATGCATGAGTATCCAGCTCACCAACAGATCAGTCAAATACCCGTTAGGAATAGTAGAGGACGTCCTAGTCAAAGTTGACAAGTTCATCTTCCCGGTGGACTTTGTCATTTTAGACATCGAAGAAGACGTCGAGGTTCCCCTGATCCTTGGCCGACCCTTCCTTGCCACCTCCCGAGCTATCATTGATGTAAGCAATGGTAAGCTCTTCCTTCGAGTGGGCGACGATGAGGTAACTTTCTCTATCACCCCCTCGATGAAGAACACACTAGCCAATGATGACTCCTGTTTTTTCATGGATACCGTAAGTGAAGAATCCTTCTCTCCCACCTCTGATTTTGAAAAAGAATTTTCCAATTTTTGTTCCTCTCCTACTCTTCCAACTGAATCTCTACACCTAAGTGAAGAATCCTCCACCCGCCCCTCTGGTTTTGAAAAAGAATTTTTTGATTTCTGTTCCTCTTCTACTTTTTCAACTGAATCGCTGCACGAAGCCACCATGGCCGCTAGAAACACCCCTTTTAATTTTACATATAAAAAAGTGTACGAGGACATAGTTTTTGAAAAAGAACAAATTTCCAAAACCTCGTATGATGACCCCCCTACCTTGGAACTGAAAGAACTACCAGAGCACCTTCAATACGCTTTCTTAGAAAAGGACTCCAAGCTGCCTGTCATAGTTTCGGCCTACCTCACGGATGCACAAAAGGATAAACTTCTTTCAATTTTACAAAAGCATCGCCAAGCTATTGCTTGGCAGATATCTGATATTAAGGGCATAAGGTCATCTTTATGCACTCATAAAATCTTAATGAAAGATAATTCACGTAATTCTATACAACCTCAGCGCCGTATAAACCCAAACATGAAAGACATAGTTAAGGGCGAGGTTATGAAATTGTTAGACGCAGGAATTATCTATCCTATATCCGACAGTAAGTGGGTTAGCCCAGTACAGGTAGTACCAAAGAAGGGAGGGATAACGGTCGTAAGTAATGAAAATAATGAATTAATCCCGACTCGGACGGTGACCGGATGGCGAATGTGTATAGATTACCGTAAGTTGAATGACGCCACCCGCAAGGATAACTTCCCCTTGCCGTTTATTGATCAAATTTTAGAACGACTTTCCGGACATAGCTTTTATTGTTTTCTCGATGGCCTCTCGGGGTATCTTCAAATCCCCATCTCCCCCGAGGACCAGGAGAAAACTACGTTTACTTGTCCCTTCGGCACCTTCGCCTACCGAAGAATGCTGTTTGGATTGTGCAATGCGCCAGCTACATTCCAACGATGTATGCTCGCCATCTTTGACAAGTACGTAGAAAGCATTATGGAAGTTTTCATGGATGATTTCTCCGTGTTCGGGAATTCCTTCGATAGTTGCTAAGAGAACCTTGAAAAAGTCTTAGAGCGATGCGAAGAAACTAACCTCGCCGTAAATTGGGAAAAATGTCATTTTATGGTGAGGGAAGGGTTAGTTTTGGGACATAAAATTTCTGAAAGGGGTATTGAAGTAGACGTTGCGAAAATAGAAGTTATCGAGAAGCTGCTGCCACCTACGAACATAAAAGCTATAAGAAGTTTCCTGGGTCATGCGGGTTTCTACCGCCGCTTCATAAAGGACTTTTCCAAAATCACCAAGCCCCTTACACATCTCTTAGAAAAAGACGCCCCATTCATCTTTGATGACCTCTGTCTAGCTGCCTTCAATTTAATAAAAGAAAAATTAGTTAATGCCCCAATCATGATAGCTCCGGGGTGGGATCTTCCATTTGAGATAATGTGTGATGCGAGTAGTTTTGCGGTGGGAGCCATACTAGGTCAATGTATTTCCAAAAACTTCCACCCCATTTATTACGCTAGTAAAACACTCACATCTGCACAGGAAAATTACACCACAACCGAGAAGGAGCTATTAGCTGTAGTATTCGCTTTTGACAAATTTCGCCCTTATATTACTCTTTCGAAAATTATTGTTTTTACGGACCACTCGGCCCTCAAATATCTTCTCTCTAAAATGGATGCCAAGCCTCGCTTGATTCGCTGGGTCTTACTCCTCCAGGAGTTTGACTTAGAGATCCGTGATAAGCGAGGTGCCGAGAACTTGACCGGCGACCACCTTTCGCGCCTAGACAACCCGTTTATAGAACAATTAGACGAAAATTCTTTTCATTACTATTTCCCTGATGAGAAGCTGTTCATAATTAACACATCTACTTCTCCTTGGTTTGCCCGCATCGCCAACTATCTAGTGGCCCGTGTGCTCCCAAAAGAGTTTTCATCTCAGCAAAAGAAGAAATTCTTTTCTGAGTTGAAGAACTACTTTTGGGAGGACCCGCATCTTTTTAAAGTCTGTGCAGACCAAGTAATCAAGAGGTGTGTTTCCTTTGATGAAGGATTAGATATTATTAAACATTTGCATGAAGGACCGACAAGTGGGCACTATCAAGATGCTCGCACCGCTCACAAAGTGTTAAGCGCAGGTTTTTACTGGCCTACCCTGTTTAAAGACGCGCATGCCTTTGTGAGTAGGTGTGATAGTTGCCAACGGTCGGGGAATATTTCGAATAAAAATGAAATGCCACAAAATTATTTCCTAGAGTGCGAAGTTTTCGACCTCTGGGGGATTGATTTTGTCGGCCCTTTTCCTTCTAGCTTCGTGAATAAGTACATTTTAGTTGCCGTTGATTATGTTTCGCGTTGGGCCGAAGCCCAAGCTCTTCCTACGAATGACGCCCGAGTCGTAGTTAATTTCCTAAAAAAATTATTTTCTCGATTTGTACGCCGCGCGCTATCGTTAGTGATAGGGGTTCCCATTTCTGTAACGCACAATTTTCAAAAATTCTAACTAAATATGGCGTTACTCATAAGCTTTCCACTGCCTACCACCCCCAAACTAACGGACAAGTCGAAGTAGTGAATAGAGAAATAAAAAGAATTTTAGAAAAGACTGTTTCAACATCTAGAAAAGGCTGGTCAGCCAAATTAGACGATGTTCTATGAGCCTACCGAACAACGTACAAAACCGCCCTCGGATGTACGCCATATCGGTTGGTTTATGGAAAATCATGTCATTTACCCGTAGAGTTAGAACACCGCGCCTTTTGGGCCTTACGATTTTTAAACTTCGATCCCCACTCTGTCGGCGATTTTCGAAAATTTCAACTTAACGAACTCGACGAGTGGCGCTCTTACGCATATGAAAATAACAGACTTTATAAAGAGCGGACAAAACGTTTGCACGATCGACATCTTAGGCACCCAAAAATCTTTAAGCCGGGCGACCAAGTTCTTCTTTATAATTCTCGTTTACGTTTATTCCCGGGTAAATTAAAATCACGTTGGTCAGGGCCTTTTACTGTTTTAGAAGTCTTTTCTTATGGTACTGTTTTAATTTCCCACCCTGATAAGAGTACTTTCAAAGTAAATGGTCAGCGTCTTAAACTGTATTTCTGTGATGATGTCAGTCTCAACCCTGTTAACTCTATCTTTCCGGTCCTGACATTTGATTAATCTGAACTTTATTTTTCTCATAAACTTTGAACTTTATTCGAACTTTATTGTTAAACAATATTTGGGACAATCTTATTTTGCTGCGTCGAGCTCAAACGACGCTTTAAACAAAGGGCGCTCTTGGGAGGCAACCCAAGTTATCTTTTTCTGTTTTCTTTATTTTTCACTTTTTGCCCGGAATGGCTCCGGCAAGCTGAAACTTCTGCGATCGCCTGCTCCAACAGTTTTGCTTCCATGACAAAGTCCGCCGGACGACGTTTCATGAAGATCCACAGCACAGGCATGGAGGAGCGACATCACTCAACTTGCCCTGCATAATAAAACCGGGGAAGTACCTGTTTTGTTTTTCCATTCTGTCTTTCATTTCTGTCCTTTACTTTTCTCTCGTTCTCCAACCTCCTTCTCCATTGCGGACAATGTAGATTTTAAGCTTGGGGGAGAACTTCCTCCTTCTTTTTGTTTTGTAAATATCCAAAACATCCAAAACAAAAAAAAAATTTATATAGCTGCATTTTGGTATTTCAATAGTACCCCATTTTTATGTTTTGTTTTTCGCAAACTTCTTTATAAACAACGCAGTTAATTCTAATTTTTCTAATCATTTTTTTAATCATATTTCACAAGTAAAATGTTGGCCATGCTGTGTTTCTAATTCACGGTAGCATGTTAAGGTAAAATATTTCTCTAAAACGTGCATTTCTATTATGGTTTTCCGTTCTTTATTTTCTTTACTTTCTCCAAAAATCTATCATCCATTATTTTCCTTTTCGTCTTTAGATAATTTTTGTAAGAACAAATTTTGAATAACGTAGTAGATATGAACGATCCAAGTCACATATTATTCTTATTTTCAAGATAATTTCATCAATCTTCTTTTATTATCTCGAACTTGCTTTTTGAAATTTATCGACTCTATGTTTTAAATAAATTAAAAAAAAAGCGTGAAAGTGATTTAGGCCATTTTTGTTTACGTTTGAGCTTCCCTGCCAACCTAAAATCGTTTACCACTAGTTAGCCGCTTTTGAGCCATTTTTCCAAATTCATTTGATAACTCCACACAGCATTTCATTTTCACCAAAGCCCAAATTCCTCCCTATCTAATCACGCTAATTTTTTTTGATAGGAAATTTTGTGTTATCTTTGGAGACAATGAAGTCTTTGGAGAAATTGTTGAAAAAAGTGTACTCAAAAGCAATGCATTGAAAAAAAAAAGAAAAAATGAATGAAAATAATAATACAAAAAAAAGGATAAATAATTATAAAGAAAAACAAAAAAATAAATTTATTTATACATATTTTGTTTAAAATAAATTTATTTTTTTGAAACTCGTTGTTTTGGTTTAGTGTGATTTTTAAGCCTCCATATTTATATTTGAATTCCACTCTTATTCATATTCCTAAACCAAACGTTTCGGTCCTTTTAAGTCCTTTTGATTCACGCCTTTTTTTAAAATTTATTTAACAACTAAGAAAAGAAGAAGAGTAAATCAGTTTTAGTTTTGGATTTAAACTTAGATTTTTGTTATTTAATTGATATAATTATAATGCGTTGCTTGGATCTAGTAATAACTCAATACGTTCTTTTCATTTTCATTGCCTTGCTCAAATCTATTTAAAGAATTTCGTCAAAATTCTGGATGATTTATTTTTATTAAGTAAAGTTTATAAAAGTTTAACCATACCTAAATATTTGTTTTAGATTTACGTTTTACATTCTCCCTGCCAAGAATTTCGCATAGTACTTGTGTAAGTATGATTAAAACTTTTTGAATTAGTCACTTTTTATGATTAGCTAGTCTTTATATCTTTGCTTGGGGACAAGCAAAACTTAAGGTTGGGGGAATTTGATAATACAGTTTGCAGTCAATTTTATTAGGATATTTTCGGGGTTTTAAAGCAAATCATGTCTTGTAAAGTACTTGTTTTGATTCCCCTTTGTATATATTTTTGTCGCTAATGCATTTTTTCTGCATTTTGCAGGTTTTCACGGCTTTCAGCCGAATTTTGCTGTGACACGCCCCAAGGTCACGCCCTACCCGGGCGTGTACCTAGGGCGTGTAACCCAGAGGAATGAAGCAATTGGTCCGAAACTGCATTCCGTGGAAACTTAGTGTACACGGCCTCGGTCACGCCCGTGTCACACCCGACACGGGCGTGTACTAGAGGCGTGTCCCCAGGTTCCGAGGAATCGCCGCAGCGCGCTCGTTTTTCCCGCTCCACCGTCACACCGAAAGTGTCACGCCCTACAGTCACGCCTGACCCGGGCGTGACATATGGGCGTGTACTTCAGCAATTCCGCCCGTCACCTCCAGCATTCATTTTCAGCTCAACAAAGTCACGCCGCAAAGAACACGCCCCAGGTACACACCCTACCAGGGCGTGACTTGTGGGCGTGTACCTCAACTACTTCGTCAGAATTCAATTCCTGCCCGAAAAAGTCGCGCCAAATGTGTCACGCCCCAGGGTCACGCCCGACCAGGGCGTGACAGGGGGGCGTGACCCGACCCGAAAAATTCTATAAATAGAGCCCAACTCCAGGGGTTCAGGGAATCCTTTTGCTTTGAGAGGGGAGGTTCTGTCCTTTGTATTTCTGAAATTTTAAGCATGTCCTTTCATTTTTAGTTCGTAGCTCTATCTTTATGATTTCCCTGTATTAGTTCGTAGCTTCGTTCTGTAGTATAATGTTAATGATAGCGTAGCTTACCTTTCCATGCACTTGTAACCACTAGTTTTCAAGCTGTAAGATCTTTGTTTCCATTAATAAAAAGTGTTGTTTTCTTTTTCGTTTCTGCTCTGTTTTCATTATTCTTCTTCTACTCATCCCCTCTCTTTCACCTCACCATGATTAACTAATCCTCCATGTACTCGATCTTAATGATCCGAGGTTCGAGTGATTAGGTTATGATGCTTTGAATCTTACCTTTTCTTTTTAGGGTTTAGCTTTGAATAACTCTTGATTTATCACGGGTTGGAGGTATATCATCGATATATACTCTCCACCTTTGCTTTCATTCTGGGCTAGCCGAGAGGCCGAAAGTTTGAAATGAGCACTCAAGAGTAAAGGGAGTTGTTCGCACCCCTCGAGAGAGGCAGACGTTCAAATCTCCCGGATTGGAGTAAAATCCATTAGAGGGGTTCACCGCGTAAAGCAAGTTTTAGGCCTCCGATTTAGGCGAAAGTCGGTCGGACCTTCCTATACTCAGTTAGGCACGGCATTCGAGAGAAGCGTGTCAATATTCATGGAACCTCCACGGTCAAGGACCTTTACCCTAATTAGCTTAGGTTTATTTATCGTATTTTTCTAACCACTCTTGCCGAGGTGATTTCTGATCGAGTGCATTTTCCCCTTCATCGTTACTAAGCTTAAGTTAATCGCTCTTTTAGCTCTCTTTAACTTTTCATGCAAGTAGCTCTCGTTCATTGCAAGTAGTTCTCTTCCTTTAGCACGATTAGCTTTCTTCTAAAAAACTTAATTTTTCCGTCGATAAAATAATAGATTTCGTGTGAGTAAACTTACTCAACGGTTCCCGGATTTCAATACGACACTTGTGTCCCCTAGCTGCATTTTGATAGGTATACTTGCCTTGATGAATTGTTAGTTTGGTTATTTTCTCCTTGCAGATATCTAAGAGACAATCAACTACCGTCGACCTGAGCTTAGAGACTGGAACTAGACTGGAAACAGAAATCGTCGAACTGAGCTCAACTATCGTCGACCTGAGCTCAAAGACTGGGAAAATAGCTAGAGACAGAAACATCGATCTAAGCTCGAAGATCGTCGAACGGCGTTCGAGGACTCATTGAACTGAGCTCAGAGATATTAGAACTGAGTTCGACGATTCGTCGACCTGAGCTCGACAAAAATGACTTAGTCTCCTGAATTTCAATATCTGATCTGAGGGTCTTGGGGCAGATTTCAAGCCTAAATTCTAACCCATAGACTCAATCTAATTGACCTTAAAAACTATACAAGGAGGTCAAAACAATTTTCCTAAGGACATGGTGATCCTTGCCCAAATCAGTAATAGGGTGTTCCAACACCCGTGTCATGGGCGTGATACGTTCAATTCGGTGAGATCAGCATTTTTTTGATGAAAAAAAGCTTGACACGCCCGTGTTAAATATGATACGGCCGTGATCAAGCCTGTGTCACTCCCGCTCGACGAAAACGCGCTCGACGAAAACGCACTCGACGTTCGTCGACCAACCTGACACGCCCGTATCAGCCAACCCTACACGCCCATGTAACCGCGCTCCACAATTTCCACTTGACATTTTCCGCTCAATGTTTTGCTCTCGACATTTTCCAGTCGACATTCGTCGACATGACCCGACACGCCCGTATCAAGATGCGACATGGGCATGTACTCCTCCACCTGGCAGACAAGACCAGCGCGGAGACCTTCATCGCGGCCCGTGCCCAGATCAACCTCCCCGACATGCCCAGATTCATGCCCGTGACCTGGGGCGTGACCGTCGCAATACCGACACGTGTCCTGCCCGAAGTCAACCAAGTCATCACCTCGTTGGATCGAATCTTCAATAGAAGTGACACGCCCCCTGACACGCCCGTATCAGAGGGCGTGTTCTTCAATTATTTTTGACTATAAATACCTGTGTTCTATAATAGCTCATGTTCCACTTTTTGGGCCATTTTACTTAGGAGTTATGCTGCCTAGATTGATTCAAGTTTATGTAAGGGATATTCCCCCCCCCCCCTATTAATGTTTGTTTTTAGCTTTCTTGTAATCACTTTTCCATTAATAAAATGTGTTAGGTTTTCACTCTTTGCATAGCTTGGAATCCATTTATGCGAACTATTCGAAGAGATTTTCAATGTTTGTTCTTATTTTGTTTTCTCTTTATGCCTTTCAAAATCTCTTTAGCTTAAAACTTTTTTCTAATTTCTAGCTGTCATAATCGCAATTTTATTTTCGTGCACTGTACTTGTTTAGGTTTAGTTTACTATTTTTACTTTGAATTCATTTCTATAGGTTTATAAAAATGTTTCAAAAGGTGATTTTTAATTTTCTTTAACGTAGGCTTTTTAGGATTGTAAAACTTTTCGTCTCTTTTAGCTTTATTTCCACCTTTTTAGCATTTTTGTAGAGTTATAAGAATGAATAAGTCGTAGTGTTGGAACACCCTATTACTAATTTGGGTCAGGATCACTATGTCTTTAGGAAACCTGTTTTTGACCTCATTGTATAGATCTAAAGGTCAATTAGAATTGAGTCTAAGGGTTAGTAGTTAGGTTTGGAAGCTGCCCTCAAGACCAAGGTTTTTCAGTTTGGAGACTTAGTCATTTCGTCGAGCTCACTTCGACGAATCGTTGAACTCCAATCGACGATCGTTGAGCTCACTTCGACGGATCGTCGAACTCCATTCGACGATCGCTGAGCTCAACTTCTACAAATCGTCGAACTCCATTCGACGATCTTTGAGCTCAGTTCAACGATCTTGCCTCCAGTATTGATTCGCTATCTCTGAGCTCAGTTCGACGATAGTTGAGCTCAGATCTACGATCTTTGTTGATGTCTAATTCCAAATCACTGAGCTCAGTTCGACGATAGCAGAGCTCAGTTTGACGTTTTTCTGAAGAGTTAAATGATTTTCAAGATTCAAAATTCAGACATTTAAGGAGTTATTTTCAGCAATTAATTCTGAAGATCTTGTAGCCATTTTCATTTATTCTGGAGCAAGTTTCAAGGGATTATCAAGGAATGTTTCATTGGACTTTCCCCCTGAAGACAATTGCAATTAAGGATGTAATTAATAATAGGCTAACGGCTATTCTAGACAGAGGATCATATCTATTCAAAACAAAGGAATAAAAGATAAGATTTTTGAATTCCTCGTAAGAAGAAGAAGAGAGTGCACAAGAAGAAGAAGAAAAATATATTCTCTGCTACAACTCTTCTCTGGACCAACATCTTTCTCAACAACAATCACTCAAGAGAAAAAGAAAAAGAAAGCTGTAGACATTCTCTGTCACAAGAATTCTCACATGAACACCATCACCAAAAGGAGATCAATAAATCTGAAATCTTCAGATCTCTTTTGATTCAAGTGTTCAAGGTTATCATCATTCAAGACTCCAGACACCTCACATTTCAGCTGTTGCTGAAATCATCAATTGCTGGAGATCAATTTCTGAAGGCCTATCACCCTACAACAAAGCTTCATTTCCAGAATATCTCAAGAACTCAGGGGGAGCTTTGACAACATCAATATCTACATAGTCTTCTCAGCTGCCTTGAGAAAGAGAAGACTTCCATCACTCTCTCATCCCCACCTCTGTAAAGGGTTTTTCAAACTCCCTTCAAAGGTTTGTGTGTGGTTTTTGAGCACCTTATCAAAAGCTCATTGGTGGCAAGACACCTGATCAAAAAGTCTAGTTTGGTTTTTGAGCACCTTATCAAAAGCACATTGGTGCCCAAGACACCTGATCAACTCATCCTGCAGTGGATTCCTACCTAGGGTGGTAGAAGAGTGGATGTACCCAAGTTCAGGGGAACCACTATAGCTCCTTATGTCTTCTGGTTGCTTGTCTTTATTTTTTTTGTTTCTGGCTGTGATTGTTTTGTGACTAGGTTGCTCTGTGATTAGATAGTTTCTATGATTAGATTTTCTATTTGCTTTACTGTTCACTCAGATTACAACAAGTGTTGTAAAAAGTTTGCAAGCACAATACTCTATTCACCCCCCCTCTAGAGTATATCTGATATAACTCGCACTTTCAATTGGTATCAAAGCGAGGTTCGTTAAAAATACCACATCTCAGTTGTTGCACAGGCTAACACCTGAACCCAAAGATCCCTAGTTAGATCTACTTTTTTAGATTTTGTTATTAGATTATTTCTTAACAAATCATGGCCCAAAACAAAGATTATGCTAGCACCAGACCTCCAGTGTGCAATCTGTCTAAGTTTGCACTTTGGAAAGCAAGGATTAGAGTATACATGAACTCTATTGACGAGGACATTTTTAATTCTGTTTTGACAGTTTGTCCAAGACCTCCAGAGAACACAAGTACAAATGTTGTTCCACCTCCATCAGGAACAAATGCTGATATCAAGAAGTGAAAAGAAGCAGATGCAAAGGCTATGAATATCTTAGCCCAGACCATGTCTGATGACATATTCCAAAAGGTGGATGAATGCAACTTAGCAAAGGAAATCTGGGATAAGCTGTCTGAAATAGTCTCAGGATCAGCTAATGAAAGAAAGGACAAGAGATCTCACCTCATATCCCAATATGAGAATTTCAAGAAAGAAGAAGCTGAGCCAGTAGCTGAAATGTATAACAGGCTCAGTCTGATAGTTGATGAACTCAATACTTTGGATAAAGAGATCTCACTGAGTGAACTAAATGATAAAATCCTAATGTGCTTCCCAAGCACACGGGACTCAAGGATCTGGCCAATCAAGGATGCCAGAAGTCTGAATGAGATTACAACAGAAGCACTTTTGGGCAAGCTCAAGTCTTATGAGCTGCTCATTAAGAACAGAGAAGAAGAGCAGAAGGCTGCCTCACCAGCCACAAGAAACGAAAAGACAATAGCTTTTAAAGCCACTGAAGATCAGCCTAAAGACAAGGTCACATGTAATGATGAGCTTCTTAGTCTATTGGCCAAAAGATTTTACAAGATGGCCAGAAAGGACTTCAAAAAGAGATCATATAAAGAGCATGATAAGCCAAGATATGATAAGTCAAATAATAAAGAAATTGTTTGCTTTGATTGCAGGAAATCAGGCCATATTGTGCCTGACTGTCCAGAAAACAAAAACAAGGACAGAAGGGACAAGAAAGAAAGAAGAAAGGACAAAGACTTCAAGAAGAATGGAAATGGCAAACCCTCCTCAAGCAAGAACAAACACACAAGGAAGGGTTTCGTTGCTGAATCCTGGAGTGAAACTGAAGAAGAATCAGAAGCTTCATCCAGCTCCAGTGATGATGAAGATGATGCTGAAGAGAAGGAGTTCTCCATGATGACAATCAATGTAACGTCCCGAATCGCTCTAGGCCCCTAGTGTGTGTGTTTTTGAGTCAGGAGGGTTGACTCGAGTCCCGAGAAGTGCAGGGAATTGGACTGCACTTGTGGAGAAGTGGAGGAATCAGTGTAAAAAGACACGGGTAGCGACACGGGTTGCGACACGGCCGTGTCACTACCCGTGTGCGTCGAGTTGAGCTCGACGAGCCGTATCGAGACTGACGGCCTGTGTCGACACCAAGTGACACGGTTAGGGACACGGCCGTGTACCTACCCGTGTGCGTCGAGTTGAGCTCGACGAGCCGTGTCGAGACTGATGGCCTGTATCGACACCAAGTGACACGGGTAGGGACACGGCCGTGTACCTACCCGTGTGCGTCGAGTTGAGCTCGACGAGCCGTGTCGAGACTGACGGCCTGTGTCGACACCAAGTGACACGGGTAGGGACACGGCCGTGTCCCTACCCGTGTGCATCAAGTTGAGCTCGACGAGCCGTGTCGAGACTGACGGCCTGTGTCGACACCAAGTGACACGGGTAGGGACACGGCTGTGTTCTGACCCGTGTGCGTCGAGTTGAGCTCGACGAGAAGTGTCGAGATGCAACCCGAGAAGTACACGGCCAGTGACATGGCTATGCACACGGCCGTGTCATGTGGACACGGCACGGGCGTGTCCCAACCCGTGTCAAGTATTGAACCGACATGGAAACTGTCGTTGCCGCTTCGCCAGGCAGGACACGGGTAAGGACACGGCCGTGTCCCTACCCGTGTCACATTTTATATATATAGGGGAGAGAAAACCCTAGCCGTTTTCATTCTCTTTTCTTCCCCTATTTCCAGTGAGAACTCCTGTGAGAGGGAAAACTGCAGGAGCAAGTCCTACCGAAGGAGATCCGCCATCGCCGTGAAAGAGAAGATGCCGTCAAGGAGAACTACGAGATCCATTGCTAGAAATGGTGGTACCGCTGGAGCCAATGTGAGTTTCCTACCCTCTCCCTTGGTGCTAGATCTATAGTCATTTTCCTAGGAGAGACATCGACTCAAGAGAGTCTTGATGGAGAGGAGAAGATTTCTAGGTTAGGCCATGTTAGAACTTGTGTTCTAGATTTTAGATCTCTTCAACCCTCCCCCTTTTCTTCAATATGACGATGGGTGGATGGTCTCGTGGGGAGTTTATGGCCTTTGAGGTTGAATAAGGGAGGAGAATATTTCTGGAAAATTTAGGAACGATCGCCTTGAGGAGGAAGACGAACCGATGCCGTTCATTTTCCTTTAAGATGCGCGCAGAATCTGTATTCTGCGCGCAGCGATCTTATAGGCCCTTTTTATGTATGATATGGGCAGATCTGGGCTTTTGGATAAACACGAAAGTTGTAGCCCTTGGAAATACCTTTCCAACGAGTGGTTGCACGACTTCAGGTGAGGTCTGTGGCCCCGGGAAAACCTAATCGAGTTTGCTGCCCGGCAATTCCTGTACACAGAAATTGTGTTCTGTGCGCAGTGAACTTTGAAGCCGCTTTCGAGTAAGTTATTGTCAGATCTGGGTTGTGACCTGAATATGAAAGTTGTAGATCATGAAAAGATTTTTCCAACGAGGGGTTACACGCCTCCACCGGATTCCTGAAACTTCTGGAGACTCCGGTCGAAGTTGCTGTCCAGACTATTCCTGCACTTAAAAATTTGGGTTTATAACATTTGGATTTGGATTCGGAGAAACTAATATTACAGGTAACCCTGAGGCTTGGATAAACTCTTATGAATAATTAATTCAGTTGCATAAATGATGAAGATTATTAATCGGATTCCATGTGATCGAATTGTAAGATAGTATACTTGAATGATTTGACTTGTTAGCAGTTAGTAGATTTTTATACATGTGCATCTTGATATATTGTGTTGAAATCACCTGATATGACATATAGAAGGATAACTCATGGCCATGTGAATGTTGAATAGTGGATTGAATTTGGTAGTTCAATACTTAGAGTGTCGCCTTCCTATGGGTAGTATTGTGTAAGTTTGTAAGTGCGGTGTTGACCGCCACTTGTTTTGGTTGTGTTGAGATAAGGTGTGGATGGATGGTTGGGCTGTGTCCTCGTGTTTGCTTCCGAGGCCCCTTCCATGTTATGTTGATGTGGTATTTGCATGTGGTGTGAGTCGACACGCGGTGTCGTAATCCCGGGTTAAGGATAGTGTGGTAGGTCTACGGGCTCGCCAGTCGTCACACCGACGGGAGTTGGCAGTTAGACTTGGTCGGTTTGGGCTGTGTCCTCGGTGTTCACGTCCCGAGGCCCCTCCGACCATGTGAACGGTTGGGCTGTGTCCTCGTGCTTTCTTCCGAGGCCCCTTCCGGGCCACGCAAGGCCAGTTCGGGCTGTATTATTGGTGCACATCTACCCAAGACCCCGCTGGGCCATAGTACGCATGGGCTCCGCTGTTGTGTTCTTAGCGTTGAGGCGTACGGAGGCCTAGGTGAAGTAGTGTGATACCCGCCTAGTAGTAGAAGTGCCCGTTCTACTGTCACCGCCTGGCCACGGCGGCTGATGCCTGAGAGGTTAGCTACCTGCTCGAAAAGTGGGAACTATAGTCTGTGTCGACATAGCAATTGCATGGGTGTGCATGGGTGAGTCATTGCATTGCATTCATAGCATTTCATATCATTGCACCACAAGATCCTCATCGTATAAGTTTGTATGGGCACTCTTATACGATGAGTTACTTTTATGTAACCCGATCCTTAACTTATAAGTTTGTATGGGCATTCTTATAAGTTAAGTTACTTTCCTGCTATTACTTATACTTGCTAGTTTAGTGTAGCTCTTACTTAAATGCTGATTATGATGTTGTTACTCTTACATTACCTTGCCACCTGCTTGTACTTCCTTTACTTGCATACTTATTATATACTATACTCTTGTTCCTTTTCTCCGCCCGGTGCCGAGGAGTCGCCGGGGGAGCGGATGTGAAACCACTTAGTCGTTTTGACTAACGGTTGCTACGTCTTCCTTTTTAGGAGGTCACGCCGCAGGTAGAGCAGCCGCAGACTACGCAGCAGGACAGCCAGGCCAGGACGACAGGGCCTGATGTGACGGTGCCGTCGATACCGTCAGTTACTGATGTTAGTATTTGATACTCTGATGTAGCCCGTTTGGGCAATGTTTAGCTGTGCTCTGATATATTGTAGAAGCATGTTTTAGCTTCTCATTACTGATGTATTTGGACATTATAACTTAGTGTGGATTTTGACTTCTCATGTTTATTTATTTGGTTGGGTTGGCATGATTTATTGATATTGTTGTAGCCGGCGGGATAGGCGTCTTGTGGTACAGGTTAGCACGTGTGCTAATGCTACCGCAAGGCGGCTGTTCCGGGCATAAGACTCCCCCTTCGTGCCGTGTTTTGGGATCCGGGTAGGGGGGGTCTTACAAATGGTATCAGTTTGCCACGATCCTCAACTACGAAGTCATTCAACAATGGTGCCACCCCCGTTTGGTTAGTCAGTTTGGGGACAAACTGACTTAGCGGAAGCAGTGGTGTGCCCATATGTAATTCACATTAAGTTTGTCCAACTTAGACCTTAAGTTTAGCCAACCTGACCACAAATTTGTCGTGTATGTGTAGGTTCCACTGCATGTTGAGCCGATGGGGGGTACTCCTACCCCTCCCATACCCACTCAGTTCGAACAATCTGAGTTGGGGCAGACGCTCACCGCCATTCTTAATGCTTTTAAGGCACAGCAGACTCCGGTGCAACAACAGGCCCCGAGCTCCAACTGGCTGAGCACCTTCCGGGCTCTCTCCCCTCCCGTCTACCCTGGGACGGAGTCAGCCGTACGTACAGAGGAATGGCTAGACACGATACAGGAGTTGTTGGCCGGTATCCGTTGCCCAGCCAACATGACAGTGACATTGGCAGTGTCTGTCTTGGACTTACATGCGAAGAGGTGGTGGAAGTCCCTTATGGGCTCTACCTTCCAAGGCCGGATCTACACAGAGATAAGTTGGAATGAATTCTCGGGTATTTTCTTGGAGCACTTTATCCCTGCATCGGCCCGAGATGAGCTTGAGCAGAGGTTCCTTCTACTAAAGCAGGGATCAAAGTCGGTTACAGAATACCAGCGGGAATTCCAGCATCTCGCAAGGTTTGCGGACTCTTATGAGTTGGATGACAGAGGTTATGCCAAGCGCTTCTATAAAGGGCTGCGAGATCCCCTAAGGCAGTCCCTTTTGTTTATAGCGGATGGTAGCTTGGCGGAGATCATTGATATGGCGAAAAGATTGGAGGCGGACCACATGGGATGTAGTAAGAGGCCTGCGGAGGACGTGATGGAAGCCGGCCCATGGAATAGAAGGAGGCGAGACTTCAGAGGAGGAAGAGGTTATCAAAGAGGTGGAGGGAGTGTCCACCGAAACTATAGGGTGGAGCATCCAGTTCCGCAGCCGCCTGCGTTGCCTCCACCCCCACAGCCTCAGCGATTTCAACAACCCGAAGGGCGTCGTGGTCTGGTGTGCTTCGAATGCAACCAGCCGGGCCACATCCGGCGTTTTTGCCCGCAGCTATATGGGAACGCCCCTCCTGCTCTACCTCCTGCTCTCCCTCCTGCTCTCCCTCCAGCAGCTCCACGAGGGCGGGGATATATGCGCGGTCGAGGACGAGGACCGCCAAGAGGAAACCCCGGATCGGTCCGGGATCAGGTGTACGCGCTTGACATGGCGCAGGAACGGAACCCACAAGATGTGATTGCAGGTATGATTTAATTAGTTTACATATTTGCATGGTTTAACTTGAATTGATTAGAACTTACTAGCCACTAGCAATAAGTTTTGGTTGTTGGTACTTAGGCACCGTGATTATTGGCGGGAAGACAGCCTATGCGCTGTTCGATACTGGTGCCTCACACTCCTTTGTGTCCGAGGATTTCATAAAATACATGGGGGATGTACAGTACTTCACTGGCATAGCCCGACGTGTACGCCTTCCGGACGGCTCGGAGATGATCGCAACCGCCAAGTGCGAGTTGGAGTTATTTATTGATGGGAAGGCCTTTGATACACCGGCCACGGTTCTGAGAATGCCGGAGTTTGACATCATTCTGGGCATGGCATGGCTCGATTGGCACTTCGCAAGGATCGACTGCGCGGAGAAGCGGATCTATTTGAGACATGGAGACTCTGACGTCATCTTCCAAGATATTGGCTTCGCTCCTCGCATGATGTTATCTTCCGTCCAGGTTGTGAAAGTTCATATGAAGGGGGACGAGGTCTTCATGATCTGGTTCGAGTTGAAGGAGGAAGCGTTGGAATTAAAGGATGTACGGGTTGTGCGGGATTTTCCCGAGGTATTTCCTGAGAAGCTACCAGGATTACCACCGCATAGAGAGGTCGATTTCCAGATTAATTTAGTACCAGGTGCCAAGCCTGTATCTAAGGCTCCGTACAGAATGGCCCCGAAAGAACTCGCGGAGTTTAGAGTTCAATTGCAAGAACTGGTGGATTCAGGGTTCGTTCGCCCCAGTTCATCACCATGGGGAGCCCCTGTGCTGTTCGTGAAGAAGAAGGATGGAACACTGCGATTGTGCATAGATTATCGGGAACTCAATCGGTTGACGGTGCGGAACACTTATCCGCTACCGCGGATCGATGAGTTGTTCGATCAACTAGTGGGAGCACATTGGTTTTCTAAATTGGATTTGCGCTCCGGATACTATCAGTTGAGGATACATGAGGGGGATATTCAAAAAACAGCATTCAGTTCGAGATATGATTTGTATGAGTTCACAGTAATGCCGATTGGGCTCACAAATGCCCCTTCGGCCTTCATGAGTTTGATGAACAAGGTGTTTGAACCGTATTTGGACATCTTCGTCATTGTTTTCATCGACGACATCTTGGTCTACTCAAAGACGGAGGAGGAGCATGTCGAGCACCTGACCTTGGTTTTGAAGAAATTGAAGGAACACGCCTTGTATGCCAAGTTTAGCAAGTGTGAATTCTGGCTTAATGAGGTTGCCTTCTTGGGGCATGTGATCAGTGGAGCAGGGTTAGCAGTGGATCCAGCAAAGGTGCGGGCCGTGAAGGAGTGGTCGCCCTTGAAGTCGGCGGCTGATGTACGAAGCTTTCTTGGACTTGCTGGCTACTACCGCAAGTTCGTGAAAGGATTTTCCAAGATTGCCCTTCCTCTTACCTCCTTGACGAAGAAGGGTGCGCCATTTGAGTGGACACCTCAATGTGAAGAGGCATTTCAAGAATTGAAAGATAGGCTTACCTCCGCCCCCATCGTTGCACTTCCGTCTGGGAAGGAAGGATTCCAAGTGTACACGGACGCATCATATCAAGGGATGGGAGCGGTGCTGATGCAGCACGGGCATGTGATCGCTTATGCTTCAAGGCAGTTAAAGAAACATGAAATCAATTACCCGGTTCATGATTTGGAGTTGGGAGCAGTGGTGTTCGCTTTGAAAGTCTGGAGGCATTATTTATATGGCGTGCACTGCGAGATCTTTTCCGATCACAAAAACTTGAAGTATGTTCACACTCAGAAGGAGTTGAACCTGAGACAACGGCGGTGGTTGGAATTTCCATGCGACTACGAGTTCACCATGAACTACCACCCCGGGAAAGCGAACTCGGTAGCCGATGCCTTGAGTAGAAAAGTGCCAGGCTCTAGCCCAGAGTCTCGGCTGATGAGCATGGAGTTGGCTCGGATGATCGAGGAGATGGAAATTACTCTAGTATTCAAGGATCCTTCGGTAGAGTATGCGGAGTATTTGGCCAACATGAGCATAGTTTGTGATATCCGAGACCGAATTCGGGTGGAGCAAGGAATGGATGCGGCCTTGGCCCCGGCAATCAAGGCAATTGAAGATGGTACCACCGATGAGTACACACTCAAAGACGGCCTCATTTATTTTCGTGGCCGACTCTATATTCCCAAGGGCGGCAAAATTCGGGAGGATATCTTGAGAGAGGCACATTCCTCTCAATATTCAGTGCACCCTGGTATTGCTAAGATGTATGCCGGATTGCGGAAGACCATGTGTTGGCCGGGAATGAAGAAGGATGTTCGCTACTATGTTACACATTGCGAAGCTTGCAAAAGAGTGAAGGCTGAATGCAGGAGTCCCGGTGGTTTGTTGCAGTCATTGCCCATCCCCGAATGGAAGTTCGAGGATATCTCCATGGACTTTGTTCATGGGTTACCTCGTTCCCGCTCCGGGAATGATTCAGTATGGGTTATTGTGGATCGACTGACAAAGGTGGCCCGGTTCATTCCAATGAAGAAGGAAGCACACGTGGAAGTTTTGGTACGCCTTTTTGTGGAGCAATTTGTACGGTATCATGGCGTGCCCAAGACAATTGTTTCGGATCGGGATGGTGGGTTTACATCCAATGAGTGGAAGGCGGTACAGGCGTATTTGGGCTCACGCCTAACCTTTAGTACCGCATTTCATCCTCAGACGGACGGGCAGTCAGAGCGGACCATCAGAACACTCGAGGATTTATTGAGGTTATGTGTGTTGGACAGAGGAGAGCCATGGTAAAGGCTCTTGCCACTAGTGGAATTCTCCTATAATAATAGCCATCAGGCAAGCATCGGCATGGCGCCCCATGAAGCCCTTTACGGAAGAAGGTGCAGGACTCCCTTGTCTTGGGTGCAAGATGAGGATCCGAAGGCATTGGGAAACGAATACATAGATGATACTGATGCGGCGGTCAGATTGATACGGGATCGCATGTTGGAGGCTCAAAGTCGACAGGCGAAATATTACAATAAAAAGCACCGGATGGTGGAGTTCCAAGTGGGCGAAAAAGTGTTCCTTATGATTCGGCCGATGCATGGAGTGTCACGGGTGCGGGGAGTGAAAAAGCTCAGCCCAAGGTATGTTGGGCCTTATACTATACTAGAAAGGATCGGCCCGTTGGCCTATCGGTTGGAGTTACCACCAGAACTAGAAAATCTCCACGACGTGTTCCATGTGTCGTCGCTTCGAAAAGCACTGTTGCGGCCCGACCAGTATATTCCCACTACTGATGGTGTAGTGGCATCAGATAGGTCTGTGCGACTAGAGCCGGTGCGGATTGTTGACAGCGAGACAAGGACTTTACGCCGCAAAAGTGTACCCTTGGTGAAGGTACTATGGTCGAATCATGGGAAAGAAGAGTACACGTGGGAGCCAATGGATTTGATGCAGCAACGCTACCCAGAGTTGTTTGCTCAAGGTAATCTTATCTAAAAGCATATGTTAAATTTCCTGTTATGCTCTTCTCCCCACAGCCTAAGCCTGATTTCGGGGACGAAATCTTTTATTTTGTTTATAGGATTTGTAACGTCCCGAATCGCTCTAGGCCCCTAGTGTGTGTGTTTTTGAGTCAGGAGGGTTGACTCGAGTCCCAAGAAGTGCAGGGAATTGGACTGCACTTGTGGAGAAGTGGAGGAATCAGTGTAAAAAGACACAGGTAGCGACACGGGTAGCGACACGGCTATGTCCCTACCCGTGTGCGTCGAGTTGAGCTCGACGAGCCGTGTCGAGACTGACGGCCTGTGTCGACACCAAGTGACACGGGTAGGGACACGGCCGTGTACCTACCCGTGTGCGTCGAGTTGAGCTCGACGAGCCGTGTCGAGACTGACGGCCTGTGTCGACACCAAGTGACACGGGTAGGGACACGGCCGTGTACCTACCCGTGTGCGTCGAGTTGAGCTCGACGGGCTGTGTCGAGACTGACGGCCTGTGTCGACACCAAGTGACACGGGTAGGGACACGGCCGTGTCCCTACCCGTGTGCATCAAGTTGAGCTCGACGAGCCGTGTCGAGACTGACGGCCTGTGTCGACACCAACTGACACGGGTAGGGACACGGCCGTGTTCCGACCCGTGTGCGTCGAGTTGAGCTCGACGAGAAGTGTCGAGATGCAACCCGAGAAGTACACGGCCAGTGACATGGCTATGCACACGGCCGTGTCATGTGGACACGGGTCGGGACACGGGCGTGTCCCAACCCGTGTCAAGTATTGAACCGACATGGAAACTGTCGTTGCCGCTTCGCCAGGCAGGACATGGGTAAGGACACGGCCGTGTCCCTACCCGTGTCACATTTTATATATATAGGGGAGAGAAAACCCTAGCCGTTTTCATTCTCTTTTCTTCCCCTATTTCCAGTGAGAACTCCTGTGAGAGGAAAAACTGCAGGAGCAAGTCCTACCGAAGGATATCCGCCATCGCCGTGAAAGAGAAGATGCCGCCAAGGAGAACTACGAGATCCATGGCTAGAAATGGTGGTACCGCTGGAGCCAATGTGAGTTTCCTACCCTCTCCCTTGGTGCTAGATCTATAGTCATTTTCCTAGTAGAGACATCGACTCAAGAGAGTCTTGATGGAGAGGAGAAGATTTCTAGGTTAGGCCATGTTAGAACTTGTGTTCTAGATTTTAGAATCTCTTCAACCCTCCCCCTTTTCTTCAATATGACGATGGGTGGATGGTCTCGTGGGGAGTTTATGGCCTTTGAGGTTGAATAAGGGAGGAGAATATTTCTGGAAAATTTAGGAACGATCGCCTTGAGGAGGAAGACGAACCGATGCCGTTCATTTTCCTTTAAGATGCGCGCAGAATCTGTATTCTGCGCGCAGCGATCTTATAGGCCCTTTTTATGTAGGATATGTGCAGATCTGGGCTTGTGGCTAAACACGAAAGTTGTAGCTCTTGGAAATACCTTTCCAACGAGTAGTTGCACGACTTCAGGTGAGGTCTGTGGCCCCGGGAAAACCTAATCGAGTTTGCTGCCCGGCAATTCCTGTACACAGAAATTGTGTTCTGTGCGCAGTGAACTTTGAAGCCGATTTCGAGTAAGTTATTGTCAGATCTGGGTTGTGACTTGAATATGAAAGTTGTAGATCATGAAAAGATCTTTCCAACGAGGGGTTACACGCCTCCACCGGATTCCTGAAACTTCTGGAAACTCCGGTCGAAGTTGCTGTCCAGACTATTCCTGCACTTAAATATTTGGGTTTATAATATTTGGATTTGGATTCGGAGAAACTAATATTACAGGTAACCCTGAGGCTTGGATAAACTCTTATGAATAATTAATTCAGTTGCATAAATGATGAAGATTATTAATCAGATTCCATGTGATCGAATTGTAAGATAGTATACTTGAATGATTTGACTTGTTAGCAGTTAGTAGATTTTTATACATGTGCATCTTGATATATTGTGTTGAAATCACCTGATATGACATATAGAAGGATAACTCATGGCCATGTGAATGTTGAATAGTGGATTGAATTTGGTAGTTCAATACTTAGAGTGTCGCCTTCCTATGGGTAGTATTGTGTAAGTTTGTAAGTGCGGTGTTGACCGCCACTTGTTTTGGTTGTGTTGAGATAAGGTGTGGATGGATGGTTGGGCTGTGCCCTCGTGTTTGCTTCTGAGGCCCCTTCCATGTTATGTTGATGTGGTATTTGCATGTGGTGTGAGTCGACATGCGGTGTCGTAATCCCGGGTTAAGGATAGTGTGGCAGGTCTACGGGCTCGCCAGTCGTCACACCGACGGGAGTTGGTAGTTAGACTTGGTCGGTTTGGGCTGTGTCCTCGGTGTTCACGTCCCGAGGCCCCTCCGACCATGTGAACGGTTGGGCTGGGTCCTCGTGCTTTCTTCCAAGGCCCCTTCCGGGTCACGCAAGGCCAGTTCGGGCTGTGTTCTTGGTGCACATCTACCCAAGACCCCGCTGGGCCATATTACGCATGGGCTCCGCTGTTGTGTTCTTAGCGTTGAGGCGTACGGAGGCCTAGGTGAAGTAGTGTGATACCCGCCTAGTAGTAGAAGTGCCCGTTCTACTGTCACCGCCTGGCTACGGCGGCTGATGCCTGAGAGGTTAGCTACCTGCTCGAAAAGTGGGAACTATAGTCTGTGTCGACATAGCAATTGCATGGGTGTGCATGGGTGAGTCATTGCATTGCATTCATAGCATTTCATATCATTGCACCACAAGATCCTCATCGTATAAGTTTGTATGGGCACTCTTATACGATGAGTTACTTTTATGTAACCCGATCCTTAACTTATAAGTTTGTATGGGCATTCATATAAGTTAAGTTACTTTCCTGCTGTTACTTATACTTGCTAGTTTAGTGTAGCTCTTACTTAAATGCTGATTATAATGTTGTTACTCTTACATTACCTTGCCACCTGCTTGTACTTCTTTTACTTGCATACTTATTATATACTATACTCTTGTTCCTTTTCTCCGCCCGGTGCCGAGGAGTCGCCGGGGGAGCGGATGTGAAACCACTTAGTCGTTTCGACTAACGGTTGCTACGTCTTCCTTTTTAGGAGGTCACGCCGCAGGTAGAGCAGCCGCAGACTACGCAGCAGGACAGCCAGGCCAGGACGACAGGGCCTGATGTGACGGTGCCGTCGATACCGTCAGTTACTGATGTTAGTATTTGATACTCTGATGTAGCCCGTTTGGGCAATGTTTAGCTGTGCTCTGATATATTGTAGAAGCATGTTTTAGCTTCTATTTATTGATGTATTTGGGCATTATAACTTAGTGTGGATTTGACTTCTGGATGTTTATTTATTTGGTTGGGTTGGCATGATTTATTGATATTGTTGTAGCCGGCGGAATAGGCGTCTTGTGGTACAGGTTAGCCCGTGTGCTAATGCTACCGCAAGGCGGCTGTTCCGGGCATAAGACTCCCCCTTCGTGCCGTGTTTTGGGATCCGGGAGGGGGGTCTTACAATCAATGCCTCTCAACACAATTCAGATGCAGAAGATTCAGAGTCAGACTCAGAGACTCAACTTGAAGAGGACCAGGTAATTAGTTCTTTTGATTTCAATTCTGAGGACTTTAAGTCCGAGTTTAAAGCATTATGTTTAGACTTACTAAAATCTGAGAAGGAAATTATTTCTCTCAGAAATCATTTATCTGAACATAGTATCTTAAAGTCAGAAAACCTCAAACTCTCTGAGAAGTTGGAGTGTTGTAGGGAGCAGATAGCTTCACTGAAAAGTGAGCTATCAGAGGCTAAAAAGCTTGAAGAATCCCTCAATGTGAGAAGCATCAAACTGATGGACATCACAAGCACAGTGAACTCCAGACTCAATAGTACACTGGGCTTGGGTGCTTCATCCAGCCAACCTATATTTCTATCAACCCCAACTAAGTTTATTTCTGATAAAGGGAAGGGAGTTGTAGAGGTAGATAGAAAAATTCTGATCTACCTAAGAAAACCAAGTTCCAGCAGAAATCGTCGAACGGAGCTCGACGATCGCCGAACGAAGATCGACGATCTCAGGCAAAATCGTCGAACTCAGGTCGACGATCTCTAATTCCTGAACTCTGCCACAGTCGACCGTCGAACGGAGCTCGACGATCTGACCCAAGATCATCGAACGCAGCTCAACGATCATCGAACAAAGATCAGAGCTTTGGAAATCCTTTCAAGGGTAAATCAAAATCCAATCCTAGGGGTCCTTCATCCCAAAGTTTTAACCCTTATACTGAATGGATAATACCTCCAAGGAGATATCATCCTGAAAGTTATGAGAGTCAACCTGGGATGTCTTTTATTTATGAATTTAAAGGTTATCAACCTAAGCCCAAGGTAAACTTGGTCAAAAACAAGTGAATTATTTTATGTGCAGGTGATGACCTATCCAACATCAAACCAACAATGGTATTTGGATAGTGGGTGCTCTAAGCACATGATAGGAAACAAGGACAACCTCACATCCTTTAAAGCCAAGCTTGGACCCAAAGTCATATTTGGTGATTCAATCTTTGGACAAACTAAAGGATATGGTGCAGTCCAGATTGGCACAGTCACATTCAAGAAGGTAGCCTATGTGGAAGGACCGAAGCACAACTTGATCAGCATCAGTCAGATATGTGATTAAGGCTACCAGGTGACTTTCAGCAAATCCTTATGCAAGATCAAGTCAGAGGACAACACAACTATGTTGACAGGTAAAAGGAAAGGTAACATCTATTTAGTAGATTTTCTTTCAACATACGTAGACATTTGCCTGTTTAATTCTGTTTGTAGACCTAATGTTTTATGGCATAAGAGACTACGACATTTAAACCTTAGAACCATTGCTAGGCTATCCAAGGACAATCTTGTTAGAGGACTACCTTCTGGCCCCTACAAGAAGGAAGGACTCTGCAGGGCTTGTCAATTAGGCAAGCAAACTAAAAATAGTTTCAAGTCACTTAATAACAGTGATTCACCTAGGATTTTGTATCTGTTATGCATGGATCTTTTTGGGCCCATTATAGTACAAAGCATAGGAGGGAAATCTTACACCTTAGTAGTTGTAGATGTCTTCTCTAGATTCACATGGGTGTTCTTTTTGAGGAAGAAGTCTGATAACTTTAAGTGTTTGACAAAATTTCTCAAATATATACAGATTGAGTTCAATACTCACATTGCCCTGATCAGAAGTGATCATGGGACAGAGTTTGATTCTCTTCTTATGCAAGAGTTCTGTCATAGTGAAGGGATCAGACACACTTTCTCAGCTCCTAGAACTCCTCAACAAAATGGGATAGCTGAAAGGAAAAATAGAACCCTTATTGAATCTGCCACTAAATTGTTGTCAGATGCTCACCTCCCTCTATCCTTTTGGGCAGAGGCAGTGAACACCTCCAACTATGTGCTGAACAGAAGTTTAATACATAAACTAAAGGGCAAGACTCCCTATGAATTACTCAAAGGGAATAAACCTAAAGTTGATTATTTTAGAATTTTTGGTTGTGCTTGTTATATTCATAATAATGACAAGAGATATTTAGCAAAATTTCAAGCTAAAGCTGATGAAGGGGTGTTTCTGGGATACTCCATGATCAGTAAGACTTATAGGGTTTATAATAAATTATCTCTTAAAATTGAAGAATCTGTTCACATATCTTTTGATGAATTTAACATGTCTTTCAAGGAGAAGAACCCTTCTACCATAGAACCTTTGCAGGTACATTCTCTTGATGAAGATTTGAACAGGTTACAGATTACTCAAAAAGAGAAAAGCAGTGAAGATGAAGAAAACATTCAACATATTGAAGAGAAATAACTTGAAGAGCCAGTTGTTGTACCACAAGAGGAAACAACAACACAGTTTGGTGAACAATCAACACCCCCTGTTGATTTAGTAACATCAAGAGACCATCCAATTTTCCAAGTAATTGGAGACATCTCAGCTGGTGTACAAACCAGAAATCAGGTCAATAAAAATCTGTTGCACACTTGCTTTCTATCTCAAATTGAACCTCAACCATTCAAGATGCACGACAAGAACCACACTAGATCATTGCAATGCAAGAAGAGTTGCATCAATTTGAAGGGAACAAAGTTTGGGAACAAGTGTCAAGGCCTAAGGATGACTCCATTGTTGGAACAAAGTGGGTGTTCAGAAACAAATTGGATGATTAAGGAGTAATTGTAAGGAACAAGGCAGGGCTAGTTGCTCAAGGATACTCTGAAGAAGAAGGTATAGATTATGACCAGACTTTTGCACCAGTTGCAAGATTGGAAGCCATCAGAATCTTCTTAGCTTATGCAGCACACAAATGCTTCAAGGTATATCAGATGGATGTAAAGAGTGCATTTCTAAATGGAGACATCAAAGAAGAAGTCTATGTTAGATAACCTCCAGGTTTTATCTCTCCAACTCATCCTGATTATGTTCTTAAGCTAAACAAAGCATTATATGGTCTCAAGCAAGCTCCTAGAGCATGGTATGAGACCCTAGTATGCTTCCTTCTGGAAAATGAATTTATAAGGGGTAGAGTAGACCAAACTCTTTTAATTAGAACCCATAAGTCCCATACCCTACTAGTACAGATCTATGTAGATGATATTATTCTTGGCTCTAATGATTCAAATTTGTGCAGAAGGTTCTCCAACCTAATGCATTCTAAATTTGAAATGAGTAGCATGGGTGAGCTATCCTTCTTTCTAGGATTGCAAGTCAAACAACATGCTGAAGGCATCTTTATTTCTCAAACCAAGTATGCAAATGAATTGGTTAAGAAATTGGGTATGTCTGAAGAATCTTACATGAAAACACCTATGCCTACCAATGCTGTATTGGATGCTGATGAACATGGGAAACCTGTTGATCAGACAACATATAGAGCAATGATTGGCTCTTTACTTTACCTTACAGCTAGTAGACCTGACATAATGTTTGCTACATGCATATGTGCTAGATTCTAAGTAAGCCCTAGAGAGTCACACCTAACATTAGTAAAAAGGATTCTCAGGTATGTTAAAAGTTGTCCAAATCTAGGCCTCTGGTATCCAAAAGACTCAGCATTTGACTTAACTGGATTTTCTGATGCTGATTATGCTGGATGCAGAATTGACAGGAAAAGCACCAGTGGAACTTGTCAGTTTCTTGGTGACAAACTTATCTCTTGGTTTTGCAAGAAACAAACATCTGTGTCAACTTCAACTGCTGAAGCAGAATATATGGCTGCAGGTATTTGTTGTTCATAAATATTGTGGATTCAAAACCAACTCCTAGACTATGGCTACAACTTAAAGAAGTCTAAAATCTTTTGGGATAATACTAGTGCTATTTCAATAGCTCAAAATCCAGTCCTCCATAGTAGGACAAAACACATAGAAATTAGGCATCACTTTTTAAGGGATAATGTTGAGAAAAACAAAATTGAACTTCAATATATCCCAACTGATTTGCAAAGGGGAGATATTTTCACCAAACCGTTGGATGAAACGAAACACACCTTATTCCTAAATCATTTAGGAATGTTAGATGGAGGAAGTCTAAAATAATATCCAAGATTTTAAAACTTTAAAAATTGACCAAGACTAGGCAAACATCTTGAATTTTCTAGTGTCTAGAGTGTATTTCTGGTCTCTGAACTGCGCTCGACGATTTTCCCCCAGATCGTCGAACGGAGATCGACGCTTTTCGAAATCCTCGACCTGAGTTCAGCGCTTCTCAGATAGTGTTCAACTATCTTTCAGGTCAGCAATCGTCGAACGATGCTCGACGATTTTGTTCTCTGAACTATCGTCGAACGGAGCTCGATGCTCTCCAATATCGTCGAATGGAGATTGACGATATTGAAGACCTTTCAGATTCCTTTATAAGCCCTGATCGTCGAACTGAGTTCAACGATCTTTCCTTTTCAGCGTCGAACCCTAATATAAAATTCATTTTTCGGCCGTCGTTCTCTCTTTGCGCCTTCATTCTCTCTGCAAAAATTCTCTTTCCCTCCAAACATCTCTACACTTGGTCATTTGTTTATTGATTTTTGCAGGTAACAATGGTCGTCTCAGTTGCCGTTCTAGCCGCAATGAAGTTTGATGCAGGATTTGATATAGACATGGAGGCCTTCAGCACCAGTGATCAAATCTTCCAAGACATTCTGGAACTGTTCAAGGAGCAAAAGCTTGTTGCTATCATGACTACAAGAATCAAATTGGCTGCTGATGAGATTAAGGAGTGGGTGTATACTGCCCACAACCAGGACCAAAATACAATTGTTGGATCAATTTCTGGAACTCAGGTACCTCTGACCCCAACCATTCTGACAGAGATTTTTCAATTGAATTCAGGAGAGGATTCTGCTGAGTTGTCAGGAGAAGCATTTTCTAATTTACATGCTAGAATGGGTCATTCTGATGCTAACCCTAGCAAGCTGCTGAAAAAGAACTTAGCTGTTGAGTACAGGTTCTTAGCTGATGTAGTGGGAAAGGTTCTATTGGCCAAGCATTCAGCACATGATACCATCTCCAGGTATCAACTGTGCTTGATGGGAGCCTTAGTGGACAAGAAACAGTAAAACTGGGGAGAGATCTTCTTTGATCTGATTAAGAAGAAGATCAATAAGAACTTTGTAAATTATGGAAGGATTCTAGGGCTATTTCTTCAAAACAGATGCCCTGCTCTGCTAGTCTCATCTGGGATGCACATCAATGCCTCTAAGAGGCTGTCCTGTGCATTGTTTATCAAATGGGACAGACAGATAGTGAAGCCCAGCAGGCCCTCTGCAAGCACTACTTCATGCACAAGGACTGTACAAGTCTCTTCCCCTCAAGTCTCTGCCCCTGCAGAAGACTTGCCTGCTGCTTCTTCTCCTCCTCCTATTTCCTCTCCACCAGTCACATCCACCATTCCAAGTTCATCCACCATCATTATTTCCAGCCCATCTCCTACTTCAATTCCATCTCCAATCCCAACTCTTCCAATAACAGAAGAAATCTTCCATCCTTTACATCACTACCCTCACCCAGACATTGACATATCATCCAACATTCCATCTTTCACACTTCTAGATGATTCCTTCATGGATGATTCACCATCATCCCCTCCTGATCTACTCTCCTCATCCACATCATATCAACAACTTCTGCAAGATATCATTGATCTACCCTCCTTCACACCTTTTATCTCCATACCACTGTCTTCCATTTTCACAATACCCACACCTCAACATTCACTTCTACCATCCACCAGCTCTCCACCAACATCTCCAGTTGCTCCACCTTCCTTCTCTACCTCTGCTCCAGTCCCTACTGAGCATGTAGATATTCCAGCCTTAGCTGACAAACTATATGAGCTAATAGCTCCCATGCTCTCACTTCTGTTGGAGACCTCCTTGGCTCCACTCTTCAAGTCAGTTGCAGACTTATCTTCCAGGCTCTCCTCCATCTTTCCTCCTCAGGCAATCCCTTCCTTTGGGTGCCTTGATCCAGCTCTCTCTGAATCTAGGCAGGGGGAGATGCCTCATGAAGATGGATTTCCTGCTGCTGCTACTAATGTTACCTCAGCTCAAGCTCCAGTTTCACCACCACAAGTTGCAGTCTTCTCAGTGGACCTCAGGTCCTTATTATCAGAGTTTGATTCAATTTATTTCAGCTGCATCCCAGTAAGCACTGCAGTCCAGCCATTTAAAGATCTCACCAAGGCCATTGTGCCCTTCTCAAGCTATGATACCAGCTTAATTAGCTCCTATATAACCTCCCTACATACTGCTGAGCCTTCTGTTTCCAGTGATCTTACTGCTGCTACTCCTGCTAACAATAATGTTGTTGTTTCTGTTGCTGCTACTAATATTGTTGTTATTGCTAAAAATTCTGATGATATACATATGACAGAGGCATATGACTTTGAGCCTGCTGTCACTGATGATGTTGCCCCTGCTGATATTTTTGTGTCTGAAACTATTTTATCTGAATCTGGTGCTACCCCAGTTGCTGCTGTCATTACTGCTGCTATATCTTCTGAGAGTATTGCCCCTGGAACTTCTGTTTCTGTTATTACTACTGCTACTGCTATAACTGCTGTCAGCACTGTCTCATCTACTCCAACCCAACAACAGAAATATTATCTGAAAAGAATTGATGCTTTATATGATGCGCAAACCTCTGAAAGTGATGAATATAGGACTGATTCTGATGATTCCTCAGCCACTATTGTAAGAAAAAGAAAAGCAAGAAGCAAAGCAATGAAAAGAGTTCCACCAGCTAAAGTAAAAGAGACCAATGACATACCTTATTACATTCTTCATGACTGCCCTATAACTGAACATTGGATGCAATATTCCAAGAATTAACTAAAAGCTATGAAGAAGAAAAGGAAATATGAAAAAGGATCTTCTCAGTTCCATCATCCTCTTCCACCTCCTCCTCCTGATGCAGGTGCAGGTGGTAGCTCTGCTGTTCATCCTTCTGCTAGAAGTCAAACCCCCTATCAGCCTCATGCAAGATCTCAATATAGTGGAAGCCAATCCAAAGGTTCTCAATCTAGGAGAGGAAATTATAGAGGAAGCCAAAGGGAACTCCAAGTTTACTCCAAAGGCTATTCTAGACAACATCCATACTCAAGGGAAGGACAAGCTTCATCTGATACAACTTCAGGCCATTTTCCCTATAAGCTGAAAGAATTAGTCTCATCCAGAGCTCCTCCAGATAATCCTTCCAACAGATATGAACCTCCAGTACCTTCTGAGGATCCAGAAAATAATCCTACTGCATGGAATGCTAGAATGAAAGAGTTAGCAGCCTTGGATCAAATCAAGAAAGCCAGAGAGCAAGGCAAGGACCTCCAGCATTACTATATTGTCAGAACAAAGAAAGAAGGAACTTGAATGATATGCCTCCAGCAAGTTCTTTGATTCTGAAAGCTACATGGAGCTGCACCCTGAAGCTGTGGTACCAAGTCCTAAACAACAAACTTCTTTAGGTGCAGCTGATGACTGAAGATCAAAGAAAGAATCTCTTAATCCAAATAGAGAAATTAAACTTATAAAGAGCAAGGAGAAAGAGTAATTCTGTAAGGTGACAATTATTCTGAATTCTGATCTGTCTGAGATATTATATCTGTGATTCTGCAATGTTGTTGTTTGTTATATTGTTGCTTTGTATGTTGTTTTTAATTTCTCCAATTTCTGTAAATAGTAATCATAACCCAAATAGGGGGAGATTGTTGGAACACGCTATTACTAATTTGGGTCAGGATCACTATGTCTTTAGGAAATCTGTTTTAGACCTCATTGTATAGATCTAAAGGTCAATTAGAATTGAGTCTAAGGGTTAGTAGTTAGGTTTGTAAGCTGCCCTCAAGACCAAGGTTTCTCAGTTTGGAGACTAAGTCATTTCATCGAGCTCACTTCGACGAATCGTCGAACTCCAATCGACGATCGTTGAGCTCACTTCGACGGATCGTCGAACTCCATTCGACGATCGCTGAGCTCAACTTCTACAAATCGTCGAACTCCATTCGACGATCTTCGAGCTCAGTTCAACGATCTTGACTCCATTATTGATTATCTATCTATGAGCTCAGTTCGACGATAGTTGAGCTCAGATCGACGATCTTTGTTGCTGTCTAAGTCCAAATCGCTGAGCTGAGTTCGACGATAGCAGAGCTCAGTTCGACGTTTTTCTGAAGAGTTAAATGATTTTCAAGATTCAAAATTCAGACAGTTAAGGAGTTATTGTCAGCAATTAATTCAGAAGATCTTGTAGCCGTTTTCATTTATTATGGAGCAAGTTTCAAGGGATTATCAAGGAATGTTTCATTAGACTTTCCCCCAGAAGACAATTGCAATTAAGGATGTAATTAATAACAGGCTAACAGCTATTCTGGAGAGAGGATCATTTCTATTCAAAACAAAGGAATAAAAGATAAGATTTTTGAATTCCACACAATAAGAAGAAGAGAGTGCACAAGAAGAAGAAGAAAAACATATTCTCTGCTACAACTCTTCTCTGGAACAACATCTTTCTCAACAATAATCACTCAAGAGAAAAAGAAAAAGAAAGCTGTAGACAATCTCTATCACAAGAATTCTCACAAGAACACCATCACCAAAAGGAGATCAACAAATCTGAAAAATTCAGATCTCTTTTGATTCAAGTATTCAAGGCCGTCATCATTCAAGACTCCAGACACCTCACATTTCAGCTGTTGCTGAAATCATCAATTGCTGGAGATCAATTTCTGAAGGCCTGTCACCCTACATCAAAGCTTTATTTCCTGAACATCTCAAGAACTCAGGGGGAGCTTTGACAACATCAATATTCACATAGTCTTCTCAGCTGTCTTGAGAAAGAGAAGACTTCCATCACTCTCTCATCCCCACCTCTGTAAAGGGTTTTTCAAACTCCCTTCAAAAGTTTGTGTGTGGTTTTTGAGCACCTTATCAAAAGCTCATTGGTGGCAAGACACCTGATCATAAAATCTGCTTTGGTTTTTGAGCACCTTATCAAAATCTCATTGGTGCCCAGGACACCTGATTAACTCATCCTGTAGTGGATTCCTGCCTAGGGGGGTAGAAGAGTGGATGTACCCAAGTTTAGGGGAACCACTAGATCTCCTTGTGTCTTTTGGTTGCTTGTCTTTATTTTTTTGTTTCCGTCTGTGATTGTTTTGTGACTAGGTTGCTCTGTGATTAGATAGTTTCTGTGATTAGATTTTCTATTTGCTTCCCTGTTCACTCAGATTACAACAACTGTTGTAAAAAGTTTGCAAGCACCAGACTCTATTCACCCCCCCTCTAGAGTATATCTGATCTAACTCGCACTTTCACGTAGTTTTCATTTTTCAAACACCTATATTTTGCTTTATTTTCAAAAACTTTTTGCTCTTTTAATTTTTTGACTTCATTTTACGCATTTCTACTGAATTCTAGCGGTAGAAATGTATTCATTTCAATATTTCAAGCACTTGCGTTTTTGCGTTTATTTGCAAATCCAATTGCTCGTTTTATTTTTATTTTAGCTTTTTATGCATTTCTACAACATTCTAGCGGTAGAAATGTAGTTGTTTTCATTTTTCATGAAATTAGTTTTTATTCATTTTTTTACGTGTGCGCATTTATTTCCGCCTACTCATTAAGAGTTAAATGGCGCATTGTTTTATTTCATTCAGTAGAGTGTGTGAGTTTTCATTTCATGTCGAGTGTGTGCGTGAGTTTTAATTTCTGTTGAGTGTGTGTGTGCGTTGCATTTATTTCCTCCTACTCGTTTAAGTAGGACTCGCTTTCATTTCTCCCGTCCACGCATTTGCGCTGGGACTCGCACTTTACTGCTTTCATTTCAGTCCTACTCGTTTGAGTTGGACTTGCAATTTACTGCTTTATTTACTGCTTTCCTCTACTGCTTTCTTTTCCTGCTTTCATTTACTGCTTTCTTTATTGCTTTCACCGCTTGCCGTCCCCTTTCCGTTGAGTGGCTAACCGTTCTTAGCACTTAATATCGAAGACCATTAGGACAGATAAAATAGCTTTAAATAATTAGAGGTCCTTATTTTCTAATTAATTAGAATTACTTTAAGGTATGCCTAGGGTTTACGACGTGTAGGACCACATAATCAATGTGTGGGCCCTATTTCCGTAGACCATACACTAGCTAGCCAAGAGGTCGTGCGTATGGACTGATCAACCCTTGGTAAAGAGAGTTCCGCACTAACTCTCGAGAGTGGAGGTGCGCAAACTCTACCAGATTGGGTTCCCCACCCAATAGTGGGGTTCTTAGCGTAATGCAGGCGTTAAGAGGAATCCTTCGTCGTACTAGAACCCGGTCGAATAGTCGTAGCTTTCAGGTGAGCGATATCCCTATAGCTAGGTGAGATCATTTCAGTGGAACCTCCACGGCCAAGTCTCCGCCTTAATTAATTCGAAATTTAGGATCGCTTTTTATTAAAACTTTATTTTAGTTCAATTTTATTCGATTCCGTTGCGCTAAGCTCGTCATCGGCTCCACCTTTTAATTGCTCTTATTTTCTGCCTTTCTTTTATTATATATAAAAAAACCCGACAAGTTAAATATCGGTAAAATAATTGTCCCCTCCAGGGAAGAGTAGAAATAATCGACCCGACCCCGAGAATAATACGACCTCGATATTCCACACCAGAATATCACGTACTACACATGATAGGTACACTTGTCTACTTTCGTTAAAACTCGATCCAAATTATTTTATATCCAAATAAATAAATCTGCGCGCCCCGTTTTCTAAATAAAACCAATTCCGCCTTTTTCCTTAAATAAACCGCCCAGGGCGCCGCGGGAATCCTCACCAATTTTTGGAGTTTTAACCGCATCAAGTTTTTGGACCCGATGCGAAAATAACCAGTCAAGTTTTTAACGCCGTTGGCAGGGAAAATTTCGAGTCGTTATTTTGAACTCTGGAGATCTATAAATTTTACCTATTTTATATATATAACAAAAATTACAAAATGGCCACCAAAAATACTAATACTAATAATAATAATAATAATAATAACTATCTTAAAAAACCAATAACATAAAAAACTTACGAAAAAATGAGTTTATATATATACTTATAATTTCATATATATTTATCTTAAAAAAACAAAAAATGAAATAGCGCTGTTTCCCAAAAAATTTAAAAACCCGATAAAACTATAAAAAAGACTATAAAATCAAAAAACAACAAAAATCTTGAAAATGAAAAGACTTATTTTTTTTTTATTTTTATGAATAAAATAACTACAAAAAACCAATAAAAAATCTAAAAACCACAAAAAATTTAACAAAACCGTAAAAACCAACACTAAAAACTAAAAACCTCCTAAACAACCAAATAAAAAAATTTATCTATTTTTTTATTATTATTAAACATTATATATTTATTTTGTCCGTTCGGCGCACTTCACTCTTGTGCGCGCTAGGGGATCGCTTTTTTCTCACACTCATATAGGTAAGACGTTAGCTTCGAGTCACACACGCACTTGTCATTCACTTCCGCCCACACTCTTTAGGCCGAGTTTATATTTTCGTTTTCTTTTTTCTGTTATATTTTTGTTACTTCTTCTAAAATAATGCAGGGTTTCAACCCGAGCCTCCCCGAACTCGTCTAAGGGAAGCTTCTACCCTCCATATTACATTTTGTATGTACTCTATTTTGTATATTATTCGTTCTGCATACTTAGATCGCAACATTGGGGACATTGTTGGATTTAAGTATGGGGGTGTTTTCCTATTGTTCTATTTCTGCACTTTTATATTCTGCAATAATGATAATAAAAAAATCATGAAAAATACAAAAAAATGCATAAAAATTAAAACCTCCAAAAAACTTTTTCTTGTTTTTATAATCAAAAACCTAAAAAATCCATAAAACAAAACAAAAATTCAAAAAATTTTCATTTAATTTTTAAATATTGTTTTTGTAAAAATAAATCTTTCTCTTTCCTCCACCTCTCTTCTTATTTGTAAAAGCTCGCTTGTTAGCAAGCCTGTGGCGTTCGACTCATCGAACCAACTACCTAAATAAGAGTGTGTTTGCGGGCCATCGAGTTTTTTACTTCGTACTTTTTTGTAAAAATCTCTCTTTCCCCGCTATCTTCTTTGTAAATAACACTTCTTTCTCTCCTCTTTCTTGTAAATAACTTATCAAAATACACTAAAAAATCAAAAAAATTTAGAAAAACCAAAAATCCTAAAAAAAAGAGAATTACTCTAAAAATTCAAACAAGATAATAATCGAAAAATCAAAACAAAACGACAAAAACCCTAACAAAATTTCAAAAAGAAAGATAATAATAAAAAAATCAAAAAAAGACAAAAACCCTAACAAAATTTGAAAAAAAATAATAATCAAAAAAATACAAAAAAATGATAAAAACCCTAAAAAATTCGAAAATATGTTGTTAATTATGTAACAAATAAAATTGAATATACCATATATTAACACTTTTTGCTTTTCAAAAATCTAGTTTCGAGTTAATTTATATGCGAATTTTACTTATTCTTTGTTTACTATAAATTTATTAATTAAAGTTTGATAGATTTAAGTGTCTGGGGTTAAGTTTTAAAGAATTTTTTATTTGTTTTCCTTATAATAGAGAACTTGTTTTTCACCACCGCTTCTAATTTTTATAAATAGAAGCTCGTCTTTTATGTTAGAAAATAACAACTATGGATTTCAAATATTTCTATTTCATGCTTTTAGAAACATGGGAACGTTTATTTTAAAAAAGTTGCTCTCAAAAATTTTTTATTAAAATCTAGTTTTCTTTTTGAGAAAAAAATAAACCCACCTCCATTTTTTCATGTCTTACTTGACATGCTTACCCCTATTTTATCTCTTAAAAAGATCCTATGTCAATGAGAATAAGATTTCGTTCCGTAAACATAGGCACCCAATATTTAAAAAGGTTATATGTTTTGGAGTAAGTGGGTTTATTTTTTTTCAATGATTCGAGAATAAATTTAAAATTTTTTGAGAGCATAATTTTTAAATTACATTATTTCTTTTAACTTCTTTTAAGCTAAAGTTTTTTATATAATTTCAATCCATCTTTGTTAAGCTAACAAAAATAAATTTTTGCTTTATATTTGTTTTATATAGAAGTCTTTTTGAAACTCTTCCTCTCTTTATAACATTTTCATAATTTAGGATTTAACTTTTGTACCCCGGATGTTTATTTTGATCTTACTTTTACTTAAGTGAAGTGGTATCTAAACTTAGGATTTCTTTAATTCCTTATATGTTCATCTCCAACTTTTGCTCTGTAATAGCAAAAGCTTATGAGGGTATTTAATGAATTGTAAATATACCTATTTTTATGTACAATAATTAAGTCAATTTTGTTTATTTTCTTTGCTTTCAGTCAATTTCCTTTAATAAATTATTCATATTTTGTTAAATTTGATTCTAACTTAAATTATTTTGATTTTCTAAAATTTCAGGAAAACTGCCCAAAAATGACCTGACACGCCCGTGTCCCACGATGACGCGCCCGTGTCATGGGCGTGATACGTTCAATTACGTGAGATCATAAATTTTTGATGAAAAAAAGCTTGACATGCCCGGCCACACGCCCGTGTCAAATATGATACGGTCGTGACCAAGCCCGTGTCACTCCCGCTCGACGAAAACGCACTTGACGTTTGTCAACCAACCTGACACGCCCATGTCATCCAACCCGACACGCCTGTGTAACCGCACTCGACAATTTCCGCACGATATTTTTAGCTCGACGTTTTGCTCTCGAAATTTTCCAGTCGACATTCGTCGACACGACCCGACACGCCCGTGTAAAGATGCGACACAGGCGTGTACTCCTCCACCTGGCAGACAAGACCCGCGCGGCAACTTTCGACGTGGCCCGCGCCTAGATCAACCTCCCCGACATGCCTAGAGTCATGCCCGTGACCTGGGGCGTGACCGTCGCGATACCGACACGTGTCCTATCACAACCCGCATTTTCACTACATATAAAAACTTATCAGAGTAAGGGAAAATGCGCGTCATGATGCCACGTCAGCAGGGAATAACTGCGGACGGTCAGGCAGAGACCAACCTAATCATGAAGAAAGATTCTTTAAGTTATTTTAAGGAAAATCAGTTAAGTGCAGTAGTTAGCCGTATCCCTCAGCTTAGTGGCTCATTTTTTCCACGAATCAAGATATAGTTATACGCTGCGGAAAAATAATTGTTTAGATTGACTCAAACATCCTACATGAGTATAAACGTCCCCAAAGGACAACTCATGTTATGCAAGACACTAAATTTATAAAAGTACTAAGGATAGCTTTTACGGTCGCTAAATATAACAAGTTAGAGTTTTAAATTATGCAGTGCATGAAATAGTAGTAATAGATTTTCTAGTTGAAAATACCTAACATGCATTCCTAGCATAAATCCTCCCAGAGAGCAAGTAGTACACATTCATATATAGAAACTAAGCAGCTAGCAATTATCTAAAAGTAACAATACTGTGGGCGTCAACAAACTGTTCGAACCCACATACATAAAAGTATGTCTGAACCCGTAACTAAATAAATAACAAACTACCTCGGTGAGATGAGGCAACAACCACGACGAACACTGCCGCCTAGAAACTCCAAAACCAATTCTGCTAACAACTACTGCTCTGAACCTGAGGAATTCCAAAGACAGAACATCTCAGCAAGAAGGTACAAATGGTGGCAGGAAAATAAGCCAAAAATAACAAAGGTCAAAAGGGGTACCAACCCAAGACCAAAAGCAGTGAAGTAAAGTACAAAGAGAAAACAATGCATCAATAGGAACAGAAGTCTTACATGATTCGCCACGTACAACAAGAGTACACCAGACGCACGAGGCCATAAGGTGACTACAAGAATAATTCATAAGGAATAAAAATACAAAACCTTTATTATGCACCTATGGTCGACTCTACCAAAAACACGGGTGAGGTGGTCACTCGTGGACACACCACCCAAAAACATGGGCGAGGTGGTCACTCTTGGGCACACCCGCACGAATATACAATCCGTCTAACAGCGAGGGAGTCTCATACTCTCCACCATACACCGCAGACACCCAAAAACCAGGTAGACTTCCACAGGGAACTAATGAAGAAAACAAACACTGTGGAGGTGGAATCGTCCACTAACTCCCGCAATCAAGAAAACCACCAAGAAAACACCACATATCTCGAGATTTGGCTGGTCAGATTCTACTTGACATTACCAGATACAAGACATGTTTGATCAACACTTACAGACGATTTATAATATTAGATAAACTCTAATACGTTCGATAACAATAAATAAGGAAATTAAAACCAATACTAAAAACATTTTATCAAACATATATGAAGTTACCAGATTCAGTTAACAAAACAAGATTTAGAAATTTTCAAGTGACCGAAAAATTAGATATAACTATAACTTGGAAAGAAGATCAAGGAACAAAACTCATTTGTTACCATCAAATCGGACAAGGAGAAACGAGGGAAAACCACCACTTGCCTTGGTTTTACCGAAAAAGTCCTCTGAATAACTCCACGTCGTAGATCGGGGCAAAAGAATGCGGGAGGAGTTGAAATCTAGACAAAAAAGGCCAAACTAGAGGTTAGGTCCGAAAAACCATAACGAGAAATCTCAAGAAACGGGGAAGATATTACCACGATGGCGTAGCTCTCGGCGAGGGCTTTCCGGATCTATGCTCAGATGAAGATTTCGAGCACTGGAGCACCGTCAGCGGCCACCGGAAGGTTCACGAAATATATTCTCTCACGCTCACGCCGCTCTAGTTCGGGAGACAAGAATCGGAGAAGAAGAAGGAATTTTCTTTTCTTTCTAATAACCTAAGTATAAATATGTACATATATATATATATATATATATATATATATATATATATATATATATATATATATATATATATATATATTCTGTCTAAAACGAGCTATACATGCGCGGGTGCGCGGCAGATGAAAATAACAGTTTAGGATGGCTTCAAATCGCAAAGTAGCCAACATCAAAGTTGTAGATCGCATCGAGTTGCACAAATTTCATGTTAACCATTTTTCCATACGACATCATTTTGATGCACAAAAAAGGCTCCCGAACATAAACTACAACGGACTACACTAGAACAAGATTACGGGTACTCGAGAGGTAGAGAACGGCTACTCGAGTAGGCAGAAACAGTCACTCGAGTATATAAAAAATATTACTCGAGACAGAAAAATTAGTACTCGAGTAGAAGAAAAAAGCACTCGTGTAGGTGAGAAAGACTACTCGAGTAGGGAAAAAATTCACTCGAGTAGATCCATAAAATCACTCGAGTAATCAGGAAGAAAAACACTCGAGAGAATATAATAATTACTCGAGTATATATTAATCACTCGTGTACCTGAAGAAATTCACTCGAGTAAGGACAGAAAGAAGCACTCATGCAGGTGAAAACGACTACTCGTGTATATATAAAAATATCACTCGAGTAATAAAAATCACTCGAGTATGATAGAAGAATCTCTCGAGTATATACTGATGATTCACTAGTGTAATTAACTGACAACTCGAGTAAAAAAAATGAAATTTGCATAAATCCGTAAATTCTTTACAAATATATTCGAGAAATTAAACTATATGAATGAATAGTGTTTTTCATTTTTGAATAGTACTTTAATATTAAAATATTCATATTTTATATATTTTGAATAAGAAAACACGAGTTCAAAATGGAGACCCAAACGCGCGTCGAATTGAACGAAAATCGCACCGTAGGTGAACACCGACTCTACGAACACAACGGCGAATTCAAAACCAAAATCTGACGAGCCATTACCGAGATATTAATCTTGAAAGTATACAGCGAACATAAACAATCCAAAACTCCAATCGCGCGCCGAGACTTCAAAAATGCTCGGATTGCGACGAAACTTGACGAGCATGTCCAAAATCACTTAATTCCGAATGCAAAAGTTTCTCATTACAACAAGAATTCATCTGGCTCGACCGTACAGACGCGAAAATTCCTTAACGACATTGCGCCGTCAACTCAACGTTAAAAGTAACGCCACGACGTCATAAATATGACGATACCCATTCAAATGAAATCATTGAAAAATCGGGGGCGTTACAGTCACTGCCCCTAAAAAGAAGTTTCGTCCTGAAACTTAACACAACTCTAAAAGCATACCAAAACGATAAAATCAAACATAACCGAAAACATAAAAACATACCCGAAACTAAGAGAAGAGGTGAGGGTGAGATTCCCTTGTTGTTGATTCCAATTCCCACGTCGCGCTCTTGATGTCTTGATTTCTCCAAAGAATATTGACCATAGGGATGGTCTTTCTCCGCAACACACGCTCTTGAGAATCGAGAATATGAATAGGTTCTTCCACATACGTATGGTTGGGCTGAATCTAGGGCATCGAGTCGAGGACTTGACGATCATTGCGAACATACTTTCGCAACTGGCTCACATGGAACACATCATGGACACCAGGGAAGGTTGCAGACAACTCCAGCCTATAAGCTGACACTCCGATGGGCTCAAGAATCTGGAAAGGCCCCACATACTGGGGGTCTAACTTGTGGTTCCTTCCAAACCTTTTAACGCCAGACATCGGGGAAACCTTCAGAAAAACCAAGTCTCCAACGGCAAACTCCAGATCGACCTTTCGTTGATTAGCATACTTCTCATAGCGCTCCTGAGCAACACGGAGCTTTTCTCGAATATGAGTCACAACACAATTCATCTCCTCAAGGGCTTCCGGACCTAGCAACGATCTTTCAACAGCTTCAGCCCAAAACAAAGGAGTTCTACAACGCCTCCCATATAAGGCCTCAAACGAGGCCATCTGCAGACTCTCTTGATAACTATTATTGTATGCAAACTCCATGGGTCAGATACACTCGTCCCAAGCACCACAATGATCCGAAATATAACACCTGATGATATCTTCTACGATCTGATTTACCCTTTCGGTCTGACCATTCATCTGCGGATGATAGGTGATGGAATACCTTAAATCAGTACCCAACTCCTCCTGTAAACTCTTCCAAAAGCAAGACGTAAATCTGGAGTCCCGATCTGATACAATGCTAACATGCACTCCATGTAACCTGATGACCTCTTCAAGATATAACGCAACTATCTTTTTCATCGAGTACCCAATCTTAAACGGAATAAAATGAGCACACTTTGTCAATCTGTCGACTATCACCCAAACAGAGTCGTGCCCACGGGGAGATTTTGGTAGACCGGTGACGAAATCCATTGAAATACTCTCTCATTTCCAACTTGAAATATCAAGCGGTGTCAATGTACCACAAGGCCTTCTATGATCAGCCTTAACACGCTGACACGTATAACATTCTGATACAAACTTAGCGATATCATTCTTCATCCCTGACCACCAAACAATTTGCTTTAGATCCTTATACATCTTAGTGGAACCAGGGTGGTAGGCTACACTAGAACCATGAGCTTCAGCACAGATCTTAGCCCGAATGTCGCCAAAGACGGGGATGCATAATCTACCCCGATACCTCAAGGTATCCAACTCATCCAAGGAGAAATCTGGTAGCTCTCCGTTCACCGTTTTTGTAATGCCCCGAAACTTGTATTTGAGTTGGTCGCGTAAAAAGCAATTTTGGTGCCTGTATAGGGGTACACGGCCTAGGATACGGGCGTGTCCAAGGCCATGTCTGGCATGGTGTTTCGGCCGATTTTATCTTGATAAGGACACGACAAGGAACACGGCTTAATGACACGGGTGTGTCATTGGACACGGGCGTGTGCCTACCCGTATCAGTACCCGTGTTCAGCAGGGTCGTGTCGGTTGGCGTGGCGGTTATGTGTGACACGCCCCCGGACACAGGCATTTCGAGGACCCGACACGGGCGTGTCAGGTGAGACACGGGTGTGTCTTTGCCCGTGTGGTTGTTCTATGATCGATGATTGTGCCTCGATCAAGGCATACGTCCTGGGACACGGCTGCGTGCGAGGCCGTTTCGACCCAGGTTTGGGTATTTTTGTGCAGATCTGAGCCGTTCATTTTCTTTAAGTAAGATCTAATGATTAAGACGGTTTCCTGCTCAGTTAAGGCCGGGAATAGGGGAGTTAATTCTTCATTTTCTCCAAACCATTCTCTTTCCAAGGAGTTAGAGAGAGGAGGAAGAAGAAGGAGGATTCTGGCCACCGGCGGAGCATCGAAGCACCGTTTTGAGATCTGAGAGCGTATCCGTAGAGGAAAGTTCGTTGTGAAGGCTTCCATTCGTGTAGTTTTTCAATGGCGCCAAAGAGTACTACTAGGGTAATGATTCTCTACTGGAGCATGTGAAGCTCTTCCTCTTTGCTTAGGGAAAACCCGCTCCCGCGAGTGTGCGACGAGTGTGCGGTGTTCCTTGGGGTTGACGGGAATAATCCCCCTTGTGTTGCATATAGAATCCAGAATCGAAGTACGGGCATAGACATTGTGTGTGAAGCCTACCCGGCCATGTTGGTATGGATCGGTGATGTTGCATTTGTTATGATTTGTCGGAGAAGACTCCATGCTTTGGGTTTTCGGGTTTCTACATGGTAGATTGCAGCAGGGATCATTGGAGGTTTGCTCCAAGGCGCACCCGAAAAACTGGGCGGAATTGTTGTTCTGCTAACTTTGCGGTCTAGGAACCGGCCTTGAACATAACTGGGTTATGTGATTGTTTGGAAAAGTCAGGATCCGAGAGAATCTTGGCCCGTGCGTACGTCTTAAGGTGAACTACGCGGTTGAGCAACGTGCAAGTGGAATTGGACCTAGGCTATGTCGTTTGGTGCGAGAGACCCGAAAATGGGACTGGCCGTTGGCATAGTCGAAAGACTTAGACAGTGGTCAGGAAGGCTAAAATGATCATATTGTTGCCATCCTGGGGGTGATGGTGAAGACGCTGAAGTGTCAGGATTCACCGTTAATAGGCCCTGAGTGCACGGGGTGTTTGGCCGTGCGAGCCTACACCTGTGGCGAAGTATGTTTATACATAATTATTTAGCTGGGCAAATGATATGTAGGGAATGAGCACCGCCATCCTGAGAAAGGGACGAGGTCATTATAATTTGGACGGCTTTAGCTGACCGTTGCCTGTTTGCCACCGTGCGGTGGAATGTTGCCTGCAGGTGCTGTGGAGCCGAGTGCAAAATAGTGGGCTGGAACCCTTGTTGTCGTGCTGGCCCTCGAAGGCCTTAGCATATAGTTGTTTTTTTTATCATGTGTGGCCGTCCTGCGAGCCGATGTATGTAAGACACTATTTGATAAGTGAACTATTGTAAGACCATAAGGCCATTTAACTTTCAGTGTATGGTTATTTCATTCCAGTGGTAGTGTTTTTGGACATTCATGTAAATTGTTAATTTAGTTTGGGTTCTTTCCACTTTAAAAATCTTCCGCTAGAATGCTCTGTGTTAGGATGAGTACTCTTAATTGGATTGTTTGGTTATTAATACGTAACCCTTCCGTCTGTCCGTGTTATATGGCGTCGGGTTCCAGCTGGACCTTCTGTTATATACCATACGACGAATGGGGGTGTTACAATTTGATATCAGACTTGTGGTTATGGTCAAGCTTAAATGAATTCGTGGGCAAATTCTTTTATGGGGTGGTGAGCACATGTGTGCATCATCGTTATAACATCAAAAGAACCCATGAATGTCCACTTAGGAATGAAAAATACACTTATTTTGTGGAATCTGAGTGTTCCAATGATTGCTTTTAGCAATTTGGTTATCGTCCAATCATGTGTCTTTGCTTCTATAGGCAGCTAGGAGCGGTGCTGGTCAATCAGAGCTGTTGGATCCCTAGTTGATTTAGGCTAGGTTCACTAAATTAGGATGTGACCCAAAGCCAGGGTCAAATTTGTGTCCTAGAGTCTAGGCCAAGTCCTTAGAGTCAACATCGGATGGACCAGCTATCAACAAGAACATCAGAGTCTCTATACTTAGAAGATTTCAAGACTAAGTAAAATGAGTTCGACGTTCGTCGAACATAGCTAGACGAAAGATGTTCGGTGCTCGACGATCGTGAGACATTTCTTTGTACTGAGCTCGATGATCCTTGTTCTCTGTTCGACCAATGTTGAGTTTCTACATCAAGCTAAAGTCAGGATAACTTCAAAATTTTTCTAAGTCCAGCTTCAAGCATTGGTCGACGAACTAGATTCTGAGCTCGACAAACTTAGACCTCATGTTCTCAACTTCTCAGGTCGACCAAGTCAACTTCTCAGCTCGACGAATTTGGATCTCAGCTCGTTGAATGAATATTGTTAGTTCGACGAAGGTTAAAGCAGAATTGACAGGTTTTCCTAGAAGACTATGTGTTATTGTCTGGTCGATGAACTCAAGCTCAACTCGAGGAACTCAAGCTCAGCTCGATGAACTGTGAACTCAACTCGACGATTGGTGTTCTTCGTTCGACGATTCCAGACTAGGTCTTCTCCAGTTTCCCATCCCGGTTTTTGGCGATGATTCCGGAGTAATCAATGCAAGATCCTCTCAGAATGTTACCGTTAGAACGCGCATTGATCTTGGATTATTACATGCCGTTTTTCCATGGGACAGTTAGGGAAATCATTGATTGCTGCTTCTTTCCAAGGCCGACTGCAATTACTGCTCAACATTCAAATTTCGAATGTTCCTCAGTCAGCAAAAACAAGACACAAAATAAAAGGATTAATCAGTAAGAGATACGACCAACAAAAATACACACAAACAGATTGCACAGAAGAATAATCATACAAAAATCTAAAGTTCTACTGCAATCAGCCCAGGCCAGAGAACATCTTCAATTCTACAGGACAACTTCAAAAGGACAATAAAACTCTATCTTTAAAAGAAGTTCCTAAAGCAATCTCAGGTGCAAGCACTCAAGCTTTCAAGACCTGTCACCCTGAAGCAGTGCTCCACTTTTCCTGATCTCAGGGGGAGCAAATCTGCTAACATCAATCCACAGTCTTCTCAGTTATTATTGAGAAAGAGAAGAAACCATCACCTCTCTTCCAACTCCTGTACAGGGTTTTAATTCCCTTCAAAATTATTCCTGGTTACAAGTCTCCTACCAAAAGACTTGAGGTTTTGGTTTTTGAGCACCTGAACAAAATCTCATTGGTGTCAGGCACCTGATCAAAAACCTGAGTGGATTCCTACCAGGGTGGTAGAAGAGTGGATGTACCCAGGTTGGGGAAGCACTATAAATTTTTTGTGTCGTCTGGTTGCCCTCTTCTTTTGTTTTGTCTATGCTCTGTGATTGTTTAGGTTGTTGTGATTATTGTTTTAATAACTGAGCTATTCACTTAGGAATACAAAAAAGTTGTAAAGAATTTTTTTAAAAGAGAACACAATACTCTATTCATCCCCCCCCCCTCTAGAGTATCTCATATTCACCTTGCACTTTCAATTGTTGTCAGAGCCAGGTTGGTTAATATATCATACCTCAATTGGTTGTACAGGCTAACACCTGAGCCAAAAAGATCCCTCTTGTGAGATCTGATTGTTTTGTTTTTGTTGTTAGATTTATTTCTTCACAGAAATGGCCCAAAACAAAGACTATGCAAGCATCAGACCTCCAGTATGCAATCTTAACAAGTTTGCCATCCTGAAGGCAAGAATCAGAATATATATGAATTCCATTGATGAGGATATTTTTGCTTCTATCTTGACAGGAGTACCTCCAGCACCTGCAGCTTCTACAAGCACTTCTACAAACATGACTGCAGTACCTCCTCCAGAGAATAATGATGCCTACAAGAAAGCCAAAATTGCAGATGCAAAGGCAATGAATATCTTGGCTCAAACTATGTCAGATGACATATTTCAGAAGGTGGCTGAGTGCACCTCAGCCAAAGCCATTTGGGACTCCCTCAACCAAATGGTAGCTGGCTCAGCAGATGAAAGAAAAGATAGGAGATCAAACCTCATATCCCTGTATGAGAACTTCAAGAAGGATGAGGCTGAATCAGTTGCAGAAATGTATAACAGGTTGAGTTCAATCATCAATGAGCTCAAGACCTTGGACAAAGACATCACCCTGACAGAGGTGCATGATAAAAATTTTGATGTGCTTCCCTAGCTCTTGGGACTCCAGAATCTGGCCTATCAAATAAGCCAGAAGCCTAAATGAGATATCAACTGAATCTCTACTCGGCAAATTAAAGTCTTATGAGCAGTTGATCAAATCAAGAGAAGCAGCAGAACAGAAGGCAATAACCCCAGTGAGAAATGATCACAACATAGCCTTCAAAGCATCTGAGGAAAGTGAGGCCTCAACATCAAATGAAGAATTGATGAGCCTCTTTGCAAAAAGATTCTATAAGATCGATAGAAAGGATTTCAGAAGGAAATAATCCAGGCAGGATGATAAGCCCAGTTTTGACAAGACACCAACCAAGGAGGTTGTGTGCTTTGGATGCAGAAAGCCTGGACATTACATCTCTGAATGTCCAGAAAATCAGAAGAAGGAGAAAAACAAAGAAAGAGACTCCAGAAGAAAACACAGCAGCAGACCCTCTTCCATCAAGTATACAAAGAAAGACAAGGGCTTTGTTGCTGAGACATGGAGTGATACAGAGGAAGAATCATACTATTTCAGCTCAAGTGAAGAAGAGGAAGAAGCAACATCCAAGGAGGTTTGCCTTATGGTAATTGATGCCTCCAGGAGCTGTTCTGGATCAGAAGGAGAATCTGAAGATGAAGCAGCCTCAGACTCAGAGGCAGATCAGGTTCTCTCAAGCTTTGATTTCAATTCTGAGTCATTTAAAACTGAATTTAAAACCATATGTTTAGATTTAATTAATTCAGAAAAAGAAATAAAAACCCTTAGAGAAAGATTAGGAATTCTTGAATCTGTCAACTCAGAAAACATTAAACTAACAGATCAACTAACTCTAGCAAATAAACCGATAATCAAATTAAAATCTGATTTATGTGAGGCCAAACAACTTGAGCAATCTCTCAATGGGAGAAGTCTCAAGCTGATGGACATAACAAGCACAATTAAAGCCAGATTAAATGACAAGCTGGGCTTGGGTGCTTCATCAGGTTTACCCCTCACAATTAAGAAAAATATTCTTACAACACCCATTAAATTTATTTCTGCCAAGGGAAAATAAAAGATAATAGACAAACCAATGTCAGCAAACAACCCAAAACCCATAGACAAGAGAAATATAAATCAGAAAACAACTAGTAAAAATAAGGTTCAGCAGCATTCGTCGAACTTAAATCGATGAAATGTGGCCAGTTCGTCGAACCCAGATCGACGAACACTGAACGCAAACTTCAAGTATAACAATTTGTCTAACTGCGACCGACGAACTTTGTATGGTTTATCGAGCAGAGGTCGACGAACTTATGGCGCAGAAAATGACTATTGTCATTCTCTGAGCAGAGATCGACGATCTCAGCCCTATTCGTCTAACTTTGGTCGACGAACTTACAGAAAATCGTCGAACCCAGAAGGACCAAACTTAAATAATTTCTCTTACAGAAATTCTAAGCCAACTAATAAGACATTCAATCCAGTAGTTGATTGGGTTATTCTACCTAGGAGTTATCACCCCTCAGGTTATAAATCTCAACCTTCGTTATCAGTAATTTCCAGCTTTTCTTTTCAACCAAATAAAGGACTCAAGGTAACCTGCGTCAAGAACAATTGAATTTTGTTTTTCATTGCAGGTACAGGTGAAGAGCTGTCCAAGGGTAAGTCAGACCTGGTACTTGGACAGTGGTTGCTCCAAGCATATGACAGACAACAAGGACAATTTATCCAACTACAAGTCCAAGCTAGGACCAAAGGAAATCTTTGGTGATTCAAAGAGTGGTCAGTCAGAAGGATATGGAGCAGTCAAGATTGGGACAGTTACTTTCAAGAAAGTAACATATGTAAGAGTACTTAAACATAACCTAATATCCATAAGTCAATTATGTGATGAAGGTTATCAGGTACACTTTAACTCTACCTCTTGTTCTATTATTAACAGTGAAAACCAAACTGTTTTAAATGGAATTAGACAAGGTAACATATATCTAGTAGATTTTATTTCTGTCAAGACTGATGTTTGTTTACTCAATATCACTAGTAACCAAAATGAGTTATGGCATAAAATATTAGGACATGTAAATCTTAAGAATATAGCTAGGTTATCTAAAGACAATCTTGTTAGAGGTTTACCTTCTGACCCCTACAAGAAGGAAAACCTATGCAGGGCTTGTCAATTAGGTAAGCAAACTAAAACTAGTTTTAAATCCATTAATAAAAGTGATTCACCTAGGTTTTGTATTTGCTCCATGTGAATCTATTTGGACCCATTGCAGTACAAAGCATAGGAGGGAAGTCTTACACTTTAGTAATTGTTGATGACTTCTCTAGATTCAGTTGGGTAACCTTTCTGAGAGCTAAGTCAGATACATTCAAGGTTCTTATAGATTTTCTCAGGACCATACAGATTGAGTTCTCTACTCATGTTGCATTGATCAGAAGTGATCATGTTACAGAGTTTTAGTCTCTTCTTTTGCATGAGTTCTATGAGAATGAAGGTATCAGGCAGTGCTTCTCAGCTCCTAAAACTCCCCAACAAAATGGGGTTGCTGAAAGGAAAAATAGGACACTCATTGAATCTGCAGGCACATTATTGGCAAATGCTTACATGCCTCTATCCTTTTGGACAGAAGCTGTAAACACTGCTAACTATGTCCTGAATAGAAGCCTTATACATAAGCTAAAAAATAAGACCCCCTATGAATTACTTAAAGGAAAGAAACCTAAAATCACATACTTTAAAGTTTTTGGTTGTATATGTTACATTCACACAAATAACAAGAGATACATTAGAAAGTTTGAGGCTAAGGCTGAAGAAGGGATTTTTCTAGGATACTCCCAAGTAAGCAAGGCCTATAGGGTTTTTAATAAATCCACCCTTAAAATAGAAGAATGAGTACATGTATCTTTTGATGAAGCTAACATGTCTTATAAGGAGAAATAGATTTCTACCATAAGCTTTTTGTAGGTTTCACCACTGTGTGAGTCTATGGATGGACTAAACCTTACCCAAGAGGTGTCAACACATCCTTCTCCACAAGCTGCTGAAGACAGTGAAGAAGAGATTCAAGTGGAAGTGGATGAACTTCCCTCAACAGCTAGTACCATTCCTCAAGAGGAATTAAATACAGAAGCTATTGCTCAACAAACTCCACCAACTGACCTTGTCACACTTAGAGATCACCCCAGATCTCAAGTGATTGGAGACATTTCAGCAGGTGTACAGACAAGGCATCAACTCAACCAAGACTTGATGTATGTCTGTTTTCTCTCTCAAATTGAACCTCTCACCACCCATGAAGCTGAACAAGATCCCCACTGGATCATTGCAATGCACGAAGAACTAAATCAGTTTGAGAGATGTAGAGTTTGGGATTTGGTTTCAAGACCTCATAACTACCCAGTTATTGGAACCAAGTGGGTCTACAGGAACAAGATAGATGCTCAAGGGAACATAGTGAGAAACAAGGCTAGGCTTGTTGCACAGGGCTACGGGCAAGAGGAAGGAATTGACTATGACCAAACCTTTGCCCCTGTTGCAAGGTTAGAGGCCATAAGAATATTCCTTGCCTATGCAGCTCACAGGAGATTCAAAGTGTTCCAAATGGATGTCAAGAGTGCATTTCTGAATGGACTGCTTCAAGAAGACGTTTATTTAGAACAACCTCCAGGTTTTATCACTCTAACTCAACCCTCTTTTGTATTTAAATTGCATAAAGCTCTTTATGGTTTAAAGCAAGCTCCAAGAGCTTGGTATGAGACCTTAGCAAACTTTCTTTTTGAGTATAAATTTATAAGAGGAACCATAGATAAAACTCTTTTCACTAGACATCATAAGGACCAAATTTTGTTAGTACAAATATATGTGGATGACATCATTTTTGGATCTACTGATCCCAAATTATGCAAGAGGTTTGCCGACCTCATGCATTCTAAATTTGAGATGAGTAGCATGGGTGAGCTTTCCTACTTCCTTGGTCTCCAAGTGAAGCAGCTCCCAGATTATATCTTCCTCTCCCAAGCTAAGTATGTTAAAGAGCTTATCAAGAAGTTTGGGATGGGTGATGCTTCATGAATGAAAACACCTATGACTACTAATGCTTTTGTGGATTCTGATGCAGCAGGGAAACCTGTATATCAGAAACATTATAGGGCAATTGTTGGATCCCTATTATACCTAACAACTAGCAGACCTGATATCATGTTTGCCACATGACTTTGTGCTAGGTTCCAAGTGAACCCTAAAGAATCTCAACTTATTTTCTAAAAAAGAATTTTGAGATATATAAAGAGTTGTCCTAATCTAGGACTCTGGTATCCTGCAGAGTTAGAGTTTGAGTTAACTAGATACTCAGATGCTGACTATGCTGGATGTAAAGTGGACAGGAAGAGTACCTCTAGAACTTGCCAATTCCTGGGTATGAGACTTGTCTCCTAGTTTTGTAAAAAGCAAACATCTTTGTCTACATCAACAGCAGAAGAAGAATATATGGCTGCTGGCAGCTGCTGTTCACAAATGTTATGGATACAAAAACAACTCCAAAACTATGGTGTCAACTTAAATAATTCAACATTATTTTGTGATAACACTAGTGCTATTGCTATAGCACAGAATCCAGTTCAACATTCTAGGACTAAACATATTGAAATAAGACATCATTTCATTAGAGATAATGTAGACAAAAAGAAAATTAACTTAATCCATATTCCTACTGATCTACAGAGAGCGGACATTTTCCCCAAACCTTTGGATGAGAAAAATCATCTGTTCTTTATAAATCAATTGGGAATGCTCAATGGATAAGAGTTAAATTAGTTTCTGTCTGCATTCGACGAATTTTCCAATGTTCGTCGAACGGAGTTCGACGAATTAGGGAAAGTTTGAGAGATTCTCGTCGAACGGAGATCGACGAATTCTCTGTGTGTGGAAACAATTTTCTTCGACCAGAGATCGACGAACTTTGCTTCAGAAGATATTTCGTCGAACGGAGTTCGACGAACTGTTTTCGATTCTTTTGGATGAGATCGACGAATTACTTATCTATAATTTATTTCGTCGACCTCAGTTTGAAGAACTGTTTCTTTTTCATGGAACGAAGTTTGTCGATTCATATTCTGAAAATCTTATATCTAGGTTTTCTTCGACCTCCTTCCCGCGCTTTTAATTCTCTTACTCTTGATCGTCGTTTTCTCTGTCTTTCTTGCAGGTCATCAATGGTGATTCTAGCAGGAGCTTTGGCTGCCATGAAATTTGACACTGGTTTCGACATGGATTTCGATTCATTCCAACACTCTGACCCAATCTTCCTCTACATTCTGGAACTATTAGAGGAACTTGGTCTCAAAGATTTCATGACCAGAAGGATTATACTACATGCGACTGATATTAGAGAATGGGTATACAGGTCTACTGCTTCTGAGGATGATACATTGACAGGAACTATCGGGAGTACTGCTGTTTCCCTATCTCCCGCCGTTCTCTCTGAGATTTTTGGTTTGGTAAATGGAGAAGATGATATGGAAATGGATTCTGAAGAATACAGTTCGATGCTGAAGTTGATGGGGTTTTATGGAAGCAACCCTAACAAGTGGTTAAAGAAACAACTGTCCGCCGCCTATCAGTTCCTGGCGGATATTGTGGGGAAAATACTGATGGGCAAGCACACCGCACATGATTACATTACCCGACATCAATTCCTTATCATGTGTGCGGTGGTGAATAAGCGTCCCGTGGATTGGAGCAAGATTTTCTTTGAGTTGATAAAGAAGAAAAACAGCAAGAAAGAGGTTTGCTTTGGAAGAATCCTGGGGATCTTCCTTAAGGAAAAGGCTGGTGAATTCATGGTCTCCCCGACCATCTTCATCAATGCCAGCAAGAGCCTCACCCGCGCTTTGTTTGGCAGATGGGAGAGGACGATCTCCAAGCCATCCAAGGCTTCCTCCTCTTCCATCCCAGCTTCTGAGAGCCCCAGGGCTGTGAAGGCCACTCCCCACCCTGCAGAAGAGGCAATCCCTTCTCCTCCATCTCTTCTAGCACCCCTTCCAGCAAAGTAACTCCTTTCCTCTCCCATTCCTTCTTCAACGCTTCAATCTCCACATCCTACTTCTGTTCCTACTCCTCCTCCATCTCCTCCTCCATCTCCATATCTTGATATCCCTGATAGTCCATCCACCTCCATTCAAGAGAATACACACCAAACTCCTCCATCATCACCTCTTCCACCTCACCTATCTACCATTCCACATTTTCATATCCCTTCCCCTTCTCCTCCTCCACCAAATAACACCATAACAGATACAATTCCACCTCTATCCCCTCCATCTGTTCCCCTCCCTTCATCTACTTGTCTACTTTCAACATCAACTCCCTCTCCATCTTTGGAACTCTCCTCAACTGTATCTACAATCATATCCCTGCTCACTCCCCTCATTAAATCTCTCATCAAAGAGGCCATTACACCTCTTGTGACTTATATCAATTCTTTATTTGCCAAAGCGTCTCTTCTCTCTGCTGCCACCTCTTCATTCAGGGGCCTGACTCCAGGTTCTCCAGAACCCAGGCATGGGGAGATGCTCAGTGATGAAGCAGCAGCAGATGCAGATGTAGAAGCAACAGCAGGAGACACAGCAGCAGTTCCTTCTACAGCAAGTGCAGATGCAGATGCAAAAATTTTGTCAGATTTTGATTCTGATTTGATTGAATTGAGTCATTTTATGGAAACTGACATTGATTTAGATGAGTCAGTTCCAGAGAAAATAAATACTGTTCGTGATTTCCATTTAAATCCCACAGTTAATTTGACTGTTTTGTTGAGAGTTTTTGATACTATATATATGCAATCTCCTCCAGAAGACTTTACTAAGCGACAGTTGGCTATTGTACCCTATTCATCTCCAATAAGTCCAGCAGTTGCTAAGAAACTCAGTGACAGTTTTGCTCTTCCAGTTGTTGCTCCAACATCTATAGTTGTTCCAAAAGCTGTCCCAGTTCCAGAATATATCTCAGCCCCAGTTTTTGTTATGGATGATTCCCCTATGCCAGATTTAGATGAGCTAATCTTGGCTGATATTGAAGAGGAAAATAAAGCAGCAGCTGAAAGATCTGTCCCTACTATTCCTGATTCCTGTACAGTCTCCTCCTCAACTGTTGCTGAAACTCCAGTTGTTGAAACTTCAACTGCTGCCCCTCCTCTAAAAAAGATTGCTTTTGATGATAAAACTCTGAAAGCTTTGGATGCACTTTATGATATCCCTCAGGGTTCTGATTCTGATGATGATGAAGCTGATGATGATAATGATTCAGATGAAGAAGCTTCTAAGAAGAAAAAGAAAGTGTTATCAAAGAAAACAAAGACTCCTCCTCCTCCAGCTCCTAAGCCTAATCCAAATGCTGACAGCCCTTATTACATTCTGCATAATGTTACTACATATAAGGGAATGCCGGCATGGATGAGGCTATCCAAGAACCAGCAGAAGGATAGGAAAAGAAGTAGTAGATACTCTCCTCCTCCAGTTCACAAATACAGGAAGGATCCACCTCCTCCTCCTCCTCCAGCAGCTGGTGCCACTGGCTCTAGCTCTCAGAGATCTTCCCCCATGCAAACCTATCAGAGACAGTCAGGGAGATCATCTGGAAGCAGCCAGCAGAGGCAACCTTCCTCAGGAAATAAACATCAGCAACAACAACAATTATCTGAAGAACAGAAAGCTGACAGTCCTAAAAGGCCTTACTCTCCCCCAAACCATTTGAAGATCCTGAAACTGCAAATACTTCAAGAATGGCTAAATTCCAGGAGCTAATTGGACCTTCTTTGATCAATAAAGCAAAGGATAAAGGAAAAGACACATCAGGTTTAACCACAATGTCAAAGTGCAGAAAATAAGAGTTAAAAAGGTTTGACAAAGGCACTAAGCTCTTCAATGTTGATGATTATGTGAAGCTCCATCCAGAAGCAGTTGTCCCCAGAGCTACATCACTGAAAATCTTTGGGGCAGCTGACATGACTATGACTCAAGCTCAGGCTCAAGATCCTAACAGAGAAATCATCTTCAAAAAGCCAGGAGAAAAGAAAATAGAATACAAGCCTTTGCAGAAAAAGAAGAAGTAATCCTTATTTTGTTTCATTTTCTTTCTGAATTTGTTTTCAAACTGTGCTATTTATTTAAACAAAGCCATGTATATATATATATATATATATATTTGTTTCATGTATTGGTAATTCTCTGCCAGATATATTTCTTTTCCTGCTTTATTATCTGTTTGTTTATGCTTTGAGTCTCTTAGTGACCTCGCCCAAATAGGGGGAGATTGTTGGATCCCTAGTTAATTTGGGCTAGGTTCACTAGATTAGAATGTGACCCAACCTGTATAGCCAGGGTCATATTTGTGTCCTATAGTCTAGGCCAAGTCCTTAGAGTCAACATCAGATGGACCAGCTATCAACAAGACCATCAGAGTCTCCAGACTTCGAAGATTTCAAGACTAAGTAAAATTAGTTCGACGTTTGTTGAACTCAGCTCGACGTTCGTCGAACTCAGATCGACGAAAGGTGTTCGGCGCTCGACGATCGTGAGACATTTCTTTGTGCTGAGCTCGACGATCCTTGTTCTCTGTTCGACGAATGTTGAGTTTCTACATCATGCTAAAGTCAGGATAACTTCATAATGTTTTTAAGTCTAGCTTCAAGCTTTGGTCGACGAACTAGATTCTGAGCTCAACGAACTTGGACCTCATGTTCTCAACTTCTCAGGTCGACGAAGTCAACTTCTCAGCTCGACGAATTTGGATCTCAGCTCGATGAATGAAGATTGTCGGTTCGACGAAGGTTAAAGCAGAATTGACAGGTTTTCCTAGAAGACTAAGTGTTATTGTCTGGTCGACGAACTCAAGCTTAGATCGACGAACTCAAGCTCAGCTCGATGAATTGTGAACTCAGCTCGATGATTGGTGTTCTTCGATCGACGATTCCAGACTAGGTCTTCTCCAGTTTCCGTCCCGATTTTTGGCGATGATTCCGGAGTAATCAATGCCAGTTCCTCTCAGAATGTTACCGTTAGAACACGCATTGATCTTGGATTATTACATGCCGTTTTTCTATGGGACAGTTAGGGAAATCATTGATTGCTGCTTCTTTCCAAGGCTGACTACAATTACTGCTCAACATTCAAATTTCGAATGTTCCTCAGTCAGCAAAAACAAGACAAAAAAGAAAAGGATTAATTAGTAAGAGATATGACCAACAAAAATACACATAGACAGATTGCACAGAAGAACAATCATACAGAAATCTAAAGTTCTACTACAATCAGCCCAGGCCAGAGAATATCTTCAATTCTACAGGAAAACTTTAAAAGGACAACAAAATTCTATCTGTAAAAGAATTTCCTGAAGCAATCTCTGGTCCAGGCACTCAAGCTTTCAAGACCTGTCACCCTTAAGCAATGCACCAATTTTCCTGATCTCAGGGGGAGCAAATATGCTAACATCAATCCACAGTCTTCTCAGTTGTTATTGAGAAAGAGAAGACACCATCACCTCTCTTCCAACTCCTGTACAGTGTTTTAATTCCCTTCAGAATTATTCCTGGTTACAGGTCTCCTACCAAAAGACTTGAGGTTTGGGTTTTTGAGCACCTGAACAAAAGTTCATTGGTGTCAGGCACCTGATCAAAAACCTGAGTGGATTCCTACTAGGGTGGTAGAAGAGTGGATGTACCCAGGTTGGGGAACCACTATAAATTTCTTGTGTCGTCTGGTTTCCCTCTTCTTTTGTTTTGGCTGTGCTTTGTGATTGTTTAGGTTGCTGTGATTATTGTTTTATTAACTGACCTGTTCACTTAGAAATAGAACAAAAGTTATAAAGAATTTTTTTTAAAAGAGAGCACAATACTCTATTCACCCCCACCCCCACCCCCTCTAGAGTATCCCATATCCACCTTGTACTTTCAAGAGCGTCCGCAATCGGCGAAAAGTAGTGCACCGAGAGACATGCCTACTATACCTCCTTCAGCGAAAACCATCAGGATGGTGTCTGAAGCCATATTTGCGGTGATTAATGGCTAACCTGCAGGGCAAATGCATCACGCACCTCCTGCGAATGAGCAAGAACCGGTTAGGGCGGCAGAGCCGAGAGTGGTGGAGCGGGCAGCAGTTGATCTGGTAGAGCCGAGGAGAGCTACAGAGAAGTAGCTAAAGCATGTAATGGGCTTTAATACCCCAGTATTTGACGGCACTGGAAGGCCAGCTCAAGCTGAGGACTGGCTCTCTACGATAAAGAGTGTTTTGACAGCCACGTTAACTGAGGAGTGGCAGAGGACCACCATAGCGACCTTTCTTTTGGTCGGTGAAGCGAGGCTGTGGTGGGATGAGTTGGAGGTTCATTTCTTAGTGGGTAAGCAGCTTGATGATGTGCCTATGGAGGAATTTTCAAAATTGCTCCTGGCCAGATATCTACCCTCTGCTCAGAAGCTTGAGATGGAGAACCAATACCTTTGGATGACTGAGGGATCTAGAAGCGTGGACTAGTATCTCCACGAGTTTACACGGTTGGGTCGGTATGTTCGGTCTATGTTTACGGAAGAGGAGAGGAAGACCAACCGATTTTATGAGGGTCTTCGTGGTGACCTATAGTTACTCCTTGCTGGGCCTAAGGTGCGGGGCTTCCTAGCCTTGGTCAACTTGGCCCGGTGTTTGGAAAAGGTTGTGAAGAGGGTGCAAGAGAAGAAGGACCCAGGAGAAAAGAAGGCAGATTTCAAAGTGCCTTTTGCAAAGTCAGGATTCTGTAGATGGAACAAGAAGTAGAGGACTTTGAACTCAGCCCCTTCGTCTGGTGCGTCAGGGGCAACCACAAGTCGAGTCCTAGGAGCTTGCTACAATTGTGGGAAGTTGGGGCATTTTGCTCGTGAGTGTTGGAGCGGACGCACAAAGTACGAGAGGAAGTCTGGAGTGACTTATGAGGAGAAAGGAAAGGCGGTGGAGTCAACCGCATCCCATCATGATCCAATCAAGCCTAGAGTTTATAATCTTGGTCTGCAAGAGGCCATAAAGCAAGCTGACGTGGTGACAGGTATGAGTTAATTTATAGCAGATTAACTTTTGTAGTTGTTACCTCTTTTATGTGTTAGCTTACTTCTATTGTTGCTAGGATTTGTATTGATTCTCGATTGTCTGGCGAGTGCTTTGTTTGATACGGGAGCTTCGCATTCCTTCTTGTCCGAATGATTTGTGATGCGCATCGGGGTCCCTCCCTCGATGGCAAAAAACAATTTGGATGTGTTGTTGCCCAATGGGTGCTCAATGCGCACGGATAAGGTCTGTGTAGTCAAGATTTGGATTGGGGATCAGGGGTTTGATTTGCGAGCGTTGATTCTACCGTTAGTAGAGTTCGATGTAATCTTTGGTATGGACTGGCTCTCGGAGTAGCAAGCTTACATTGATTGCAACGGAAAGGAGGTTAAGTTGGGATTAAATACTGAACGGGAGATTACGTTTGCGGGCATGAAGGGGTCAGGGAAAGTTTTGATGTCGACCCTTCAAGTGATTAAGGCGATTCGGTCTGGTGCAGAGCTGTTTGTCATTTTAGTTCAAGCTTCAATGCGTAGGTCAAGTCTGGACAGTATCCCAGTTGTGTCCGAGTATCTTGATGTGTTCCCAGATGATCTCCCAGGAGCCCCTCCTCAGCGGGATATTGATTTTACCATTGAACTAGTACCGTGTGCCAAACCGGTGTCACGTTCTCCCTATCGGATAACGCCAAAAGAGATGGCGGAGTTGAAGGTGCAACAGTAGGAGTTGTTAGAGCAAGGTTATGTGCGTCCAAGTTCGTCGCCTTAGAGCGCAACGATTCTCTTCGTTAAGAAGAAAGATGTGAGCTTGCGGCTTTGTATCGACTACCGGGAATAGAACAATCTTACGGAAAATAATAAGAATCCGACACCGAGAATTGACGATCTATTTGATCAGTTGGTTGGGTCAACGGTATATTCGAAGTTAGATCTGAAGTCCAGTTACTACCAATTGAGGATAAGGAAGAGCGACATCCCAAAGACAGCATTCAGTACGCAGTTTGGGCATTACGAGTTCACAGTCATGCCGTTTGGTTTGACCAATGCGCCATCCATGTTTATGGATCTGATGAACAGGACGTTCAGAGAGTACCTGGACCGCTTTGTGATAATATTTATCGACGATATCCTGGTGTACTCGTAGTGTGAAGAGGATCACTATAATCACCTGCACTTGGTGTTGGAGACATTGAGGAGAAACCAGTTGTATGCTAAGTTCTCCAAGTGTGAGTTCTGGTTATCCTCGATAGCGTTCCTTGGTCATGTTGTTAGTAGAGAAGGGATAGCTGTGGATCCGGCGAAGATAGTGGCGATACTGGAGTGGGCTGCTTTGACTACAGTGGCGGAGGTTTGGAGCTTTCTATGGCTTGCTGGCTACTACATGCACTTCTTAAAGAACTTCTCGCGGATATCGCTACCACTCACGACATTGACTAGGAAGAATCAGAAGTTTGTGTGGTCTTCGGAGTGCGAACAGACTTTTTAAGAGTTGAAGATGCGGTTGACCACAACGCCTATTTTATGTTCCCTAAGTGGAACCGAAGGTTTGGAAATCTATAGTGATGCTTGGGGCAGTGGTTTGGGCTGTGTTCTGCTACAACATGGCAGTGTGATAGCCTACGATTCACGATAATTAAAGGCTCACGAGAGAAATTATCCGGTCCATAACTTGGAGTTAGCATCCGTGATATTTGCTTTAAAGCTGTGGTGGCACTATCTGTACGGTGTGAAAGTCAATATATACACCGATTATAAGAGCTTGAAGTACCTGTTAGATCAAAAGGATCTGAACAAGAGGCATCGGAGGTGGATGGAGTTCCTAGGCGACTACTCCTTCAAGATACATTATGTGCCAGGGAAAGGTAATGCAGTGGCGGATGTGTTGATTCATAAGGCTCCTGCACATGCCAACTGGTTGTCGGTACATCATGAGAGATTGGTTAGTGAGTTGGAGGCTTTGGAGATATCTTGCATCGACAAGTAGTATAGCACTGAGGTGAAACTGTTTTGGACCGAGGTGCAGTGTGACCTACCTGATAGAGTTCGACGGGCTTTGATTCAGGATAATAGCATGAAGCAGATCTTGGATGACTCATTGGATGGGTCAAATTCCCAGTTTGTTGTTGAGGATGGGTTGCTAAGGAAGGACGGTCGCCTATGCGTTCCTAGTGCGGATAATCTTCGGGAGGAGTTGATGTATGAGGCTCATCATACCAAGTACTCAGTCCACCCGGGAAGCACGAAGATGTATAGAGACATGAAAAAATTATTTTGGTGGCCAGGATAGAAGAAGGATGTTGCACTTTATGTGGCCAAGTGCCAAACTTGTGCCTTGGTGAAGGTGGAGTGCCAGAAGCCCGAAGATTTCCTAAAGTCCTTGCCTATCCCGGAATGTAAATTTGACGACATATCTATGGATTTTGTGCATGGTTTGCCGAAGTCGCAGAGGGGAAATGATGCCATCTGGGTGGTCGTAGATAGGTTGACAAAGGTGTCGCACTCCATCCTGATTAGGAAGGAAGATCCGGTGGAAAGGTTGGAGAAACTCTATGTGAAGAATATTGTACGATTGCATGGTGTGCCCCGCAGTATTGTTAGTGATCGAGATGGACGCTTTACGTCGAATGACTGGAGGTTGGTGCATAGTCTGTTGGGTACTAAGCTAAAGTTCAGCACAGCCTTTCATCCGCAGACGGATGGCCAAACTGAGAGGGTCAACCGGACGTTGGAGGACATGCTTCGCATGTGCGTCCTATACTTTGGAAAGCAGTGGGAAGATCACCTGTAGATGGTGGAGTTTGCGTATAACAACAGCTTTCTGGCGAGTATTGGAATGGCGCCTTTCGAGGCCTTGTACGGGAGAAAGTGTCGCACGTCATTGTCTTGCTTCGAGACGGGCGAGTCGAAGATTTACAAACGTCAAGCGGTGGAAGATGCCACTTCAGTGATACAGACAATTTAGGAACGGTTAAAGATCGCTCAGGACAGACAGTCAAAGTACTATAATGCCAAGCATAGGAACGTGGAGTTCAGTGTTGGCGACTGGGTGTACTTGAAAATCAAACCATTCAAGGGTGTCTCGCGGGTTTGACGCTTGAAGAAGCTGTGTTCGAGATATGTTGGACCATTTGAGATCCTGGAGCATGTTGGCGAAGCAGCGTATAGATTGAAGCTGTCGGTGGAGTTGAGTGGGCTACACGATGTGTTCCACGTATCGGTGTTGCATAAGGAGGTGCAAGAGCCTTTGCAGATAGTGGCCGTTGATCAAGTTCCAGTTGATTATGAGTTGACGACAAAGGTCAAGTCTATACGTATAGAAGACATTGAAGTCAAGTGACTCCGCAACAAGGATATCTGAATGGTTAAAGTCCGTTGGGATAATTGCGGACGTGAGGAGCTTTCTTGGGAGCGATAGCAAACTATGTTGGAAGAATACCCCGAGTTATTCCATTTAGGTAACTTGTAATTTTATGTACCTTCACTTAATTTGGGGACGAAATTTCTTAAGTGGGGGAGATTTGTAACGCCTCAAAAATTGTATTTGAGTTGGTCGCATAAAAAGGGATTTTTGTGCCTGTATAGGGTTACACGGCCTAGGACACGGGCGCGTCCAAGGCCGTGTATGGTATTGTGTTTCGGCTGATTTTATCCCGAGAAGGACACGACAAGAAACATGGCTTAATGACACAGGAGTGTCATTGGACACGGGCGTGTACCTACCCGTGTTAGTACCCGTATTCAGCAGGGTGGTGTCGGTTGGCGTGGAAATTATGTGTGACACGCCCTCGAACACGGGCGTGTCGAGGAACCGATACGGGCGTGTCAGGTGAGACACGGGCGTGTCTTTGCCCATGTGGTTGTTCTACGTTCGACGATCGTGCGTCGATCAAGGCACACGGCCCGGGACACGGACATGTGCGTGGCCGTGTTCTACCCAAGTCTGGGATTTTTGTGCAGATCTGAGCCGTTCATTTTCTTTAAGTAAGATCCAATGGTTCAGACAGTTTCCTGCTCAGTTAAGGCCGGGAATGGGGGAGTTAATTCTTCATTTTCTCCAAACCATTCTCTTTCCAAGGAGTTAGAGAGAGGAGGAAGAAGAAGGAGGATTCCGGCCGCCGGCGGAGCATCGGAGCATCGTTTTGAGATCTCAGAGCGGATCCGTGGAGGAAAGTTTGTTGCGAAGATTTCCATCCGTGTAGTTTTTCCATGGCGCCAAAGCGTACTACAAGGGTAACTATTATCTACTGGAGCATGTGAAGCTCTTCCTTTTTGCATAGGGAAAACCCGCTCCCGCAAGTGTGCGGCGAGTGTGCGGCAAGTGTGTGGTGTTCCAAGTAGTTGATTGGAATAGTACCCCTTGAGTTGTATATAGAGTCCGGAATCGAAGTACGTGCATAGGCATTGTGTGTGAAGCCTACCCGGACATGTTGGTCTGGATCGATGATGTTGCATTTGTTATGATTTAACGGAGAAGACTCCGTGCTTTGGGTTTTCGGGTTTCTACGCTGTAGATTGCAACAAGGATCCTTGGAGGTTAGCTCCAAGGCGCACCTAGAAAACTGGGCAGAATCGTTGTTCTGCTAACTTGGCTGTCTGGGAACCGGCCTTGACCATAACTGGGTTATGTGATTATTTGGAAAAGTCAGGATCGGAGAGAAGCTTGGCCCGTGGGTACGTCTTAAGGTGAACTACGCGGTTGAGCAACAGGCAAGTAGAATTGGACCTGGGCTATGTGGTTTGGTGCGAGAGACCCGAAAAGGGGACTGGCCGTTGGCATAGTCGGGAGCCTTAGACAGTGGTCAGGAAGGCTAAAATGCTCATGTTGTTGCCATCCTGGGGGCGGTGGTGAAGACGATGAAGTGTCAGGATTCACCGTTAATGTGCCCTGAGTGCACGGGGTGTTTGGCCGTGCCAGCCTACACCTGTGGCGAAGTATGTTTATACATAATTGTTTAGCTGGGCTAATGATATGCATGGAAGTAGCACCACCGTCCCGAGAAAGGGACGGGGTCGTTATAATTTGGCCAGCTTTAGCTGACCGTTGCCTGTTTGCCACCGTGCGGTGGAATGTTGCTTGCAGGTGCTGCGGAGCCGAGTGCAAAATAGTGGGCTGGAGCCCATGTTGCTGTGCTGGCCCTCGAAGGCCTTAGCGTATAGTTATTTTTATTTTATCATGTGTGGCCGGCCTGCGAGACGATGTATGTAAGACACTATTTGATAAGTGAACTATTCCAGTTGTAGTGTTTGTCGACATTCATGTAAATTGTTTATTCAGTTTGGGTTCTTTCCACTTTTAAAATCTTCCGCTAGAATGCTCTGTGTTAGGACAAGTTGTCTTAATTGGAATGTTTGGTTATTAATACGTAACCCTTCCGTCTGTCCGTGGTATATGACGTCGGGTTCTAGCTGTACCTTCTGTTATATGCCATACGATGGATGGGGGTATTACAATTCTATTCCTGAGGTGCAACAAATCAGGATCATCCTTCTGATGTGCTCTAGTAAGGGAAATCCAAGAAGGTTCTTCCGCTTCCAAACTAGTAGGCACAGTACGACTCCCAACATCAATATCCATCAACAAAACTTCTTCTACCAAGGACTGTGCCAACAGATTAAAAATTTTAGCAGTCTTTTAACTCAAAGCATCGGCTACTACATTAGCCTTTCCTGGATGATAAAGAATTTCCACTTCATAATGCGCCACATATTCTAACCACCGACACTGGCGCAGATTTAGTTCTTTTTGAGTGAAGACGTACTTCAAACTCTTATGATCAGTATATATCTTGCACAACACGTCATACAATAAGTGTCGCCACAGCTTCAGCGCATAAATTACTACAGCAAACTCCAAATCGTGTCTAGGATAGTTTCTCTCGTGAATCTTTAGTTTTCTGAATCCATACGCGATCAGTTTACCATCATGCATTAAAACATAACCAGGCCTGATGTGTGATGCATCGACATACACGACATACTCAACTCCATCAGTAGGTAATGTTAAAAAGTGCACTTTTTTTGCAACGACCAGGGTTTAAGCCCAATGGGCCTCCCCACGGCATCCCCGGCCTACCAGCAGCCTGGGTTTAGAGCTCAGAGGCCCACCGCACACTTTCTTGGTCCGGCGGCATGTCTCGACCCATGACACCACTGGTAGTAAGCCTAAACATCAAGGCTTGTAGGCCCAATGCACCCCAACCAAATCTCTGCACCTGTTTATCAGCAACTGTAGGTTATTGCAACGGAGTCTCGAACCCGGAAGCTTGATAAGAGAGTCTACTTACCACTCCTCATCACCAACTGAGCTGCAGCTCAGTTGGTGATGAGGAGTGGTATTAAAGGCTTCTTATCAAGGTTGCGGGATCGAGACCCCGTGGCAACAATGCACCGTGATGATAAACAGGCTGGAGATGCTTTGTGGTGTACGGCATGCAGGCCTTATAGATTCCGGTTGTACCATCGTGGTGCCATGGGTCCTCCATGGGCTGCTGGTGGGTCGGGCGGCGCTAGGGGTCCCCCTAGGTCGTTCCATAAAATGTGCACTTTTTATGTAACGGCCCGACCTAGAGCTCAGAGGCTGTCGCACCCTACATGGGCCGCATAGCTTGTCTCACCCATAGGCCCGCTACAGGGCTATAGCCCAGGCACCCAAACCCCTCCCCAGACTGTTTCTCAGCACAGTAGGTTTTTGAGCATGCCAGGTTTCGAACACAGTACCTCCTTAATAAGGCACCTTCAACAGCCCTCATAACCAACTGAGCTGTAACCCAGGTTTATGCTCATTGGGCCGCCCCACAGCACACCCTTGCCTGGTCTCGCGGCTTTTCTCGCCCCACGACACCACTGGTAGTAAGCCTAAACATCAAGGCCTGCATGCCCATTGCACCCCAACCAAATCTCTGCACCTGTTTATCAGCAACAGTAGGTTGTTGCCACGGGTTCTCGAACCCACAATCTTGATAAGAGAGTCTTATTACCACCCTTCATCACCAACTGAGCTGCACTTTTTTGTAACGACCTAGGGAGGACCCCTAGTGTCGCCCGGCCCACCAGCAGCCCATGGAGGACCCATGGCACCACGGTGGTACAGCTGCAATCTACAAGGCCTGTAGGTCGTACACCCCCAAAGTATCTCCGACCTATTTATTAGCATGGTGCAGTGTTGTCACGGGGTCTCGAACCCGCAACCTTGATAAGAAGCCTTTAATCCCACTCCTCATCACCAACTGAGCTGCAGCTCAGTTGGTGATGAGGAGTGGTATGAAAGGCTTCTTATCAAGGTTGCGGGTTCGAGACCCTGATGAGTCCACATTTTACACTGATTTTTGGACTAATCTGGGCTAGTTTTATCATCTTAGAACTACACTTGAGAGCCTTTATTGCTTATTTGTGCTCATGTACCTATTTCACAATTAAGTGCACTGTAGGCCCATTTCTGTGTGCTTTCTATGTTTCTATATTGTTGTTATTCTTTAGCCCTATCTCGGGGATGTGGTGTGCACGTTCTAGTGGCCTATCTGCCCCTTCTGCTGGTACAGGGGTCGTGTGCGTGCTTCGGAACCGCTCGGGAGACACCGACATTGCAGGAGTACTGCGCATGACCACTGGACTTATTGCGCACGACCACTGGTCGTGCACCACCGATCATGCGCATTACATCCCCTTTTTCCTAATCCTGTCTCGGTAATCGCACGAGCACTGGCCATACTGCGCACGACCACTGGTCGTGCGCCACTGCTCCTGTGCATATATGCTGATGCTTCTTGTCCAAGTTGTAGGTTTGTTTGGAAAAGGCGCACGATCATCGACCTACAGTGCGCAGGACCACTGGTCGTGTGCCACTGATCGTGCGCACTACTTCTACTGCCTCTGTATTTAAGGCCCTCCTCTGCGATTTAGGTCAACACCTGTCATTTGCTGCGATCGGAGAGTGCGCGGGAATCGTCATTTCACTTCTCCAGCTGCTCCATCACCTCCACCTTCGTCGGGAAGCCATTTCCAACTACTCCGAAGCTTTTCAACTCTCCGGCGAAGCCCTCGGCCATTGATGACTTCAACTCCAAGCTTTCCTACGTAGTTGGTGAAGTAGATAACCTAGAGAACGGACTTAAAGGCCTTCGAGGTGACAGCTCGTTGGCACCGGAAGCCTCCTTGGAGTGAGCCCGGAAGCGGATTGACAACTCGCTACTCCGTCCACGACCCGCGGTGGATCTTCACTCTCTTTTGGTTTAATCCTCTTCCCCTTCCGCTGTGGTATGAATGTTTTGAGCAGTATAATGAACATTTCCATCCATGAACATCTAGTTTATTTTTTAGCTAATGGAATGTTAGTATTTTCTTCTGCTTGTGAGTATTGTCTGTGATTGTGCCTCGCTCACCCCACATCCACTCCATTTCCATGTCTTATCCGATTGCACTCCACACAAGAACACATCAATCCATTAGCTTCCCTTCCACTCGCCCAACTGAAGTTCGGCATCGCGGCCGACAAACCCACTCCACCTTGCGAAGCGGTGCCTTCAACCTGTATAACTTTTACTAGTTCAGTAGATCAAACATACACAATCTCTCAAGTCCTCTATTTCCTTTTTGTTATATTTATAACTCTCATAATGATATTCTCGGTACTATTGTCGTTCTATGCTAATTGCATTCCTCAAGAGACCGACACTCGGGGATTTATTCCCAAAACTTTATTACTTGTGCGACCGGTGCGCTTGCTGATTTACACGCATCAAGTTTTTGGCGCCGTTGCCGGGGAATGCAACTGTAGAGCGACTTCGGATGACTTCCAATATTGTTATAAGAGTTAGTATTGTTTTGTTTTGACTGCTGTTTCCTTCTAGTGTGTAGTGTTTACCACAGTGAATGCAAGGCCGAGCTACAAGAGATTTTGTCACCTACGACCCAGAGATCAAACGTACTCTCCTAGCACGAAGACGCGTCGCAGCCATCATTTTTGCCCCAATGGGAAACCAGCTGAATATTGATGCAGGCAACCGAGTTGGAGGGATACCTCATGTCGACAGAAATGACGACGAAAATGAAGTGAATCCTCCCCAGGTCCGCACAATGAGGGATTATACTACACCTACTGTCGTGTAAACCAGCTATTCTGAATATCATTCGGAACAACGCTCAGTTCTCCGGAATGGCCACTGAAGATGCCCATCTTCACCTTGCAGAATTCTTCGAAATCTGCGCCACGTTCCGCTATGCTGGAATCCCAGACGAAATAGTCAAGCTCCGCCTCTTCCCTTTTTCATTAAGGGACAAAGACAAGACATGGCTTCACTCCCTCCCACCTGGAACAACCCCCACCTGGGAGGCTTTGACCACAAAATTCCTAGCTAAGTTCCATCCGGTGGATCGGATCGTGAGCATGAGGCGCACAATAGAAAACTTCCGGCAAGCCGATCAAGAAAGTTTAGCCGAAGTTTGGGAGCATTTTAACGAGCTGCTGAGGAAGTGCCCTAATCATGGATTCCAAACGTGGAATCTCGTTGAAAGTTTCTACTTTGCTATTGATCCCAACCACCGAGCCATGATCGATGCTGCCTCCGGAGGAACCATCATGAATCTTGCTACAGATGATGCTCTGGAAGTCTTACAAGACACCGCAACCCACAGTGCTTACTGGACCGCTGGAAGAAACATCCCACAAAGCACCAGTGGAGTGTTTGCCTTGGATATCCCCAAGCCTGCTCCTGCCGCCCCAGTGATGGCAATATCATGTCAAGGGTGCGGAAGCACCGATCATCACAACTTCGAATGCTTAGGTGTTGAGGTACAAGATGAATCTTTGTTTTTGAATGAGTTTGTTAATTTTGTTGTCAATCAAAATAGGGGAGTGCCTTACGGGAATACTTACAACCCGGGGGTGAGAAATCACCCCAACGTTTCTTAGAATCCTAACGCATCTGGCCAAAGATGGCAACCGAGGCAGCATCAAAACGATGCGTATGCTTCCGGTAGCCAACCACGGCCGCCTCAACCGAATTATTCCAAAGGGCCCCCCATCGTTAAGAAAAATTCTTTGGAAGAGATGTTCGAGAAGTTCGTTGAGATTTTCCAAACCAACATGACAAATCAGGCCGTCTCGATGCACAAACTGGAGGCACAATTGGGCCAATTGGCTCAAGTGGTTTCCGAGCGCACCCAAGGCACCTTACCGAGCAACACTGAAAAGAACCCCCATGAACAGGGAAAGCGCCTTGGGGAGGACACTTCGGGAAACCGCAACGAACTTGTCATTAATTGTAAAATCAATAACATCGACACTCCAGCATTATGCGATTCCGGGGCGTCCAGCAACATACTCACTTTGCAAGATGTTGCAAAGATGCAGTTACAAGTTGACATTGAAAATCGGAAATCGCTTATATTAGCTAATGGCAATCTGGTTGACACTGAGGGCGGTGTTTGGGATGTTGAAATCGAGGTTAACGGCATAAGTATCACCACTGACTTTCAGGTTTTGGGACCACCGGACAATAACTCCATTCCTATATTAGGAGTCCCATTCCTAACAGCCAGTGTCGCATCCCTCGACTTTTCAAAAGGCCGTGTCACTTGGCCAAATGAAGAGTCCACCCTCGATAACACATCCATACATTCTTCTCCCATCCAAAATAACAATTCTCTGAGTGTCACAGATATAAAGCTGGATCAGGTCTCCCCGCATTAGAAGCACATCTGGAGGAGACGCCAAAGAAAGGACTCCCTCAGGAAGTCGATGAGAAGCAAGAGCTACTGGTCCACGAAGGGATCAATTGTACCAAAGCCAAGACTGCTTGTCTACTGCCAGCCAACTCAGTTGTTGAGCATGGCGAACTAAGTTTTATTCGGGATAAATCCCTGGAAACTAATTTGTATAATTCTGTTAAACGATCTGTAGCTTGGGCAGATCCGGTTGCCGTAACGGTGCCAGATAGGGCGCCACAAACCATTACACCGAGAAACCCCACAGCCTACCTCCATTGGAAGTCTCCCAAGGTGGAGAAACTGAAAGAGGCCAAGCATTTACGCGGAGAGCGCTACGCTGCCTTCCGGGGTGAGAAAGAGTACACTCGCAGTAATGGGACAATGTCTACCCCGAATGCAAAAAGACACTCTGCTTTTCTCTCGCATCCCACCAGAGAGACTTACCATAAATCTGCTTATAGCTGATTGCGCCACTCTCATTCCTCTTTCCATCCTCTTTCTCGCTACTTGGTTAATGTTGTTTGCTCTACTTTTAATTTTGTTTCCTTTTGCTACTGCCAAGAACTCTTTATTTGAACTGCTAATACAGGTATTTGGTCCACCTTAAGGACGGTAAACAAAAGGGCTTTCGGGAGACAACCCAGGTTGGACCGTTTGGTCCTATGTTGTGTTTTGATTTCTTTTTATATATTCATATATTCCTATTTCCATATTTTGTTTGGCTGGCATCCTTTAATCGCAGGTGCAGGAATATTTGAGGCGCGACAACTTGGCCGCACTTGGACATCTCATTACACGACTGGTATGCTCAATTTTGAGCATATGTACTTCCTACCCTAACTGTTTATCAAATATGACTGCTGATTTTTACTAGTTGTTGACTTTAAGTCTGGGGGGAAGCATGCATGTGGTCACTACACCACACTTTCTGTTGTATTCCAGTTTCTTGTTTACTTATTTCTTGCTTTATGTTGCACACACTGAATCACCCACACGAGTGCGCTCTTACCCATGCGCACAACCCGTGTCAAATTTATTGCTCTTGTGTAAACTTTAAAATAGTGATACTGGCTTAGTATTTCACGATTGAGTATTTCGAAACTCATGCAGTGCTCCTAATCGAATACTCATGGTTTGCGTAGAGTTAGGATAGAATTAATTTTTCTTTCTGCTCGTAGATTTTTTTTTCTACACACGTAAATATTGTTTGTACTGCTCAAAATCTAAATCTGGGATAATCGAACGATAGTGTAGGAATGTGTATAACCGTCATTAGACTCGTATTGCTCGAGTCAGGAGGAAGGATCATCTTTCTCGGTGTCTAAGAACTTGCCCTAAGCTACTCTCGAAGCATTGGTGCACGGTTAGTCAAGCATGAGCATGACGTAGGCCTTCATTTTGGCTAGTTTGAGCCTTGTTTATCCATTCCTACCTGTTAACCGTTGCATGCCAAATTTGTGCCTACCCTTCCTTTGATCCACCTCCACTCACTTTCACCAAGGCCTGAAGCTATACCCACCATCGCAATCAAATGCTTGAGCTGATTTGTATTTACTGTTTTGCCGCGGTTGTGATAAGTGGACATTGTTTTTGGGGGTGCTGAATTAATTCACGTTTTGATTGCTCCGTTTGGGGATTGCTAGCGCAGAAAAGAAAACAAAATTTATGAAAAAAATAAAAAGCTGATTCGCGCAAAAGAGAGAAAAATATGAAAGAAGTGCTTTGAGATTTCGATCTCCATCCTCTTTATTGATTTTGGTTGGCTTCAGTCGTGTTAACACTCGGATATCAAGCTAAGTCTGGGGGCGTGTGCCCCATTCCTTTCTAAGTGGCTGTTTTGGTTTGGGTTGTTTTCGCTCGCTTTGGTTGCATAGAGCCTTCATGTTTATCTATGACTACCAAGCCGTCGCCTAAGCCCCATTTCCTCCTACAAGTCCTACTGATTCACGCTTGAGTCTAACCCACGCCGTGGAGAGAGTGTGAACATGCAAGCGTATGGTTCCCGACATTGGTGGATTCCTTTGGAGGTGATCCTGAGTCCCGAACTTTGGCAATGCTCACCTTAGTGGCCTGCCTACTTTCTTCCTGCACATGATCACAAGATTCTCCAGAATTCTACTTTTGAGCAATTACAATATTTATTTACGTCTGTCGAATAGTTTAAACTACGTTGTATAATTAAAAAGTTTTTCTATTATATCTTCTATACCCATGATATATTTGATTTCTCGTCTTACTTCTTTTTGAAATTTCTGAGCCAGTTAGCTATCTTTTAGTCCACGGAGTAATGATTTGCTCGGGACGTGCAAATGGTTAAGTCTGGGGGTGTGATGAGTCCACATTTTACACTGATGTTTGGACTCATCTGGGCTAGTTTTATCGTCGTAGTACTACACTTGAGAGCCTTTATTTCTTATTTGTGCTCATGTACCTATTTCACGATTAAGTGCACTGTAGGCCAGTTTCTGTGTTTCTATATTATTATTATTCTTTAGCCCTATCTCGGGGATGTGTTGTGCACGTTCTGGTGGCCTATCTGCCCCTTCTACTGGTACAGGGGTCGTATGCGTTCTCCAGAACCGCTCGGGAGACACCGATGTTGTAGGAATACTGCGCATGACCACTGGACTTATTGCGCACGACCACTGGTCGTGCGCCACCGATCGTGCGCATTACATCCCCTTTTTCCTAATCCTGTCTCAGTAATCATACGAGCACTGGTCGTAGTGCACACGAGCACTGGTCGTGCGCCACTGCTCGTGCGCATATATGTTGATGCTTCTTGTCCAGGTTGCAGGTTTGTTTGGAAAAGGCGCACGATCATCGACCTACAGTGTGCACAACCACTGGTCGTGTGCCACTAATCGTGCACACTACTTCTGCTGCCTCTGTATTTAAGGCCCTGCTCCGCGATTTAGGTCAACGCCTGTCATTTGCTGCGATCGGAGAGTGCGCGGGAATCACCATTTCACTTCTCCAGCTGCTCCATCACCTCCACCTTCATCGGGAAGCCATTTCCAACTACTCCGGAGCTTTTCAACTCTCCGGCGAAGCCCTCGGCCATTGATGACTTCAACTCCAAGCTTTCCTGCGGAGTTGGTGAAGTAGATAACCTAGAGAACAGACTTAAAGGCCTTCGAGGTGACAGCTTGTTGGTACCGAAAGCCTCCTTGGACTGAGCCCGGAAGCGGATTGACAACTCGCTACTCCGGCCACGACCCGCGGTGGATCTTCACTCTCTTTTGGTTTACTCCTCTTCCCCTTCCTCTGTGGTATGAATGTTTTGAGTAGTGTAATGAACATTTCCATCCATGAACATCAAGTTTATTTTATAGCTAATGGAATGTTAGTATTTTCTTCTGCTTGTGAGTATTGTATGTGAATGTGCCTCGCTCACCCCACATCCACTCCATTTCCGCGTCTTATCCGATTGCAGTCCACACAAGAACACATCAATCCATTAGCTTCCCTTCCACTCGCCCAACTGAAGTTCGGCATCGCGGCCGACAAACCCACTCCACCTTGCGAAGCGGTGCCTTCAACCCGCATAGCTTTTACTAGTTTAGTAGATCAAACATCCACAATCTCTCAAGTCCTCTATTTCCTTTTTGTTATATTTATAACTCTCATAATGATATTCTTGGTACTGTTGCCGTTCTACACTAATTGCATTCCTCAAGAGACCGACACTTGGTGATTTATTTCCAAAACTTTATTACTTGTGCGACCGGTGCGCTTGCCGATTTACACGCATCAGACCCCGTGGCAACAATGCATCATGCTGATAAATAGGCCAGAGATGCTTTGGGGTGTACGACCTGCAGGCCTTGTATAGTCCGTCTGTACCACCGTTGCGCCATGTGTCCTCCATGGGCTGCTGGTGGGCCGGGCGGTGCTAGGGTTCCTCCCTAGGTCATTACGTGTCCTGCCAGAAGTCAACCAAGCCGTCACCTCGCCGGATCGAATCCTCAATATTAATGACACGCCCCCTGACACGCCCGTGTCAGAGGGCGTGTTCTTCACTTTTTTGCCTATAAATACATGTGTTCTGTAAGAGCTCATGCTCCACTTTTTGGGACATTTTGCTTAGGAGTTATGCTGCCTAGATGGATTCCAAGTTTATGTAAGGGATATTTTCTCCCCCCCCCACCTCTTTTAGTGTTTGTTTTTAGCTTTCTTGTAATCACTTTTCCATTAAAAAAATGTGTTAGTTTTTTTTTTCCCTTTTTGCATAGCTTGGAATCCATTTATGCATCCTACTCGAAGTGATTTTTAATGTTTGTTCTTATTTTGTTTTTTCTTTATGTCTTTCAAAATCTTTTTAGCTTAAAACTTTTGTCTAATTTCTAGCCGTCATAATCGCAATTTTATTTTCGTGCACCGTACTTGTTTAGGTTTAGTTTATTATTTTTACTTTGAACTCATTTCTATAGGTTTATAAAAATGTTTCAAAAGGCGATTTTAAATTTTCTTTAACATTGGTTTTTTAGGATCGTAAAACTTTTCGTCTCTTTTAGCTTTATTTCCACCTTTTTAGCATTTTTATAGAGTTATAAGAATGAATAAGCCGTAGTTTTCATTTTTCAAACACTTTTATTTTGCTTTATTTACAAAAACGTTTTGCTCTTTTAATTTTTTTGACTTTATTTTACGCATTTCTACCGCATTCTAGCGGTAGAAATTATTCATTTCAATTTTCAAGCACTTGTGTTTTTGCGTTTATTTGCAAACCCAATTGCTCGTTTAATTTTTATTTTAGCTTTTTATGCATTTCTATAGCATTCTAGGGGTGGAAATGTAGTTGTTTTAATTTTCATGAACTTAGTTTTTATTCATTTTTGTACGTGTGCGCATTTATTTCTGCCTATTTGTTAAGAGTTAAATGGCGCATTGTTTTTATTTCATTAAGTAGACTGTGTGAGTGTTCATTTCATGTCGAGTTTGTGCGTGACTTTTAATTTCTGTCTAGTGTGTGCGTGCGTTGCATTTATTTCCTCCTACTCGTTTGAGTAGGACTCGTTTTCATTTCTCCCGCCCACGCATTTGTGCTGGGACTCACACTTTACTGCTTTCATTTCAGTCCTACTCGTTTGAGTAGAACTTGCAATTTACTGCTTTATTTACTGCTTTCCTTTACTTCTTTCTTTTTCTACTTTCATTTACTGCTTTGTTTATTGCTTTCACCGCTTGTCGTCTCCATTCCGATGAGTGGCTAACCGTTCTTAGCACTCAATATTGATGGTCATTGAGACAGATAAAATAGTTTTAAATAATTAAAAGTCCTTATTTTTTAATTAATTAAAATTACATAAGGTTTGCTTAGGGTTTATGACGCGTAGGACCACATAATCGATGTATGAGCCCTATTTTTGTAGTTTATACGCTAGCTAGACGAGAGGACATGCGTATGGACCGATCGCCCCTTGGTAAAGAGAGTTCTGCACTAACTCTCGAGAGAGGAGGCATGCAAACTCTACCAGACTGGGTTCCCCACCCAATAGCAGGGTTCTTAGCGTAATGCGGGCGTTAAGAGAAATCCTTCGTCGGACGAGAGCCGGTCAAATAGACTTAGCGTTCAGGTGAGCGATATCCTTATAGCTATGTGAGCTCATTTTAGTGGAACCTCCATGGCCAAGTCTCCACCTTAATTAATTCGAAATTTAGGATCTATTTTTATTAAAAGTTTATTTTAGTTCAATTTTATTCGATTCCATCGCGCTAAGCTTATCATTGGCTCCACCTTTTAATTGCTCTTATATTCTGCCTTTCTTTTATTATATATAAAAAAATAACCCGACAAGTTAATTATCGGTAAAATAATAGTCCCCTCCAGGGAAGAGTAGAAATAATCGACCCGACCCCGAGAACAATACGACCTCGATATTCTACACCGGAATATCCTGTACTACACGCTATAGGTGCACATGCCTCCTTTTGATAAAACTCGATCCAAACTGTTTTATATCCAAATAAATAAATCCGCACGCCCTGTTTTCTAAATAAAACCAAATCCACCTTTTTCCATAAATAAACCGCCCGGGGGGCCGCGAGAATCCTCATTAATTTTTGGAGTTTTAACCGCATCAAGTTTTTGGGCCCGATGCAAAAATATTCAATCAGAAACACATTAGAAAATTTGAAGCCAAGGTTGAAATGGGAATGTTTCTTTGATATTCCCAAGTAAGCAAGGCTTATAGGGTCTTTAATAATTCTATCATGAAAATTGAAGAATCTGTACATATTTCATTTAATGAAACTAACATGTTTTACAAGGGGAAATAAATTTCTACCAGTAACTCTTTGCAGCAACCATATTTGTGTGAGAAGTTAACTGAACTGACCCTCACCAAGGAGGCTGTTAGCCAACCTTCAATACGTATTGCTGATGAAGACAGTGAAGATGAAGACAGTGAAATCTGTGAAGAACCTCCAACAGCTACTATAATTCCGCAAGAGAAATTTATTCCCCAAGCTGTTGCCCAACCAACTCCACCTACTGAATTTGTCACACTTAGAGATCACCATGTATCTCAAGTGATTGGAGACATTTCAGTTGGTGTGCAGACCAGACATCAACTCAACCAAGACTTGATGCAAGTCTGCTTCATATCTCAAATTGAGCCCCAATCCATTAAAGATGCAGAGCAAGATCTGATTATTGCAATGCAAGAGGATCTCAACCAAATTGAGAGATGCATTGTTTGGGATTTAGTTTCAAGACCAAAAGACAACCCGGTGATTGGAACTAAATGGGTGAAAGATGGGGGTTAGATCTGAATACTCTAGGGGGGGGGGGGTGAATAGAGTATTTTAAGTCTTATTGGTTTTTTAGATTTAATCATAGTAAAGAATATGTGATACCAATAATAACAAAAGAAAGAAAAGACAATCTAATCTAATCTAATCTACCACAGCACAACAAACTACTCTACCACAACCACATTAAGAAAAACCAGAAAAGGGCAACCAGATAACACAAGTAATTTTATAGTGGTTCCGCAACTTGGGTCCATCCACTCTTCTACCACACTGGTAGGAATCCACTAGCAGGTTTTGATCAGGTGACTGCCACCTTTGAGCTTTTGATAAAGTGCCCAAAAACAAAAATTAAACTTTTGAAGGGAGTTAATAAAACTTTATACAGGAGGGGGAGAGAGATTGATGGTGTATTCTCTTTCTCAAACAACTGAGAAGACAAGTGGATTGTTGTTGTCAAGGCTTCTCTAGAAATCACTTAAGGCCTTGCTCAGTGTGTAGGCCTTCAGCCTTGACTTGAAAAGATCCATGAACTTCTGACTAATTCAGAGATTGTTGTCCTTCAAAGCTCCTAGAGTAGAAGTTGAATAAGACTCTTGATAGTTCTTTGGTTCTGTATCACTCTCTGTCGTATTATCTTCTGAAAAAGAAAATCCCTATTATATTCTCTGTCCAATTTCTCCTTTGAATTTTGAATTCTCACGCATTAATTACTGATGGCCTGGAGAATGAAATCGGCAGGAGAATATTTGCACTGATGAGTTTCCCCAACATTCCCAATTAATTAAGAAAGTAATTATCCTGATGAAGATCATAATCAATGAAGCTAGTAACGGCTATATTCAGAGAATATAACTATTAACTACTTCAGGAAATCACTGCTAAATAATATGGAATAAAAGATAGAAAATAAGGGAAATTATAAGTCTGGAACTTCACAAAAATTGTCGATCAAAGAACCAATTTATTCGACCTGAGAACCACGTTAATCGAGCTGAGAAATCCTGTTCGTCGACGTAAGAAAACTTATTTGTCAACATGTGATCCAAGTTCATCGACCTGAGCTCAGCGACCTACATTCTGTGAATATCTTGCTAATTCTGTGGTCCAAGTTCGTCAAGCACAGATTCTGTCATCGTCGAGCTGAGTTCAGAGAAATATTCTAGAAAGAATGTGTTGAAGTTGAAATCCAGACTTCGTCGACCTGAACTCGAATATCATCGAGCTCAACTCAGAGAATTAACTCTGAGTTTGTCGATCAGCGATCGACGATCGTTAAGTTGAGTTCGACAAACGTCAAACTTATATACTGAACTTTATTTTCTCTAATTCTTGAGTCATCTGAGGTATTCTGCTGGCTGGTCCATATATGGTTTAACCTAAAGACTTAGCCTAGACTCTAGGACTCAAAACTCATGACCCTGGCTATACATTATGGGTTAGACATCCGAATTAGTGAACCTAGCCCAAATCGAAACTAGGGATCCAACAATCTCCCCCTATTTGGGTGATATCACTAATATAAAATGAAGGAAAAACATTCACAAAGCAGGATAAATTTATCTGACAGAAAACTGAAACATTCAGCAGATATTTACATATATAGTAGCTTTGTGACATAAAATAAATAAGGTTAAGAAAATCAAAACTAAACAAAATATATCATTTCTTCTTCTATTGCTTTTCATTGGCAACTTTGTCTTTCTCAGAGGTATGTGTGAACTTGATTTATCTATTAGTATTAGCTGCTTCACTTTTGGACATGGTCATATCAGCATCTCCAATTATATTGAGAGAGGTTAATCTAGGTACAACAGCCTCTGGATGAAGATTCATATAAGCATCAACATTGAAAAATTTATTAGCCTTTTCATACCTTTTAAGCTCTTCTTTTCTGTAGGAAGACATGGTTGAGTACTGAGAAGGATCTCTCCCTTCAGCTTTAGCTTTGTTGATCATTGACAATATAACAAGCTCCTGGAAAGTGGCCATTCTTGAAGTTGTTTCTGTTTCTGGATACAGAAATGGAATAGGTGGTGAAGCAGTCCTTTTTGGACTTTCAACTTTTTCAGTTTTAGAAGCTTGTTGTTGAATGCCTTGCTATTGTTGTTGTTGCTGCTGTCTGCTACTGCTGGAATGTCTTTGCTGGCTACTTCCATGTGATCTTGAGGATCTATCAGGTTGTCTTTGATATGTTATATCATATGGAGTAGACCTCTGAGAACTACTTCCTGAAGCACCATCAGGAGGAGGACCTCTCCAATTCCTTTGAGGAGGAGGAGGAGAGTACCTCCTGCTTTTCTTTCTAGCTTTTTGTTCATTCTTTGAAAGCCACATCCATGCTGATATCCCTGAATATGGAGTGATATTATGTAGAATATAATATGGAGTATCATGAGTAGGGTTTGGCTTGGGAGCAGCTTTGGTAATAACTTTTCTCTTCTTGGAAACTTTCTTCTTGGCAGCAATATCATCATCAGAATCATCATCATCCTCCTCTTCATCAAAAGATCCCTGAGGATTGTCATATAAATCATCAAGTGCTTTCAGAAGATCTTTTGATATTTGCTTTTCTGATTGAGGCTGAACTGGAGGTTCTGGAAGAGTTGGTTGAGCAACAATGGTTTCAGAAATTAATTCTTTCAGCAATTAACTTGTTTTCTTCTTCAATGTCAGCCATAAGAATTTCAACAAGATTAGGCAGGGGGCTGTCATCCATCTTGTATGTGCGAGGTGAGATAGCCTTTGGAGAAGAACTGGCCATGGGAGCTGATACTTTGGGAAGATCTACTACTGCAAAACTAGCCTTAAGATGCTTAGCAACTGTCGGGCTTATTGGTGAAGTATATGGAACTATAGCCAAAGAATGCTGATAAGAAGAACTAGGTAGAGTATCTCTGTATACATAACTGAATAAATCTTGTAAAGAATTTAGATTAACTGTGGGATTTATAATATAATCACCAACAGTATTTATTTCTGTCAAAATTGTGTCATCCATATCTATATCAGAATCTGTATATAACTCAATTATTTCAGTAGGAATAGCTGCTTCTTCTGAGTTATCAGACATCACAGAATCTTCTATTGCTTCTGCTGCTACTGTAAGAACTGGAGCTTCTTCATCACAGAGCATCTCCCCCTGACTGGGTTCGGGGGGCCCTGAAGCCAGTCCTCCAGAAGAAGGGACAGGGGACATAGCAGCAATTCTGGAAGAAAGATTAGTGATGGAAGTAGAAAGTGGAGCTATAACATCAGTTATAAGTTAGTTAAGAGTGGGATAAATAAATGCTAGAAGGTCTTTAGCTATATCAGAAAAATCGAGATATAAAGATTCTAGAGGAGTGGAGTAGTAAGGAGTGTGATGTCCACAATTGGAACATATAGAGAATAGTCTAGAAATATCTGTATGTATGGAGTCTGGAGCTGTATATGGTATGTCAGTGTGGGTGAGTGGAGCGATGGGAATAGAGGGAGTTGCAGCAGTATAAGGTTGGACTATGGATGTTGGGGAAGAGATGTGAAAGTGATGTGTTAGATATGAAATACTATAGAGGTGCGGGGGGGGGGGGGGGTGAATAGAGTATTTTAAAATCCTTTAGAAAACTTTGCAGCTTTTGCTGTAAATAAAAACTGCAGAATAATAAATAAATAACCACAAACAAAAAGTAGACCTAGCTAGCACAAAAAAAGTAAGAACAAAAGAAAGCGCAACCAGGCAACACAAGCAATTATAGTGGTTCAACAACCTGGGTACATCTACACTTCTACAACCCTGGTAGGAATCCACTTAGATTTTTGATCAGGTGCCTGACACCAATGAGTTTTTGATCGGGTGCTCAAAAACCAAACCTCAAGTCTTTTGGTCAAGTGACTTGCAACCAGGAATAACTTTTGAAGGGAGTTATAACCCTTTATACAGTGGGGGTGAGAGATAATATTGTCTTCTCTTTCTCAATATACAACTGAGAAGACTTAAGTGGAAATGATGTTAGCAAAGAGCTCCCTATGAGAGGTAGAATGGTTCAGGGAAAAACTGGAGCTTTTCTTCAGGGTGATAGGCCTTCAGTCTTTATCAGCCTTGACCAGAAAGGTTCTTCAGGAACTTCTTGACAGTTGGAATTGATGTTGTTCTTTGAAGTGTCCTGGAGAGTTGAAGAATGAAGACTCTTGATTTTTGATTGATTGTTCTTCTTCATCAGATCGCATATATTCTTATGGTCTAGGACTTCTTTTCTTTATCAGAGATCTGTGAAAGAAAGAGCAGAGAATTTCTTGATTCGGACTGATTGTGTTACTGACTGTCTGTGTGTCTGTATGCTCTTGTGTGTCTTTTTGATCTATCTTCTGTCCAGGAAAGAAGTGGAAATTTCTTTTTATATTTCCTGTCAAGAAATTCTCCTTCGGAATTTGAAATCCTCTGCATTAATTACTGACGGCCTTGAAAATAAACTGCATTGAATTATTTCCCCAACTGTCTCATGGAAAAATGGCAAGCAATAATACTGGAGAAGATCATAATCAATGTTCTGTCTAATTGTTATATTCAGAGAATATTTGAGCATTAATTACACAATAATTATTTCAATAAGAAGGGGCAGAAGGAGGAAATAACTAAGTCTAGATTCGTCAAACAGATAACAGAATCATCGACCTGAGTCCACAGTTCGTCGAGCTGAGAGGCTGTGTTCGCCGACCAGACGGCTTATGTTCGTCGAGCTGAGTTCCAAGATCATCGTGTAGAGAGTAGAACTGTATTGAATATAAACTTTGACAATTTTATGTATGGAGTTCGTCGAGCTGATAAATGAGAACTTATTTTGTCGAGCTGAGAACTGATTTCATTGAGCTGATAACTTATTGACAGAACTTCTGGGGAATGTGTCGACACAAGTCCTGAATGTCGACACAATTACTTCTTGTCTCGACATAGCCGTTGTGTTGATAGAAATCTGGAGTGTGTAGAAATAATTATTGTGTGTCGACACAATTCTTGCTTCTGGTGTGAAGTGTTGAAATGAAGTATGTAGAAATCATCGACCAGGGAACTAAGTTCGTCGACTATAGTCTAGACTTGAAATGCTGAAGGTAGAGTCCAAAGATCATCGACCTGAGAATCAATTTCGTCGAGCTCAGCTCAGAGAATTTTCTCTGAGATTGTCGAGCTGAGCACGACAATCGTCGACCTGAGTTTGATGAACGTCGAACTCATTTTTCTTAGTCTTTGGAAAATCTCTAAGTCTTGAGTCTCTGGCAGTCTGAAGATTGCTGGTACATGAGATGTTGAAACTAAGGACTTGGCCTAGACTCTAGGATATAACTATGACCCTGGCTATACATGATGGGGTCACAAGATCCTAACTTAATGAACCTAGCCCAAATCAAACTAGGGATTCAACAATCTCCACCTATTTGGGTGAGGTCACTAATTACAGACTCAGACCAAACTGAAAATAAACACAGCAGGAAAAACATATATCTGGCAGAGAAAAATGAACACATGCAATAGATATATATATATATACATATAAGCTTTGTTCAGAAATAAGAAAGCAGTTATAAGCATAACAGAAATTAACCAGTTTAGAACTCATTTCTTTTGCTTCTTCTCTTTTGGGTTTTCTTCTTTGCTCTTATCTCCTGGCTTAGTAAAAACAATTTCTCTGTTTGGATCTGAAGCTTGCACTTTGGTCATGGTCATATCAGCAACCCCTATAATCTTCGAAGATGTGGCTCTGGGGACTACTGCTTCTGGGTGAAATTTCATATAATCATCAACATTGAAAAACTTGTTAGCTTTCTCAAACCTCTTAAGCTCTTATTTCCTGTACTTTGACATTGTTGTATATTCTGAGGGATCCTTTCCTTCAGCTCTGGATTTGTTGATCATAAAAAGTCCAACAAGTTCATGGAACCTGGCCATCCAAGCTGAAGTACCTGTTTCTAGATCTTCAAAGGGTATAGGAGGAGAAGGAGGTTTGTTGGAGCTTTTAGCTTGTTGATGTTCGGGGAATTGTCGCTGTTTTTGTTGTTGATGTTGCTGTTGTTGTTCAGATTGGTGTTACTTGCCAGAGGGATACTATCTTTGCTGCCTGTTTCATGAAAATGAGGACCTACCCTAATGTCTTTGATAAGTTTGAAATTGGGTAGTCCTTTGATAAGTTGTGCCTGATGCGCCAGCAGTTGGAGGAGGAGGAGGGTCCCTTCTGTATTTCTGAGTTGGAGGAGGGGAGTATCTTTTGCTTCTTTTCCTTTCTTTCTGTTCATTCTTGGATAACCACATCCAAGCTGGCATCCCTTTAAATGGAGTTATCTTCTGAAGGATATAGTAGGGAGTGTCATTGGCTGGATTTGGTTTAGGAGCAGGAGGAGGTGGAGTTTTCCTTTTCTTAGATACTTTCTTCTTCTTTGGATACTCATCAGAATCCTCATCCTCATCCTCATCATCATCATCAGATCCCTGAGGATTATTATATAGATCATTCAAAGCTTTCAGGGCCTCGGTAGAAATAATAGGTTTCTCAGTCTGAGATGGAGCTGGAGGAGAAACTGCAATAGGCACTAGAGCTAGAGAGCTGTTTGTGACATTGCTTTCACCAACTGCCTTATTCTCCTCTTAAATATTAGCCAAGATCAAAGCATCCAGATCTGGCATAGGAGAGTCATCCATTACAAAGCTTGGAGCAAAAATAGCTTTTGGAGAGGATGGCATGACTGCAGGCTCTGAAGCAGCAAAATTGTCTTTGAGTTGCTTGGTAACTGTAAGACTTATTGGAGAAAAATAGGGAACAATAGCCAAAGATGGCTTAGTATAATCTACTGGAAGGAAGCTCAAAAATGCAGTATCAAAAATTTTCAGCAAATGTGCTAAATCTACTGTGGGATTTAAAATAAAATCATCAGCAGTAAGAATCTCTTCACTAACTGATTCATCTAAATTCTTATTATTCTCAATAAAATGAATGAAATCAACAAATGTTGTATCTTCTGCTGTTGCTGCCTCTGCATCTGCTGGAGCTTGAGAAACTGAAACTGAAACTGATGCTACTGTTGGAGCTGCTGCAGCTTCTTCATCAAGCATCTCCCACTGCCTTTTTTTTGTGTGAATTGGAGCCAGGCCCCTGACTGAAGAGGGGGCAGCAGTAAGGGCAGATATCTGGGCAGATAGGAAAGAAATGGAAGTAGCAAGTGGTGTAATGGCCTATGCTATTATTGTTTTGAGGAGTGGTGTGATGAGGGTAATGACAAAAGAGATGGTGGAGGGATCAAGTGGTGGAGTTGCAAAAGGTGTTACAAAAGGTTGTTGAGTGGAGACAGATGGAGGGATGGTAGTAGTTGGTGGGGTTGGAGAAGGATCATCTTGCATTTGGACATCCTGGATGGATTTAGTTGGATGAGGTGGAGTATTGGGAGGAGATGACAGTAGATTGAAAGATGATATGGAGGATAAATGAGGTGGAAGAGGAGATGAACGTGGTGTTGGAGAAGGGGAGGGTTGATGATCTCCCTGAATAGGGGATGTTAGTACGACCTAGGGGTGGAGAAGTGGCAGGAGATGTAGCTAGAGTAGTAGTATGAATAGATGGTTGTGGTTATTGTTGTTGTATAGAGGGAAGTGGGGAAGAGGGTTGTTGGGTTTGGAGTGCTGGAAGAGATGGGGATGAGGGAGGAATGATCTCTTCAGCAGGGTGGGGAGTGGCTTCTACAGCCCTTGCGCTCTCAGAAGCTTTGGTGGCAGAGGATGAGGCCTTTGAAGGATTTGTTATTGTCCTCTCCCACTTTCCTAACAAGGCAAAGGTAAGCCTTTTGCTGACATTGACGAATATGGTCGGGGAGAACAGTGATTCAACAACTTTTTCCTTCAAAAAGATCCCCAGGATCCTTCCAAAACAAACTTTCTTTTTGTTATTCTTTTCTTTATTAGATCAAAGATGATCTTAGCCCAACCCACTTTCTTCTTATTAACCATTGCACATATAACAAAAAATTGATGTCCGGTTATATAATCGTGTGCGGTGTACTTGCCTAGCAAGACTTTCCCGACAATATCTGCAAAAACTTGAATTCTGCAGATAAGTGTTTCTTCAATAATTTGTTAGGGTTTTCTCCAGAGTAACCCATCAAACTCAACATTTGATCATATTCTTCACTATCAATCTCTAATTTTTCTTCACCATTATGAAATCTAAAAATTTCAGTTAATACGACGGGAGAGAGAGATATAGCATTATCCGCAATTTATCCAACCATTGTGTTCTCCTCTGTTGTTGAAGATGTATAAACCCATTCTCTGATTTCAGTTCCAGATTGCTTGATCCTTGTTGTCATCATGTTCTTCAGATGCTGCTCTTCTAAAAGTTTCAGAATATTCAGAAAAATCGGGTCGGAATGTTGGAAAGAATCAAAGTCGACATCGAAGCCATTGTCGAACTTCATCACAGCTAGGGTTCCTGCTTGAATCGCCTTGAGATCACCTGCAGGAGATAAAACGACAATCAAGTGCAAAGGAACTGAAAGCGTGGGACGGAGGTCGAAGAAAACCTAGATATAGGGTTTTCTGGAATATGAATCGACAAACACTGTTCCACGAGAAATAAAAAGATCTTTGATTTGAGGTCGACGAAATAATTTAGAGTTAAACAATTCATCGAGCTTAGTCTGAAGTCTTGAAGACATTTCGTCTAGCTCCATTCGACGAAATTCTTCTGAAGCAGATTCGTAAAACTGCATTCGACGAAAACAACTTCACTCACAGAGAGTTCGTCGATCTCCGTTCGATGAATATCTCAAGAACTTTCCCCAGTTCATTGAACTTCGTTCGACGAACTTTGGCAAATTCATCGAATGCAGACAGAAGTTAGATCAAAGCTTCTCCATTTATCATGCTCATCGATTTATAAAGAACAAGTGTGTTGGAACCTTAGGTTCTGATTTGGGTTAGGATCACTATTAGGATGATTAGTTTGACCCAAAATGTATAGTCTAAGGGTCATAGGGCTTTCCAAGTTTCCTCAGAAAGAATCCCAGAAGAAGTGCAGAAGAATTCCAGAGAAAATCAGTTTTGAAGTTCAAAAATTTTAGCTCCAGAAATAGTCGAACGGAGTTCAACTATTACAGTCCAGAAATAGTCGAACGGAGTTCAACTATTGCAGTCCAGAAATAGTCGAACGGAGTTCAACTATTGCAGTCCAGAAATAGTCGAACGGAGTTCAACTATTGCAGTCCAGAAATAGTCGAACGTAGTTCAACTATTGCAGTCCAGAAATAGTCGAACGGAGTTCAACTATTGCAGTCCAGAAATAGTCGAACGGAGTTCAACTATAGTCGAACGGAGTTCAACTATTTCTGTGTTCAGCTCTAAGCGAACAGATAACTCAGATGCAGGTCAACTATAGTCGAACAGAGTTCAACGATAGTCGAATGGAGTTCAACTATAGTTGAACGCAGATTGGAGAAGCTTTTTAGATTAAATTTTGGTGATTTTCTTTACAGTTATTGGAGACAGTTGGCTAGAGTTATTCAAGGCTTAAGTAAAGGAATTTACAGCTAATATATTTAATGCTAAATATTCTTATGAATATAGCCGTTGGGTGGCTGCATTAAATATGAATCAATTCAGAGGTTTATTGTTAGTTACCTTTCCAAGACAGTTTCCTTTCTTGAAAATGTCTCTGCCGCATCAGACAAGAATTCAAATGACTTTCCTCAGCCCAGTGGATACATATATATATTTTATACAGAAGATAAAAGTGATAGAAGATAAAAAAGATATATAGCAGAGAGTATCAAAAATAACAACAAGAGATAGAGAGAGAAAAAGTAGGAAGATTTTTTCTCTCTATAAAAGAAGAACTCTGCAACAAGTTTTCAAACAGAGGAAATCAACTTCATCTTCTTCTTTCTGATTCAGGCTTTCAAGAGACAACATATTCAGATTTGTCTACAGAGCTTGCTGGAGATTTTCATCTAGTTGAAGGCCTACACCCTGAAGCAAAGCTTCCCAGCATTCATGAACTAATACATATTCTCAGGGGGAGCTTTGACACCATCAATCCACACAGTCTTCTTAGCTGATCTGAGAAAGAGAAGACTGCCATCACTCTCTCACCCCCTCTCTGTAAAGGGTTTCTAAAACTCCCTTCAAAAGTTTGAGCTTGGTTTTTGAGCACCTTGTCAAAAGCTCATTGGTGGCAAGACACCTGATCAAAAAATCTGATTTGGTTTTTGAGCACCTTATCAAAAGATCATTGGTGCCCAGGACACCTGATCAACTCATCCTGCAGTGGATTCCTAGCAGGGTGGTAGAAGAGTGGATGTACCCAAGTTTAGGGGAACCACTATAAACTTCCTTGTTTCTTCTGTGTTGCTTGATTTCTTTCTGAATTTCTTATTTTATTTTGTGCTATGATTCAACTCTAGTGTTTTGTTAAGATCTATCACTTTCAATTGGTATCAGAGGGAGGTTGGTTAAAAATACCACATCTTCCAGGTTGGTTAATATACCAGACCTTAAGTGGTTGTACAGGCTAACACCTGAACCAAAAGATCCTTTGGTAGATCTTAACAATCTTTTGAGTTTTCTCATGGCAGAAATTGCAGATTTTTCAAGCACCAGACTGCCCATGTGCAATATAGACAAACTTGCACTATGGAAGACAAGGATTAGATTTTATATGAACTCTATTGATGAAGCCATTTTCAATTCTATTTTGACAGGTCTTATCAACCATTGGAAACAAAAAGCATGAATGTTGCTCCATCAGCTCAATGGACAGAAGCTCAAAAATTGTTAAAGATTGCTAATGCAAGAGCAATGGACATCCTTGCTCAATCAATGTATGATGACATTTTTGAAGGAGTTATTGAATGTACTTCAGCAAAAGACATCTGGGACTCCCTCACAGCAATGGCTGCTGGATTAACAAAAGAAAAAACATTAAATACTGAATCATGGAGTGACTCTGAAGCTTCATCCTGTACAACTGAAGATGAAGAAGAGTCAAGAGCAAGAGAGTTTTTCCTAATGGCAATAAATGCTTCATGCAGCAGACATGATGAAGAATCAGTCTCTGATGAAGAATCAGAATGTGAATCAGAAGAGGATCAGGTTATCTCTTCCCTTGAATTTGACAACATAACTGAATTTTTACCAAAACAAATTAAAAAATTTCAGAAAATTTATGTTCAACATAGTTCGTCGAACGGAGCTCAACGAAAACTACACTCTTCGTCGAACTCAGGTCGACGATCTCTGAACAGAGAGTTCTGGTCAGAAAATCTTGATCGACGAAATAAATACCCTTTGTCGTACCGAGAACGTTGAACGTCGAACTCAGATCGACGAAAATATTTTTCGTTGAACTCAGCATTTCAAAACAGAAATTTTTATTCTTCTATTTCAAATTATTATTGTGAAAGAAAAATAAGACCCAAGGCAAATCTGGGTCCAAAATTCCTAACATCTCCTTTCAGGAAAATTGTTCAGAAGGCTACAACTATAGGGGGAGATTATCAGAATCTCAGAATGAAAATGAACAAAAGTGCAGCTGTCACTTTATTAGATTCTATGCAGTTGCCCCTTAGTTTCTGTTTGTATTTCTTTTATTTTGAACCCCTTTTTAACAAAGCACTCATGTACATCTGCTATTATATTATAATTCAGGCAGATCTTTTTTGCTTTGTATTTTTTTTTATGTAAATAGTATCCTCACCCAAATAGGGGGAGATTGTTGGAACCTTAGGTTCTGATTTGGGTTAGGATCACTATTGGGATGATTAGTTTGACCCAAAATGTATAGTCTAAGGGTCATAGGGCTTTACAAGTTTCCTCAGAAAGAATCCCAGAAGAATTCCAGAGAAAATCAGTTTTGAAGTTCAGAAATTTTAGCTCCAGAAATAGTCGAACGGAGTTCAACTATTACAGTCCAGAAATAATCGAACGGAGTTCAACTATTGCAGTCCAGAAATAGTCGAACGGAGTTCAACTATTGCAGTCCAGAAATAGTCGAACGAAGTTCAACTATTGCAGTCCAGAAATAGTCGAACGTAGTTCAACTATTGCAGTCCAGAAATAGTCGAACGGAGTTCAACTATTGCAGTCCCGAAATAGTCGAACGGAGTTCAACTATAGTCGAACGGAGTTCAACTATTTCTGTGTTCAGCTCTAAGAGAACAGATAACTCAGATGCAGGTCAACTATAGTATAACGGAGTTCAACGATAGTCGAATGGAGTTCAACTATAGTCGAACACAGATTGGAGAAGCTTTTTAGATTAAATTTTGGTGATTTTCTGTGCAGTTATTGGAGACAGCTGGCTAGAGTTATTCAAGGCTTAAGTAAAGGAATTTACAACTAATATATTTAATGCTAAATATTCTTATGAATATAGCCGTTGGGTGGCTACATTAAATATGAATCAATTCAGAGGTTTATTGTCAGTTACCTTTCCAAGTCAGTTTCCTTTCTTGAAAATGTCTCTGCCGCATCAGACAAGAATTCAAATGACTTTCCTCAGCCCAGTGGATACATATATATATTTTATACAGAAGATAAAAGTGATAGAAGATAGAAAAGATATATAGCAGAGAGTATCAGAAATAACAACAAGAGATAGAGAGAGAAAAAAGTAGGAAGATTTTTTCTCTCTACAAAAGAAGAACTCTGCAACAAGTTTTCAAACAGAGGAAATTAACTTCATCTTCTTCTTTCTGATCCAGGCTTTCAAGAGACAACATATTCAGATTTGTCTACAGAGCTTGCTGGAGATTTTCATCTAGTTGAAGGCCTACACCCTGAAGCAAAGCTTCCCAGCATTCATGAACTAATACATATTCTCAGGGGGAGCTTTGACACCATCAATCCACATAGTCTTCTTAGCCTATCTGAGAAAGAGAAGACTGCCATCACTCTCTCACCCCCTCTCTGTAAAGGGTTTCTCAAACTCCCTTCAAAAGTTTGAGCTTGGTTTTTGAGCACCTTGTCAAAAGCTCATTGGTGGCAAGACACCTGATCAAAAAATCTGATTTGGTTTTTGAGCACCTTATCAAAAGCTCATTGGTGCCCAGGACACCTGATCAACTTATCCTGCAGTGGATTCCTACCAGGGTGGTAGAAGAGTGGATGTACCCAAGTTTAGGGGAACCACTATAAACTTCCTTGTTTCTTCTATGTTGCTTGATTTCTTTTTGAATTTCTTATTTTATTTTGTGCTGTGATTCAACTCTAGTGTTTTGTTAAGAGCTATCACTTTCTTATTTTATTGAAGGATCAAGCGCATACCCAACTGCACCAAAAGCCCGGACTGTTGGAGAGGGCACTACTTAATTTCTTAAATAAGTAGCAAAGCGCCACGAGTCAAGTGAAGGAACGCCGGACCCAACAATCCCCCCCCCCGGCGTCCAGCACAACCCGTCGGCTCAGAGGTGGAGTTACCACATGGCCCACATGGCTCAGAGGTGGGGTTACCACATGGCCCACACGGCTTAGAGGTGGGGTTACCACATGTCCACGGTTTCACGGCTCAGAGGTGGGGTTACCACATGTCCACGGTTGCCTGACCCGCCGGACCCACACAGGTAGAAGGGAAAATCAGGATTTAATAGCGCTCCCCCGGTCTTGAACCCGTAACCTCGCTTTGATACCAATTGAAGGATCAAGCGCATACCCAACTGCACCAAAAGCCCGGACTGTTGGAGAGGGCGCTACTTAATTTCTTAAATAAGTAGCAAAGCGCCACGAGTCAAGTGAAGGAATGCCGGACCCAACAAAGTGATTCTTTTCATCCAAGGGTTTGGTGAAAATATCAGCTTTTTCTAAATTACTGGAGATATAGACAAGTTTGATTTTGTTTTTGTCTACACACTCTCTAATAAAGTGATGCCTAATTTCTATATGCTTGGTCCTACTATGATGGACTGGATTTTCTGCTATGGATATAGCACTTGTGTTATCACAAAGTTGAGTTGAATTATTTAAGTTGAAACCATAGTCCAGGAGTTGATTCTGAATCCACAATATCTGTGAACAGCAACTGCCAGCTGCAATGTACTCTGCTTCAGCAGTTGATGTGGACACAGATGTTTGTTTATTGCAGAAGCAAGATACTAATCTCATAACAAGGAACTGGCAAGTTCCTGTGGTAATTTTTCTATCTACCCTGCATCAAGCATAGTCAGCATCTGAGTATCCAGTTAACTCAAATTCTGACTCAGTAGTATACCATAGTCTTAGACTAGGACAACTCTTTATATATCTTAAAATTCTTTTTAGGAAAGTAAGGTGAGATTCTTTAGTGTTCACTTGGAACCTAGCACAAAGGCATGTGTCAAACATGATATCAGGTCTGCTTGATGTAAGGTATAGTAGGGACCGAACAATGCCCCTATATAACTTCTGATCAACAGGTTTCCCATGTAGATCAGAATCTACTACAGCATTAGTAGCCATAGGTGTTTTCTGAGCTGAGGCATCAGCCATCCCAAACTTCTTGAGAAGATCTTTAGTATATTTAGTTTGGGAGATGAAGATGCCATCAGGTAGCTGCTTCACTTGGAGATCATGGAAGTAGGAGAACTCACTCATGCTACTCATCTCAAACTTTAAATGCATGAGGTCAGAGAACCTCTTGCATAGTTTGTGATCAATAGACCCAAATATGATGTCATCCACATATATTTGTACTAATAAAATTTTATCCTTATGGTGCCTAGTGAACAATGTTTTGTCTATTATGCCTCTAGTGAAATAATGCTCTAACAAGAAGCTAGCTAAGGTCTCATATCAAGCTCTTGGAGCTTGGTTTAGACCATAGAAAGCTTTCACTACAAGAAAACATGCTTTTAGTGATGAAATATTTATGGTGAAATATTTTTTGTCAATAAAAATATACTTTTTGTGACTAAATTAAAGCTGGGTCACTAAATGATGATTTACACTGCATTAGTGACTAAAATAAATATTTGGTCACAAAAAATTATTTTTTAGCGACCAAAATAAATTGCGTCACAAAAAAAAGATTTTTAGTCACTAAAATATACCTGGTCACTAAATTGAACTATTTACTGACAAAATATGATGGTCACAAAAAGAAAGACAAATTATTTTGAGATCTATCCTGCGCTTATTTCATTTTGGAACTGTGCTTGATTTCTTCCTCTATTTATCGAGCCCTAACAACGCATTCTAGCCCTAAGTTCCTTCTGTGATCCCTGTTGATGACAACCCCCTTAAACTCCCTGACCTCCAGTGACGAAGTCGTTATGACGAAATTTAATTAACACAAAAATAATTAAGAATTCAAATAAAAAAAAATGAATGTGGCACTTGATAATTTCGGAACACCGCCCAATATTATCAATTGGCGCTAAATATTTCTCAGGCATCCGAGCCCTTACCCCCAACCCCTCTTTCGCGATTTCTTGCGGCAAACCCTAACCACGCTTCTTTCTACAACGACGATCGACCACACTTCCTTCTGTGACGATGATCAGTGAGGGTGCCTCGCACGACGACGACGAGCCCGTCCTCCCCTCCATCTGATGATTCCAGCCCTCTGGATGACGATGGCACAACATGTCAAGTATGATTGAATTCCTTCTATTGTTCCACGATGATCGGGGACGACACCTCGCATTTGAATTTTTCTTCATCTCCAAATAAACCCTAAGTTCGCGACTTACTGTCCCTTTGGACGACGGTGCCTCAGTGATAGCCCCCTTCCAAGCCCTTGATGACGACGATGATCCCTCTCCCTTTTGTCGACATCCTCCAATCGATCTGATGATGCCAGCCCTCTGGACTACGACAACCTCTGATCGATCAAATGTAGATTTCTTCTTCTGCACTTCAATTTTTGCTTGGATTTTTTTCATTTCTGCTATTGTTGTGTATTCATTTTCTTTTTGTGTTATAATGATAAATTTGTAGTTACTTTCATAGTGTGTTAAAAGTAGAACTTAATATTCCAATACGTACACAAATTCTTCTTTGAATTCAAACTCATGTTCTTCATCTCCATGTTGCATTGAATTCTGTGTTTTATGCTTGGGCCGAGGCATTTCTTTTCACATTTTTACTTTGATTCTGTTGCATGTTTTGTTTTTCAGTTTGGTTTTATATTAAAAGAACTACCTACGGTGCTACCTTGTAGAAGTGATAAGCACTAAAGGGAAATTGTGTCTTTACTAATTACGAATCATGGCAACATGATTAGATCATGGTCTTAGGGGCTTTGCATTAGCTTCCTTTGAGACTAGTCTTTAGTGTTACCTAGTTATGTATCATGTTACTCAATGTTTATATTTTGCGCATCAATGTGAGTCACACCAGCATCCTATTACATGGTTATTTATTTACGTGCAGTTTAACAAGCGAATATAAATGCATGGATTATGGTCATCATATTACAAATTTCAAATGATAAACAGGCGTGACTTATATGGGAGGTTTTTGTAATTTCAAATGATAAGGGGCGTGACTTATAATTTCGCAAATGGATAGGGATTTCAGGATAAGGTAAATGACCTTTAATTGGAATGCAAAAATTAAGTGGTTGACTTGAATTTCCATTACACGGCTTTTTTTATTATATTGTCGAAAAAAAGAAAGCAAGATGAAGCATCACTGACTTAAAACAGGAAGAAGTTGAATAATATCATGTCAATAATATATTGATTTAGCTTTTACTTATTTGCTAGAGGTAACAATATTTGATTCCATTTAATTTTAATATTTTTTTACTTATAGTGCAATGGACAAGAGTTGGATGAATCTTAATGATCAACGACAACCAACTTATATCAATTGAGTGAATGACTTTGGATTTCACTTTTATCCATTCTACTAGGGGAAACAATATTCGTTGTCCTTATTACAAATGTGGAAATATTTTCTTTCACTCGAGATATTGTGTTTGGACACCTTATTATTAATGGAATTATCATGACTTATAAGTGGTGGCCATGTCATGGATAAAACAATTAGATTAACCCAGGTGTTGATAATGATAATTCAATTTTTGGTGAAGGTGAACAAGAGATCACAGAGCATGATGATATGCACGCTATGCTGGATGATGTTAATGTTGGTTATAATAACATGAATGAGAATAAAGAGGAATGTAATAATGAAGACCCAAAATGTAGCAGCTAAAAAATTTTAAGACTTGCTAAATGATGCTGAAAAAGAACAATATCCAGGTTGCAAAGAATTCTCAAAGTTTCAATTTATTGTTACTTTGCTCACACTTAAAACAGATTATGGATGGACTGATCAGGCTTTTACGGAAATACTTGAAGTACTAAAAAGGGCAATTCCATTTAGTGAAACTCTCCCTGGTAGCTTTTATGAAGCTAAAAAATACATGCAAGAGCTTGGAATGGGGTATAATAAGATAGATGTCTGCTTGAATGATTGCATTCTCTACTGCTTTTCATTTGGCCGAAAATGGAGTTTTATTGAGTTGATTCGTTTGAGGGCGCTTAAACCTAAAACTCCATTTCTAAAATAAGTTGTTGTTAGTGCAAATTCCATCCGCAGCTAGGAGCAGGTCTCAACAATGCCAATGGTCTCACTGTTACACAACAGGTCTAAAATAAGCTGTTGTTTGGACAAGGTCTGATTGGGTAGGGAATGCCCATGAAAACAGCTTTACTGGCGATGCTCGCTGCAGTTGGATAGAACTTAGCCACCTTCAGTATAAATTTGGGTATGCTCGCCTCCTTTAACCCTGCTCTTGTAGGAGCATTGAGTGATGGAGTTTCATCTATTATCGGTCCTCAAGCAGCAATGGCGTAATAGCACAGCATTGTTCCAAACTATGCTATGGGGAATTCAGGCTTTCTACAATGCGGGATTTCAAGCGCCTCCTGGTTTACAGGGGCCTCCTAGATTTCAGGGGCCTCCTAGTTCTCATTAGGTGAATAATTTTCTTGCTCTAAGCTTACTAGAATGTTTGTTATGAATCCTTGCATCTTGAATCTGTTATAATTTATTTGTCTTCTCACTTATTATGATTGTATTGTGTATATGATTCTGGTATATATATGACATTCTAATATTCCGCTGAAATTCTACCTTGATATCACTTTTCTTTTTGTAGACTGATGCTGATTTTAGGTTTCTTGAGTTCCTAAGAAACATTCCAGGAGGCCACACTAGTGCCATATTATATAGTAATTATGGAGCAATGTTCCCATTGGTTTGAACAAAAATGTAATCTTTACCATTCATGTGACATTTATTTGTAATAACATAGAGTATTATTGCCATTCAAGAAAAAATTGTTTAAATGTTGTTTGATGTCTTATTGCACCACTACCTAGAATACTTACATGATAATGATCTTCCCTACAACTTTTTTTGAGATCGATAGGCCAAGCATTAAATGTTATTGTATAAGAAAAAAATTATCATCATGAATGTGTACCATTGTCATTCACACGATGCTTTAGTTATTAATCCACGCAGAGTTTTGGGTTACCATATTGTAATTTTTATTGGTGCTTTCCCACAATTCTCATGTGTAAATAAATTAAGTCCATAAATGTTTGCTTATATATAATTGTTTCACGGAGAAGGTAGTAATGTGTAGATGGGAAACTTCCACACAAATTTCCACATAATAAGGAATAAGATATATGAAAAATTAATATTGGAAGATTAGGTAGTTGAGATTTTGATGTGCTTTTGTTCATTCCTGCACTTTGCTTTATGACATGGGATGACAACTTCATTATACATATTACCAGCATACAAGCATAGTAATCACATATATACACCCAAACTTGGTCATTACCAGCATACATATGGTTGGAGGTTTGTTTATTTTATCGTGTGATGCTTTCTTTGTCCTTTTATGGAGGGAAGAACTTCCATCTATTGACGATTTTGTTTCACGAAGTACTTATATTAATTGTTGTGACTTTCACAGGAATGGACCTTGAAACACTTGCTGGAGTTGTTTTCATTGCTGGTTCTGAGGTGGACAAGTCCATGATATGTATGGGTGCAATCATAGTTTAAATTTCTAGATGTTTTGCTTGCATGATATTTTGATCTTCTTTAAACTGGTATAGGCAGCATCTTAAATGATAGTGATTGGGATCATAGTTTACGACATGGGACATATATGCTAACTCTTATCGGCACCCATCTAAGTGTTCATGCGCAAGAGGAGTTATGACCATCGTATGGATGATCCAAAGCCGTTCAGAGCCCAAGAATGAGAAACCAAATTAAGAGGGCACCGAAGAAGAAATTAAAGAAGGCAAGAGAGACGATCCCATGAAGACGAAAGAGATTAGTCTTCAAGAGCATATTGTTTATTATACATTTTTCCATGTAATGAGTGCAATAAAGATAAATGTTTTATATATGGATTTGTATTGAGGGGTTCGGACTATATATCTCCCACTTTCTTTTTATTATTAATAAAAAAATTGTTTGATTGAGATTCTCTTACAAAATAGATATTATATCAATTATTTTCTTTTATCTTGTATATATTTGGATTCAATTTAATAACAAATAAATAAATTTATGTTAAATATATTTTCTGAATAATTATAAAATATTAGTGACCGAATATTTCGTTATTAAATATGACATTTAGTGACTAAAAATTTGGTCTCTATTGCATTAAATAATTTGTGACTGAAATAATTTGATCCCAAATTATATTTTGTAACAAACAAGTTGGTCATTATTGCATTAAACAATTAGTGACTAAATTAATTTGGTCACAAAAAATATCATTTATTGACCTGAAATTTAGTCACTAAAAACAATTAGCAATAAAGATTTCTTTCATCACTAAAAATACATTTAGTGACGAAAATTAATTTGGTTACAAAAAATATTTAGTGACAAGCCTTTTGCAACAACCTTGTGATAGATTAAATTTGGTCACTAAATGTCTTTAGTGACCAACCCGTAATATTTAGTGACCAAATTTTTCATCACTAAAAGTTTGTTTTCTTGTTGTGTTTATGCAACTTGAATACATAAGAGGGATGAGTTGGAGAGACAAGACCTGGAGGTTGTTCAACATAAACCTCTTCTTTTAGTACACCATTTAGAAATGAACTCTTCACATCCATCTCATATACCTTGAATTTCTTGAAGGCAGCATAGGCTAGAAAAATTCTGATGGCCTCTAACCTTGCAACTGGTGCAAAGGCCTGATCATAATTTATGCCTTCTTCTTGTCTGTATCCTTGAGCAACAAGCCTAGCCTTGTTCCTCACAATTGCACCTTGGGCATCTAGTTTGTTTCTAAATACTCATTTGGTTCCAATGACTGGGTAGCCTTTGGGCCTTGGAACCAAATCCCAAACTCCACATCTCTCAAATTGATTTAATTCTTCCTGCATTGTAATGATCCAGTGGGGATCTTGCTCTGCATCATGGATGGATAGAGGTTCAACCTGAGAGAGAAAATAGGCATGCATCAAATCTTGGTTGACTTGATGTCTTGTCTGTATACCTGCTGATATGTCTCCAATCACTTAAGATCTGGGGTGATCCCTTAGTGTAACAAGATCAGTGGGTGAAGTTGGTTCTGCAACAACATTAGGAACTAATTCCTCTTGTGGAATTAGGTTTGTTGTTGGGTGAAGATCAATTTCTTCAGTGCCTTCATCTTCACTTTATTCAATGACTTGTGGAGAAGGATGTGTTGGAACCTCTTGGGTGAGGATAAGTCCATCCAAATTCTCACACAAGTGAGGTACCTACAAAGTTCTTTTGGTAGAAATCTCTTTCTCCTTACAAGACATGTTTGCTTCATCAAATGTAACATGAATAGATTCTTCAATCTTTAGTGATGATTTATTAAAAACCCTATAGGCTTTGCTTACTTGGGAATATACTAGAAAAATTCCCTCTTCAGCCGGAGCCTCAAACTTTCTAATATATCTTTTATTGTTATTGTGAATATAACATATACATCCAAATACTTTAAAATAGTTGATTTTAGGTTTCTTCCTTTTAAGTAATTCATAGTGAGTCCTATTCTTCAGTTTATGTATTAGGCTTCTGTTTAGGACATAATTTGTAGTGTTTACAGCCTCTGCCCAAAAGAATAGGGGCATGTAAGCATCTGTAAGTAATGTGCCTGCAGCTTCAATTAGGGTTCTATTTTTCCTTTCAGCTACCCCATTTTGATGGGGAGTTCTAGGAGCTGAGAAGCAGTACCTGATACCTTCCTTCTCACAGAACTCATGCATAAGAAGAGACTCAAACTATATACCATGATCACTTCTGATCAATGTAACATGAGTAGAGTACTCAATCTGTATGGTCCTGAGAAAATCTGTAAGAACCATAAAGGTATCTGACTTAGATCTTAGAAAGGACACCCAAGTGATCCTTGAGAAGTCATCTACAGTAACTAAACTGTAGGATGTCCCTCCTAGGCTTTGTACATCAATGGGTCCAAAAAATCCATTTGTAGCAAATACAAAATCCTAGGTGAATCACTTTTATTAACTGATTTAAAGCTAGTTTTAGTTTGCTTGCCTAGTTTACAAGCCATGCAGAGACCTTCCTTCTTGTAGGGGCCAGAAGGTAAGCCTCAAACAAGACTGTCTTTAGATAACCTAGCAATATTTTTCTTGTTAACATGACCTAGCCTTTTATGCCATAAACCATTCTGATTACTAGTTATATTAAGTAAGAAGATATCAGAATTGGCAGAAAGAAAATCAACTAAGTATATATTATCTTGTCTATTCCCAATTAAAACAGTTTATTTTTCTTTATTAATAATAGTGCAAGAAGATGAGTTAAGTGTACCTGATAACCTTCATCACATAACTGGCTTATAGAGATGAGGTTATGTTTGAGTCCTCTGACATATGCCACTTTCTTGAAGGTGACTGCTCCAATCTTCACTTCTTCAAAACCTTCAGACTGGCCACATTTTGAATAACCAAAGATAACCTTTGGTCCTAACTTGGACTTATAGTTATGTAAGATGTCCTTGTTGCCAGTCATATATTTGGAGCATCCACTGTACATGTACTATGTTTGATTATTTACTGGACAGTTCTTCACCTACAATGAAAAACAATTAGTTGTTCTTGAACCAGGTTACCTTAGGTCCTTTGTTTTGCTGGTAAGAGAAGCTGGATATAATAGAAAATTCAGGTTGAGATTTATATCCTAGTGGGTGATACCTTCTGAGTGGTATTACCCAATCAGCTATAGGATTAAATGGTTTCCTGGATTTGTTGAAGTTGCTGTTGTAGTTATAATTTTTATTAAGTCTTTCTGGGATCGACGAATTATTGTGAGTTCGTCGACCAAAGTTCGATGAATTGGGATGAGATCATCGATCTCTGCCCAGAGAATGAACATGTTCATTTTCTGTGCCCCACGTTAATCGATCTCTGCTCGACAAACCATACAGAGTTCGTCGATCGCAGTTAGACGAATAATTATAGTTAAAGTTTGCGTTTAGCGTTCGTCGAGTTGGGTTCGATGAACTGGAAATATTTCGTCGATCTGAGTTCGACGAATTCTGCTGAACTTTGTTTTTACTTGTGGTTTTCTGATTTTTATTATTTTGACCTTTTAATTTGGGAATTTCTTCTGTTATTTGTTTATAGTTTATTATTTCCTTTCCTTTAGTAGAAACAAACTTGATAGGGGTTGACAAAATATTTTTCTTGAGAATGGGGGGCAAACCTCATGATGCACCCAAGCCCAGCTTGCCATTCAATCTGGCATTAACTATGCTTGTAATGTCCATTAGCTTGAGGCTTCTCCCATTGAGAGATTCCTCAAGTTGTTTAGCATCACATAGCTCAGTCTTTAACAATATAATTTGTTCATTAGCTAAGGTTAAATCATCCTTTAACCTATTGTTTTCTGAACTAACATTCTCTAGGTTTCCTAATTTTTTCCTAAGAGTCTTAATTTCTTTTTCTGAGTTAATTAAGTCTATGCACATTGTTTTAAATTCAGATTTAAATGAATCAGAACTGTAATGAAAGGAATATAATATCTTGTCAGTTTCAGAATCTGAAACTGCTTCATTGTCTGAATCTTCTTCTTTTGAATGGATCCTGGAGGCATTAATGGCCATGAGGCAAACCTCTTTGGCCCTTGCCTCTTCTTCATCTTCAATAGAGCTGGAAGATTATGATTCATCCTCAGTTTCACTCCTAGATTCAGCCACAGAGCCTTTCTCCTTCTTCTTATATTTGCTGGAGGAAGGCCTGTTGTTGTGCTATCTTCTGGTTTCTTTCTCTCTTCTCTTCTCCTTCTTCTGATTCTCTGGACACTCAGAGATGAAGTGTCCAGGTTTCCTACAACCAAAACACACCACTTCTTTAGTTGGTGTTTTGTCATACCTTAGTTTGTCATCTTGTCTTGATAACTTTCTCCTGAAGACTTTCCTTACCATTTTGTAGAATCTTTTGGCAAAAAGACTCATCAGCTCTTCATTAGTGGTTAAAGTCTCTGTCTCCTCAGCAGCCTTAATTGAAATGCTTTCTTCTTTTCTTGTTGGAGGATGTGTTCTTTGCTCAAGTACCTCTCTGGATTTGATCAGCTGTTCATAGGACTTAATCTTTCCTAAAAGAGATTCAGTGGAAATCTCATTTAGGCTTCTAGCCTCCTTGATGGGCCAGATCCTTGAATCCCATGAGCTTGGGAAGCACATAAGGATCTTATCATTCACCTCTGTGAGGGTGATGTCCTTGTCCAAGGTTTTTAGCTCATTGATGATTAAGCTTAACCTATTGTACATATCAGCTACTGTCTCAGCTTCTTCTTTCTTGAAATTCTCAGATAGGGATATGAGATTGGATGATCTGTCCTTTCTTTCATCTGCTGATCCAGCCACCATTTGATTTAGGGAGTCCCAAATGGCTTTGGATGATGTACATTCAGCCACTTTTTGAAAGATATCATCTGACATTGCTTGTGCCAGTATATTCATTTCCTTGGCATCAACAATCTTTGCCTTTTTCTAGGCTTCAGTCCACTCAGGTAGCGGAACTGCATTTGTGCTTGAAGCTGCTATAGATATAGAGGCAGTGGCTTGAGGAGGACGTGTCAAAATAGAATTAAAGATATCCTCATCAATAGAGTTCATGTACAATTTGATTCTTGCCTTCCAGATGGCAAACTTATTCAGATTGCATACTGGAGGTCTGATGCTTGCATAGGCCTTGTTCTGTGCCATGCTGTGTGAGAATAAATCTAATAGGAATGAAAAGGCAGATCTAACTCAGGATCTTTGGTTCAAGGGTTAGCATGTACAACCAACAGACAACCTGGATCTGATACCAATTGAAAGTGATGTGTTAGATCTGAAATACTCTAGGCGGGGGGGGGGGAATAGAGTATTCTAAAATCCTTTAGAAAACTTTACAGCATTTGCTATAAATAAAAACTGCAGAATAATTAATAAATAACCACAAACGCACAGCAGACCTAGCTAGCACAAACACAGCAAGAACAAAAGAAAGGGAAACCATACAACATAAGAAATTACAGTGGTTCCCCAACCTGGGTACATCTACTCTTCTACCACCCTGGTAGGAATCCACTCAGATTTTTGATCAGGTGTCTGACACCAATGAGCTTTTGATCTGGTGCTCAAAAACCAAACCTCAAGTCTTTTGGTCAGGTGACCTGCAACCATGAATAACTTTTGAAGGGAGTTATAACCCTTTATACAGTGGGGGTGAGAGATGATATTTTCTTCTCTTTCTCAATATACAACTGAGAAGACTTAAGTGGAAATGATGTTAGCAAAGAGCTCCCCCCTGAGATGTAGAATGGTTCAGGGAAAAACTGGAGTTTTTCTTCAGGGTGATAGGCCTTCAGTCTTTATCAGCCTTGACCAGAAAGGATCTTCAGGAACTTCTTGATAGATGGAATTGATGTTGTCCTTTAAAGTGTACTGGAGAGTTGAAGAATGAAGACTCTTGATTTTTGATTGATTGTTCTTCCTCTTCAGATAGCAGATGTTCTTCTGGTCTAGGGCTTCTTTTCTTTATCAGAGATCTGTGAAAGAAAGAGCAGAGAATTTCTTGATTCAAACTAATTGTGTTACTGACTGTCTGTTTATCTGTATGCTCTTGTGTATCTTTTTGCTCTATCTTCTGTCCAGGAAAGAAGAGGAAATTTCTTTTTATATTTCCTATCAAGAAATTCTCCTTTAAAATTTGAAATCCTCTGCATTATTTGCTGACGGACTTGAAAACAAACAACATTGAATTATTTCCCCAACTATCCCATGGAAAAATGACAAGCAATAATCCTGGAGAAGACCATAATCAATGCTCTGTCTAACGGTTATATTCAGAGAATATTTGAGCATTAATTACACAGAAATTATTGCAGTAAGAAGGGCAGAAGGAAGGAAATAACTAAGTCTGGATTTGTCGAAGAAAGAATAGAAATCGTCGAGCTGAGTCCACAGTTCGTCGAGCTGAGAGGTTGTGTTCGTCGACCAGATGGCTTCTGTTCATTGAGCTGAGTTCCAAGATCGTTGAGCAGAGAGTAGAACTACATTGAATAGAAACTTTGACAATTCTATGTATGGAGTTCATCGAGCTGATAACTGGGAACTGATTTCGTCGAGCTGAGAACTTATTTCGTCGAGCTAATAACTTGTTGACAGAACTTCTGGGGAATGTGTCGACACAAGTACTGGGTGTCGACACAATTACCTCTTGTCTCGACATAGCTATTGTTTTGATAGAAATATGGAGTGTGTCGACATAATTGCTGTGTGTCGACACAATTCTTGCTTCTGGTGTGAAGTGTTGAAATGAAGTATCCAGAAATCGTCGACCAGAGAACTAAGTTTATCGACTTTAGTCTAGAGAATAAAGTCTGGACTTGGAATGCTGAAGGTAGAGTCCAAAGATCGTCGACCTGAGAATCAAGTTCGTCATGCTCAGCTCAGAGAATTTTCTCTGAGATCGTCGAGCTGAGCACGACAATCGTCAACCTGAGGTCGACGAATGTCGAACTCATTTTTCTGAGTCTTTGGAAAATATCTAAGTATTGAGTTTCTGGCAGTCTAAAGATGGCTGGTCCATGAGATGTTGAAACTAAGGACTTGGCCTAGACTCTAGGACACAACTTTGACCTTGGCTATATATGATGGCTCACAAGATCCTAACTTAGTGAACCTAGCCCAAATCAAACTAGGGATCCAACAAGATGGGTTCCTGGATTGGATAATGATGTGGAGATTGTTGAGGTGACAGTGGGTGGAAGGATGTTTCCTGAATAGATGTAGATGGTATTTTAGAGATATGAGTTTGAGGTGATGAATGTGGAGGAGGGGATGGAGGTGGTATGGTATGCACTAGAGATTGAGCTGGTGAGGAAACTTGTGTGGGTAGATGTTGTTGTTGTTGTTTTTGAGGAGAAGGAATATTGGTGGAGGAAGGAACGTCTTCTGGAGGTGGAGGAGGGGCTGTTACAACCCTGGTGCTCTCAGAATTCCTTGTAGAGGATGAAACCTTAGATGGCTTGGTGATTTTCCTCTCCCATCTGCCAAACAATGTAGATGTATGTATTTTGGAGGCATTTATGAATACTGTGGTGGAGACTAGTAGTTCAGGAGCCTTTTCGTAAAAGGACTATCCCCAGAATCCTTCCAAAGTAAACTTCCTTCTTATTGTTCATTTTATTTATAAAATCATACAATAACTTTCCCGAGTTTATCTTTTTCTTGTTAACTAGAGCACACATCACAAGGAACTGGTGCATTGTGATGTAATCATGTGCGGTGTGTTTTCCCAACAATACCTTGCCGACAACATTAGCCAAAAATTTAAACTCAGCAGATAAATTTTTCTTTAACAATTTGTTTGGGTTTTCTCCAGAATGACCCATTGTTATCAGCATATTATCATATTCCTCATTATCCATCTATAATTCTACATTACCATTTAGCAGACCAAAATTCTCAGATAAAACGGTGGGGGAAAGAAAGACTGTGTTACTGGATATTGTTCGTGTCATTATATCTTCCTCCGGTATTGTAGAGGTAAACACACATTCCTTAATCTCATTCATTGCAATTTTGATCCGTTGAGTAATGAACTTCTGCAGATTCCGCATCACAAATAATTTCAGAATATCCACAAAGATCTGGTTAGAGTGGTGGAATGATTCAAAGCCAATGTCAAATCCCATATCGAATTTCATTGCAGCAAGAGTGTTCGCCGGAATCGCCATGGTTTTTGCCTGCACAAGAAAAAAACAAAGAACAAGTCCAAAGGAACAAAAAGTGCGGGACGGACCTCGAAGAAAACCTATATATATGGTTTTCACAATATGAAGCAGAGACTCCGTACGATGAAAAATAGAAATTCTTCGATTCGGGTTCGATGAAATATTTTATTGACAAAAGAATTCGTCGATCTCAGTCAGAAGAAGTGAAAACATTTCGTCGATCTCCGTTCGACGAAAATTTTCTGAAGCGATATCGACGATCTCAGGTCGAAAAAAATAGCATCACACACAGAGAGTTCGTCGATCTCCGTTCGACAAATTTCCCTATAACACTTTTCTATTCGTCGATCTCCGTTCGATGAATTGAGGCAAATTCTTCGACCGCAGACAAAAATTTAAATAAAGGCTTCTCCATTGATCATACCAAGTAGATTTATAAAGAACAAATGATTCCTTTCATCCAAGGGTTTGGTGAAGATGTTTGCTCTTTACAAATCATTGTAGATGTAGGCAAGATTAATTTTATTTTTGTCTACACACTCCTTAATGAAATGGTGCCTGATGTCTATATGCTTAGTTCTATTGTGATGGACTGGATTTTGTGCAATTGAAATTGCACTTGTGTTATCATATAATAAGGTTGAATTATTTAAGTTGAAGCCGTAGTGTAGGAGTTGGTTCTGAATCCACAGCATTTAGGAATAATAACTGTCAGCTGTTATATATTCTGCTTCTGCTGTTGACGTAGACGCAGATGACTTCTTCTTGCAAAACCAAGGCACTAATCTTATACAAAGGAACTAGCATATCCCTGAGGTAATTTTCCTGTCTACTCTACATCCAGCAAAGTCAGCATCTGAGTATCCAGTCAACTCAAACTCTGACTCAGTTGGATAGCAGAGTCCTAGACTAGGATAACTCTTTATATATCTTAAAATCCGTTTTAATAAAATAATGTGTGATTCTTTAGGGTTCACTTGGAACCTAGCACAAAGACATGTAGAAAACATCATTTCAGGTCTACTTGTTGTAAGGTATAACAGGGACCCAACAATGGCCATATATAATTTCTGATCAATAGGTTTCCCATGCTCATCAGAGTCAATTACAACATCTATAACCATAGGTGTTTTCTTGGCCGAGGCATCTGACATCCCAAACTTTTTGATAAGCTCCTTAGCATACTTAGATTGGGATATAAAGATTCCAGCAGGTAGCTGCTTCACTTTGAGACCAAGGATGTTGGAGAGCTCACCCATGCTACTCATTTCAAACTTTGAATGCATGAGGTCAGAGAACCTCTTGCATAGTTTGGAATCTGTAGATTCAAAAATGATGTCATCTACATAGATTTGTACTAATAAAATATTATCCTTATGGTGTCTAGTGAATAATGTCCTATCTGCAATGCCTCTTGAAAATTTATGCTCTAAAAGAAAGCTAGCTAAGGTTTCATACCAAGCTCTTGGAGCATGCTTTAAACCATAAAGAGCTTTATGTAATTTAAAAACATGAGAAGGATAAGTAGGAGAAATAAAACTTGGAGGTTGTTCAACATAATGCTCTTCTTTAAGTTCACCATTTTGGAATGCACTCTTGACATCCATTTGGTAAACCTTGAATTTCTTGTAAGCAACATATGCAAGGAAGATTCTGATTTCTTCTAGCCTTGCAACAGGTGCAAATGTTTGATCATAGTCAATCCCTTCCTCTTACCTATAGCCATGAGCAACCAACCTTGCGTTGTTTCTTATTATGACACCTTGGGCATCAAGCTTGATCCTGAATACCCATTTAGTTCCATTGACTGGGTAGTATTTTTGTCTTGAAACAAAATCCCAAACTCTGCATCTCTCAAATTGGTTAAGATGCTCTTGCATTGTAACAATCCAGTGGGCATCTTGCTCTACATCTTTAATGGATTGAGGCTCAATTTGAGATATGAAGCAGGCATACATCAAGTCTTGGTTGAGTTGATGCCTTGTCTGCACACCAACTGAAATGTCTCCAATCACGTGAGATACATGTGATCTCTAAGTGTGACATATTCAGAAGGAGGAGTTGGTTGTGCAACAACTTGGTGAATAAATTCCTCTCGTGGAATTATAGTAGCTGTTGGAGGTCCTTTACTATTTTCAGTGTCTTCACCTTCACTGTCTTCAGCTTCATTTTCTTTAGAAATATGTGGAGAAGGATGACTAACTACCTCATTGGTGAGGGTCAGTTCATTTAACTTCTCACATAACTGTGGTTCCTGTAAAGAATTACTGGTAGAAATTTCTTTCTCCTTGTAAAACATGTTAGTTTCATCAAATGAAATATGTACAGATTCTTCAATTTTTATGGTAGATTTATGAAAGACCCTATAAGCCTTGCTAACGTGGGAATATCCAACAAAAATTCCCATTTCAGCATTGGCTTCAAATTTTCTAATGTGTTTCTTATTATTGTTGTGAATATAGCATAAACAATAAAATATTTTAAAGGATTCTACTTTAGATTTCTTCACTTTAAGTAGCTCATAAGGAGTATTATTATTATGCTTGTGTATAAGACTTATATTCAGTACATATTTTGCTGTGCTCATAGCCTCTGCCCAAATGGATAGGGGCAAATGAGCATCTACAAGTAATGTCCCTACTGATTCAATTAGGGTTCTATTCTACCTTTCAAGAACCCCATTTTGTTGAGTTGTTCTAGGAGGTGAGAAGTAGTGTCTGATACCTTCCTTCTCACAGAATTCATATATTATAAGAGACTCAAACTCAGTACCATGATCACTACTGATCAATGCAACCGGAGTAAAGTACTCAATCTGTATGTTCTTGAGAAAATCTGTAAGAATCTTGAAGTTATCATACTTAGATCTCAGAAAGAATATCCAAGTGAATTTAGAGAAGTCATCTACAATCACTAAAGTATAAGATTTCCCTCCTAGATTTTATACTGCAATAGTGCAAAAAAGCTCCATATGTAGCAAGTACAATGATCTAGGTGAGTCACTTTTATTTATAGATTTAAAAATATTTTTATTTTGCTTGCCTAATTGACAAGCCCTTCAAAGGCTTTCCTCCTTGTAGGGGCAAGAAGGCAATCCTCTCACAAGGTTGTCCCTAGAGAGTTAGGTAATATTTTTCAAGTTAACATGATCTAATCTCCTATGCCAAAGGTCATTATTGTTGTTAGTTGAGTTAAATAGGCAGATTTAAAATTGACTACATAAACATTTCCTACTCTAGTGCCCATCAAAACTACATGGTTATCTAAAGAAGTAATAATGCAGGAAGTTTTAGTAAATGATACCTAAAACCTTTCATCACATAACTGACTTATGTAGATAAGGTTATGCTTTAGTCTACTTACATAGGGTACCTTCCTGAAGGTGACAGCTCCAATCTGGACCTTTCCATAGTCTTCAGTCTGGCCACAATTGGAGTCACCAAATATCACTTTTGGTCCTAACTTTGACTTGAAGTGAATTATGGTGTCCTTGTTCCCAGTCATGTGTTTAGAGCAGCCACTATCTAGGTACCACTGTTGCTCTGTGGTAGGATAGTCTTTCACCAGCAAATAAACATATTAGCTATTCTAGACCTAGGTTACCTTGGGTCCTTCTTTCTTCACATAACTAAAACTAGAGATATAAGAATATTCAGGTTGACATTTGTAACCTAAAGGGTGATATCTTCTAGGTACTATAATTCATTGGTTAAATTGATAAAAAGAAGATCTTGGTTGGTTATAAGTTTTAGATGAATTAAAGTTTCTGTTATACTAAAATGCATTCGACAAATTCAAGTGAGTTCGTCTGCCTAAGTTTGACGAATGGGGGTGAGTTCGTCGAACTCCACTCAGAGAATGAGAATATCCATTCTCTGGGCCACAAAATCATCGATCTCCAGTCGACGAACGATATTGGTTTTGTCGATCGTAGTTCAACAAATTATTATAATAGAAATTTACGTTCAGAGTTCGTCGACTGGAGCTCGACGAACTGTACACATTTCGTCGATCGGAGTTCGACGAAATCTGTTGAACATTGTTGTAGATAAGATTTTTCTTATTCTGTTTCCTTTTATTATTCTTTGGTTTTAATTCAGTCTGTTTAACATTACTTTCTATCTTTTCTTTTCCTTTTTCAGAAAAATATTTAATAGGTGTTGTCAATATATATTTCTGAATTAGTGGGGGTTGGCTTGTTGAAGCACCTAAGCCCAGCTTGTCATTGAGCCTGGCATAAACTGTGCTTGTAATGTCCAAAAACTTGATGTTTCTCCCATTTAGGGATTCTTCAAGTTTCCTAGCCTCAGCTAATTCAGATTTTAATGATATTATTTGTTCTTGAGCTAATGTTAAATCATCTTTTAATTTAATGTTTTCAGAGACAAGGTTTTCATGATCCATTAATTTTTCCCCAAGTGTTTTAAATTTTTTTTCAGAATTTTTTAAATCTATACATATGGATTTAAATTCAGTTTTAAAAATATCAAAATTGCAATCAAAGGATGATAATACCTGATCAGCTTCAGATTCTGATTCTTCATTGTCTGATTCTTTTATTTGTTCCTCAACATCTGATGGGCTGAAGAGGCATTGATAGCCATGAGGCAAACTTCTGTTGCCTTGGCTTCCTCTTGATCTTCACTGGAGCTGTAAGATGAAGATTACTCATCAGTATCACTCCTGGTCTCAGCCACAAAGCCCTTTTCTTTTCTTTTGTGATTGCTGGATAAAGGCTTGCTGTAGTGGTGCTTCCTGGAGTCTTTTTTCTCCTTTTCTCCTTCTTTTGACTTTCAGGACATTCAGAAATGTAGTGTCCTGATTTCCTGCACCCAAACCATACGATTTCCTTAGTGGGTGTTTTATCATACCTGGGTTTGTCATCATGCCTGGATGACTTTCTCCTGAAGTCCTTCCTTGCCATCTTGTAGAATCTCTTGGCTAAGATACTTAGGAGTTCTTCATTTGATGATGGAGCTTCAGTTTCTTCTATAACTTTAAATGCTATATTATGCTCCCTTCTTGCTAGTGGAGGAGTCTTTTGTTCAGTAGCTTCCCTACACTTGATCAACTGCTCATAGGATTTGAGCTTTCCCAAGAGAGATTCAGTAGAAATCTCATTCATGCTCCTGGCCTCCTTGATTGGCCATATCCTGGAATCCCATGAGCTTGGGAAGCACATGAGTATTTTATCATTCACCTCAGTGAGAGAGATGTCTTTGTACAAAGTCTTCAGCTCATTGACTATTGAGCTTAATCTGTTGTACATTTCACTAATAGATTCAGCTTCAACTTTCTTGAAATTTTCACACTGAGAGATAAGGGTTGATCTCATGTCCTTTCTCTCATCAGCTGAACCAGTAACCATCTGGTTTAGATAGTCCCAAATTGCCTTAGCAGATGTGCATTCAGCCACTTTTTGGAAGATGTCATCTGACATAGTTTGTTCTAATATGTTCATGGCTTTAGCATTTGAAATCTTTGCCTTTTTCTGTGCATCTGCCCACTCAGGTGGTGGAACAGCATGAGTGCTTGATGTTGATGTAGATGTAGATGTAGCAGTTGTTGGTTGAGGAGGACCTGTCAAAATAGAATTATAGATGTGCTCATAATTAGAATTCATATACACCCTTATTCTTGCCTTCCATATTGCAAACTTGTTCAAGTTGCAGACTGAAGGTCTTGTGCTTGCATAATCATTGTTCTGTGCCATGCTGTGTAATAACCAAACTAAGATCAGATCTAACAAAAGATCTTTTGGTTCAAGTGTTAGCTTGTACAACTAAAGGAACACATCTCTGATACCAATTGAAATATGGGGGGTTAGATCTGATTACTCTAGAGGGGCGGGGGGATAGAGTATTTTAAATCTTATTGACTGTTTTTAGATTTTATCAGTGAAAGAATATGTGATACCAATAATAAAAAAAGAAAGAAAAGATAATCTAATCTAACCCTAATCTACCAAAGCACAACAAACTACTCTATCACAGCTACAACAAGAACAACCAGAAAAAGTCAACCAGACAACACAAGAAATTTTATAGTGGTTCCCCAACCTGGGTACATCTTGTAACACCCCCATCCATCACATGGCATATAACAGAAGGTCCAGCTGGAACACGACGCCATATACCACAGACAGTCAGAAGGGTTACATAAGAAAATCCAAACTATCTAATTAAGACTACTCGTCCTACACAGAGCATTCTAGCGGAGCTTTTAAATAGTTGAAAGAACCCAAAACTTAAATCCATAATCATGAATTTCCACATGCACACAACATGAATGAAAACCAAATACACTGAAACTGGAAACACGTCCTTATGGCCTTACAATAGTTCACTTTTCAAATAGTGTCTTACATACATCGGCTCGCAGGCCGGCCACACATGACAAAATAAAAACAACTATTCTTTATGGCCTTCAAGGGCCAGCACTACAAGAGGGGCTCCAGACCGCTAACTTGCACTCGGCTCCACAGCACCTGCAAGCAACTTTCCACCACATGGTGGCAAACAAGACAACGGTCAGCAAAAGCAGACCAAATTTTAACGACCCCGCCCCTTACTCGGGACGGCGGTGCTCTATCCCTGCATAACATTAGCCCAGCTAAACAATAAAGTGCAATTACATTTCGCCACAGGTGTAGGCTCGCATGGCCAAACACCTCGTGCACTCAGGGCACATTAACGGTGAATCCTGACACTTCAGCGTCTTCACCACCACCACCAAGATGGAAACCACATGAGCATTTAGCCTTTCTGACCACTGTCTAAGGCTCCCGACTATGCTAACGGCTAGTCCCCTTTTCGGGTCTCTTGTACCGAACCACATATCTCAGTTACGATTCCACTTGCCCGTTGCTCACAACGTGTAGTACACCTTAAGACATACGCACGAGCCAGGCTTCTCTCGGATCCTGCCATTTCCAAACAATCACATAACCAAGTTATGTTCAAGGCCGGTTCCCAGACCGCCAAGTTAGCAGAACAACGATTCCGCTTAGTTTTTCGGGTGCGCCTTGGAGATAACCTCCAAGGATCCCTGTTGCAATCTACAACATAGAAAACCCGAAAACCCAAAGCACGGAGTCTTCTCCGGCAAAACATATCAAATGCAACATCACCGATGTAGACAATACACGTCCGGGTAGGCTTCACACACAATGCCTATGCCCGTACTTCGATTCCGTACTCTATATGCAACACAAGGGGGACTATTCCCGTAAACCCCAAGTAATACCACACACTCACCGCACACTCGTGGGAGCGGGATTCCCTATGCAGAAAGGAAGAGCTTCACATGCTCAAGTGGAGAATCGATACCCTTGTAGTCCGCTTTTGCGCCATGGAAAAACTACACGGATGGAAATCTTCGCAACGAACGTTTCTCCACGGATCCGCTCTCAGATCTCAAAACGGTGCTCTGATGCTCCGTCGGCGGCTGGAAAACTCCTCCTTCTTCCTCCTATTTCTAACTCCTTAAAAGAGAGTGAGAGAGGCTAAGGGAGAAAATGAGGAATTGATCCTCTATTTTCGAACTTAACAGAGCAGGGAAACCATCTGGGCCGTTGGATCTTATTTAAAGAAAACGAACGGCTCAGATCCGCTGAAAAATCTCCAAACCTGGGACGAACACGTCTTGGCACACAGCCGTGTCCTAGGCCGTGTGCCTCGATACAAGCACGATCGTCGAACACAGAGACTCACACGGGCTCAGACATGCCCGTGTCTTATGCAACACACCCATGCCGGGTGCTCGACATGCCCGTGACCGGGGGCGTGTCACACATAACCGCCACGCAAACCGACATGACCAAACTGAACACGGGTATTGACACGGGTTTGAACATGCCTGTGTCACCCCTGACATGCCCGTGTCAAAAGTGTTCACAACCCATGTTACATGCTGTGTTCTTCTCAGGATGAAAACGGCCAAAACACCTGCCAGACACGGCCTTGGACACGCTTGTGTCCTAGGCCGTGTAACCATATACAGGCACCAAAATCCCTTTTTTACGCGATCAACTCGAATACAATTTTTGGGGCGTTACAAATCTCCCTCACTTAAGGAATATCGTCTTGAAATTAAGTAAAGGTACACAAATCTAAATGATACGTGAGTGGAATAACTCGGGGTATTCCTCCAACATAGCCTGCTCTCTATTAAAGCTCCTCACGTCCGCAATTATCCAAACGGACTTTAACCATTTGGATATCCTTGTTGTGGAGTCACTTGACTTCAACGTCTTCTATACGTATAGGCTTGACCTTTGTCGTCAGCTCGTAATCAACTAGCACTTGATCAACTGCAACTATCTGCAAAGGCTCTTGCACCGCCTTACGCAACTCCGATACGTGGAACACATCGTGTAGTCAACTCAACTCCACCGACATCTTCAATCTATACGCTGCTTCGCCAACACGCTCTATGATCTCAAATGGTCCAAGGTATCTCAGACTCAGCTTCTTCAAGCGGCGAACCCGCGAGACACCCTTGAACGGTTTGATTTTCAAGTACACCCAGTCGCCAACACTAAACTCCACGTTCCTATGTTTGGCGTTATAGTACATTGACTGTCTGTCCTGAGCGATCTTCAACCATTCCTGAATTGTCCGTATCACCTAAGTGGCATCTTCCACCGCTTGATGTTTGTAAAGCTTTGGCTCGCCCGTCTCCAACCAAGACAACGACGTGCGACACTTTCTTCCATACAAGGCCTCGAAAGGAGCCATTCCAATACTCACCTAAAAGCTGTTGTCATAAGCAAACTCCACCATGTACAGGTGATCTTCCCACTGCTTTCCAAAATCTAGTACACACATGCAAAGCATGTCATCCAACGTCCGGTTGACCCTCTCGGTTTGGCCATCCATCTGCGGATGAAAGGCTGTGCTGAACTTTAGCTTAGTACCCAATAGACTATGCACCAACCTCCAGTCATTCGACGTGAAACATATGTCTCGATCACTAACAATACTGCGAGGTACACCATGCAACCGAACAATATTCTCCACATAGAGTTTGGCCAACCTTTCGACCATATCTTCCTTCCTGATCGGAATGAAGTGCGAAACCTTTGTCAACCTATCTTCGACCACCCAGATGGTGTCGTTTCCCCTCTGCGACCTCGGCAAACCATGCACAAAATCCATTGATATGTCGTCAAATTTCCTTTCCGGGATAGGCAAGGACTTTAGAAAACCTTCGGGCTTCTGGCACTCTGCCTTAACCAAGGCACAAGTTTGGCACTTAGCCACATAGAGTGCTACATCCTTCTTTAATCCTGGCGACCAAACTAATTTCTTCATATCTCTATACATCTTTGTGCTTCACGGGTGGATTGAGTACTTGGTATAATGAGCCTCGTACATCAACTCCTCCCGAAGATTATCCGCACTAGGAACGCATAGGCGATCGTCCTTCCTTAGCAACCCATCCTCAACAGCAAACAGAGAATTTGAGCCATCCAATGATTCATCCAAGATCTGCTTCATGCTGTTATCCTGAATCAAAGCCCGCCGAACTCTATTAGCTAGGTCATACTGCACCTTGGTCCAAAACAGTTTCGCCTCAATACTATACTGCTTGTCGACGCAAGATATATCCAAAGCCTCCAACTCACGGACCAATCCCTCATCATGTACCGATAACTAGTTGGTCAGTGCAGCAACCTTACAACTCAACACATCCGCCAATGCAATACCTTTCCCTGGCACATAATGTATCTTTAAGGTCTAGTCCCCTAGGAACTCCATCCACCTCCGCTGTCTCATGTTCAGATCCTTTTGATCTAACAGGTACTTCAAGCTCTTATGATCGGTGTATATATCAACTTTTACACCGTACAAATAGTGCCTCCATAGCTTTAAAGCAAATATCACGGCCGCTAATTCTAATTCACGGACCGAATAATTTCTCTCGTGAGCCTTCAATTGTCGTGAACCGTAGGCTATCACACTCCCATGCTGTAGCAGAACACATCCCAAACCACTGCCCGAAGAATCACTATAGATTTTAAACCCTTCGGTTCCTCTTGGTGAACATAAAATAGGCGCTGTGGTCAACCACCTCTTCAACTCTTCAAAAGCCTGTTCGCACTCTGAAGACCACACAAACTTCTGATTCTTCCTAGTCAAAGTCATGAGTGGTATCACTATCGGCAAGAAGTTCTCTACGAAGAGCCTGTAGTAGCCAGCAAGCCCCAGAAAGCTCCGGACCTCCGCCACTGTAGTCAAAGCAGGCCACTCCTGTATTGCCACTATCTTCATCGGATCCACATCTATCCCTTCTCCACTAACAACATGACCAAGGAATGCTATCGAGGATAACCAGAATTCACACTTAGAGAACTTAGCATACAACTGGTTTCTCCTCAACGTCTCCAGTACCATGTGTAGGTGATTGTAGTGATCCTCTTCACACTGCAAGTACACCAGGATATCATCGATAAATACTATCACGAAATGGTCCAGGTACTCTCTGAACGTCCTGTTCATCAGATCCATAAACATGGATGGTTCATTGGTCAAACCAAACGGCATGACCGTGAACTCATAATGCCCAAACCCCGTACTGAATGCTGTATTTTGGATGTCACTCTCCCTTATCCTCAATTGGTAGTAACCGGACTTTATATCTAACTTCGAATATACCGTTGACCCAACCAATTGATCAAATAGATCGTCAATTCTCGGGATCAGATACTTATTCTTTTCCGTAAGCTTGTTCAATTCCAGGTAGTCGATATAAAGCCGCAAGCTCCCATCTTTCTTCTTAACAAAGAGAACCGGTGCGCTCCAAGGCGACGAACTTGGACGCACATAATCTTGCTCTAACAACTCTTGCAGTTGCACTTTCAACTCTGCCATCTCTTTTGGCGCTATCCGATAGGGGGAGCGTGACACCGGTTTGGCACCCGGTACCAGCTCAATAGTAAAGTCTATCTCCCGCTGAGGAGGAGCTCCTGGGAGATCATCTGGAAACACATCAAGATACTCATACACAACTGGGATACTGTCCAGAATATGCTTAGGCGTCGAAGTCTGCACTAGAGTGACAAACAGCTCTTCATGCCCGCAAATGCCATCTCATGACTAGTTCCCAACTGAACTCCTTGAAACTACAATCAATGCATGCTTGCTGCTCCGAGAGCCAGCCCATAGCAAAGATCACATTGCACGAAACTATCAGCAATAGCGACGCTCGCGAGTCATCGACGTGACTCCCACGCCTTACCCTAACACCACAAGCTCTATCCGCATACAAAGGGCACCCATAGGCAGCAACCCATCAAATTTGACCTTTGCCATCGAAGGAAGTAGTCCGATGCGCGATAGAAACTCTTCGGACAGAAAGGATGCAAAACGACCGCACCGAACAGTGCTCTCACCGGACAATCGTCAATCTAAACAAGCCTAACACAATCAGTCATAGGATAAAATGCGTAGGGAAACAAATATTTAAAGCTAACCAGCTATACATACCCGTCACCACGTCAAACTGCTTTGTGGATTCCTGCTGGACAATGTTGTACACTTTTGGATGGGTTGGGGCATAGTGCGATGCGGTTGCCTACGACCCCTAGCCCTTCTCCTCGTAGATATCTCCAGATTTCTTCTCGGACTTCCGTCGTCCGTGCCAACAGTTTCGGGCAAAATTTCCTGGCTTCGTACAGTTAAAACATGTAATTTCCTTCCTCCCAATGGCTGATACTGTCTTAGCTTTCTTTATCTTTTGTGCGTCATTACGTCAATCTCGGGCAAAGCGCCCTTTCTTGCCACAAGTGTGACAGTTGTAAGTAACCTTGCCAGCCGATGATCTAACCCTCTTTTTCAGCATTCTGCGAGATGCAGCCCTCATAGGACTTGCAGAGTTTGATACCCCACTCACTGGTATCTAGTGAATTTTCCCCATATCTACTTCCAAAGATCTAGACGACTCCACCAAGGCTCAGAATCCCAATAGTTTTGGTCCTAGCAGTAGAATTTGAAGTTTGTCACGCAGACCATTATAGAATCTATCAACTATAGTCTGCTCATTCTCCAATCCAAAGCATGGGTAGCGGCTTATCAAAATAAATGCCTGCAAATACTCATAGACCGAGAGCGTACCCTACACTAAGCACATGTTCAACGGCTGACCTGATGGCCTTCTAAATGTCACTTGATCCAACATACCACCCGGCATTGAAGTCATCTCAGGTACAAAGGATTTCACATTTCTTCCCTACTGTGCACTAGTCACAGCGAGCACCACTTCAACAATCCTTATAAATGATTTCAAACGATGGAGGGGTCTCAAGCACGTCGCTGGGTGCACTATAATCCTCATAAACCAGATGTTCTGTCAGCTCTGTGCCACTCCCGGTCACCTATAGTCGTACAAAACACCAATAAGTGACCAAACAGAATTGCAAAAAGCAATTATAAGAACACGCAGGTTCCTCAAACATGTGTATTTTCATTCCTAAGTGGACATTCATGGGTTCTTTTTAATGTTATAACGATGACGCACACATGTGCTCACCACCCCTTAAAAGAATTCACCCACGAATTCATTTAAGCCTGAACATAACCAGAAGTCTGATACCAATTTGTAACACTCCCATCCGTCACATGGCATATAACAGAAGTTCCAGCTGGAACCCGACGCCATATACCACAGACAGTCGGAAGTGTTATATAAGAATATCCAAACTATCTAATTAAGAATACTCGTCCTACGCAGAGCATTCTAGCAGAAGCTTTTAAATAGTTGAAAGAACCCAAAACTTAAATCCATAATCATGAATGTCCACATCCACACAACTGGAATGAAGACCAAATACACTGAAAGGGGAAACACGGCCTTATGGCCTTACAATAGTTCACTTTTCAAATAGTGTCTTACATACATCGGCTCGCAGGCCGGCCACACAAGACAAAATAAAAACAACTATTCTTTACGGCCTTCAAGGTCCAGCACAGCAACATGGGCTCCAGCCCGCTAACTTGGACTCGGTTCTAAAGCACATGCAAGCAACATTCCACCGCATGGTGGGAAACAAGGCAACGGTCAGCAAAAGCCGACCAAATTATAATGACCCCGCCCCTTACTTGGGACGGTGGTGCTCTTTCACTGCATAACATTAGGCCAGCTAAACAATAAAGTGCAATTACATTTCGCCACAGATGTAGGCTCGCATGGCCAAACACCCTATGCACTCAGGGCACATTAACGATGAATCCTGACACTTCAGCGTCTTCACCACCACCACCAAGATGGCAACCACGTGAGCATTTAGCCTTTCTGACCACTGTCTAAGGCTCCCAACTATGCCAACGACCAGTCCACTTTTCAGGTCTCTCGCACCAAACGACATAGCCCAGGTCTGATTCCACTTGCTCGTTGCTCACAACGCGTAGTACACCTTAAGATGTACGAACAAGCCAATCTTCTTTCGGATCCTCCCATTTCCAAACAATCACATATCCCAGTTATGTTCAAGGCCAGTTCCCAGACCGCCAAGTTAGCAGAACAACGATTCCGCTCAGTTTTCTGGGTACGCCTTAGAGCTAACCTCCAAGGATCCCTGCTGCAATATACTGCGTAGAAAACCCGAAAACCCAAAGCACGGAGTCTTCTCCGGCAAAACATATCAAATGCAACATCACCGATCCAGACAATACACGTCCGGGTAGGCTTCACACAGAATGCCTATGCCCTTGCTTCGATTCCGGACTCTATATGCAACACAAGGGGGACTATTCCCGTCAACCCTAAGGAATACTAAGCACTCACTGCACACTCGCGGGAACGATATTCCCTATGCAGAAAGGAAGAGCTTCACGTGCTCAAGTAGAGAATCGTTACCCTTGTAGTCTACTTTGGCGCCTTGGAAAATCTACATGGATGGAAATCTTCGCAACGAACTTTCCTGCACGGATCCGCTCTCAAATCTCAAAATTTTGCTCCGATGCTCCACTAGTGGCCGGAAGAGTCCTCCTTCTTCCTCCTCTTTCCAACTCCTTGAGAGAGAGAGGCTAAGGGAGAAAATGAGGAATTGATCATCTATTTTCGAACTTAACATGGCAGGGAAACCATCTGGGCCGTTGGATCTTATTTAAAGAAAACGAACGACTCAGATCCGCTCAAAAATCCCCAAACCTGGGCCGAACACGGCTTGGCACACGGCCGTGTCCTAGGCCGTGTGCCTCGATCTAGGAACGATCATCGAACATAGAGAATCAAACGGGCTCAGACACGCCCGTGTCTCATGCGACACGCCCGTGTTGGGTCCTCGACATGCCACTGATCGGGGGCGTATCACACATAACCGCCATGCAAACCGACACAACCCAACTGAACACGGTTATTGACACGGGTATCAACACGCCCGTGTCACCACTGACACGCCTGTGTCAAAAGTGTTCATAACCCGTGTTTCTTGCCGTGTCCTTCTCGGGATGAAAACGTCCAAAACACCAGCCAAGCACGGCCTTCGACACTCCTGTGTCCTAGGCCGTGTACCCCTACACAGGCACCAAAATCCATTTTTTACGTGACCAACTCAAATACAATTTTCGGGGCGTTACACATCCACTCTTCTACCATCCTGGTAGGAATCCACTTGCAGGTTTTGATCAGTGACTGCCACCTTTGAGCTTTTGATCAAGTGCCCAAAACCAAAATAAACTTTTGAAGGGAGTTAATAAACCTTTTATACAGGAGGGGGCAGAGAGATTGATGGTGTCTTCTCTTTCACAAACAACTGAGAAGAGAAGAGGATTGTTGTTGTCAAGGCTTCTCCAGAAATCACTTGAAGCCTTGCTCAGGGTGTCCGTCTTCAGCCTTGACTTGAAAAGATCCAGGAAATTTTGACTGATTTAGAGATTGTTGTCCTTCAAAGCTCCTGGAGTAGTAGTTGAAGAAGACTCGTCATAGTGATTGTTGTTCTTCTTCTTCTTCAGTAAAATCAAGGTGAAAACATGATGTTTTCTGCATAGAGAATGTCTGAGTGATTTTCTGTATGTTCTCTGGTTCAGTATCACTCTCTGTCGTATTATCTTCTAAAAACGAAAATCCCTTTTTTATTTTATGACCAATTTCTCCTTTGAATTTTGAATTCTCAAGCATTAATTACTGATGGCCTGGAGAATGAAAATCGACTGGAGAATATTTGCACTGATGAGTTTCCCCAACCGTCCCAATTAATTAAGCAAGTAATTATCCTGATGAAGATCATAATCAATGCTCCCAGTAACGACTATATTCAGAGAATATAAGCATTAATTACTTTAGGAAATCACTGCTAAATAATATAGAATAAAGGACAGAAAATAAGGAAAATTCTAAGATTGGAACTGCACATAAATCGTCGATTAAAGAACACATTTCGTTGACCTGAGATCCACGTTTGACAAGCTGAGAAAACTTATTCGTCAACCTAAGAAAAATATTTCGTCTAACTGAGATCCAAGTACGTGAACCTGAGCTCAGCGACGTGCATTCTATGAATATCTTGCCAATTCTGTGGTTCAAGTTAGTCGAGCACAGATTCTATCTTCGTCGAGCTGAGTTCAGAGAAATTATTCTGAAAGAATGTGTTGAAGTTGAAATCCATACTTTGCCGACCTGAGCTCGAATATCGTCGAGCTCAAATCAGAGCATTAACTCTGAGTTTGTCGATCAGCGATCGATGATCGTTGAGTTGAGTTCGACGAACGTTGAACTTATATATTGAACTTGATTTTCTCTAAGTCTTGAGTCATCTGAGGTCTTCTACTTGCTGGTCCATATATGGTTTAACCTTAAGACTTAGCTTAGACTCTAGGACTCAAAATACATGACCCTGGTTATACATTATGGTTCAAACATCCTATTTAGTGAACCTAGCCCATATCCAAACTAGGGATCCAACAATGGGTATTCATAAATAAGCTAGATGCCCAAGGGAATATTATAAGGAACAAGGTAAGGCTGGTTGCTCAAGGCTATAGACAAGAGTAAGGTATTGACTATGACCAGACATTTGCACCTGTTTCAAGACTGGAAGCAATCAGGATCTTCGTTGCATATGCTACCAACAAAAAGTTAAAGGTATACCAAATGGATGTCAAGAGTGCATTCGTGAATGGTGAACTAAAAAAATAAGTTTATGTGGGGAAACAACTAGGTTTTATCTCTCCAACTCATCCCTCATATGTCTTTAAATTACATAAAGCACTCTATGGTTTAAAGCAAGCTCCAAGAGCTTGGAATGAAATCTTAGCTAGCTTTCTTATAAAGTATAAGTTTTTTAGGGGCATTGTAGATAATACATTATTCACTAGATACCATAAGGATCAAATCTTGTTAGTACAAATCTATGTAAATGACATTATTTTTGGGTTTACAGATTCTGAACTATGCAAGAGGTTCTCTGATCTCATGCATTCATGCCTACAAAAAGTTAAAGGTATACCAAATGGATGTCAAGAGTGCATTCTTGAATGGTGAACTAAAAAAATAAGTTTATGTGGAGCAACAACTAGGTTTTATCTCTCCAACTCATCCCTCTTACGTCTTTAAATTACATAAAGCTCTCTATGACTCAAAGTTTGAAATGAGTAGCATGGGTGAGCTCTGCTCCTTCCTTGGTCTCCAAGTGAAGAAGCTACCTGATGACATCTTTATATCCCAATCTAAGTATGCTAAGGAGCTAATCAAAAAGTTTGGGATGTCAGATGCGTCAGCCAAGAAAACACCTATGACTACAAATGCTGCAATTGACTCTGATAAATATGGGAAACCTGTTGATCAGAAATTATATAGGGCCATTGTTTGGTCCCTGTTATATCTTAGAGCAAGTAGACCTGACATTATGTATGTTACATATCTTTGTGTTAGGTTCCAAGTGAACCTTAAAGAATCTCACCTTATTTTCTTAAAAAGTATTTTATGATATATAAAGAGTTGTCCTATTCTAGGACTCTGGTATCCAACTGAGTCAGAGTTTGAGTTGACTGAATACTTAAATGCTGACTTTGTTGTATGTAGAGTGGACAGAAAAAGTACCTCAGGGACATGCCAGTTCCTTGGTATGAGACTAGTGTCTTGGTTTTGCAAAAATCAGTCATCCGTGTCTACTTTAACTGCTGAAGCAGAATACATAGCAGCTGGCAGCTGCTGTTCCCAGATGCTGTGAATTCAAAATCAACTCATGGATTATGGCTTCAACTTAAATAATTCAACTTTACTATGTGACAACACAAGTGCAATTTCCATTGCCCAAAATCCAGTGCATCATAGTAGGACTAAGCACATAATAGACATTAGACATCATTTCATTAGAGAGTGTGTGGACAAAAATAAAATTAAACTTATCTATATCTACATTGATTTGCAAAGAGCAGATATCTTCACTAAACCCTTGGATTAGAGGAACCATCTGTTCCTTATAAATTAGCTTGGTATGATCAATGGAGAGGCCTTAATTTAAATTTCTGTCTGTGGTCAAAGAATTTGTTTCAAATTCGTCGAATGGAGATTGATGAACTGAGAAGAGTTCTAGAGAAATTCATCGAACAGAGATCGATAAACTCTCTCTGTGTGAAGTTATTTTCGTCGACCGGAGATCGATGATATTGCTTTAGAAAATTTTCGTGTAACTGAGATCGACGAAATGTTTTCACTTCTTCTGACTGAGATCGACGAATTCTTTTGTCAATAAAATATTTTGTCGAACCCAGATCGAAGAATTTTTATTTTTCGTCGGACGGAGTCTGCCGCTTCATATTCTGAAAACCATATATCTAGGTTTTCTTCGAGTTTCATCCCGCGCTTTCTGTTCCTTTACACTTGATCTCTGTTTTTCTTGTTCATGCGAACTAATGGCGATTCCGGTGAACACTCTTGCTGCGATGAAATTCGACATGGGATTTGACATTGACTTCGAATCATTCCACCACTCTGACCATATTTTTTTGGATATTCTGAAATTGTTTGAGGAATAAAATTTGAAAACCTTCACAACCAACCGCATCAAGATAGCAATGACTGAGATTAAGGATTGGGTGTTCACATCTACAACATCAAAGGCAGATACAATGATAGGGAGAATATCCAGTAACGGAGTTTCTCTTTCCCCCAACATTCTATTTTAGATTTTTGTTTTGCTGAATGGTAATGAAGAAATAGAGATGGATAGTGATGAGTATGAAAATATGCTGATAAAGATGGGTGACTCTGGAGAAAAACCAAATAAACTACTGAAGAAAAATTTATCTACTGAGTATAAATTTTTGTTGGATGTTGTCGGCAAGGTTTTATTGGGCAAACACACCACACACGATTACATCACCAGGCACCTGTTCCTTGTGATGTATGCTCTGGTTAATAAGAAACAGACAAACTGGGGTCAGATATTGTTTGATTTATTAATGAAGAAAAATAATAAGAAGGAAGTTTGCTTGGGAAGGATTCTGGGAATAGTCCTTCAAGAAAAGGCTCGTGAACTACTGGTCTCCATGACAGTGTTCATAAATGCCTCAAAAAGGCTTACATCTACACTTTTTGGCAGATGGGAGAGGAAAATCACAAAGCCATCCAAGGCTTCGTCCTCCTCCAATACTTCTAAGAGCACCAGGGTAGTAATAGCCGCTCCTCCACCTCCAGAAGAAATTCCTCCCCCCACCAGAATCCTTCACCTCCTCCTCAACAACCACAACAACAACCATCTTATTCTCCAACACATACTCCACCAACTCAACAACAATTTCAACCCTCACCAGTTCCATCTACAGAACATACCACACCACCTCTATCCCCACCTCCACATTCTCCACCTCCTCCACTTAATATATCTGAAATTAATATCTCTGAAATACCATCTACCTAAATTCATGAACCATCTTTCAATCTTCTATCCCCTCAACCATCTCCACTTCTTCTCCAATCGAGGAACCCATCTCCTCACCCACAACCACAGTCCAACCTTGTACCACTACAACACCTTCTACCACTGATATCCCCTTAGTTCCTCACACTAACATACCATCTACTGCTGCAGACTATACACATACAAATCTTTCCAGTGCCTTCTCTGTATGTTCCAATTGTGGACGTCACACTCCTTACTCCTCCTCTGCTCCAGAATCCCTCTATCTCAATTTTTCTGATATAGCTAAAGAACTTCTAGCATTTATTTCTCCCACTCTTGAGAAGCTTATAACTACTGTTATAGCTCCTCTCTCTGTTTCCATCACTTCTCTATCTTCTAGAATTGCTGCTCTGTCCTCTATTCCTTCTTCTGGAGGACTGGCTTCAGGACCCCCTGAAACCAATCAGGGGGAGATGTTCTATGAAGAAGCTCCAGTTCCCTACTGTACAACATCAGAAGCAGCAGTAGCAGATTCTGAAATGACTGATGTTTCAGCAGAAATAGATCCTCCTACAGATATAATTGATTTACTTGATTCTGATATAGAGATGGATGGCATAGCTAAAACAGAAATAAATACTATTGGTGATTACATTATAAATCCAACAGTTAATTTGAATTCTTTGCTAGATTCTTTTAGTTTTATTTACAGAGATTTTCTCCCTAGTTCTTCTCACCTTCCCTCTATGGCTATTGTACTATACACTTCACCAGTAAGCCCCACAGTTCAAAAGCAACTCAAGGCATGTTTTGCTGCTCTAGTGATTATAAAAGAACATACTACTGAGAATGTTCATAAGTTAGTATCCTCCCCAGAACAAAAGGCTATCTCTCCTCCTACATACAAGATGGATGATAGTCATGTACAAGAGTTAGATGACTTGCTGACATAGAAGAAGAAAATAAATTAGTTACTGAAAGCACTATAGTGACAGATATTCCAACTCTTCCAGAACCTTCAGTGTCTCCTCAGGCTGAAAAATAAATTTCCCAAGACATTCTAAAGGCTCTTTATGACCTATATGACAATCTTCAGGGATCTTCTGATGATGAAGATGAAGATGATTCTGATGATTCTGACAATACTAAAGCTAAGAAGAAAGCTGCTAAGAAGAGAGAGGCTGCTCCAAAAGCTGCTCCTAAGCTTAATCCCACTCATGATACTCCATACTATATTTTGCAGAATATTACTGCATATCCAGGGATGCCAGCATGGATGTGGATTTCTAAGAATGAGCAGAAAGCAGAAAGAAAAGCAGGAGATACACTCCTCCTCCTTCTCAAATGAACTAGAGTGGTCCTCCTCCTCCTGCTGCTGGTGCTTAAGATAACATTTCTCAGAGGTCTACTCCATATGCTAGAACATATCAAAGGCAACCTGATAGATCCTCAAGATCACATAGAAGCAGTCAGCACAGGTATTCTAGCAGCAGCAGACAACAACAACAGCAACAATAAGCATCTGAAATTGAAAAAGCTAATAGTTCAAAAAGGCCAGAGTCTCCTCCAGTCCCATTTGTGGTCCTAAGATAGAAAATACTACAAGAATGACCAGATTCCAAGAGCTTGTTGGATTATCAATGATTAATAAAGCTAAAGCGGAAGGGAGAGATCCTTCTCAATACTCGATAATGTCATCATACAGAAAGGAAGAATTGAAAAGGTATGATATGGCTAACAAATTTTTCAATGTTGATGCTTACATGAATTTGCGTCCAGAGGCTGTTGTACCTTGAGCAATCTCTCTCAACATAATTGGTGTTGCTGACATGACAATGTCCAAAAGAGAAGCTGTAACACCCCCTATCTGTAGCATAGCATATAGAAGTTGGTCCGGCTGGGGCCCGACGCCATATACCACAGATAGACCGAAGGTTTACGCAATGAAACCATCCTTCCAAGAACTAACGTCCATACACAGAGTACATTCTAGCGGAAGTATTTTAAAAGTTGCAAATATAAGAACCCAGCCACGGCATGAATGTCCACTAACATTAACCAAAAATGGAATGAGCGTACAAATACTCAATGTACCTTGGCCTTATGACCTTATAAGTGTTTACTCAAATAAATAGTTGTCTTCCAAACCTCGGCACACAGGCCTGTCACACATGAAAATAAAAGTAAACATTCAAATAAAGGCCTTCGAGGGCCGGCTCACCTACAAGGGCTTTTGCCCGCGATTTGCCACTTTGCTCCGCATCACCTGCAAGCAAGAATCCACCGAAGTGGTGGCCAAAAAAGCAACGGTCAGCTAAAGCTGACCAAATTATAGTGGCCCCGCCCCTAAACTCAGGGCGGTGATGCTCCTTCCCTGTACTTTATTAGCATAGCCAAATAATAAAGAAATTAGACATCATCATAGGATTAGGCTCGCACAACCACACACCCCGTTCTCTCAGGGCACATCCTCGGTGAACCCGGTCAAAATCAGTGTTGTCAACATTGCCCCAAGAATGGAAAATCTCGTGAGCATTATGGTCTTTCCGGCTTAAGCCCAAGACCCTCCATCTAAGCCAACGACGAGTACCACGTAACTTAGGTCTCTATAACCGAACGACATAGAGCGGGTACGGTTCTGCCTAACCCATTGCTCAAACTGCAATGTAAATTTAAGCCGTGTGTGCGGGTCAAGCTTCCCCGAGTCCCAATTTGATCACACACTTTACATAACCCGGTTACGTACAAGTTGTCTCCTAGGCCACCAAGATTTGCAGAATCACTCATCTGCCCAGTTTTCTAGTGCACATTGGAGTTAGTCCACATGGTTCCCTGTTGCAATGTACCGCGTAGAAAACCCGAAAAATAATCATCTGCGTGGAGTCTTGTCCGGACATTCATGAAATGCAACATCACCGATCCAGACCAACTTGTCCGTGTTGGCTTCATACACCAATCCTATGTTCGTTTCTCGATTTCGGACTCTACATACAAAACAACGAGGACTATTCATGTCTCCCCAAAGGAAAACCTCACACTCACCGAACACTCGCGAGAGCAAGCTTCCTATGCAAAAGGAAAGTGGACTTCACATGTCCAAGATGAGAATCGTTACCCTAGCATTTCTCTTTCGCACCATGAAGATCTAGACAGTTGAAAAGCACAGCAACGGCCTCGCCTCCGTAGATCCGAACTCGGCTTGCAATTTTGGGCTCCGAAGCTCTGCTGGCGGCCAGAACTTTCCTCCTTCTTCTTCCTTGCTCTCTGCTCCATCTAAGACTTTAGAAAGTGAAAGCTTGAATGAAATGAGGGTTTCCAAACCCTATTTCCGGGTTAAACACTACCAGGACCATCACAGACCCTTGGATCCCAAAAGAAGGAAACGGACGGCCACGATTCGCAATTAAAATCCAAACCTAGGCCAAACACGGCTTGTGACACGCCCATTTCCAAGGCCGTGTGCCTCAATCGATGTCGGAACTGTCACATCCCGAAAAGAAGACGGGTTCTTGACATGCCAGTGTCAGGCTTGACATGCACGTATCAATCAGTACACGCTTGTATAGCGGGGCGTGTTCCTCCATCGATATAGGACCAAAACCAACCCAAAGAGAACACAGGTACTCGACACGCCCGTGTCAAATTTCACACCCCCATGTCAGGCTGAACACGCCTGGGCTCCAAGCCGTGTTCCACCCCCGACACAGCATGGCTCACAGCCTGAGCAGGATACGGCCTGGGACACGCCCGTGTCTCAGGCCTTGTTCGCTCTCTCGACGATCATCGACTTCACTTTCGTCGACCCCACGGCCAGATCATCGAACCCGAGCAAGAAACAGCCCTGGGACGCGCCCATGTCCCAGGCCGTGTGACCCCTACTAAGTCCCAAACTTGGCTCAAAATGCTACCCGTACCTCTTTTGAGTTTCGGGGCGTTACAACTCTCTTCCTCTTAAAGAATTTCGTCTCAAAATTATAGAAAGGAAAATATATGAACAAAATTTAAACGGTACCTTAGTGGAATAACTCTAGGTACTCCTCAAGCATGGTCTTCTCTCACTCCCACGAGAGGTCCTCCTGACCGCAATTGTTTCAACGAACCTTGACCGTCCTGGTGTCTTTGTTACGTAATCGCTTGACTTCCGAGTTCTCATGCGAACGGGTTTGACCTTCGTCGTCAACCCATTACCTACGTATACTTGATCGACCGTAATCACTTGCGAATGGTCTTGCACCGCCTTCCGAAACACCGATATGTGGAATACGTCGTGTAGACCACCGAGTTTCACTGATAGCTTTAATCAATAAGCTGCTTCTCCAATCCGCTCCAGAACCTCAAACAGTCCATGGTGTAACATCCCATTTCCAACTAGACCCCTAAGTGTGGTTATTGGCCATGAATAGGTCATGACCAAACCCTAGGAAGCCCAAGAAGACCAAGAAAACCTAAGAATGTGGGTGAGACCACTATGGTCTGCAAATAGTAAATTCCTGAACCTTTGTTTAAGATAACCATGGGGCTTCACCAAGACTTCAAGACCCCACCATGTTCTCATCAAACCATGGTAAGATCCATTAGATCAATAAGGACCCATGGAGGGCAGTCAAAAGGGTTAAGTTGACCCAAGTCAACCCTAACCCTAAATGGGTCAAACCAACCTACTTAGGGTCAATTGACCATCCCCAAGCCAAGTGGACCCCACCCAAGCCCACCTAACCCTAGAGTGATGTCAATGGGTCACCTAGGACCCATTGGGGTCCACCCAAGAGGCTAAGTTGACCAAAGTCAACTCTAACCCTAAATGGGTCAACCTAGCCTACATTGGGTCAAACTGGCCTACATAAGGGCCAATTGAAGTTCCCTTAGCCAAGTGGACCCCACACATACCTTCATAACCATAGTGAGAGGCCAACGGGTCACCAAGGACCCATTGGGGCCAACCAAAAAGGCTAAGTTGACCAAAGTCAACTCTTGCCCTAAAGTAGTCAAGGTACCCTACTTAAGGGTCAAGTGACCTCTAAAGGGCCAATACAACCCTACCTAGGCCTCAAGGGAGGCCAATGGGTCACCAAGGACCCATTTGGGCCAACCTCAAAGACCAAATTGACCTAAGTCAACCCTAGCCTAGGTTTGGGTCAAGCTAGCCCAAATGGGCTAACTCAAGCTCAAGCCCAACTCACTTGGGCTAACCATATTTTGGTGGATGAAATAAATATGTGGGCTGCCAATATGAGATTTACCAGCCAACTTAGTGACTAGGAGAGAGAGAGAGAATCTCAAAATTAAAGAATAATTTAGGAGAGAGAAATGGGTATATTTAAGAGTATTTAGTGGAATAAGCCACTTGGACCCATGCCATCAGCCCCCACATTGGCTGGCCGACCCTTGGAAGTCATGAGAAGGAGTTGGATGGAGTGGGGCCCACCCATGCATGCATGGTCACAAAAACAAGGCAAACCCTCCACCTCTCACATAGGAATTATCACCCACCCACCTCTATACTTCATCTCCTCATTTCCCCTCTCTCCTTTCAGTCTCACCACTCTCAGAACAAGGAGAGCAGCAACAGAGAGAGAGAAACCAAGATTTGGCCGTGAAAACTAAGAGAGAAGCACCGCCGCCGCCGCCATGGTTCCCCGCCGCTCCTCACGTCGCAAGGCCGCCGGGAAGGTCCTCCCTCACTTCTCTCTTCATGTATAGATCTTAGGGATGTTTAGGTTAGGGTTCAAGCTCGAATGACCACGAACCCAGATCTTCATTTTCAGCCATTAATGGCGTTTTGCAAGCTTCGGGTGAGGTGGTGCCGCCACCTCCGGCCGCCCTAGCCGCCGGAAAAGCTCGCCCCCACCACCGTGAGGGGAGAGGAGAAGTTGGCCGGTGGATGCGCCGCCGGAGGCGGCCGGGAAAAGCCCCGTGAAAATCGGGCTGAGAACCAGGCGGATTGGAGAAGATGAGCAGCTGCCGTCCATCTGCGTCAAGATCTGTGCCATGCAATAATATAAATCCAGGAATTATTTAAATATATGAATAGTGTATTTTCTGTCCCCTAAAATCCGATTTTTTCATGTCAAATGTTAGGGCCCTTACAGCCTTTTGCATAACATGTTCTCAACATAAATATTGTAGGTCTTGGAGTCACCTTTAATTTGACATGTTACACATAATTTTTGGTTAAGTGTACCGCCCTATAGAGCCAGTTTCCTAGGGCTGGTCCTAGCATAGGGCAGAAACTAAACTGGGTGCCCTGCCAAAACCCTAAGTCCAAATGGGCTGAAATTTTGGGCATGTGGCCTAATTAGGTATATCTAGGCCCTATTTAAAAATGGGAATTTTTGGGGAAAATAATTCTATAGTTTTTGTCCAAATATGATAAATTATATTTTGTTGATATTTGGTGCATATCAACTCCAAATTGCCCCACATTTTGATGGTCTGCCCTTAGAGGTATATTAGACCTATGGTAGAAAAATTAGACAATTTAACCATCTGCATGTTGAGATATCTCACATGCAAGATCTAAAAATTAAATGGCCTTGGGCTGCAAATAGCAAAATGCAGAAATTTGATAGTGATGCCCAAGCCCATCCAGAGGCCCAAATGACCTGCGATTTTGGGGAGTAACTGGTTTAGGGCATATTTAGGTCCTTACAAAAAATGGGATTAATTGGAATTAAAATTAGGGTGGAATTACCAAATTACCCCTAGGCTTGTTTAGGTGATTCTTGGAGTAGTTCAACTCCAAAAGTCCCCAATTTTTGGTTGCATGTCCATGAGGACATTATTATGGCATGGTTAAAGTTTTATCCCTTATGGATCAGAGCAAGTTAGGGAAACACCTTGCATGCGATGGCTTGTAAAGGACTTGGTGTGCTTATAGCCAAATGAAGAAACAAAAATGAAATATTGAAGGCACAGCCCTTTTAGACCACTGACTTAGTATTACTTTAAGTACCCTCCCCTCTTTGGGGAAAATAGATGAATTAGGGTTGACTTACCCTTGGATCCAAGTTCACACCCTAAGGATGGACCTTTAGGGGGTTGTGAAGGACATAGGGGCAAATGCCCTTGTATGACCTTGTAAATTAGTAGAGAGTTATTTTAGATATATTTAAGACTCTGGTTGAAATATTAGGGAATTTTGAAGTAGTTAAGTAACTCCAAAGTCAAACCCTAGTTTTGGGGTAGAAGCACTAATAGGCCAGAATGGTAACTTAACCTCGTCTAAAAACTGTAAAAATGGGGTAGAATGAATATTAGGGTGAATTGAACCCCTAGATATATTTATTGGAATTTGATGGATTATATTTATGGTAGTTCCTTTGTTAATTATCAAAGTATCCAATTCAGTATTTGGTTTAATTTGATCATTTAGTTTAATTGGAATCTAGTAGAACTTGGCCAGTAGAGGTTTTTGACATAAATAGAGGTCTCTGAATTTTATTATAATTTTTAAAGGATTTTATATATTTCTTCCTTCATAAATATTGTAAAGGCCATACTTGGTAAATAAATCATTTAAAAAGTAATTTAACTTGTAAAAATATGAATTTTGGCCATTGATGATTTTAGGATGATATCTACTGTTAGGAATTTAATTAGGAATTTTTGAAGTATATTCATAGTACTTGATTCACAATTATGCCCTTGTAGATTTGTGTATTGAATTTATTTAGAATTAAATATTCTGTGAAAAATCATGAAAGTTTGGCCAATGCTAATTTTAGCATTTAGTAGTGTAATATATTTATCTCAAATTATTTGGATGATAATTTCAAGTAGTTGATTTACAAATCTTAGAATATGGGAATTTACTGTAAAAATAATTTTAGGCCCCATAAATGTTTGTGTAAAATGTCAAATTTGGAAATTGTCACTTTTGGATATATGGAATTTTATCATGAATTTATGGAACATTAATGATGTCTAAAATGTATACTTCATGATCAACTCGACTATAATTGGCCCTTGTAATAAATTATTTAAATAGAAGATTAATTGAGGAAAATACAATATTCGGGAATTAAATCATTTATGTCATGATAGGACCCCAGTAATAATCCTAGGTCATTCGGATGAAAACTCGAAGGACATCCTATCATGAACATCACTTAGTATAGGTCGGTCTGCAAATAGTAATTTGGGGGAAAAGTTGTATTAGGATAAGGGTTGGAATATGGTGGAGTTAGTCGTGTTGAATTGTTTGAATAAAAGTGGATGAGTCGCCTAGAAAGTTCTAAGGAGTGGTGGGAATCGCGTGGATGTGTGTTAGAAGGTAAGCGAGTTCGACGAAAGATCGTCGTGCCCGCGAGAGTGAAAGGTCTAAACTACCATAGGATTAGCCTATCGGAATATGAGAAGGTAATGGGTAAAGGAAATCAACCAATAATATTAATAAGTACCTTGCGAAAGGGAATGCTGGGCGTAATCCCAACACAGTTCCTAGTGCCCCTTGAGAGCCCTTCACAGGGAATACCGGGGGCAGTCCTGGGTTAACGTAAACCTTAAAGAACAAATCAAAAGAGTAATTTAGTAAATATGGTTTCACACTGCACTCACTAGTTGGACAAGTGTTGGAAATGGTTAAGTCGTCCCGAGGTGTTCAAAGGGGCGCCATCCCGCGGTGTTCAAAGGGATGAGATTTGGAATAAGAGACGGACGTTTCAGTCCGGCGAGCTTTGGCTCGGTTGATACTTGTGACGGACGGGATGGTCCGGGGAGCTTTTGGCTCGGTTCTGATACGATAAACTTGGATGTGCATAAATCTAGTGGCGGGGCATGCGGTACTGGCCGTTCGTCACACCGATGGCAGTACGGTGCACCAGGCGGTTGTGAGAGTTAGAGGGGCCAGTGGGTTGTTTTACACTGCGGTCTGGAGGACGATCCCCGATAACACACATCCGACCCAACAAGACTGACGGGTTTGTCAGCAAAGTACGTACGCGAGACTCTAGAGTGCACCTTGGACGTGTACAAAGGCGTATGAGAGGGGTCTAAGGCTTGGTAGTGTGCATACCAGTCCAGAAGTGGAGACGCCCGCCCCGCTGCTGCCGTAGCCACAGCGGTGGTACCCGAGAGTGATGCTAGCTCTAAAAAAGTGGGAACTAAAGGTCTGTGATCACAGAGTCGTTGTGTGTGTGTTGCACTTGCATGTCCATCATACCCACTTGCATGTCATAGCATAATCGATTCATTTAACCCTGACACATAAAGTATAAGTGGTATGGGACGCTTATACATTAGGCCCTGCAAAACGACCCCTTGGTCTATAAGCTTGTGTGGGCAAGTTTATAAATTAAGGTTATTTCAATATTTATATGTTGCTTGTGATAACCGACACCCCAACGTATAAAGTGGTATGGGACATTTTATACGATGGGAGCCTTGTAGAAGATCCCTTGGCTTATGTGTATTCACATAAGTGAAGGTTATATTCCTTTCTTACTTTACTCATTATAACCTGATTATAAATTGCTAGCTAGGTCCCCCTGTCACCTGTTTTTGATTTCTCTCCTCTTTCACGTCCTTTCCTTTCTTCCTCCCCGCTCGGTGCCTAGGAGCATAGGGGAAGGGGTGGGGGACGATAGGGCTTAGTCTTTTAGACTAATGGTTTTCGAACCACATCATATTAGGGGATCGTGGAGCCGAGTATGGAGGAGCAGCCCAGGAGACCGGTGCAATTGGAGATAGGGCAGTCTAGCTCAGGAGTACCGCCAGCTGGGACCGTGACTTTCGACTTCTAGTAGTTGTTTTGTTTTACTTCCGCATGAGGGATCTGTAGTGAGGATATGGATGTACCGGGCTTCAGCCCTTTTATTTCTGTACACTTTATTATTCTGTGGACACTCCCTTCGTGGAGATTTTTTATATTTATGTGATATGCTGTGGACTTGTCTTCTCTTGTACTGCTACTTTTGCGTCAGCTGCGATCGATTTGGCCGGCAGGATCGGCATCTTGTAGTGGCGACCTTCACGGGTGTGAAGGTGTCACCGCAAGGCGGCGGTTCTGGGCCTAAGACCCCGGGGTTTTAAAGGAAAAAAAAGAGGGGGTCTTACAAGTGGTATCAAAGCGCAAACCTCGATCCAAAAGTAACAGTCCACAACCCCTGGGTCACCCCCGCGTGAGTTTAGTTTGGGGACAAACTAAGCAGCGGAAGCAGTGGTATGCCCATGTTGGGATCACATATATAATTGTCCATTTTAGTTAAGGTTGAAAAAGTTCTGACGTAAATTTTGTGACGCAACCTCCAGTACTGCCTACACAGATTCCAGAAGTTGCACCACCGCCGCCGGTTCCCACTCAATTCCTACAGTCTGACATGGGACAGACTCTGACGGCTATCCTGGAAGCCTTCAGGAACCAACAGGCCCCGGCTCCGCAGCCTATTCCGGGAGCCAACTGGCTCAGCATCTTTCGAGGACTCTCTCCCCCATCCTACTTGGGGACAGACGGGGTAGTTCGGACAGAGGAATGGCTAGACATCATGGAGGAGATGCTGACAGGGATACAGAGCCCTTGGGAGGAGAGGGTGCCACTGGTTGTTTCCTGCTTGGAGTCTCATGCCAAGCGGTGGTGGAAGACAGTTCCGGAGACTACCTTTGCTGATAGGGAGGCTGCCGAGGTGACGCGGGAGGAGTTCAGGCTCATGCTGTTGGAGCACTTTGTTCCTCAGTCGACCCGAGATGAGCTGGAGGACCGCTTCTTGCAGTTGAAGCAAGGTTCCAGGACGGTGGTGGAATACCATCGAGAATTCAACCATCTGGCCCGTTTTGCAGACTCCTACCGGCTAGATGAGGCATTGTACACCAAGAGGTTCTACAAAGGTTTATGGGAAGACATGAGGGATGCACTTCTTTTCGTTTCGGACAGGCCTATCACTCGTATTCTGGAGATGGCAAAAAAGTTAGAGGCAGATTGGTTCACCACCAGAGGCCGAAAACGGCCAACGGAGGATCAGAGCCGGGGAGCCCGAAACGATCAGCGACGAGGTCGTGCGCCAGAGGTACAAAAGGTGGAGGATCAGCCTCGACAGGAGGTGAGGCAGGAGCCAAGGGGGGCAGGTGACGATGGCCCCTCAGCCTATTCAGATGAGAGATGTGCAGAGACCGGGAGGTGGGGCTTACACTCCGTCGGAATGTTACCACTGCCATCAGGTGGGGCACATCAAGAGAAACTGTCCCGTGAGAGGGATGCCTCCACCAGCACCACAGATTGCCCCACCGACTCAGCATTTTGGAGGCCGAGGACGTGGCCAAGGACGCAGATATCAGGGTAGAGATCGCAGGCAGGGAGGACAGCAGATTTATGTACTGGACCTGGCTCAACCCAGGAACCCGGAGCAAGTTATTACAGTTATGACCAAAAGTTTTCCTTTTTTTTACTTAACTACTTTTCTTCCTAGAAACGTAGTTTCATGAACTTGAATTATTAAAGACTAGGCAGTAAAACCGGAAAATAGAACTCTAAGCAAATATTCAATCTCAGGCATAGTCTTCATTTGCGACAAGCCCGCACACACTCTCTTCGACACGGGTGCTTCGCACTCATTTGTGTCGGAGACCTTTATCCAAGGGTTAGGAGGCGTGGAGAGGATCACCGCCCAGATGTTACGGATACGGCTACCTGACGAGTCGGAGCTGTTCACATCATCCCATTGCAACCTGGAGGCATGGATAGGCGGAAAACACTTCGAAGCTCCAGCGACAATTCTGTTGCTGCCTCCAAGCCCAGACAGATGGGCAAACAGAGCGCACAAACCGGACACTGGAGGACCTGCTGAGACTGTGTATTGTGGACCGTGGAGAGCCCTGGGAGAGGATGTTGCCCCTAGTGGAGTTTTCGTACAATAACAGTCATCAGTCTAGTATACAGATGGCTCCATATGAGGCGTTGTACGGGCGGAAATGTAGGACTCCGTTGTCTTGGATACAAGATGAGGGTCCAAAGATTGTGGGCATGGACTTTATCGAGGATACTGAGGTGCAGGTACGACTGATACAGGATAGAATGCTGGAGGCGCAGAGCAGGCAGGCGAAGTATTATGACGCTCGACATCGTCTAGTGGAATTTCAGGCAGGGGATCGGGTGTTCTTGAAGATCCAGCCGATGCATGGGGTTTCACGAGTACGTGGTCGGCGGAAGAAGCTTAGCCCGAGGTACATGGGGCCGTTCAAGATCCTGGAGCGGATCGGTCCATTAGCTTACCGACTGGAGCTGTCACCGGAGCTGGCCGGCTTGCATGACGTCTGTTGGGTACATTTGTCAAATGTACCTGATTTGAAGAAGCCTGACCTAATTTAATGATATACATCATAATGTATTTGATGTATGTTTGAGTTACTTGTGCAGGTTAGGTATTCACTGGACTGAAGCTAAAAACTTTCTAAGTCCATGTGTCGACACCTAGAGGGAAAGTGTCGACACTTGAGAAAGCTTGTGTCGACACCCAGACAAGCAGTGTCGACACTTGGAGTCATTGTGTCGACACCCAGACAAGCAGTGTCGACACTTGGAGTCATTGTGTCGACACCTGGAATGAAGAGTCAACACCAGACACAAAGTGTCGACACAAGGAGCTGTGTCGACACTCAGTGAAGAAGGATGCAGAGATGCAGTGTCGACACTTAGCAGAAGTGTCGACACCTAGAAGAGCTGTGTCTACACCAGAAAGTGTCGACACTTGGAGTTGTGTCGACACTCAGCAAAATTCTGCAGAGACTAAGTGCAAGTGTCGACACCCAGCACAATGTGTCGACACTTAACCAGAAGAGTCAACATATGAAGTATGTGTCGACACTCAGCACAATGTGTCGACACACAACCAAAAGAGTCAACACTTGAAGTATGTGTCGACACTCAGCACAATGTGTCGACACACAACCAGAAGAGTCAACACTTGAAGAAAGTGTCGACACCCAGCACAATGTGTCGACACTCAGTTGAAGACTCAAAGAAAGTATCGACACAAGGAGCTGTGTCGACACTTAGCAAAGAACAGAAATATCTACAAAAATATTCGAAGTACAAGTGTCGACACTAAGGGAATGTGTCGACACTCAGCTGAAGAATCTATATTGAAGACTTGTGTCGACACCAAGAAGCAGTGTCGACACTTGACAGCTTCAACACATGAAGATGTGTCGACACAAAGGAGATGTGTCGACACTTAGAAGAATTTAACAAGTTACAGAAGATCAAGTACTTGTGTCGACACTCAATTCCAAATGTCGACACCTGAATAAGAATCTGTGTCGAGACATACAAGGAGTTGTGTCGACACCTTGTAGACTTGTGTCGACACTTACACAGCATGTGTCGACACTTAGTCTATAAGTGTCGACACTTAAGAACAGAAAGTCTCGACACTATCTGACAGTTAGAGAATTTCAAGAATTGACTGGATGACATGACAGCTGCCGTTCCAGCCGGTCTACAGCACTTGTCAGAGATATCAGAAGTCAGTTATGAACCGGACCAGCCGGTTACCATGAAGAAGGCCTATAAATAGGCACAGACTGTTTACAGAAAAGGAAGTTAATGTGGTTGTTAAGAGTTAACAGAAGAAGATTAAGTTCTGATTGAATTCAGATTAATCTAAGAGATTTGTTCAACTGGTTGCTGATCAAGTTATCCAAGTGATACAAATCAAGAAGATCGTGCTATCCAACAGCAGATCTAAGAAGTTGGAGAGAGAGAGCTCCAATCAAGTATTCAGTCTTTGGAACTAGGCTGAGAAGAAGGATTCAGAAGCATCTGGATCTTAAGAAGCAGAGGTCAAGGAACAACTGCAGAGGATTCAGACTTATTCAGTTCTACTCAAGAAGCTTTGAAGGAAGCTAAGTCAGTTTGGATCTATCTGAGTTCTTCCAAGAACTCAGCAAGAAACTCTCAACTCCTCTCTTATTTTCTGAGTTGTTGAGTTATTTGTTGTAATACTATTTTAACTTGTAGGATCTTTGGATCTGAGTGCATTGTAAGCCTAAATTTATAAAGGCTGAGGGTAGGGCTTGATAGCCTGAGTGTAGGAGTTGAAGAACTCTGAGTGTAGGCCTTGATTGGCTGAGTGTAGGCCTTTGTGGCTGAGTGTAGGCTTTGGAGAAAGCTGAGGTATAAGGCTTTGGGCCTGAGGTGTAGGAACCTATTTGGGTTCTGAGACAGTGGAGAAGTTTGGCCGAATCTAGTACACTGCTAGATAGGCGAAGGGGGAATGTGGATGTACCCAAAGATTGGGGAACCACTATAAATCACTGTGTGCTGTGCTGTGAATGTGCTGTGTATGTTTGATTATTGCTGATTGCTGTAATAGACTACTTAGAAATCTGTGATATAACTGTTTGGCTGCCAACAAAGTTAGAAAAGGATTAGGTCACCTATTCACCCCCCCCCCCCTCTAGGTGTTTAGGTACCATATCTTTCAAGTGGTATCAGAGGGAGGTTCCTCAAAACAAGGACTAACAGTCTAAGGAGATCCTGTTTGGCAGAAACAGTCTAAGTCAGAAAACAGCTTCAAGAAAATCAAGAACCATGGGTTCCTTTGAAAATCATAAAGAATTGGGTTCCATGAAATTACCTATTTACAGAAAGGAAATTTTTGGGATGTGGAAAGAGAGGGTAAGGCTATTCATGGAGGCCTCAGACCCTAGAATATACATCACAGTAAAGGAAGGGCCTTATGTGCCAATGAAGATCTCAGTATTGGATGCAAATCAGAGGACTTCAAAGGATTTCTCTGAGATGACCAAGGATGAAATTGTCCTAGCCACTATGGACAAGAGGGCACAAAACATAATAGTGAGTGCCATTGATGATGCAACTTTTCAGAACTTAATTCACTGTAAAACAGCAAAAGAAATGTGGGATACCCTCATTGTCTATATGGAAGGTTCAGAAGAAGTTAGGCAAGATAGGAAGTCCTTGCTTAATCAAGAGTATGAGAGCTTTAGGCAAGGCAAAGGAGATAGCATCACTGAATGCTACAAGAAGTTCTATAGAATAGTTAATGAACTCATGTCTTATGGAAGAGAGTTCAGCAACTATGAACTAAATGACAAATTCCTAAGGTCCCTAACCAAAGATTGGGACACCAAGATCTGTGCAATAAGAGAAATGGCAAAGTTGGGAGAAATTCCTCCTCCTACACTATTTGGCAAGTTGTTGTCATATGAGATGCAGCTGACAGTGAGGAAAGAGGAGGAGAAATCAATAAGGACTGAGCACAAGGAAAGGACTGTTGCCTTCAAGACAGAAGTTCCCAGAAAATGCAGAACTAAGTCATCAACTCCACCTCCAGAGGTAGTTGAATCTGAGTCAGAAGGGTCTGTCAGTACAAAGTCTACAAGCAGTGAAAGTGATGAAGACTTTGCTGCCTTCACTAGACACTTTCAGAAATTCCTGAAAAAGAAACAGTGGAGGTCCAGACCATCTACTTACAACGGAAAAGAAGTCTTGTATCAGGAGAAAAAGCCTTCTAAGAAGGACAGGAAGAAGACAAAGACAAGCAAGGCAACTGGATCAAAGATTGTGTGCTACTGCTGCAATAGACAGGGTCATGTCATTGCTGATTGTCCTGAGAAAAGAAAAGAATCCAGTGACAGGAAAAAGACTCACTTCAAAGGGAAGAAAGAGAAGTCTTTTGTTGCCAAGAATGAGAAGACTCTTTCAGATATTTCTTCTTCAGACACTGATACTGATGCTGAAGCCTACATAGGGCTATTTGCTGAAGAAGAAGAAGAAGAATTTATGCAGATCTTGGAGTCAATTTATGAACAAGAAGACTGCCAATGCCAAGGACTGATGGCATTGACTAAGAGTACCAAAATCCTGGAGCAGCCAGGACCTAGTCAGGTACAAAGTCCAACTCTAAGTTCAGTTTCTTGTTCTAGTTCAGAATCAGATTCATCTTCATCAAATGATGGAAGTGTTTCTGAGTCTGAAGAAGATATTCATCAGCTCATAGATGAATATAAGGTGCTGTTACAGGCTTATAAGAAAAGCAAGTCCCTTGCCAAAAGTCAGGCAAAGGAAATTGCTGATCTAAAAGCTGCTGCAACAGACTTTGAGAAGCAGTATGATCAAAAACTGAATGAAGTAGCCAGGCTGAAACACATTACAGTGATTCAGATGGGTACTATTACATTTAAGAATGATCAAATTAAGAGACTGGAGACAAATCTTCAGAAAGAGAGAGAACTGGTTGCAAAGTTTTCAAAGCCTAAATCAGTTCTACCTTTGATTGATGATTTTATTCATCACAAAGGCAAGGCTGGACTGGGTTTTGTTAAACCTGCTAGGACTGTTCAGGATCAGTCTAAGTCCAAGGGCAAGGACCCAAAATTCAATAAGTCAGCTGCAGTTAAGACAATAAAGTCTGTACCTAAGCAAAGGTACAATAAGTTTGAATGTTGGTGTTGTGGCAAGGTTGGCCACTTTGCTTTGGATTGTTGGCACAATGCAAGTTCCAAATGAAGTAGCAAGCTACCTGGTGGAAAGCCAGTAGGTAGTCTTGTTAAGTTACAAACTAACAGTCACCAAGGACCCAAGAAACCATTGGGTTCTAAGGTTCATTAATTTGTTTTGCAGGTAAGTCCAAGTGGCCATACCCCAACATGGTACTTGGATAGTGGATGTTCCAGACATATGACTGGAACAAGGGGACTACTGAAGGACTACATTCCAATCAAAAATGGTCCTAAAGTGACCTTTGGTGGTTCTGAAAAAGGAATCATCAAAGGGTTTGGTAACATTTCTTCAAACCTAGTTACCATTACTCAAGTGGCTTATGTTAAAGGGTTGAAACACAACCTTATAAGTATAAGTCAGTTAAGTGATGTAGGGTATGACATCTCATTTGTTAAAAATGGTTGTCATATCAAGAGGTCAAGTGATCAAGAGATCATTTTGACAGGATATAGGAAAAGAAATGTCTATTGTCTAGACATTATGATTGATAACAATGGGTCTCCAGTTTGTCTTGTAGCTGATGAGACAATCTCTCATTGTGTCAAATGGCACAAGAGGCTTGCCCATCTTAACTACAAGACTATTAGTAAACTCTTTAGCAAAGAGTTAGTGATGAATGGTCCTCAAGTTAAGTGTGTTAAAGATGGCATTTGCTCAGCTTGTCAAAAGGGCAAGCAGACCAAATCCACCTTTAGAAGCATAGAGAACAAAGATGTTGTGAGGTGTTTATACCTCTTGCATATGGATCTATTTGGTCCAATGCCAGTTCACAGCTTAGGTAGGAAGGTCTATACCTTTGTAGTTGTTGATGACTACTCAAGGTTTTCCTGGGTGTTCTTCTTAAGGCAGAAATCTGAAACACCTAGTGTCTTCTATAGCTTTGTTAAGCAAATTCAGAATGAATTGAACTGTACAGTGGTCAAAATTAGAAGTGACCATGATACTGAGTTTCAGTCTGAAAGCATGACAGAACTGTGTGAAGACTTTGGGATATTTCAAGAATTCTCTTCACTTAGAACACCTCAGCAAAATGGCATTGCTGAGAGGAAAAATAGGACCTTGATAGAGGCTGGTAGGACCCTACTAAGTGATACATCACTGCCAGAGTATTTCTGGGCTGAAGTAGTTAACACTGCATGCCATGTTATAAATAGGGCTACCATCACTAAAAGGCTAAACAAGACCCCCTATGAAGTTGTGAAAGGCAGGAAACCAAACCTATCCTATTTTAGGATCTTTGGTTGTAAATGCTTCATACTTAACAATGGAAAGTCTTACATAACTAAGTTTGCTGCCAAGTCCCAAGAGGGAATTTTTGTTGGGTACAGCAATAATAGTAAGGCTTATAGAGTATACAACTTGACTACACAAGTTGTAGAGGAGACTGTGCATGTAGTTTTTGATGAGACAAAACTTATTAACAATGAGTTGTCTAGCAATGTATGCAGCCCCACAGGTTTGACAAAAAGATTGGACAAGCTTACTATAGAAGAGATGCCTGCTGCAAGACAGCAAGTAGAAGGCAATATCAGTTGTCCAGGGGGAGAACTACATGTACCAATAGCTGAAGAAATACAAGAAGTACAGCATGATGCAGATGCTGAAGAAGCTCAACCTGAAGTGAGGATGCCACCAGCCAACAGGCATCTAAGAGATCATCCAGTAGAGCTGATTATTGGAGATCCAAGACAAGGAGTTCAGACAAGGAGCAAAAATCAGAATGCTGCAGTATATTCTAGTTTTCTGTCTCAAGTAGAACCTAAGAAATTTGAAGAAGCTATATAAGATCCACAGTGGACTGAAGCTATGCAAGAAGAACTTAATCAGTTCAAAAGGTGCAAGGTTTGGGAACTGGTTCCTAAACCTAAAGACCACAATGTTATAGGAACTAAGTGGATCTACAGGAATAAGTTAGATGAACAAGGGGTCATCATTAAGAATAAAGCTAGACTGGTTGCTAAAGGATATAGGCAAGAAGAAGGAATTGATTTTGATCAAACCTTTACCCCAGTAGCCAGACTGGAGGCCATAAGGATGTTCTTGGCCTATGCAACCTATCAAGGATTCAAGGTTTACCAGATGGATGTCAAGTCAGCATTCTTAAATGGTAATCTTAAGGAAGAAGTCTATGTGGAGCAGCCTTCAGGTTTTGTTGATCCAACTCAACCTCATTATGTCTATAGACTTAGGAAAGCTTTATATGGGTTAAAGCAAGCTCCTAGAGCTTGGTATGAAACCCTATCTAGTTTCCTCATTGAGAACAAGTTCTCAAGGGGGAAAATAGATAAGACTCTATTCCTTAGGGAATCTAGAGGCAAAGTAATACTTGTCCAAATATATGTAGATGACATTATATTTGGGTCTACTGAAAGTAGCCTTTGCAAAAAGTTTGCAAAGCTTATGCAAAGTCAATTTGAGATGAGTAGTATGGGAGAACTAAAGTTTTTCTTGGGTCTCCAAATTAAACAGACTGAAAGTGGCTTGTCCATATGTCAGTCAAAGTTCACCCTAGAACTCATAAGGAAATATGGTATGGATTCATCCAGTACCATGAAGACTCCTATGGGGTCAAGTATGTCTCTTAGCAAGGATGATGCAGGGAAACCTGTAGATGAAACCTTGTATAGAGGGATAGTTGGCTCACTACTATACTTGACTGCTAGTAGACCAGACATCATGTATGCTACATGTGTTTGTGCAAGGTATCAAGCCTGCCCTAAAGAGTCTCACTTGACTGCAGTCAAAAGAATATTGAGATATATAAAGGGCACTCCCTATCTTGGCCTCTGGTACCCTAGGAATGGAGATTTTGATCTAATAGGTTATACAGATGCAGACTTTGCAGAATGCAAAGAGGATAGAAAAAGCACAACCGGAACCTGTCAATTCCTAGGTGGAAGAATAATTTCATGGAGCAGCAAAAAGCAGACTAGTGCGGCTATCTCCACAGCTGAGTCAGAATATGTAGCTGCAGGAAGTTGCTGTGCTCAACTTCTGTGGATTCAACATCAGCTAGAGGACTATGGATTTCAGGTAAGTAGAACTCCACTTTACTGTGATTCTACAAGTGCTATTTCAATAGCTAACAACCCTGTATCTCATAGTAGAACAAAACATATTGAGATTACATATCACTTTCTTAGGGAGCATGTAGAAAGAAATGATATTGCACTTGAATATGTTAAAACTGATAATCAGATAGCTGACATGTTTACTAAGCCCTTAGAAGAAGCTAAGTTCAATAGATTCAAAATTGAACTAGGTATGATAAACTTAGACTAAGTTTACAGAATAGAAAATTGGCTAAGTAAAAAGGTGTCGACACATAGACAAGTCTATGTCGACACAGAATAAAAGTGTCGACACTTCAGGAAAAAGGTGTCGACACATCTAGGATGTTGGTGTCGACACTTCAGAATGTTAGTGTCGACACATGTCGAATAGGTGTCGACACATCCAATGTGGTGTCGACACTTAAGTTTTACTCAGAATTTTCTAAGTAAAGTCTCGACTATTCGTCGAGTAGAGTGGTGTCGACACCTAAACATGTGTCGACACATAATATCTGTTGACTAAACTTGTGTCGACACATGTGTGTCGAGACATTATAAGTCAGTGTCGACACTTATTGACAGTGTCGACACATTTTTAGTTATCCATCCCGCCTGTTCGTCTTCAAATCAGAAAGGTATAAATAGGGTTCTGTCTGTGTTTGTCGACACGCTTTCAAAGTTTCGAGACCAAAACTCCTGTGTCGACATTTCTCTTTTCTCAAGACTAAATCTCCAAACCCTAATGGCTCCCAAGCTCGAGGAAAACGTCAACGAAGGCTACGAACTTGTGCGCGGCGCATTCGACGATGGCGATCAAGATATCAAGTCAGTGGTTACCCTAGTCAGCGATTCAGGACTAGAATACTTGGTTTCAGAACCAACCAAGATATGGAAGAAAGAAGTGCTTGAATTCCTTACTGGAGCAACTGTGGATGACTCTGGATACAGAATCAAATCCAGAGTGCATGGAACCAAGGTCAAGGTATCACCCAAAAGTCTGAGAAAGGTACTTCAGCTACCTAAGATTCAAGAAGAAGAAGAAGTTTCTACATCCAAGACCAGGGAAGCTTTGGTCTGGTGTGGTCTTGATTCTAAAATGAAGATAGGTTCTGTCTTTAACAGAAAAGGCATGAACAGTCAAGGAAAATTTCTGTCAGAGATAGTGGGCAAGGTCATTCTCAGTAAGACTGGAGGGCATGACAGGGTGTCAGCCTCCATGTTCAATGTCATGACCAGAATTATCTTCAACCTAAAAACAGATTGGTCAATGGATATCTATGAGAAGATAAAGGAAAGTCTGAAGAAGCCCAATCTGGGCAGAATACTTAGTCTCTACCTGGCTGGTACAATACCAGAGGTAATGAGCACTGCTGCAGGTAGCAAAATCAACCACATGAGAAAGATGGATTCAAGGAAATTCTCTAGATGGGAAAGGGTGCTGTCAAAGGATATACCTACCCCCGAGAAGCAAGTTACTAAGAACGATTCTCCTCCTAGGAAGAAAAGGAAAACTGCTGTTGTGGCACAAGAGTCCTCAAGCAGTTCTGAGAGTGAAGAACAGGTGGTGTTCTCACCTGATGATCAAGAGGAGGAGACAGTAGTCAAGACCCCTGCTGCTCAAGATGTGGCTGAGATTCAGGGGGAGCCTTTAGTTGTAGAACAACCCTCTACCCTGGAGAGTGAGCAAGCCACCATCCTCATCCAAGAGGTACTTGTTGACCATAATACTTTCGATTTTCTATAGTAGATTCTGATTTGTCTGATGTCCATCAGCAAACTCAGCTGCCTAGCCAAGAACCAGATGTTGTTCTTCAAGACACATCAGTTATACTAGAAGTGATTCCTGATAAAGTAGTTGATGAACCCAGTACTTCTCCTGCACAGTCACCAGTTGAATTCACTATGGAAGATCTATTTCTTAATCTAGATCAAGAAGACTTAAACATGGATAAGGTTGCTGCTGCTGAAGAGAAGGGTGCTGCTGCTGAGGGGAAGCACATGAATTTATGGAAGAGCCTATTAGGCTGGAAACTGAGCAAACACCTGCTGTGCAGACTGAAAGGACTGAAAGCCCTAAGGATAGGGTTGATATTGCCAGCACTTCTGCCTCTGAGGATGAGGAGAGTGCAAGGGCCAAGAAGAAGAAATTGTTTGTATTCAAAAGAAGAAGTCAGAGCTACAAGAAGGCTCTACAAACTGTTGCTCAACATTCCTTAGTCACACAAGCTCCATCACCTGATTACAGTGCCTTGATGGTAGCCATGCAAATCAAGCTGGATGAGCAAAGGAAGGCTATAGAGACTTATGTTGATGAAGGGCACAAGACCCTACAATTTGATCTGGCACAGGAAATCAAGTCAATAAGGTTTGAGATGAACCTTAATAAAAAGGAGATGACTGATGTTTTTCAAAGGGTGGTAATGCAGTGGTCTATTTGGCAACTCACCAGGAGAAGATCAAGGCTCAAGTAGATGATATAGCACTGAAGCAAGGCTATGTGCTGGAGAATCAGTTGAGAATGAATGATAATTTAACTGCCTCCCACAATGCTATAGTCACGGAATTGAAGAATAAGACTGCTGAATCTTCTACATCTGCTGATGTTAAGGCTGGATTTGACAAAGTTTTCCAAGAGGAAATCCAAGCTGTAAAGACTGCCATACAGGATTCCCAGAAAGCCATCTCAGACCAGCTTACAAAACTCAAACCCTACTTTAAGGATGGAATCAGGTATTTGGATAGTCAGATTAGATTCCAAAAGGATGATGTCAGAGACCATGTGGCCCAAGAAGTCATAAAGGGGGAGAGAGTATTAGTCAAAGCTAGCTCTGACCATGCCAAATGGATATCTAACTCCATCAGAGCTACACTGGGCTATCCTCCACTCTGTGATGATGATAATGTGGCTGAATCAGGGATTCAAAGTGCATATCTTGGAGGTGAGCAACCAGAGGTAGCTCAAGTGATTTATCCACCTCCAGATTTTGACATGATTCATGCAGATGTCAGCACAATGTATAGCCCAACTGCAGGAAAGTCAAATGTTGTTCTAGAAAAGGTTGTTCAACCTATAACAGCAGCTATGCAAGAGGCCTTAGACAAAGAAGAAGAGGCAAGGTTGTCAAAGAAGAGGTTTAGGGAACAAGCTGAACTAAAGCCAGACTTTGAACAATGGAGCCCTACCTCTAGAAACATAATTCTAACTGCCTGGAAAGCTGCTAAAGACAACACTACTGATAGAAACAAATGGTTCTCTGAAGCAGAATGGAGGAAGCATGAAATCACGCAAGAAGCCATTGTTCAGCACAGAAGGAAGGCTAAGATGGGAAAGCTACCTCCTACAGCTGTGGAGCCTAGCAAGTACTTTCCTAAGCCCTATCATTATTTTGAGAGACAAAAAATCAAGGCTGAAGAACAAAAGAAGAAGGACTCAAAAGGCAAGAAGCCTGTTGATGCTGAGCCTACTGCTGCTGCTGCTGTCAAGGCTAAAGTCCAAGCTGGAAAAGGAATTGTTATCAAAGAACCTGATCAGAAATAGATTAGGAATTAATTCGAAGATTGTTGTAATCTTTTGTATAAGAAACATTTTTGTAAATCATTAAAAATGTATTAGAAAAATGTCAGAACAATTTATGATTAATATAGTATGATTGTTCTGAAATGTGTCTGTTTCTTATTTATTCTGGAATGATTAATGTGTATACATGTGTGCATTATTACATGTTTAAGTTTACCCAGTTGAAATATACCTGCTTTACATCATTTTATAATTTTTAATTATGAGTGGTGTATATCATTGACTAAGGGTTACGACTTCTCCAAATAGGGGGAGATTGTTGGGTACATTGGTCAAATGTACCTGATTTGAAGAAGCCTGACCTAACTCAATGATATACATCATAATGTATTTGATGTATGTTTGAGTTACTTGTGCAGGTTAGGTATTCACTGGACTGAAGCTAAAAACTTTCTAAGTCCATGTGTCGACACCCAGAGGGAAAGTGTCGACACTTGAGAAAGCTTGTGTCGACACCCAGACAAGCAGTGTCGACACTTGGAGTCATTGTGTCGACACCCAGACAAGCAGTGTCGACACTTGGAGTCATTGTGTCGACACCTGGAATGAAGAGTCGACACCAGACACAAAGTGTCGACACAAGGAGCTGTGTCGACACTCAGTGAAGAAGGATGCAGAGATGCAGTGTCGACACTTAGCAGAAGTGTCGACACCTAGAAGAGCTGTGTCTACACCAGAAAGTGTCGACACTTGGAGTTGCGTCGACACTCAGCAAAATTCTGCAGAGACTAAGTGCAAGTGTAGACACCCAGCACAATGTGTCGACACTTAACCAGAAGAGTCAACATATGAAGTATGTGTCGACACTCAGCACAATGTGTCGACACACAACCAAAAGAGTCAACACTTGAAGTATGTGTCGACACTCAGCACAATGTGTCGACACACAACCAGAAGAGTCAACACTTGAAGAAAGTGTCGACACCCAGCACAATGTGTCGACACTCAGTTGAAGACTCAAAGAAAGTATCGACACAAGGAGCTGTGTCGACACTTAGCAAAGAATAGAAATATCTACAAAAATATTCTAAGTACAAGTGTCGACACTAAGGGAATGTGTCGACACTCAGCTGAAGAATCTATATTGAAGACTTGTGTCGACACCAAGAAGTAGTGTCGACACTTGACAGTTTCAACACATGAAGATGTGTCGACACAAAGGAGATGTGTCGACACTTAGAAGAATTTAACAAGTTACAGAAGATCAAGTACTTGTGTCGACACTCAATTCCAAATGTCGACACCTGAATAAGAATCTGTGTCGAGACATACAAGGAGTTGTGTCGACACCTTGTAGACTTGTGTCGACACTTACATAGCATGTGTCGACACTTAGTCTATAAGTGTCGACACTTAAGAACAGAAAATCTCGACACTATCTGACAGTTACAGAATTTCAAGAATTGACTGGATGATATGACAGCTGCCGTTCCAGCCTGTCTACAGCACTTGTCAGAGATATCAGAAGTCAGTTATGAACCGGACCAGCCGGTTACCATGAAGAAGGCCTATAAATAGGCACAGACTGTTTACAGAAAAGGAAGTTAATGTGGTTGTTAAGAGTTAACAGAAGAAGATTAAGTTCTGATTGAATTCAGATTAATCTAAGAGATTTGTTCAAGTGGTTGCTGATCAAGTTATCCAAGTGATACAAATCAAGAAGATCGTGCTATCCAACGGCAGATCTAAGAAGTTGGAGAGAGAGAGCTCCAGTCAAGTATTCAGTCTTTGGAACTAGGCTGAGAAGAAGGATTCAGAAGCATCTGGATCTTAAGAAGCAGAGGTCAAGGAACAACTGCAGAGGATTCAGACTTATTCAGTTCTACTCAAGAAGCTTTGAAGGAAGCTAAGTCAGTTTGGATCTATCTGAGTTCTTCCAAGAACTCAGCAAGAAACTCTCAACTCCTCTCTTATTTTCTGAGTTGTTGAGTTATTTGTTGTAATACTATTTTAACTTGTAGGATCTTTGGATCTGAGTGCATTGTAAGCCTAAATTTATAAAGGCTGAGGGTAGGGCTTGATAGCCTGAGTGTAGGAGTTGAAGAACTCTGAGTGTAGGCCTTGATTGGCTGAGTGTAGGCCTTTGTGGCTGAGTGTAGGCTTTGGAGAAAGCTGAGGTGTAAGGCTTTGGGCCTGAGGTGTAGGAACCTATTTGGGTTCTGAGATAGTGGAGAAGTTTGGCCGAATCTAGTACACTGCTAGATAGGCGAAGGGGGAAAGTGGATGTACCCAAAGATTGGGGAACCACTATAAATCACTGTGTGCTGTGCTGTGAATGTGCTGTGTATGTTTGATTATTGCTGATTGCTGTAATAGACTACTTAGAAAACTGTGATATAACTGTTTGGCTGCCAACAAAGTTAGAAAAGGATTAGGTCACCTATTCACCCCCCCTCTAGGTGTTTAGGTACCATATCTTTCAACGTCTTTCACGTGTCTTCACTCAGGAGGGCTCTACTACGCCCGGAGTTGCAGATTACGTCCACTGATGGGCCGGTAGCTTTGGATCGATCTGTACATTTGGAGACGATACGGATCGACGACCAGGGGATACGAGTCTTGCGCCGCAAGAAGATCCCGCTAGTCAAGGTCCTGTGGAGGAACCACGGACGAGAGGAGCATACTTGGGAGCCACAGGACCTGATGCAGGAAAGATATTCGGAGCTATTTAGTCAGGTATACCTCACAACCTCTCAACATGTTCATTTTACTTTCCTGTTTTTAAACTAGTAAGGCTACTCTAGAAAGAGTAGGGGCTAATCTTTTGTTTATTGGGGTCTTGGCTTTGCCAATTTGGCGAATTGGTCATATATTTAGGTTTTTTCCCTTTGAACCCCGCTTAGCAACCATGGCATCGAAATGTAATCTTCCACTTCTTATGGGATGTTACAAGTTTCTTTTCTTCGGTAGAAATTCCCGTAGCCCTAACCTGGATTTCGGGGACGAAATCTTTGTTTTGTTTATTGAGATTTGTAACATCCCATTTCCAACTAGACCCCTAAGTGTGGTTATTGGCCATGAATACGTCATGACCAAACCCTAGGAAGCCCAAGAAGACCAAGAAAACCTAAGAATGTGGGTGAGACCACTATGGTCTGCAAATAGTAAATTCCTGAACCTTTGTTTAAGATAACCATGGGGATTCACCAAGACTTCAAGACCCCACCATGTTCTCATCAAACCATTGTAAGATCCATTAGATCAATAAGGACCCATGGAGGGCAGTCAAAAGGGTTAAGTTGACCCAAGTTAACCCTAACCCTAAATGGGTCAAACCAACCTACTTAGGGTCAATTGACCATCCCCAAGCCAAGTGGACCCCACCCAAGCAAACCTAACCCTAGAGTGATGTCAATGGGTCACCTAGGACCCATTGGGGTCCACCCAAGAGGCTAAGTTGACCAAAGTCAACTCTAACCCTAAATGGGTCAACCTAGCCTACATTGGGTCAAACTGGCCTACACAAGGGCCAATTGAAGTTCCCTTAGCCAAGTGGACCCCACACATACCTTCATAACCATAGTGAGAGGCCAACGGGTCACCAAGGACCCATTGGGGCCAACCAAAAAGGCTAAGTTGACCAAAGTCAACTCTAGTCCTAAAGTAGTCAAGGTACCCTACTTAAGGGTCAAGTGACCTCTAAAGGGCCAATACAACCCTACCTAGGCCTCAAGGGAGGCCAATGGGTCACCAAGGACCCATTTGGGCCAACCTCAAAGACCAAATTAACCTAAGTCAACCCTAGCCTAGGTTTGGGTCAAGCTAGCCCAAATGGGCTAACTCAAGCTCAAGCCCAACTCACTTGGGCTAACCATATTTTGGTGGATGAAATAAATATGTGGGCTGCCAATATGAGATTTACCAGCCAACTTAGTGACTAGGAGAGAGAGAGAGAGAATCTCAAAATTAAAGAATAATTTAGGAGAGAGAAATGGGTATATTTAAGGGTATTTAGTGGAATAAGCCACTTGGACCCATGCCATCAGCCCCCACATGGGCTGGCCGACCCTTGGAAGTCATGAGAAGGAGTTGGATGGAGTGGGGCCCACCCATGCATGCATGGTGACAAAAACAAGGCAAACCCTCCACCTCTCACATAGGAATTATCACCCACCCACCTCTATACTTCATCTCCTCATTTCCCCTCTCTCCTTTCAGTCTCACCACTCTCAGAACAAGGAGAGCAGCAGCAGAGAGAGAGAGAAACCGAGTTTTGGCCGTGAAAACTAAGAGAGAAGCGCCGCCGCCGCCGCCATGGTTCCCCGCCGCTCCTCACGTCGCAAGGCCGCCGGGAAGGTCCTCCCTCACTTCTCTCTTCATGTATAGATCTTAGGGATGTTTAGGTTAGGGTTCGGGCTCGAATGAGCACGAACCCAGATCTTCATTTTCAGCCATTAATGTCATTTTGCAAGCTTCGGGTGAGGTGGCGCCGCCACCTCCGGCCGCCCTAGCCGCCGGAAAAGCTCGCCCCCACCACCGTGAGGGGAGAGGAGAAGTTGGCCAGTGGATGCGCCGCCGGAGGCGGCCGGGAAAAGCCCCGTGAAAATCAAGCTGAGAACCAGGCGGATTGGAGAAGATGAGCAGCTGTCGTCCATCTGCGTCAAGATCTGTGCCATGCAATAATATAAATCCAGGAATTATTTAAATATATGAATAGTGTATTTTCTGTCCCCTAAAATCCGATTTTTGCATGTCAAAGTTTAGGGCCCTTACATCCTTTTTCATAACATGTTCTCAACATAAAAATTGTAGGTCTTGGAGTCACCTTTAATTTGGCATGTTACACATAATTGTTGGTTAAGTGTACTGCCCTATAGTGCCAGTTTCCTAGGGCTGGTCCTAGCATAGGGCAGAAACTAAAATGGGTGCCTTGCCAAAACCATAAGTCCAAATGGGCTGAAATTTTGGGCATGTGGCCTAATTAGGTATATCTAGACCCTACCCAAAAATGGGAATTTTTGGGGAATATAATTCTATAGTTTTTGTCCAAATATGATAAATTACATTTTGTTGATATTTGGGGCATATCAACTACAAATTGCCCCAAATTTTGGTGGTCTGCCCTTAGAAATATATTAGACCTATGGTAGACAAATTAGACAATTTAACCATCTGCATGTTGAGATATCTCACATGCAAGATCTAAAAATTAAATGGCCTTGGGCTGCAAATAGCAAAATGCAGAAATTTGATAGTGATGCCCAAGCCCATCCAGAGGCCCAAATGACCTGAGATTTTGGGGAGTAACTGGTTTAGGGCATATTTAGGTTCTTCCAAAAAATGGGATTAATTGGAATTAAAATTAGGGTGGAATTACCAAATTACCCCTAGGCTTGTTTAGGTGATTCTTGGAGTAGTTCAACTCCAAAAGGCCCCAATTTTTGGTTGCATGTCCATGAGGAGATTATTATGGCATGGTTAAAGTTTTATCCCTTATGGATCACAGCAAGTTAGGGAAACACCTTGCATGCGATGGCTTGTAAAGGACTTGGTGTGCTTATAGCCAAATGAAGAAACAAAAATGAAATATTGAAGGTACAGCCCTTTTAGACCACTGACTTAGTATTACTTTAAGTACCCTCCCCTCTTTGGGGAAAATAGATGAATTAGGGTTGACTTACCCTTGGATCCAAGTTCACACCCTAAGGATGGACCTTTAGGGGGTTGTGAAGGACATAGGGGCAAATGCTCTTGTATGACCTTGTAAATTAGTAGAGAGTTAGTTTAGCCAGACTCTGGTTGAAATATTAGGGAATTTTGAAGTAGTTAAGTAACTCCAAAGTCAAACCCTAGTTTTGGGGTAGAAGCACTAATAGGCCAAAATGGTAACTTAACCTCGTCTAAAAAATGTAAAAATGGGGTATAATGAATATTAGGGTGAATTGAACCCCTAGATATTTTTATTGGAATTTTATGGATTATATTTATGGTAGTTCCTTTGTTAATTATCAAAGTATCCAATTCAGTATTTGGTTTAATTTGATCATTTAGTTTAATTGGAATCTAGTAGAACTTGGCCAGTAGAGGTTTTTGACATAAATAGAGATCTCTGAATTTTATTATAATTTTTAAAGGATTTTATATATTGCTTCCTTCATAAATATTGTAAAGGCCATACTTGGTAAATAAATCATTTAAAAAGTAATTTAACTTGTAAAAATATGAAGTTTGGCCATTGATGATTTTAGGATGATATCTACTGTTAGGAATTTAATTAGGAATTTTTGAAGTATATTCGTAGTACTTGATTCGCAATTATGCCCTTGTAGATTTGTGTATTGAATTTATTTAGAATTAAATATTCTATGAAAAATCATGAAAGTTTGGCCAATGCTAATTTTAGGATTTTAGTAGTGTAATATATTTATCTCAAATTATTTGGATGATAATTTCAAGTAATTGATTTACAAATCTTAGAATATGGGAATTTACTGCAAAAATAATTTTAGGCTCCATAAATGTTTGTGTAAAATGTCAAATTTGGAAATTGTCACTTTTGGATATATGGAATTTTATCATGAATTTATGGAACATTAATGATGTCTAAAATGTATACTTCATGATCAACTCGACTATAATTGGCCCTTGTAATAAATTATTTAAATAGAAGATTAATTGAGGAAAATACAATATTCGGGAATTAAATCATTTATGTCATGATAGGACCCCAGTAATAATCCTAGGTCATTCGGATGAAAAATCGAAGGACATCCTATCATGAACATCACTTAGTATAGGTCGGTCTGCAAATAATAATTTGGGGGAAAAGTTGTATTAGGATAAGGGTTGGAATATGGTGGAGTTAGTCGTGTTGAATTGTTTGAATAAAAGTGGATGAGTCGCCTAGAAAGTTCTAAGGAGTGGTGGGAATCGCGTGGATGTGTGTTAGAAGGTAAGCGAGTTCGACGAAAGATCGTCGTGCCCGCGAGAGTGAAAGGTCTAAACTACCTTAGGATTAGCCTATCGGAATATGAGAAGGTAATGGGTAAAGGAAATCAACCAATAATATTAATAAGTACCTTGTGAAAGGGAACGCTCGGCATAATCCCAACACAGTTCCTAGTGCCCCTTGAGAGCCCTTCACAGGGAATACCGGGGGCAGTCCTAGGTTAACGTAAACCTTAAAGAACAAATCAAAAGAGTAATTTAGTAAATATGGTTTCACACTACACTCACTAGTTGGACAAGTGTTGGAAATGGTTAAGTCGTCCCGAGGTGTTCAAAGGGGCGCCATCCCGCGGTGTTCAAAGGGATGAGATTTGGAATAAGAGACGAACGTTTCGGTCCGGCGAGCTTTGGCTCGGTTGATACTTGTGACGGACGGGATGGTCCGGGGAGCTTTTGGCTCGGTTCTGATACGATAAACTTGCATGTGGATAAATCTAGTGGCGGGGCATGCAGTACTGGCCGTTCGTCACACCGATGGCAGTACGGTGCACCAGGCGGTTGTGAGAGTTAGAGGGGCCAGTGGGTTGTTTTACACTGCGGTCTGGAGGACGATCCCCGATAACACACATCCGACCCAACAAGACTGACGAGTTTGTCAGCAAAGTACGTACGCGAGACTCTAGAGTGCACCTTGGACGTGTACAGAGGCGTATGAGAGGGGTCTAAGGCTTGGTAGTGTGCATACCGGTCTAGAAGTGGAGACGCCCGCTCCGCTGCTGCCGTAGCCACAGCGGTGGTACCCGAGAGTGATGCTAGCTCTCAAAAAGTGGGAACTAAAGGTCTGTGATCACAGAGTCGTTGTGTGTGTGTTGCACTTGCATGTCCATCATACCCACTTGCATGTCATAGTATAATCGATTCATTTAACCCTGACACATAAAGTATAAGTGGTATGAGACGCTTATACATTAGGCCCTGCAAAACGACCCCTTGGTTTATAAGCTTGTGTGGGCAAGTTTATAAATTAAGGTTATTTCAATATTTATATGTTGCTTGTGATAACCGACACCCCAATGTATAAAGTGGTATGGGACATTTTATACGATGGGAGCCTTGTAGAAGATCCCTTGGCTTATGTGTATTCACATAAGTGAAGGTTATATTCCTTTCTTACTTTACTCATTATAACCTGATTATAAATTGCTAGCTAGGTCCCCCTGTCACCTGTTTTTGATTTCTCTCCTCTTTTACGTCCTTTCCTTTCTTCCTCCCCGCTCGGTGCCTAGGAGCATGGGGGAAGGGGTGGGGGACGATAGGGCTTAGTCTTTTAGACTAATGGTTTTCGAACCACATCATATTAGGGGATCGTGGAGCCGAGTATGGAGGAGCAGCCCAGGAGACCGGTGCAATTGGAGATAGGGCAGTCTAGCTCAGGAGTACAGCCAGCTGGGACCGTGACTTTCGACTTCTAGTAGTTGTTTTGTTTTACTTCCGCATGAGGGATCTGTAGTGAGGATATGGATGTACTGGGCTTCAGCCCTTTTATTTCTGTACACTTTATTATTCTGTGGACACTCCCTTCGTGGAGATTTTTTATATTTATGTGATATGCTGTGGACTTGTCTTCTCTTGTACTGCTACTTTTGCGTCAGCTGCGATCGATTTGGCCGGCAGGATCGGCGTCTTGTAGTGGCGACCTTCCCGGGTGTGAAGGTGTCACCGCAAGGCGGCGGTTCTGGGCCTAAGACCCCGGGGTTTTAAAGGAAAAAAAAGAGGGGGTCTTACAGATGGTACCTCGGGCTTAGCTTCTTTAAGCATCGTACCCATGAGATACCCTTGAACGACTTAATCTTCAAATACACCCAGTCGCCAATAACAAACTCCACGTTCCTATGCTTGGCATTATAGTGCTTATCTTGCTGGTCCTGAGCGATTAGCAATCTTTCTTGAATGGTTCGTACCAACGAGGTTACAACTTCCACTTCTTGCCGCTTGTATAGCTTCGACTAACCCGTTTCCAACCACGACAACAGCATGCGACATCTTCTACCATAAAGGGGCTCGAAGGGCGCCATTTGACTGCTCGCCTGGTAGCTATTGCTGTAAGCGAATTCCACCAAGTACAGGTGATCTTCCCACTGCTTCATGAAATCCAAGACGCAGATACGAAGCATGTCTTCCATCATCCTGTTGACTCTCTCGGTTTGTCCATCCGTCTGCGGATGAAATGTTGTACTAAAACTCAGCTTGGATCGCAACATCTGCTGCACCAATCTCCAGTCATTGGATGTGAACCTCCCATCTCGGTCACTCTTGATACTGCCGGGCACACATTGAAACTGAACAATGTTATCCATGTACAATTTTGCCAATTTATCTATAGAATCATCCTTCCTATGTGGAATAAAGTGCGACACTTTCGTCAAACGATCTAAGATCACCCAGATGGCGTCGTTTCCCTTCTGCGACCTTGGCAACCCATGAACAAAGTCCATTGTAATGTCGTTGAACTTCCACTATGGGATAGGCAAGGACTTCAAGAATCCTTTAGGCTTCTGGCACTCTGCCTTCACTAAGGCGCACGTTTGACACTTCGCCACATAAAGTGCCACATCCTTCTTAAGTCCGGCCACCAGAACAATTTCTTCATTTCAAGCTACATCTTTATGCTCCCTGGGTGAATCGAGTACTTGGTATGATGAGCCTCGTACAACAATTCCACCCGCTATTTTCCCACATTTGGGACACACAGATGACTGTAGCAATCTATCCACAACATCAAATTGGGAATTTGACCCATCCAAAGCCTCAACCATGAATTGCTTCATGTGGCCATCCAAATCCAGAGCCTGCCGAATCCGATCAGTCAGGTCACACTGAACTTCTGTCCAGTTCAATAGCGCTTCTGCACTGTTGAAACCGGAAACCGGTCTCTGTGGAGTTTGAGGTCCCAAAAGAGGGGTGACCGCGCACCTACTACACTCGAGTGAACAATCGATGCTCTAGGCTAGGAACGTAAGGGACAGGCCCAAGGTCTCAGCGTGGAGGTCCCACCACACACCCGGAAGACTAACGAGCTCTTCCCCTCCTAAGCCAAATGCTGAGCTAATTGGGCACCTTTGGAAGGCTCTCTTGGCCGACCAGAACCTCTAGGGAGGATCTCAAAATTCACTCCCTCTTAACCAAGGATGACACCTCGGGTTTGTGCAAAACGCCCTTTAACTGCCCTGCTAGTAGCATAACCTTGCCTAGCAGTTCTATTATTCTGCAGCCCCTTTTGGGTCGCCACCAACGTAACACAAGCCTTCAAGGACTAGCAAAAAACATCGCGGGCATCTCAAATTACAGGAACGTACGTTCAATACCTCGGCACGCAGGCTGGCAATATAAACGAAAAAGGCCTTCTAGGGCCGACACAAACTTGGGCTTAAGCCCGCTGCTTTCCGCTACATAAAGAATGCACAACTTCCTCGGAGTCTTCTCCGGGAACCCCAGAAAATCGCCAATCCGGCTCATACATCCGGATGGGCTTCACACAGCATGCCTAAACCCGTACTCACGCTTCCGGGTACTAAATGAAATTAACTGCGGGGACGTACACGTCAACCCGTCGGAGAGCGCCCTTCCTCCACCCATTGGTGAAGAGGGGCCTCCATGCAAATATGTGAATTTAGGGCTTCACCTGCCCGAGGGAGAAATTTCGTTACCCTTGGCGCGGATATTGGCGGAGTCGCGGCCGCGTATCTTGCACGAGGCTCGATGCCCGGTGAAGGGCTCCTAGCTGATTTTTCTGATGGCGGTGCCGGCCCTAACCCTCATCACAATCTTCTCCTGGCCGAACCTTGCTGGAGAAACCCGATCCCTATTTCCTTGGCCGAGCCCTGGCTGGAGGAGATGAAAAAATACATCCTCTTGCTCCGTTTTTTTGGTGATGGCCGAGCCCTCGCAGGGAGGAGAACAATGACTCCCGATCTCCATTTTCCTGGCCGAGCCTAGCCGTATATGGACGATCAATACCTTGCTCCAAGCGGCCGTGGTGGTGGTCGAGCTCCCTTCCAGGCTGAGCCCTGCTCCAGGCCATGCCCTAGCATCAGGCGGTTGCACCTTGCCCCAGGCGGCCGGCTTTTTCTCCAGGCGGCCGAGCCCCAACTGCAGGCGGCCGGCTTTTTCTCCAGGCGGCCAAGCCCCAACTGCAGGCGGCCGGCTTTTTCTCCAGGCGGCCGAGCCCCAACTTCCGGCAGCCGGCTCTTGCTGCTTCACCGAGAGAGAGGGAGAAATCGGGAAAATCGGGGAGAGGAAAAAACCTGTGGCTGACCCCTTTCTTCTTGCTCCTGCTCGATGCCCTACCTCCACCCCCCTCATCTCTTCACCTCTTTTTATATCCTTCTCCACGTATATATATATAAACATATATATATATTTATAATAAATATATATATAAACATATATATATATATATAATAAATCTATATTATATATAGAAATATATATACATAGTAAATATATATATATATATTTATAACTCAAAACATAAAAAACTCCACACGTGCGTACAAGAGCCCGCACGTCCTCGAACAGGGCTGCACTAAATCGTCGCTCGCAGTACATCCCGAGCCCGCTCCCTGGGGAGGATCCCACTCGGCAGGGTACGGGGTTGTACACAATCCCCGCTCTTTTCGAGGTTGTCCAAGCTCGAAAAGAAATGTCCAACCCCAAGTACTCGGCGAGTGGGTTCCGACTTAAAAAGAGTTTGAGAGAATTCCCCACTTGGAGATAAAAAGAGCTCCAGGCCAGGGCTTAAATAAGAATCAACTCACTATCATGAACATGCGATAAAAACCAATCTATTTAAAAATCCAACCAAATTACCAATTGATGCGGAAGTCAATGGCAGTACATGTTTTGAGATGCATATTTCAGATGGGCATACCTCTTATAAATACAATGATTTTGCTACCTCCCAAACATTTTATGTATCAGCAAGGTCAACATTAAAAGAGATGAGATCGGTAATGTTATTTTTCATGTCGCGAAAGAGGATGATGTTTTTGATCTGGTAGAGTTTGCAAATAATTTAACTATTTTCATAAGACATGAAACAAGTGATGTATTAATATCAGTCTACTCAATTCATCAAAAAGAAACTATTGATCTAAACTATGGTTTAAACTATGATTCTTCTCCTTTTGAAGAAGCATTGCACACTTTCTTGCCTAAACTGACATCAAACCCTTTCCAAGACCTCTTCCAAGTCCAAGTCCTTTCCCCCCAGGTGTGCCTACCGCCCTGCCCAGCTAATGAGAGCCTGGGCAGCGAGTCTACCCGGGGCCGAGCAGTATTCGGGGTCCCTTACCCCCACAGGCGATCCTACGGACCTGCCAGCTGGATGGGAGCCTGCGCAGCGGGTCTACCTGGGGCCGAGCCAGGCTAGGGGTAGTGCAAAAGTCTCCAAACAACCTCCAACCACCGAGTGAGCCTACAGCCCTGCCAGCTTGATGGGAGCCTGGTCAGCGGGTCTGCTCGGGGTCTCCTCTCCAAAATACCTCCAACCACCGAGTGAGCCTATAGCCATACCAGCTAGATGGGAGCCTGGTCAGCGGGTCTTCTCGGGGTCTCCTCTCCAAAACACCTCCAACCACCGAGTGAGCCTACAGCCCTGCCAGCTAGATGGGAGCCTGGTCAGCGGGTCTGCTCGGGGTCTCCTCTCCAAAACACCTCCAACCACCGAGTGAGCCTACAGCCCTGCCAGCTAGATGGGAGCCTGGTCAGCGGGTCTGCTCGGGGTCTCCTCTCCAAAACACCTCCAACCACCGAGTGAGCCTACAGCCCTGCCAGCTAGATGGGAGCCTGGTCAGCGGGTCTGCTCGGGGTCTCCTCTCCAAAACACCTCCAACCACCGAGTGAGCCTACAACCCTGCCAGCTAGATGGGAGCCTGGTCAGCGGGTCTGCTCGGGTTCTCATCTCCAAAACACCTCCAACCACCGAGTGAGCCTACAGCCCTGCCAGCTAGATGGGAGCCTGGTCAGCGGGTCTGCTCGGGGTCTCCTCTCCAAAACACCTCCAACCACCGAGTGAGCCTACAGCCCTGCCAGCTAGATGGGAGCCTGGTCAGCGGGTCTGCTCGGGGTCTCCTCTCCAAAACACATCCAACCACCGAGTGAGCTTACAGCCCTGCCAGCTAGATGGGAGCCTGGTCAGCGGGTTTGCTCGGGGTCTCCTCTCCAAAACACCTCCAACCACCGAGTGAGCCTACAACCCTGCCAGCTAGATGGGAGCCTGGTCAGCGGGTCTGCTCGGGGTCTCCTCTCCAAAACACCTCCAACCACCGAGCAAGCCTACAGCCCTGCCAGCTAGATGGGAGCCTGGTCAACGGGTCTGCTCGGGGTCTCCTCTCCAAAACACCTCCAACCACCGAGTGAGCCTACAGCCCTGCCAGCTAGATGGGAGCCTGGTCAGCGGGTCTGCTCGGGGTCTCCTCTGCAAAACATCTCCAACCACCGAGTGAGCCTATATCCCTGCCAGCTAGATGAGAGCCTGGTCAGCGGGTCTGCTCGGGGTCTCCACTCCAAAACACCCCCAACCACCGAGTGAGCCTACAGCCCTGCCAGCTAGATGGGAGCCTGGTTAGCGGGTCTGCTCGGGGTCTCCTCTCCAAAACACCTCCAACCACCGAGTGAGCCTACAGCCCTGCCAGCTAAATGGGAGCCTGGTCAGCGGGTCTGCTCGGGGTCTCCTCTCCAAAACACTTCCAACCACCGAGTGAGCCTACAGCCCTGCCAGCTAGATGGGAGCCTGGTCAGCGGGTCTGCTCGGGGTCTCCTCTTCAAAACACCTCCAACCACCGAGTGAGCCTACACCCCTGCCAGCTAGATGGGAGCCTGGTCAGCGGGTCTGCTCGGGGTCTCCTCTCCAAAACACCTCCAACCATCGAGTGAGCCTACACCCCTACCAGCTAGATGGGAGCCTGGTCAACGGGTCTGCTCGTGGTCTCCTCTCCAAAACACCTATAAAGCAAACGTAAAGATAAATAAATAACTCAAAAGAACCGATAACCCGGTCAACCAAGCCAGAGTCCGACACGGGGCGCTTCTACCCGCTACGTCCACCCTCCTGAAAATCAGGGTCGATCATATAATATCCTCCGGTTTCAACACGAGTCACTCGTTAACAATCCATAAAATCTTCGGACACATTAGGGTCCATCCATATTTAGGAGAATGCCCTTCAGGAGAAGGTTCGTAATGGATATCTTGTAATTTTTTTGTGAAATACAACACATGCTCTGCCAAAACAAAATCTTAAATACACATACATATGGTTTAAGGCTACCCCCTAAAAATAATAATCTCACACCCTACCTACTTGAAATGCTACTACTAACGTTGAGGACCAAATCTGGCACTAGATAGCTCAAAAGAATTGTATAAAATCCTATGCAACCTCAATCATGAAAGACACCATTATTATCAAAACTCCTGTAAGATGCCCACAATGCATGCAAAACTATAAACAATAGAAACCAAACACCTCTAGTGATGCCCATCCTGAGGCAAATCATTCTGGATCTTAATAAAGTCATCTACACCAAAACTATTGCGCAGAAAAACGTATCAAACAGCAAATGTCAATGCTTTCTTTGCCAAAACTATTGCACAAAACAGATCAACCTACAAATGCCAATTCTCTTTCTTGATACCTTACCTTCTGGGTAATCGGTTCAGAAAAATGCAAGGAATTAAAGCAGATCAAAAGTCCTTGTTGAAGAAAGAGCATCAAAATTCACTACGGCCCGCCATACTTAACTCCAACACCCAGAGGAATCAAAGTAAAATGGGAAACACTATTGAAGGTCAAAATCGGCGTGCTTTCCTAAAGGAGACATAACATAGAACAATATTCACACTTACATCAGAGAGTACGACCACTACCGATAGAAGTACTTTTCAGCGTTGAAGGTATACTCGAAGGACATTAACAAATTTTGAGATAGAAATATCAACATCAAATGGAACTTCATAGTGCAAGGGAACTTGGAAGTAAGAGGTATCTAAATTAACTGAATCAAAATTAGCAGAAAAATACTTGCCTCTAAACATTCAGCAATTAAATAGCCCAATGCAGCTCCAATGATCTGCATCACTTCAGGTATGCCCGAATGATCCCTCGCAATGGTAGAATAATTTCTTCTCAAAAAAGGTAAGATTTGTGCTCATAAAATTCAAATTTGAGATCAAACTACAAATCAAATACGCAAGTAAAAAAGAATTAAATGCATAAAGACCTAAACAAATGGATAATAAGCCACAACTAGCTTTGATTGATAAAAAATATTTCTTGCTCGTCTGCAGGTTTGATCAGAAGTCCACAAGTGTCCTCTTAACCTAAATGGTAAGGATCAAGGAGTTCAGCAGTACAGATCAGTAACAAGATGCTTCAGGGTATTTGCTTATACTGGCGATTAACAACTTGAAACATGTTCTAGTGCTCTCAATCTAGGATCCCGTCGACAATGCACTACATGATCAAAAAAGTAGCACCTTCTTGTCCACCTGGCTTCACGGATCTCTCTTCATCCATATTTTCTTCTGTTAAATACGGCTCAATTATTACCGACAAACTTGAATATTTCTATCTTATTCTTCATGCAATGCTGAATCAAAGAGGTCACGAAAATACAGCCCATGAGCAACAAACTAAATTCCAACTCCAACAAATGTAAAAAAGGAGAAAATAGAAATGCTAATGGAGTATAGTCATTGCAACTAATATTCCAGCTTTGGTCATAGCTGATCTCAGCAAAATCTATTAGCAAAAATGAATCCAGTAATATAGTCCACAACATTCAGGTCATCAAGAATGCCATCCAAAGATAGTAGCTTGAGCAATTTAAATAGTTCGTGATAAAATCTACCACAATCAATTTGAGCAGCTTCTCTATATCAATTTGACACAGATCCATGTGCAACTAGCTATAAAGGATAGCCAGGAGGAGAATTTGATATGGAATCAAATACATTGTGTGATATCATTTGCTATTCTTGTTAGCGAGAACTGATCCACACCACTTTGCCTGCTCGTTCCAAGAAACATTAGGAGCGCATCTACTACAAGCTTCCCTAAAGAACGTTTTGATCTCCAGGATAGAACATCTTATGTGATCTACATGTATCTTTCTTGTTTTGCTATTCTAAATCATAATTCAAAATCCCAGTTCTCATATCTTATCCCATTTGGTATTTTTTTTTTGATAGAATAAAATCTTATAACATCATTGATGTATTGGGCTCTCATGTCTATACTTGCAATTAGAGATTTATAAATAATCAACCAACCTCAAGTAGGATTTCAACTAAGAGAAACACGGTAAATAATCTTCACTTGGTTCATTATACACATCACTTTACCTGTACTGTGTTACGTGGTAATACGGTAAGTATTCTTCCCTTCATTTTCATAAATATGCTTGTCATTGGAGGGTAAACGATTGAGCCTTTAGTAATTAGTTATCTGCTAATTTTTCCCTGTATAGATCTAAAAAACAAAATTATGCTTCTATTTCACTTATAGCAAACATCTCCTTGCTTAACCATGACAAATGTTCAGGGGAGTTATGAGCAAGTGTGGTGATGATTGGTAGTGGTATTGGTGGGTTATGCTATGCTGGACTTTTAGCTAAATACAGTCAGGATGCTATAGCACTGGAATGTCATGATGTATCTGGTGGTGCTGCTCATTCATCTAAATCAAGGGCTACAAGTTTAATCCTGGTCCATCTTCATTCTCCGGACTTCGTTCCATAGTTTCGCAAGCAAACCCCCTAGCACAGATGAATTAGTTATGGTCCGTGAATGCGGTGGTACCCTTTGGTTTTACTGTTGTTTTTACTCCCACCTCTCTCATCCTAAGACACACATTTGAGAATAATTGTTAATATACGTTTTCTGGAACATAGATGACTCGCACAAGTCTGAACCCAGTATTCTAGTACTAACACTTCAACCTTTCGATTGTGCACTTTCCAACCTTGAAATTTTAGCTAGTGGGAAATTATTTTAAGAGCTACTTCTCAACTGTGGGAGTTTATACTTTGGCATTTGAGAAACATTCGAGATGAAAAGTCAAGATGGTTAGGAGCGACAAAAGAGGAGTTGGAGGGGACTTCTTTCATCACATGACCTTGGTCGTCACTTGGTTCCTCTTCTATAGCCATGACGTTTGACTGAGGTTTTCTGTGCTGGTCACTCTCCACGCTCACCGCACCATAAATGTTGAAACCGGAAACCGGTCTCTGTGGAGTTCGAGCTCCCAAAAGAGGGGTGACCGCGCACCTACTACACTCAAGTGAACAAATGATGCTCTAGGCTAGGAACGTAAGGGACAGGCCCAAGGTCTCAGCGTGGAGGTCCCACCACACACCCGGAAGACTAACGAGCTCTTCCCCTCCTAAGCCAAATGCTGAGCTAATTGGGCACCTTTGGAAGGCTCTCTTGGCCGACCAAAACCTCTAGGGAGGATCTCAAAATTCACTCCCTCTTAACCAAGGATGACACCTCGGGTTTGTGCAAAACGCCCTTTAACTGCCCTGCTAGTAGCATAACCTCGCCTAGCAGTTCTATTTTTCCGCAGCCCCTTTTGGGTCGCCACCAACGTAACACAAGCCTTCAAGGGCTAGAAAAAAACATCGCGGGCATCTCAAATTACAGGAACGTACGTTCCATACCTCGGCACGCAGGCCGGCAATATAAACGAAAAAGGACTTCTAGGGCCGACACAAACTTGGGCTTAAGCCCGCTGCTTTCCGCTACATAAAGAATGCACAACTTCCTCGGAGTCTTCTCCGGGAACCCCAGAACATCGCCAATCCGGCTCATACGTCCGGATGGGCTTCACACAGCATGCCTAAACCCGTACTCACGCTTCCGGGTACTAAATGAAATTAACTGCGGGGACATACACGTCAACCCGTCGGAGAGCGCCCTTCCTCCACCCATTGGTGAAGAGGGGCCTCCATGCAAATATGTAAATTTAGGGCTTCACCTGCCTGAGGGAGAAATTTCGTTACCCTTGGCGCGGATATTGGCGGAGTCGCGGCCGCGTATCTTGCACGAGGCTCGATGCCCGGTGAAGGGCTCCTAGCTGATTTTTCTGATGGCGGTGCCGGCCCTAACCCTCATCACAATCTTCTCCTAGCCGAACATTGCTGGAGAAACCCGATCCCTATTTCCTTGGCCGAGCCCTGGCTGGAGGAGATGAAAAAATACATCCTCTTGCTCCGTTTTTCTGGTGGTGGCCGAGCCCTCGCAGGGAGGAGAACAATGACTCCCGATCTCCATTTTCCTGGCCGAGCCAAGCCGTATATGGACGATCAATACCTTCCTCCAAGCGGCCGTGGTGGTGGTCGAGCTCCCTTCCAGGCTGAGCCCTGCTCCAGGCCATGCCCTAGCATCAGGTGGTTGCACCTTGCCCCAGGCGACCGGCTTTTTCTCCAGGAGGCCGAGCCCCAACTGCAGGCGGCCGACTTTTTCTCCAGGCGGCCAAGCCCCAACTGCAGGCGGCCGGCTTTTTCTCCAGGCGGCCGAACCCCAACTGCCGGCGGCCGGCTCTTGCTGCTTCACCGAGAGAGAGGTAGAAATCGGGAAAATCGGGGAGAGGAAAAAACCTGCGGCTGGCCCCTTTCTTCTTGCTCCTGCCCGATGCCCTACCTCCACCCCCCTCATCTCTTCACCTCTTTTTATATCCTTCTCCACGTATATATATATAAACATATATATATATTTATAATATATATATAAACATATATATATAATAATAAATATATATTATAAATAGAAATATATATACATAGTAAATATATATATATATTTTTATAACTCAAAACATAAAAACTCCACACGCGCGTACAAGAGCCCGCACGTCCTCGAACAGGGCTGCACTAAATCGTCGCTCGCAGTACGTCCCGAGCCCGCTCCCTGGGGAGGATCCCACTCGGCCGGGTACGGGGTTGTACATGCACTAGTCTGCTTGTCAACACAAGATATCTCCAATGCCTCCAACTCCCAAAACAAACGCTTGTCATGAGCCAACAACCAGTTGGCTTGAATTGGGGTCGTGCGACTCAACGCATCCGCAACTATATTGCCTTTCCCAGGCATATAATGAATCCTGAATGTGTAGTCCCCCAAGAACTCCATCCATCTCCGCTGTCGCATGTTTAGATCCTTTTGATCCAACAAATACTTCAGGCTCTTGTGTTCGGTATAGATATCGACCTTCACCACATACAAGTAATGCCTCCACAACTTCAGGGAAAATATCATGGCCGCTAACTCCAAGTCATGGACTGGATAATTCCTCTCATGCACCTTCAGCTGATACGAGCCATAAGCTATCACACTTCCATGCTGTAGTAGAACACATCCCAATCCACTACCCGAAGCATCGTTGTAGATCTCAAAGCCTTCAGTCCCACTCGATGAACTTAGCATATGGGTCGTGATCAACAGACTCTTCAACTCTTCGAAAGCTTGTGCGCACTCCGGCGTCCAAACAAACTTCTGCTCTTTCCTCGTCAAAGTCATGAGGGGTAATGCTATCCATGAGAAGTTCTGCACAAAGCGCCTGTAATAGCCTGCAAGCCCCAAAAACCTCCAGACTTCCACTACCGACGACAGCACAGGCCACTCCCGTATAACAACAATCTTCGTCGGATCCACCGCAATTCCCTCTCCACTGACTATGTGACCAAGGAATGCTACTGAGGACAACCAAAACTCGTATTTGGAGAACTTGACGTACAGTTGATTCCTCCTCAGCGTCTCGAACATCAAATGCAGATACTTAAAGTGATACTCTTCACTCTGCGAGTACACCAATATATGGTCGATAAAGACGATCACAAAGTGGTCCAGGTACTCTCTGAAAGTTCTGTTCATCAGATCCATGAACACTAACGGCGCATTATTCAGCCCAAACGGTATGATGGTAAACTCATAATGCCCGTATCTCGTACTAGAAGCTGTCTTGGGGATTCACTTTCACTTATCCTCAGCTGATAATACCCAGAATTAAGATCCAATTTCTAGTACATTGATGAGTCCGATTTATGTAGGGTTTTTCGGACTCATCTCGGCTAGTTTTCACGCATTTGCACTTCACTTTTAGTTCTATATCGTTCATATTTCATCTTGTCTTTATTTCCTTAGGAAGTGCACACTTAGGCTCGTGGTTGTGTATTTTTTGTACTTTTAATATTTACACTCTCTTTTTGTGATTGTGTGGAATGTCTGCACATATCAGTGCTGGTTTTAGGGGTTGTGTGCATGTTCTGGGTACATTTGGAAGCAGGAATACTGCGCACGCTCATCAGATATAGTGCGCACGACCACTGGTCGTGCGCAATGTTCCCTGATTTCCAGAATCTGCCTGGGGTATGCGCACTATCACTGGACATAGTGCGCACGACCACTGGTCGTGCGCCACTGCTCGTGTGTATTGATTCCATTTTCTTCCAAATTCTGGCTGGGGAAAACGCACTACCACTGGCCATAGTGCGCACGACCACTGGTCGTGCGCCACTGGTCGTGTGCATTATAATTTCTGCAATCTATAAATTCGCAGGTTCCGCCCTAATTCGGGATCGCTTATTTTTCCTCCGCCGTTTTCATCTTCGAGGAGGGATTCCGCCATCCTCCTTCAATCTCCACACTAGGGAGGTGCTCCGGGCAAGCTTTCACCGCCAAATCAAAGCAGGAGCTTCCTCTCGGCCTCCTCCTTCATCCTTGAGCTTTAAGAAGGGCTTGACCTAGCTTTCTCCATCAAGCTAGGGGAAGTTGTGCCACCTCCACCGGATTGTGACACGAAGAAGACGGGCCATTGGAAGGTGGTGACAACCCTTCTCTACCCCGGACGCAGTTGCGGACCGAGCTTGGACGCGGATTGACAACCCGACGATTCCAACCGTGAATCCTCACCAAGGCTTCGGATTCGGTCGATTTCGCACACTTTTCTTGTCTTGTTGTTGATAGTTTAGTTGAACTCTTAGTATTTGATGAAGCTATGCTGAGTGTAATATACGTTTATCTGTAATCAAGTCTATGTGATTGTATATTTTTGTTATATTTACTTGAGGTGCGCCTATTTGTCCATCCACCATCCATCCGCCCTTGTCGCACTAGCAATTGCTAGTGGCGTGCGTAGTGAAGAGGTGCTCACGACCCTCATTCCGCCGTTCTAACCACCTCATTCGCAAGCCTACTCGTCCATCCGCCTAGCGATTCGGTGCATAGCGGCCCGACTAGTCTTCCATCCCGCCTGACGAAGCATCGCATAGCAGCGATGCATAGGAGTAGTTGTTAGATTTTTACTTTCTTTTTATCGCAACAATCCAAACCCACCTTAGTTAGCTCCGACCTGAGAACTTCAATCTCAAGTCCTCCTCGAAATTAACTCCACCTTATTGTGTTCCTTGTGAGATCGATACTTGGGAAAACCCCCATTTTATATTACTTGTACGACCGGTTCACTGCCGTGATCTATAGCACCAAGTTTTTGGCGCCGTTGCCGGGGAACACAGTCATGTGAGTTTTTGTAGAGGAAGATAGGAGATAGAAGCCCTTTTTCGTTTGTTCATATCACTTTCTTCTTTATTTTAGTTTTTAGCATTTGTGTTTGTTTTTATTTGTTCCTATTCTAGTTTTAATTTTTCTGTAGCAGGTTGTCCTATTCTTTTATCTGTGGTGTGTAGTTAATTTTTGCTTAGAATCTTTCTGTTGGTGAATTGTTCATGTGGCACCATGTATTCTTATATGAATATTCGTTGTCGATGGTGCGGGGATTATAGGCATGGTAGTGATGAGTGCCCCACTGAAGATTGGGAGCATAATTCTCGTGGTTTTGTGAATGGAGCACCGTCTTCCTATGGTACTTCATACACCCAACCCAGGTCTTATGGTCACTCCTCTTCTACGCATTCATCTTTTTCTTATTCCTCTCCGGTCCCACCTGTACCGAGGAGTAATGGAAAACGATGTTTGTGTTGTCGTAGCACCGACCATGTGTTGAAAGATTGCGCAGAATTTCAGCGCCAGTTGGAGGAGGATGATGAACCGGGTATCCGATTCATTCCATCCACCTCTCAATCGGCTGCCCCTTATGATTCTGATGATATGTTCGCAGCACCACCTTGTCTATGGGGGACTGCTGCGGATATACCCATCAGACTTTCTGCTAATCGGTGTGACGACATTGTGGCACCGTCTCTCCCCATGAACTCTTCCCCTCTTGTTGATTCACCCTCGGAGGAACCTGCACATATTTTCTCTGATGCTGTTGTTCCTCCGCCTTCTTTGCAAGAATTATCTGTCCCTATTTTTAGTGAGTCAGTTGATGATGTTCGGCCGGATTGTTATTCTGAGCCTTAGGATGTGCCCATGTTTGACGAGGATATTATTTTCATTAATGGACAGTATTACGTCTTGCAACATGTGGACGCACTGAGGTGTGTTGATGAGGATATCCTCTTTGTTGAGGAAGTTTCCACTTCCTTGATGGATGAGGAGGTCCAAACCACCACCGAGGACCTCGAGCTCGCGGATTCCCCTCGCCATGACTCATTTGACGTCGTCGATGATGTATGCCGGGATCCTGCTGGGAGTGAGACCGGGACCACTCCCCCTATTTCTGATTCTTTTAGTTATTCATCTCCTTTATTTCTTGATCCCATTTCTGTATCTGAGCCTGTGCGGGTTGAGTCTTCGCAGGTTCTTCAGGAGGACTTGGAGCTTTCAAATCAAGTCATGGATGATAGCATCCTCTTTTGCGAGGAGGTTGATTCCTCCTCTGTTGAGGAAGCTCCATTCATCGCTTTCTCCTCCTGCAGACTCCCTGTAGACGATACCTTGCTAGGCAAGTATTTCTTTTTGATAAGATGAGCGAGGACCAGTGCTCCTCCTCTTCTTATTTCTTATTTCCTCTACTTGTGTTGGGCAGGTATTACTATTTAGGTAGAGGGGTAACTGCTCTATCACCGTATCGGTACCCGTTACCGAAACGGATATTAGGCCAGTTACCTGTGCACTTTTTATTTCATAGGCCCATTAGCTAGAACTGTTTAGAATTTAATAAGTCGTGCTGGGATGACAGTAACCCCAGTACTTATCTTTCATTTTCTGCAATTTTTATTTTTCATGTCTATTTTAGTTTTAGTATTTAATTGTATTTTGTGAAGTTTTATTTTGTTTTTGCGGAGCTCACCCCTGCAGGTATTCTTGACAACTTCATGTTTGCGGGGTTGTGATTCTTCGTATGGCGGGCCTGCTTCAGGTTTCCACGCGTCTTCTGGTATGCTCACTGGATGAGCATTGGGTAACCTCTTCCCTTAGCTATTTATGATTTTAATTTCTCTATCATATGCTGTGTTGCTTAGTTTAAGTCTGGGGGAGAGATTTGTTACCTATTGCACGCACACATTTCTTGTGCATACTAGAAGCTTTTATTTTTATATTTTGATTAGTTCATTGCATCCCACACCACTGCACCGACATGAGTTTGTGCTTAGCTGTTAGTGTGTCGCGAGTTAAACTCATTTCTTTGTTAGATTTGGGAAAATTATGGTGCTGGCTTAGGATTGTGAGACAGAGTAAAATGTTGACCTTGCTGTGCTTCTAGTCAACTGCTCTCGTCTCATGTAGAAATTCGAGTAGATTTAATTTTTCTGTATGCTTTTAGTTTTATATTTTTCTAATTGCGTAAATACTTTTTATTCTACTCAAAAGTTAGTGAATCCGGTGTGAATCCGACAGTAGCTTAGGGATGTGTATAGACGGCTGTTACGTTCGTATTGCTCGAGTCGGGAGGATGGATAGTCTTTCTCATTCGCTAAAAACTTGCCCCAAGCTATTCTCGAAGCATGGGTATAGGTTAGTCATGCATGAGCGTGATGTAGGCCATCATTTTGGCCCGGTTGAGCTTTGTACCATTCCTAATGTCTTGTCATCGCTAGCCCCGTTGTGCCTACCCATTCTTTTGATTCAACTCCACCTTTATTTCACCAAAGCCTCAAAGCCAATCCTAGTCGCACTCCCAAGTCAAGCTTTAGAGTTTTTCATTTTTCATGTTGGGGTGTTGATGTGGTGCTTTTTCGTGTGAATTTGTGGATGTGCTCCAAAGCTTATATGTGCTGAAATTGTTAAATGATTAGTTATTTGAAAAAGAAAAAAAATGATGTTAATTGTAAAAAAAAATGAAAAGAAAAAGTTTTAATTGAAAATCATTTTGGAAATGAGATTGTATTTGGAGTAGGCGGTACACACACCCATATTTGAAAAATTAAGTCTGGGGATGTGGTGTACCCGCGTGTATTTTGCTTAGTAGAGGGATTCATTTTATACTAGCTCATTTGGGTTAGGTGCATAGCCTTCCTGTTTATCTTTGTTTACCTCACCGAAACCCAAGCCCCATCTCTTCACCTAAAGTAATACTTATTCGTGTGTGAACCCAAACCAGTGCCGTGGAGAGAATGTGAAAGGGCAAGCATATGGTCACCGACATCGTTGGATTCCTTTGGAGGTTATCCCGAGCCCCGATCTTTGGAATTGCTCGCCTAGCGATTAGTCTACTTTCTCCCTATGCATGACCGGATGATTCGCCGTGATTCTATTTTTGAGTAGTAATAAAATTTTGATACCCATTGTGAAAAATATAAACTATTCTGCATACTTAGAAATTTTCTCTATTATATTTTTACGCACGCGAGCATGCGACTTGGCATGGTACTTTGTTTTTCAATTTCTTTGTTAGCTAGTAATTTTCCCTATCTGCTTAGATTTTGTTTGCTCGGGACGCACAAACAGTTAAGTCTGGGGGTGTGATGAGTCCGATTTATATAGGGTTTTTTGAACTCATCTGGGTTAGTTTTCACGCGTTTGCACTTCACTTTTAGTTCTATATCGTTCATATTTCATCTTGTCTTTATTTCCATAGGAAGTGCACACTTAGGCTCATGGTTGTGTATTTTTTGTACTTTTAATGTTTACACTCTCTTTTTGTGATTGCGTGGAATGTCTGCACATTTCAGTGCTGGGTTTAGGGGTTGTGTGCATGTTCTGGGGACATTTGGAAGCAGGAATACTGCGCACGCTCATCAGATATAGTGCGCACGACCACTGGTCGTGCGCCACTGCTCGTGCGCAATGTTCCCTGATTTCCAGAATCTGCCTGGGGTATGCGCACTATCACTGGACACAGTGCGCATGACCACTGGTCGTGCGCCTCTGATCGTGTGCATTGATTCCATTTTCTTCCAAATTATGGTTGGGTAAAACGCACTACCACTGGCCATAGTGCGTACGACCACTGGTCGTGCGCCACTGGTCGTGTGCATTATAATTTCTGCAATCTATAAATTCGCAGGTTCCGCCCTAATTCGGGATCGCTCATTTTTCATCCGCCGTTTTCGTCTCCGAGGAGGGATTCCGCCGTCCTCCTTCAATCTCCACACTAGGGAGGTGCTCTGGGCAAGCTTTCACCGCCAAATCAAAGTCGGAGCTTCCTCTCGACCTCCTCCTTAATCCTTGAGCTTCAAGAAGGGCTTGACCTAGCTTTCTCCATCAAGCTAGGGGAAGTTTTTCCATCCTCCACCAGATTGTGACACGAAGAAGACGGGCCATTGGAAGGTGGTGACAACCCTTCTCTACCCCGGACGCAGTTGCGGACCGAGCTTGGATGTGGATTGACAACCCGACGATTCAAACCGTGAATCCTCCGGAAGGCTTCGGATTCGGTCGATTTCGCACACTTTTCTTCTCTTGTTGTTGATGGTTTAGTTGAACTCTTTGTATTTGATGAAGCTACGCTGAGTGTAATATACATTTATCTGTAATCATGTCTATATGATTGTATATTTTGTTATATTTACTTGAGGTGCGCCTATTTGTCCATCCACCATCCATCCGCCCTTGCCGCACTAGCAATTGCTAGTGGAGTGCGTAGCGAAGAGGTGCTCACGATCCTCATTCCGCCGTTCTAACCACCTCATCCGCAAGCCTACTCGTCCATCCGCCTAGCGATTCAGTGCATAGCGGCCCGACTAGTCTTCCATCCTGCCTGGCGAAGCATCGCATAGCAGCGTTGCATAGGAGTAGTTGTTAGATTTTTACTTTCTTTTTATCGCAACAATCCAAACCCCCCTTAGTTAGCTCCGACCTGAGGACTTCAATCTCAAGTCCTCCTCGAAATTAACACCACCTTACTGTGTTCCTTGTGAGATCGATACTTTGGAAAACCCCAATTTTATATTACTTGTGTGACCGGTTCACTGCCGTGATCTATAGCACCAAGTTTTTGGCGCCGTTGCCGGGGAACACAGTCGTGTGAGTTTTTGTAGAGGAAGATAGGAGATAGAAGCACTTTTTCAACTTTGCGTACAGTTGATTCCTCCTCAGCGTCTCCAACATCAAATGCAGATACTTAAAGTGATACTCTTTACTCTGCGAGTACACCAATATATCGTCGATAAAGATGATCACGAAGTGATCCAGGTACTCTCTGAAAGTTCTGTTCATCAGATCCATGAACACTAACGGCGCATTATTCAGCCCAAACGGTATGATGGTAAACTCATAATTCCAGTATCTCGTACTAGAAGCTGTCTTGGGGATTCACTTTCACTTATCCTCAGCTGATAATACCCAGAATTAAGATCCAATTTCTAATACACCGATGACCTGAATAACTGATCGAATAGATCATCAATCCTTGGGATCAGGTACTTGTTCTTCTCTGTTAACTTGTTCAGCTCTCGATAATGGATACAGAGTCGCAAGCTTCCGTCCTTCTTCTTAACAAAAAGTACCGGTGCGCTCTAAGGCGACAAACATGAACGCACATAACACTGTTCCAAAAGCTCTTGATGTTGTACCTTCATCTCTGCCATCTCCTTAGGCGCTAGCCGATACGTAGTGCGTGACACAGGTTTCACACCTGGCACTAGCTCAATAGTGAAGTCTATCTCCCACTGAGGTGGGGCTCTAGGGAGATCGCTAGGGAACACATCAGGGTATTAAGATACCACTAGGATGCTGTCCAAAGTAGGCTTAGGCTTCGAAGTCTCCCATAGCGTGAAGAACAGCTCTGCACCAGCACGAACTGGCTTAACCACGTGAAGAGTAGACATCAAAGTCTTGCTCGGCCCTTTTAATCCCGCAAATTCCGTCTCACGACCAGTTCCCAACTAGACCTCCTCACGATTGCAATCAATATATGTCTGCTGCTCCAAGAGCCCGTCCATACCAAATATTACGTCGAACTCCATTAGCGGCAGTAGAGACACTTGCAAATCGAATTCCTGACTCCCAATACGTATCTTTACTCCACAGACTCTCTCTGCCCGCATTGAACACCCATTCAACAACAACACGTCCAGTTTGTCCTTTGCCATTGAATTAGATACTCCGTTGCACGATATGAATCCTTCAGACAAAAAGGAGTGTGAAGCTCCCGTATCAAAGAGTGCTCTCGCCGGATTATCGCAAATCAAAACAAAGCCTATACAAATAGTTGTTAGCTAACATGCGCAAGGTAACACGTATTTAAAGCTAACTTGCTATAAATTTAAACCGTACATATCACCACATCTGCTTGCTTTATGGTCTCCTGCTGGCCAAGATTATAGACTCTAGGTTGAGCTGGAGCATAGTGGGAAGCAGTTGACTCCACCGCTTTGCTCTTCTCCTCGTATGTTGCTCCCGGCTTCCTCTCGGACTTTGGACGTCCGCTCCAACGGTCTCTGGAAAAGTATCCCAGCTTTTTGCAATTATAGCATGCGGCCGGGGTTCGGATCATAGTTTCCAACGAAGCACCGGAAGAAGGGGCTGGACCTGAAGTCCTAGCCTTCTTACGGAACTTACGATACCTAGCATTTGCATTAGTTGGCACCTTGAACACTGTCTTCTTAACACCAGAGTCTCTCTTTGCATGAACATTCCTCAGATCCTTCTCCAAAGTCTGGGCCGTATTGACCAGGGTCAAGAGGCCCTGCGTCATAGGCCCTGAGAGTAGTAGCCTTAGGTCATCCCTCAGACCCTTATAGAAACTATTCATCTTACGCTCCTCATCAGCAAGTGTAGAGCTAGCGTACCGACCTATCGTGTAAATTCGTGGAGATACTCGTCCACGCTACTCTCTCCTTGTTGAATTCATTCTCCATTGCGATCCTCTGAGCAGAGGGAAGGTACCTTGCCAAGAAGAGTCTGAAATATTCTTCCATCGAGACATCCGTGAGTTGCCTTACCCTCAGATGATATAGCTCTAAACCTTCCCACCAAAGCCTTGCATCTCCATCAAATAGGAAAGTAGCTATGGTGGTCATTTGCAACTCTTATGTTTCAGTAGTTGTCAAGACTCTCTTTACACGGTAGAGCAAATCCTCATCATGGGATGGCGTTCCCGTCCCCGAGAATACCGGAGGATTGAATCCCATAACATACTTGAGCCGCCTTTTAGTTACTCTCCTAGGTAGTAATGGCTCCATCACCACTTGCTCCACCCTTCTCGGTTCAGCCGCTTGAAGCAGTACCTGCTCCACCGCAGGGGAAGGTTGCTGTATTTGCCTTGTATATGCATTGATCAAAGCGAACACCGCTTCAGCCACCAATCTTATGGTTTTTGATGAGGGAGGTATTGCAGGCACATCATTCGGTGCGCTACTTGCCTCAGAAACCTAGCATTCTGACGACCCTGCACCACTCCTGGTCACCTATAGTCGTACAAAATACCGTTAAGTGACCAAACAATATTGCAAAAAACAATTATAGGAACACGCAGGTTCCTCAAACATGTTTATTTTCAATCCTAAGTGGACATTCATTGGTTCTTTTATGTTATAACGATGACGCACACACATGTGCTCACAACCCCTTAAAAGAATTCGTCCACGAATTCATTTAAGTTGACCGAAACCTCGCTTTGATACCAAATTGTAACACCCACTATCCATGGCATAGCATATAGCAGTAGGTCCGGTCGGGGCCTAATGTCATATACCATAGACAGACCGAAGGGTTATGCAATGGAACCATCCTTCCAATAACTAACGTCCTACACAGAGTAAATTCTAGCGGAAGTATTTTAAAAGTTGCAAATATAAGAACCCAGCCACAACATGAATGTCCACTAACATTAACCCAAAGTAGAATGAGCGTACAAATACACAAAGTACCTTAGCCTTATGGCCTTACAAGTGTTTACTCAAATAAATAGTGTCTTCCAAACCTCGGCATATAGGCCGATCATACATGAAAATAAAAGTAAACATTCAAATAAAGGCCTTTAGGGCCGGCTCAGCTACATGGGCTTTTGCCCGCTATTTGCCACTTGGCACCGCACCACCTGCATGCAATATTCCACTGAAGCGGTGGAAAATAAAAGCAACAGTCAGCTAAAGCTGATCAAATTATAATGACCCCGCCCCTAAACTCAGGGCGGCGATGTTCCTTCCCTGCACTTTATTAGCATACCCAAATAATAGAGAAATTACACATCATCACAGGCGTAGGCTCGCACTGCCACACACCTCATGCTCTCAGGGCACATTCTCGGTGAACCGGTCAAAATTCGCGGTCTCACCACCGCCCCATGGACAACAAAACTCGTGAGCATTATGGTCTTTCTGGACTAAGCCCAAGACCCTCCATCTAAGCCAACGACGAGTACCATGTACCTTAGGTCTCTCTAATCGAATGACATAGAGCGAGTACGATTCCGCCTAACCCGTTGCTGATGCGTAAAGATCACGACAGTGAATCAGTCGCACAAGTAATATAAAATGGGCGAGTTTTCCCAAGTATCGATCTCTCAAGGAACACAGTAAGGTGGTGTTAATTTCGAGGAGGACTTGAGAATGAAGTCCTCAAGATCAGCGGTAATGATGGGGGTTTTGATATTGCAGACAAAGAAAATAAAACACTATCAACTACTCATATACAACGCTGCTATGCGATGCTTCGCCAGGCGGGATGGAAGACTAGTCGGGCCGCTATGCACCGAATCACTAGGCGGATGGGCGAGTAGGCTTGCAGATGAGGTGGTTAGAACAACAGAATGAGGGTCGTGAGCACCTCTTCACTACGCATGCCACTGCAATTGCTAGTGCGACAAGGGTGAATCAATGGATACGCGGGCGCAACTCAAGCAACTTAAGCAGTAAAATGAAATAGGAATCACATAGACATGAACCACATAACATGTACAACCAAAGTGCACATCATCAATATAAATAGATTTAAACACCAATATTCAACAAGAAAACAAGAACAAGTCAAGAGATCGACCTAATCCGAAATCTTACTGAGGATTCACAATTAGAATCGTTTGGTTGTCAATCCGGGTCCATGCTCGGTCCTCAACTGCGTCTGGGGTAGAGAAGGGATGTCACCACCTTCCAATGGCCCGTCTTCTTCGTGTCACGATTGCGGAAGAAAGTTTCAAGCTTTCCTTTGCTTGTTGGCGATGGAGTCATACCCTACTTGAAGCTCACGGATGAAGGAGAAGGCTGAGAGGAAGCTCCGGCTTGGATTTGGCGGTGAAAGCTTGCCCGGAGCACCTCCCTAGGGTGGAATATGAAGAAAAATGGTGGAGAAGGCGGAAAACGGTGGAGAAATGTCGAGCAATCCCCGCTCTCTTGAATTAGGGCAAGACGTGCAATATTTATACAAAACAGAAATGAACAATGCGCACGATCACGGGCGCACGACTAGTGGTCGTGCGCACTATGTCCAGTGATCGTGCGCACTGGCAAGGAAGAATATGAAGAAGAACTGGGATAACGCGCAAGAGCAGTGGCGCACAACCAGTGGTCATGCTCACTAAGTCCAATGGTCGTGCGATTACCCCAGACAGGACTCCAGAAAAGAGGAATCAATGCACACGATCAGCGGCGCATGACCGGTGGTCGTGCGCACTAGGTCCAGTTGTCGTGCAATTACCCCAGGCAGATTTTGGAAAACGAAGAGTTGTGCGCACGATCAGGGGCACACGACCAGTGGTCATGCGCATTAGATCCCATGATCGTGCGTCGTATTCCTGTTTCACAACTAGCCCGGAACACGCACACGACCCATGTACCAAAAGGAAAAACAAATCACTAATCTGTGTAGACATTCCAGACAATCACAAAAAGGAGTACAAACAATAAAAGTACAAAAATTACACAACCACGGGCCTAAGTGTGCACTTTCTATGGAAATAGAGACAAGATGGAATATGAACAATATAGAACTAAAAGTGAAGTGCAAACGCGTGAAAAATATCCCAGATGAGTCCGAAAATAGGTATATAAAATGGACTCATCACACCCCCAAACTTAACTGTTTGCGCGTCCCGAGCAAACAAAATCTAAGCAGATAGGGAAAATTATTAGCAATCAAATAAATTGCGATACGGAGTACCATGTGAAGTCGCATGCTCGCACGCGTAAAAATATAATAGATGAAATTTCTAATTATGCAGAATAGTTTATATTTTTCACAATGCGTATCAAAATTTTATTATTACTCAAAAATGGAATCACGGTGAATCATTCGGTCATGCGTAGGGAGAAAATAGACTAATCGCTAGGCGAGCATTGCAAAAGATCGAGGCTCCGGATAACCTCCAAAAGAATCCACCAATGTCGGTGACCATATGCTTTCCCTTTTGCATTCTCTCCACGGCACTGGTTGGGATCACACACGAATCAGTAGGACTTTAGGTGAAGAGATGGGGCTTGTGTTTCAGTGAGGTAATCAATGATAAATAAGAATGGCTATGCACCTAAACCAAATGAGCTATCAAAGAAAGAATCCATCAGCTAACAAAAAAATATGCGGGTACACCACACCCCCAAACTTAACTTTTAACATATGAGTGTGTGCACCTCCTACTCCACAAATAATCACATCTCAAATAGGATTTTCAGATTTACTTTGACTTTTCACTTTTTCACAATTAACATCATTTTTTTTAACTTTTCTTTTTCTTTTTCAAATTACTTTTCTTTTAACAAATTCAGCAAATATAAGCTTTGGAGAACATCCACATTTTCACATGTAACAACACCACATCAACACCCCAACATGAAAAATGTAAAACTCTAAAACCCGACTTGGGAGTGCGACTAGGATCGGCTTTGAGGCTTTGGTGAAATAAAGGTGGAGCTGAATCAAAAGAATGGTTAGGCACAACGGGGCTAGCGAGGACAAGATGTTAGGAATGATACAAAGCCCAACCGGGCCAAAATGATGGCCTACATCACGCTCATGCGAGTGAACTAACCTATACCCATGCTTCAAGAATAGCTTGGGGCAAGTTCTTAGCCAACGAGAAAGACTATCCATCCTCCCGACTCTAGCAATATGAAACTAACGACCGTCTACACACATCCCTAAGCTACCGTTGGATTCACACCGAATTCACCAATTTTTTTTGAGTAGAATAAAAAGTATTTACGCAATTAGAAAAATATAAAACCATAAGCATACAGAAAAATTAAATCTGCTCAAATTTCTACACAAGACGAGAGCAGTTCACTAGAAACACAACAAGGTCAACATTTTACTCCATCTCACAATCCTATGTCAGCACCATAATTTTCCCAAATCTAACGAAGAAATGAGTTTAACTCACGAGACACTAACAGCTAAGCACGCGCTCAAGTGGGTGCAGTGGTGTGGAGTGCAATGAACTAATCAAAATAAAACTATAAAAGCTTCTAGTATGCACATAAGATGTGCACGTGCAAAAGATAACAAACCTGGCTCCCCCCCAGACTTAAACTAAACTACACAGCATATGATAGAGAAATTAAGATCATAAAGAGCTAAGGGAAGAGGTTACCCAATGCTCAGCCAGTGAGCATACCAGAAGACGCGTGGAAAACCGAAGCAGGACCGCCATACGAAGAATCACAACCCCGCTAACACGAAGTTGTCAAGAATACCAGCAGGGGTGAGCTACGCAAAAACAAAAGAAAATATACCAAAGGAAATGCTAAAACTAAAATATACATGAAAAATAAAAATGCAGGAAATATAAGATAACTACTGGGGTTATTGTCATCCCAGCACGACTTATTCAATTCTATACAGTTCTAGCTAATTTGTCTATGAAAAGAAAAATGCACAGGCAACTGTTCCATTATCCGTTTCGGTAACGGGTACCGATACGGCGATAGAACAGTTACCCCTCTGCCTAAATAATCATACCTGTCCTCGCAGGAAGAGGAAATAGGAAGCAGGATGAGGAGGAGGCCTCTTCCTCACTAATCTCACAACAAAACAAATACTTGCCTAGTAAGGTTTCGTCCACCACAAGTTCGCTTGGGGCGAAGGTTATGGCAGGGGCTTCCATTATGAAGGAGGTAGGAACCTCCTCACACAAGAGGATGCACTCGTCGACAGCCTGAGCGCAAGGCTCAACGTCAACCCAACTTACCCGTGGAGATTCAACCTGCACAGGCTCAGATAAGGAAGTGGGGTCATGAAATAAAAGAGACGAAGAACATAAAGAAATAATCGGGGGGAGTGATCCAAGTTTCACTCCCCAAAGGCTGAGGTAGAAAAATATCATCAGCAATGTCGACAATGCTTCAAGGCTTGGCCGGATCCATAGAGGCCTCCACCAAGACTTGGACTTCCTCCTTTGGTATCGAGGGAGAAACCTCGACACCAGGAAGGTTGTCCTCCTCCATGGGAGTGGAAACAATCCATGTATCACAAGCCTCAACTTGTGTTGCATCATCGAAAATGTCGTCAGAGACGACTAAAGTAGATTGTACAAAAGGAGGAAGAACTTTGCTTGGATAAAAGTCAATCGCAGGTTCCTCATAAAGATTCGACTCCATGCTTGGAGATGTATGCACAGGAGAGATGGGCTCAACCACGTCGAAGCCTAGATCAGCCACACATCTGGTGGTTGTGTCCGCATCATTCCCTTCAACAAATGAAGGTGACAGGGTCACATAACCAGATGATGAAGGTGTGCCACCGAGGGTAGGGGTCGGGATGAACCGGATGTCCGGCTCATCATCCTCTTTCATAATACGGAGGTACTCGACACAATCCTTCAGGACATGATCTGTTCTACGATAATACAAACACTTTATCCCATTACTCTGCGGTCCTTGTGGGGCCAGAGAGGAATAAGAGAATGGTGTATGTGGCGAGGAAGATTGACCATAAACTCGGGGTACAGTGTTTGAAGGGATGTACGAATACAACATCTCATGCATTGTACGCTGAGGCTTATGCTCAATATATCTCGTAGGGCATTCATGACTAGCATGGGAAGGCTTTCCACACCAATGACATTGGGCATACGAATATCCCCACATGGTGTCTAAATAACAGATTCAAAATAAATTGTGCAAATTACTAAATCCAACAATATATTACTACAATTGCCTAAACAAACAAGAAAAAGGCAGGCAAAATAGAAATAGAACAAAACAAAAGCGATTTACAAAGGAAAAGGAAAGCAATCTCACGTCTCCCTTTCCAGAAACTCACACGACTGTGTTCCCCGGCAACGGCGCCAAAACCTTGATGCGTAAAGATCACGACAGTGAACCGGTCGCACAAGTAATATAAAATGGGCGAGTTTTCCTAAGTATCGATCTCTCAAGGAACACAGTAAGGTGTAGTTAATTTCGAGGAGGACTTGAGAATGAAGTCATCAAGGTCGGCGGTAACGATGGGTTTTTTGATATTCCGGACAAAGAAAATAAAACACTATCAACTACTCTTATGCATCGCCGCTATGCGATGTTTCGCCAGGCGGGATGGAAGACTAGTCGGGCCTCTATGCACCGAATCACTAGGCGGATGGGTGAGTAGGCTTGCGGATGAGGTGGTTAGAAAAATGGAATGAGGGTCGTGAGCACCTCTTCACTACGCACGCCACCAGCAATTGCTAGTGCGGCAAGGGTGGATCGATGGATACGCGGGCGCAACTCAAGCATCTTAAGGAGCAAAATGAAATACGAATCACATAGACATGAAGCACATGATATATACAACCAAAGTGCACATCATCAATATAAATAGATTTAAACACCAATATTCAACAAGAAAACAAGAACAAGTCAAGAGATCGTCCGAATCTGAAGTCTTGATGAGGATTCACGGTTGGAATCGTCGGGTTGTCAATCCGGGTGCAAGCTTGGTCCTCAAATGCATCCAGGGTAGAGAAGGGTTGTCACCACCTTCCAGTGGCCCATATTCTTCGTGTCATGATTGAGGATGAAATTTTCAAGCTTTCCTTTGCTTTTTGGCGATGGAGTCAAACCATACATGAAGCTCACGGATGAAGGAGAAGGCCCAGAGGAAGCTCCGGCTTGGATTTGGCGGTGAAAGCTTGCCCGGAGCACCTCCCTAGGGTGGAAGATGAAGAAAAATGTCGGAGAAGGCGGAAAACGGCGTAGAAATGTCAACCGATCCCCGCTCTCTTGAATTAGGGAAAGACCTGCAATATTTATACAAAGTAGAAATGAACAATGCGCACGATCTCGGGCGTACGACCAGTGGTCGTGAGCACTATGTTTAGTGATCGGGTGCACTGGCAAGGAAGATTAGGAAGAAGAACTGGGATAACGCGCACGAGCAGTGGTGCACGACCAGTGGTCGTGCGCACTAAGTCCAATGTTCTTGCGATTACCCCAGACAGGACTCCAGAAAAGAGGAATCAATGCACATGATTAGTGGCGCACGACCGGTGGTCATGCTCACTAGGTCCAGTGGTTGTGCGATTACCCCAGGAGATTTTGGAAAAAGAAGAGTAGTGCGCACGATCAGGGGCGCACGACCAGTGGTCGTGCGCATTAGATCCCTTGATCGTGAGTCGTATTCCTATTTTGCAACCAGCCCGGAACACGCACACGACCCCTGCATTGAAAGGAAAAACAAATCACTAATCTGTGCAGACATTCCAGGCAATCACAAAAAGGAGTACAAACAATAAAAGTACAAAAAATACACAACCACAGGCCTAAGTGTGCACTTCCTATGGAAATAGAGACAAGATGAAATATGAACGATATAGAACTAAAAGTGAAGTGCAAACGTGTGAAAACTAGCCCAGATGAGTCCAAAAATAGGTATATAAAATGGACTCATGAGTTGCTCACACCGCAACGTCAATTTAAGTCATCTGCTCGGGTCAAGATTCCCCGAGTCCCAATTCGATCACACACTTTACATAATCCGGTTATATATAAGTTGGCTCCCAGGCTACCAAGATTGATAGAATCACGCATCTACCTAGTTTTTCGGGTGCACCTTGGAGTTAGTCCCCAAGGCTCCCTATTGCAATCTACCGCGTAGAAAACCCGAAAAACAATCATATGCGCGGAGTATTTTCCGGCCATTCATGCAATGCAACATCACCGATCCAGACCAACTTGTCCGGTTAGGATTCACATACTATGCCTATGTCCGTTTCTCAATTTCACACTCTACATGCAAAACAACAGAGACTATTCATGTCTACCCGAAGGAACACCTCACACTCGCCTCACACTCGCGATAGCGGGTTTCCTATTCAAAAGGAAAGAGGACTTCACATGTCCAAGATGAGAGTTGTTAAACTAGCATTTCGCTTTGGAGCCATGAAGAACTAGACAGATGAAAAGCACTGGAATGGCCTCACCTCTGTAGATCCGAACTCGGCTTGTGATTTGGGGCTCCGAAGCTCCGCCGGCAGCCGGAACACTCATCCTCCTTCTTCCTTGCTCTCCCCTCTCTCTAAGACTTTAGAAATAGAAAGCTTGAATGAAATGAGGGTTTCCAAACCCTATTCTCGGATTAAACACTGCCAGGACCAGCCAGGACCCTTGGATCCTAAAAGAAGGAATTGGACGGCCACGATTCGCACTTAAAATCCAAAACCTGGGCCGAACACGACTTGTGACACACCCGTGTCCAAGGCCATGTGCGTCAATCGATGCCGAAACCGTCACATCCCAAAAAGAGAACAGTCTCTCGACATGCCCGTGTCAGGCTTGAAACGCCCGTGTCAGTCAGTACACGCCCGTGTAGTGGGTCATGTTCCTCCATTGACACAAGACAAAAACCAACCCGAAGAGAACTCGGGTACTCGACACGCCCGTGTCGAATTTGACATGCCCGTGTTAGGCTGAACACGCCTGGGCTCCAGGCCGTGTTCCACCCCCAACACAGCACGACTCATAGCCCGAGCAGGACACAGCCTGGGACACGCCCGTGTCTCAGGCCGTGTTTGTTGTCTCGACGATCGTCGACTGCACTTTCATCGACCACACGGCCAGATCGTCGAACATGAGCATGACATGGCCCTGGGACATGCCCGTGTCCCGGGACGTATGACCCCTACCAAGTCCCAAACCTTGCTCAAAATGCTACTCGTCCCTCTTTTGAGTTTCGGGGCATTACAAAAGTAGCCAATCCTAATAGAGAAATCAAGTTCACACAGCCTTCTATGCAAGACAAAGCTAACAAGGAAAAGCAGCAGAAGAAGAAATGAATATTTTGTTTAGTTGTTATTGTCTGAACTTTATTTATTTTCTGTCATAAAGCTACTATCTATGTACATAATTACTGAATGATTCAATTTTCTACCAGATATATTTTTTCTGCTTTATGAATGTTTTTCTTTCATTTATATTAGTGACCTCACCCAAATAGGGGGGATTGTTGGATCCCTAGTTGGATTTGGGTTAGGTTCAGTAATTAGGATGACTGACCCATAATGTATAGCCAGGGTCATGTGTTTTGAGTTCTAGAGTTTAGGCTAAGTTATTAGGTTCAAACCTTACATGGACCAGCCAACAGAAGACCTCAGAATGACTCAAGACGTAGAAGAAATCAAGTTCAGTATATAAGTTCGATGTTCGTCGAACTCAGCTCAACGATCGTCGATCGCTGATCGACGAACCCAGAGTTAATTCTCAGAGTTGAGCTCAACGATATTCGAGCTCAGGTCGACGATGTCTGGATTTCAACTTCAGCACATTCTTTCCATATTACTTTCGTTGAACTCAGCTCGACGAAGATAAATTATCAGCTCGACGAACTTAGAGCGCAGAATTGGCAAGTTATTCTCAGAATGCAGTTCGTTGTGCTCATGTCGACGAACTTGGATCTCAGGTCGACGAACAAGGTTTCTTAGGTCGACGAATTGGATTTCTCAGCTCGATGAACTTGGATCTCAGGTCGACGAAATCTGTTATATGGTCGACGATTTATTTGTAGTTCCAGACTTATAATTTTCCTCATTTTTTGTCCTTTATTCCATATTATTTAGCAGTGAATTCCTGAAGTAATTAATGCTCATATTCTCTGAATATAGCTGTTATTGGCAGCATTGATTATGGTCTTCATCAGGATTATTAGTTGCTTAATTAATTGGGACAGTTGGGGAAACACATTAAAGAAAATATTCTCCAGCTGATTTTTATTCTCCAGGTAGTCAGCATTCAATGCCGAGAATTCAAAATTCAAAGGAGTAATTTCGATAGAGAATATAAAAGAGATTTTCCACTTTTCAGTCGACAGCAAGTAATATATATAACTAGAGAATACAGAAAACATATTCACAAATTCTCTGTGTAGAAAACACTTTGTTTTCTCCTTGATCTTACTGAAGAAGAAGAAGAACAAACATCACTATCAAGAGTCTTCTTCAATTTCAACTCCAGGAGCATTCAAGGACAATAATCTCTGAATCAGTCAGAAGTTCCTAGATCATCTCAAGTCAAGGCTGAAGACCTACTACACCCTGTGCAAGGCTTCAAGTGATTTCTGAAGGAGCCTTGACAACAGCAATCCACTAAGTCTTCTCAGTTGTTTGAGAAAGAGAATACATCATCAAATCTCTATCCCCCTCCTGTATAAAGGGTTTATTAACTCCCTTCAAAACTTTATTTGGTTTTTGGGCACCTGATCAAGAGCTCAAAGGGTTGTTAGATCTCCTTGAAAATAGATCTTGTGGTGGCAGTCACCTGATCAAAAACCTGCTAGTGGATTTCTACCATGGTGGTAGAAGAGTGGATATACCCAAGTTGGCGAACAACTATAAAATTTCTTGTGTTGTCTGGTTACCCTTTTTCTTATTATTCTTGTTATGGCTGTGATAGTCTAGTTTGCTGTGATGTGGTAGATTAGATTAGATTATATTTTCTTTCTTTTACTACTACTGGTATCACCAATTTTTTTACTCTAATAATATTTAAAAATAGCCAAAAGATTTTAACATACTCTATTCACCCCCCTCTAGAGTAATCAGATCTAACCCCAATCTTTCAGTGCATGAAAATTTCCTACGAGCCAATGACTACAATGACTCGAGAAGTTGATCGAGTGCAGCCAAATGAAGAGCGTTGGCACCGGTCACACATCACTCAATGGATTAATCATTCTTGAGGGAGATTCAAATTTAATTCTTCATTAATCTTTTTGTACTTTTCTCTTTTCCGTGTTATTTTGGTCAAGAAAATTGACCGGTGAAGGAAGTCAAAATTCGGGGAGGATTTTGGGAAGAATTGTCCCGAGGAATGGATGTCTAGGTCGGGAGATCTAGTAGGGCTCTAAGACACTTACTTGCATGAAGGTGACGTATCGGCTTGAAGACTTTTCTTGGAGGAAAAGGGAGAGAGCCAACATGTCCGGGTAGTGAGTCTGTATAGAAAACCAAAAGAGATTTGAATTTCATCTCCTCCGGTCTATAGTGTCATGGAGATCAAACACTTGTAATTATAAAACACTTTTGATTTTGATTGAATAAAAGTATTTGTGATCTTATCTCTGCGTGTAACATCGTGGGTGTTATTCGGTGGATCTCTGAATGCTGGGTATTTGTCCAAGGAGGAATTTTCCTAGGAAAATGAGTTCTGTGACCTACCACCATGCGCTAGCAAGCTAGCGCCCCATTATAGCTTCCAAAACAAGTTTTCATGGACAAAAATAATTCAAATTTTCAATTAACGCGTCAAACCTTATTCACCCACCCTCTAAGGTTGTCCACTAGGTCTAACAATTGGTATTAGAGGGAGGTTATTCCAAAATGGTTTTTCCATCGGGAATAATGGCCAGCCCTGAACTCGAATCGACTAGTGGCGATGAAAAATTATACATAGAAAATTAGTTAGCACCTCCTCTATTCGCAGGAGTGAACTATACCAAATGGAGAACACTAATGAGAAAATATCTTATATTGTTGGATATAGAAATGTGGAATATAACTTGAATCAAGCCCCCGAATAACCTAACAAACATAAGTGTCATATAAATGCCAAAGCTATAAATAATTTGTTCTATGGGCTTGGTAAAATATTTTTAAACTCATCTACATGATTCCCACTGCCAATGATATATGGAAATTTCTTGAGTTTACTTATACTTTTCCTTAAGTAGATGACGTGTCTGAACTATTTCTCCTAGATCCAAGTGAAGATCCAAATGGATACTTGCTCTTGTAGAAAGACATGACAACCACATCACAGGGAAGGGATGATGAGATCTCAACATTAGATGAGGAGAAACATGAAGGAGTTAAAGAAACACTATGCTCCAACCCTGCCTCATCTAAGAGCACTATAATGTAGTCAAATTTTCTTTCCTCTTGTAACCCGATCTCTATATTGGGTGTGCTAAATAAAGCTAAATGTAGAAATAAGAAGTTGATAAGTATTAACTCATAATTATGTGTAGAAAATACTAGGTTGAATGTAAATGCCATTGTAGATTCTACCAGTGGTGTGCCTAGCTCTGTCACATGCTCTTCAGATAACATTTTTACAACTTGTATTGATTATAATGAAATAAAAGAAAAAATATAAGGTTCTTCGAAAGGAGCTTCATATTTTTTCTATATTCCTCAAACATCGATCTCATCCATTTCTTTAATTTCAATTCTATAATTCTTGCACATAGCATAATCATTTCTCAAAGTGAAAAAGAAAGAATTAATTATACAAATCAACAAGATTAAGAAAATTATGGTTAAAAACAAACAATACACAACTCCTAAGCTTCATGCAAAACCCGAAAACATGTTGAATAAGAACCATCATATAATTACTAGGTCAATCAAAGGGATTATGAAACCTAAAGCTAATCCAAGTCAAATTCCTAGCTATAGAAATCACCTTAACGTGCAAAAACAACTTACTCCCTAGTTAAAAGCTAATTAATGTAGATTCCATTTAAACAATCACTGCAATATGAGTACCTATGTTAAGCTAAAGAATCTTAACTCGGAGAACAAATACAATATATCTAATCCTCCAATGCAATATTATTCAGTTGAAGATTATCACATAAAGACTCGTAGAAATTTTAATGGAAATTCGCAATAAAAAAAAACTCAAATCCAAGTATGAATGGAGGCCCGTAATTAAAATTGACGAATCTATACTACTTGAAAGGTCACATACATCATCTCATAAGCTGACACACAATGTTTGAGTATGCAAGAGAATCGCCAAACATGATCTCACATGGAAACCTAAATCACCTATCCAATAACAACCACCTATTGCTTGAAGTTAGTTCAGAACGAACTACACTATATCTTACTTCACGATACGCTTATTAGTTCCATTTATTTTTTGTTTTATTTATTGTTTTGCTCTATATTTTTTAATATCATGATATATGTTCTATGCACTATTCACCATCAGGATGAGCAGTGTAGTTTCAAGCCACTAATAACAATTGGCAAATGTAGAAGCATAATAAATATCACCAGTAGTATCACTACTGGCGTGAGAGTTCAAAACAAATAGAATATTGAATAACCTGTCTTAGTACAAATATGACGAATAATAGTAATGATAACATCAAAGGGGGTTCCTCAGTCGAACACAAAAAAACTAAGTGATAAAGCGCAAATGCTATTCCTCTGAAGAAGTGGTAGAAAGTTTGAGCTTGCTCATCATCTTGTTAAACATCATTTTCACTCCTTTCACCTCCTTAGCCATCTGCCCAATCTCCTACTCTTACTCCCCCACAATCATGTAAATATCCTGGCTGGTTTCCCAAAGGGATCCTCCACAGGGTAATGGAGGCTATGCTGTGGGTGTCATGTTCGTGATGAAGTAAGAATCTCACATACTTTGTAGATATGGAGGCATAAATCACTCAGGTATGGTGACCAGTCGATGGCAGTGAGAGTCTTTAATTCAAGAGTAGCTTTGCACCTAGAGGGGGGTGAATATGTTTATTAGTCTTTTTTGACTATTGTTTGATTTGGTGAGTTGTGATTTAGTTTTGTTACCCTGCTTTCAAGACATACAATAGCACAAAAGTATTTATAGTGGATCCCCAAGTTATGAGTACATACAATTCCCTCCCACCTTTCAAACAGTGTGTTATATAAGGATAACTTCTCCAATCTCAGCTCAATGGGCTTACAACACAGATCCCAAAGGATCTCTCAGACTCCTCCAAGTCCTACCTCAGGCCCATGACCATACACTCAGAGATAAAATCTCTTATTCTTTATATGCACTCTGTCTTATTGCTATTTCTCATGAACAGAAGTTGAGGTTATCAAAAGGTGGAGTTTGTTGGAACTGATGTTTCGTATTCCCTGTGTTTGAGAATATCAACTCTCTTGTTGTATTTGATCATGTATTCTATTGATAGAGTGTGAAGGTTGACAGGTGCAAGCGAAGAAGAAGAAGAAGATTCCTACGGACACTAATGCTGAGAAGTAGAAGTTATCGCCGAGCGGTAGCTGTGAATTAATTAGATAGAGCTCTCGAGAAACTATCGCTCCACGCTAGTCCTACCGCCCACGCTAACACAATGGATTATTTTGACTAGGCTCTCAGGAAATTACCGCTATGTGGTAGTGCTACCGCGAAATGCTAGCCTCTCGACGAATGCATGATTTTTCGAGAAACGACCTACCGCCAGGTGATAGTCGTTATCGCGCCACGCTAGTATCTCGACGAGTATCGAGACAAATTTTTCGAGAAACCAAATTACAATAGGCGATAGAAGTAACCGCGTCGCGCTAGACTCTTGACGAAAATTGACATGAATGTTCTGAATCGTCATGTCCTTTATTATCATGTGGCAGTAGCTGTAACTGCGCAGTGCTAGCAACGATAAAATGACAAATATTCGCTTTGAATATTATTACAGATTGGGACAATAGCTGGAATAACACGCACTCCACCGGGCGCTAGTCTTACCGCAAGTGGTAGCTTGTTTTCATGAAGACGTATAAAATGAAGCTTTGGTTTTTGTGCCTTATACCAACAAGAGAATCCAGACAAAATATAGACAGAAGTTCCAGCACTCTAGGGTTCGACCGTCTCCTTGAATTCATTCTGATCGTCTTCGTCTAAAAAAGAAGAAAGGCATCTCCCTCCAGCTCGTGATCGAAAGACTCCAACGATTCAATATTTACATCGACTACGAAGAGCCGACCGGTTGATAGCAAACAGAGATCACAAGTACCGTCTGCGGATCGCTGAACGGAGAAGTCGTCAAGAGGGAGAACTTCATCTTTGAAATATTTATATCTTTTATCCTTGTAATCTTTACTTTTTCTAAATCTTGTGGTGAGGAATATCGACTGGTAAGGGTCCTCAGAATCCGTGTAGTATTCCATGAGAAATCGTCCTGGTAATAGGGACGTATAGATAGGAGGATCTAGCAGGCTCTATGACCCTTCCATGTGTGGAGGTGAAGAGCGGGCTCGATGACTTTTCCCGGAGGGAAAATGCGAGAGCCAAACGGTCCGTGGAGCGGATCGATATAGAAACCAAAAGAGTATTTATATCTCATCGCCTTCGATCTTCGGCGTCACGGAGATCAAAATTTTGTTATCATCTTGAACAATTGTTATTTTAATTCATAAAATTGAATTCTTGTTTCTCCTTTGATTGATTTTGTGATTGTTCTAGTTTTATCAACTGAGTGCGTGTGTTGTGGGGCTTGCAAAAGAACTAGCACAGGAAAATGAGTTGATAGACTTACTATCATGCGTTAGATACCTAATGAGGCGCTGTAGCTTTCATAATTCGATTTCCTAGGATGAAGAATTTTTAAATTCTAGTTAACGCATAAATTCTTATTCACCCCCTCCCCTCCCCTCTAAGGTTGGCCACGAGATCCAGCAATAATCTCCCCCTATTCGAAGAAGGCATAATACACATCAATACTAAGATGCATTACTACATACAAAATATAAATTTATCATATTTAAGCTAGCAACTGTAGCTTGTCTAATGTTCCCCTATTTAATGCAGCGACTTAACATGTCATGTCATTCATCTCCTTATACAATTTGAATCATTCCAAGTATTATGTGCTGACTCAACATGTCAAGACATGTGAAGTCTTTTCTCTCCCACTCCTCCCCCATTCCGGCTTCTTCAATAAGCATTCATTTATTGAGGGTAGAGAAGGGATCATGGTTGAACTATACTCATGGTCCTTTTGACCATCATGCTCAGGAAGAGTTGATTACTCAGCCAACTGGGTGGATGGATTGACCTCATCCCGAGTAGTAACATGTGAATGCTATCCTTCAACTACATCATTATTTTTTGAGGAACATCATTCTTATCCTACATGGTATCTTTCTCAGCTGGTTCAGCTGATCTCACTGATGTTTAACCTAGCTAGTTAAAGTAATTAACTGCTAACTTTCTATCTAACCTTGCACCCTGCAAAGTTTCTTCTTGTTGAGCCAGATCTCTTCCTCTTCTTCAGCAATACATTTACATCTAGCTCTAGCTATCTTATTAGCAGCAGTACAAGAGCGTTCAGCCCACTAAGCTCCAACTTGATCATCATATTGAACTACCATCTGATCACCATACTATTCATCATGCTGTCCATCTTGAATAGGGCCAGTCATATTTTCATGTGAATGCCTTTCAAGCCACAATGAACCTCTGATTACATTGGTAATCCAAGCAGTATTCTCCCCCTTGATCATTACTTTCTTCCATGAATATTCCTTCCTTGATCATTGTCTACCCCCCTTTATGACTTCTTCTGACAGCTGCAGTCAGGGTCGTTTTGGCCTGATTTATCTCTTCATCAAGATAGATCACTATTCTTTGAAGTATCTTCAGTCATTTTAATGACACACTTATTATCTTGAGCATGGAGTTCAGTTGGAATCTCCCCCTCAATCTTAGCATTGTCCATAAGGACATTCAAGTCTTTAACATTATTACTGATCTACTTTGTGGTGGAGATCCTCTTGGAAATAATCATGCTTGTCCAGCAACCTATACTAAACAAGCTCCCCCTCAAAAGTAGCATCTAGCTTGTCAATCTCCCCCCTTAATAGTTGCATAGATCTTGTCCACACTACTTTCAGTCATCATTTCAGCTGAGGATAACACTTGAGAATCTTTTCAGCAGTGGATTGAAAGTATTTTCAGGTGAGGATGATATGCCCCTTCCTTACTACTCTCATAAGATCTGCTTCCTGTGCTTTCCCCAGTGATGAGTACAACCTGCATTTTCCTCTTTTTTTTCTTCTCACCATTCTGTTGAAATGGAAGCAACACTATGTCCCACTAGTCACACATCTTTGAGCTTCTATGGCTGTATCCTGTAGGCCTTAACAAAGACTTGTGTACTTTGTCCTTCTTCAAGAATGCATACAACATCACAGCATCCACTTACTCTTGGGCAGTAGGAGGAGAATCCTTGATGGTCTATTTATCCATCTCCAACTTCACACATGTATATCTTAGGTCCATTCCTTACTGGAGTATGATCCTTAAGATGGCTCCTTATTTCAGTCTTATTCTTGAAACAACCTCTGTCCAAGTACCATATATGAGTATGGACACTTGGAATATCCTGCAAAGTAAGATTTAAGTTACCTTAGGACCCCAATTTTTATTGGGTCCTAGGTTCTGGTTAGCTTGAAAAAGAAATTTTCTTCTTGCAGATTTTCTAACAGGAAGAATAGCACTTGCTCTAGGCACAGTTGGATTATGCCAACAATTTAATACAAAATGACCCACTTTGTCATAGCCCCAACAGTCATGTATATTGTATGTTCTTTTCTGAGTAGGTCTGGCAGTTTTGTTTGTTGTCGACTGTACATAAATAAGAGTAGCATCCTTTTTAAGTTCCGTCCAGAAAGGATCTGACTGAAAGTAAGTCTTCCGGTAGACTTATTTGGCTTGCACTGAAAGATATTAACAACAGTCTCCTTTTCAGAGGACATGCTATTGATATCATTAAAGAAAGCTAGATCATCCTTATTGATAGATTTACTCTTGGTCTGAGTCTTTGCTGGATGTTCTTGAGAGTTGGCCACTATCATATTGTTGAGTGTGGGGATTGGTGCACCAAATGCAAATGCTCCATAATGGGACATCTGAATTTCCTCATGGGGAGCATTAAAGGCACTCATCCCCCTGCTATATCTTCCAACAAGGCTGTGAACATATTTGTTCACACTTGTGGATCTTCCATTCATCCAGTGACCATAGATACTCTGTTGGTCATACCTGTTTGATGGTAACATCACCTACTAAAAAGGGATTGGAGGCATTGATGTCAGGGGCTGAATCGGAGCTTTGACTTCCCTTTGGAATGGGCAACTCTAGTGTTCTCTTTGAATCCAAACCACTTCTTACCCTTTTGAGAGGATAAGGAGTCTATCAATGGTAACACTATTTTGGGCTTACTAAATTCAGCAAGACTTTTCTCTCCTTTAGGATTTTCTCTTTAAGGTCCAAGATGATCTTGTTTTGTGGCTGATGGTACCAATCTGGATGATTGAGATGGCCTTTAGTTAGCTGACTTCCCTCATTTTCTATTCCAGCAAAGATGTTGAATTAGACTGCATGGAAGCAGCTAGCTGAAGGGAGAAAATCTCTGCATCCTACTTCTTGGCCACCCTCTTACTGCTTTTCAAGCATCCAAAAGGGCACCATACTTGTCAATCAATTGATTGACATCATTTTAAGATTCTAAACCATCATTCCCACTAGAGTAAGTGGATGCTTCAGAGACTCAGCTAGACTCATCTGTTGAATAAGAGCAAGGGATAGAGTGAACCTTATCAGGAGTATGATTATCCTTATTTTGTTCTGATGTGGCCATGAGACTAAACTCCTCATCCTCTTCACGACCATTGTCATCTGAGGATATTGGATCCCTTATGCCTAATGGAGTAGTTGGATGATCAGCCTCTTCTTCAATGGACATGAGACCAATACATGCCTCCTCTTCATCTGAATCTGAAGACTCAGAATCACTGTCTGATAGGCTGACTATCTTCTTGGACAAGAAACACTTTTCAGTCTCCTTGTCCCTGTGATGCTTTTTGCCTTCAGACCTCATCTGCTGCTTCTTATTATCTGGATAGTATGCGATGACATGTTCACTCCTATTGTAATAGTAGAAAACAACATTAGTCTTAACATGTTTGTTCTTTTTGGAGTCATAACTTTCCCCAGAGTGGTCATTTATGGATTTGTCCTTGCTGGAGTAAGGCTTCTTTAAGGTGGAGCTAGAAGAGCCATTATTCTGTTACTATCTCCTTCTACTCAGAAACTTCTTAACTGCTTGGAGAATAGTGCTAGTTCTCTATCTGATAGTTCATTCCAAAGGAGCTGGGATTTGAGCTTTCTGACTCTACAACTCTACTTGGTGGAGAAGGAGTCTTTCTCCCGCTTCTTCTTGTGGCTTCAGCTCTGAAGGCTGCAAACGTTTCCATGGCCTGGGAATTACCGATAGTCTTCTCCTCCTTCCTGGTATATAGATACATCTCATAGGAGAGCAACTTCCCAAATAGTTGGTGAGGTGGAGTATCAGCCAACTTTACCACTTCTCTAATGGAACAGATCTTTGTGTCGCAGTCTCTAGTTATATACCTGAGGAATTTGTCATTTAGGTCATAATAGTTGAAGACCCAGCCATAGGTCCTCAGCTTATTCATAATTCTGAAAAATCTTTCATAGCATTCTTCTATGCCATCCTCCTTGTTCTGTCTGAAGGCCTCATACTGTTGGTTGAGTAAGGATTTCCTATCATCCCTAACGTCCCCAGTCCCTTCCATATAGACCACCAAGGTATACCACATATCCTTGGAAGTCTTGCAATGAACAAGATTTTGGAAGGTAGAATCATCAATAACACTGACTATGATGTTCTAAACTCTCTTATCCATGTTGGTTAGACTAACCTCATCCTTTGACATCTCTGAATACTTCTTGTGGGTCTTGACCATTACATCCAGTGCTGACACATTCATCGGGATGAAGGCACTGTCTTGAATAGTTATAAAGATCCTTAGGCCAGATGCTTCCATGAAAAGCATGACACTCACTTTCCAGATTCCAAAGCTTTTCTTCATGCAGATTGTAAGTTTCATGGAACCCTGCTCCTTTTGGTTCTCTCCTAAACACATAAGTACAATCCTTTTAGCTATACTTAGATATCAAATCAGACTGTTATGTCCTTTTTGAGCAACCTACCTCTAATTCCACTTGAAAGTGTTTCATTCAAGAGTAGCTTTGCACATACAGGTGGGGTGAATAGGTTTCTAAGTCATATATGACTATATTTTGATTTGGTGAGTTGTTATTTAGTTTGGTTAAACTACTTTCAAGTCACACAACAACATACAGGTATTTATAGTGGTTCCCCAAGGTATGGGTACATCTACTTTCGCTCCCACCTTTGTTACAGTATTTTAGGCAAGGCCAACTTCTCCGATCTTAGCTTAATGAGCATACAACCCAGATCTTGCAGTATCTCTTAGACTCCTCTAAGTCCTACCTCAGGCCCAAGGCCATACACTTAAAGATAAAATCTCCTTCATCCAAGTTATCCGTAGATCACTTACCTCAGACACACACGATGCCCTACACTCGGGCTAGGAGGATAGACCTACAACTAATTGGAGATTAACTCTGCAACCTTAGATCAGCTCTAGATCCTACCTCAGGCACACAGGCCATTCCTCAGATCCACAACTGTATCCTACCTTAGACTTGAGAACAAGTCCTACAGCTCAGGCACAGAAGCCCTACCTCAGATCCACATAGGGATCATACCTCAGATCTATAAAAGATCATACCACTCAGCCTTTATAATTTTAGGCTTATAACTCAGATCTAAAAGATCCTACATAGTGAAAGGGTTGTTGATGATAATTGACTCCATAGATAATGTTATCTAAGTCTCCCTTTTTGGGCTGAGAAAAACTAAGCCCTAATATTGACCTAGAGAGATAATTCTCTGAGTATTATTCTTCTGGAACTAAGAAAGCATAGTCATATCTTCTTCACAGAAACAAGATGGTGGATCTTCAAGATGGTTCTGCTTGTGCTATAAAGTAACCTACAGAGCACTGCTTCTTTAAACCTTAATTATAGTTGAGTTTAGAAAGGAGGCATTGAAGATGAGCAGCAGCTATAAGCTTGGTCTGCTTATTCTTCTAACTCAAAAGGAGAAGCTTTCTGAACTTGCTGGGGAAGACAAAATGACTCTTTAGTTCTTTTTTTCTTCAACCAACTAAATCTGTCTAAATCTTCTTGGTACTCAGAAAGAAGTCTTTGTGAAGTTGTTGTTGCTGGAGAGAAACGATAACATTTATCTTGTATCAAAAGATCTGATGCAGCTTTGGTTAGGCCTTGTTGCTTCTTCTTTCTGAGAGATATTTCCCTGAACTTGTGGCTGCAGGTGTGAATCGAAACAACTATCTTCTTGAACTCTCAAATCAGAAGTTTGAACTTCTTATTCTGGCACTACAACAATGTCGAGAGGAAGAAGATGAAGTTCCTGCCCTTTTCGAAAGTCGGTCTTGAAATGTTAATCTTTTCTCATTCATCAGAATGTTTTTTTTAACTTCCGTAGTCCAATGACTCTTTGAGCCTCGGGACTTGTAATAGTTGTTGGCTGCAACTTAGTTTTTTAGTAAATCTCGTATAGTAGGCATGCGGCGCCGTATGACCCATACTGTAAACTTCCCACAATGAAATTAAATTTTTCTGACGTTTGCATCTGTGTACTTAACCAAAATCAAGCATATTAGTACAGGCATTGAGTGAACAACCTTCACTCAACGTAAAAACACTTGGACATATTTCTGTGTCAATAGGCATTGAGTGATTAGTCATCACTTGATGAATTTGGACTTTGCTAATATTTCTGTTGAGGAAGAGTTGAGTGAACTGCATTCAATCCACGCTTTTATCCTCGGACAAACTTTCTGTTGATAGGCGTTGAGTGCATTGGCTTCAATCAATGCATTTGTCCTTAGACACACATTCTGTTGATAGGAGTTGAGTGTGTTGGCTTCTAATGCGGATTTATTTCTGCTCTAGTATAAACTATGTAGATAGGTATAAGCAAAATTGATTTTAATCTCAGGCAAGTGAACCTATCAATCATAGTATAGGATAAATCTACATCTCATGTCGTATTCCTCAGTATATTTTCAAGTACTCGTACTCACTCTCACTCTATTATAGTACCTATATTTAAAATTGGTTGTTACTCTAAATTAACATTACTAGGACTAATTGGATAAAGAGACATTGGAGGATTAAGGATGGTAAAAAAACAGATAGTCTAAGAGTAATCACATGAGAATATTCACTCATTAATTCAATTCTATGTAACCACATATTAACGATATTATCAAATTCATTGTATTATAAGGGTTCAATCTTTATTGAATTTTCTCTAGAGCAATTCAATATCTAAACTTAAGTTGAGTAAAATTTATCTTGAACAATTCACAACACTCAAATTTGCATTAATATAAAGTAACTCTGTCTAATACATAAATTCAAGAAATCCTATCTCTAGGATACCATGAATCTAATTATCCATATTGCCAATATCCAAACAACATATCTCTGGATCATGAAATTTGAAATACAAAGAGAAAGAACACCTGAGAATGAAATTATAAACCGTCATCACAACCTTCCAGTTTCTCAATCTAGAAGTTTGGGATTCATATAAAACAAATACTAACTTCAAATTTATGATCAATCTCTTTTTTTGAAAAAACACATACGAGTAAAATATCACAAATCCGAAATGAAAAACAACATACATGATTACTAAATTATTTCAAAAAAACAAGTCTCATGCGAAATTTAAAATAAAGTTTATATCCACTAAGAGAGGGGGAAATTAAAAGAGATACATAAAAAAATTAAAACCATACAGATTATCTCCTTCGACTTCCCCCTTTGCTTGAGTGATCTACTTTCATCCTCCAAAAATTCTCCACGTCCTTTGAATCCCAAAAGTCCCTTTTCTATTTTTTTTGTGCAGGTTTTTATAGTCTTCTTGCAAATAGGTTGAACAAGGGTTCCAACACGGCCGTTTCACAGGGCGTATAGGGTATGAAATGGTGCTTCTGGGTGGTTTGCTATGAAAAGGCGCGCCTGGTCATGAGCTGTGTAATGTGACATGGCTGGTAACACGGCCGTATGTTCTTCAAGGCTCCACACACGGGTTGGTTTGGTATCAGACCTTTGATTCTTCCTGATATGGACACGGGTAGTCACACGGGCGTGTCCCTACCCGTGTGCTTCTCTTGTAAAATGTTACGCCTTTTCTTCCAAACTTTGTGATCTTTCCAGAGAATGACATGGGTAGTTACATGGGCATGTCCTAACCCATGCGCGCCCAATCCAATATCTTTGCCATCAGTCATGTTGCATCCGTGAACATCTATACTTGCTCAAAGACTATTAGTTCCAAGGCCTTGCAATACCTGCATTAAGAAGATTAATGAATGAATAAATAACTTTATAAAAAAATAAAGCAAAACCTATATTGCGCTCTTCTATTCATGATAATTCAAATTCTTAACAATTTTTGTGCAATTATAACGAATGGAGGTATAAAATAGTGGACATGATTACAAATATGATAGTAAAAGGGACTTATATAATTGTACTCATCAAATACCCCCAGACATAAGTGTTTGCTTGTCCCTAAGCAAACTAATTCAAGCAATTGGGTTACCAATAATTACTTTTCTTCTGCAAGCTGGTTGCTATGAATTCAAAGAGAAATTTGATGTTGTATTTGTGTAGGAAATAGCATGACAGTCTTTTCTAAATATAACTTTATCTTATAATTTCTCCCATATATCTCTTAACTATCTTTCAATCTTACCTAGAAATAAAATTACAATCATTCATAACAAATGTGAGGAGAAAATAACAATCTTAATAAGGTAGGCATAAGTGTTTCAAAACTTATAAGTATCAATATTGATAGACATAAGCTTGTCTTTTCACACCCTCTCCACGACACTTGTTAAGATTAGCAAGGTTGGATCCTTAGGACTTGTATTAGGATACAACTTTTTGGCTTAGGATAAAAGATTATAGGTGGGCTAATCAAAGATAAACTCGATGGTTCTGATCACACCTAGATCACGATTGAGCCTCTTGCTACATAATTACCCTAACATACATCAACATTATAAAAGCACCCCCAGACATCACAATTATTATACTTCCCTTTTTTGTATTATTTTTTATTTCCTCAATCCTTTGATTTTTCTTCTTCTATCGTTTGATGCATACTCATATTTTTTCTCTTTTTTATCTTCACTAATAAATAGCTTATCAAAGTGCTTTACACCATTTGTTTAAATTTTGTAATTCGCATAGCAAAAGGTGTACACTCATGATAGATGTTCTAATAGGTAAGGATTTTTGGCCATGGTGAATTTTAGTAGTGGTGTATCGAAAGAAATAGGGATTCGGTCGAAATTGGGTGTGCAGGGGTATAATGTTTAGGGTTTTGGGCTTGCAAGTCTCAAGCTATACAATGAGAGTCCTAAGTTATTTCCTCCCAAATTAATTAACTTATGAGAATGTTTTGAGGATGGCTAGTTGGCAAGTTCTAGACACCAATAAAGAGTACTCTTGATTTTGATTCCCTAAAACAAAACTATCAAAATGTTACACTCGTCGACTCGCTTTATTGTAGATAATTATATTTTCAAAAATAGAGTGATTGTTAGTTAATAATATAGAGGACTAATCTTAAAAATAAGTTATATAGAGAAAACTAAGCAAATGAATTTCAATACAAAATTAGTAACAACAAATTTGTACACTCAATGAGTCTACTTTAATTCATTTTAATCAACTTGCAAAAGCAAATTATGTAGTTATAATTCCAAGTGAGTGAATTAATGAAAGCTTAACAGAAACAGAAATAATTTTATTATGGGGTAATTTTTTTATTTTGGCGTGTTTCTTAAGAAATTGTAATCATTTCCAGTAGTTAAATATTAGAATTTAAGAATATACACCCCCAGACTTAAAATTTGCAGTGTCGTCAATGCAATGTAAAGAACTGATAAAGCAAAAAAATAATATGTAAAGAACTGAGCATCAATAAAATAGAAGAGCATAAAAAGTACAACAGGAGCAAAATTGATAGCACATAATATCTGATGATATGTATCCAATACAAGATACTACAGAGAAATCAAAAATAAACTGTTGGGTCGACAAGATCTGATGGATTTTCAGGGAGGTGAGGGGAGTCAGGAGCTGCCGGCCATGGATGAGAGATCTGCAAGTGATCCTTGATTTGAGCTAAGGTGGCTTCTCTCCGCCACTATGATTCCTCTATACGTTGTAAGCACAGTGAGATCACGGTCTCATAAAGGTGATGGAAATCATGTGAATACTGAGAGCGCGATCGAGGAGGATGGGTAAAGACTCTCCATGACGATGATTAGACTTGGATGGAGGTATCAGAGGCTCGTCGAGGTCATGGTCATCATCGTCGGAATTAGAAGCAAGCTGAGATCCGCACCTCACAATAGAATAAACAAGTCCACCGTGACCCTGATGTGCTGTGATGAGGCGGAGTGTCAAAGACTAGCCATAGTGATAGGAACTGTCCTCGTTACTACTATCATCGAGGAAAAGGAATCAAAGATATTCATGTTTTTTGCCAAGCATGTGATGTAGGGTGCTTCACATATAGGCACAATACGAGAATTGTCGGCCTGATGAAGAATGAAATTGGTTAATATATATCCCAAGTGAATGTGGTATCGCGAAGACATGTTATAGTGGTAAAGAATATCCTGTCTACTCACTACACCAGAGCATTCTCCCCGACCACTAAAAGTATGACTCAGTAGATGATGGATGTAATAAAGAGCAGGAGAACGCAACTTAGAGTCCTTAGACCTCTTGTCCTCATTGGGGATAGATCGAAAGTAAGCCGAGACTAGATATTGGTGGCGTGGTCACGAGAGGGGAGATCAAGGTGATGGTCAGAATATGCAGCACTATAGAGGAAATAGACCTCATACACCCCTAAATACTGGGTAAACTGGATAAGATTAAGAGTATAGGTGGTTCCCGCGACTTGAAACGAAATAATCCCTTCCTGTGTGTTGGTCTTCTTGGTGAAGGTCGACCTGAGATTGAGTTGGAAAGATGACATAAACTCTAACGTAAGTTCCTTAAAACCCAACTCATCAATATTAGAAAATTGTGCCCACCCCCTACAAAAACTAACTCTCATAATTCATCAGCCAAATGGATCTTCTCTAAAATGCTCCAATTGATTGTATGAATATCCTGAAATTTCTTGGATTGGAGGAGGTTAAAACGATTAGCGTGTGCCAGATCCGTAAACTCCAGGTGCGTAGAATTGTCGCGCCCTTCTATAGATAATGCTATAATATTCGGACGACGATGACCTCCCCCTTGCGATCGTCCCGTTGACATGATCTGTAGAAGAAGAATGAGAGGAGAGGAATGGGAAGAGAAAACAAAATTGAGAATAATGAGAAAGAGAAGAATGAAAAGAATGAAGAAGAATGAGAAGAGAATGAAGAAGAATGAGAAGAGAATGAAGAAGAATGAGAAGGAGATGAAAAAAAATATAAGTGAATGAAGAAGAATGAGAAGAGAATGAAGAAGAATGAGAAGGAGATGAAAAAATAGGAATTGAAGAACAAGAAAATGATAGAAATTTTATCTAGGAATATAGATCGAGATTAGAGGAGATGGATTCATGAAGTTTGAAGGCAAAAATCCCAACTGATTTCGTGGCGTGAAGGGGTGCTGGAAACTAGGGTTTTAAACAGGGATTGGAGAGGAGGAAGATGACTATACAGCATTATATAATGTTTTAAACATGGGTTACGACACGATCATGTGTGGACCAATGTTCACTAATTGATAACCTCGCAGTACACGGGTCTCAAAATGACATGGGGTCAAACTGATGGGAAAGTAGCGCGCCGGGCGAACACGGTTAACAACACACACGTGTGTGTACCCGTGTCCTGTTCGAGAACATTGATTCGTCTAACTCATTACCCTACACACATGTACGCACATGGCTGGGTAGCTACCCATGTCCTGCTCGGGAACATTGCATCGTCAAACACATTACCCGACACACGGGTGCGCACACGGCTCTGTAGCTACCCATGTGTTGCTCGGGGCGATTTGACACGGCTGCACACACATGTGTGTGTGTCCACCTGTGTGGTGCTCGGGATGAGTACGCGAGAAATGGATCTAATGAGACACGACAAAGCACATGGGTGGTTGTCCACCCGTGTGGTGCTCGAGAAAAATAATTCCTACTCAGGTTTTAAATTAAACATGGCTGGGTTAAAATTTTTTTCATGAACGCGGCTTGGCACACGGGCCAATGCAAACCCGTGTGCTCCTCTGAAATTGAATTACTTCCAAAGTGATTTTATTATTTTTTTATACTAAAATTTAAATAAAATTTTACCAAAGATAATAAACACTTATAAAATTTACTAAATTACACTTAATCCATGTCTAGTCAGAGGCATGATTCTTGGCGAGTGAAATCTTGAGGAAACTCTCCATAATAAAGTTTTAATCGGTGCCTGTCGACTTTAAAATCTCCCTTCTCAGGTTGGGTTAGTTCAATGGTGCCTTAGGGAAAAACCTCTTTGACTTGGAAAGGTTCGGACCACTTATACCTTAACTTTCCTGGGAATAATCTAAGAGTGGAATTGTAAAGGAGGACTTAGTCACCTTTTTGGAATGTCTTAGGTTTTCGAAGGTGACAGTCATGGAATAATTTATTCTTCTCCTTATATATCCGAGAATTTTCATAAGCCAAGGTTCTCCACTCATCTAATTCGTTAAGTTGAAGTTTTCATGTCTCCCCTATAGAATTGGTGTCAAAATTCAAAGAGTGTATTGCCCAATATGATTTATGTTCTGATTCTATAGGAAGGTGACATGATTTACCACAGACTAGTCTAAAGGGAGTGGTCTCTATGGGTGTTTTGTAGGCGGTCCTATATTCCCACAAACAATCGTTTAGTTTCTTAGACCATTGTTTATAATTCCCTTCTATAGATTGTTCTATGATTCTCTGAAGTTCTCTCTTTAAAACTTCAACTTAACCACTAGTTTGTGGATGATAAGGAGTGGTTATCCTATGTGTGACCCCGTATTTTTGTATGACTTTATCTAATGATAAATTATAAAAATGTGTACCCCAATCGCTAATAAGCGCATGTGGTGTGCCAAATCGTGCAAATAAGGATTTCAAAAATTGAATTACTACTCTACTTCCATTTGATGGGAAAGCTTGCGCCTCTACCCACTTCGATACATAATCTACAGTTATCAAAATATATTTATTCCAATAAGAAATTGGAAATGGTCACGTAAAGTCAATGCCCCACAAATCAAACACTTCACATTCATGAAGAAATATTTGTGGCATTTCATGTAATTTAGAGATATTACCTAATTTTTGACAAGAATGACATGAAAGTACATAACTTTGGGCATCCTTGAATCGATGGGGCCAATAAAAATTGGAATCAAGAACCTTTTTAGCTGAGTTGTTTGCTCCAAAGTGATAAACTATAGGGCCTGAATTACACTTCTCCAAGATTTTCCAGCCCTCCTCTGCTGATACACATCTATATAAACTGGAATCTGCACATATGCGAAAAAGATAGGTGTCCTCCCAAAAGTAATATTTCAAGTCAGAGAGAAATTTTTATATCTGCTGAAATGAAAAATCTTTTAGAAGGACCTTTGCCGCAATATAGTTTGCATAGTCGGCAAACCACGGATAATAAGTATTTATATTTGTAGATAATACAAACTGTGATTCCTCCAGAAATGTATCACTAATCTCAGACTCATCTAATATTGTTCGTAGTGGATTTTCTAAACGTGAGAGAGGATCTGTCGCTAACTTTTCTGCTCCTCGTTTATCCCTAATTTCCAAATCAAATTCTTGTAATAAAAGAACCCAACGGATTAAATGAGGTTTTGCTTCTGCTTTGGCAAGTAAATATCTTAGGGTAGAGTAAACTGTGTATACTACCACCTTAGACAATGTTAAATAGGATCAAAATTTATCGAAGGCAAAAACCATTGCTAGGAGTTCTTTTTCCGTAGTTGTATAATTCTCCTATGCGTTATTAATTATTTTGCTAGAATAATATATAGGGTGAAAGTGTTTGTTTCGGCGTTATCCTAAAACAACTACTACTGCCAATCTGCTGGCGTCACACATGATCTTGAAAGGTTGGGCAAAATCATGTGTGATCATAGTTGGAGAATTAATTAATCAATCTTTCAAAAACACAAAGTCTTATAGACACTCTTGATAAAAAAAATAAAAGGTTTGTCTTTCTCTAAAAGCATATTAAGTGGTTTAGTTATTTTAGAGAAGTCTTTAATGAAACGGTGATAGAATCTAACATGACCTAAAAAGCTTCTCACTGCCTTAACAGAGGTTGGTGGTGGCAACTTTTCTCTGGTTGCAATCTTCACTTTATCCACTTGAATTCCCTGGCTTGAGATCTTATGGCCAAGTACTAACCCTTCTTTCACCATAAAATGACACTTCTCCCAACTTTGTACTAGAATTGTCTCCTCACATCTCCTGAGAATGTTTTCTAAATTTCTCAAACACAAATCAAAAGATTCACCAAATATAGAAAAATCAATAAAGACTTCCATAATATATTCAACATACTAATTAAATATAGCTAACATGCACCTTTGGAAAGTGGCGGGTGCAATACATAAACCAAATGACATACGTCTATAGGTAAAGGTACCAAATTGGCAAGTGAATGTTATTTTCTCCTATTCTTCAGCTTGCTATAGGAATTTGGAAATATCCAGATAATCCATCTAGAAAACAATAATGAGAATGGCATGATAATCATTCTAATATTTGATCAATAAATGGTAAAGGGAAATGGTCTTTCCTAGTAGCATCATTTAACTTCTGATAAACAATACACACACGCCAACCTGTTACAATTCACATTGGAATCAATTCATCCTTATCATTTACTATTGTTAAACCACCCTTCTTAGGAACGACTTGTACAGGACTAACCCATGAACTATCCGAATTAGGATATATCATTCCAGCATCTAACAACGTAACATTCTCGACTTTCACTACCTCTTTCATATTTGGATTTAGCCTACGTTGCGGTTGAATAAAAGACTTATAGTTTTCTTCCAAAATGATCTAGTGGGTGCAAAAACTAGGGTTGATACCTTTTATACGAGTTATTTGCCATACTATAGCACCTTTATACTTCTTTAGCATGTTAACTTTATTTTTTACTTTCAGAATGATTAGAAGAAATAATAACTGGGTAAGTGGAATTAGATCCTAAGAATGCATACTCAAGACGATCCAGTAATGTTTTAAGTTCTACTATCGGTGGATCCTTAGTATTATTCTTAAGAACTTAAAGATCTCCTTCTGTAATCAAACAATACTCAATCACCCTATTCATCGAAACAGAGTTATCTAGATAATATAAATGTTCAACAATATCTTGATTTTTTTCTTCTTCTAGATAACTGTTAGTGATGCAAATCTCTAAAGGATCTCCTTAATATAATTCAGAATTCATAGAAGTCATAATAATATCAACACCATGACAAAAGTACCAACAATCATCATTATCCAAAGATTGCTTCATTGTATTGTTGATTTGAAAAGTAACTTCTTCTTCCCCTACTCGCAAAACTAATTTACCATCAAAAATGTCGATAGGAGCTCAAGATGTTGCTAAGAATGGACGACCTAGTATGAGTGGCACTTGTACATTTTTGTCCATATCTTGAATAACAAAATCAGCTAGTAATATAAACTTATCTATCTTAACCAATACATCCTCTATTATTCCTGTAGGATACTTAACCGAATGATCTGCTAATTGAATACTCTTCTAGTTAGGCTAAGTTATCCTAGACCGAGTTTTAAATATAGTTTATAAGGCATTAAGTTTTTACTAGCTCCTAAGTCTGCTAAAACATTATTCACTTATAAATCATCGATTAAACATGAAATTGGAAATGAATCAGGATCCCTAAGTTTTTGTGGTAATTTGTTTTGTAAAATAGCGGAACATTCTTCACTAAGTGTTACAAAAGATAATTCTTCTATTTTCTTTTTATTTGAAATCAAGTCCTTTAGAAATTTAGCATACTTCGGCATTTGAATGACTTTAGAAAAAGGTAAATTAACATGTAATTGTTTAAAAATAGATAAAAACTTACCATATTGCGCATCCATGCGCACCTTATTCTACTTCGCTGGATATGATATTGCTTGTTGGTACTCCTTCGATTTTGAATTCATCTCGTTCTGTCCTTCGCCACTAGACTCATCTTGGGGTGCTTCCTTTGTAAGCCTTTCATCTTGTAGTTCCTTTCCACTCCTCAATTGGATTGGTTTTGCATGATCCTTCGGGTTTGTTTCGGTTTTACCTGAAAGTGTTCCTTGTTGTCTTTCAGATACCATCCTTACAAGCTGACCTATCTGAATCTCCAAATTTTGAATAGAGCCCTCTTGATTCCGGAAAGCTACATCATTTGTTTGCATGAACTTGGTAAGTAAATCATCTAATGATGGCTTCCTTTGCTTCGGTTGTGGTGGTTATACAAACATAGGTTGCTTGCCATGATTTCCTTATCCACCCCAAGAGAAATTGGGGTGGTTCCTCCATCCCGGATTGTATGTAAAACTATATGGTTTATTTTCTTGGTTGAAGGGAGGTCTAGTATTTTTGCCCATATAGTCAACATTTTCATGCACTTGAGGTTCACAACCACACATTCCACTAAATGAAGGGTCCCATTGTTGAGGTACCTTGGAGGGTGATGCTAAAGATAGGTTATCCATCTTCTGATGAAGCTTCTCCACTTAAATAGCTAAGGTAGTGGCTGCATTCACTTCATAGATTCCTGAAGGCTTATTATGCTTTTGTCTTATGGTAGACCATGGATAGTTGTTAATTTCCATGTGTTCTATCAACTTTTGAGCCGCTTCTATTGTCTTATTGTTCAAGGTGCCTCCACTAGCTGCATCAATCATCTATTTAGTGGATGGATTGAGACAAATGTAGAAGGTCTGAATCTGAAGCCAAAAAGGTAATGGATGGTCTGAAAACTTCCATAAAAGTTCCTTGAATAATTCCCAAATGTCATACAACTATTTAGATTCTAATTCAGCATATGTTGAAATGTCATTCCTTAGCTTTACAGTCTTCACCGGTGGAAAATACTTCAACAAGAACTTCCAAACCATCATATTCCAAGTAGTGATTGACCCTCTAGCTAATGAGTTTAACCACTACTTCGCCTTTTGCCTTACTGAGAACGGAAACAACCTCAATCAAATGGCATCATTGGTAACACCACTGATCTTTAATGTATCATATATCACCAAGAATTCGTCTAAGTGTGTGTTGGGTTCTTCATCTTGCAGTCCATCATATTGGACATATTATTGAACCATCTGAATAATGCTAGGCTTCAATTCGAAATTATTGGCATCAATTGGTGGTCTAACAATGCTTGACCTAGTACCCTGGAGATTAGGTCTAGTAAAGTAAGACAAGGTTTGCTCATTCTGATTTGCCATGTTATCTGGATGATGATCTCCTAAGTTTATTGTTTCCTCTTCTAAAAGTCCGTTTGAATTATCTATGTTATTAGTTCTCAAGTCCCTTTGTGAGGTGTTGCGAATAATCCGTTCCGGGTCATGATAAAATGGTGTTAGCCCAGAATTTCTCCCCCTGGTCATAGACTAACAGGCTATAATACAGAGATTAAGTAATACAATTATATGTTAGTAATTAAAAATTGGTAGATTAATAGAGTTTAAGCTTTCAAAATATTGAAAATGAATCCCGGTAATGGCGCCAAAAACTTTATCCAGATTTATTTCTACTCTAGTATAAACTACGTAGATAGGTATAAGCTAAATTGATTTTAATCTCAGGCATGTGCACCTATCAATCATAGTATAGGAGAAATCTACATCTCATGTCATATTCATTATGGCAATTTGAAGTACTCGTACTCACTCTCACTCTATTATCGTACCTATATTTAAAATTGGTTGTTACTCTAAATTAACATTACTGGGACTAATTGGATAAAGTGACATTGGACGATTAAGGATGGCAAAAAGTTGATAGTCTAAGAGTAATCACATGTGAATATTCACTCATTAATTCAATTCTATGTAACCACGTATTAACAATATTATCAAATTCATTCTATTGTAAGTGTTCAATCTTTATCGAATTCTCTTTCGAACAACTCAATACCTAAACTTAAGTTGAGTAAATTTTCTCTCGAACAATTCACAACACTAAAATTTGCATTAATATAAAGTAACCCCGTCTAATACATAAATTCATGAAATTCTATCTCTAAGATACCATGAATCTAATTATCCAAATTGCCATTTTCCAAACAACATATCTCTCGATCATGAAATTTGAAATACAGAGAGAAATAACACCATAGAATGAAATTATAAACCATCATTAAAATCTTCCAATTTCTCAATCTAGACGTTTGGGATTCATATAAAACAACTACTAACTTCAAATCTATGATCAATCTCTTTGTTTGAAACCACACGTACGAATAAAATACTACAAATCCGAAATGAAAACCAACATACATGATTACTAAATCGGTTCAGAAAAATAAGTCTCGTGCGATATATAAAATAAAGTTTGATCCACTAAGAGAAAGAAGAAATTAAAAGAGATACATAAAAATTAAAACCATACGGATTATCTCCTTAGACTTCCCCTTCGCTGAAGTGCTCTACATTCATCCTCCAGAAATTCTCTAAGTCCTTTGAATCCCAAAAGTTCCTTTTTTATTTTTTTGTGTAGGTTTTTATAGTCTTCTTGCAAACATGTTGAACACGGGTTCCAACACGGCCGTGTCACATGCTGTGTAGGGTATGAAACGTTATGTCTGGGCGGTTCGGTATGAAAAGGTGTGCCTCGTCGTGAGCCGTGTAATGTGGCACGGCTGGTAACACGGCCGTGTGTTCTTCATAGCCCCACGCATGGGTTGGTTTGGCATCAGACCATTGATTATTCCCGATAAGGACATGGGTAGTCACACAGGTGTATCCCTACCCGTGTGGTGCTCTTGTAAATTATTACGCCTTTTCTTCCAAGCTTTTTGATCTTTCCAGAGAAGGACATGGGTAGTGACATTGGCATGTCCCTACCCGTGTGTGCCCAATCTAAGACCTTTGCCATCAATCATGTTGGATCTGTGAACACCTCTGTTTGCTCAAAGACTTTTTCTTCCAAGGGCTTGCAATGCCCACATTAAGAAGACTAATGTATTAATAAATAAATAACTTAATAAAGAAAATAAAGGAAAATCTATATTGCTCTCTTTTATTCATGATAATTCAAATTCTTAACTATTTTCGTGCAATTATAATGAATGGAGGTAGATAATAGTGGCCATGATTACAAATATGATAGTAAAAAGGACTTATATAATTGTACTCATCATCTTCACTCAAAGCTTTTGTCCTTAGACAAACTTTCTATTGATAGGTGTTGAGTACATTGGCTTCACTCAATTCTTTTGCCCTTAGACAATCTTTCTGTTGATAGGCATTGAGTGCGTTAAGTGAGCCTTCATCACTCAACGCTTTTATACTTAGTTGCTTCTCTGAAAGGAGGCATTGAGTCAGTTGTCTTCACTCAATCCTTCTCGTCTTAGCTTACCATCATGCTGAGGCATTGACTGAACATCCTTCACTCAACGCTTCTGTACTTAGTAGTATTTCTTGTTGAGCTGGCTTTGAGTGAAGTGTCTTCACTCAATGCTTCTGGACTTAGACATAATTTTTGTCTACTTCTTCTTAAGCTTTGGCATCACTCAGTTCTATCAACGCTTCTTTCTCTAGCATTGAGTGAGTTGTGCTCACTCAACGCTTCGGTACTTAACCAGAAATCTTCTCTGTCAATGCTAAAGCTTTTACCATCTTGTCTTTACTCAACGCTTCTTGTTGTATGGCGTTAAGTGAACTGCCTTCACTCAATGCCTGTAAAGTTAGACACATATCTGCTTTACAAACTTTTTGGATTTCCCAATCCATGCTTTACTTTGCGCTTTTTGACATCTTGCGTTGAGTAAACTAGCTTCACTTAATTGCTGGGGACTTATACAAATTTCTGTCTTTCCAACATTCTTCCTTGACATCTGGCATTGTTTGAATTGGCTTCACTCAATGCATGTAGACTTAGACAAATTTCTATCTTTCCATCATTCTTTCTTGTGTCCACATATCATTATAACTTCGAACACCTATCCAATTAATGTGACAAAGAACAACCTGCATACATGAACTTGAACATACATCATATACATGGAACATTGAAGGGAAATATTCCCAATAGGCAGGGTACCATTCCATGAGGATACTCTGGATCACTCCGCCCAACGGAAGAGTGTTCAGTCACTGGTGGTCAGGAGATTTGAGCCGAAATGTATAGTGCATCATTGACAAGATGAGATCTAATATGCTAAAGTATCTTCTAGCTAGGAGGCCGAGCGTTAAGATAGAAAGCTAGGCCAATATATTCTTGGTGTCCCCAAACATGTACATCAGTGAGTGGTGCAAGATCTCTTGTATGATTCAAGCATCTAGGGTGAGAATATCCATGGTTGTGATAAGATCTCGATGTTCCTCCGTACCATGGACAACCTCATTAATCTCTTTCTAGTCCCGGGAAGATCTAATGGACTCAACGATATCAAGTCACACCCCACCGACGAACCAAGCTTAGTTTTATTCTAGATATGTGTGAAGTATAGTCACAATCTTAGTATTTATGAATGATTGCATCCCTTCACCTAGTTGTGTATGAGCTGGATCCCTGAGGTTGTTGTAGAATTCTCGAGTAAGTACCAAGGAAAAAGGATCACCAGTTGAAATAGTGGAGAGAAAACCCAAATGTTCAAGATATCCGAAAATGTGAGTGTATTGGTCATCGATGTCAATGACCATTGGAACACCTATAGTCGCCTCGTCTATAGCCGGGAATGTGGATGTGTGTACTCAAGATTGCTTAGAGAAACTTTGTCGTGATGGTTCAGTGCTAGAAGAAACCATAGCCTGGAAAAACAGAAAAAATTTCATTTGAGTAATAGTGAGAAAATCACTCTCTGGAGGCTGTCATGGCACGGTAATCTGCAATCGCAGCGCGGTAGCGTGGCAGACTAGACTCCATCCATTTCCTCCGGATATCCCCCAAAATCCATTTTTTCAAAAAAAGTTCTTAAAAACCTTAAGGGAAAAGAGATCCAAGCTCATAGAAGTTAGATCCGTGAAATCAAGTAATATTTGTGGCGAAAAATCTCAAATCCAACTCAAAACTTTATTGAAAGCACAACAAATCATGCCGAAAATGACTAGAATTCCACAAATTACACTTTTGATCTCATGATACAAAAAATGAAGAGAAACATGGAACGAGTTTACAAAGATCTAGGAAGTGCCGGCAGAAGCACTGTACTTGGAGGTGAGAGAGTTGAAATGAAAAAAATAAAGAATTCTGCCGGAACTGCCGCTTATATATATTTGCTCTACCACACTGCGGTACCTCTACCATCAATGGTAGCACAGTTTCATATTGATTTTTGATGATCATCGCGGGTATCTTCACTGCTTATTAGTTAATATGAATAATAATAGAAGATTCACTGTGATGTGTCTCGTAGTAGCGGGGGAGTAGTTTTTGGTGCATTATGAACGCTAACTTATAATCTACACCTTGTCCTTAAATGAGGAGGGGTTCCAGTAGGTCCTTGTGCGGTGTTAGGGTTAAAGAGTGTTAGGTTAAGCAGGTTCTGGTTTGTGAATATGGGATTAATACCCCACCCAATGACACTTGTGCATCTCCTCATGCCCATCCATCACTTAGTATGGTGCTATGGTGTCAACATATTTCCTGGGTCGATTGTGTCTTGAGTATTCTCTTAATTATCCATATACATTGCACAGGCGTTATTTCATGTCTAATTATCATGATTCGTCAATATCATGCATAATACTTTATAGTGTTGTCCTTCTTATGTTTGCATATTTTTTGTTTGTTTTTTGTTTGATTTGATTAACCATTTTTATAAAATTTAAACAGAAAAAAACTTTATAATACCAAAAAAAGAATGTGGATCATTCATTCTTAAGACACTCACAACTAGAACATAGAGCGCAATGATTACGTACAATGTTTGATTGAGGATTGTTTATCTTTTTGAACATTGTCTACTTTCGTCATGATGTGTCGAATATATAGGTGTTTAGCTACTGATTGTGACAAGACATGTTAATTCCCATTGAATATATCTCAAGGTATGTGTGAGGATTTTGGTAGCATAATGACTTTACACTATTCAAACATCCCTAGACGAAGAACTCATGTAGAAACTCTATAATGACATGTTATAACTCGTGATATTGTTTCTAATACATTAGAAATAACTTGAATAATCAATGTCATGATATACATGTGTTTATATAAAGGTTAGAACTATGAGCCAATTCACTAGTGATCATGTCTTTTGTATACAAGTTAAAGTGGATCTATCTATGTGGGTAGATTTTGATTGATTCGGGATCCTTGAAATTAATGCTATAATAATGATAGTACCTTAAATAGATGAAAAAAAGCTATGCATGCTATCAAATCATGTGTCAATGATACCCCTCCAAGCAGTACTCATTGCTCCTGATTTATCTTCATGAGCATTTTGAGAATGAGCATCTTGGTTAGAATAATTTCGATCTTGTGCAAAAACTATACCTTTATTTTAGTGCACCATATTCTAGTCTTGGTATGTTGTAGATAGAACCATGATGTGATTTTTCACTTTATTTATATCATGATAGCATGTTGAATTACTGAGATAAAACGTATTTTAAATATTAGTTCTATATGATGTTGTTTTTTTGATGCTACATGTACATATGCCATTGCTCTATCTAACGCTTCGATGAATAAGAATTGGACTGAAACTACACTATCTGTTTGCAGCACGTTTGTACTAGTACATGATTTGTATTCTTGACATTTACAAAGTTCCAATGTGTTAACTCCATAAATATCTTAACATTGTACTACAAATCAGTGTATACTTAGTTTTCTCTATGCTGTCCAATTCCTCTACTCTAAACACTCATATGATTTGCTTTTGTGTACTTCGATCGTATATTTGACTTGTATGCATTATAATCTCTGATTTATATTTGGTGACTCCCATTATGTTTGCTTATCGATCAATTTTATCACGTGCATTGTTTGATATTTATCACACTTATTTGTACTGCATTCTTCCCAAACATGCATATAGTCATTTTTGGATCGAGCCCACCCCTTTCGGTAATATTAAAAGGGGGGAGAATAACATGTTCATAAGTTATGCTAGGGTGGATCACATATAGGGAGGAGTTTATTAAAATTAAACTATGTGAACGTAGATAAGGGGAGAAAGTAGAGAACGTATATAGGGGGAGCGTGTTTATAAGGGGAATTATAAGTAACCTAAAACTTGAATATTTAAAGATTTTCTCTTACTTGCACAATGTCATACATCTCAACTTTGATATCTCATGCACAAGATTTGATATTATCAAAAAAGGGAGTTTGTTGGAGCAGACGGTTCACATATCCCCAATTTGACAATATAAATTCCAATGTTGTATTTGATCATATTTGTGTTTGTAATAGTGTGCCGGTTTACAGGTTCAAGAGAAGTGAAGAACTCGAATCTGTGATCTACCACCGCACGCTAAGCACTACCGCCAGGCGGTAGCCTGAATTTAATGGACAAGGCACTCGAGATCGTACCACGTGGCACTAGAGCTACCAGAAACACTAGCTTCAGGATATATTTTGGACATGCGCTCAGGGACCTACATCTCAGCGCTTGAATCCTACCACACCATACTAGTTCACTCAATAATCATCGAGTGGGATTCGTCGAGACACTTGAACCATCGGCAGGCGATAGCTAGGTACTGTGTCGTGCTAGCACAAAAAAGAAGAAATTAATCGTTTTGGAATACTTTTTCCCAATATGCGGTACAACTGTCACGTTGACGTGTATCCTACCACTGGGCGCTAGCCTTACCACTAGAGGTAGCCTGTTTTTTAAAGACATATAAAATGCGTTCATTTTCTTTTCCTTGCATGAATTTAGACAGACGAGAATTCTACTAGAGTTCGGGAGGCGCCTGATGAGTCCACATTTCACACTGATTTTTGGACTCATCTGGGCTAGTTTTATCGTCTTAGCGCTACAATTGAGAGCCTTTATTGCTTATATGTGCTTATGTACCTATATCACGACTAAGTGCACTATAGGACCGTTTATGTGTGCTTTCTGTGTTTCTATATTGTTGTTATTCTTTAGCCATATCTCGGGGATGCGGTGTGCACGTTCTAGTGGCCTATTTGCCCCTTCTGCTGGTACAGTGGTCGTGTGCGTGCTCCAGAACCGCTCGAGAGACACCGACATTGCAGGAATACTGCGTACGACCACTGGACTTATTTCGCACGACCACTGGTCATGCGCCACTGATCGTGCGCACTACATTCCCTTTTTCCTAATCTTGTCTCGGTAATCGCACGAGCACTGGCCATAGTGCGCACGACCACTGGTCGTGCGCCACTACTCGTGCGCATATTTGCTGATGCTTCTTGTCCAGGTTGTAAGTCTATTTGGAAAAGTCGCACGATCATCGACCTACAGTGCGCACGACCACTGGTCGTGCTCCACTGATCGTGCACATGGCTTCTGCTGCCTCTGTATTTAAGGCCCTACTCTGCAATTTAGGTCAACGCTTGTCATTTGTTGTGATCGGAGAGTGCGCGGGAATCACCATTTCACTTCTCCAGCTGCTCCATCACCTCCACCTTCGTTGGGAGGCCATTGCCAACTACGCCGAAGCTTTTCAACTGTCCGGTGAAGCCCTCGGCCATTGATGACTTCAACTCCAAGATTTCCTGCGGAGTTTGTGAAGTAGATAACCTAGAGAACGGACTTAAAGGCCTTCGAGGTGACAGCTTGTTGGTACTGGAAGCCTCCTTGGACTTAGCCCGAAAGCGGATTGACAACTCGCTACTCCGGCCACGACCCACGTTGGATCTTCACACTCTTTTGGTTTACTCCTCTTCCCCTTCCTCTGTAGTATGGAATGTTTTGAGCAGTTTAATGAATACTTCCATCCATGAACATCAAGTTTATTTTATAACTAATGGTCTGTTAGTGGCCTGCCTACTTTCTTCCTCGACATGATCGCAAGATTCTCCAGAATTCTAATTTTGAGCAATTACAATATTTATTTATGTCTGTCGAATAGTTTAAACTATGTTGTATAATTAAAAGGTTTTTCTATTATATCTTCTATACCCATGATATATTTGATTTCTCGTCTTACTTCTTTTTGAAATTTCTGAGCCAGTTAGCTATCTTCAATTCCACGGATTAATGATTTGCTCGGGACGTGCAAATGGTTAAGTATGGGGGTGTGATGAGTCCACATTTTACACTGATTTTTGGACTCATCTGGGCTAGTTTTATCGCCTTACACTACACTTGAGAGACTTTATTGCTTATATGTGCTTATGTACCTATTTCACGATTAAGTGTATTGTAGGCCCATTTTTTGTGCTTTCTGTGTTTCTATATTGTTGTTATTCTTTAGCCCTATCTCGGGGATGTGGTGTGCACGTTCTGGTGGCCTATCTGCCCCTTCTGCTGGTACAGTGGTCGTGTGCGTGCTCCGGAACTGCTCGTAAGACACCGACGTTGCAGGAATACTGCGCACGACCACTGGACTTATTGCGCACGACCACTGGTCGTGTGCCACTGATCGTGCGCATTACATTCCCTATTTCCTAATCCTATCTCGGTAATCGCACGAGCACTGGTCGTAGTGCGCACGACCACTGGTCGTACGCCACTGCTCGTGCGCATATTTGCTGATGCTTCTTGTCCAAGTTGCAGGTCTATTTGGAAAAGTCGCACGATCGTCGACCTGCAGTGCGCACGACCACTGGTCGTGCGCCACTGATCGTGCGCACTACTTCTGCTGCCTCTGTATTTAAGGCCCTGTTCCGCGATTTAGGTCAACGCCTGTCATTTGCTGCGATCGGAGAGTGTGCGGGAATCACCATTTCACTTCTCCAGCTGCTCCATCACCTCCACCTTCGTCGGGAGGCCATTGCAAACTACTCCGAAGCTTTTCAACTCTCCGGTGAAGCCCTCGGCCATTGATGACTTCAACTCCAAGCTTTCCTGCGGATTTGGTGAAGTAGATTACCTAGTGAACGGACTTAAAGGTCTTCGAGGTGACAGCTCGTTGGTACCGGAAGCCTCCTTGGACTAAGCCTGGAAGCGGATTGACAACTCGCTACTCTGGCCACGACCCGCGGTGGATCTTCACTCTGTTTTGGTTTACTCCTCTTCCCCTTCCTCTGTAGTATGGAATGTTTTGAGCAGTGTAATGAATACTTCCATCCATGAACATCAAGTTTATTTTATAACTAATGGTATATTAGTATCTTCTTATGCTTGTGAGTATTGTTTGTGAATGTGCCTCGCTCACCCCACATCCACTTCATTCCCGTGTCTTGTCCGATTGCACTCCACACAAGAACACTGCAATCCCTTAGCTTCCCTTCCACTCGCCCAGCTAAAGTTCGGCATCGCGGCCGACAAACCCACTCCACCTTGCGAAGTGGTGCCTTCGACCCGCATAGCTTTTACTAGTTCAGTAGATCAAACATCCACAATCTCCCAAGTCCTCCATTTCATCTTTTTTCTATTTATAACTCTCATAACGATATTCTCTGTACTGTTGTCGTTCTACGCTAATTGCATTCCTCAAGAGACCGACACTCGGGGATTTATTCCCAGAACTTTATTACTTGTGCGACCGGTGCGCTTGCCGATTTACACGCATCAGCGCCTCTGAGAACCATTCCTATATTTACATCAAAGGAAGAGAAATCCACCTCCCTCACGTTCACGTACAAAAATCTCAGACGAGCCAAATACTACAATGACTATGAGAAGTTGATCGAGTCCATCCAAATGAAGATCGTTGGCATGGGTCATGCTTCGTTCAACGGTGGAATTGTTCTTGATGGAGATTCAAACGTAATTCTTCTTGAATCGTTTTGTACATTTCACTTTTTTGTATGATTATAATGAGGAAAATCCACCAGTGAAGGTCATCGGAATCCAGGGAGGATTCCATGATAAATTGTCCCGAGGATGGGACATCTAGATCGGGAGATCTAGCAGGGCTCTAATACACTTCCTTGCATGAAGTAGAATAGCCAGCTCGAAGACCTTTCCTGGAGGCAAAGGGAGGGAGCCAACCGGTCCAGGTAGTGGGTCGGTATAAAAAACCAAAAGATATTAGACTTTCACCACCTCCCATCTCCAACGTCATGGAGATCAAACACTTATAAGTGTAAAACACTTTTGATTTTGATCGAATAAAAGTATTTGTGTTCTTATCTCTTCATGTAATGTCATTGGTGTTATTAGGTGGATCTCTAAATGGTGGGTACTTCTCAAAGGAGAAATTTGCCCAAGAAAATGAGGCATGTGACCTACCGCCGCGCGCTCGCAAGCTAACGCCCAGCGGTAGCTTCAAGAACCAGTTTTCCTAGACAAAAATAATTCAAATTTTTAATTAATGTGTCAAACCTTATTCACCCCCCCCCCTCTAAGGTTGGCTACAAGATCCAACAATAATAGCAATAGCAAGGCATATAGGATTTGAATTAAGAAAACTTTGGTTATGGAAGAGTGAATTAATGCTATATTTGATGAAATGACCAAGATACATTATAGCTCATCTAGTTCTTCTGTTATTTGTACAAAATTAAGATTCAGGAATAGACAATTGGTGAGCATGAAGGAGTTAATAAAGCAACATCACCAAATGTTATTATTGAAGATGTAATTCAGAGTCAAGAGGAAATACCCAACATTGTTGATGCATATCATCCTTCTAAAGATGACGCAATAAAGATTCAAAGTAGACTCCCTTTGGCTGGAAGGCACCAGAGAGGTCATCCAACACACTAAGTAATTGTAAATATACCCTAAGGAGTGAAAACAAGGAGAAATGCATAGAATGAAGTACTGCATCTCAACTTCCTATTATTGGTTGAGCCAAAGAAATTTGAATAAGATAACACTGATCCCTCCTGGATTATGGTTATGCATAAGGATCTGTTGAGTCCATTAATCTCAATGTACCACATTTGAAGAAGGCCAATAGGATAATGGTAAACACATATTTGTATATGATGTGGTGGTTACTTGTTACACTGATTAGACAGGTTGTCTATATAACAAGTACAGGTGGACACATGGTCGAATACTAAAAAGATAGAAATTTGTCTAAGTCTACGGGTGTTGAGTGAAGACAGTTCACTCAATGCCAGATAGCCAAAAGCATTGAGTAAAGAATAGACTGTCAAAGCCTCAGCATTGTCAAGGCAAAAATCTAGTTAAGTCCAGAAGAATTGAGTGAAGGCATTTCACTCAATGCCTAAAGCCAGAAGAATTGAGTAAAGTGATGAGTCCTATTTATATAATGATTTTCGCACTCATCTGGGCTAGGTTTCACGCACCTGCACTTCACTTTTAGTATGTTATCGTTGATATTTCATTTATACAGCTTTTCATGCTAAGTGAATTGTTTTGGCCAATGGGTGTGCAATTGCGCATTCTGTTGTTGGGGGTAAGCACATGGTGCTCCCCAGGGGCTCTGTCTAGTTGTTTTTGTTACATTTATGCTTTGCTGGAGGGTCCTACTTTCTTTTATTTGTTTGTATGCAGGTGGTGCGTTTTCCCAAAGGCTGGAATGCAGGTTTGAGGAAAATGCACCTTCGTGCATTTTCTTAGCTCACGGTTCTCTACGATCTTTCGTTTTTTGTGTGCAGGAGAAATGTCGAGTTGAGCTCGACAAATTTCGCCGAGCTGAGCTCGACGATCTTCACGCACAATTACCGCACGGTTGCTTCGGAACCGTTCGTGAAGGAAACACACGCTTTTCCTGTAGCTTTCTTGGTTTTTTCGATTCTATGGTTAATAGTGTGATTTGTTCACGCACGGGCGGCAGCGCCCATGTGCGAGTAAAATGCACGGTTCCCCTATAGTATCTTGTTTTCCTGCTCTCTATGTTTACCCGTGCGATTTCCTTCACGCACGGACGGAAGCTCTCGTGCGTCAGTAAAATGCACGGGTCAACGCATCTTCATCTGCAAGCTTGGGCTAGAAGTTCATAATGCACGGTTAGTGCACGGTCATGCGCCAAACCGTGCCTGCCTATTTTTCTGACCCGCTTCTATTTAAAGAGCAGATTTCCCTCCATTGAGGACAGATTTTCTCCCCCGACATTTTCCACCTCCACGGAAGGCTTCCGCCATTTCCCTTCATCATCCACCTTGGGGAGGTGCTCCAGGCAAGCTTTCAATGCCATATTCAAGCCCGAGCTTCCTCTCGGCCTCCTCCTTCATCCTTGATCTTTAAGAAGAGTTAGATCTAGCTTTCTTCATCAAGCTACGAGAAGTTTGTTCCATCCTGCACCAGATCGTGACACGAAGAAGACGGGTCCATTGGGAGTTAGTGACAACCTCCTCTACCCCGGACCCAGTTGAGGACTGAGTTTGGATGCGGATTGACAACCCGGCGATTCCTTCCGTGAATCCTCAGCAAGACTTCGGATCTGGTTGATCTCGCACACCCTTTTCCTCTTGTTATTGATAGTGTAGTTTAATCTCTTGTATTTGATGAAGTGTGTTTTGTTTGTAAAACATATGTATACAATCATGTCTATGTGATTTCATATTTATGTTATTTGCTTGAGGTGCACCTTTATTTTCCATCCTCCACCACATGTGGTTGTGCTGCACTAACAATTGCTAGTTGGGTGTGTAGCGAAGAGTTACTCTTGACCCTCATTCCGCCATTCTAACCACATCATCCGCAAGGCTACTCATCCATCCGCCAAGCGATTCGCTGCATAGAGGCACGTGTAGTCTTCCATCCTGCCTGGCGAAGCATCACATAGCGGTGTTACATAGGAGTAGTTTATAGAGTTTTACCTTCTATTTCCGCAGCCATAAAAACCCCCTTAGTTAACTCCAACCTAAATACTTCAATCTCAAGTCCTCCTCGAAATTAACTCCACCTTACTGTGTTCCTTGAAGAGATAGATACTTGGGGGAATTCACCCATTTTATATTACTTGTACGACCGGTACGCTTGTCGTCCAACGCATCAAGGTTTTAGCGCCGTTGCTGGGGAATACAGTCGTGTGAGTTTTAGAAGAGGGAGATAGGAGATAAAACCACTTTTCCATTTGTACATTTCATGTTTCTTCTTTGCTTTAGTTGCTAGCAATTTTTTATTTTTCATTTCTTTTTGCCCTTTACTGATTTGTGATTTACATAGCAGATCCATGCTATTTTTTATTTAGCTCTGTATCACCATTTTGGCTATATTTTTTTGTTCGCGATGTAATCTTTAGTTGAGTGCCGTCTACTTGACATTTTACACTGATACATCGATGCCATGGCTGTTATGAATGCAAAGCATTGTATTCGATGTTTGCTATGTCAAGGTGTAGGACACATGGTGAAGGATTGCCCTCGCTTGTGCGAGCTTTCTCCCTATGAGGGCATGCGCGCAACAGCCTCCCGTTCGCAGAATACTATTGTGGACAGGCCTACCAGGGTATTGTCGGGCCTATACACTGACATCACGCACCTTGCTCGCTCTTTACACATTGAGATTACAAAAGAATCTCTCGCTGCATACAGATCCTTCATGGGTCCCACGCTCCCTTTTTACGAGCTTCCCTTGAGTGATGAAGATCACTCTTTGGGTGGCCAGCAAAAAGAGGATCAGGAATTCATGGGCGCTCCTGTATGGGACGTAGATATTATTCCTGTCGATGGGATGGCATCTATGACTGATTTTGCGATGGGGCCTGGTCATTCTATGCCTAATTTTGAGAGCAGTTTCGCCCCTCCACAATTTTTGCCTGAGTTTGCTACTCCTTTTTATTGTGAGTCGGCTGATGATGTCGTATTTTTGGATGATTCGGTGCCTGAGGTTGTGCCAATGTGGCATGAGGATTCTTCTATCTCCGACGGAGAAGGTGGATCTTCGGAGCACTTTTACGCACCCCGGTGGCATGAGGAATATCCTCTTTCCGATGCGGAGGTTTGCACCACCTTATTGGATGAGGTCATCCCCCTTACAACCGTGGAGCTCGAGTTCTCGGATTCCCCACGATACGATTCGTATGATACCGATGATGATCACTGCTTGGATCCTGCTGGGAGTGAGACCGGGACCGCTCCCCTTATTTTTGATTATTTTAGTTCTTCTTCCCTTTTATTACTTGATCCCCCTTTTCTACTGAACCTGTGCAGGCTGAGACTGCACGGGTATGCTGGGATGATGATGAGCCTGATGTTCATGCCATTGCCATCGCTTCCTATACATCTGTGGTTGATGACCCCTTTATGGGCAAGGATATTTTTTGATAAGATTAGCGAGGACCAGTGCTCCTCCATTTCTTATTTCCTATTTCCTCCACCTTTGTTGGGCAGGTATTATTATGCAGGTAGAGAGGTAAATATTCTATATCCGTATCGGTACTCGTTACCGTAACGGATATTAGCTCAGTTGCCTGTGCACTTTTCTTTTCATAGGCCCATTAGTTAGGACTTTTCGGCTTTCGAATAACTCATGCTGGGAGGACAATAACCCCAGTACTTATCTTTCATTTCCTGTATTTTTATTTCACATGTCTAACTTAGTTTAGTATTCCTTTTTATTTTGTATATTTTTCTTTTATTTTTGTGGAGCTCACCCCTACAGGTATTCATGTCATATTCGTATTGGCGGGGTTGTGATTCTTCGTATGGCGGGCCTGCTTCTGTGTTTTTCAAGCGTCTTTTGGTACGCTCACTGGCTGAGCATTGGGTAACCTCTTCCCTTGTCTCTATCTGATTTAAATTTCTATATCATATGCTGTGTAGCTTAGTTTAAGTCCGGGGGAGAGTCAGTATGTTTTACCTTTTGCACGTGCACATTTCATGTGCATACTAGAAGCTTTTATTATTTTATTTTGATTAGTTTATCGCATCGCACATCACTGCACCCACATGAGTGCGTGCTTAGCTGTTAGCGTGTTGCGAGTTAAACTCTTTTATTTTGTATGATTTCGGAAAATTTTTGTGCTGGCATAGGATTGTGAGATGGAGTAAAATGTTGACCCTGCTATGCTCCTAATCAAGTGTTCTCGTCTCGTGTAGAAATTGAAGTAGATTTAATTTTTTTGTATACTTATAGTTTTATATTTTTCTATTTTCGTAAAGACTTTTTATTCTACTCAAAAATTGGTGAATCTGATGTGAATCAAACTGTAGTGTAGGGATGTGTGTAGCCGTCACTAGACTCATCTTGCTCGAGTAGGGAGGAAGGTTCATCTTTCTCGGTGGCAAAGAACTTGCCCCAAACTACTCTCGAAGCATCGGTGCATGGTTAGTCAAGCGTGAGCGTGATGTAGGCCATTATTTTTGCCCGGTTGAGCTTTGTACCATTCCTAACATCTTATCCTCGCTAAGCCATGTTATGCCTACCCTTCTTTTGATTTAGCTCCACAATTATTTCACCAAAGCCTCATAGCTGATCCTAGTCGCACACACAAGTCGAGCTTTAGTGGTTTTCACTATTCAGGTTTGGGTGTTGATGTGGTGATATTACATGTGATTATGTGGTGGTGATCCAAAGCTTCTATTTGCTGAAACTATTTAAATAAAAGAAATCGATTTAAATATATATATATATATATATATATGTGAAAATGAAAAGTAAAAAAGAAAAAGTATAATTGAAAATTCTATTTTAGAGGAGATTGTATTTGGAGTAGGCGGTGCACACACCCATATTTGAAAAATTAAGTCTGGGGGTCTAGTGTACCTGCGTGTATCTTGCTTAGCATAGTGGTTTTTTTATGATAGATCATGTGAGTTAGGTGTGTAGCCTTCTTGTTTATCTTTGTTTACCTCACCGTAACACAAGCCCCATGATTCTCCTAAAGTCCTATAGATTCACGCTTGAGTTGAACTAGTACCGTGGAGAGAGTGTGAACGGGAAAGCGTATGGTCCTCGATATTGGTGGATTCCTTTGGAGGAGATCCTGAGCCCCGGTCTTTGGCAAAGCTCACCTTAGTGGCTTGCCTACTTTCTTCCTATGCGTGATCATAAGATTCACCGTGATTCCAATTCTGAGTAGTAATAAAATTTTGATACACATTGTGAAAAGTATAAACTATTTTTTATACTTAGAAATTTCCTCTATTTTTTTTCAGTACGAGCATGCGACTTCACATGGTACTCCATATCACAATTTCTATGTTAGCTAAATCATTTCCCCTATCTGCATAGATTTTGTTTGCTCGGGACGCACAAATATGTATGTCTGGGGGTATGATGAGTCCTATTTACATAGTGATTTTCGTACTCATCTATGCTAGTTTTCACGCACATGCACTTCACTTTTAGTATGTTATCGTTGAAATTTCATTTATACAGCTTTTCACGCTAAGTGCATTGTTCTAGCCCATGGGTGTTCAATTGTGCATTCTATTGCTAGAGGTAAGTAGATGGTGCTCCCCAGGGGATCTTTCCAGTTGCTTTTGTTGCAGTTCTACTTTGTTGGAGGGTCCTTATTGCTTTTATTTGTTTGTATGTAGGTGGTGCGTTTTTGTAACATCTCCGTCCATTCATATCACTTATAATAGAAGGTGCGGTCGGGGCCCCAGACCATATGCCACAAAACAGACGGGGAAATTACAGGTTAATATCAATTCACATTCATACCCTAACTCAGAGCATGCTGCGGAAGATTTTAACATTAACTTGGAACTCTAACAATGAATGTCCACCAGTCATATAAACAACTGCATTTATATAAACTCCTACAGGAATGTACAACAAATACACTATTGTTTGGCCTAATGGCCTTACAGTTTCTTTTTACAAAATGTGGATTACAAACTTCGGCACGCAGGATAGCCACACGTGAATAACACGACATTTTTCAGCTTAGCCTTCAAGGGCTAGAAGACGCAGCAGTAGGGACTTCAGCCTTTATGTGTCCTGCTCAGCTCTCCAACACCTCTACAAGGATAGCCCACCAAACGGTGGCAACAAGGTAATGGTCAGCATTCAGCTGACCAATTTATAATGACCCTACTCCTTTTCCCGGGGCTGTGGTATTCCTTCCCTGCAGGCAAAGCAATTCATAGGCAGATAGATATATACATATAACACATTGTGCTCTCACGCATAAACAATCCATCACAATTATTAGCACGTGGCCCGACGATCCGTGCACTCAGGGCTCATTCTTGGTGTACCGACGAACCAAGGTACCACCGCCGTTCTAGGTCCAAAACCCAACGGTAAAATTGAGCATTTAGTCTTTCTGGTGCATAGGCCTAAGACTCTCATTATGTGCTCTAACTGACAGTACTTTGAGGTCTTCAAGTCAGACGGACATAACGCAGGTACGGATCAGTCACCTCCCGTTGCTCAAGTCGCATTGCCATCACCGAGTACCAACGTACCCGAGGCTAAATTTAAGGCGCGGGTCGGTTTCACCTTTCTTGTTCGGCACGAAGCCTTTTCCAGAGCTCATCAAGCTTACACTAGCCACACTGTGCACCAAGGACTGGCTTTACAGTAGCCACAATGTCCATCACGGGATGGGCTTCACAATCAACAATGGAAGTTCATGCTAGCATCTCTTACGATCGACTAGCGGGTTCCGCAGAACGCACTTTCTGCACCCAACTCTGCTCAAACCCTGCAACTTCCTATAGTGCAAGAAACACTGGTCTTTCAAAGCATACAACACAAACACTTGCGGGTATTATCCTGGGCTTCCACACCAGTACTTCCTGCTACTGTCCTTCATAGACACAACACATCAAGCATCACGAGCATTACAAGGGTCTTTTCCTGGACTACCACTCCAGTTCTTCCTGCTACTACCCTTCACATGTCCAACCAACTGACTCCACAAACTATGTGTTTTAACAACGGAGTCTTCTCCGGTATGCAAATGCAATATCACCAATCCAGACCAACCATTCTAGATTGGCTTCACACAGCATGCTTATTTTGTACTCTATTTCTGGACCTATATGCCAAACTAATGGGGATTCTAAGAATCAACCTAAGGAAATCCCTTAACCATCCACCCTCTGGTGGGGGAAATCCATGCACAGGCCAAAAATGAAGGACTTCACATATCCAAGTAGGAAGATCGTTACCCTTGATGACCTCTTTAGAGCCATGGAATTCTAGCCACCTGGAAAGCACCGTAGTGGCCTTGCCTCCACAACGCTGGCCTCAGATCTCAAATCGGAACTCAGAAGTTCCACCGGTGGCCGGATCCCTTCCTCTTCCTCCTCCTAGCTCTCCCTTCTCTCTAACTTCTTAGAAAGAGAATAACCAAAGGCAAAATGAGAATTCTCTTCTCATTCTCTACTTAAAGTAGTACGGAGGATCCTGGGCCATCAGATCCCAGCTGAAGAAAATGGACGGCCATAATTTTGCCACAAAGGTCTAATTTTTGGCTGACACGGCCTGTGACACGCCCATGTCACCGGTCGTGTACCTTAAGCGGCACACAACCGACTCATCCAGACCAGTACATGGCTGTGTGACATGCCCGTATCACAGGCCGTGTGATAGGACACGGCTTCAAACACGCCCATGTCTAGCCTGTGTACCTCAGGTGGTACACAACCATCTCAACCCGAACAAGACACAGTCATCTGACACGCCAGTTTCACAGGCCGTGTGCCCAGAGACACAGCCGTGTCCTACCCGTGTTCACCAGGCCTCACTACCCTGGCCAAATCCAGAAAAGTACACGGGCATGTGACACGCCCGTGTCCTAGGCCGTGTGCCCTTACACTACTGCAGATCAATTGTTGATGAGATATGGAAAAATTCCACAGTTAAGCATGCTAAGGCTGGATTAGTACTAGGATGGGTGACCTCCTGGGAAATCCCCAGAGTGCAGGCTTGACTATCGAGTTTACCTCATTAAACGGAGGCTTTGTCCACCAACAACCTACCTGTGGATGGAGAGGGGTTGGGGTGCTTGGGCTGCAGCCCGTTAACCGGAATCAGACTAGGTGGAAATTGGAGTACACGCTGGGGCGGGGGACGTTATAATAAAAAGTGCACTTTTTGTAATGGCATCCCCAGCCCCACGCTCGGAAGGACGGCCGCCGGCACCCCAGCACCACGCTCGAAAGGTTTCAGCCTAACCAAGTCTACAGACTAGGCACCACAACCCCTCTCCATCCACAGGCGGGTTGTTGAGGTCGGGGATCGAACCTGAGACCTCCATGATAAGGTGTTTTCAAACAACTCCTCATCACCAATTGAGCTGCAGCTTTGTTGGTGATGAAGATTGGTTTGAAAACTCCTTATCAAGGAGGTCTCGGGTTCGATCCTCGGCCTCAAAAATCTGCCTGTGGATGGAGAGGGGTTGGGTTGCATAGTATGTAGACCTGGTTAGGCTGAACTCTTTCGAGCGTGGTGTTGGGGATGCCGGTAGTTGTCCTTGCGAGCACGGGCTGGGGAGGCCGTTACACGACTCCGCTATGTCTTTCGTCGAGTGAAGTTCGTCGACTAGAGGGGGATATGCCCTCTGACACGCCCGTGTCACTGGGCGTGTTCCCTCTCGAGAATTCGTCAAGTGCAGTTCGTCGAGCACTCGACAAGCTGCTAAACCATACAGAGCAGGACACGCCCTGGGACATGCCCCTGTCCCAGGACGTGTTGCCCAACTTGAACCCAATCTTGGGATTTGGGGTGTTACAACCATCCCCTCCTTATAAAAATTTCATCCCGAAATTTGTGCATAGTAAGAAACACAACACGATATTCTAATGCCAACATGTCTGTTACACACAGGATGCACTGTACATCAGTGTTACACAAACAGCTCGGAAAACACAGCTTGCATGGTCTGCTCTCTCTCCCATGTTAGCTCCTCATGGCTACAATTGTCCCATCGGACATTGACCATCCTGATTATCTTGTTCTGGAACTATTTATCGGTGTGATTCTCGATCCGAATGTGCCTAACCTTCGTCGTTAGCCCATACTACACCGGCACACGATCATTCACGATCACTTGAGCTGGATCTTTGACGGCTTTCCGAAGGACTGATATGTGAAACAGATCATGTAATCCACATAATTTTACTGTAAGAGCTAGACGATAGGTAGCTTCCCCAATTCTCTCCACCACTGCAGACAGACCAAAATATCTCGGACTTAGCTGTTTCAGACACCGAATCCTGAACACGCCTTTGAAGGGTTTGATCTTCAAATATACCCAGTCGACTACCGTGAACTCCACGTTCCGGTTCTTGACGTTGTAGTATTTTGCTTTCCAATCCTGGGCTATCAGTAGCCTCTCTCGAATAGAGCGTATTGTCGAGTTAGCTTCATCGACTTCTTTACGCTTATAGAGTTTGTATTCGCCTGCTTCTGCCCAAGCTAACGGTGTCCGGCACTTGCGACCATATATATCTTCAAACGGTGCCATACCGATGCTCGCTTGGTAGCTATTGTTGTAGGAAAACTCCATCATATAGAGATGATCTTCCCATCTCTTACAAAAATCTAGGGCACACATTCAGAGCATTTCCTCCATTGTTCTGTTAGTTCTCTCAGTTTGGCCATCCATTTGGGGATGAAAGGCCGTACTAAAAGTTAATTTTGTGCCCAACAATTGATGGATTAGCCTCCAATCACTTGATGTGAATTGCCCATCACGATCCCTCACGATGCTGCGAGGAACATCGTCTAACTGTACGATCTGCTCCACATAGAGATTTGTCAAACTTTCCACTGAATCGTCCGACTTGTTTGGAGGAAGTGAGCCACTTTCGTCAACCGGTCTACAATCACCCAGATTGAATCATTCCCGCGTTGAGATCTCGGCAACCCATGCACGAAATCCATTGAAATATCATCGAACATTCATTCCGAAATCGGCAACGACTTCAAGAAACCGCCAGGCTTTCTTGCATTTTGCTTTCACCAAAGCACAAGTTTGGCATTTGTCCACATAATGAGCTATGTCCTTCTTGAGTCCTGGTCAGCAGAACAACTTTTTCATATATCTGAACATCTTTGTGCGCCCAGGATGAATTGAGTATTTAGTAAAGTGGGCTTCATACATCAACTCTTCTCGCAACTTACCCATACTCGGGACGCACAAATAGCCCTCTCTCCGCAAAAGGGCCTCATTCCAGGAGAATTGGCCATCTAGCCCCTCTTTTGCAAAGCGTTGGAGACTTTCATCCAACTCAGTTGCTCGTCGAATCTTGTCCGCAAGGTCATATTATACCTCCATCCAGTTCAAAAATGCATCGGCTGTGGAATTCTTGTCAACACAAGAAATCTTTAATACTTCCAACTCCTGGATCAGAGACGCTCATCGTGCATCGACAACCAATTTGCCCTTAACGAAGCCCTCCCACTCAAGGCATCAACGACCATATTTCCCTTACCGGGAGTATAATGAATCTCAAAAGTGTAGTCCCCAAGGAATTAAAGCCACCTTCGTTGTCACATATTCAGATCCTTCTGCTCCAAGAAGTACTTTATGCTCTTATAGTCCATAAAGATATCCACTTTTACGTCATAAAGATAATGCCGCCATAACTTAAGTGCAAAGATAACCGCCGCCAACTCTAACTTGTGGATGGGATAATTTCGTCCATGCACTTTCAACTGGCGCGAGCCATAAGCAATCACTTTTCCAGACTGCAGAAGAACACAACCTAAGCTGCACCCTGAAGCATCACTATAGATCTCAAATTCGTCGGTACCACATCGCGATGTCAACACAGGCGCCGTGGTCAAACGACACTTTATCTCTTCAAAATCTCGTGCGCATTCCCGCGTCCAAATGAACTTCTGATCTTTCCGCGTCAGTGTGGTCAGAGGAAAAGGATTCGCGAGAAGTTTTCAACAAACCGTCTATAGTAGCCTGCTAGTCCAATGAAACTCCTGACTTCGGCCAGTGAAGATAACACTGGCCACTCCTGAATGGCCCTTATCTTTGACAGATCCACTGTTATGCCCTCTCCACTTACCACATGTCCAAGAAAAGCCACAGACGACAGCCAAAACTCGCACTTCGAGAACTTTGCATAGAGCTTATTCCTCCGCAAGGTGTGCAATACCAACCGTAAGTGGTTTGCATGATCAGCTTTCGATTGAGAGTACACTAAGATACCAAATTGATGTAGGGATGTCGGATCAGAGATCTCCACGAAGCTACCGCTCTATCTCCGCTCTACACGTCATAGATCTACCGCACCTACACATCATCTATCGCCCACAATAGTTCCTCGTCACAAGAACACAGAACAAACAAAAAAGGTGGAATGGTCGACTTGAAAACAATGATCGGAAATTTGAGTCGGAATATTCCCCAAGAAAACACAAAGGTTGCCACTCCTTTTTGAGAACAAATACCAAAGCTATAGGCCAAGATCCGCTCAGGCAAATAGGATCCACCCGATCCAGAAATAAAAAGCCTTGCAACGACGATTCCGATTCAAAACTTACAGCGATTAAATTAACGATCCGGAGAAAATGATTTGCGAAAACCACCATAACTAAAGAGAAGAAATCTCACAAGGGAGGGGAAGAGATTACCCAACCAGAAAGCTTCACATAAGATAACTGTGGGAGAATCACTCTCTCCACGGATCCACCAGCGTCACACCGAAGTGTTTGCAACCTTCTTCCAAGGAGTCGCACCGAAGGAAGCCGCACCGGAGTCGCACCTAACGGATGGAGGGAGCAAGGGGCGGCGGCTTCACACCACAGTAAGGAGGGGGGGCGGCGGCTTGGAGAATCCTCCTCTTGGCCGAAATTCTCAAGGAGAGTTTAGGGTTAATTCTTGTATAATGATCTCATAACAAAGCCTCCTTATATAGGAGTTACAAACAAGCCTTAGCCCTTCATGATGGAGATGTAATCTCATCCATCCGAATAGCTAAAGGCACACCAACATGAAAAATGTTCTAAATTAAAAATAATAAAACATGCAATGAATATAAAATTATCACTTAAACATAGGATAATTTTATATTCCAAATATAAAATAGTGTGCAAGAAAGGAAATAAATAAGGCTAATGTGTTGCAGTGGTGGTAGCACGCCGCGGGCGGAGGTTGTAGCGTAGACTTCCGTTAGTGTCATCACCGCCTCACATCCTTGAGTTTTATTGCCTTATCAACCGGATCATCATCAGCATCGTCAGCATCGTCTTCAAATGGTGGAGGAGGGGCATGCCATCAATATCATCAATGAACACGATCACAAATAAGTCCAAGTACTCTCAGAACGTTCGGTGCATTAGGTCCATGAATACCGATGGTGCATTCAATAGCTCAAATGGCATTACCGTGAACTCATAATGACCGTAGCGTGTTCCAAATGCGGTCTCGGGAATGTCACCTTCCCGAATCCTCAACTGGTGATATCCAGATTTCAAATCCAACTTGGAGTAGACGGTTGATCCCACTAGTTGATTGAATAATTCATCTATCGGTGGAATCAGATACTTGTTCTTCTCTGTTAACTTATTCAATTCACGGTAGTCAATACATAAATGTAAACCACCGTTCTTCTTTTTCACAAATAGAATAGGTGCACTCCATGGTGACATACTTGGGCATATATATCCCTGCTCCAGCAATTCTTGCAATTTGACTTTCAACTCAGCCATTTCCTTTGGCGCGACGCGATATGGCGTGCGGGCCAGAGGTTTCGCACCTGGCACCAACTCAATCGTTAAGTCGATCTCCTACTGGGTTTGTAGCCCAGGAAGATCCTTAAGAAACACATCCGTAAACTCCGATACAACTGGAACACCACTCACACTGGACTTTGGCTCAACCGACTGAATCAGCGTGAAGAATACCTCCACGCCCTTCGGAACAGCCTTGACGAATTGGAGTGCAGACATCAAGGTCCAGCTCACCCCTCGCATGTAATACCCCAAATCCCAGGTTTGGGTTCAAGTTGGGCAACACGGCCTGGGACACGGGCGTGTCCCCGGGAGTGTCCTGCTCTGTATGGCTGAGCAGCCAGTCGAGTGCTCGACGAACTGCAATCGACGGATTCTCGAGAGGGAACACGCCCTGTGACACGGGTGTGTCGTGGGCCGTGTCCCCCTTTGGTCGACGAACTTCACTCGATGAAAGACACGGCAGAGGCATGTTTGCAGCCGTGTAAGAGCATATGTCCTGTGACACGGGCGTGTCATATGGCCGTATCCTTTTATGGATTTGGCCAGGGCAGTGAGGACTGGTGAACACAGGAAGGACACGAGTGTGTCTCCGGGCACACGGCCTGTGACACGGGCGTGTCAGATGGCCGTATCTTGCTCGGGTTGAGATTGTTGTGTACTACCTGAGGTACACGGGCTAGACACGGGCGTGTCTGTAGCCGTATCAAGTCATATGTCCTGTGACACGGCCGTTTCATATGGCCGTGTATTGGTCTGGATGAGTCGGTTGTGTGCCGCTTTGTAACATCCCAAATTCTGGAATTGGCAAAAAATTGGGTGACTCGAACTGGGACACGAGCATATCCCAGGGCGTGTCCTGCTCGGGTTGAACATTTGGCTGCGCGTTCGACGAATTTCGGTCGACGAATTCTTTGGGAGGTACACGCCCTGTGACACGGGCGTGTCGCGGGGCGTGACCTAGGTCGTGTCCTACCCTGGTCGACGATTTTCTCTCGAGTAGTTGAGGTCGACGAATACTCGAGAAAGTGGGTACACGGCCTATGACACGTGTAACGCCTCCCCTGTAATGACCGTATAATATGGGTCCGGCCGGGGCCGCACAACATACGGGCGCCACAGCTTTAGTATTATAAGATGATATAACTACCCACACTCAAAACTCTTTGCACAATACAGCGAAAACACAAGCAAGACTCGAATTTAACCACCATTACAGAGTAATAAAAATGGCCCTTATGGCCTTACCACATAAGAGAGTCCAAACTCAAATAATACAATAATCATGAAAGTGCATAAGCACTCCTAGTCTACCTCGGCGTGCAAGCCGGACAACATGAGTCTCAAACATACAATATCATATAAGTAGAGTTACAAAAGAGGGGAACACTTCGTGAGGCTTATGCCTTTCTGGCCGGCGAGCTAGCTCCTACTTGCGATCCTTGCCCTATAGAAATTATTAGTAATGTGGGTCAGCAAAGGCTGACCTCAAACTGTGTAACCAACACATCTCCTCCCGGCCGCCCCTAACGGACCCCGGGGAACCCTCCAACCTGTAAGTCAGCACTTTGTATACAATATATAAATATAAACAAGAAGTGCATTAAGAACATGCTTGGATGTCTCAAACATCAAACACGTTCTCTACTGGTTGATCATATAATATAAAAAGGGGCCTACTTATGCAACATGTATGCAATCACCCGGGTTTCACACGAGGCACCCTATAGGATATGCATCTAGCACAACATCACATCAATTGGGTACTCATCGTTTACCCATTGGCATAAAGCCGCAAACAAAAAGGGAGACACAATTCCCCCCATGGCACAGAAGCTGCCATATGGAACTCTTGCCTAGGCCTCACCCGCTCAAGGTCTTAGACCCGGGCTTGCCTGCAAGCTCTAACGTCTCATGTCAGGATTCCAACAAACACAAACTGACTGATTCTAAGAAGCCTTGCTGGACCCCACCCGGTAGTCGCCTCATTGCTCGGGCTTGCCCCTTGCTTGGCATTCTCGTCAGTCTCACAGAAGGGGACAAGTCTCGCCGGGACACTCTCCATACATGACGTGTACGTCACGGGATAGCCAGCCGACCACGAAGACACAGCCATGCCTTGGCACATCACAAACCAAGACAATTCCACCCTAGCCCCTCATTTGTACTGCAGCATTCCCACGCACCAAGGAAACCATCTACCACCAATGCGGAGCTAACCTTGTCCACCAAGGACACCATCTACCGCAAATGAGGAGCTAACCTTATCCGGTTCCGACTACACGTACTCACTTGAGAAAAAGGGGAAAACATCACCAGATCACAAACGGCATCTTGTGGCAACGGATCTCTACGAATCCTTAAAGCTCGTATGCAATATCACCGAGTCGGACTAACGGTCGCGACTATGACATCACCCACCATGCCTAATCCACTAACATAGCGGATCTCTAATGCAAACATGCCGGGGACGGACTCAATTGACCCGTAGGGTCCTCGTGAACCTTGGCGACCCAAACCCTACTCATTTGAGTGTTTGGTGCCCAAAAACTAGGAAAGAAAAGATGCTAAAACATGCATCCTAAAACCGAGAGGATAAGTGTCGTTACCTTCCGACTCCAGCCGTGGTAAAATAGCCGGATGAAAACCTTTGTAGCGATCTAGTATCCAAGGATCCGGACTCGGCTCGCGATTTGGAGCACTGAAGCCTCTCCAACAGCCGGATCTCTACTTCACCTTCTTCCTTGCTCTCTCTTCTCTCTAGAACTTAGAAAGAGAACCACTCCAAAGAAATGAGGGTTTCTAAGTGTCCAATACCGTATATATCCCATCAGGAACAACCCCCAGCCGTTGGATCCCAAATTAAAGAAATGAACGGCCTTGATTCGGGCCTGAAAAGATAAAACTGGGCCGAACACGGCCTGGCACACGCCCGTGTCCAGGGCCGTGTCCCCCATTCGCCGTGAAAACCGACGCGCCTGAAACACAAACGGGCATCTGACACGCCCGTGTTCGACCTGACACGCCTGTATTCCAACTGACACGGCCGTGTGGTCGGCCGTGTGCCTCCATCGATACAACCCCAAAAACAACCCGAGAGTCACACAGGTACTGGACACGCCCGTGTCAATGCCCGTCTCTAACTCAACACGCCTGGGCTCCAAGCCGTGTTCACTGTCTCGATACTTCGTCGAGCGAAGTTTGTCGACTGCCTGACACGGCCTTGGACACGCCCGTGTCCTAGGCCGTGTGCCTTGTCTCGACATATTGTCGAGCAAAATTCATCGACTCCCCGGGTCGATTGTCGAGACGGGCTCGACACGCCCGGAGATACGCCCGTGTCTCAGGCCGTGTGCCCTATCTCGACACATTGTCGAGTGCAAATGTAGATACTCCGGGCCGGTTGTCGACACGGGCTCGACACGCCCTGAGACACGCCCATGTCTCAGGCCGTGTGCCCAGTCTCGACACTTCGTCGAGGTCAAAATATCGACTACGCGGCCAAGTCATCGACTACAGCCTGACCCGCCTTGGGACACGCCCGCGTCCCAGGCCTTGTGCCCCCTGCCAGAAACCAAATTTCCCTCTTCAAAATTTTGGGGTGTTACAACTCTCTCCCCCATAAAAACATTTCAACCCAAAATTACGAAGCAAAAGGGAACACAACTTAAATGGTACCTGATTTGAAAAGCACTGGATACTCTTCTAACATGGCTTGTTCTCGCTCCCAAGAGTGCTCCTCACGACTGCAGTTGTCACATCGGACTTTCACGAGTCTAACCTCTTTATTCCGCAACTGCCGAGTCTCCGAATCCTCTATAGCAATTGGACGGACTCGCGTACTTATGTCTTCCTCTATCGGCACCGATGCCGGCTCGATCACCACACTAGCCTCCACCAAGGCTTTCCTCAAGACGGAGATATGGAAGACGTCATGCAATCCACTCAGCTCCGCGGAGAACGCCAACCGATAGGTTGCTTCTCCCACCCGTTCAACAACTTCAAAAGGCCCAAAAACATTGGACTCAACTTCTTGAGTCGGCGAATCCGTGAGACGCCTTTGAACGGCTTGATCTTAAAATAGACCCAATCACCTACCGCAAACTCCAACTTCCTGTGACGAGCATTAAAGTATTTTGCTTGCCGGTCTTGAACCACCTTCATACGCTCTTGAATGGTCCGTACCAACTCACAAACGTCAACTACCACCTCTTTTCCCAAAATTTTGGTGTCTCCTGCCTCTGTACAAGAAATCGGTGTTCGACACCGTATCCCATACAAAGCTTCGTATGGCATCATTTTTATACTTGCTTGATAACTGTTATTGTATGCGAATTCCACCATGAAGAGGTGATCTTCCCACCTCTTGTCGAAGTCAAGAAAGCACATTCTCAGCATATCCTCCATAGTACGGTTCGTTCTTTCGGTTTGCCCGTCAGTTTGAGGATGGAACGCCGTACTGAACTTTTGCTTCGTGCCCAAACTCTTCTAAACCAATCTCCAGTCCTTGGACGTAAACCGTCCATCTCGATCACTGACTATGCTCTTAGGAATCCCATGCAGTCGCACAATGTTGCGAACATACATCTCCACCAGCTTCTCCACGCTGTCCTCCTTCCGATTTGGGTTGAAGTGGTCCACCTTGGTTAAGCGATCCACGATCACCCAAATAACATCATTACCCTACTGCTATATAGGCAAATCATTTACAAAATACAAGGAGATGCCATCAAATTTCCACTCAGGGATTGGAAGGGGCTTCAGTAACCCGCCTGGCTTCTAATATTCAGCCATGCATATAATCTGTATTTTGTTTGGATGATGAGCTTGGAGGCTTTGTGTAAGATCCTTGCGAGGTTAGTGCGATGGGCGCTAATTACTCTCGAGAGCGAAGAGTTGTGGCTAATCAGGAGGGCAAGCCGACCCTTGTCAGGAACTGCGCTACTGACGATTTGAGCAATGGGCAAGGCCGAGCTATAACAACCCAATTTCTCAGCAGGCCAATTTTTGGGTGACACGGCCTAGGACACGGGCGTGTCCCAGGGCTATCTCGCGTGTGTCGAGTGTCGAGAGGATCAGTCGACGTTTTTCGCTCGACGATGTTTCGAGAGAAGGCATACGGCCAAGGACACGGGCGTGTCCAAGGCCGTATCGTGTGCTCGATGAATTTTGTTCGACGATCATCGAGTGTCGATATGTGGTCGTCGAGTGTCGAGAAGTGGGTGAACACGGCCTCTAACACAGGCGTGTCACTGGGCGTGTCCCTTTGGTTGGATGAACTCAGCCCGATGAATTTTGCACCAGGGCGTGTCTTAGTGTCGTGTATAGGCACACGACCTGGGACATGGGCGTGTCACAGGCTGTGCGAGTCTCAGGTGATTTTGGGATTCTTTTCGCTGATGCACACGGCCACCGACACGGGAGTGTCTGAAGGCGTGTGGGGTGAGACGGCCCATGACACGGGTGTTTCCCATGGGTATGTCACTGGTTTGGATAAGTAGGTTGACCACCGCTTGAGGCACACGGCCTGGGACACGTGCATGACACATGCCGTATTTTGCAAAAAGCAGCTTTTCTGGCAAAATTGTGGTCGTCCATTCCTTCAGCCTGGATCCAAGGGCTGAGCTTCTTTCCTGTTTTCCTAAAGGCCGAAAACTGAGAACATAATCTCATTTCTCATATTTGGCTTCTCTTTCTTCATTACTAGTGAGAGAAAGGGAGAGGAAGAAGGAGGAGGAGGAAAGGGGGCTGATCACTGGTGGTGCTGCGGTTTACCGACAAGAGATCTGAACCGGTGTTGCATAGGAAAAGCTCTTGTGATTCGTTCAAGCTAGCTTGGATCTTATGACACCAAAGAGGGCTTCAAGGGAAACGACTTTTCTTCCGAGCCATGTGAAGGCTTCCTTTTGGCATATGTTTGTGATTCCCCCACCAAGAGGTGGCTGATTTTGGGAATCTTTGGGTGGATGCATGAAATCCCCTATTTTGGCATATAGATCCGGAAATGGAGTACGGAATTGGCATGCTTTGTGAAGCCCATCTGGACAGGTTGGTCTGGATTGGTGATGTTGCATACGAACTGGAGTAGACTCTGTGATAAACATGTACTTTAAGGAGTCAACGGGTTATGCCTGTGAAGAGGAGTAGCAGGAAGTACTGGAGTGTGTTGGAACACCCTATTACTAATTTGGGTCAGGATCACTATGTCTCTAGGAAACAATGTTTGACCTCCTGCATAGCTCAAAGGTCAATTAGAATTGAGTCTAAGGGTTAGATGTCTAAGTTTGGAAGCTGCCCTCAAGACCAAGACTTTTTCAGTTTGAGACTAAGTCATATCGTCAACCTCAGCACGACGATTCGTCGAACTCCGATCGACGATCGTCTAGCTTAACTTCGATAGATCGTCGAACTCCATTCGACGATCGCTGAGCTCAACTTCATCATATCGTCGAACTCCATTCTACGATCAGTGAGCTCAGTTCGACGATCTTGACTCTGCTTTGGATCTCTATCTCTGAGCTCAGTTCGACGGTCTTCGAGCTTAGATCGACGATATTTTGTTGCAGTATAAGTTCATATCGCTGAGCTCAGTTCGACGATAGCAGAGCTCAGTTCGACGTTTTCAGATAACTTCAAGGATGGTTCTAGATTCAAATTCAAATCAGTTAAGGAGTTATTCTGCAATTAATTAAGAAGATTTTCTAGCCGTTTTCATTTATTTCTCGACCAAGTTTCAAGGGATTTTCAAGGAATATTTCTATGGACTTTCCTCCAGAAGACATTCTGCAATTAAGGATGCAATTAATGCATGCCAACGGCTATTCTTGACAGAGGATGTGTTTCCATTCAGTACCAGAGAATAAAAGTGAAGAATTTTTGAATCTCTCTCACAGATATACAGATAGACAGAAAACACAGACATCAGTAATCTTTAGAACAAGCAAACAAAATACTCTCTGTCTCAAAGAATTCTCAAGAACACACATCCAAGGAGATCAAATTTTCTGAAATCTTCAGATCTCTCTTATCTCAAGTGTTCCAGGCCAACATATTTCAAGACTCCAGACACCTAACATTTCAGCTGTTGCTGAAATCATCTTTTGCTGGAGGTCAACTTCTGAAGGCCTATCACCCTACAGCAAAGCTTCTTTTCCTGAAGATCTCAAGGACTCAGGGGAAGCTTTGACACCATCAAATCCACTTAGTCTTCTCAGCTGTTTGAGAAAGAGAAGACTTCCATCACTCTCTCACCCTCATCTCTGTAAAGGGTTTCTCAAACTCCCTTCAAAAGTTTGAGCTTAGTTTTTGAGCACCTTGTCAAAAGCTCATTGGTGGCAAGACACCTGATCAAAAAATCTGATTTGGTTTTTGAGCACCTTATCAAAAGCTCATTGGTGCCCAGGATACCTGATCAACTCATCCTGTAGTGGATTCCTACATAGGGTGGTAGAAGAGTGGATGTACCCAAGTTTACGGGAACCACTATATTTCCTTGTGTCTTCTGGATTGCTTGTCTTTATTTTTGTTTCTGGCTGTGATTGTTCTGTGATTAGCTTATGATTAGTTTAGTTCTATGATTAGATTTATTCATTGCTTCCCTGCTTAGTCACATTGCAAAAATGGTTGTAAAAAGTTTTCAAGCACCATATACTCTATTCACCCCCCTCTAGAGTATATCATATCTAGCTACTCTTTCAATTGGTATCAGAGGGAGGTTGGTTAAACATACCATACCTGAGTGGTTGCAGAGGCTAACACCTGAACCCAAAGATCCCTAGTTATATCTATTTTCTTTTAAGTTTAGTATTAGATTTTGTTTTCAAAAATCATGGCCCAAAACAAAGATTATGCTAGCACCAGACCTCTAGTGTGCAATCTATCCAAGTTTGCACTTTGGAAAGCAAGGATCAGATTATACATGAATTCTATTGACGAGGATATTTTTAACTATGTTTTGACAGTGTGTCCAAGACCTCTAGAGAACACAAATACAAATGCTGTTCCACCTCCATCAGGAATAGATGCTGACATCAAGAAATGGAAGGTAGCTGATGCCAAGGCTATGAACATCTTAGCCCAGACAATGTCTGATGACATATTTCAAAAGGTGGCTGAATGCAATTCAGCAAAGGAAATTTGGGACAAACTCTCTGAAATAGTCTCAGGCTCAGCTGATGAGAGAAAGGATAGGAGATCCCATCTCATATCTCAATATGAGAATTTCAAGAAGGGAGAAACTGAGTCAGTGGGAGATATGTACAACAGGCTCAGTCTAATTGTCGGTGAACTCAGGACATTGGATAAAGAGATCTCACTAACTGAACTCAATGACAAAATTCTAATGTGCTTCCCTAGCACTTGGGATTCAAGAATCTGGCCAATTAAGGATGCCAGAAGTTTGAATGAGATCACCACTGAAGCTCTATTGGGTAAGCTCAAATCTTATGAGCTACTCATCAAGAATAGAGAAGAAGAACAGAAGGCTACCTCACCAGCCACAAGAAAAGAGAAAACAATAGCCTTCAAGGAAACTGAAGATCAGCCTGAAGACAAAGTCACAGGCAATGATGAACTGCTCAGTCTGTTTGCCAAAAGATTTTACAAGATGGCCATAAAGGACTACAAAAGGAGATCATACAAGGAGCATGATAAGCCAAGGTATGACAAGTCAATTAATAATAAAGAAATTGTTTGCTTTGGTTGCAGGAAACCAGGGCACATAGTTCCTGACTGTCCAGAAAACAAAAATAAGGACAGAAGGGACAAGAAAGAAAGAAGAAAGGCGAAAGACTCCAAGAGGAATGGCAATGGCAAACCCTCATCGAGCAAAAACAAACACACAAGAAAGGGTTTGTTGCTGAATCCTGGAGTGAGACTGAAGAGGAGTCAGAGGCCTCATCCAGCTCCAGTGATGATGAAGATGATGCAGAAGAAAAGGAATTCTACATGATGGCAATCAATGCCTCACAACATAATTCAGAAGAAGAGGAGTCAGAGTCAGATTCAGAGACTCAGCCTGAAGAAGATCAGGTAATAAGTTCATTTGATTTTAATTCAGAGGACTTTAAATCTTAATTTAAAGCATTGTGTTTAGACCTACTAAAATCTGAGAAAGAAATTATCTCTCCCAGAAATCATTTATCTGAACATAATACTTTAAAGTCAGAAAACCTCAAACTCTCTCAGGAGTTGGAGTGTTGTAGGGAGCAGATAGCTTCACTAAAAAGTGAGCTATCTGAGGCCAAGAAGCTTGAAGAATCCCTTAATGGGAGAAGCATCAAGCTGATGGACAACACAAGCACAGTGAACTCCAGATTTAATAGTATACTGGGCTTGGGTGCTTCATCCAGCCAACCCATAGTTCTAATAACTCCAATCAAATTCATTTCTGATAAAGGAAAGGGAGTTGTAGAGGTAGCTAGGAAAAATTCTGATCTGCCCAAGAAAACAAAGTCCCAGCAGAAATCGTCGAACGAAGATCGACGATCGCCGAACGAAGATCGATGATCTCAGGCGAAATCGTCAAACTCAGCTCGATGATCTCAAGTTCCTGAACTCTGCCATAGTCGACCGTCGAACGGAGCTCGACGATCTGACCAAAGATCATCGAACGCAGATCGACGATCGTCGAACAGAGGTCAGAGCTCTGGAAAGTCCTTCAAGGGCAAATCAAAATTCAATCCTAAGGGTCCTTCATCCCAAATCTTTAACCCTTATACTGAATGGATTATACCTCCAAGGAGATATCATCCTGAAGGATATAAGAGTCAACCTGGGATGTCTTTTATTTCAGAGTTTAAAGGTTATCAACCTAGGCCCAAGGTAAACTGGGTCAAAAACAAATGAATTATCTTATGTGCAGGTGAAGACCTATCCAACATCTAACCAGCAATGGTACTTGGATAGTGGGTGCTCTAAGCACATGACAGGGAACAAGGACAACCTCACATCCTTTAGAGCCAAGCTTGGACCCAAAGTTATCTTTGGTGATTCAAACTTTGGACAGACTAAAGGATATGGTGCAGTCCAGATTGGATCAGTAACTTTCAAGAAGGTAGCTTATGTGGAAGGACTGAAGCACAACTTAATAAGCATCAGTCAGCTATGTGATGAAGGCTACCAGGTGACCTTCAGTAAATCCTTATGCAAAATCAAGTCAGAGGACAACATAACTGTGTTGACAGGTAAAAGTAAAGGTAACATCTATCGTGTAGATTTTCTTTCAACTGATGTAGATATTTGCCTGTTTAATTCTGTTTGTAGACCAAATATTTTATGACATAAGAGACTAGGACACCTAAACCTTAAAACTATTGCTAGGCTATCCAAGGACAACCTTATTAGAGGACTACCTTCTGGCCCCTACAATAAGGAAGGAGTCTGCAGGGCTTGTCAATTAGGCAAGCAAACTAAAAACAGCTTTAAGTCACTTAATAAGATTGATTCACCTAGGATATTGTATCTGTTACACATGGATCTTTTTGGACCCATCACAGTACAAAGCCTAGGATGGAAATCTTACACTTTAGTAGTTGTAGATGACTTCTCTAGATTCACTTGGGTGTTCTTTCTAAGGAAGAAGTCTGATAACTTTAAGTGTCTGGCAGAGTATCTCAAATGTATACAGATTGAGTTCAATAGTCACATTGCCCTGATCAGAAGTGATCATGGGACAGAGTTTGATTCTCTTCTTATGCAAGAGTTCTGTCAGAGTGAAGGGATCAGGAATACTTTCTCATTTCCTAGAACTCCTCAACAAAATGGGGTAGCTGAAAGGAAAATAGAACCCTTATTGAATCTGCCACTACATTGTTGTCAGATGCTCACCTTCCTCTATACTTTTGGGCAGAGGCAGTAAACACCTCCAACTATGTGCTGAATCGAAGTTTGATATATAAACTAAAGGGAAAGACTCCCTATGAATTACTCAAAGGGAAGAAACCAAAAGTTGACTATTTTAGAGTTTTTGGTTGTATCTGCTATATACATAATAATGACAAGAAATACTTAGCAAAATTTCAAGCTAAAGCTGATGAAGGAGTGTTTCTGGGATACTCCATGATCAGCAAGGCTTATAGGGTTTATAATAAATCATCTCTAAAAATTGAGGAATCTGTTCATATATCATTTGATTAATCTAACATGTCTTTCAAGGAGAAGATCCCTTCTACCATAGAACCTTTGCAGGAACATTCTCTTGTTGAAGACTTGAACAAGTTACAGGTTACTCAAAAGGATGAAAGCAGTGAAGATGAAGAAAGTGCTCAACATATTGAAGAACAACTTGAAGAGCCAGTTGTTGTACCATAAGAGGAAACAACAACACAGGTTGGTGAACAATCAATACCCCCTGTTGATTTAGTAACATCAAGAGACCATCCAATTTTCCAAATAATTGGAGACATCTCAGCTGGTGTGCAAACCAGAAATCAGGTCAACCAAAACCTGTTGCACACCTGCTTCCTATCTCAAATTGAACCTCAGTCCATTCAAGATGCAGAGCAAGATCCACACTGGATCATTACAATGCAAGAGGAGCTGCATCAATTTGAAAGGAACAATGTGTGGGAACTAGTGCCAAAGCCTAAGGATCACTCCATTGTTAGAACAAAGTGGGTATTCAGAAACAAACTGGATGATCAAGGAGTAATTGTAAGGAACAAGGCAAGGCTAGTTTCTTAGGGATATTCTCAAGAAGAAGGAATAGACTATGACCAGACTTTTGCACCTATTGCAAGATTGGAACCCATCAGAATATTTTTAGCTTATGCAGCACATAAAGGATTCAAGGTATATCATATGGATGTCAAAAGTGCATTTCTAAATGGAGACATCAAAGAGGAAGTATATGTCAGACAACCTCCAGGTTTCATCTCTCCAACTTATCCTGATTATGTTTTTAGATTGAACAAAGCATTATATGGTCTCAAGCAAGCTCCTAGAGCATGGTATGAGACCCTAGCATGCTTTCTTTTGGAAAATGGATTTTTGAGGGGTAGAGTAGACCAAACTCTTTTCATTAGAACCCATAAGTCCCATACCCTACAAGTGCCGATTTATGTAGATGATATTATTTTTGGTTCTACTGACTCAAAATTGTGCAGAAGGTTTTCCAACCTAATGCATTCTAAATTTGAAATGAGTAGCATGTGTGAGCTATCCTTCTTCCTAGGATTGCAAGTCAAGCAACATGTTGAAGGCATCTTTATTTCTCAAACCAAGTATGCAAATGAATTGGTTAAGAAATTTGGCATGTCTGAAGCATCTTGTATGAAAACACCTTTGCCTACTAATGTTGTATTGGATGCTGATGAACATGGGAAACCTGTTCATCAGACAACATATAGAGCAATGATTGGCTCTTTACTGTACCTTATAGCTAGTAGATCAGATATAATGTTTGCTACATGTATATATGCTAGGTTCCAAGTAAGACCTAGAGAGTCACACCTAACACTAGTAAAGAGGATTCTCAGGTATGTTAAAAGTTGTCCAAATCTAGGTCTCTGGTATCCAAAAGATTCAGCATTTGATTTAACTGGATTTTCTGATGCTGACTATGCTGGATGCAGAATTGACAGGAAAAGCACCAGTGGAACTTGTCAGTTCCTTGGTGACAGACTTGTCTCTTTGTTTTGCAAGAAACAAACCTCTATGTCAACTTCAACTGCTGAAGCTGAATATATGGCTGCAGACAGTTGTTGTTCACAAATTTTGTGGATTCAAAACAAACTCCTAGACTATGGCTACAACTTAGAGAAGTCTTAAATCTTTTGTGATAACACTAGTGCTATTTCTATAGCTCAAAATCCAGTCCTCCATAGTAGGACAAAACACATAGATATTAGGCATCATTTCTTAAGGGATAATGTTGAAAAGAATAAAATTGAACTACAATATATCCCAACTGATTTACAAAGGGGAGATATTTTCACCAAGCCCTTTGATGAAAAGAAACACACCTTCTTCCTAAATCAGTTAGTAATGTTAGATGGAGGAAGTCTTAAATAATATCCAAGATTTTGAAAGCTTAAAAATTGACCAAGACTAGGCAAACATCTTGATTTTTCTTAGTGTCTAGAGTTTTTCTGATCTCTGAACTGCGCTCGATGATTTTCCCCCAGATCGTCGAACGGAGATCGACGATTTCTGAAATCGTCGACCTGAGTTCAGCGTTTCTCAGATAGTATGAACTATCTCTTCCGGTCAACGATCGTCGAACGACGCTCGACGATGTTGTTCACTGAACGATCGTCGAATAGAGCTCGACGCTCTTCAATATCGTCGAACGGAGATCGACGATGTTGAAGACTCTTCAGATCCCTTTAGAATCCTCGATCGTCGAACTGAGTTCAACGATCTTTCCATTTCTGCGTCGAACCCTAATATAAAATTCATTTTTCGTCGTCGTTCCCCTTTGCGCTTTCGATTTCCCTGCAAGAACTTTCTTTCCCTCCAAACGTTTCTGCACTTGGTCGTTTTGTTTGTTGAATTTTTGCAGGTACCTATGGCTGTGTATGTTGCTGTTCTCGCCGCCATGAATTTTGATGTTGGCTTCAACATCGACATGGAATCCTTCAGCACAACAGACCAGGTTTTTCAGGACATCTTGGGGTTATTCAAAGAGCAGAGCCTTACTACAATCATGACCACAAGGATTAAGCTTGCTTCTGATGATATTAAGGAATGGGTCTACACTACACACAATCAGGACAACAACACCATTGTTGGATCAATCTCTAGCACTCAGGTACCCTTGACTCCAGCAATTCTAACAGAGGTTTTTGAGTTAAGAACTGGTGGAGATACTGCTGATTTGTTTGGAGAAGACTATGCTGATTTGCTTGCCAGAATGGGTCATTCTGAGGCTAACCCTAGCAAGCTATTGAAAAAGAATCTTTCTGTGGAATACAGATTCCTGGCTGATGTAGTTGGGAAAGTCCTACTGGCTAAGCACTCTGCTCATGATACAATCTCCAGGTATCAGCTCTGCCTAATGGGAGCCCTAGTAGACAGGAAGAATCTGAATTGGGGAGAGGTATTCTTTGGTCTCATTAAGAAGAAGATCAACAAAAGTTTTGTAAACTTTGGAAGAATTCTAGGGGTGTTTCTGCAGAATAGGTGCCCTGCATTGCTGGTCTCCTCTAGAATCCACATTAATGCATCCAAGAGACTGTATTGTGCCCTTTTTGGTAAATGGGACAGACAGATCATCAAGCCCAGCAGGCCCTCCTCCAGAACTCCTTCAGGCACCAGGACTCTCAGAGTCACTTCCCCACAGGTCTCTGCCCCTACAGATAACCTGCCTGCTGATGCTTCTCCTCCTCCTCCTCCAATTCCATCTCTTCCCATTCCATATACCCCTCAAACTCCATCCACCATCATCATCTATAGCCCCTATCCAACATTTACACCTTCTCCAATCCCTACTCTTCCAACCACAGAAGACCACTTCCATCCATTATTCACCTACCCTCCAACAGTCATTGCCACTTCATCACCCTCCACTCCCTCCTTCACCCTCATTGATGATTCCTTTATGGATGACTCACCATCCTCTCCTCTTGAGCTACCCTCATCCTCAACTTCCTATCAAGATCTTCTGCAACAAATCATTGACCAACCCACCTTCACCCCATCTATCTCCATCCCACTGTCCTCCATATCCACCTTACCCACACCTCAACCATCTCTTCCCCCATTCACCGGCTATCCACTACCATCACCAACAGCTACTCCTCCTTCCTCTACCTCTGCTCCAGTCACTACTGAGCAAGTAGGCATTCAAGCCCTTGCTGACAGGCTGTATGAATTGCTAGCCCCCAGGCTATCTCTTCTCTTGGAGACCTCCTTGGATCCTTTACTCCTGTCAGTGGCAGCCCTTTCTGCCAGGCTCTCCTCTCTCTTCCCTCAGGCAACCCCTTCAGCAGTGTGCCTTGATCCAGCCATGTCTGAATCTAGGCATGGGGAGATGCCCTATGAAGTGAGTCTGCCTGCTGCTGCTGTTGTTGCTGTTTCAGTGAGCCTGCCTACTGCTGTTTCCTCAGTTCTTGCTGCTGCTACTGCTATGTCTCAAGATCCAATTCCTCCTGCTGCAGTCTTTGCAATAGACCTCAGGTCTTTGCTCTCAGCATTTGATTCTATATATTTCAGATGTCTGCCAGAGACAACTTCCATCCAGCCCCCAGAGGATCTGTCCAAGTCCCTTGTTCCTTTCTCTTACTGTGACCCCAGCCTCATCACTTCTTTTGTTAACTCAGTCCATGCTGCTGCTACTCCTGCTGCTGAAAATTCTGTTGATAATATTGTTGATACTGCTGATGACCCAATTCCTAAGGAGATCCTTATGACAGAGGCACATGAGTTTGAGCCTTCTGAATTTTCTGTTGATATTTCTACTGCTGATATTGCTGTTAGTGAAACTGTTGCTGTTGTTGTTGTTACTTCTCTAGAACCTGTAGTATCTGCTGTTGTTGTTACTATTTCAACTTCAACTGCCACACCTTCACTATCTGCTGCAACAACTTCTATATCTGCTGTTGTCACTACTGTTACTGCTTCAACTTCTACTGCTACACCCTCTGCTGCCTCATCTGCTTCTATATAGCTCAAGAAAGATTTGATGAAGAAAATTGATGCCCTTTATGATGATCAAAGTTCTGAAAGTAATGAGTTCAGAATATATTCTGATGATTCCTCAGCTACCATTGCCAGGAAAAGAAAGGCAAGGAGCAAAGCCATGAAGAGAGTACCTCCTGCAAAGGTCAAGGATAACAATGATATACCATACTATATTCTTCATGATTGCCCCATCACTAAGCACTGGATGCAGTACTCAAAGAATCAGCTCCAAGAAATGAAAAAGAAAAGAAAATATGAAAAGGGCTCCTCTCAATTCCAACATTCTCATCCTCCTCCACCACCTCCTCCTGATGTAGGTGCAGGTGGAAGTTCAGCTGCTCAACCCCCTGCTAGAAGTCAGGCCCCCTATCAGCCTCATGCCAGATCTTATCATAGGGGAAGCCAGTCCAGGGGCTCTCAATCCAGGAGAGGAGGATACAGAGGCAATCAAAGAGAACTCCAGGTCTACTCTAAGGGATACTCAAGGGAACATCCATACTACAGGGAAGGCCAAATTTCTTCTGACACCACCTCAGGTCCTTTTCCCTATAAGTTGAAGGAAACTATTTCATCCAGGCCTTCTCAGGACAATCCTTCTAATAGATATGCCACCAGTACCTTTTGAAGACCCTAAGAACAATCCAGCTGCTTGGATTATAAGGATGAAGGAACTTGCTGCACTGGATCAGATAAAGAAAGCTAAAGAGCAAGGAAGAGATTCCTCTAACATCTCTACAATGTCTGAACAGAGAAAGAAAGAGTTGGAAAATATGCATCAAGCAAATTTTTTGATTCTTACAGGTACATGGAACTGCATCCTGAAGCTGTAGTTCCCAGGCTCAAACAGCAAACATCTTTAGGTGCAGCAGATGATACAAGATCAAAGAAGGAAGCTCTCAACCCCAACAAAGAAATTAAACTGATTAAGAGCAAGGAAAAGAAATGACAATGTAAGGTGACAATCTCTCTCATTATTATCTGGGATGATATATATGTCTGTGGTTCTGCAATGTCTAGCTTGTTGCTTTTCTGTTTTGCTGCTTGTGTGTTATTTAATTTTTCCAAACTTTGTAAATAGTAATCCTAACCCAAATAGGGGGAGATTGTTGGAACACGCTATTACTAATTTGGGTCAGGATCACTATGTCTCTAGGAAACAATGTTTGACCTCCTGTATAGCTCAAAGGTCAATTAGAATTGAGTCTAAGGGTTAGATGTCTAAGTTTGGAAGCTACCCTCAAGACCAAGACTTTTTCAGTTTGAGACTAAGTCATATCGTCGAGCTCAGCACGACGATTCGTCGAACTCCGATCGACGATCGTCTAGCTCAACTTCGACAGATCGTCGAACTCCATTCGACGATCGCTGAGCTCAACTTCATCATATTGTCGAACTCCATTCGACGATCAGTGAGTTCAGTTCGACGATCTTGACTCTGCTTTAGATCTCTATCTCTGAGCTCAGTTCGACGGTCTTCGAGCTCAGATCGACGATATTTTGTTACAGTATAAGTCCATATCGCTGAGCTAAGTTCGACGATAGCAGAGCTCAGTTTGACATTTTTAGATAACTTCAAGGATGGTTCTAGATTCAAATTCAAATCAGTTAAGGAGTTATTCTGCAATTAATTCAAAAGATTTTCTAGCCGTTTTCATTTATTTCTGGACCAAGTTTCAAGGGATTTTCAAGGAATATTTCTATGGACTTTCCTCCAGAAGAGATTCACCAATTAAGGATGCAATTAATGCAGGCCAACGGCTATTCTTGACAGAGGATGTTTTTCCATTCAGTACCAGAGAATAAAAGTGAAGAATTTTTGAATCTCTCTCACAGATATACAGATAGACAGAAAACACAGACATCAGTAATCTTTAGAACAAGCACACAAAATACTCTCTGTATCAAAGAATTCTCAAGAACACACATCCAAGGAGATCAAATTTTCTGAAATCTTCAGATCTCTCTTGTCTCAAGTGTTCCAGGCCAACATATTTCAAGACTCCAGACACCGAACATTTCAGCTGTTGCTGAAATCATCTTTTGCTGGAGCTTAACTTCTGAAGGCCTATCACCCTACAACAAAGCTTCTTTTCCCGAAGATCTCAAGGACTCAGGGGGAGCTTTGACACCATCAAACCCACTTAGTCTTCTCAGCTGTTTGAGAAAGAGAAGACTTCCATCACTCTCTCACCCTCATCTATGTAAAGGGTTTCTCAAACTCCCTTCAAAAGTTTGAGCTTGGTTTTTGAGCACCTTGTCAAAAGCTCATTGGTGGCAAGACACCTGATCAAAAAATCTGATTTGGTTTTTGAGCACCTTATCAAAAGCTCATTGGTGCCCAGGATACCTGATCAACTCATCCTGCAGTAGATTCCTACCTAGGGTGGTAGAAGAGTGGATGTACCCAAGTTTAGGGGAACCACTATATTTTCTTGTGTCTTCTAGCTTGCTTGTCTTTATTTTTGTTTCTGGCTGTGATTGTTCTGTGATTAGCTTATGATTAGTTTAGTTCTGTGATTAGATTTATTCATTGCTTCCCTGCTTACTCACATTGCAACAATTGTTGTCAAAAGTTTTCAAGCACCATATACTCTATTCACCCCCCTCTAGAGTATATCAGATCTAGGTGCTCTTTCAGAGTTGTAGTCCAGGAAAATATCCGTGTTATGCTTTTGGGTCATACCTGTGCATGAGGCACAGGAAGTACTGGTATGACCAGGAAAGGCCCTTTGTGCTGCTTGATGTTGTAGGGTGTCCACCTGTGAAGAGAGTAGCAGGAAGTACTGGTATGCCAAGGAAATACCCCTGACATTTGTGATATTGCTGTGTCCACCTGTGAAGAGAGTAACAGGAAGTACTGGGCTACCTAGGAAAGACCCGCTGAGATTGTGAAATGAATGGGTGTAGAGAAATACCCAGGCTTGAATGCCAAGATCAGGATTGGTGAGACTGACCCACGCCTTTATATAGACATGAGAACGCTGAACTCGGAGAAGGCAAGGCGATTTGAGCAACGGGGAGTGGAGGATCCGACCTGCGTTATGTCCGTCCGACGTGAGACCAGAAAGTGCGGTCTGTTGGAGCGCATAGCAAGAGTCTTAGGCCTGCGTGTCGTGATACCATGGGGACTAAGGGAGAATCCCGGTTCACTAAGACTATAAAACTTCGGCTGCACGCCATGGAGTAAATGCTCAAGTAAGTTGTCGTTGGGTGATGACCCTGATACGGTGGTGGGCATGTGATTTGCCAGAACACCAAGAATGTGCCCTGAGTGCACGGACCGTTGGGTCGGGTGGCGAACAGTTGTGATGGCATGTGTGCATGAAAGCACATTATATGTGATATATTTCCATGGTTGTGATATGATATGCCTGCAGGGAAGATTACCGCTGCCCCGAGATAAGGGGTAGGGTCATTATAATTGGGTCAGCTGAACGCTGACCGTTGCTTATGTTTGCCACCGTTGGGTGAATTGTCCCTGTACAGATGTTGGCGAGCCGAGCGGGACGTATAAAGGTTGATGTCCCTACTGCTGTTGCTGCTGATGCTAGCCCTCGAAGGCTATTTGGAAATGTTGTTATGTTTTCTTTTATTGTCGTCGGCCTGCGTGCCAATGTTAAGGACATTATTTGAAAGCCATGTAAGGCCATAAGGCCATCTTCTGTACTCTTGTAAGACATTCCTATGTATGATATATACAATGTGGAGTTGTGTTCTTTCTTGGACATTCAAGGGAGGAGTTCAAGGTGTAGTATAGACTTCCGCTAGAATGCTTTGTGATAGGTGCGATGAGCTACTCTGATATCATCCCGTACCTTCACCTCCTATTTTGTGATATATACTGTGGGGCCCCAGCCGTACCTTCTAGAATATACCATATGAACGGATGGGGTTGTTAAATTTTTGGTATCGGTTGTTTTGGCCTTTCCCTCTCCAAGTCGTGGTCGACTTCTTTTGTTGGGTGGCGAGAACGTGTTTGTGCAAACCACATTTTTACGAGTGAACTACTGAATGTCCATGATAGGAATACAAATTTATGTGTTTAAGGAACCCGCGTGTTCCTCTTTTGTGTTGATTGCTTGGGTATGCCCGCTAATGTGTGTGTCTTGTCCACATTTAGGTGACACGAAGTGGAGCTGGGCCGTCTGAGCCCCAGCATTCTGATGAAAGCCGCGGTGCCTACACCTCCACCCTCTGTGGAACATGTGCATTTAGTTGCGGAGGCTTTATTTATTATGATCCAAGGCCAGCCACTTAGGTAGGAACAAGCGGCTGTGAGGCCAGAACAGGTGGCGGCAAGGCCTGAAACTGTAGTGGATGTGCATCCTCGAGCGGCTGAGTAGAAGCTAACGAGGTTTATGAGTTTCCATCCGCCTACGCTCTTGGGCGCCGGAACTCCGACGCAGGCTGAGGATTTTCTCTCGCACGTCAAGCGAGTTATGACGACGATTGGAACGGCGTAGCATCAGAAAGTCACCCTAGCTACCTTCTTGCTTGAAGGAGAAGCTAGATTATGGTGGGATGAGATGGAGTTGCATTACTTGGCGGGTCATCCGTTAAACCAAGTATCGATGGAAGAATTCTCCCGACTCTTCCTAGCAAAGCACCTTCCTGCGGTGATTGTCTCTTAGATATCTGCAATGAGAAAATAACCAAACTAACAATTCAACAAGGCAAGTATACCTATCGAAATGCAGCTAGGGGACACAAGTGTCGTATTAAAATCCGGGAACCATTAAGTAAGCTTACTCCCACGAAATCTATTATTTTATCGACGGAAAAATTAGGTTTTAGAATAAAGCTAAACGTACTAAAGGAAGAGAACTACTTACAATGAAAGAGAGCTACTTGCGTGAAAAGATAAAGAGAGCTAAAAGAGCGGTTAAACTAAAGCTTAGTAACGATGAGGGGAAAATGCACTCGATCAGAAATCACCTCGGCAAGAGTGGTTAGAAAAATATGATAAATAAACCTAAGCTAATTAGGGTAAAGGTCCTTGACCGTGGAGGTTCCATGAATATTGACACGCTTCTCTCGAAGGTCGTGCCTAACTGAGTTTAGGAAGGTCCGACCGACTCTCGCCTAAATCGGAGGCCTATAACTCGCTTTACGCGGTGAACCCCTCTATTGGATTTTACTCCAATCCAGGAGATTTTAACATCTGCCTCTCTCGAGGGGTGCGAACAACTCCCTTTACTCTTGAGTGCTCATTTAAAACTTTCGGCCTCTCGGCTAGCCAGGAATGAAAGCAAAGGTGGAGAGTATATATCGATGATATACCTCCAACCCGTGATAAATCAAGAGTAATTCAAGGTTAAACCTTAAAAAGAAAAGGTAAGATTTCAAAACATCATAACCTAATCACTCGAACCTCGGATCATCAAGATCGAGTACATGGAGGATTAGTTAATCATGGTGAGGTGGAAGAGGTGGGATGAGTAGAAGAAGAATAATGAAACAGAGCAGAAACAAAAAAGAAAACAACACTTTTTATTAATGAAAACAGGTATCTTACAACTTGAAAACTAGAGATTACAAGTGCATGGAAAGTTAACTACACTATCATTAACATTATACTACAGACAGAAGCTAGGAGCTAATACATGGAAAGCATAAAGCTAGAGCTAAGAACTAAAAATGAAGAGACATGCTTAAAAAGTTCAAAAATACAAAGGACAGAACCTCCCCTCTTAATGCAAAAGGTGTCCCTGAACCCTTAGAGTTGGGCTATATTTATAGATTTTTTCGGGTCGGGTCACGCCCCCCTGTCACACCCGGGTCGGGCGTGACCCTGGGGCGTGACACATTCGTTGCGACTTTTTCGGGCTGGAATTTAATTCTGGCGAGGTAGCTGAAGTACACGCCCACATGTCATGCCCTGGTAGGGCGTGTACCTGTGGCGTGTTCTTTGCGGCGTGACTTTGTTGAGCTGAAATTGAATGCTGGAGTTGACGGGCGGAATTGCTGAAGTACATGCCCATATATCACGCCCGGGTCAGGCGTGACACTTTCGGTGCGACGGTGAAGCGGGAAAAACGAGCGCGTTGCGGAGATTCCTCAGAACCTGGGGACACGCCTCTGGAACATGCCCGTGTCGGATGTGACACGGGCATGACAGAGGGCGTGTACACTAAGTTTCCACGGAATGCAGTTTCGGACCAATTGCTTCATTTCTCTGGGTTACACGCCCTAGGTACACGCCCGGGTAGGGCGTGACCTTGGGGCGTGTCACAGCAAAATTCGGCTGAAAGCCGTGAAAACCTACAAAAAGCAGGAAAAACGCATTAGCGACAAAAATATATACAAAGGGGAGTCAAAATAAGTACTTTACAAGACATGATTTGTTTTAAAACCGTGAAAATATCCTAATACAATTGATTGCAAACTGTATTATCAAATTCCCCCAAACTTAAGTTTTGCTTGTCCCCAAGCAAAGATATAAAGACTAGCTAATCATAAAAAGTGACTAATTCAAAAAGTTTTAATCATACTTACACAAGTACTATGCGAAATTCTAGGTAGGGAGAATGTAAAACGTAAATCTAAAACAATTATTTTTGTATGGTTTAACTGTTATAAACTTTACTTAATAAAAATAAATCATCCAGAATTTTGATGAAATTCTTTAAATAGATTTAGGCTTCATTTGTTTCGGCGGTGGCGGATCGATCCGGCGGGTGCAAACGGAGTGTTCGAAACGGAGGGGGGAGGTGGCTGCTCCAAACGGAGCTTTTTGGGGCGTTTCTCAAGGTGGGCGGGTGGAAACGGAGCAAACGCTGACGGAGGTTCGTTTGTTTACCCGCCTTCCGGTGGCGTTTGCCCAAAACGGAGCTCCGAAACGCCCAAACAAATAGAGCCTTAAGCAAGGAAATGAAAATGAAAAGAACGTATTGAGTTATTACTAGATCCAAGCAATGCATTATAATTATATCAATTAAATAACAAAAATCTAAGTTTAAATCCAAAACTAAAACTGATTTACTTTTCTTCTTTTCTTAGTTGTTAAATAAAATTTAAAAAAAAGGCGTGAATCAAAAGAACTTAATGAGACCGAAACTTTTGGTTTAGGATTATGAATAGGAGTGGAATTCAAATATAAACATGGAGGCTTAAAAATCACACTAAACCAAAGTTTTTTTTCTTTTTCTTCTTTTTTTTTCTTTATTATTATTTATTTTATTTATTTTTTTCATCATTCATTTTTTTCTCTTTTTTTTTCAAAACATTGCTTTTGAGTACACTTTTTTCAACAATTTCGCCAAAGATAACACAAAATTTCCTATCATGAAAATTTTAGAATGAAACTCAAAAAAATTACCGTGATTAGATAGGTAGGAATTTTGGCTTTGGTGAGAATGAAATGATATGTGGAGTTATCAAATGAATTTGGAAAAAAGGCTCAAAAGCGGTTAACTAGTGGTAAAAGATTTTAGGTTGGCAGAAAAGCTCAAACGTAAACAAAAATGGCCTAAATCATTTTCACGGTTTTTTAAATTTATTTAAAACATTGAGTTGATAAATTTTAAAAAGCAAGTTCGAGATAATAAAAGAAGATTGATGAAATTATCTTGAAAATAAAAATAATATGTGACTTGGATCGTTCATATCTACTACGTTATTCAAAATTTATTCTTACAAAAATTATCTAAAGACGAAAAGGAAAATAGTGGATGATAAATTTTAGAGAAAGTAAAGAAAATAAAGAATGGAAAACCATAATAGAAATGCACGTTTTAGAGAAATATTTCACCTTAACATGCTACCGTGAATTAGAAACACAGCATGGCCAACATTTTACTTGTGAAATATGATTAAAAAAATGATTAGAAAAATTATAATTAACTGCGTTGTTTATAAATAATTTTGCGAAAAACAAAACATAAAAATGGGGTACTATTGAAATACCAAAATGCAGCTATATAAATATATTTTTTTTTGGATTTTTTTAGATTTTTGGATATTTACAAAAAACAAAAAGAAGGAGGAAGTCCTCCCTCAAGCTTAAAATCTACATTGTCCTCAATGGAGAAGGAGGTTGGAGAACGAGAGAATATTAAAGGACAGAAATGAAAGGCAGAATTGAAAAATAGGTACTTCCCCGGTTTTATTTTGCAGGGACAGCTGAGTGATGCCGCTCCGCCATGCTTGTGTTGTGGATCTTCATGAAACGTCGACTGGTGGACTTTGGCAGGGAATCAGAACCGTTGGAGCAGGCGATCGCAGAAGCGTCAGCTTGCCGGAGCCTTCCGGGGCAAAAAGTGTAAAATAAAGAAAATAGAAAAAGATAACTTGGGTTGCCTCCCAAGAGCGCCCTTTGTTTAAAGCGTCGTTTGAGCTCGACGCATCAAAAAAAGATTGTCCCAAATATTGTTGAAAAATAAAGTTCGAATAAAGTTCAAAGTTGTTAAGAAAAGGAAAGTGCAGATTAATCAAATGTCAAGACAGGAAAGATAGAGTTAACAGGGTTGGGACTGACATCATCACAGAAATATAGTTTAAGACGCTGACCATTCACTTTGAAAGTACCCTTATCAGGGTGGGAAATTAAAACAGAACCATTAGAGAAGACTTCTAAAACAGTAAAAGGCCCCGACCAACGTAATTTTAATTTACCCGGAAATAAACGTAAACAAGAATTATAAAGAAGAACTCGGTCGTCCGGCTTAAAGATTTTTGGGTGCCTAAGATGTCGATCGTGCAAACGCTTCGTCCGCTCTTTATAAAGTCTGTTATTTTCATAAGCGTAAGAGCGCCACTCATCGAGTTCGTTAAGTTGAAATTTTCTGAAATCGCCGACAGAGTGGGGATCAAAGTTTAAAAATCGTAAGGCCCAAAAGGTGCGGTGTTCTAACTCTACGGGTAAATGACACGATTTTCCATAAACCAACCGATATGGCGTACATCCGAGGGCGGTTTTGTACGCTGTTCGGTAGGCCCATAGAGCATCATATAATTTGGCTGACCAGTCTTTTCTAGATGTGGAAACAATCTTTTCTAAAATTCTTTTTATTTCTCTATTCACTACTTCGACTTGTCCGTTAGTTTGGGGGTGGTAGGCAGTGGAAGGCTTATAAGTAACGCCATATTTAGCTAGGATTTTTGAAAATTGCGCGTTACAAAAATGGGAACCCCTATCACTAATGATAGCGCGTGGCGTACCGAAGCGAGAAAATAATTTTTTTAGGAAATTAACTACGACTCGGGCGTCATTTGTAGGAAGAGCTTGGGCTTCGGCCCAACGCGAAACATAATCAACGGCAACTAAAATGTACTTCTTCCCGAAGCTAGAAGGAAAAGGGCCGACAAAATCAATCCCCCAGAGGTCGAAAACTTCGCACTCTAGGAAATAATTTTGTGGCATTTCATTTTTATTCGAAATATTCTTCGACCGTTGTCAACTATCACACCTACTCACAAAGGCATGCGCGTCTTTAAACAGGGTAGGCCAGTAAAAACCTGCGCTTAACACTTTGTGAGCGGTGCGAGCAGCTTGATAGTGCCCACCTGTCGGTACTTCGTGCAAATGTTTAATAATATCTAATCCTTCATCAAAAGAAACACACCTCCTGATCACTTGGTCTACACAGAAATTAAAAAGATGCGGGTCCTCCCAAAAGTAGTTCTTCAACTCAGAAAAGAATTTCTTCTTTTGCTGAGACGAGAACTCCTTTGGGAGAACACGAGCCACTAGATAGTTGGCGATGCGGGCAAACCAAGGAGAAGTAGATGTGTTAATTATGAACAGCTTCTCATCAGGGAAATAGTCATTAAAAGAATTTTCGTCTAATTTTTCTATAAACGGGTTGTCTAAGCGCGAAAGGTGGTCGGCGGCCAATTTCTCGGCACCTCGCTTATCACGGATCTCTAAGTCAAACTCCTGGAGGAGTAAGACCCAGCGAATCAAGCGAGGCTTGGCATCCATTTTAGAGAGAAGATATTTGAGGGCCGAGTGATCCGTAAAAACAATAATATTCGAAAGAGTAATATAAGGGCGAAATTTGTCAAAAGCGAATACTACAGCTAATAACTCCTTCTCTGTTGTGGTATAATTTTCCTGTGCAGATGTGAGTGTTTTACTAGTGTAATAAATGGGGTGGAAGTTTTTGGAAATACGTTGACCTAGTACGGCTCCCACCGCAAAACTACTCGCATCACACATTATCTCAAATGGAAGATCCCACACCGGAGCTATCATGATTGGGGCATTAACTAATTTTTCTTTTATTAAATTGAAGGCAGCTAGACAGAGGTCATCAAAGATGAATGGGGCGTCTTTTTCTAAGAGATGTGTATGGGGTTTGGTGATTTTGGAAAAGTCCTTTATGAAGCGGCGGTAGAAACCCGCATGACCCAGGAAACTTCTTATAGCTTTTATGTTCGTAGGTGGCGGCAGCTTCTCGATAACTTCTATTTTCGCAACGTCTACTTCAATACCCCTTTCAGAAATGTTATGTCCCAAAACTAACCCTTCCCTCACCATAAAATGACATTTTTCCCAATTTAAGGCGAGGTTAGTTTCTTCGCATCACTCTAAGACTTTTTCAAGGTTCTCTAAGCAACTATCGAAGGAATTCCCAAACACGGAGAAATCATCCATGAAAACTTCCAGAATGCTTTCTACGTACTTGTCAAAGATGGCGAGCATACATCGTTGGAATGTAGCTGGCGCATTACACAATCCAAACGGCATTCTTCGGTAGGCGAAGGTGCCGAAGGGACAATTAAACGTAGTTTTCTCCTGGTCCTCGGGGGAGATGGGGATTTGAAGATACCCCGAGAGGCCATCGATAAAACAATAAAAGCTATGTCCGAAAATTCATTCTAAAATCTGATCAATGAACGACAAGGGGAAGTGATCCTTGCGGGTGGCGTCATTCAACTTACGGTAATCTATACACATTCGCCATCCGGTCACCGTCCGAGTCGGGATTAATTCATTATTTTCATTACTTACTACTGTTATCCCTCCCTTCTTTTATGTACTGGGCTAACCCACTTACTGTCGGATATAGGATAGATAATTCCTGCGTCTAATAATTTCATAACCTCGCCCTTAACTACGTCTTTCATGTTTGGGTTTATACGGCGCTGAGGTTGTATATAGTTAAGTGAATTATCTTCCATTAAGATTTTATGAGTGCAGAAAGATGGGCTTAGGCCCTTAATATCAGATATCTGTCAAGCAATAGCCTGGCGATGCTTTCATAAAATTGAAAGAAGTTCATCCTTTTATGCATCCGTGAGGTAGGCCGAAACTATGACAGACAGCTTGGAGTCCTTTTCTAAGAAAGCGTATTGAAGGTGCTCTGGTAGTTCTTTCAGTTCCAAGGTAGGGGGTCATCATACGAGGTTTTAGAAATTTGTTCTTTTTCAAAAACTATGTCCTCGTACACTTTTTTATATGTAAAATTAAAAGGGGTATTGCTAGCGGCCATGGCGGCTTCGTGCAACGATTAAGTTGGAAAAGTAGAAGAGGAACAGAAATCAAAAAATTCTTTATCAAAATCAGAAAGGCGGGTGGAGTATTCTTCACTTAGGTGTAGAGATTCAGTTGGAGGAGTAGGAGAGGAACAAAAATTGGAAAATTCTTCTTCAAAATCAGAAAGGCGGGTGGAGGATTCTTCACTGACGGAATCTATGAAAAAACAGGAGTCATCATTAGCTAGTGTGTTCTTCATCGTGTGGGTGATAGAGAAAGTTACCTCATCGTCGCCCACTCGAAGGAAGAGCTTACCATTGCTTACGTCAATGATAGCTCGGGAGCTGGTAAGGAAGGGTCGGCCAAGGATCAGGGGAACCTCGACGTCTTCTTTGATGTCTAAAATGATAAAGTCCACCGAGAAGATGAACTTGTCAACTTTGACTAGGACGTCCTCCACTATTCCAAACGGGTATTTGACTGATCTATCGGCGAGCTGGATACTCATGCGTGTGGGGTTGAGACTACTAATTCCTAACTTTTTAAACAACGAGAGGGGCATAAGATTAATACTCGCACCTAGGTCGGCTAAAGCGTTTTTGACAAAGAGATCACCAAAGACACACGGGATAGAGAAACTACCCGGGTCTCTGATTTTCTTCGGTAATTCGTTTGTCAAAACCGCCGAGCACTCGGCATTTAACATGACATGCAAAAGGTTCTCTAACTTCTTCTTGTTGGTCAGGAGGTCCTTAAGGTATTTTGCGTACTTCGGCATCTGGGATATGGCTTCGTGGAAAGGCAGATTTACGTGGATTTGTTTAAACATTTCTAAAAAATGGGTGTATTGATCATCCTATCGTTATTTATTAAGTTCGAAAGGGTATGGCAGCGATGGATTATTTTTAAAGGTGGGTGGTGGAGTGAGTTCTGAAATAGGGGTGATAATTTCTTCGGCAGAGGGTGGAATTTTTAAAACGGGAACGGAGCTTTCCTCGAGTTCTTCACTTACCATACCAGGAACTTTCTTCCCACTCCGAAGAGTTATATCTTTCGCTTGCTCTCTCGGGTTGGGCTCGGTATTGGAAGGAAGAGACACTACGGGTCACTCAAAAATCATTTTAGCGAGCTGGCCTACCGGGTTTTCTAAATTTTTAACACTTCCAGTTAAGGTTCTAATCGTAGCGTCATTAGCATTCATGTATTTTGAAAACATTTCCTCCAAATTTGGAGGTTTTGGAAAACTTTGAGGAGGTGGTGGTGGTGCAGAAAAATCACTTTGTGGTGGCGGGCGCACATCATTCGATGGATTGCTCCACGAAAAATTCGGATGATTTCTTAACGCAGGATTTTAACTATTCGGAAAATTAAAACCAGGAGGATGAAAATTTGCAGCAGAAAAATTATTAAAAGCAGTTCTAGGCATATTATTTACATAATCCAAATGTTCGGCGGGAGGAGTTGCAGATTCCCATACCTAAGGGGTGGAGGCAGCAGTCATCTCCGTAATTTTTTTGCTTAATATTTCGACTTGCAGTGCGAGTTGGGAGACGTTGTCCACTTCAAATAGACATGCAGGTTTGTTTGGGCGGGTCCTAGGCACATTCCACTGGTAAGTGTTCATGGTCATGTCCTCAAACAGCTCAAGAGCTGCTTCCGGGGTCTTATGTTTTAAAGTACCGCCAGAAGCTGCGTCTATCATTTGCTTCGTGCTTTGATTTAGCCCATTATAGAACGTCTGCACCTTCAACCATACAGGCAGAGCGTGATGTGGGCATCGTCTGAATAATTCTTTAAATCTTTCCCAGGTTTCGTAAATGGTATCAGAGTCTATTTGTCCGAAGGCAGAATATCATTCCTAAGTTTTGCAGTTTTAGCAGGCGGAAAATACTTGGCCAAAATTTTTCAGTTAATTGCGTCCAAGTAGTTATGCTATTTTTAGGACGGGTGTTCAGCCACTACTAGCCTTAATTCTAAGAGAGAAAGGAAATAGTCTTAGCCTAATAGCATCATTTGTGACAACATTTATCTTGAAGGTGTCACAAATCTCAAGAAAGCTGGCTAGGTGTGCGTTCGGATCTTCATCTTGAAGCCCGTCAAATTGCACATACTGCTGCACCATTTGAATTATGCTAGGCTTCAGTTCGAAATTATTATTTGCTATTACAGGGCGAACTATACTAGATTCTGTACCCTCGAGATTCGGTGGTGCATAATAGGACATAGGCCTTTGCACGACTTCCTCCTCGTTGGGTTCGGCCATTCTTAAGGTAGAAAATGACTCGGAATCCTCAACCGGCACTTGGGTAATAGGGCCTTGAAATCGCGATCTTCTCCGAAGAGTACGCTCAATTTCGTGGTCCAGGTCCAAAGTAACCGACGGACTTCCGCGGGTCATACACTAGAAGAAGAGATGAGAAGAAAGACTAGAAAATAAAAGAGCTAATGAAGTTTTTTTTTTGAAATAGAGTTTTTTATGTTTTAACTCCCGAACTTCCCAAGGGCTACCCGGTGAAGGGTTCGCAAGGTACTAGACAAGATAGTGGCATTTAGAGCCACTTTGCCCTTTTCGAGAGAGTTGGGTGGTGTATAAAAATTTGTGATGTGGGTTTCTATTAAGTAAGCGGTAACTAAAATCTAGCCATTTAACTCCAAGCGAGTAGGCGGAAAATAAAAGCTAACACTCACGCACTCTACAGAAAGTAAACACACTCTACTGAAATAAAATCCTGCCAATTAACTCAAGTGAGTAGGCAGAAAAAATTAAAAATACGCACACTTGCTTGAACAAAATCCAGCCATTTAACTCAAGTGAGTAGGCGGAAAAAAAATTTAAGGAGGGTGAGAAAGAGAAGTGATAAAATTAATATATTCGTGTTTTCAATTTATCAACGAGTGTTGCTTCCCCGACAACGGCGCCAAAAACTTGATTGTCTCTTAGATATCTGCAATGAGAAAATAACCAAAATAACAATTCAACAAGGCAAGTATACCTATCAAAATACAGCTAGGGGACACAAGTGTCATATTAAAATCTGGGAAACGTTAAGTAAGCTTACTCACACAAAATCTATTATTTTATCGACTGAAAAATTAGGTTTTAGAAGAAAGCTAAACGTACTAAAGGAAGAGAACTACTTGCAATGAAAGAGAGTTACTTGCATGAAAAGATAAAGAGAGCTAAAAGAGCGGTTAAACTAAAGCTTAGTAACGATGAGGGGAAAATGCACTCGATCAGAAATCACCTTGGCAAGAGTGGTTAGAAAAATACGATAACTAAACCTATGCTAATTAGGGTAAAGGTCCTTGACCGTGGAGGTTCCATGAATATTGACATGCTTCTCTCGAAGGTCGTGCCTAACTGAGTTTAGGAAGGTCCGACCGACTCTCGCCTAAATCGGAGGCCTAAAAATCGCTTTACGCGGTGAACCCCTCTATTGGATTTTACTCCAATCCGGGAGATTTGAACGTCTGCCTCTCTCGAGGGGTGCGAACAACTCCCTTTACTCTTGAGTGCTCATTTCAAACTTTCGGCCTCTCGGCTAGCCCAGAATGAAAGCAAAGGTGGAGAGTATATATCGATGATATACCTCCAACCAGTGATAAATCAAGAGTAATTCAAGGTTAAACCCTAAAAAGAAAAGGTAAGAATTCAAAGCATCATAACCTAATCACTCGAACCTCAGATCATCAAGATCGAGTACATGGAGGATTAGTTAATCATGGTGAGGTGGAAGAGGGGGTATGAGTAGAAGAAGAATAATGAAACAGAGCAGAAACGAAAAAGAAAACAACACTTTTATTAATGAAAACAGGGATCTTACAACTTGAAAACTAGAGATTACAAGTGCATGGAAAGTAAACTACACTATCATTAACATTATACTACAGAAAGAAGCTAGGAGCTAATACAGGGAAAGCATAAAGCTAGAGCTAAGAACTAAAAATGAAGAGACATGCTTAAAAAGTTCAAAAATACAAAGGACAAAACCTCCCCTCTTAATGCAAAAGGTGTCCCTGAACCCTTAGAGTTGGGCTCTATTTATAGAGTTTTTCGGGTCGGGTCACGCCCCCCTGTCACGCCCGGGTCGTGCGTGACCCTGGGGCGTGACACATTCGGTGCGACTTTTTCGGGCTGGAGTTTAATTCTGGCGAAGTAGCTGAAGTACATGCCCACATGTCACGCCCTGGTAGGGCGTGTACCTGGGGCGTGTTCTTTGCGGCGTTACTTTGTTGAGCTGAAATTGAATGCTGGAGGTGACGGGTGGAATTGCTGAAGTACACGCCCATATGTCATGCCCGGGTAAGGCGTGACCCTGGGGCGTGACACTTTCGGTGCGACGGTGGAGCGGGAAAAACGAGCACGTTGCGGCGATTCCTCGGAACCTAGGGACACGCCTCTGGAACATGCCCGTGTCGGATGTGACACGGGCGTGACAGAGGGCGTGTACAATAAGTTTCCACGGAATGCAGTTTCGGACCAATTGCTTCATTCCTCTGGGTTACACGCCCTAGGTACACGCTCGGGTAGGGCGTGACCTTGGGGCGTGTCACAGCAAAATTCGGCTGAAAGACGTGAAAACCTGCAAAAAGTAGGAAAAACGCATTAGCGACAAAAATATATACAAAGGGGAATCAAAATAAGTACTTTACAAGACATGATTTGCTTTAAAACCCCGAAAATATCCTAATAAAATTGACTGCAAACCGTATTATCATGCGGCTCAACGGATAGCCATGGAAAATGAATTCCAAAGGTTGACCCAAGGTGATGGCAGTGTTGACGCGTACTTGAATGTGTTTACTCGCTTGGGTCGCTATGCGGGTTCTATTTTTGCTGATAAGCAGAGGAAGACCAATCAGTTCAATGAAGGACTGAAGGACGAGTTGAGGTTCCTGGTTTCTAGTTCTGTGAACCAAGGCTTCCAAGCATTGGTTGACACTACGAGTGTGCTGGAGAAGGATATGAAAAGGGTACAGGGGAAGAGAGCTTTTGCTGTGACGCAACCGGAGTGGAAGGCGCCCCGATCTGGGAAACCATTTTATAAGAAGAGATGGGGCAAGAAGTACAAGACAAGTGGATAAGCTCCTTCATCAGTTGCAATGGGAGCAACGTCGGGGGCTACCTCAAAGCCGGATACTCGTATCTGCTATAATTGTGGCCGGATGGGGCATATTGCGCGAGATTGTCGGATGACGCCAAAGAGTGAAAAGAAGACGGGAGCATCTTATGCCGAAAAAGGAAAGGCGGTGGTGGATTCCTCTACCTCGCAGGCGCAACCCCGGGTCTACAATCTTGGCCTATAGGAGGCCATCAAGCAGAGTGACGTGGTCACAGGTATGAGTTTAGTTTTGCATATGCTATTACTTGTATGCTTTGATTAGTACATCTATGTTTGCGGTTTGTGTGTGTGACATGATTGTCACATGCTTTGTATGATTCGGGACATGCTGGCGCGAGCACTGTTTGATACGAGTGCGTCACATTCTTTTCTGTCTAGCGAGTTTATAGCGCGGCTTGGGATAACTAGTCGTCCAAAGACAGATAGCGTCAGAGTGGTGTTGCCGAATGGCTGTTGGATGCTTGCGGATCAAGCTTGCGATGTGGCGATTCAAATAGGAAGTCGGGATTTCAGTTTAACTGAATCTGTTTTTCCAATATCAGAATTCGACGTGATTTTTGGGATGGATTGGCTTGCGGAGCAGCATGCCTTGATTGATTGCCAGTCCAAAGAGATCACGTTGGACCAAAATACCGAACAGGAGACAACGTTTGCGGGTATGCGAGGAGTAGGCAGGACGTTGATGTTTGCACTCTAGGTAGTCAAGGCTGTTTGGAAGGGTGCAGAGTGTTACTTTGCACTGATTCAGGCTGTTGAGCCTAAGGATAGTGTGTGAGAGGTTCCAATTGTTGCAGAATTTACATATGTGTTTCCCACGGATCTCCCTGGCCTACTACCCCAGCGGGAGATTGACTTCACGATCGAGATGGTGCCAGGTGAGAAACCTGTGGCCCGCTCGCCATATCGCGTCGCGCCCAAAGAGATGGCGGAGTTGAAGGTCCAATTGCAAGAATTGCTGGAGCAAGGTTATATACGCCCAAGTATGTCACCTTGGAGCGAGCCTGTGCTTTTTGTAAAGAAGAAAGATGGTGGGTTGCGATTGTGTATTGATTACCGTGAACTGAATAAGCTGACCGAGAAGAATAATTATTCGATACCCCGGATTGATGAGATGTTCGATTAGCTGGTGGGCTCGACCGTCTATTCGAAGTTGGACCTGAAGTCTGGTTATTACCAATTGAGAATTCGGTAAGGTGACAGTCCCAAAACCGCATTTGGAACGCGTTATGGGCACTATGAGTTCACAGTCATGCCATTTGGACTGTGCAATGCGCCCTCGGTGTTTATGGATCTGATGCACCGTATTTTTAGAGAGTACCTGGAACTGCTTGTGATAGTGTTCATTGATGACATCCTGGTGTACTCGAAGTCAAAAGTTGAGCATGAGACTCACTTGCGGTTGGTGTTGAATACGTTGAGGCAAAATCAGCTCTATGCTAAGTTCTCGATGTGCGAGTTTTGGCTATCGTCGGTGGCTTTTCTGGGACATGTGGTGACTGGAGCGGGAATTGCAGTTGATCCAGCGAAGATAAGGGCCACACAGGCGTGGACAATGTTGTCTTATGTGGCTGAGGTCAGGAGTTTCCTTGGACTTGCGGGCTACTATCGAAGATTTGTAGAAAACTTCTCGCGGATTGCTTTTTCGCTAACCACGTTGACGCGAAAAGATCAGTAGTTCATTTGGACGCCAGAGTGCACACGAGCTTTTAAAGAGCTGAAGGTTCGGTTGACAACGACGCCGGTGTTGTCTTCGCCAAGTGGGACCGATGGATTTGTGATCTATAGTGATGCCTCAGGGAGCGGCTTAGGATGTGTTCTTCTGCAAAACGAAAAAGTAATTGCTTATGGCTCACGCCAGCTGAAGGTGCACAAGCGAAATTATCCCGTCCATGTCTTGGAATTAGCGGTGGTGATTTTTGCACTCAAGTTATGGCGACACTACCTTTATGGAGTGAAGGTGGAGATCTATACAGATCATAAGAGCCTAAAGTACCTATTGGAGCAGAAAGATTTGAATATGCGACAACGAAGGTGGTTGGAGTTCCTTGGGGACTACACGTTTGAGATTCACTATACACCCAGAAAGGAGAATGTTGTCGCGGATGCCTTGAGTCGGAGTGTTCCGGCTAGAGCAAATTGGTTACAAAGGCATGATGAACATCTTATCCGGGAGCTAGAGGCGTTGGAGATTTATTGTGTTGACAAGAATTCCACTGCCACTGCATGTTTGAACTGGACCGAGGTGCAATGTGAGCTTGCGGACCGAGTTCGACAGGCAACGGAGTTGGATGAAGATCTCTTATGCTATGTTCATGAGGGGCCAGAAGGCAAATTCACCTGGAATGACGGTCTTTTGCGAAAAGAGGGCCGTTTGTGCGTCCCAAATGTGGGGAAATTGAGGGAAGAACTGATGTATGAAGCACATTATACAAAGTATTCCATTCACCCCGGGAGCACGAAGATGTTCAACGATATGAGGAAGCTATTCTGGTGGCCAGGGCTCAAGAAAGATGTTGCCCTTTATGTATCCAAATGCCAAACATATGCAATGGTGAAGGCGGAATGCCAAAAGCCGGGCGGTTATTTGAAGTCGCTGCAAATCCCAGAGTGGAAATTTGATGATATTTCCATGGATTTTGTGCACGGGTTGCCGAGATCGCAACGAGGAAATGATTCCATTTGGGTTATTGTTGACCGGTTAACCAAAGTGGCACATTTTCTCCCGAACAGGCGGGATGATTCAGTCGAAAGTTTGGCAAAATTATATGTTGACGAGATTGTGCGGCTTCACGGTGTTCCTCGGAGCATCGTAAGTGATCGAAATGGGCGATTCACGTCAAATTATTGGAGGCTAGTTCACCGAATGTTGGGCTCAAAGTTGACTTTTAGTACGACTTTTCATCCCCAAACGGATGGCCAAACTGAACGTACCAACAGAACAATGGAGGACATGCTTCGAATGTGCGCCAACGACTTCAGAAAGAGATGAGAAGATCATCTCTATATGGTAGAGTTTCCATATAATAACAGCTACCAGACGAGCATTGGGATGACACCATATGAAGCTCTATATGGCAAGAAGTGTCGTACTCCTTTGGCTTGGGTAGAAGCAGGCGAAGCTCGAGTTTTTAAACCAAATGAGGATGAGGAAGCAAACTCAACCATACAGACGATTCGAGAGAAGCTACTGATTTCTCAATATCGACAAGCTAAGTACTACAACGCCAAACACCGAAATGTGGAGTTCGCGGTTGGCGATTGGGTCTACTTGAAGATCAAGCCATTCAAAGGTGTCTCCCGGATTCGACGCTTGAAAAAGTTGAGTCCAAGATATTTGGCTCCCTTTGAAGTGGTTGAGCGAGTCGGAGAAGCGGCTTATCGACTAGCTCTATCGGCACACTTGGGTGGATTACACGATGTATTTCACAACTCGATGCTTCGGAAGGCCGTTAAAGATCCAGCTCAAGTGATCGTAGATGATCGGGTGCCGGTGGTGTATGGGCTAACAATGAGAGTTAGACCCATTCAGATCGAGGATCGAGCCGAGAAACAGTTGCGGAACAAGACGGTCAGCATGGTGAAAGTCCGATGGGACAACTGTTGCCGTGAAGAACTTACATGGGAGCGAGAGCAAACCATGCGAGAAGAGTTTCTCGAGTTGTTTCTGTAATCCGTGGAGAGAATTGTGTTGTAACATACAAATTGTTAATGTTATAACTTTTTGGTTTCTGCTTGCATGTTTCCTTCCTGTGTCTGAATTTTGAGGACGAAATTTCTTGTAGGAGGGGAGGATTGTAACAGCACAATTTCACAGTAGGACAATTTTTGGGTGACATGGCCTGGGACACGGGCGTGTCCCAGGGCGTGTCCTGCATGTGTCGAGTGTCGAGAGGATCAGTCGACATTTTTCGCTCGACGATGTGTCGAGAGAAGGCACACGGCCAAGGACACGGGCGTGTCCAAGGCCGTGTCGTGTGCTCGACGAATTTTGCTCGACGATCGTCGAGTGTCGATATGTGGTCGTCGAGTGTCGAGAAGTGGGTGAACACGGCCTGTGACACGGGAGTGTCACAGGGCGTGTCCCTTTGGTTCGACGAACTCAGCCCGACGAATTTTGTGCCAGGGCGTGTCTTAGTGCTATGTATGGGCACATGGCCTGGGGCAATGGCGTGTCACAGGCCGTGCGAGTCTCGGGCGATTTTGGGATTATTTTTTCCAATGCACACGGCCACCGACACGGGCGTTTCTGAAGTTGTGTTGGGTGACAAGGCCCATGACGCGGGCATGTCCCATGGCCGTGTCACTGGTTGGGATAAGTCGGTCGACCACTGCTTGAGGCACAGGCCTGGGACACGGGCGTGTCACAGGCTATGTCAGGCAAAAATCAGCTTTTTTGGCAAAATTGTGGTCGTCCATTCCTTCAGCCTGGATCCAAGGGCTGAGCTTCTTTCCTGTTTTCCTAAAGGCCAAAAACTGAGAACATAATCTCATTTCTCATATTTGGCTTCTCTTTCTTCATTACTAGTGAGAGAAAGGGTGAGGAAGAAGGAGGAGGAAGAAAGGGGGTTGATCACCGGTGGTGCTGCGGTTTACCGACAAGAGATCCGAAGCCGGCGTTGTGGAGGAAAAGCTCTTGTGATTCGTTCAAGATAGCTTGGAGCTTATGGCACCCAAGAGGGCTTCAAGGGTAACGACTTTTCTTCCGAGCCATGTGAAGGCTTACTTTTGCATATGTTTGTGATTCCCCCACCAAGAGGTGGCCTCCGCTGACTTTTGGGAATCTTTGGGAATATTTGGTGATTTTGGAAATCTTTGGAGGAAAAGCTCTTGTGATTTTGGGAAAGGGGGCTCAAGTTTGTCGGGAGGTGTGGAACCTCTGGTCGGTGGTGGGACCCTGGTTTTTCAGTACACCAAGAAGGTGCCCTGAGTGCACGGAGCGTCTCGCAGAGGCCGGCATTTGTGATGTGGTACTTGAACGCACATGTTGTGAATGATGGGTTTTATGGTGGCAATGCATACAGGGAAGGAACTGCTGCCCCGGGTAAGGGGTAGGGTCGTTATAATGGCTCAGCGAATGCTGACCGTTACTTTGTTTTCTGTTTTAGATTGGATGGAAAATTGCAGGTATTGCTGCTTGAAATAAAATGGGCGAAATGGAGGGATTGCTGCTAAAGGCCCTTGAAGGCCGTGCGAAGGAAACGTGGTTGGATTTAATGTGTGGCCGGCCTGCGTGCCGATGTACAAAATTGTAATTGTGTAAAGAGGAACCTTTAAGGCCTTAAGGCCACGTGTGGGTATGTTGTATACATTCCTGGTGTGAGATATGTAAATGTGGAATTTATATATTAGTGGACATTCTCTGAGTTGAGTTCCTTAACTTATAATGATGCGCTATAATATTTGAGATAGGAGACGAGTAGATTTTGATTTCCACAAGTAATCCGTCGCTTGTCTGTGAAATATAGCATGGGGGCACAGCCGGACCCATCATTATATTCCATGTGACGAGTGGGGGCGTTACACGCTTAAGGGACACGGGTGTGTCACAGGCCATGTCAGCCAAAAATTACACCTTTTTGGAAAAATTGTGACTGTCCATTTTCTTCGGCTAGGATCTGATGGCTCAGGGTTCTCCCTATTGCTTTAAGGCCAAGGATGAGAAGAGAATTCTCATTACTCAATTGGCCACTCACTTTTGAAGGAAGCTAGAGAGAAGGGAGAGCAAGGAGGAGGAGGAGGATGAAAGGAGTCGACCATCGGTGGAGCTGCTGAGTTTCAATTTGAGATCTGAGGCTAGCTTTGTGGAGGCAAGGCTGCTGCGGTGCTTTCCAGCCTGCTAGAATTCCATGGCTCCAAAGAGGTCATCAAGGGTAACGATCTTCCTTCTTGGACATGTGAAGTCCTTTTTTGGCAAGTGCATGGATTTCCCCCACCATAGGTTAAGGGATTTTCTTGGGTTGATTCTTGGAATCACAATCATTTGACATATAGATCTGGAAATGGAGTACGGAATAGGCATGCTGTGTGAAGCCCATCTGGACAGGTTGGACTGGATTAGTGATGTTGCATTTGCACACCAGAGAAGACATTATGGTTAAAACGCGTAGTTTGTGGAGAAAGTGTGTTGGACCTGTGAAGGGCAGTAGCAGGAAGTACTGGAGTGGTATTCCAGAAAAAGACCATTGTGATGCATGTGATGCTTGATGGGTTGTGCCTGTGAAGGATAATAGAAGGAAGTACTGGTGTGGAATCCCAGGAAAAGACCTGTAAGTGTGTGTGTTGTATGCTTTGAAAGAGAATTGTTTCGGGAACTGCAGGAATCTTCAGGGTTTCGGTGGAGTTGGGTGCAGAAAGTGAGTTCTATGGAACCCGCTAGTCGGTCAAGAGAGATGCTAGCATGAACTTCGCTTGTTGATTGTGAAGTCAGTCCCGTGGTGGACATTGTGGCTGTTGTGAAGCCAGTACGTGGTGGACATTGTGGCTAGTGTGAATCCAATCCCGTGGTGGACATTGTGGCAGTTGTGATGCTAGTCTGTGGTGGATAGTGTGGCTAGTGTGAAGACAGTCCTTGGTGGACAGTGTGGCTAGTGTGAGCTTTATGAGCTCTTGAAAAGGCTACATACCGAACAGGAAATGTGAAACCGACCCGCGCCTTAGATTTAGCCTCAGGTACATTGGTACTCAGTGATGGCAAGGCTACTTGAGCAATGAGGGGTGGCTGATCCGTACCTGCGTTATGTCCATCCGACTTGAAGACCTGAAAGTGCGGTCAGTTGGAGCGCATAATGAAAGTCTTACGACTGTACGCCGGAAAGACTAAATGCTCGATTTACCATCTGGTGTTGGACCTGGAACAGTGGTGGGACCCTGGTTCGCTGGTACACCAAGAATGTGCCCTGAGTGCACAGATCGTCAGGCCGCATGGTTGACGGTTGTGATGGATTGTTTGTGCGTGAGAGCACAATGTGTGATATATATATCTGCATATGAATTGTTATGTCTGCAGGGAAGGAATACCACTGCCCCGGGAAAGGCGTAGGGTCGTTATAAATTTGTCAGCTGAATGCTGACTGTTGCCTTGTTGCCACTGTTTGGTGGGCTGTCCTTGTACAGGTGCTGGAGAATCGAGCAGGACATATAAATGCTGAAGTCCCTGCTGTTGCTACTGCTGCTGCTAGCCCTTAAAGGATAAGCTGAAAAATGTTATGTGTTGTTCATGTGTGGCCGGGCTGCACGCCAAAGTTTGTAATCCATATTTTTTAAAGAGAAACTGTAAGGCCATAAGGCCGAATGATAGTGTATTTACTAGACTTTCCCGCGAGAGTTTATATAAATGCAGTTGTTTATATGACTGGGGGACATTCATGCGGAGAGTTCTATTTCACTGCTAAAATCTTCCGCTAGCATGCTCTGAGTTAGGGTACAAATGTGATTTGGTATTAACCTGTAATTTCCCGGCCTGTTTTGTGGCATATTGCGTGGAGCCTCGTCCGGACCTTCAATTATATGCTATATGAATGGATGGAGACGTTACATTTTGGTATCAGCCTGTCTCGGTCCTTCGCTTTCAAATTCATGGTGAAATTCTTTTGTGGGGGTGGCAAGCACGTGTATGTGCGAACAACGTTAACACTAATGAACTCTTGAATGTCCACTTAGGAATGCAAATAAACTTATTTGAGGAACCTACGCGTTCCTACATTATTGTTATTGCTTATGCGAGTTCGCTAATATGTGTGTCTAGTTCACCTATAGGTGACGCGTAGTGGTGCTCGGAAGTCTGAGCCCCAGCGTTCTAATGAGAGTACGACAACAGCTGAGGTGCCTCCACCTCTGCCTTCTGCTGAAATTGTTCGACTAGTTGCTGAGGCACTGTTTGCCATGATTCAAGCACAACGTACTTGGCAGGCGCAGTCGACATTGAGGCCAGAGAAGGTTACGTCGAGGCCAGAACCTGTTGAGGCTGTGGATACTCGAGCAGCGAAATGGCAGTTGAAGCAGTTCATGAGCTTCAATTCGCCTACATTTATGGGTGTGGGATCCCCTACGCAGGCAGAGGATTGGTTGTCGCTTGTCAAGCGGATAATGATGGCGATCAGGACAGATGAAGATCAGAAGGTCACACCTTCTTACTGGAAGGAGAGGCTCGTCTATGTTGGGATGAGATGGAATTACACCACTTAGCAGGCAGGTAGTTAACACAGGTGTCAATGGAGGAGTTCTCATGACTGTTCCTGGCAAAGCACCTACCAACGACACATCGCATTGCCATGGAAAATGAGTTCCAACGGCAAATGCAAGGAGAAGGAAGTTTAGACATGTACCTGCATGAGTTCACATGGTGGGACGGTATGCGGGCTCAATTTTTGCCGATGAGCAGCGGAAACCAATCAGTTCTATGAAGGATTACGAGATGAGTTACGATTCCTGCTTTCGAGTTGAGTGAAGCAAGGGTTCCAGGTGTTGGTTGATACTGCATGTGTGCTGAAGAAGGACATGAAGCAGGTGCAAGGAAAGAGGGCCTTGGCTATGACAAAGCCAGAATTGAAAGCGCCCGACCTGGCAAATCTTATTATAAAATGAAATGTTGCAAGAGGTCTAAGTCGTTTGGACAAGCTCCTTCTACGGTTGCATCGGGTGCAATGTCGGGGGATACTTCGAGGCAAGAGACTCGTACTTGCTTTACTTGTGGAAGAGTGGGGAATATAGCCTGTGATAGTCGGGTTGGTCTGCCAAAGGGAGAAAAGAAGGCGGGAGCGTCTTATGCTGAGAAGTGAAAGGCAGTGGTGGAGTCCTCTGTATCCCAGGCGCAGCCCTGAGTCAACAACCTTGGCCTGCAGGAGGCCATCAAGTAGAATGACGTTGTCATGGGAATGATTTAAGTTATTGAATTGCTTTGCTTATTGCATGATTTGTATGTGTCTTGGGTGTGATACGGTTGCCACAGGCTTTGTTATGATTCAGAACACGTTGGTGAGAGCACTGTTTGATACGGGTGCTTCGCACTCATTTTTGTCTAAAGACTTCGTAGCTCAAATTGGAGTACCTAGTCATGAGAAGACACAGAGAGCCAGGGTGTTATTACCGAATGGTTGCTTGATGCTTGTGGATAGGGCTTGCATTGTGGTGGTTCAAATCAGAAGTCAGGATTTCTTTTTGACTACATCTATACTACTGATATCGGAATTTGATGTGATTTTTGGTATGGACTGGCTCGCGGAGCAGCATGCCTTGATTGATTGCACGTCAAAAGAGATCACACTCGGCAAGAATTCCGAGCTTGAGACTAAGTTCGCTGGTATGCGAGGGGTGAGCATGACCTTGATGTCTGTACTCCAAGTCGTCAAGACTGTTCGGAAGGGCGCGTAGGTATTCTTCACGCTGATTCAGGAGTTTGAGGCAAAGACCAGTGTGAGTGATGTTTCGATTGTATTGGAGTTTGCAGATGTGTTTCCTAAGGATCTTCCTGGGCTACCACCCCAGCGGGAGATCGACTTCTGATGCGTGTAAATCAGCAAGCACACCGGTCGCACAAGTAATAAAGTTTTGGGAATAAATCCCCGACTGTCGGTCTCTTGAGGAATGCAATTAGCGTAGAACGGCAACAGTACATAGAATATCGTTATGAGAGTTATAAATAAAAAAAAGAGGAAATAGAGGACTTGGGAAATGGTGGATGTTTGATCTACTGAACTAGTAAAAGCTATGCGGGTCGAAGGCACCGCTTCGCAAGGTGGAGTGGGTTTGTCGGCCGCGATGCCGAACTTCAATTGGGTGAGTGGAAGGGAAGCAAATGGATTGCAGTGTTCTTGTGTGGAGTGCAATCGGACAAGACACGGGAATGAAGTGGATGTGGGGTGAGCGAGGCACATTCACAGACAATACTCACAAGCATAAGAAGATACTAACATTCCATTAGTTATAAAATAAACTTGATGTTCATGGATGGAAATATTCATTACACTGCTCAAAACATTCCATACTACAGAGGAAGGGGAAGAGGAGTAAACCAAAAGATCCGCCGCGGGTCGTGGCCGGAGTTGCGAGTTGTCAATCCGCTTCCGGGCTCAGTCCAAGGAGGATTCCGGTACCAACGAGGTGTCACATTAAAGGCCTTTAAGTCCATTCTCTAGGTTATCTACTTCACCAAATCCACAGGAAAGCTTGGAGTTGAAGTCATCAATGGCCGAGGGCTTCGCCGGAGAGTTGAAAAGCTTCGGAGTAGTTGGAAATGGCCTCCCGACGAAGGTGGAGGTGATGGAGCAGCTGGAGAAGTGAAATGGTGATTCCCGCGCACTCTCCGATCGCAGTAAATGACAGGCGTTGACCTAAATCGCGGAGCAGGGCCATAAATACAGAGGCAGCAGAAGCAGTGCGCACGATCAGTGGCGCACGACCAGTGGTCATGCGCACTGTAGGTCGATGATCCTGCGACTTTTCCAAATAGAACTGCAACCTGGACAAGAAGCATCAGCATATATGCGCACGAGCAGTGGCGCACGACCAGTGGTCGTGTGCACTACGGCCAGTGCTCGTGCGATTACCGAGACAGGATTAGGAAAAAGGGAATGTAATGCGCACAATCAGTGGCACACGACCAGTGGTCATGCGCAATAAGTCCAGTGGTCGTGCGCAGTATTCCTGCAACGTCGGTGTCTCCCGAACGGTTCCGGAGCACGCACACTACCACTGTACCAGCAGAAGGGGCAGATAGGCCAGCAGAACATGCACACCACATCCCCGAGATAGGGCTAAAGAATAACAACAATATAGAAACACAGAAAGCACACAGAAATGGGCTTACAGTGCACTTAATCGTGAAATAGGTACATAAGCACATATAAGCAATAAAGGCTCTCAAGTGTAGTGCTAAGACGATAAAACTAGCCCAGATGAGTCCAAAAATCTGTGTAAAATGTGGACTTATCACACCCCCAGACTTAACCATTTGCACGTCCCGAGCAAATCATTACTCCGTGGACTAGAAGATAGCTAACTGGCTCAGAAATTTCAAAAAGAAGTAAGACGAGAAATCAAATATATCATGGGTATAAAATATATAATAGAAAACCTTTTTAATTATACAACGTAGTTTAAACTATTCGACAGACGTAAATAAATATTGTAATTTCTCAAAATTAGAATTCTGGAGAATCTTGCGATCATGTGTAGGAAGAAAGTAGGCAGGCCACTAAGGTGAGCATTGCCAAAGTTCGGGACTCAGGATCACCTCCAAAGGAATCCACCAATGTTGGGGACCATACGCTTGCACGTTCACACTCTCTCCACAGTGCGGGTTAGACTCAAGCGTGAATCAGTAGGAATTGTAGGAGAAAATGGGGCTTAGGCGACAGCTTGGTAGTCAACGATAAACATGAAGGCTCTATGCAACCAAAGCGAGCGAATAAAACCCAAACCAAAACAGCCACTTAAAAATGAATGGGGAACACGCCCCCAGACTTAGCTTGAAATCCGGGTGTGAACACGGCTGAACCCGACCAAAATCAATAAAGATGATGGGGATCGAAATCTCAAAGTAATTCTTTCATATTTTTCTCTCTTTTGCGCGAATCGGCTTTTTATTTTCGTAAATTTTGTTTTCTTTTCTGTGCTAGCAATCCCCAAATGGAGCAATCAAAACGTGAATGAATTCAGCACCCTCAAAAACAATGTCCACATATCACAACCTCGGCAAAACAGTAAATACAAATCAGCTCAAGCATTTGATTGCGATGGTGGGTTTAGCATCACGCCTTGGTGAAAGTGAGTGGAGCTGGATCAAAGGAAGTGTAGGCACAAATTTGGCATGCAACGGTTAACAGGTAGGAAAGGCTAAACAAGGCTCAAACTAGCCAAAATGAAGGCTTACGTCCTGCACACGCTTGACTAACCGTGCACCAATGCTTCGAGAGTAGCTTAGGGCAAGTTCTTAGCCACTGAGAAAGATGATCCTTCCTCCCAACTCGAGCAATAAAGAAAAATGTCCACTCGTTTGATTACCCCATATTCTGATTTTTAGCAGTACAAATAATACTTACGTTTGCAGAAAAAGATAAATCTACGAGCATAAAGAAAAATTAATACTATCCTAACTCTACACAAACCATGAGTATTCGATTAGGAGCACTGCATGAGTTTCGAACTACTCAATCCTAAAATTCTAAGCCAGTACCACTATTTTAAAGTTTACACAAAAGCAATAAATTTGACTCGGGTTGTGCGCGTGGGTAAGAGCGCACTCGTGTGGGTGATTCAGTGTGTGCAACATAAAGCAAGAAATAAGTAAACAAGAAACTGGTAGGCAACAGAAAGTGTGGTGTAGTGACCACAGGCATGCTCTCCCCCCCAGACTTAAAGTCAACAACTAGTAAAAATCAGCAAGTCATATTTGATAAACAGCTAGGGTAGGAAGTACCTATGCTCAAAATTGAGCATACCAGTCGTGCAATGAGATGTCCAAGTGCGGCCAAGTTGCCGCGCCTCAAATATTCCTGCACCTGCGATTGAACGACGCCAGCCAAACTAAATATGGAAACAGGAATATATGAATATATAAAAAGAAATCAAAACACAGCATAGGACCAAACGGTCCAACTTGGGTTGTCTCCTGAAAGCCCTTTTGTTTACCGTCCTTAAGGTGTACCAAATACCTGTATTAGCAGTTCAAATAGAGAGTTCTTGGCAGTAGCAAAAGGATACAAAATTAAAAGTAGAGAAACCAGCATTCAACAAGTAGCGAGAAAGAGGATGGAAAGAGGATTGAGGGTGGCACAATCAGCTATAAGTAGATTTATGGTAAGTCTCCCCGGTGGGATGCGAGAGAACAGCAGAGTGTCTTTTTGCATTCGAGGTAGGCATTGTCCCATTACTGCGAGTGCACTCTTTCTCGCGCCGGAAGGAAGCGTAGAGCTCTCCGCGTAAACGCTTGGCCTCTTTCAGTTTCTCCACCATGGGAGACTTCCAATGGAGGTAGGCTGTGGGGTTTCCTGGTGTCGTGGTTTGTGGCAGCCTATCCGGCACCGTGACGGCAAGCAGATCTGCCCAAGCTACATATCGCTTAACAGAATTATACAAATTAGTGTCCAGGGATTTCTCCCGAATAAAACATGGTTAGCCATGATCAACAACAGAGTTGGCTGGCAGTAGAACGGTAGTCGTGGCTTTGGTACAATTGATCCCTTCGTGGACTAGCAGCTCTTGCTTTTCATCGACTTCCTGAGGGAGTCCTTTCTTTAGCGTCTCCTCCAGATGTGCTTCCAATGCGGGGAGACCTGAATCCAGCTTGATATCTGTGACACTCAGAGAATTGTTATTTTGGATGGGAGAAGAATGTATGGATGTGTTATCGAGGGTGGAATCTTCATTTGGCCAAGTGACATGGCCTTTGGAAAAGTCAAGGGACGCGCCACTGGCTGTTAGGAATGGGAATCCTAATATAGGAATGGAGTTATTGTCCTGTGGTCCCAAAACCTGGAAGTCAGTGGTGATACTTGTGCTGTTAACCTCGATTTCAACGTCCCGAACACCGCCCTCAGTGTCAACCAAATTGCTATTAGCTAAGATAAATGATTTCCGATTTTCAATGTCAACTTGTAAGTGCATCTTCGCAACATCTTGAAAAGTGAGTATGTTGCTGGACGCCCCGGAATCGCATAATGCTGGAGTTTCGATGTTATTGATTTTATAATTAATGACAAGTTCGTTGCGGTTTCCCGAAGTGTCCTCCCCAAGGCGCTTTCCCTGTTCATGTGGGTTCTTTTCGGTGTTGCTCGGTAAGGTGCCTTGGGTGCGCTTGGAAACCACTTGAGCCAATTGGCCCAATTGTACCTCCAGTTTGCGCATCGAGGCGGCCTGATTTGTTATGTTCGTTTGGGAAATCTCAACGAACTTCTCGAACATCTCTTCCAAAAAATTTTTCTTAACGACGGGGGGCCCTTGGGAATAATTCGGTTGAGGTGGCCGCGGTTGACTGCCGGAAGCATACGCATCGTTTTGATGCTGCCCTGGTTGCTATCTTTGGCCAGATGGTTAGGATTCCAAGAAAAGTTGGGGTGATTTGTCACCCCCGGGTTGTAAGAATTCCCGTAAGGCACTCTCCTGTTTTGATTGGCAACAAAATTAATGGACTCATTCAGAAACAAAGATTCGTCTAGTACCCGAACTCCTAAGCATTTGAAGCTGTGATGATCGGTGCTTCCGCACCCTTGACATGAGATTTCCATCACTGGGGCGGCAGGAGCAGACTTGGGGATATCCAAGGCAAACACTCCACTGGTGCTTGGTGGGATGTTTCTTCCAGCGGTCCAGTAAGCATTGTGGGTGGCGGTGTCTTGTAAGACATTCAGAGCATCATCTGGTGCAAGATTCATGATGGTTCCTCCGGAGGCAGCATCGATCATGGCTCGATGGTGGGGATAAATAGAGAAGTAGAAACTTTCGACGAGGTTCCATGATTGGAATCCATGATTAGGGCACTTCCTCAGCAGCTCGTTAAAACGCTCCCAAACTTCGGCTAAACTTTCTTGATTGGATTGCCGGAAGTTCGCTATTGCGCGCCTCATGCTCACGATCTGATCCACCAGATGGAACTTAGGTAGGAATTTTGTGGTAAAAGCCACCCAGGTTGGGGCTGTTCCAGGTGGGAGGGAGTGAAGCCATGTCTTGGCTTTGTCCCTTAATGAAAAAGGGAAGAGGCGGAGCTTGACTGTTTTGTCTGGGATTCCAGCGTAGCGGAACGTGGCATAGATTTCGGAGAATTCTGTAAGGTGAAGATGGGCGTCTTCAGTGGCCATTGCGGAGAACTGAGTGTTGTTCCGAATGATATTCAGAATAGCTGGTTTAATCTCGAACTGTGGATTGGTGATAGCAGGTCCGAAACCAGGGTATATGCTCCCGACAGTAGGTGTAGTATAATCCCTCATGGTGCGGACCTGGGGAGGGTTCACTTCATTTTCGTCGTCATTTTTGTCGACATGAGGTATCCCTCCAACTCGGTTTCCTGCATCAATATTCAGCTGGTCTCCCATTGGGGCAAAAATGATGGCTGCGGCGCATCTTCGTGCTAGGAGAGTACGTTCGATATCTGGGTCGTAGGGTACAAAATCTCTTGTAGCTCGGCCTTGCATTCACTGTGGCAAACACTACACACTAGAAGGAAACAGCAGTCAAAACAAAACAATACTAACTCTTATAACAATATTTGAAGTCATCCGAAGTCGCTCTACAGTTGCATTCCCCGGCAACGGCGCCAAAAACTTGATGCGTGTAAATCGGCAAGCGCACTGGTCGCACAAGTAATAAAGTTTTATGAATAAATCCCCGAGTGTCGGTCTCTTGAGGAATGCAATTAGCGTAGAATGACAACAGTATAGAGAATGTCGTTATGAGAGTTATAAATAGAAAAAAGAGGAAATGGAGGACTTGGGAGATTGTGGATGTTTGATCTACTGAACTAGTAAAAGCTATGCGGGTCGAAGGCACCGCTTCGCAAGGTGGAGTGGGTTTGTCGGCCGCGATGCCGAACTTCAGTTGGGCGAGTGGAAGGGAAGCTAATGGATTGCAGTGTTCTTGTGTGGAGTGCAATCAGACAAGACACGGGAATGAAGTGGATGTGGGGTGAGCGAGGCACATTCACAGACAATACTCACAAACATAAGAAGATACTATCATTCCATTAGTTATAAAATAAACTTGATGTTCATGGATGGAAGTATTCATTACACTGCTAAAAACATTCCATACTACAGAGGAAGGGGAAGAGGAGTAAACCGAAAGAGAGTGAAGATCCACCTCGGGTCATGGCCGGAGTAGCGAGTTGTCAATCCGCTTCCGGGCTCAGTCCAAGGAGGCTTCCGGTACCAACGAGCTGTCACCTCGAAGGCCTTTAAGTCTGTTCTCTAGGTTATCTACTTCAGCAACTCCGCAGGAAAGCTTGGAGTTGAAGTCATCAATGGCCGAGGGCTTTGCCGGAGAGTTGAAAAGCTTCGGAGTAGTTGGCAATGGCCTCCCGACGAAGGTGGAGGTGATGGAGCAGCTGGAGAAGTGAAATGACGATTCCCGCGCACTCTCCGATCGCAGCAAATGACAGGTGTTGAACTAAATTGCGGAGCAGGGCCTTAAATATAGAGGGATCAGAAGTAGTGCGCACGATCAGTGGCGCACGACCAGTGGTTGTGTGCACTGTATGTCGATGATCGTGCGACTTTTCCAAATAGACCTGCAACCTGGACAAGAAGAATCAGCATATATGCGCACGAGCAGTGGCGCACTACCAGTGGTCTTGCGCACTACGGCCAGTGCTCGTGTGATTACAGTGACATGATTAGGAAAAAGGGAATGTAATGCGCACGATTAGTGGCACACGACCAGTGGTCGTGCGTAATAAGTCCAGTGGTCGTACGCAGTATTCCTGCAACGTCAGTGACTCCCGAGCAGTTACGGAGCACGCACACGACCACTGTACCAGCAGAAGGGCCAAATAGGCCACCAGAACGTGCACACCACATCCCCGAGATAGGGCTAAAGAATAACAACAATATAGAAACACAGAAAGCACACAGAAACGGGCCTACAGTGTACTTAATCGTAAAATACGTACATAAGCGCATATAAGCAATAAAGGCTCTCAAGTGTAGTGCTAAGATGATAAAACTAGCCTAGATGAGTCCAAAAATCAGTGTAAAATGTGGACTCATCAACTTCACGATTGAGTTGGTGCCAGGTACGAAACCTGTGGCCCGCTCGCCATATCGCGTCGCGCAAAAGGGAATGGCTGAGTTGAAAGTCCAATTGCAAGAGTTGCTGGAGCAGGGATATATACGCCCAAGTATGTCACCTTGGAGCGCACCTGTTCTGTTTGTGAAAAAGAAGGACGGTGGTTTGCGGTTATGTATTGATTATTGTGAACTAAATAAGCTAACAGAGAAGAACAAGTATCTGATTCCATGGATAGATGAATTGTTTGATCAGCTGGTGTGGTCAACCGTCTATTCCAAATTGGATTTGAAATCTGGATATTACCAGGTGAGCATTCAGGAAGGTGACATTCCCAAGACTGCATTTGGAACACGCTACAGTCATTATGAGTTCACGGTAATGTCGTTTGCGCTATACAATGCGCCATCAGTATTCATGGACCTAATGCACCGAACATTCCGAGAGTACTTGGACTTGTTTATGATCGTGTTCATTGATGATATCTTGGTGTACTCTCAATCAGAAGCTGATCATGCAAACCACTTGCGGTTGGTGTTGCATACCTTGCGGAGGAATAAGATCTATGCCAGGTTCTCAAAGTTTGAGTTTTGGCTGTCGTCGGTGGCTTTTCTTGTCCATGTGATAAGTGGAGAGGGCATAACAATGGATCCGTCAAAGATAAGGGCCATTTAGGAGTGGCTAGTGTTGTCCTTGGTGGCCGAAGTCAGGAGTTTCCTTGGACTGGCAGGCTACTACAGATGTTTTTTTGAAAACTTCTCGCGGATCGCTTTGCCTCTGAGCACATTGACACGAAAAGATCAGAAGTTTGTTTGGACGCTGCAGTGCACTCGAGCTTTTGAAGAGCTAAAGTGTCATTTGACCACGACGCCTGTGTTGCCATCGCCATGTGGTACCGACGGATATGAGATCTATAGTGATGCTTCAGGGAGTGGCTTAGGCTGCATTCTTCTGCAGTTTGGAAAAGTGATTGCTTATGGCTCACACCAGTTGAAATTGCATGAACGAAATTATCGCGTCCACGACTTAGAGTTGGCGGCGGTGATCTTTGCACTTAAGTTATGGTGGCATTATCTTTATGGTGTAAAAGTGGATATCTTTACGGACCATAAGAGCCTAAAGTACTTGTTGGAGCAGAAGGATCTGAATATGCGACAACGAAGGTGGCTGGAGTTCCTTGGGGACTACACCTTTGAGATTCGTTATACTCCCGGGAAGGGAAATGTGGTCGTTTATGCCTTGAGTCGGAGGGCTCCGTCAAGTGAAAATTGGTTGCAGATGCACGACGAACGTCTAATCCAGGAGTTTGAAGCGTTAGAGATTTCTTGTGTTGACAAGAATTCTACAGTCAATGCATGCTTGAACTGGACGGAGGTACAATATGACCTTGTGGACAGGATTGAACAAGAAATAGAGTTGGATGAAAGTCTCCAACGCTATGCAAAGGATGGGCCAGATGGCAAATTCTCCTGGGATAATGGCCTTTTGCGGAAAGAGGGTCGTTTGTGAATCCCGAGTATGGGTAAGTTGCGAGAAGAGTTGATGTACGAAGCTCACTTTACAAAGTACTCAATTCACCTTGGGAGCACAAAGATGTTTAGGGACATGAAAAAGCTGTTCTAGTGGCCAGGATTCAAGAAGGGCATAGCTCATTATGTGGATAAATGCCAAACTTGTGCTTTGGTGAAAGCAGAATGCCAGAAGTCTGGTGGTTTCTTGAAGTCATTGCCGATTCTGGAATGGAAGTTCGATGATATTTCAATGGATTTCATTCATGGGTTGCCGAGATCTCTTTACGGGAATGATTCAATCTGGGTGATTGTAGACTGGTTGATGAAAGTGGATCACTTCCTTCCGAACAAACGAGACGATTTAGTGGAAAGATTGGCAAAGCTCTATGTGTAGCAGATTACATGGTTGCACGGTGATCCCTATAGCATCATGAGTGACCGTGATGGGTGATTCACATCAAGTGATTGGAGGCTAATCGATCAGTTGTTAGGCACGAAATTGACTTTCAGTAATGCCTTTCACCCCCAAATGGATGGCCAAACTGAGAGGTCCAACAGAACAATGGAGGATATGTTCTGAATGTACGCACTGGATTTTTATAAGAGATGGGAAGATCATCTCTATATGATGGAGTTTGCCTACAACAATAGCTACCAAGCAATCATCGATATGGCACCGTTTGAAGCTTTGTATGGTCGCAAGTGTCGTAGACCATTAGCTTGGGCAGAAGCAGGCGAATCAAAACTTTATAAGCGTAAAGAAGTCGATGAAGCTAACACGACAACACACTCTATTCGAGAGAGGCTACTGATAGCTCAGGATCGACAAGCAAAATACTACAACGCCAAGCACCGGAATGTGGTGTTCGCGGTAGGCGACTGGGTCTATTTGCAGATGAAACCCTTCAAAGGCGTGTCCAGGATTCGGTGTCTGAAAAAGCTAAGTCTGAGATATCTTGGTCCATTTGAAGTGGTGGAGCGAATTGGGGAAGCTGCATATCGGCTAGCTCTTTCGACAGACTTGAGTGGATTACATGATGTGTTTCACATCTCGGTGCTTCGGAAAGCCGGCAAAGATCCAGCTCAAGTGATCGAGACTGATCGTGTGTCGGTTGAGTATGGGCTAATGACGATGGTTAGGCCCATTCGGATCGAGGATCGCGCCGATAAACAGTTGAGGGAAAAAGATAATCGGGATGGTCAAAGTTCGGTGGGACAATTGTGGCCGTGAGGAGCTAACATGGGAGCGAGAGCAGACCATGCAAGCTAAATTTCCCGAGCTGTTTGTGTAAACTGTTATGTAGTGCATGTCAAGGTGTATTCAACTTTGGTGAAGTTATAACATCTTGTTTCTGGTTTCGTTACTGTGTGCAAATTTTGGGACGAAATTTATTGTAAGGAGGGGAGGGTTGTAAGACCCCAAAACCCGGGATTGGGTTCAAGTTGGGCAACACGGCCTGAGACACGGGCGTGTCCCAGAGCGTGTCGTGCTCTATATGGATGAGCAGCCTGTCGAGTGCTCGACAAACTGCAATCGACGGATTCTCGAGAGGGAACAAGCCCTGCATCACAGTTGTGTCATGGGCCATGTCCCCCTCTGGTCGACGAACTTCACTCGATGAAAGACACGACAGAGGCGTGTATGCAACCGTGTACGGGCACACGGCCTGTGATACGGGTGTGTCACATGGCCGTGGACTTTTCTGGATTTGGCCAGGGCAGTGAGGCCTAGTGAACACGGGCAGTACACGGGTGTGTCTCTATGCATACGGCCTGTGACACGGGCATATCAGATGGCCATGTATTGCTTGGGTTAAGATGGTTGTGTACCACCTAAGGTACACGGGCGAGACACGAGCATGTATGAAGCCGTGTCAAGTCACACGGCCTGTGACACGGCCGTGTCATATGGCCGTGTACTGGTCTGGATGAGTCGGTTGTGTGCCGCTTAAGGTACATGGCCTATGTCATGGGTGTGTCACAGGCTGTGTCAGCCAAAAATTAGACCTTTGTGGCAAAATTATGACGGTCCATTTTCTTCAGCTATGATCTGATGGCTCAGGCTTCTCCATGCTGCTTTAAGGCCGAAGGTGAGAAGAGAATTCTCATTATTCACTTGGCCACTCTCTTTCTAAGGAAGCAAGAGAGAAGGGAGAGCAAGGAGGAGGAGGAGGAGGAGGAAAGGAGCTGGCGGCCGGTGGAGCTGCTGAGTTCCGATTTGAGATCCGAGGCCAGCGTTGTGGAGGCAAAGCCGTTTCGGTGCTTTCTAGCTGGCTAGAATTCCATGGCTCCAAAGAGGTCGTTAAGGGTAACGATCTTCCATCTTAGACATGTGAAGTCCTTCCTTTTTGGCATGTGCATGGATTTCCCCCACTAGAGGTTAAGGGATTTCCTTGGGTCGATTCTTGGAATCCCTCATAGTTTGGCATATAGATTCGAAAATGGAGTACGGAATAGGCATGCTGTGTGAAGCCCATCTGGACATGTTGGTCTGGATTGGTGATGTTGCATTTGCACATCGGAGAAGACTCCGTGGTTAAAATGCATAGTTTGTGGAGTTGGTGAGTTGGACCTGTGAAGGGCAGTAGTAGGAAGTTGATGAATTGTAAATATACCTATTTTTGTGTACAATAAATAAGTCGTTTTATTTACTTTTTGTCATTTTTACTTATTTTTCTTTAATAAATTGCTCTTATTTTGAAAAAAAATATTCTAACTTAGTTTATTTTGATTTCCTGAAATTTTCAGGAAAAATTGTCAAATTTTGCATGGGTCATGCCCGTGTTCTTTGGGTCACGCTCGTGCCAGGGCGTGATACCTCAATCCCGTGAAATCGGCCACAAAAGTGAAGAAAAAAGTTTGACACTCACGGCCACACACCCATGTCAAATATGACACGGCCGTGACATAGCCTGTGTCACTCCCACTCGACGAAAATGCACTCGACGTTCGTCGACAAACCTGACACGCCTGTATCAGCCAACCCGACACACCCGTGTAACCGCGCTCGACATTTTCCACTCGACATTTTCCGCTCGACATTTATCGACACCTCCCCGACACGCCCGTGTCAAGATGAGACACGGGCGTGTAACCCTCCACCTGGCCAATAAGACTGCACCTGCGACTTTCGATGCGGCCCGCGCCCAGATCAACCTCCCCGACATGCCCAGAGTCAAGCCCATGACCTGGGGCGTGACCGCCGCAATACCGAAACGTGTCCTGCCCGAAGTCAACCAAGCCGTCACCTCGCCGGATCAAATATTCAATAGTAGTGACACGGCCCCTGACACGCCCGTGTCAGAGGGCGTGTTCTTCAATTTTTTTGCCTATAAATTCCTGTGTTCTGTAAGAGCTCATGTTCCCCTTTTTGGGAACCATTTTGCTAAGGTGTTATGCTAGCTAGATGGATTTCAAATGCTATGTAAGGGATTTTCTCCCCCTCTCTCTCTCTTATTTTCATTTTAGCTTTGTAATAATCTTTTAGTATTAATAAAAATTGTAGTTTTTCTCTGTTATATGTCTTTTGAATGGATCTAAGCAACTCTCCCTTTAGCAATCTTATTTTTACTTGTTTTTCTTTTGTTTTGTTTTCGTTCTTTTTCATATGGGGTGTGTGTGTATGAGTGTAGTTTTATGCTTTCATATCTTTTATAGTTTTCATAACTTAGGTTTTCCGTACTCTTCATATTCATCCTTATAAATTTATAAAAATGTTTTTAAAGTGATTTTATTTTTCTTTCTTTTACTTAGTCTTTTTGAATCGTAAAACTTTTCGTTCTTCTATCTTTTCTTCCACTTTCTAAGCATTTTTATCAAGTTATAAGAATGAAAAAATACTCGGTTCAATTTTTCATACACTTTGATTTTGTTTTAAAACTTTTGCTACTTTAAATTTTTCGTCTTCTTTTTACGCATTTCTACCGTATTCTTTCAGTAGAAATGTATTCCTTTTTATTTTTCGAGCACTTGGGTTTTGCGTTTATTTGCAAACCCAATTGCTCTTTTAATATTTATTTTAACTTTTTATGCATTTCTACTGCATTCTAGCGGTAGAAATGTAGTTATTTTAATTTTTCGCTAACTTAGTTTTTTATGTGTGTGCATTTATTTCCGCCTACTCTTTAAGAGTTAAATGGCGCAGTGTTTTATTTCCTTTCCAGTAGAGTCCGTGAGTTTTTCTTTCCAGTAGAGTGTGTGAGTTTTTGCATTCTGTTGTGTGCGTGTGTTTCATTTCATATCGAGTGTATGTGAGAGTTTTAATTTCTGTCGAGTGTGTGCGTGTGTTGTATTTATTTCCTCCTAGTCGTTTGAGTAGGACACGCTGTCATTTCTCGCCCCCAATCATTTGAGCCGGGACTCACATTTTTTGCTTTCATTTCAGTCCTACTAGTTTGAGTAGGACTTGCAATTTTCTGCTTTCTTTCCAACTTTCCTTTACTGCTTTATTTCCTGCTTTCATTTTACTGCTTTATTTATTGTTTCACCGCTTGCTGTCCCTATTACGATGAGTGGCTAATAGTTCTTAGCCCTCGATATCGAAGAGCATTGGGACAGATTAAATAGCTTTAAATAACTAAAGGTCCTGTTTTTCTTATTAATTAAAATTACTTAAGGTTTGCCTAGGGTTTACGACGCGTAGAACCACATATCGATGTGTGGGCTCTACTTCTGTAGTGCATATGCTAGCTAGCCGAGAGGCCGTGCATATACACCGATCACCCCTTGGTAAAGAGAGTTCCGCACTAACCCTCGAGAGAGGAGGCACACAAACACTACCGGATTGGGTTCCCCACCCAATAGCGGGGTTCTTAGCGTAATGCGGGCGTTAAGAAGAATCCTTCGTCGGATGAGAGCGCGGTAGAATAGTCTTAGCCTTCAGTTGAGCGATATCCATATAGCTAGGTGAGCTCATTTTAGTGGAACCTACACGGCCAAGTCTCCGCCTTAATTGATTTGAAAATTTGTATCTCTTTTTATTAAAAGTTTAGTTCAGTTCAATTTCGATTCGATGCCATTGCGCTAAGCTTTTCATCGGCTCCACCTTTAACGTTTTCATTTTCTGTCTTTCTTTTTGTTTATATATAATAATTATTAACAAGACAAGTTAATTATCGGTAAAATAATAGTCCCCTGCAGGGAAGAGTAGAAATAATCGACCCGACCCCGAGAATAATACGACCTCGATATTCCACACCGGAATATCTTATACTACTCACGATAAGTGCACTTGCCTCCTTTCGTTAAAACTCGATCTCACCTTTTTATATCCAAAATAATAAATCCGCGCGCCCCATTTTCTAAATAAAAATCAAATCTGCTTTTCTCAAATAAACTGCCCGGGCGCCGCGAGGCCATAATAATTTTTTGAGTTTTAACCCGCATCAAGTTTTTGGCGCCGTTGCCGGGAATTTTTCGAGTCGTTATTTTGAACCCGGTAAATCTATTAATTTTACCTATATATATATATATATATATATATATATATATATATATATATATATATATAAATGGTTAACCAACAAAAAAAAAATTTACTAATAATAAAAATAATAATAATAATAAGACTACTTTAAAACAAAACTTACAAAAATAAAAAGAGTTTATCTTATACTTAGTATTTCATATATATTTATTATAAAACCAAAACAAACAAGCAAATGTTCGAAAAATATTAATTAATTAAAAATTTAAAACTATAAAATTATAAAACTAAAAACTTTTAAAAAAACCCATAAAACTAAAAAAAATCAAAAAACCTCTAATACAGAAAACAAAATCTAAAAAAATGACAAAAACACTCAACAAAAAAAATTTCATTATGCTTTATAAAAAAAACTATATACCAAAAAACTACAAAAAAAACTACAAACCTAAACCTAAAAAAATTTACTAAAAAAAACCTACTTAAGAACCAACAATACATTAAACAAATCTACTAAAAAACAACAAAAAATATAATTATATGATTTTAAAAATGTAGATATTTTATTTAACTTATTTTATTTTAACTTGTTTTGTTTGAATTCGGCGCGCTTCACACTTTTGTGCGCACTAGGGGATCGTATTTTTATCACACTCATATAGCTAAGACGTTAGCTACTCGAGTCACACCCCCACTTGCCACCCCCTACCGCCTGTAACCCTTTAGCCGAATTTATCTTTTTCCCTTTTATGTTATCTTTTTGCTTCTTTCTTTTCTCTAACTAAGCAGGGTTTCGACACCGGCCTCCCCGACCTCGTCTTAGGGAAGATTCTACCCTCCTTTTTTATTTTGTACATATTTCATTCTGTCTATTTTTCAGTCCGCATACTTAGATTGCAATATTGGGGACAATGTTGTATTTAAGTATGAGGGTGTATTCTTAGTTTCCTATTTCGCACTTATATTTTCTGCAAAAATACCACAAAACTCAAAAAAAAATTTTGCTTATTTTTTTATAATTAAAAACTCAAAAAAAATTTCCTTCATAAAAACTTATATTAAAAAATCATAAAACAAATAAAAAAACAAATAAATAAACTTAGAAAACAAAAATTCAAAAACAAATCGCTTTTTAGCAAGTCCGCGGCGTTCGACTCATCGAACCAACCACCTAAATTAGAGTCTATTCGCGGGCTATAAACTTAAAATTGAAAAAAAAATTAACCTTTTTACTTTGTAAAATTTTTGTAAAAAACTTTTGGAGTTTTAACACGCATCAAGTTTTTGGCACCGTTGCCGGAGATTTTCCGAGTCGTTATTTTGAACCCTGGAAATCTATTAATTTTACCTATATATATATATATATATAAATGGTTAACCAACAAAAACAAAAAATTTACTAATAATAATAATAATACTAATAATAAAATACTTAAAAACAAAACTTACACAAAAAAGAGTTTATTTTATACTTAGTATTTCATATATATTTATTATAAAACCCAAAAAAACAAAAAATGTTAAAAAACTAATTTAATTAAAAATTAAAAATAATAAAATTATAAAACTAAAAACTTTTAAAAAACCCATAAAACTAAAAAAATAGAAAAACATCTAAAACACAAAAACAAAATCTAAAAAAATGACAAAAACACTTAACAAAAAAAAATTTCATTATGTTTTATAAAAAAAAAGAAAAAAAAAACTATATACCAAAAAACTACAAACCTAACATAAAACAATTTACTAAAAAAACAAACCTACCTAAAAACCAACAATACATAAAAAAAAACTACTTAGAAACACCAAAAAATATAATAATTTGATTTTAAAAATACATATATTTTGTTTATCTTATTTTATTTTAACTTATTTTGTTTGAATTCTGCAAGCTTCACACTTTTGTGCGCACTAGGGGATCGTATTTTTATCACACTCATATAGCTAAAACGTTAGCTACTCGAATCACACCCCCACTTGCCACCCCTACCGCCCGTAACCCATTAGCCGAATTTATCTTTTTCCCTTTTATGTTACTTTTTTGCTTCTTATTTTTCTCTAACTTATGCAGAGTTTCGACCCGGGCCTCCCCGACCTCGTCTTAGGGAAACTTCTACCCTCCATTTTTATTTTGAACATATTTCATTTTGTCTATAATTTGTTTTGCATACTTAGATTGCAACATTGGGGGCAATGTTGTATTTAAGTATGGAGATGTATTTTTAGTTTCCTTTTTCATACTTATATTTTGTACAAAAATACCACAAAACTTAAAAAAATATTTTTGCTTGTTTTTTATAATTAAAAACTCCTTAAAAAATTCTTTCATAAAAACTTATATTAAAAAAATCATAAAACAAATAAATAAACTTAGAAAACAAAAATTCAAAAAAAAAACTCTCTTTTTAGCAAGTCCGTGACGTTCGACTCATCGAATCAACTACCCAAATAAGAGTGTGTTCGCGGGCTATAAACTAAAAATTCAAAAAAAATTAACCTTTTTACTTTGTAAAATTTTTGTAAAAGAATTTTTTTTCTCTTTCCCCGCTTTTCTTTATAAAGCACACTTCTTTCTCTACTCTTTCTTGTAAATAATTTGATAAAAAACTAAAAAATCAAAAAATTTGTGAAAATCCAAAAACCCTAAAAAGATAAAAATCAAAAATCCTAAAAAGATGATAATCAAAATTCAAAAAAAAAATTGACAAAAACCATAAAATCCAAAAATATGTTGTTAATTATGTAACGAATAAAATCGAATATACCATATCTTAACCCTTTTCCTTTCCCAAAATCTAGTTTCGAGTTAATTTATATACGAATTTTAATTATTCTTTGTTTACTATTCGTTTATTAATTAAAGTTTGATAGATTTAAGTGTTTGGGGTTATGTTTTAAAATTTTTTTATGTCTTTTACTTGTAATAGAGAACTTATTTTTCACAACCACTTCTAATTTTTATAAATAGAACCTCGTCTTTTATGTTAGAAAATAACAATCAGCGATTTCAATTATTTCTAATTCATGTTTTTAGAAACATCGGAACGTTCATTTTAAAAAGGTTGCTCTCAAAATATTTTTATTAAAATCTAGTTTTCTTTTCAAAAAAATAAACCCCACCTATTTTTTCATGTCTTACTTAGGCATGATTACCCCTATTTCACCCCTTAAAAGATCCTATTTCAATGGGAATAAGATTTCGTTCCGTAAACATATGCACCCAATATTTAAAAAGATTATATGTTATGGAGTAAGAGTATAAAATTCATTACTTCTATACATATACAATAGGTTATTTATTATTTATGAAGAAAGAAAAAAAATTTATATGTTAGGAAAATATGATTTCATTTTCCTAATTATTCAAAAGAAAAAAATATATAGAGGTTCGAGAAAAAATTACCTCGCCTCTAAATCCAAGCCCTCTTCATAAACCACCAAACCACTTATCCTATTTCAATGATTCTAGAATTAATTTAAATTTTTCTGAGAGCATAATTTTTAAATTGCATTATTTTCTTTAATTTTTTTAAGCTAAAGTTTTTATATAATTTCAATCCATTTTTGTTAAACTAACAAAAATAAATTTTTACTTTCTATTGGTTTTATCTATAAGGTCTTCTGAAACTCTTCCTCTATTTATAACATTTTCATAATTTAGGATTTAACTCTAGTGCCCCGGATGTTTATTTTGATCTTACTTTTAATTAAGTCAAGCGGTAGCTAAACTTAGGATTTATTTAATTACTTATAAGTTCATCTCCAACTTTTGCTCTGAAATAGCAAAAGCTTAAGTATGGGGGTATTTGATGAATTGTAAATATACATATTTTTGTGTACAATAAATAAGTCATTTTAGTTACTTTTTGTCCTTTGTATTTATTTTTCTTTAATAAATTGCTCTTATTTTGAAAATATATTGTAACTTAGTTTATTTTGATTTCCTGAAATTTTCAGGAAAAATTGTCAATTTTTGCATGGGTCATGCCTGTGTTCTTTGGGTCACGCGCGTGACCAGGGCGTGATTCCTCAATCCCGCGAAATCAGCCTCAAAAGTGAAGAAAAAAAAGCTTGACACGCCCGGCCACACGCCCGTGTCAAATATGATACGGCCTTGGCCTAGCCCGTGTCACTCCCGCTCGACGAAAATGCACTCGACGTTCGTCGACCAACCTGACATGACCGTGTCAGCTAACCCGATATGCCCGTGTAACCGCGCTTGAAATTTTTAGCTCGACATTTTCCGCTCGACATTCGTCCACACCTCCCCGACATGCCCTTATCAAGATGTGACACAGGCGTGTACCCCTCCACCTGGCCAACAAGACTACACCCGCAACTTTCATCGCGGCCTACGCTCAGATCAACCTCCCCGACACGCCCAGAGTCACGCCTGTGACCTGGGGCGTGACCACCGCGATACCGACATATGTCCTGCCCGAAGTCAACCAAGCTATCACCTCGCCGGATCGAATCTTCAATATTAGTGACACGGACCCTGACACGCCTATGTCAGAGGGCATGTTCTTCAATTTTTTTTGCCTATAAATACTTGTGTTCTGTAAGAGCTCATGTTCCCCTTTTTGGGAACCATTTTGCTAAGGTGTTATGTTGTCTATATGGATTCCAAATGCTATGTAAGGGATTTTCTCCCCTTCTCTCTCTCTCTCTCTTATTTTCATTTTAGCTTTGTAATAATCTTTTAGTATTAATAAAAATTGTAGTTTTTCTCTGTTATATGTCTTTGGAATGGATCTAAGCAACTCTCCGTTTAGCAATCTTATTTTTACTTGTTTTTCTTTTGGTTTGTTTTCGTTCTTTTTCATATGTGTGTGTGTGTGTGTGTATGAGTATAGTTTTATGCTTTCATATCTTTTATTATTTTCATAACTTAGGTTTTCCGTACTCTTCATATTCATCCTTCTAAATTTATAAAAATGTTTTTAAAGTGGTTTTGTTTTTCTTTGTTTTACTTAGCCTTTTTAAATCGTAAAACTTTTCGTTCTTTTATCTTTTCTTCCAGTTTTTAAGCATTTTTATCAAGTTATAAGAATTAAAACATACTCGGTTCAAGTTTTCATAAACTTTGATTTTGTTCTAAAACTTTTGTTCCTTTAAATTTTTTGTCTTCTTTTTACTCATTTCTACCGCAATATAGCGGTAGAAATGTATTCCTTTTAATTTTTCGAGCACTTGCGTTTTTGCGTTTATTTGCAAACCCAATTGCTCGTTTAATTTTTATTTTAGCTTTTTAAGCATTTCTACCGCATTCTAGCGGTAGAAATGTCGTTATTCTAATTTTTTGGTAACTTAGTTTTTTTATGTGTGCGCATTTATTTCCGCCTACTCGTTAAGAGTAAAATGGCGCAGTGTTTTATTTCCTTTCCAGTAGAGTGTGTGAGTTTTTCTTTCCAGTAGAGTGTGTGAGTTTTTCCATTCTGTTGTGTGTGTGTGTGTTTCATTTCATGTCGAGTGTGTGCGTGAGTATTAATTTTTGTCGAGTGTGTGCGTGCGTTGCATTTATTTCCTCCTACTCGTTTGAGTAGGACTCGCTTTCAATTCTCCCGCCCACTCATTTGAGCCGGGACTCACATTTTCTGCTTTCATTTCAGTCCTACTCGTTTGAGTGGGACTTGCAATTTTCTGCTTTCTTTACAGCTTTCCTTTACTGCTTTATTTCCTGCTTTCTTTTTACTGCTTTATTTATTGCTTTCACGGCTTGCCGTCCCGATTCCGATGAGTGGCTAACCGTTCTTAGACCTCGATTTCGAAGAGCATTGAGACAGATAAAATAGCTTTAAATAATTAAAGGTCCTGTTTTTCTTATTAAATAAAATTACTTAAGGTTTGCCTAGGGTTTACGACACGTAGAACCACATATCGATGTGTGGGCTCTATTTCCGTTGAGCATACACTGGCTAGCCGAGAGACCGTGCGTATGCATCGATCACCCCTTGGTAAAGAGAGTTCCGCACTAACCCTCGAGAGAGGAGGCGCACAAACTCTCCTGGATTGGGTTCCCAACCCAATAGCGGGGTTCTTAGCATAATGCAGGCGATAAGAGGCATCCTTCGTCGGACGAGAGCCCGGTCGAATAATCTTAGCGTTCAGGTGAGCGATATCCCTATATCTAGTTGAGCTCATTTTAGTGGAACCTCCACGGCCAAGTCTCCGCCTTAATTGATTTGAAAATAAGGATCTCTTTTTATTAAAAGTTTATTTTAGTTCAATTTTGATTCGATGCCGTTGCGCTAAGCTTTTCATCGGCTCCACCTTTAATATTTTCATTTTCTGACTTTCTTTTTGTTTATATATAATAATTATTAACAAGACAAGTTAATTATCGGTAAAATAATAGTCCTCTCCAGGTAAGAGTATAAATAATCAACCCGACCCCGAGAATAATATGACCTCGAAATTCCACACCGGAATATCCTGTACTACTCATGATAGGTGCACTTGCCTCCTTTCGTTAAAACTCGATCTCATCTTTTTATATCCAAAATAATAAATCTGCGTGCCCCGTTTTCTAAATAAAAACCAAATCCACTTTTCTCTAATATACCGCCCGGGGCGTCACGGTCCCTTAATAATTTTTGGAGTTTTAACCCGTATCATAAGTACTGGAGTGGTAGTCCAAGAAAAGACCCATGTGATGTTTATGATGCTTGATGGGTTATGCTGGTGAAGGATAGTAGCAGAGAAGTACTGGTGTGGAAGTCCAGGAAAATACCCGCAAGTGTGTGTGTTATATGCTTTGAAAGACCAGTGTTTCTGGCACTGCAGGAAGCTGCAGGGTATGGGTGGAGTTGGGTGTAGAAAGTGAGTTCTGCGGAACCCGCTAGTCGATCATGAGAGACGCTAGCATGAACTTCCCCTGTTGGTTGTGAAGCCAGTCCCGTGGTAAACATTATGGCTGTTGTGAAGCCAGTCCGTGGTGGACAGTGTGGCTAGTGTGAAGCCAGTCCCATGGTGGACATTATTGCTGTTGTGAAGCTAGTCCGTGGTGGACAGTGTCGCTAATGTGAAGCCAGTCCTTGGTGGACAGTGTGGCTAGTGTGAGCTTGATTAGCTCTTGAAAAGGCTTCGTGCCGAACAGGAAAGGTGAAACCGACCCGCACCTTAGATTTAGCCTCGAGTACGTTGGTACTCGGTGCTGGCAAGGTGACTTGAGCAATGGGGGGTGGCTGATCCGTACCTGCGTTATGTCCGTCCGACTTGAAGACCTGAAAGTGCGGTCAGTTGGAGCGCATAATGAGAGTCTTAGGCCTACGCGCCATAAAGAATAAATGCTCAATTTACCGTCGGGTGTTGGACCTTAAATAGTGGTGGGATGCTGGTTTGCCGGTACACCAAGAATGTGCCCTGAGTGCACGCATCATCAGGTCGTGTGGCTGACGGTTGTGATGGATTGTTTGTGCGTGAGAGCACAATGTGTATATATATATATATATATATATATATATATATATATATATATATATATATATATATATATATATATATATATATATATATATATATATATATATATATATCTGCATATGAATTGTTATGCATGCAGGGAAGGAATACCACTTCCCTGGGAAATGGGCAGGGTCGTTATAAATTGGTCAGCTGAATGCTGACCGTTACCTTATTGCCACTGTTTGGTGGGCTGTCCTTGTACAGGTGCTGGAGGACCGAGCGGGACATATAAAGGCTGATGTCCCTGCTACTACTATTGTTGCTGCTGCTATCCCTTGAAGGCTAAGCTGAAAAATGTTATGTGTTCTTCATGTGTGGCCGGCCTGCGCGCCAAAGTTTTTAATCCATATTTTGTAAAGAGAGACTGTAAGGCCATAAGGCCAAACGATAGTGTATTTGCTAGATTTTCCTCTGAGAGTTTATATAAATGCAGTTGTTTATATGACTGGTGGACATTCATGCGTAGAGTTCTATTTCATTGTTAAAATCTTCCACTAGCATGCTCTGAGTTAGGGTACGAATGTGATTTGGTATTAACCTGTAATTTCCCCACCTATTTTCTGGCATATGGTGTGGGGCCCCGGCCGGACCTTCAATTATATGCTATATGAACGGATGGAGACGTTACATCACATACCAGCGAACTTAGTCTCAAGCTCAATATTCTGGCCAAGTATGATTTCTTTTGACGTGCAATCAATCAAGGTATGCTGCTCCGCGAGCAAGTCCATACCAAAACTCACATCAAATTCTGATATTGGCAGTACATATGCAGTCAAACAGAAATCCCGACTTCCATTTTGAACCGCCACATCTCAAGCCCAATCCGCAAGCATCAAGCAACCATTCGGTAATAACACCCTGACGCTCTCTATCTTCACATGACTCGGTACTCCAATTTGAGCTACAAAGTATTTAGATAGAAATGAATGTGAAGAACCCGTATCAAACAGTGCTCTCACCAACGAATTCCGAATCATAACAAAGCCTATGACACACACATCACACACAAGCTACATACAAAGTGTGCAATAAGAAAAGCAATAACTTAACTCGTACGGGTGATGACGTCACTTTGTTTGATGGCCTCCTGCTGGCCAAGATTGTAGACGTGGGGCTGCACCTGGGATGTAGAGGAATCGACCACTGCCTTTCCCTTCTCCGCATAAAACGCTCCAGTCTTCTTTTCACCCTTTGGCAGAGCAACCCGATAGTCATGTGCTATATGCCCCACTCTTCCACAAGTAAAGCAAGTACGAGTATCTGGCCTCAAAGTAGCCCCCGACATTACACCCGATGCAACCTTAGAAGGAGCTGGTCTAAACGACTTGGACCTCTTGCCCCATTTCTTTTTATAATATGATTTGCCAGGTCGGGGTTCTTTGAATTCCGGCTTTGTCAGCGCCAAGGCCCTTTTTCCTTGAACCCGCTTCATGGCTTTCTCCATCGCACACGTCGTATCAACCAACGACTGGAACACTTAGTTCATGGACCTCGAAAGCAGGAATCGCAACTCATCCCGCAATCCTTCATAGAACCTATTGGTTTTCCGCTGCTCATCAGCGAAGATGGAGCCTGATGAATTGTAAATATACGTATTTTTATGCAAATTAATTTTGTCATTTTCATTTATTTTCGTCATTTTTACTTATTTTTGTTCAATAAAATGTTCCTATTCTTGTAAATTTACTACTAACTTGTTTTATTTTATTTTGCAGAAAAATTTCAAAATCTGCCAAAATTGGGCAGTACACGCCCGTGACAATTTGGTCACGCCCGTGACCGGGCCGTGACATTGCATTTCCCGTGAAATCGGATGATTTCTGAAGTAAAAAAGCTTGACACGCCTGGCGACACGCCCGTGTCACCCGACACGGTGCGTGACCCAAGCCCGTGTTCACTCCACTTGACGAATTCCACTCGACGATCGTCGATTGTCGACACCAACAGTCACGCCCAGTGTCACGCCCGTGACCGAGGGTGTGACTCAATATTAGCTCGATGATTTCGACTCGACACTTTCCGCTCGACATTCATCGAGTGTCGACACCAACAGTCACGCCAAGAGTCACGCCCGTGACCTGGGGCGTGACCTTTCCAGCTGGCCCGACAAGATGCTGCCGAAGACTTTGACGCAACCCGCGCCAGATTCTACCTCCCCGACACGCCCAGAGTCAGGCCCGTGACATGGGGCGTGACTGCCGCGAACTCAGCCCGAAGTCAACTTTCCTATCCAATCGTCGGCCGCCATAATGAATAGTACTGTCACGGCCCCCCTACATGCCCGTGACGGAGGGCGTGTACTTAGAATTTTTTGCCTATAAATTGCCCATTTCTGTAAGGTCCAAGGGTTCAGATTTTTGGGCCATTTTAGTGTCTTTTTGTGGGCTGCATCCGTGATTTCTAAAGCTATGTAAGGAGATTTCTCCCTCTTTTCTTTCATGTTTGTTTTTCCTTTAGCTTTAGCTCTTGTAATAGCTTGTAATAGTTTCCTTTAATCAATAAAAATGTTGGATTTTCTCTTCATATTTGGCTTTGGAATGAACACTTATGCCTACTTTCCTTCTCCTTTTTATCCTTGGTTTATCTTTGTTCTTCATTTAGTTCTTCATTTATGAAAAGTGTGTGTGTGTGTGTGTATGAGTGTAACTTATTTACTTTACATGTTTTTAACTTGTCTTCATGATTAGGTATGATAAGTTTTCCTTTTTTTTCACCATGTCTTCTTCTTGAAAGAATTAGGATTTCATTCTTATGAATTTATAAATGAGATTTGAAAAGTGATTTTGTTCTTTTTTTTACTTAGTTTTTCTTTTAGGATTGTAAAACATCTTTTGTTCTTTTCATTTTCTCTTCACCTTTTTTATCACTTTTATAAATTCTTAAGAATGAAAAAGTTATAGTTTTAATTTTTGAGCACCTTTGATTTTGACTTTATTTTGTAAAAATTTTTGCTCATTCTCTTTTTATTTGTTCTTTTTATGTGTTTTGGGTAAGTTTTAGGAGTAGAAATCTTGTTATTTTAATTTATAAGCAACTTTGGTTTTTCTTCTTTATTAGTGTGTGTGAGTGTATGAGCATAAATTTTCTTTTGTTCTTCTTAATTTTCATGTTGTGTGTGTGAGTGTATGAGTATAACGTTTTATTGCTTTCCTCATTTATGAAGAGTGTGTGAGTGTAGGTGTTAAATTTTAATGCTTTTTTTTAATGCTTTGTTCAAAATTTGTAGAGTGTGTGAGTGTAGGTGTTAGCTTTATTGCTTTCTTGAAATTCATATGGAGTGTGTGTGTTTGTGTGTATTTATTTCTGCCTACTTGTTAAGAGTTAAATGGCGCATCATTTTCATTTTCAGTCCTACTCATTTGAGTAGGACTTGTTATTTTCTTTATTTATTTTTCCGCCTACTCACTTGAGTTAAATGTCCGGACTTTATTTCTCACCTACTCGTTTGAGTAGGACTTGTAATTTTCTTTCTTTATTTTTCCGCCTACTCACTTGAGTTAAATGGACGGATCTTTATAGCCCTGTAATCGCATTTATTTTCTCCTACTCATTTGAGTAGGACTCGCTTTCATTTTAGTCCTACTCGTTTGAGTAGGACTTGCAATTTTAAGCTTTTATTTCCCGCCCCCACTCGTTTGAGTGGGACTCGCAAATTTTAAATATGCAAATTTCTTTTATGTGTAACTTAGTTTCTGTTTAATTTATAATTTGAAGTGTGCGTGAGTTCTTGTTTTAGCTAACTTTTCTGTTTTCTAAATGTTTGTTATTTTTCTTGTGTCCCCTTCTTATAATAATTTAGCATTTACTTCGAACTCGCGCCTCATTAAATTATAAGTCGTCCCCATACCGATGTGTGGCTAATCGCTATTAGCCTCGGCATCGAAGAGCTTTGGGACATTTAAAATGATTTCTAATAATTGAAGCTCTTTATTTTCATTTTAATTTAAGGACTTAAGGTTCAACCCGGGTTAACGACGCGTAGGACCACATATCGATGTGTGGGCCCTATTTCCGTAGTCCATATGCTAGCTAGCCGAGAGGCCGTGCATATGGACCAATCACCCCTGGGTAAATAGAATTGCGTGCATACCCTCGAGAGAGGACAAGCGTAATTCTACCGGATTGGGTTCCCCACCCAATAGCGGGGTTCTTAGCATAAAGCGGGCGTTAAGAGGAATCCTTCGTCGGACTAACGTTCGGTCGAATAGTCTTAAAGTTTAGGTGAGCGATATCCCTATAGTTAGGTGAACTCACATTTATGGAACCTCCACAGCCAAGTTGCCTTATTATTAATTTGAAAACTAAGTCTTTTAATTATTAAAAATTGTTTTACTCTTAATCCGATTCGATGCCGAGCGTTAACCCTTCATCGAATATTTTCTAAATCGTTTTTTCGATCCTTTGCTTTTTTGTCTTTAGTTAATTATAAAAATCCACCTTACTTTCAGTAAAATAATAGTCCTCCAGGAGGAGTAAGAATAGTCAACACGACCCCGAGAACAATACGACCTCGGTATTCCCCCGAATATCGAGTACTACTTGCGATAGGTGCACTTGCCTCCTGTAGCACGCCCGCGGCGATCGACTCACTGAACCAACCACAGTAAGAGTTTGTTCACGGGCGCATCAGAGCCCGCATACCATCCCAACCATGTGAACTCATGCAGGTACATCTCCACACTACCTTCTCCTTGCATTAGCCATTTGAACTCATTTTTCATGGCAATGTGCTGTGTCGCTGGTAGGTGCTTTACCAAGAACAGTCGTGAGAACTCCTCCATCGAAACCTGTGTTAACTGCCTGCCGGCTAAGTGGTGTAACTCCATCTAATCTGATCATAGAAGAGCCTCTCCTTCCAGTAAGAAGGTGGCCAAGGTGACCTTCTGATCTTCCTCCATCCTGATCACCGTCATTATCCGCTTGATGCGCGACCACCAATCCTCTGCCTGCGTAGGGGATCCCACACCCGTAAACATAGGCGGATTGAAGCTCATGAACTGCTTCAACTGTCGTTCAGCTACTCGAGTATCCACAACCTCAATAGGTTCTGTCCTCACCGTAACCTATTCTGGCATGTCGGCGTGCCTACCCTTACGGGTGCACAGGAGGCTGTGCTTGAATCATTGCAAAATGTGCCTCAGCAACTAATCAAAACAGTTTTCACAGAAGGCAGAGGTGAAGGCACCTCAGCTGTTGTCGTAGTCTCATCAGAACGCTGGGTCTTAGACTGCCCAGCTCCACTACGCGTCACCTATAGGTGAACAAGACACACACATTAGCGACCTCGCACAAGCAATAACAACTATATAGGAACGCACAGGTTCCTCGAACAAGTGTATTTGCATTCCTAAGTGGACATTCAAGAGTTCATTAATGTTAACGCGGTTCGCACGTACACGTTCTCGCGACCCCACAAAAGAATTCGACCACGAATTCGAAAGGGAAGGGCCGATACAGGCTAATACCAAAATGTAACATCTCCATCCGTTCATATCGCATATAATATAAGGTCCAGCCGGGGACCCACACCATATGCCACAAAACAGGCGGGGAAATTATAATTTAATATCAATTCACATTCGTACCCTAACTTTGAGCATGCTAGCGGAAGATTTTAACATTAACTTGTAACTCTAACCATGAATGTCCACTAGTCATATAAACAACTACATTTATATAAACTCCCGCAGGAATGTACAATAAATACATTACTGTTTGGCCTTACGGCCTTATAGTTTCTTTTTACAAAATGTGGATTACAAACTTCGGCACAGATGCGCCCGCGAACAGACTCTTACTGTGGTTGGTTCGGTGAGTCGATCGCCGCGGGCTTTCTCGGGTAGGCAAGTCCACCTATCGCAAGTAGTACTCGATATTCAGGGGAATACCGAGGTCGTATTCTTCTCGGGGTCGTGTTGACTATTCTTACTCCTCCGTGAGGACTATTATTTTACTGAAAGTAAGGTGGAGATTTTAATTAAGTAAAGAAGTAAAAAGTAAAAGAGCAAAAAAATGATTTAGAAAAATTCGATGAAGGGTTAACGCTTGGCATCGAATCGGATTAAGACAAAAATAACTTTTAGTAATTATAGTACTTAGTTTTCAAATTAAATAAAGGTAACTTGGTCGTGGAGGATCCAAAAATGTGAGCTCACCTAGCTATAGGGATATCGCTCACCTGAACGCTAAGACAATTCGACCGAATGTTGGTCCGACAAAGGATTCCTCTTAATGCCCGCTTTACGCTAAGAACCCCGCTATTGGGTGGGGAACCCAATCCGGTAGAATTACGCTTGTCCTCTCTCGAGGGTATGCACGCAACTCTATTTACCAAGGGGTGATCTGTCCATACGCACGGCCTCTCGGCTAGCTAGCGTATGGATAACGGAAATAGGGCCCACACATCGATTTGTGGTCCTACTCGTCGTTAACCCGGGTCAAACCTTAAGTGCTTAAATTAAAGTGAAAATAAAGAGCTTTAATTATTACGAATTATTTTAAATGTCCCAATGCTCTTAGCTTCCAAGGCTAATAACGATTCCCACACATGGGTATGGGGACGACTTTATAATTTAATGAGGCGCGAGTTCGAGACTAAACGCTAAAGGATTATAAGAAGAGGACATAAAAAATAACAAACATTTAGAAAGCTGAAAGGTTAGCTAAAAAGAACTCACACACACTTGAAATTATAAATAAACAGAAACTAAGTTACAAAAAAGGAAAATTACAAGTCCTACTCAAACGAGTAGGCCAGAAATAAAGGGCATGCCATTTAACTCTTAACGAGTAGGCGGAAATAAATGTAAGTACAAGTCCTACTAAAATATTTACAGAAAAATAAAAGACCTGCCATTTAACTCAAATGAGTAGGTGGTAAACAAAATCCGGCCATTTAAATCCTAGCGAGTAGGCGGAAATAAACGCTAACACACACACTCTACATAATTGAAAGAAAGCAATAAAGCTATCTCCTACACACACACTCTACGTAATTGAAGAAAGTGATAAAATAAAGCATGAAAAACTAAATCGTACACTCACACACTCCACATAAATCAAATAAAGCATGAAAATTTAACACATACACTCACACACTCTTCATAAATTAAAGAAAGCATAAAAATTATTCTCATACACTCACACAGAACATGAAATCTTAAGGAGCAAAATGAAATCCTAACTCCTACACTCACACACACAATTTTGAAGACAAAATGAAAGTTACCTAAAAATTAAAACTACTACTTTTTTATACTCACATTTTACCAAAAACAAAATTAGAATTTTAAGAGAACAAAAGTTTTTCAAAACAAATCAAAAACCAAAGTTCTTTAAAAATTAAAATAACAAGTTTTTCATTCTTATGTTTTCGTAAAAGCTATTAAAAAGTGAAAAGAAAATGAAAATAACAAAAAAGGTTTTACAATTCTACAATAAAGCTAAGTAAAAAAACCAAAATTACTTTCAAAACTCTTTTAAAAATACATAAGAATGAAAGAATAAGACTCTTAAGAAAAGGACATGATGAAAAAGAGAAAACTTATCATACCACATTTGATTTGGAAATGAAATATACTACAAAACCTAACATGAAGACAAGTTAAAAGCATGAATAATAAACATGTTACACTCATACACACACACACACACTTTTCATAAAGAGAAAAACAAAGGAGAAACTAAGGATAAAATGAGAAGAAAAGTGGGCACATAAGTTCATTCCAAAACCATTTAAGAAGAGAAAAAACTAACATTTTTATTTATTAAAATGGACAATTACAAAGCTATTACAAAGCTAAAGCTAAAGCAAAAACAAACATGAAAGGAAGTGGGGAGAAATCTCCTTACATAGCAAAGGAATCCACGGATGCAGCCCACAAAACACACTAAAGTGGCTCAAAAATGTGAACCCTTGTTCATTACAGAAGTGGGGTATTTATAGGAAAAAAAATCTAAGTACACGCCCTCCAACACGGGCGTGTCACTACTGTTTGCGAAGGCGGCCGGCAATTTGTCGACAAAGTTGACATCGGGCTGGACACGTGTCTGTCTCGCGTTGGTCACACCCAAGGTCACGGGGCGTGACGCTGGGCGTGTCGGGGAGGTGGATCTTGGCGCGGTGCGTCAAATGTCATCGCGCGGGTCTTGTCAGCCAGGTGGAGAAGTCAGGCCGCAGGTCACGGGGCGTGACGCTGGGCGTGTCGGGCGGTCGACGATCGTTGAGTTGAAATCGTCGAGCGGGAAAATCATCGATCGGAAATTTTGCGGGATTTTGACGTGTCACGCCCCGGTCACGGACGTGACAAATTTGTCACGGGCGTGACATGGCATTTTTTTGCAGATTTTTATTTTTTATTGAAAAATAAAATAAAACAAGTTAGTAAAATATTTATAAAAATAGGAGTATTTTATTGAATAAAAACAAGTAAAAAATGACAAAAAAGAAATGAAAACGACTTAAGTAATGTACATAAAAATAGGTATATTTACAATTCATCAAATACCCCCATACTTAAGCTTTTGCTATTCCAGAGCAAAACTGTGAGGTAAACTTATAAGGAATAGAAAAAACTCTAAGTTTAGCAACCACTTAATCAATTATAAGAGAGATCTAAATAAATATACGGGGTGTAAGAGTTAAGTCCTAAAATTATGTAGATGATATAAATAGCACAAAAGTTTTGGCCAAAAGACTTCTTGATGTAATCAAATAGAAGGCAATATTTGTAATGGTTAGATTAACGAAAATAGTTTGGAATTATATGAACTCTAGTTTATAGGAGTGTTACTGGAAATAATACAATTTACTAATTATGCTCTCAAATAAATTTTTGAATTAATTCTAGAATCGTGAAATTGGCTAAGGGGATTGATGTTGGTTTATGAAGAGGGTTTTGATTTTGAGTTGAGGTAAGTTTTTCTCGAACCTCCATTTTTTTTTTCTTTTCTTGGATTATTAGGAAAATGAAATCTTATTTTACTAATATAATTTTTTTTTCTTTTCTACTTCATAAGAAAATTAACCCAATGTATATGTGTAGGAGTAATGAATTTTATCCGATTACTCCATAACATATAATATTTTTAAATTATTAGGTGTCTATATTTACGGAACGAAATCTTATTCCCATTGACATAGGATCTTTTATGGATAAAAAAAAATTTCATGACAAGTAGGTCATGATAAGTAAGGGGAGAAAAGAAAACTAGATTTTTAATCCTAAAAATGTTTGAGAGCAACCTTAATAAATTGTACGTTCCAATTTTTCAGAAAGCTAAAAGTAAGTATAATTGAATTCTATAGTCGTTATTTCCTAACATAATACACGTGCTCCTATTAATGAAAAATTAGAAGTAGTGCCTAAAACGAGTTCGCTATTATTAACAAAGCATAATGAATTTTTTAAAACTTAACCACGGCTATTTAAATTTTTCACTCAATAATTAACAAACGAATAGCAAACAAAGAATTAATAAAATTCTCATATAAATAAACTCAAGAAAAAAATTTTGGATAGCAGGAAACTTAAGGATGGAATATATGATTTATTTGTTTCAAAACATTTTTTTTTTATTTTTATAGTTTTTATCATCATTTTTTTGTGTTTTTCATTTATTATTTTTTTTGTTATTTTTGTTTTGTTTTACTCAATTTGTTTTTTGAATTTTTTGAACTATTGTCTTTTTTTTTGTTTTTTAAGTTTATGTCTTTAATATATACATAAAAAGTGTTTTTTATTTTTTTAAGAGAATTTTCATTCTATTTACAAAGATTGGGAGAAAAAGAAAAGTTATTTACAAGAATAAGAGGGAAAAGGAAGGGGAGAGAGAGAAGATTGATTATTTACATAAAAATATTTACAAAGAAAAAAAATATTTACAAAGTGAAACTAAATATTTTTTTGTTCCTTTATTTTATAATGTTTTTGGAGTTTTTGGAAAAAAGAAAGAAAAAGGAAATGGAAATTTATTTTTGGATTTTTCATTTTAATTTTTTTTTGTGTTTTTTTTCTCATTTTAAGATTTTTTGTTTTGTTGTTATATATATATATATATATATATATATATATATATATATATATATATATTATATATATATATATTATATATATTTATTTTTGAAATGCAGAAAAGTAGAAGTGCAGATAGTAAAGCACGAAAACACCCTCATACTTAAGTCCAACATTGTTCCCAATGTTGCACGTAAGTATGCGTAACAAAAATGAAATAAAATGTTGTATGTACAAAAATAAAGAGGGGGGGGGGGTAGAAACGTCCCTGATGCGCGTTCGGGGAAGTTCATTAGAAACCCTGCATTTATTAGAAAAAGCAGCAAAGATAATAAGGAAAGAGTGAAAATGATAAGCGAGGGGTACCTCACAGGAGCGCTTTGTTTATAGTTGTGTAGCTTGACTATTTTGGCGGGTATATAATGTTGAGGAAAGTTATGGTTTTGTTATGCACGATCACTAGGTCGCCTGCTATATAAGACTTTAACCGATGACTATTTACTTTAAACGAACTTTTTTCCGGGTGGGAGACGAGTACGGTCCCATAGGGAAAAACTTCTTCAACTAGGAAGGGGCCGGACCATCTAGATTTTAGTTTACCCGGAAAAAGTCTAAGACGTGAATTGTAAAGAAGGACAAGATCGCCCGGAGAAAAAAATTTTGGGCACTTTATTTTTCGATCGTGATATAACTTATAGTGCTCCGTATAGAACTAATTGCTCTCGTAAGCGTTCGCACGCCATTCATCGAGCTCGTTTAGCTGTAGTTTTCTATTCTGAGCTGTTAAGTTGGCATCGAGATTTAAGAGTTTTGAAGCCCAAAGACCGCGATGCTCTAGTTCTACGGGTAAATGGCACTCAATGCCATACACTAACCAGAACGGCGTACAACCAATTGCGGTTTTGTATGTCGTCTGATATGCCCACAATGCATCGTCGAGTTTAACGGACCAATCCTTCCTATTTAGTGAAACAGTTTTTTCTAAAATTCGCTTAATCTCTCGATTAACTACCTCAACTTGGCCACTTGTTTGCGGTTGGTAGTGGGTGGCAAGCTTGTGCGTGACTCCGTATTTAGATAACGTGTTAGCCATAAGAGCGTTACAAAAATGCGTTCCCCTATCACTAACAATTGTGCGAGGCGTGCCGAAGCGAGAAAATAGTCTTTTAAGAAATGTAACGACGACTCGCGCATCATTGGTAGGTAGAGCTTGCGATTCCGCCCACCTTGATACGTAGTCGGTCGCCACTAAAATATACATATTTTTGAAAGACGGATATAGAAGGCAAACAAAATCTATACCCCATAAATCGAAGACTTCTCACTCTAAAAACATGTTTTGGGGCATCTCGTCGCGACGAGAGATGTTACCCGACAGCTGAGAGCTATCGCATGCGCGCACAAAATTATGCGCATCTTTGAAGAGAGTGGGCAAAAAGTAGCCCACCTCTAGCGCCTTCCGAGCAGTCTAGTTGGCTTGATAATGCCCACCGGTTGGACCCTCGTGGTAGTGCTTAAGAATTTGTAAGCACTCCACACCTGCAACGCATCTTCGGACCGCTTGGTCCGCGCAGATACAAAAAAGAAATGGGTCCTCCAAAAAGAAATTTTTCAAGTAAGAAAAGAATTTCTTCTTTTGATGACTTGAAAACTCTTTAGGAAGCACCCGCGCTACTAAGTAATTTGCAAAGTCTGCGAACCAAGGCGAAGATGACGAAGAATTATGAATGGCAAGGAGGCGTTCCTCGGGGAATCTGTGATTTATTTCAGATTTTACGAGCGCTTCCGCAACCGGATTTTCTAAACGGGAGAGGTGGTCTGCCGCTAGATTTTTCGCTCCCCGCTTATCTCGGATCTCCAAATCAAATTCTTGTAGGAGGAGAATCCATCGAAGAAGACGGGGCTTCGCATCATTTTTAGCTAATAAATATTTAAGTGCAGAGTGATCGGTAAATACGATAACTTTAGATAGCGTTATATACGAGCAAAACTTATCAAAAGCGAAGACGACATCTAAGAGTTCCTTTTCCGTTGTCGTGTAATTTACTAGTGCGGAAGTGAGCGTCTTGCTAGCGCAATAAATTGGATGAAAATGTTTTTCTACGCGTTGGCCAAGAACGGCACCTAAGGCAATATCACTAGCGTCGCACATTATTTCGAATGGAAGGGACCAATTAGGGGCGACTAAAATTGGTGAAGTGATAAGTTTTTGTTTTAATAAATTAAAGGCGGACACGCATTCGCTACTAAAGATGAAACGTGATTCCTTTTCCAAGAGGTGAGTAAGCGGCTTTGTTATTTTTGAAAAGTCTTGAATAAAGCATCGGTAAAAGCACGCATGGCCTAAAAAACTCCTAATAGATTTTACGTTTGTTGGTTGCGGTAGTTTTTCTATGATTTCTATCTTGGCCTTATCCACCTCCATCCCCTTAGACAAAATCATATGGCCGAGGACCAAACCTCCTCGAACCATAAAATTGCATTTTTCCCAATTTAATACAAGGCTTGTGTCCACGCACCGTTGAAGGACATGATCTAAATTGTGAACGCAATCGGGAAAAGAACGTCCGAAAATAGAAAATTCATGCATAAAGACTTCCATAATGTCTTCTAATAGCTCGCCAAAGATCGCTAGCATACATCTTTGGAATGTAGCCGACACATTGTAGAGTCCAAATGGCATTCTTCGATATGCGAAGGTGCCAAATGGGCAAGTAAAAGTTGTTTTCTTTTGATCATCGGGGGAAATGCAGATTTAGAAAAACCCCGATAAATCATCAAGAAAACAATAATATGGATGACCGGATAAACGCTCTAAAATCTGGTCCAAAAAAGGTAGAGGGAAATGGTCCTTGCGGGTGACATCATTTAGTTTTCTATAATCGATACACACTCGTAAACCCGTAACAGTGCGAGTTGGGACGAGCTCGTTATGCTCATTCGCCACTACGGTTAGACCGCCCTTCTTGGGCACGACATGCATGGGACTAACCCATGCACTGTCCGAAATAGGGGAGATAATCCCCGCATCTAATAACTTAATAATCTCGGCTTTAACGACGTCTTTCATGTTTGGGTTAGGACGATGCTGCGGCGGAATTGTTTTGCGGCAATTATCGTGAAGAAAAATCTTATCGGTGCAAATGGAGGGGCTAATCCCCTTTAAGTCAGAGATTTGCCATGCAATTGCGTGGCGATGTTTAAATAGAACTTCCAATAAATCAGAAGTCTCTGAATCACTCAAGTCTGAAGAAATGATAACGGGAAGCGTATCGCCTTTTCCCAAAAAAGCATATTTGAGTGAGTCGGGTAAGGGTTTGAGGTCTAGGATGGGCGGTTCTTCTAGGGATGTTATAATGCCTATGCCTTTCTTACCAATTGGTTCGAAAGACAAGTCTAAAGAGGTATCCTCATCGCATTTAAAATTTTCAAGCGCATAAATATCGTCGTTTAAAAATACAGGCTCGAAAATGGGATAAGAACGATCTCCAAAAAAGGTATCTAAAGAATAACAAAAATCGTCGCTCGATGACAAATTGTCCATCGAGGGATTAATAGAGAATGTAACTTGGTCATCTCCTACCCGGAGGAGAAGAAGACCATTACAAACATCTATTAGTGCGCGGGAGGTGGCTAGGAAAGGGCGACCGAGTAATATTGGTACCTCGACGTCCTCCTCGATGTCTAAGATGACAAAGTCTACCGGGAAGGTAAACATGTCTACTTGGACAAGGTCGTCCTCCACTACCCCGATAGGGAACTTAACCGAGCGATTCGCTAATTGGATGGGATATTCGTAGGACTAGGAATACCCAAACCTAAACGTTGAAAGAGCGAGAACGACATCAGATTAATGATAGCCCCTAAATCAGCTAAGGCGTATATTACTAATATATCGCCAAAAAGGCACGGGATGAAAAACTGTCCCGGGTCATTTTGTTTTGTGGGCAATTTATAGTAAGGGCCGTCGAGCAGACAGCGTTGAGAGATACATGCAAAATATCCTCTAATTTACGTTTATTAGAAAGTAATTTTTTAAAAAATTTCGCATATTTGGGCATTTGCGAGATAGCCTCGCAAAAAGGAACATTAATATGAATTTGTTTTAAAAATAAAATAAATTTTTCATATTACGTGTCCTTACGCTCGTTATCAAATTTATGCGGATACGACAAGGCCTTGTATAAAATAATTTTTTCTTTTAAAATCTGTAAAGGCGGCGTAATCAAAGAAAGGGGAAGAGGGGTCGGAGGTGAAATATGTACCTGAGGGTCGGTCTATTTTGGATCGACCACCTCCTTTCCGCTACGGAGGGTTATAGCGTTGGCGTTCTCCCGCGGATTGGGCTCAGCGTTTCCCGGCAGTGCCCCAAGCGCGCGCTCGGACATCATCCTCGCTAGTTGTCCAACCTGTTGTTCGAGAGTTTTTAGCGATTCGGTGATTTTTGGGATATTTGACTCGTTGGACGCAATATACTTAGAAAAATTTTCCTCCATCGGGGAGGGTTTTGGAAGAGGATGAGGCAGCAGAAATTCGGGCGCATAAGAAAGAGGGGGATGCTGCGCATTGTTCGGGTTGCTCCCAAAGAAATTTGGTGATTCATCCAACCGTATTATAGTTATTACTATAAGTTTGTTGTTGGGGTTGAAGAAGGACGACCCGAATTCCAACAAATCCACGAACTCTTCGGCCATGCAGACGTGGGGGAATAAAAAAACAGGCGAGTGGAGGAGGCAGTAGACATCTCCGCCACCTGCTTTGTTAACCTTTCAACTTGAAGGGTTAAGAGAGCAGTGGCATCCACTTCAAAAAGACCAGCCGCCGGCTTCGGGAGTCCCCGCGGGACGTTCCATTGATAAGAGTTCATTGTCATCTCTTCGAATAAAGCCTGGGAGGCCTTGGGGGTTTTTGTTGTTTAGTGTGCCCCCCCGGCAGCCGCGTCAATCATTTGACGCGTCTGAAAATTAAGCCCGTTATAAAACATTTGTACCTGCAACCACATTGGCAGCGTGTGGTGCGGGCACCGGCGGACGAATTCCTTAAACCGTTCCCAAGTCTCGTAAAGAGACTCAGGATCGTTTGCACAAACGAAGAAATGTCCGCGCCGCACTTTGCAGTTTTTGCGGGCGGAAAGTACTTCGTTAGAACCGCTCTGTCAACTCAGCCCACGTGGTGATACATCCTCGCGGGAGGGCATTCAACCATGCCTTGGCTTTGGACTTAATGGAAAAAGGAAATAAGAGCAAGCGAATGGCGTCATTAGTGACGCCATTAATCTTGAAGGTGTCTGATGAATTGTAAATATACATATTTTTATGCACATTAATTTAGTCATTCTCATTTATTTTCGTCGTTTTTACTTATTTTGTTCAATAAAATACTCCTCTTCTTGTAAATTTACTACTAACTTGTTTTCTTTAATTGTGTAGAAAAATTTCAAAATCTGCCAAAATTGGGCAGTACACGCCCGTGACAATTTGGTCACGCCCGTGACCGGGCCGTGACATTGCATTTCCCGTGAAATCGGATGATTTCTGAAGTAAAAAGCTTGACACGCCTAGTGTCATGCCCGTGTCACCCGACACGGGGCGTGACCCTAGCCCGTGTCCTCTCCTCTCGACACTTTCCGCTCGACGATCGTCGAGCGTCGACAGCAACCGTCACGCCCAGCATCACTCCCGTGACCACGGGCGTGACTCAATTTCCGCTCGACGATTTCATCTCGACAATTTCAACTCGACGATTGTCGAGTGTCAACACCAACCAACACGCCCAGAGTCACGCCGGTGACCTGGGGCGTGACTGCTGCGAACTCAGCCCGAGTCACTTGCTTGTCCAATCGCCGGCCGCCTTCATGAATAGTACTGTCACGCCCCCCCCCCCCCCCCCCCCTACACGCCCGGACGGAGGCGACGTGTACTTAAAATTTTTGCCTATAAATTCCCATTTCTGTAAGGTCCAGGGTTCAGATTTTTGGGCCATTTTAGTGTCTTTTTGTGGGCTGCATCCGTGATTCTAAAACTATGTAAGGAGATTTCTCCCTCTTTTCTTTCATGTTTGTTTTTGCTTTAGCTTTAGCTCTTGTAATAGCTTGTAATAGTTTCTTTAATCAATAAAAATGTTAGATTTTCTCTTATATTTGGCTTAGGAATGAACACTTGTGCCCACTTCCTTCTTCTTTTATCCTGGTTTCATCTTTGTTCTTCATTTATGAAATGTGGTGGTGTGTGTGTATGAGTGTAATTTATTACTTTACATGTTTTTAACTTGTTTTCATGCTTAGGTATGATAGGTTTTCTCTTTTTTCATCATGTCTTTTTCTTGAAAGAATTAGGATTCATTTCTTATGAATTTATAAAAGAGATTTAAAAGTGATTTTGTTCTTTTTTTTACTTAGTTTTTCTTTTAGGATTGTAAAATCTTTTTTGTTCTTTTATTTTCTCTTCACCTTTTTATCACTTTTATGAATTGTTAAGAATGAAAAAGTTATAGATTTAATTTTGAGAGCACCTTTGATTTTGACTTCTTTTGTAAAACTTTTTGCTCATTCTCTTTTATTTGTTCTTTTTATGTTTGGTAAGTTTTAGGAGTAGAAATCTTATTTTAATTTATAAGCAACTTTGATTTTTTTCGTTATTAGTGTGTGTGAGTGTATGAGCATAAATTTTCTTTGTTCTTCTAATTTTTTCACTGTTGTGTGTGTGAGTGTATGAGTATAACTTTTTATGCTTCCTCATTTATGAAGAGTGTGTGAGTTAGGGTTAAATTTTAATGCTTCTTTTAATGATTGTTCAAATAGATAGAGTGTGTGAGTGTAAGTGTTTAATTTTAATGCTTTCTTTTATGCTTTTGTTCAATTTGTAGAGTGTGTGAGTGTAGGTGTAAGCTTTATGCTTTCTTGAAATTCATATGGAGTGTGTGTGTTGTGTGTATTTATTTCCGCCTACCCGTTAAGAGTTAAATGGCGCATCGTTTTCATTTTCAGTCCTACTCGTTTGAGTAGGACTTGTTATTTTATTTCTTTATTTTTTTCGCCTACTCACTTGAGTTAAATGGCCGGACTTTATTTCCCGCCTACTCGTTTGAGTAGGACTTGTAATTTTCTTTCTTTATTTTCCGCCTACTCACTGTTTAAATGGACGATCTTTATCTCCCTGCAAATATTGAGAAAGCCTGTAATCGCATTTATTTTCTCCTACTCATTTGAGTAGGACTCCTCGCTTTCATTTCAGTCCTACTCGTTTGAGTAGGACTTGCAAATTTCATTCAAGCTTTTATTTACCGCCCCACTCGTTTGAGTGGGACTCGCAAATTTAAATATGCAATTTCTTTTATGTGTAACTTAGTTTCTGTTTAATTTATAATTGGAGTGTGCGTGAGTTTTGTTTAGCTAACTTTTCAGCTTTCTAAATGTTTGTTATTTTTTCTTATGTCCCTTCTTATAATCGTTAGGCGTTTAATTTCGAACTCGCGCCTCACTAAATTATAAGCCGTCCCCATACCGATGTGTGGCTAATCGCTATTAGCCTCGGCATCGAGAGCATTGGGACATTTAAAATGATTTCTAATAATTGAAGCTCTTTTTTTCATTTAAATTAAGGACTTAAGGTTTACCCGGGTTTACGACGCGTAGGACCACATATCGATGTGTGGGCCCTATTTCCGTAGTCCATATGCTAGCTAGCTAGACCGAGAGCCGTGCATATGGACCGATCACCCCTGGGTAAATAGAGTTGCGTGCATACCCTCGAGAGAGGACAAGCGTAATTCTATCGGATTGGGTTCCCCACCCAATAGCGGGGTTCTTAGCGTAAAGCGGGCGTTAAGAGGAATCCTTCGTCGGACTAACGTTCGGTCGAATAGTCTTAACGTTCAGGTGAGCAATATTCCTATAGCTAGGTGCGCTCACATTTGTGGAACCTCCACCCAAGTTGCCTTCTATTAATTTGAAAACTAAGTCCTATAATTATTAAAAATTGTTTTAGTCTTAATCCGATTCGATGTCGAGCGTTAACTTCATCGAATATTTTCTAATCGTTTTTTTTTGCTCCTTGCTTTTCCCTCTTAGTTAATTAAAAAAAATCCACCTTACTTTCAGTAAAATAATAGTCCTCCCGGAGGAGTAAGAATAGTCAACACGACCCCGAGAACAATACGACCTCGGTATTCCCCCGATATCGAGTACTACTTGCGATAGGTGCACTTGCCTACCCTAAGCACGCCCGCGGCGATCGACTCACCGAACCAACCACAGTAAGAGTCTGTTCGCGGGCCCATCAAGTTTTTGCGCCTTGTCGGGGAGTCTCTTTTTGAGTTGCTATTTCAAATTCCGGAGTCTATTACTTTTACCTATATATCTAAAAAAACTAAAAAATTTATTTAAAAAAAAAAGAGAAGTTTATTTTGTTTTATTTTGTTTGGGTGTATGACCCGAGGACAACCCTCAGAGTCTGAGATTTTGACTTCCGACCCTGAGATCGAACGCTCTCCTTGCGCGTATTCGATCTCAACGCGAAATCCTTCTTTAGATCCCGGGAATTATCGGAGAACCTACTGTGGTACTTATGGCCGCGCCTAACCCTGCCCGGCGGCCGAGCGTACTATTGTCTTATTACGCCCGGCCTAACCTGGATGATTTCTGGGTCGAGTATATAATCGGCCCGCGGCGCGAATAATAATTTTCAAAATAAATCAAGTGTCATTCAAATGGTCCAAAACGCGTGCAGTTCGATGGACTGCCGATGAGGACCCGAATGTCCACTTGTCCAATTTCTTGGAGATATGCGACACCTTCAAGATTAATGGCGTCACTGATGACGCCATTCGTTTGCGCTTATTTCCTTTTTCCCTAAGTCCAAAAGCCAAGGCGTGGTTGAATGCCCTCCCGCGAGAATGTATCACCACGTGGGCTGAGTTGACGAAACGGTTCCTAACGAAGTACTTTCCTGCCCGCAAAAACTGCAAAGTTGCGGGCGGACATTTCTTCGTTTGTGCAAAACGATCCTGAGTCTCTATACGAGACTTGGGAACGGTTTAAGGAATTCCTCCGCCGTTGCCCGCACCACGCGCTGCCAACGTGGTTGCAAGTTCAAATTTTTTATAATGGGCTGAATTTTCAGACGCGTCAAATGATTGACGCGGCTGCCGGGGGTACGCATAACAACAAAACCCCCGAGGCCGCCCAGGCTTTATTCGAAGAGATGGCTATGAACGCCTATCAATGGAATCCGCCCGGGGACGCCCAAAAGCCGGCGACTGTCTTTTTGAAGTGGATGCCACTGCTCTCTTTAGACCCTTCAAGTTGAAAGGTTAACAAAGCAGGTGGCGGAGATGTCTGCTGCCAGTCCTCCACTCCGCCTTGTTTTATTCCCCCTAACGTCTGGTAGCTGAAAGGTTGTGGACTTCATGGGAAATTCGGGTCATCCTCCCTTCAACCCCAACAACAACCCTTATAGTAATAACTATAATCCGGGTTGGAGGAATCACCCCAACTTCTCGTGGAGCAAACCCGAATAATCTCAGCGTCCCCCTATTTCTTTTGCGCCCGGATTTCTTCCTCCTCCTCCTTCCGAAACCCTCCCTGATGGAGGAAATTTTTCGAAGTATATTGCGTCCAACGAGTCAAATATCCGGAACATCACCGGATCGCTAAAAAACTCTGAACAAACAGGTTGGACAGCTGGCGAGGATGATGTCCGAGGCGCGCGCTGGGCACTGCCGGGAAACACGGAGCCCAATCCGCGGAGAACGCCACGCTATAAGTAACCCTCCGTGCGAAAGGAGGTGGTCGATCCAAAACGGACACGACCCTCAGGTACATATTTCACCTCCGACCCTCTTCCCTTTCTTTCGCTTACGGCGCCTTTACCAATTAAAAAAGAAAAAATTTAAACAAGGCCCTTCCATATCCGCATAAGTTAGATAACGAGCGTAAGGACGTGCAATATGAAAAATTTATTTTATTATTAAAACAAATTCACATTAATGTTCCTTTTTGCGAGGCTATCTCGCAAATGCCCAAATATGCGAAATTTTTAAAAGAACTACTTTCTAATAAACGCAATTAGAGGATATTTCGCATGTATCTCTCAACGCTGTCTGCTCGGTGGCCCTTACTAATAAATTGCCCACAAAACAAAACGACCCGGGATGGTTTTCCATCCCGTGCCTTTTTGGCGATATATTAGTAAAGTACGCCTTAGATGATTTAGGGGCTAGCATTAATCTTATGCCGTTCTCGCTCTTTTCACGTTTAGGTTTGGGTACTCCTAGTCCTACGATTATGCACATCCAATTAGCGGATCGCTCGGTTAAGTTCCCTATCGGGGTAGTGGAGGACGTCCTTGTCCGAGTCGACAAGTTTACCTTCCCGGTAGACTTCGTCATCTTAGATATCGAGGAGGACGCCGAGGTACCAATAATAATCGGTCGCCCTTTTCTCGCCACCTCCCGCGCACTAATAGATGTTAGTAATGGTAGTCTTCTCCTCCGAGTAGGAGATGACCAAGTTACTTTCTCTATTAATCCCTCGATGGACAATTTGTCATCGAGCGACGATTTCTGCTACTCTTTAGATACCTTTTTCGAAGATCGTTCTTCTCCCATTTTCGAGTCCGTATTTTTAAACGACGATGTTTATGTGCTAGAAAATTTTAAATGCGATGAGGATACTTCTTTAGACTTGCCTTTCGAACCAATTGGTAAGAAAGACATAGGCATTAAAACCTCCCTAGAAGAACCGCCCATCCTAGAACTCAAACCCTTACCGCATCGCTCAAGTACGCATTTTTGGGAAAAGGTGATACGCTTCCCGTTATCATTTCTTCGGACTTGAGTGATTCGGAGACTTCCGATTTATTGGAAGTTTTATTTAAACATCGCCACGCAATTGCGTGGCAAATTTCTGACTTAAAGGGGATTAGCCCCTCCTTTTGCACCCATAAGATTTTTCTTAACGATAATTGCCGCAAAACGATTCAGCCATAGCGTCGTCTTAACCAAAACCTGAAAGACGTCGTTAAAGCCGAAATCATTAAGTTATTAGATGTGGGGATTATCTACCCTATTTCGGACAGTGCATGGGTTAGTCCCGTGCATGTCGTGCCCAAGAAGGGCGGTCTTACCGTAGTGGCGAATGAGCATAACGAGCTCGTCCCAACTCGTACTGTTACGGGTTGGCGAGTGTGCATCGATTATAGAGAACTTAATGATGCCACCCGCAAGGACCATTTCCCTCTGCCATTTCTAGACCAGATTTTAGAGCGCTTATCCGGTCATCCGTATTATTGTTTTCTTGATGGTTTATCAGGGTTTTTCCAAATCCCCATTTCCCCCGATGATCAAGAGAAAACAACTTTTACTTGCCCGTTTGGCACCTTCGCCTATCGAAGAATGCCATTTGGAGTCTGCAATGCGCCGGCTACATTCTAAAGATGTATGCTAGCGATCTTTGGCGAGATAGTAGAAGACATTATGGAAGTCTTTATGGATGACTTTTCTGTTTTCGGACGCTCTTTTCCCGATTTCCTTCACAATTTAGATCGTGTCCTTCAACGGTGCGAGGACACAAGTCTTGTTTTAAATTGGGAAAAATGCAACTTTATGATTCGAGGAGGTTTGTTCCTCGGCCATATGATTTCGTCTAAGGGGTTAGAGGTGGATAATGCCAAGATAGAAATTATAGAAAAACTTCCGCATCCAACAAACGTAAAATCTATTAGGAGTTTCTTAGGCCATGCGGGCTTTTATCGACGCTTCATTCAAGACTTTTCAAAAATAACAAAGCCGCTAACTCACCTCTTGGAAAAGGAATCATGTTTCATCTTTAGTAGCGAATGCGAGTCCGCCTTTAATTTAATAAAACAAAAACTTATCACTTCACCAATTTTAGTGGCCCCTAATTGGTCCCTTCCATTCGAAATAATGTGCGACGCTAGTGATATTGCCATACGTGCCGTTCTTGGCCAACGCCTAGAAAAACATTTTCATCCTATTTATTATGCTAGCAAAACGCTCACTTCCGCACAAGTAAATTACACGACAACGGAAAAGGAACTCTTAGCCGTCGTTTTAGCTTTTGATAAGTTTCGCTCGTATATAACGCTATCTAAAGTTATCGTTTTTACCGATCACTCTGCGCTTAAATATTTATTAGCTAAAAATGATGTGAAGCCCCGCCTTCTTCGATGGATTCTCCTCCTACAAGAGTTTGATTTGGAGATCCGAGATAAGCGGGGTCGGAAAATCTAGCGGCGGACCACCTCTCCCGTTTAGAAAATCCGGGTGCGGAAGCGCTCGTCGAATCTGAAATAAATGACAGATTCCCCGGGGAACGCCTTCTTGCCATTAATAAATCTTCGTCATCTTCGCCTTGGTTCGCAGACTTTGCCAATTTCTTAGTAGCGCGGGTCCTTCCAAAAGATTTTTCAAGTCATCAAAAGAAGAAATTCTTTTCTGACTTGAAAAATTTCTTTTGGGAGGACCCATTTCTTTTTCGTATCTGCGCGGAGCAAGCGGTCCGAAGATGCGTTGCGGGTGTGGAGTGCTTGCAAATTCTTAAGCACTGCCACGAGGGTCCAGCCGGGGGGCATTATCAAGCCAACCGGACCGCTCGGAAGGCGCTAGAGGCGGGCTACTTTTGGCCCACTCTCTTCAAAGACGCGCATAATTTTGTGCGCGCATGCGATAGCTGTCAGCAATCGGGTAACATCTCTCGTCGCGACAAGATGCCCCAAAATATGTTTTTAGAGTGCGAGGTCTTCGATTTGTGGGGCATAGATTTTGTTGGCCCCCTACCTCCTTCTTTCAAAAATATGTATATTTTAGTGGCGGTCGACTACATATCGAGGTGAGCGGAAGCGCAAGCTCTCCCCACCAACGATGCGCGAGTCGTCGTTACATTTCTTAAAAAATTATTTTCTCGCTTCGGCACGCCTCGCACAATTGTTAGTGATAGGGGAACGCATTTCTATAACGCTCTTATGGCTAAGACGTTAGCTAAATACGGAGTCACGCACAAGCTTGCCACCCCCTACCACCCGCAAACAAGTGGCCAAGTCGAGGTAGTAAATCGAGAGATTAAGCGAATTTTAGAAAAAACTGTTTCACTAAATAGGAAAGATTGGTCTGTTAAACTCGACGAACCGTTGTGGGCGTATCAGACGACATACAAAACCGCAATTGGTTGTACGCCGTTCCAGTTAGTCTACGGCAAAGCGTGTCATTTACCCGTAGAATTAGAGCATCACGCTCTTTGGGTTTTAAAACTCTTAAACCTTGACTCCAACTTAGCCGCTCAGAATAGAAAACTGCAACTAAACGAGCTCGATGAATGGCGTGCGAACGCTTACGAGAGCAATAAATTCTATAAGGAGCGTTCTAAGTTATATCACGATCGAAATTTAAAGTCCCCAAAAATATTTTCTCCGGGCGATCTTGTCCTTCTTTATAATTCACGCCTTAAGGTTTTTCCGGGTAAACTAAAATCTAGATGGTCCGGTCCCTTCTTAGTTGAAGAAGTCTTTCCATATGGGACCGTACTCGTCTCCTACCGGGAAAGAGGTTCGTTTAAAGTAAACGGTCATCGGCTTAAGTTATACATCGCGGGCGACCCAGTGATCGAGCATTACGAAACCATAACCCTCCTCGATCTATAAACCCGCCAAAATAGTCAAGCTACACAACTATAAACAAAGCGCTCCTGGGAGGCACCCCTCACTTATCCGTTTCGCTCTTTCCTTATTAGTTTTGCTGTTTTTTTCTAATAAACGCAGGGTTTCTGATTGGACTTCCCCGAACGCGTTTCAGGGAAGCTTCTACCCCCTTCCTTTTCTTTTCTTTGTATATATTGTCTTTCCTTTTTTGTTCTGCATACTTATGATACAACATTGAGGACAATGTTGGACTTAAGTATGGGGGTATTTTCGTGCTTTACGTTTTGCACTTCAATTTATTTTTACTGCATTTCAAAATAAAAAAAATACATATAACAACAAAACAAAAACAAAAAAATAAAAAAAAATCTTAAAATGAAAAAAAAATTTTAAATGAAAAATCCAAAAAAAAAATTTCCCGTTGTACTCTCTCTTTCTTTTTTCCAAAAACTCAAAAAAAAACAACAAAAAATTTATATGTAGTTTCACTTTGTAAACATGTTTTTTTGTACAGACTCTTTTCTCTCTCCCCCCTTCCTCATTCTTGTAAAAATCTCTCTTTTTCTCCCATATTTTTGTACATATAATAAAAATTCTCTTAAAAAAAATACAAAAAAAGATAATAGTTCGAAAATTAAAAAAAAATTAAAATTAAGTAAAATAAAACAAAAATACAAAAAAAGATAATAAATGAAAAACAAAAATGATGATAAAACTATAAAAATCAAATCAAAAAAATGTTTTGAAACAAATAAATCAAATATTCGATCCTTAACTTTTCTGCTATCCAAAAATTCAGTTTTGACTTTATTTATATGTGAATTTGATTAATTGTTTGTTCACTACCCGTTTGTTAATTATTGATTGAAAAATTTAAATACCCGGGGTTAAGTTTTAAAGAATTCATTATATTTTGTTAAAAATAGCGAACTCGTTTTAGGCATTACTTCTAATTTTTCATTAATTGGAGCACGTATATTATGTTAGGAAATAACGACTATATAATTCAATTATACTTACTTTTAGCTTTCTGAACAACATTGCAACGTACAAATTATTAAGGTTGCTCTCAAAAATTTTTAGGATTAAAAATCTAGTTTTCCTTTCTCCCCTCACCTTTCATGACCTACTTGGCATGAAAACTTTTAGCCTTAAAAGATCCTATGTCAATGGGAATAAGATTTCGTTCCGTAAACATAGGCACTCAATAATTTAAAAAGATTATATATGGAGTAAGAGGATAAAATTCATTACTCCTACAAATATACATTGGGTTAATTCTTATGAAGTTGAAAAATAAAAATCATATTAGGAAAATAAGATTTCATTTTCCTAATAATAAAAAAGAAAAAAAAATGGAGGTTTGAGAAAAAATTACCTCACCTCAAATATCAAAACCCTCTTCATAAACCAACTACCCTCTGAGCCAATTACACGATTCTAGAATTAATTCAAAAATCTTTTTGAGAGCATAATTAGTAAATTGTATTATTTCCAGTAACACTCGTATAAGCTAGAGTTCTTATAATTCCAAACTATTTTCGTTAATCTAACCATTACAAATGTTGACTTCTATTTGATTACATCAAGAAGTCTTTTGGTCAAAAATTTTGCGCTATTTAAATCATCTACATAATTTTAGGACTTAACTCTTACACCTCGTATATTTATTTCGATCTCTCTTATAATTGATCAAGCGATAGCTAAAACTTAGAGTTTTTTTATTCCTTATAGATTCACCTCAAACTTTTGCTCTGGAATAGCAAAAGCCTAAGTATGGGGGTATTTGATGAATTGTAAATATACGTATTTTTATGCACATTAATTTAGTCATTCTCATTTATTTTCGTCGTTTTTACTTATTTTTGTTCAATAAAATACTCCACTTCTTGTAAATTTACTACTAACTTGTTTTCTTTAATTTTGCAGAAAAATTTCAAAATCTGCCAAAATTGGGTAGTACATGCCCGTGACAATTTGGTCACGCCCGTGACCGGGCCGTGACATTGCATTTCCCATGAAATCAGATGATTTCTGAAGTAAAAAGCTTGACACGCCTAGTGTCACGCCCGTGTCACCCGACACGGGGCGTGACCCTAGCCCGTGTCCTCTCCTCTCGACACTTTCCGCTCGGCGATCGTCGAGCGTCGACACCAATCGTCACGCCCCGCGTCACGCCCGTGACCACGGGCATGACTCAATTTCCGCTTGACGATTTCATCTCGACACTTTCAACTCGACGATTGTCGAGTGTCGACACCAACCAACATGCCCAGAGTCACGCCCGTGACCTGGGGCATGACTGCTGCGAACTCAGCCCGAAGTCGACTTTCCTGTCTAATCGCCGGCCGCCATCATGAATAGTACTGTCACGCCCCCCCTACACGCCCGTGACGGAGGGCGTGTACTTAGAATTTTTTGCCTATAAATTGTCCATTTCTGTAAGGTCCAAGGGTTCAGATTTTTGGGCCATTTTAGTGTCTTTTTGTGGGCTGCATCCGTGATTTCTAAAGCTATGTAAGGAGATTTCTCCCTCTTTTCTTTCATGTTTGTTTTTGCTTTAGCTTTAGCTCTTGTAATAGCTTGTAATAGTTTCCTTTAATCAATAAAAATGTTAGATTTTCTCTTCATATTTGGCTTTGGAATGAACACTTGTGCCCACTTTCCTTCTCCTTTTTATCCTTGGTTTCATCTTTGTTCTTCATTTATGAAATGTGTGTGTGTGTATGAGTGTAATTTTTTTACTTTACATGTTTTTAACTTGTCTTCATGCTTAGGTATGATAGGTTTTCCTCTTTTTCACCATGTCTTTTTCTTGAAAGAATTAGGATTTCATTCTTATGAATTTATAAAAGAGATTTAAAAAGTGATTTTGTTCTTTTACTTAGTTTTTCTTTTAGGATTGTAAAACCTCTTTTGTTCTTTTTATTTTCTCTTCACCTTTTTTATCACTTTTATAAATTGTTAAGAATGAAAAAGTTATAGATTTAATTTTGAGCACCTTTGATTTTGACTTTATTTTGTAAAACTTTTTGCTCATTCTCTTTTTATTTGTTCTTTTTATGTGTTTTTGGGTAAGTTTTAGGAGTAGAAATCTTGTTATTTTAATTTATAAGCAACTTTGATTTTTCTTCGTTATTAGTGTGTGTGAGTGTATGAGCATAAATTTTCTTTTGTTCTTCTTAATTTTCATATTATGTGTGTGAGTGTATGCGTATAACTTTTTATTTCTTTCCTCATTTATGAAGAGTGTGTGAGTGTAGGTGTTAAATTTTAATGCTTTCTTTTAATGCTTTGTTCAAATTATGTAGAGTGTGTGAGTGTAGGTGTTAAATTTTAATGCTTTCTTTTAATGCTTTGTTCAAATTTTGTAGAGTGTGTGAGTGTAGGTGTTAGCTTTATTGCTTTCTTGAAATTCATATGGAGTGTGTGTGTGTTTGTGTGTATTTATTTCCGCCTACTCGTTAAGAGTTAAATGGCGCATCGTTTTCATTTTCAGTCCTACTCATTTGAGTAGGACTTGTTATTTTCTTTCTTTATTTTTCCGCCTACTCACTTGAGTTAAATAGCCGGACTTTATTTCCCGCCTACTCGTTTGAGTAGGACTTGTAATTTTCTTTCTTTATTTTTCCGCCTACTCACTTGAGTTAAATGGACGGATCTTTATCTCCCTGTAAATATTTGAGAAAGCCCTGTAATCGCATTTTTTTCTCCTACTCATTTAAGCAGGACTCGCTTTCATTTCAGTCCTACTCGTTTGAGTAGGACTTGCAATTTTCAGCTTTTATTTACCGCCCCCACTCGTTTGAGTGGGACTCGCAAATTTTAAATATGCAAATTTCTTTCATGTGTAACTTAGTTTCTGTTTAATTTATAATTTGGAGTGTGCGTGAGTTCTAATTTTAGCTAACTTTTCAGTTTTCTAAATGTTTGTTATTTTTTCTTATGTCCCCTTCTTATAATCGTTTAGCGTTTAATTTCGAACTCGCGCCTCACTAAATTATAAGCCGTCCCCATACCGATGTGTGGCTAATCTCTATTAGCCTCGGCATCGAAGAGCATTGGGACATTTAAAATGATTTCTAATAATTAAAGCTCTTTATTTTCATTTTAATTTAAGGACTTAAGGTTTACCCCGGGTTTACGACGCGTAGGACCACATATCGATGTGTGGGCCCTATTTCCGTAGTCCATATGCTAGTTAGCCGAGAGGCTGTGCATATGGACCGATCACCCATGGGTAAATAGAGTTGCGTGCATACCCTCGAGAGAGGATAAGCGTAATTCTACCGGATTGGGTTCCCCACCCAATAGCGGGGTTCTTAGCATAAAGCGGGCGTTAAGAGGAATCCTTCGTCGGACTAACGTTCGGTCGAATAGTCTTAACGTTCAGGTGAGCAATATTCCTAGAGATAAGTGCGCTCACATTTGTGGAACCTCCACGGCCAAGTTGCCTTTTATTAATTTGAAAACTAAGTCCTATAATTATTAAAAATTGTTTTAGTCTTAATCTGATTCGATGTCGAGCGTTAACCCTTCATCGAATATTTTCTTAATCGTTTTTTTTGCTCCTTTGCTTTTCCGTCTTTAGTTAATTAAAAAAATCCACCTTACTTTCAGTAAAATAATAGTCCTCCCGGAGGAGTAAGAATAGTGAACACGACCCCGAGAACAATACAACCTCGGTATTCCCCCGAATATCGAGTACTATTTGCGATAGGTGCACTTGCCTACCTAAGCACGCCCGCGGCGATCGACTCACCAAACCAACCACAGTAAGAGTCTGTTCGCGGGCCCATCAGTGTCGCATATTTCTAAAAAGTTTAGGGTAGTACACGCCCGTGACAATTTGGTCACGCCCGTGACAATTTGGTCACGCGCGTGACCGGGCCGTGACATTGCATTTCCCATGAAATCGGATGATTTCTGAAGTAAAAAGCTTGACACGCCTAGTGTCACGCCCGTGTCACCCGACACGGGGCGTGACCCTAGCCCGTGTCCTCTCCTCTCGACATTTTTCGCTCGGCGATCGTCGAGCGTCGACACCAATCGTCACGCCCCGCGTCACGCCCGTGACCACGGGCGTGAATCAATTTCCGCTTGACGATTTCATCTCGACACTTTCAACTCGACGATTGTCGAGTGTCGACACCAACCAACATGCCCAGAGTCACGCCCGTGACCTGGGGCATGACTGCTGCGAACTCAGCCCGAAGTCGACTTTCCTGTCTAATCGCCGGCCGCCATCATGAATAGTACTGTCACGCCCCCCCCTACATGCCCGTGACGGAGGGCGTGTACTTAGAATTTTTTGCCTATAAATTGTCCATTTCTGTAAGGTCCAAGGGTTCAGATTTTTGGGCCATTTTAGTGTCTTTTTGTGGGCTGCATCCGTGATTTCTAAAGCTATGTAAGGAGATTTCTCCCTCTTTTCTTTCATGTTTGTTTTTGCTTTAGCTTTATCTCTTGTAATAGTTTGTAATAGTTTCCTTTAATCAATAAAAATGTTAGATTTTCTCTTCATATTTGGCTTTGAAATGAACACTTGTGCCCACTTTCCTTCTCCTTTTTATCCTTGGTTTCATCTTTGTTCTTCATTTATGAAATGTGTGTGTGTGTGTATGAGTGTAATTTTTTTACTTTACATGTTTTTAACTTGTCTTCATGCTTAGGTATGATAGGTTTTCCTCTTTTTCACCATGTCTTTTTCTTGAAAGAATTAGGATTTCGTTCTTATGAATTTATAAAAGAGATTTAAAAAGTGATTTTGTTCTTTTACTTAGTTTTTCTTTTAGGATTGTAAAACCTCTTTTGTTCTTTTTATTTTCTCTTCACCTTTTTTATCACTTTTATAAATTGTTAAGAATGAAAAAGTTATAGATTTAATTTTTGAGCACCTTTGATTTTGACTTTATTTTGTAAAACGTTTTGCTCATTCTCTTTTTATTTGTTCTTTTTATGTGTTTTGGGTAAGTTTTAGGAGTAGAAATCTTGTTATTTTAATTTATAAGCAACTTTGATTTTTCTTCGTTATTAGTGTGTGTGAGTGTATGAGCATAAATTTTCTTTTGTTCTTCTTAATTTTCATATTATGTGTGTGAGTGTATGCGTATAACTTTTTATTTCTTTCCTCATTTATGAAGAGTGTGTGAGTGTAGGTGTTAAATTTTAATGCTTTCTTTTAATGCTTTGTTCAAATTATGTAGAGTGTGTGAGTGTAGGTGTTAAATTTTAATGCTTTCTTTTAATGCTTTGTTCAAATTTTGTAGAGTGTGTGAGTGTAGGTGTTAGCTTTATTGCTTTCTTGAAATTCATATGGAGTGTGTGTGTGTGTTTGTGTGTATTTATTTCCGCCTACTCGTTAAGAGTTAAATGGCGCATCGTTTTCATTTTCAGTCCTACTCATTTGAGTAGGACTTGTTATTTTCTTTCTTTATTTTTCCGCCTACTCACTTGAGTTAAATAGCCGGACTTTATTTCCCGCCTACTCGTTTGAGTAGGACTTGTAATTTTCTTTCTTTATTTTTCCGCCTACTCACTTGAGTTAAATGGACGGATCTTTATCTCCCTGTAAATATTTGAGAAAGCCCTGTAATCGCATTTTTTTTCTCCTACTCATTTGAGCAGGACTCGCTTTCATTTCAGTCCTACTCGTTTGAGTAGGAGTTGCAATTTTCAGCTTTTATTTACCGCCCCCACTCGTTTGAGTGGGACTCGCAAATTTTAAATATGCAAATTTCTTTCATGTGTAACTTAGTTTCTGTTTAATTTATAATTTGGAGTGTTCGTGAGTTCTTATTTTAGCTAACTTTTCAGTTTTCTAAATGTTTGTTATTTTTTCTTATGTCCCCTTCTTATAATCGTTTAGCGTTTAATTTCGAACTCGCGCCTCACTAAATTATAAGCCATCCCCATACCGATGTGTGGCTAATCGCTATTAGCCTCGGCATCGAAGAGCATTGGGACATTTAAAATGATTTCTAATAATTGAAGCTCTTTATTTTCATTTTAATTTAAGGACTTAAGGTTTACCCCGGGTTTACGACGCGTAGGACCACATATCAATGTGTGGGCCCTATTTCCGTAGTCCATATGCTAGCTAGCCGAGAGGCTGTGCATATGGACCGATCACCCATGGGTAAATAGAGTTGCGTGCATACCCTCGAGAGAGGATAAGCGTAATTCTACCGGATTGGGTTCCCCACCCAATAGCGGGGTTCTTAGCATAAAGCGGGCGTTAAGAGGAATCCTTCGTCGGGCTAACGTTCGGTCGAATAGTCTTAACATTCAGGTGAGCAATATTCCTAGAGATAAGTGCGCTCACATTTGTGGAACCTCCACGGCCAAGTTGCCTTTTATTAATTTGAAAACTAAGTCCTATAATTATTAAAAATTGTTTTAGTCTTAATCTGATTCGATGTCGAGCGTTAACCCTTCATCGAATATTTTCTTAATCGTTTTTTTTGCTCCTTTGCTTTTCCGTCTTTAGTTAATTAAAAAAATCCACCTTACTTTCAGTAAAATAATAGTCCTCCCGGAGGAGTAAGAATAGTCAACACGACCCCGAGAACAATACGACCTCAGTATTCCCCCGAATATCGAGTACTACTTGCGATATGTGCACTTGCCTACCTAAGCACGCCCGCGGCGATCGACTCACCAAACCAACCACAGTAAGAGTCTGTTCGCGGGCCCATCAATGTCGCATATTTCTAAAAAGTTGGACAAGTGGACATTCGGGTCCTCATCCGGCAGTCCATCGAACTGCATGGCATTTTGGACCATTGGACTGACACTCGATTTTAATTCAAAATTATTATTCGCCATCGCAGGGCGAACAATACTAAACCCAGTATCATCCAGGTTAGGTCGGGCGTAATAAGACATAGTACGCTCCGCCTCCGAGCAGGGTTAGGAGCGGCCATAACTACAAAAGAGGGTTCACCGATAGATTCTTCGGGGTCTAAAGAAGGAATTAGGCGTTGAGATCGAATACGCACAAGGGAGCATTCGATCTCAGGGTCGAAGTCAAAATCTTCAGACTCGGAGGGTTGTCCACGGGTTATACACCCAAAGAAAAAAATAAAACAAAATAAACTCTTTTTTTATTTATTTTATTTAAAATAATGTTTTTAGTTTTTTTTTAATTTATAGAAAAATAAGTAAAAGTAATAGACTCCGAAATTCGAAATAGAAACTCGAAGAGTTCCCCGGCAACGGCGCCAAAAACTTGATGCTCCCGCAAACAGACTGTTACTGTGGTTGGTTCGGGGAGTCGATCGATGCAGGCTTTCTCGGGTAGGCAACTACATCTATCACAAGTAGTACTCGATATTCAGGGGAATACCGAAGTCGTATTGTTCTCGGGGTTGTGTTGACTATTCTTACTCCTCCGAGAGGACTATTATTTTACTGAAAGTAATGTGGATATTTTAATTAAGTAAAGACGGAAAAAGTAAAAGAGCAAAAAAATGGTTTAGAAAAATTCGATGAAGGGTTAACGCTCGACATTGAATCAGATTAAGACAAAAAAAACTTTTAATAATTATAGAAGTTAGTTTTCAAATTAATAAAAGGCAACTTGGTCGTGGAGGTTCCACAAATGTGAGCTCACCTAGCTATAGGGATATCGCTCACCTGAACGCTAAGGCAATTCGACCGAACGTTAGTCCGACGAAGGATTCCTCTTAACGCCCGCTTTACGCTAAGAACCCCGCTATTTGGTTTGGAACCCAATCCGGTAGAATTACGCTTGTCCTCTCTCGAGGGTATGCACGCAACTCTATTTACCCAAGGGTGATCTGTCCATACACACGGCCTCTCAGCTAGCTAGCATATGGATAATAGAAATAGGGCCCACACATCGATTTGTGGTCCTACGCGTCGTTAACCCGGGCAAACCTTAAGTGCTTAAATTAAAGTGAAAATAAAGAGCTTTAATTATTACGAATTATTTTAAATGTCCCAATGCTCTTCGATGCCGAGGCTAATAACGATTAGCCACACATCAGTTTGGGGATGACATTATAATTTAATGAGGCGCGAGTTCGAGACTAAACGCTAAAGGATTATAAGAAGAGGACATAAAAAATAACAAACATTTATAAAGCTGAAAAGTTGGCTAAAAAGAACTCACGCACACTTCAAATTATAAATAAACAGAAACTATGTTACAAAAAAGGAAAATTACAAGTCCTACTCAAACGAGTAGGCGGGAAATAAAGGGCACGCCATTTAACTCTTAACGAGTAGGCGGAAATAAATGCAAGTACAAGTCCTACTAAAATAATTATAGAAAAATAGAAGACCTGCCATTTAACTCAAATGTGTAGGCGGTAAACAAAATCCGGCCATTTAACTCCTAGCGAGTAGGCGAAAATAAATGCTAACACACACACTCTACATAATTGAAAGAAAGCAATAAAACTATCTCCCACACACACGCACTCTACGTAATTGAAAAAGTGATAAAATAAAGCATGAAAAACTAACTCGTACACTCACACACTCTACATAAATGAAATAAAGCATGAAAATAAAGCATGAAAATTGAACACCTACACTCACACACTCTTCATAAATTAAAGAAAGCATAAAGATTATTCTCATACACTCACACACAACATGAAATCTAAAAGAGCAAAATGAAATCCTAACTCCTACACTCACCGACACAATTTTGAAGACAAAATGAAAGTTACCTAAAAATTAAAACTACTACTTTTTTATACTCACATTTTACCAAAAACAAATAAAAAGAACAAATTAGAATTTTAAGAGAACAAAAGTTTTTCAAAACAAATCAAAAACCAAAGTTCTTTAAAAAATAAAATAACAAGTTTTTCATTATTATGTTTTCGTAAAAGCTAATTGAAAGGGGAAACTAGATCTGATATACTCTAGAGGGGGGGTGAATAGAGTATATGGTGCTTTTTGAAACACAAAGAAAAACTTTTGCAAAGCTTTACAACACTTGTTGTAATGGGTGTAAGCAGGGAAGCAGAAGTAAAACTAATCACAAAACTAAGCTATGCAGAAACTAAGCACAAGAAAATCTAGGCCAGAAACAAAAAGAAAACATGCAGAACCAGATGACACAAGGAAATATAGTGGTTCCCCAACTTGGGTACATCCACTCTTCTACCACCCTAGGTAGGAATCCACTGCAGGATGAGTTGATCAGGTGTCCTGGGCACCAATGAGCTTTTGATAAGGTGCTCAAAAACCAAATCAGATTTTTTGATCAGGTGTCTTGCCACCAATGAGCTTTTGACAAGGTGCTCAAAAACCAGATTCAAACTTTTGAAGGGAGTTTGAAAAACCCTTTACAGAGTGGGGGTTGAGAGAGTTATGGCAGTCTTCTCTTTCTCAGTCAACTGAGAAGACTTAGTGGATTGATGTCAAAGCTCCCCCTGAGTCCTTGATCTTCAGGAAGATGAGCTTTGCTGAGGGTGATAGGCCTTCAAAGATAGATCTCCAACAAAAGATGATTTCAGCAAGCTGAAATGTTGAGTGTCTGGAGTCTTGAAATGATGTTGGCCTTGAACACTTTGAGAGCTGAAGAGATCTGAAGATTTGTTTGAAAGCTTGATCTCTTTTGATGAGTGTTCTTCTGAATTCTTGTTTTCAGAGTATTTTCAAGGAGTCTTTGTATACTGAGTTGTGTCCTGTTCTTGTCAATCTCTATTATTGATTCAAAAACATTCTCTCATTTATTCTCTGTGTCTGAATAGGATATTACTCTGTCAAAGATAGCCGTTGGTCTGCATTGATTACAGCCTTAATTGCATAATATGTTCTGAAGGAAAGTCCACTGAATTGTTCCTTGAAAAATCCCTTGAAACTTGCTCCAGAAGTAAATGAAAATGGCTGGCAGATCTTCTGAATTAAATGCAGAATAACTTCTATCTGATTTGAATTTGAATTCTGAAAGATAACTGAAATCGTCGAACTGAGCTCTGCTATCGTCGAGCTGAGCTCAGCGAGCTGGAGAATGCAAGCAGCAAAGAAATCGTCGATCTGAGCTCAAAGATCGTCGAACTGAGCTCAGAGATAAGGATCCAGTACAGAGTCAAAATCGTCGACCTGAGCTCAGCGATCGTCGAATGGAGTTCGACGATATTGAGAAGTTGAGCTCAGCGATCGTCGACCAGAGCTCAATGATATTATGAGGTTTGAGCTCAGCGATCGTCGAATGGAGCTCGACGATCTGTTAAAGTTGAGCTAGACGATCGTCGACCAGAGTTCGACAAAACGTCGTGCTGAGCTCGACGATTTGGACTTAGTCTCCAGAAAAACTTGGGTCTTCAGGGCAGCTTCCAATCCTAGCCTTCTAACCCTTAGACTCAATTCTAATTGACCTATTAAGCTATACAGAAGGTCAAAACACAGATTCCTAGAGACATAGTGATCCTGACCCAAATTAGTAATAGGGTGTTCCAACAATCTCCCCCTATTTGGGTTAGGAAAACTATATACAGACATAGGAAAAACAAACAACATCATACAGTCAAAAAAACATAAAGACAATAGCAGCTATACATCACAGAACCATCACAGAGATATATAAATATGATATCCAGAAAGCAGTCAGAGAAACCAAGAATTGTCACCTTACAGAGTTATTCCTTTTCTTTGCCTTTTACCATTTTGATTTCTCTGTTAGGATTTAATGCTTCTTTGTTGGATCTTGTATCATCAGCTGCTCCCAGATATATTTGCTTAGAAGTCCTTGGAACCACTGCAGCAGGATGCAACTCCATATACCTGTCTGCATCAAAAAATTTACTGGAGGCATATCTTTCTAGTTCTTTCTGTCTTTGTTCTGACATTGTAGAGATGTTGGAAGTGTCTAGGCCTTTCTCTTTGGCTTTCTTTATTTGATCTAATGCAGCCAGCTCTTTCATTCTAGCAGTCCAAGCCACAGGATTCTTCTCAGGGTCCTCAAAAGGAACATGTGGCTCATACCTGTTGGAAGAAGTATCTTGAGGAGTCCTGGCAGTCACAGTTTCTCTGAGCTTATAGGGGAATGGACCAGAAGATGTATCAGAGGGAACATGTCCTCCCCTGGAGTAAGGATGCTGCCTGGAATGCCCTTTGGAGTAAACCTGAGTCTCTCTTTGATTTCCCCTATATCCTCCCCTTCTAGAGTAAGAGCCCCTAGACTGGCTTTCCCTTTGATATGTTCTAGCATGAGGTTGGTAGGGAGCCTGGCTTCTAGCAGGGCCTGAACTTGCAGAGCTGCCACCTGCACCTGCATCAGGTGGAGGTGGTGGAGGAGGATGAGGGTGCTTGAACTGAGTGGAACCTTTCTCATACTTCCTTTTCTTCTTCATAGCCTTTAGCTGGTTCTTAGAGAACTGCATCCAATGCTCAGTAATGGGGCAGTTGTGCAGAATATAGTAAGGAACATCATTGTCATCTCTAACTTTGGCAGGTGGAACCCTCTTCAATGCCTTACTTCTTGCCTTCCTTTTCTTTGCAATGGTGGCAGATGAATCATCAGAAGCAGTGTTGTAGTCATCAGATTCAGAGCTTTGAGCATCATATAAGGCATCAATCCTTTTCATCAGATCTTCTTTCAGTTGAACAACAGCTGATGGGGCAGAAGCAGAAGCAGAAGGGGCAACAGATACAGAAGCATCAGCAGATATAACAACAGGTACTGGAGCAGCAGTAGAAGCAACAGTGATTATTTCAGCAATTTTGGCAGCAGCAGGTTCAGAAACAATAACAACAACATCTACAGCAGGCTCAAAAACAACAGCCTCTGTCATCAGAGAATCCTGGGGAATGGGCTCATCAGAATCCATTTGATTTTCAGCAGCAGCAATAACAATTTCAGAGGCAGATACAGCCTTGTCTTCATCAGCAGCAGCAGCAGTAACATCATCAGAAGGAGCAGTCACTGAATGAATAAAAGTAGAAATAATACTGGGGTCACAGCATGAGAAGGGCACCAGAGCCTTGGACAGATCTTCAGAGGGCTGGACAGCATTGGGCTCTGGGAGGTAGCTGAAGTATGCAGTATCAAATGCAGAGAGCAAAGACCCTAGGTCAATTGCTAAGACTACAGTAGGAGCCTGAACCAGAGTAGCAGCAGCAGCAGAAACAGACACAAAAACAGCATCAGTAGCAGCAGAATCAACAGCAGGATCAGAAGCAGCAGCAGCAGCATGAAGGCTGGCTTCATAGGGCATCTCCCCCTGCCTGGATGCAGATACAGCTGTATCAAGGCACACTACTGGGGGTGATGCTTGAGGAGTAAGGAAGGAGGAAAGCCTGGCAGAGAGAGCTGCCACTGACTGTTGTAGAGGAGCTAAAGAGGCCTCCATGAGAAGAGAGAGCCTGGGTGCAAGGAGCTCATACAACTGGTCAGCTAAGGCTGGGAGATCTACATGCTCAATAGCAGGAGCAGAGGTAGATGGAGGAGGGATGGCTGAGAAGGCTGGAAGTGGAATGGAGGGCTCATGTGTTGGAATGGTGGAGATGGAAGATAATGGGATGGATATGGATGGAGTGAATGTGGGTTGGGCAATGATGTGGTGGAGAAGGTCTTGGAAAGATGTTGAAGAGGATGGCAATTCTGTAGGAGAGGAGGGGGAATCATCCATATAGGATTCATCCAGAAGTGTGAAGGATGGGATGGATGGGGATGAGGTGACATCTGGTGGTGGATAAGAGAATAGGGGATGGAAGTGGTCTGCTGGTGGAGATGAAATGGTTGCTGGAGATGGAATAGAGGTTGGAGATGGGCTGGAGATGGTAATTGTGGATGAGGCTGGAATGGTGGATTGAGCTGGAGGAAGGGATGGACTAGGAGGAGGAGGAGAAGCAGCACTAGCAACAGCCAGGTCAACTGCAGGAGCAGTGACCTGTGGGGGAGTGACTCTCTGAGTCCTGGTGCCTGAAGGAGCAGATGAAGAGGGCCTGCTGGGCTTGCTAATTTGCCTGTCCCATTTCCCAAATAGGGCACAGGTGAGTCTCTTGGAGGCATTGATGTGCACTCCAGAGGAGACCAGCAGAGTAGGGCACTTTGTCTGAAGGAAGACTCCCAGAATTCTTCCAAAGTTTACAAAGTTTTTGTTAATCTTTTTCTTTATCAGGTCAAAGAAGACCTCTCCCCAGTTCAGGCTTTTCCTATCTACCAGAGCTCCCATGAGGCAGAGCTGATGTCTGGAGATGGTGTCATGTGCAGAATGTTTGGCCAATAGGACCTTGCCTACAACATCTGCCAGGAACCTGTATTCAACTGACAGGTTCCTCTTAAACAATTTGCTAGGGTTTCCCTCAGGATGACCCATCCTGGCAAGTATATCAGAGAATTCTTCTCCAGAAAGTTCAGCAGAGTCTTCTCCATTTCTTAAACCAAAAACCTCTGTTAAGACTGTTGGGGTCAGAGGTACCTGGGAGCCACCAATAGATCCAACTATGGTGTTGTTGTCAAGGTTGTGTGCAGTATATACCCATTCTTTGATTTCATCTGAGGCAAGTTTGATTCTTGTGGTCATGAGGGCAGATAGATGCTGATCTTTGAATAAACTGAGGATGTCCTGGAAGACTTGATCGGTGGTGTTGAAGGAGTCTAGATCAATGTCAAATCCTGCATCAAATTTCATTGCGGCGAGTACAGCAACTGAGACGACCATGGTACCTGCAAAAACTTAACAAACAAAACGACCAAGGTAGAACTGTTTGGAGGGAAGAAAATTTCTGCAGAGAAATTGAAAGCGCAAGAGAGAACGACGGCGAAAAAATGAGTTTTATATTAAGGTTCGACGCAGAATTGGAAAGATCGTTGAACTCAGTTCGACGATCGAGGCTTCTAAAGGAATCTGAAGAGACTCCAACATCGTCGATCTCCGTTCGACGATCTGGAAAGGCGTCGAGCTCCATTCGACGATCGTTCAGTGAACAGAATCGTCGAGCGCCGTTCGACGATCGTTGACCAGAAGAGATAGTCCATACTATCAAAAGAGCGCTGAACTCAGTTCGACGATTCAGGAAATCGTCGAACTCCGTTCGACGATCTTTGGGAAAATCGTCGAGCGCAGTTCAGAGATCAGAGAAATCTTAGACACTAAGGAAAATCAGAATTTTGCCTAGTCTTGGTCATTTTTAGCTTTCAAAATCTTGGATATTATTTGAGACTTCCTCCATCTAACATTCCTAACTGATTTAGAAAGAAGGTGTGTTTCTTTTCATCCAAAGGCTTGGTGAAAATATCTCCCCTTTGTAAATCAGTTGGGATATATTGCAGTTCAATTTTATTCTTTTCAACATTGTCCCTTAAGAAGTGATGCCTAATCTCTATGTGTTTTGTCCTACTATGGAGGACTGGATTTTGAGCTATGGAGATAGCACTTGTATTGTCACAAAAGATTTTTGACTTCTCTAAGTTGTAACCATAGTGTAGGAGTTGATTTTGAATCCACAGTATTTGTGAACAACAACTGCCTGCAGCCATATATTCAGCTTCAGCAGTTGAAGTTGACACAGATGTTTGTTTCTTGCAAAACCAAGAGACAAGTCTATCACCAAGGAACTGACAAGTTCCACTGGTGCTTTTCCTGTCAATTCTGCATCCAGCATAATCAGCATCAGAGAATCGAGTTAACTCAAATGCTGAATCTTTTGGATACCAGAGACCTAGATTTGGACAACTTTTAACATACCTAAGAATCCTCTTTACTAATGTGAGGTGTGACTCTCTAGGGCTAACTTAGAATCTAGCACATATACATGTAACAAACATTATATCTGGTCTACTAGCTGTAAGATACAGTAAAGAGCCAATCATTGCTCTATATGTTTTCTGATCAACAGCTTTCCCATGTTCATCAGCATCTAATACAGCATTGGTAGGCATGGGTGTTTTCATACAAGATGCCTCAGATATGCCAAATTTCTTAACCAGCTCATTAGCATATTTGGTTTGAGAAATAAAGATGCCCTCAGCATGTTGTTTGACTTGCAATCCTAGGAAGAAGGATAGCTCACCCATGCTACTCATCTCAAATTTAGAATGCATTAGGTTAGAAAACCTTCTGCACAATTTTGAGTCAGTAGAACCAAAAATGATATCGTCTACATAGATTTGTACTAGTAGGGTATGGGACTTATGGGTTCTAATGAAAAGAGTTTGGTCTACTCTACCCCTTATAAAACCATTTTCCAAGAGAAAGCATGCTAGGGTCTCATACCATGCTCTAGGAGCTTGCTTGAGACCATATAATGCTTTATTTAATCTAAAAGCATAATCAGGATGAGTTGGAGAGATAAAACCTGGAGGTTGTCTGATATAGACTTCCTCTTTGATGTCTCCATTTAAGAAGGCACTCTTGACATCCATCTGATAAACCTTGAAGCCTTTGTGAGCTGCATAAGCTAAAAATATCCTGATGGCTTCTAATCTTGCAACAGGTGCAAAGGTCTGGTCGTAGTCGATTCCTTCTTCTTGAGAATATCCTTCGGCAACTAGCCTTGCCTTGTTCCTTATTATTACTCCTTGATCATCCAGTTTGTTTCTGAATACCCATTTTGTTCCAACAATGGAATGATCCTTAGGCTTTGGCACTAGTTCACATGCTTTGTTCCTCTCAAATTGATGCAACTCCTCTTGCATGGCAATGATCCAGTGTGGATCTTGCTCTGCATCTTGAATGGACTGAGGTTCCATTTGAGAAAGGAAGCAGGTGTGCAACAGGTTTTGGTTGACCTGATTTCTGGTTTGCACACCAGCTGAGATTTCTCCAATTATTTGGGAAATTGGATGATCTCTTGATGTTACTAAATCAACAGGGGGTGTTGATTGTTCACCAACCTGTGTTGTTGTTTCCTGTTGTGGTACAACAACTGGCTCTTCAGGTTGTGCTTCAGTATGTTGAGCATTGCTTTCATCTTCACTGCTTTCATCCTCTTGAGCAACCTGTAGCTTGTTCATATCTTCAACTAGAGAGTGTTCCTGCAAAGGTTCTATGGTAGAAGAAATCTTCTCCTTGAAAGACATGTTAGTTTCATCAAAAGAAACATGAACAGATTCCTCAATTTTTAATGACGATTTATTATAAACCCTATAGGCCTTGCTAATCATGGAGTATCCCAGAAACACTCCTTCATCAGCTTTGGCTTGAAATTTTGCTAGATATTTCTTATCATTATTGTGAATGTAGCAAATGCAACCAAAAATTTTGAAATAGTCAACTTTAGGTTTCTTCCCCTTGAGTAATTCATATGGAGTCTTTCCCTTCAGTTTATGTATTAGACTTCTGTTCAGCACATAGTTGGAGGTGTTCACTGCCTCTGCCCAGAAGGATAGAGGTAGATGAGCATCTGACAACAATGTAGTGGCAGATTCAATAAGGGTTCTATTTTTCCTTTCAGCTACCCCATTTTGTTGAGGAGTTCTAGGAGCTGAGAAAGTATGCCTGATCCCTTCACTCTGACAGAACTCTTGCATAAGAAGAGAATCAAACTCTGTCCCATGATCACTTCTGATCAGGGCAATGTGAGTATTGAACTCAATCTTTATACATTTGAGAAACTCTGTCAGACACTTAAAGTTATCAGACTTCTTCCTTAGAAAGAACACCCAAGTGAATCTAGAGAAGTCATCTACAATCACTAAAGTGTAGGATTTCCCTCCTAGACTTTGTACTGTGATGGGTCCAAATAGATCCATGTGTAACAGATACAATATCCTAGGTGAATCACTCTTATTAAGTGACTTAAAACTGTTCTTAGTTTGCTTGCCTAATTGACAAGCCTTGCAGAGTCCTTCCTTCTTGTAGGGGCCAGAAGGTAGTCCTCTAACAAGGTTGTCCTTGGAGAGCCTAGCAATAGTTCTAAGGTTTAGGTTTCCTAATCTCTTATGCCATAAAACATTTGGTCTACAAACTGAATTGAATAAACAGATATCTATAGTAGTTGAAAGAAAATCTACTAGGTAGATGTTACCTTTCCTTTTACCTGTCAACACAGTTGTGTTGTCCTCTGACTTGATTTTGCATGAAGTTTTGCTGAAGGTCACCTGGTAGCCTTCATCACATAGCTGACTGATGCTGATTAGGTTGTGCTTCAGTCCTTCCACATATGCTACCTTCTTGAAGGTTACAGAACCAATCTGGACTGCTCCATATCCTTTAGTTTGTCCAAAGTTGGAGTCACCAAAGATAACCTTGGGTCCAAGCTTAGCTCTAAAGGAATTGAGGTTGTCCTTGTTCCCTGTCATGTGCTTAGAGCACCCACTATCCAAATACCATTGCTGGTTAGATGTTGGATAGGTCTTCACCTGCACATAAAGCAATTCACTTGTTTTTGACCCAGTCTACCTTGGGCCTAGGTTGATAACCTTTAAATTCAGAAATGAAGGATATCCCTGGCTGACTCTTATATCCTTCAGGATGATATCTCCTTGGAGGTATGATCCATTCAGTATAAGGGTTAAAGGTTTGGGATGAAGAACCCTTAGGATTCAATTTTGACTTGCCCTTGAGAAAATTTCCAGAGCTCTGACCTCTGTTCGACGATCTTGGAGCTGCGTTCGACGATCGTGGGTCAGATCGTCGAGCTCCGTTCGACGTTCGACTATGGCTGAGGTCAGGTATATGGGATCGTCAAGCAGCGTTCGACGATCTTGGCTGAGATCGTCGAGCCACGTTCGACGATTTGTCCTGAGATCGTCGATCTGCGTTCGGCGATCGTCGATCTCCGTTCGACGATTTGTACTGGACTTTAGTTTTCTGAGGCAGATCAGAATTTTTCCTGGCAACCTCTACAACTCCCTTTCCCTTGTCAGAAATGAATTTGATAGGGGTTGTTAGAACAATAGGTTGGCTGGATGAGGCACCCAAGCCCAGTGTACTGTTAAATCTTGAGTTCACTGTGCTTGTGATGTCCATCATCTTGATGCTTCTCCCATTGAGAGATTCTTCAAGCTTCTTGGCCTCAGAGAGCTCACTCTTCAGTGAAGCTATCTGTTCCCTATAGTTCTCCAACTCCTGAGAGAGTTTGAGGTTCTCTGATTTTAAAGCATTCTGTTCAGATAATTGATTTCTGAGAGAGATGATCTCTTTCTCAGACTTTAGCAGATCTAAGCATAGTGCTTTAAATTCAAATTTAAAATCTTCTGAAGTGAAATCAAAAGAGCTGATTACCTGATCTTCTTCAGGTTGAGTCTCTGAGTCTGATTCTGACTCCTCTTCCTCTGAGTTGTGTTGTGAGGCATTGATTGCCATCATGCAGAACTCCTTTTCCTCTGCATCATCCTCATCATCACTTGAGCTGGAAGAGGCTTCTGACTCCTCTTCAGTCTCACTCCAGGATTCAGCAACAAATCCTTTCCTTGTGTGCTTATTTCTGCTGGAGGAAGGTTTGCTACTTCCATTCCTTTTGGAGTCCTTCTCCTTTCTTCTTTCTTTTCTGTCCCTTCTGTCATTGTTCTTGTTTTCTGGACAGTCAGGAACCATATGCCCTGGTTTCCTGCAACTAAAGCAAATGATGTCTTTACTATTGCCAATGGACTTGTCATACCTTGGCTTATCCTGCTCCTTGTATGATCTTCTTCTGAAGTCCTTTCTGGCCATCTTATAGAATCTTTTGGCCAACAAGCTGAGAAGTTCATCATTGGCTGTTCCTTTTTCTTCAGGCAGATCCTCAGTTGCCTTGAATGCTATAGTCTTCTCCTTTCTTGTGGCTGGTGAAGCAGCCTTCTGTTCTTCTTCTCTGTTCTTGATGAGTAGCTCATAAGATTTGAGCTTACCCAACAAGGCTTCAGTGGTGATCTCATTCAGACTTCTGGCATCTTTAATTGGCTAGATTCTTGAATCCCAAGTGCTGGGAAAGCACATTAGGATCTTGTCATTGAGTTCTGTCAGTGAGATCTCTTTGTCTAATGTCCTCAGTTCACTGACAATTAGACTCAGTCTGTTGTACATGTCTCCCACTGACTCAGTTTCTCCCTTCTTGAAGTTCTCATATTGGGAGATGAGATGGGATCTTCTGTCCTTTCTCTCATCAGCTGATCCTGAAACTATTTCTGAGAGCTTGTCCCAGATCTCCTTGGCTGAATTACATTCAGCTACCTTCTGAAAAATGTCATCTGACATTGTCTGAGCTAGAATGTTCATTGCCTTGGCATCAGCTACTTTCCACTTTTTGATGTCAGCATCTGTTCCTGATGGAGGTGGAACAACATTTGTGCTTGTGCTCTCTGGAGGTCTTGGACACACTGTCAAAACAGAATTAAAAATATCTTCGTCAATAGAATTCATGTAGAGTCTAATCCTTGCTTTCCAAAGTGCAAACTTTGACAGATTGCACACTGGAGGTCTGGTGCTAGCATAATCTTTGTTTTGGGCCATGATTTGTGCAATCAGAAGCTAATAATAAAAATATAAAAGAAGGATCTAGTTTGGGATCTTGGGGTTCAGGTGTTAGCCTGTACAACCAAATAGATATGGTATGTTTAACCAACCTCCCTCTGATAACAATTGAAAGGGGAAACTAGATCTGATATACTCTAGAGGGGGGGTGAATAGAGTATATGGTGCTTTTTGAAACACAAAGAAAAACTTTTGCAAAGCTTTACAACACTTGTTGTAATGGGTGTAAGCAGGGAAGCAGAAGTAAAACTAATCACAAAACTAAGCTATGCAGAAACTAAGCACAAGAAAATCTAGGCCAGAAACAAAAAGAAAACATGCAGAACCAGATGACACAAGGAAATATAGTGGTTCCCCAACTTGGGTACATCCACTCTTCTACCACCCTAGGTAGGAATCCACTGCAGGATGAGTTGATCAGGTGTCCTGGGCACCAATGAGCTTTTGATAAGGTGCTCAAAAACCAAATCAGATTTTTTGATCAGGTGTCTTGCCACCAATGAGCTTTTGACAAGGTGCTCAAAAACCAGATTCAAACTTTTGAAGGGAGTTTGAAAAACCCTTTACAGAGTGGGGGTTGAGAGAGTTATGGCAGTCTTCTCTTTCTCAGTCAACTGAGAAGACTTAGTGGATTGATGTCAAAGCTCCCCCTGAGTCCTTGATCTTCAGGAAGATGAGCTTTGCTGAGGGTGATAGGCCTTCAAAGATAGATCTCCAACAAAAGATGATTTCAGCAAGCTGAAATGTTGAGTGTCTGGAGTCTTGAAATGATGTTGGCCTTGAACACTTTGAGAGCTGAAGAGATCTGAAGATTTGTTTGAAAGCTTGATCTCTTTTGATGAGTGTTCTTCTGAATTCTTGTTTTCAGAGTATTTTCAAGGAGTCTTTGTATACTGAGTTGTGTCCTGTTCTTGTCTATCTCTATTATTGATTCAAAAACATTCTCTCTTTTATTCTCTGTGTCTGAATAGGATATTACTCTGTCAAAGATAGCCGTTGGTCTGCATTGATTACAGCCTTAATTGCATAATATGTTCTGAAGGAAAGTCCACTGAATTGTTCCTTGAAAAATCCCTTGAAACTTGCTCCAGAAGTAAATGAAAATGGCTGGCAGATCTTCTGAATTAAATGCAGAATAACTTCTATCTGATTTGAATTTGAATTCTGAAAGATAACTGAAATCGTCGAACTGAGCTCTGCTATCGTCGAGCTGAGCTCAGCGAGCTGGAGAATGCAAGCAGCAAAGAAATCGTCGATCTGAGCTCAAAGATCGTCGAACTGAGCTCAGAGATAAGGATCCAGTACAGAGTCAAATTCGTCGACCTAAGCTCAGCGATCGTCGAATGGAGTTCGACGATATTGAGAAGTTGAGCTCAGCGATCGTCGACCAGAGCTCAACGATATTATGAGGTTTGAGCTCAGCGATCGTCGAATGGAGCTCGACGATCTGTTAAAGTTGAGCTAGACGATCGTCAACCGGAGTTCGACGAAACGTCATGCTGAGCTCGACGATTTGGACTTAGTCTCCAGAAAAACTTGGGTCTTCAGGGCAGCTTCCAATCCTAGCCTTCTAACCCTTAGACTCAATTCTAATTGACCTATTAAGCTATACAGAAGGTCAAAACACAGATTCCTAGAGACATAGTGATCCTGACCCAAATTAGTAATAGGGTGTTCCAACACTATTAAAAAGTGAAAAGAAATGAAAATAACAAAAAAGGTTTTACAATTCTACAATAAAGCTAAGTAAAAAAAATCAAAATCACTTTCAAAACTCTTTTAAAAATACATAAGAATGAAAGCATAAAGCTCTTAAGAAAAGGACACGATGAAAAAGAGAAAAACTTATCAAACCACATTTGATTTGGAAATGAAATCTACTACAAAACCTAACATGAAGACAATTTAAAAACATGAATAATAAACATGTTACACTCATACACACGCAGACACACACTTTTCATAAAGAGAAAAACAAAGGAGAAACTAAGGATAAAATGAGAAGAAAAGTGGGCACATAAGTTCATTCCAAAACCATTTAAGAAGAGAAAAACTAACATTTTTATTGATTAAAATGGACTATTACAAAGCTATTACAAAGCTAAAGCTAAAGCAAAAACAAATATGAAAGGAAGTGGGGAGAAATCTCCTTACATAGCAAAGGAATCCACGGATGCAGCCTACACAACACACTAAAGTGTCTCAAAAATGTGAACCCTTGTTCATTACAGAAGTGGGGTATTTATAGGAAAAAAATCTAAGTACACACCCTCCAACACGGGCGTGTCGGAGGGCGTGTCACTACTGTTTGCGAAGGCGGCCGACGATTTGACGGCAAAGTTGACTTCGGGCTGGACATGTGTCGGTCTCGCATTGGTCACGCCCCAGGTCACGGGGCGTGATACTGGGCGTGTCGGGGAGGTGGATCGGGCGCGGTGCGTCAAAAGTCATCGCGCGGGTCTTGTCGGCCAGGTGGAGAAGTCACGCCCCATTTCACGGGGCGTGACGCTGGGCGTGTCGAGCGGTCGACGATCGTCGAGGTGAAATCGTCAAGCGGGAAAATCGTCGATCGGAAATTTTGCGGGATTTTGACGTGTCACGCCCCGCTCACGGGCGAGACAAATTTGTCACGGGCGTGACATGACATTTTTTTGCAGATTTTTATTTTTTTCCTGAAAAATAAAATAAAACAAGTTAGTAAAATATTTACAAAAGTAGGAGTAATTTATTGAATAAAAACAAGTAAAAATGACAAAAAAAAGAAAATGACTTAAGTAATGTACATAAAAATAGGTATATTTACAATTCATCAGGCGCGTACGCCGGCCACATGTGAATAACACATAACATTTTTCAGCTTAGCCTTCAAGGGATAGCAGCAGCAGCAGCAGGGACTTTACCCTTTATGTGTCCCGCTCGGCTCTCCAACACCTGTACAAGGACAACCCACCAAACGGTGGCAGCAAGGCAATGGTCAACATTCAGCTAAACAATTTATAATGACACTACCCCTTTTACCGGGGCAGTGGTATTCCTTCCCTGTAGGCGAAGCAATTCATAGGTAGATATATACATATCACACATTGTGTTGTCTCGCATAAATAATCCATCACAACCATCAGCACGCAACCCGACGATTCGTGCACTCAGGGCACATTCTTGGTGTACCGGAGAATCAGGGTCCCACCACCATTCTAGGTCAAAAACCCAACGGTAAAATTGAGCATTTATTCTTTCCGAGGCGCAGGCCTAAGACTCTCACAATGCGCTTCAACTAATTGCACTTTCAGGTCTTCAAGTCGGACGGACATAACGCAGGTACGGATCTGCCACCCCACGTTGCTCAAGTTGCCTTGCCATCACCCAGTACCAACGTACCCAGCTAAATTTAAGGTACGGGTCGGTTTCACCTTTCCTGTTCGGCACGAAGCCTTTTCAAGAGCTCATTAAGCACACACTAGCCATACTATCCACCAAGGACTCGATTCACTCTAGCCATAATGTCCATCACAGGACGGGAATCACAATTAATAGGAGAAGTTCATGCTAGCATCTCTCACGATCGACTATCGGGTTCCGCAGAATGTACTTTTTGCACCCAACTCCCCCCAAACTCTCGGGCTTCCTGCAGTGCCAGAAACACTGGTCTTTTAAAGCATACAGCACAAACACTTGCGGGTATTGTCCTAGGGTTCCACACCAGTACTTCCTGCTACTTTCCTTCACAGGCACTACCCATCAAGCATCACGAGCATCACAATGGTATTTTCCTGGATTACCACTCCAGTACTTCTTTCTACTGCCCTTCATAGGTCCAACTCACAGACTCCACAAACTATGCATTTTAACCACGGAGTCTTCTCCGGTGTTCAAATGTAACATCACCAATGCAGACCAACCTGTCCAGATGGTCTTCAGATAGCATGCCTATTTCATACTCCATTTCCGGATCTATATGCCAAACTATTAGGGATTCCAAGAATCAACCCAAGGAAATCCCTTAACCATCCAACCTCTGGTGGGGGAAATCCATGCACATGCCAAAAAACAAGGACTTCACATGTCCAAGAAGAAATATCGTTACCCTTGACGACCTCTTTGGAGCCATGGAATTCTAACCAGCTATAAAGCACTGCAGCGGCCTTGCCTCCAGAACGCTATCCTCGGATCTCAAATCAGAACTCAACAGCTCCATCGGTGGCCTGCTCCCTTCCTCCTCTGCCTCCTAGCTCTCCATTCTCTCTAACTTCTTAGAAAGAGAATAACCCAAGGCAAAATGAGAATTCTCTTCTCATTCTCGGCCTTAAAGTTTCAGGGAGGAGCGTGGGCCATCAGATCCCAGCTGAAGAAAATGGACGACCACAATTTTGCCACAAAGGTCTAATTTTTGGCTGACACGGCCTATGACATGCCCGTGTCATAGGCTGTGTACCTTAAGCGGCACACAACTGACTCATCCAGACTAGTACACGGCCATGTGACACACACGTTTTACAGGCCGTGTGATAGGACACAGCTTCAGACATGCCAGTGTCTAGCTCGTGTACCTCAGGTGGTACATAACCATCTCAACCCGAACAAGACACGGTCATGTGACAAGCCCGTGTCACAAGCTGTGTGCCCAGATACACACCCGTGTCCTACCCATATTCACCAGGCCTCACTACCTGGCCAAATCCAGAAAATGATACGGCCATATGACACGCCCGTGTCACAGGCCGTGTGCCCTTACACGGCTGCAGACACGTCGTCGCCATGTCTTTCGTCGAGTTAAGTTCGTTGACTAGAGAGGGACATGCCCGTGTCGCTGGGCGTGTTCCATCTTGAGAATTCGTCGAGTGCAGTTCATCGAGCACTCGACCGGCTGCTCATCTATACAGAGAAGGACACGCCCTGGGACACGCCTATGTCCCAAGCCGTGTTGCCCAACCTGAACCCAATCTTGGGATTCGGGGTGTTACAGTTTTCCCTAAGGCTGGAATGCAGGTTTGAGGAAAATGCACGGTCGTGCGTTTTCTTAGCATGTGGCTCTCCTCGATCGTGCATTTTGTCTGTGCAGGAGAAACGTCGAGTTGATCTCGATGAATTTCATCGAGCTGTGCTCGATGATCTTCACGCCCTGTTAATGCATGGTTGCTTCGGAATCATGCGCGAAGGAAATGTACGGTTTTCCTCTAGCTTTCTGTATTTTTTCCATTCAGTGGATAATCATGTGATTTGTTCACGCACGGGCGGCAGTGCCCATGCGCAAGTAAAACGCACGGTTCCCCTATAGTAACTTGTTTTCTCGTGCTTCGTGTCTACCCGTGCGATTTCCTTCACACACGGGTGGAAGCACCGGTGCGCGAGTAAGACACACAGGTCAACACATCTTCATCCACAAGATTGAGATAGAAGTTAAAAACGCACGGTTAGCATACGGTCGTGCGCCAAACCGTGCATGCCTATTTTTCTGACCTGCTTCTATTTAAAGTGCAGATTTTCCTGCATTGAGGACATATTTTCTCCACCGCCATTTTCCACCTCCAAGGAAGGGATCCGCCATTTCCCTTCATCTTCCACCTTAGGGAGGTACTCCGGGCAATATTTCAATGCCATATTCAAGCACGAGCTTCCTCTCGGTGTCCTCCTTCATCCTCGAGCTTCAAGAAGAGTTAGATCTAGCTTTCTCAATCAAGCTAGGAGAAGTTTGTTCCATCCTCCACCGGATCGTGACACGAAGAAGACAGGTCCATTGGGAGTTAGTGACAGCCTCCTCTACCCCGGACACAGTTGAGGTCCGAGCTTGGATGTAGATTGACAACGCGACGATTCCTTCCGTGAATCCTCAGTAAGACTTTTGATCTGGTAGATCTCGCACACTATTTTCCTCTTGTTGTTGATACTGTAGTTTAATCTCTTGTATTTGATGAAGTGTGTTTACTTTGTAAAACATATGTATACAATCATGTCTATGTGATTTCATATTTTTGTTATTTGCTTGAGGTGCGCCTTTATTTTCCATTCTCCACCACATCTGGTTGTGTCGCACTAGCAATTGCTTGTGGTGTGCGTAGAGAAGAGGTGCTCTCGACCCTCATTCTTCCGTTCTAACCACGTCATCCGCAAGCCTACTCGTCCATCCGCCTAGCGATTTGTTGCATAACAGCCCGTGTAGTCTTTCATCCCGCCTGGCGAAGCATGGCATAGCGGCATTGCATAGGAGTAGTTTATAGTGTTTTACCTTCTGTTTTCGCAACCATCAAAACCCCTCTTAGTTAACTCCAACCTAAGGACTTCGATCTCAAGACCTCCTTGAAATTAACTCCACCTTACAGTGTTCCTTGAAAAGATCGATACTTTAGGAAATTCACCCATTTAATATTACCTGTGTGACTGGTAGACTTGCTGTCCAATGGATCACAAAGCTCCAGCACTCAAAGCTACAGAAGAATCTGCCAATAATTTTGGCTAAGTCCAGAAACATCGAGTAAGGACAACTCACTTGACGCCAGATGAGCAAAGCGATTAGTGGAGCACGTGTTGTCAAATCCTTAGAAGATGTTGATAGAAAAATCTATATATGTCCAGAAGCATTGAGTGAAGGCAGTTCACTCAACGCAACTCAAGAGAAACTTCAACTAACTACAAAAGAGTTGAGTGATGGTTGTTCACTCAACGCCTCAACAATATAGCATTCAAAGGCAGGAAGTGTTGAGTGCAGAAGTTTCACTCAACGCCTCCATACAAAGAAAATATATTAAGTCCAAATGCATTGAGTGATGAAGGTTCACTCAACGCCTAATCTGTTAGAACCCAAAAGTCTATATTCTTTGAGTAATGTCAACTCACTCGACGCCTGTTGTTTGCACAAATCTTTTTAAGTGTTTTGGCGTTGAGTGATATACCTTCACTCAACGCCTATGCTGAATTGTCTGAATTTGACTAAGTCCAAAAGTACTAACGTCAGTAGAAATTCAAATGTTGCGGGAAGTCTATAGTACACGACAAAAGGCGTCGCTTGCCTGTTGTACAACATTTAATGCAAAAGTGGAGCTACAACTTCCAACTCCAAGTGGGCCCATTGCTCAAAGAGCCGTTCGATGGCGGGATAGAAAAAGAATAGATCTGTGAGAAGAAATTAACTTTTGGAAAAAAGCAGAACTTAATCTTATTCCTCTCGATAGAATTACAGAGCTTGAAGGAGCTCATTCTTATGTTCTAAAAGTTGAAACAAGATATATGTTGATCTACTCATCTTTAACAACAAAGTTCAGAGAGGATTCTCTTTGTGTTAGAATTTGTAGTACAAGCAAGCTATTGCTGCAGAGACTTCACAGCCCAATCTGAACTACTCTTGAAGATATTTTCGTGGAGCTGTGAAGAAAGGAGTTCAAAGTTAATCTCTGTTTAGAAGGTGAAAGACATAAAAACTCTAGCTCTGGTGTCAAACATCATCAACCAACTTCTATTATTCTGTAGGATCATTTTGATCTAGGTATAATCCTAACTTATAAAGGCTGAGTGTAGGATCTTTAAGTAGATCTAAGTCGTAGGATTCAATTGTCAATCTCAGTGGTAGGGCTTTTGGCCTGAGGTAGGATCTGGTTCAGATTTGAGGTAGGAGAGTCATTCTCTATGAGTTGTAAGGTTATACACCTAGCCTGAGTTGTAGGACTTTGAGTTAAAGTCTAAGGTAGGGGCTGGTGGGCCTGAGTGGTAGGAGATTATATCTTTTAGTGGTAGGGCTTGTGCCTGAGTTGTAGGACTTGGATGAGTCTGAGAGATCCTGAGAGATCTGAGATGTCATCTCATTGAGTTGAGTTTGAGAAGTTGTCTTGTCTAATAAACTGTTAGAAAGGTTGGAAGGATAGTGGATGTACCAATAATCTAGGGAACCACTATAAATTCTTGTGTGCTGTGTGAGTAATCTTGAAAGTTAACTAAAGGTAAATCACAACACATCAAGAATAGGGAAAATACTTAAAAAGACCTAAAACCTATTCACCCCCTCTAGATGTTAGCTACTCTTAAAACTAAAGACTTTCAAGTGATATTAGAGGGAGGTTACTCAAGAAGGACTTTTCTGTTTGAGTTGATCTCCAAGAGTAATATAAGTTTATCCTTATGTGTTCGGGAGAGAACAACAAGGAGTTGCGCTCCAAGAAGCTTCCTATCTGCAGGAAGGAGAGCTTTGGGATCGGGAAGGAAATGGTCAGGTTGTTTATGGAGGCATCTGAGCCTAGAATCTTTATAATAGTTTTAGAGGAAACTTTCATCCCCATGAATGTCTTAGTTCTGGATGCAACTCTCCAGACACCTAATAAATACTCTGAGATGACCAAGGATGAGATAATATTAGCAACCAGACACCTTCTGATCTTGGCTTAGGAATTGCGCGAGACCCTTCCTTAATAGCCTTCACCTATGGGGAAAATGGGGTCTCGCCTATGTTAACCACAAAATTGGCGATCCTTCCCAAGGCAGCCAGCTCGCTTGTCGCGGTCTGCCCCGGGTTCCTCCTGGAGGTCGTGATGCCTTAGGGTGGGCAGATAGAATTTTCTGTCCGCTCAGGCCGCATGACTTGGGCAGTGTCAGCGATCTGACCGCCCAGGCCACGTGCCTTCCTTTGGTCGGCAGGGGCCGCAGACTACTCCTGCAGTCCGCCCCTGTAGGCCGCGCTCCTTTTCAGCTTAACCACAAGCTTGTATCCGCAGGCCTCTCATTTCCGGACTCGGTTCCCTGTCCGCCCAGGCTGACAATAGGTCGCGTCCCTTGCAGCAATTGCTCCCTTAGCCCTCACCTGCAGGTCGCTCTTTAAGAAGATCAGACTGCTCAAACCGCCAAACAATAGTGACAACCTGCCACTAGGCCGTCATCCAGCTACCTCAGCTTCCACCTCGCCAACACGCGCGACCTGCCTCGTTAGTCTGGTAGGTCGCTCAATCCTTGTCACCCAGCAGCACGGGCAGCCATCTTCTTCAGTCCGCCTGTGGAGTGCGGATACTCTAACTCCCCAGCTACCCGCAAAGAGCAGTAGCAACATCCTGTTCATTGCGAGCTCAGCGGACTAGAAGTGCAGTCTAAGCCTTCCAGTCCACCTATGTTGATGAACCCCAGCAACAGCTCCTCAGCAACAACAGGCCTCATCTTCGGCAGACTCAGCTCGTCAGCAGATGCGGACTCCACGGACTTAGCGGACTCGCTATGCAGCCCGCCATTCCTCATCTCCAGCACCCACTTCTCTCCAACAGCAGGGCCAACCTCTTCAGCCCGCATAGTCTTGGCACGGGCTCAATAAGTTATTGCGGACTCCACAGATTCTCCTCGTAGTCCTCCAGGCAGCAGAACCTCCTCAAGGTTGTCCTAGACTGCAAAGCTTCGTGCGGACTCGGCGGACTCAGTGGGCACTCCTCAGCTCGCACCCTTAGCGCAAGCCTAGTTCAGCAGGGCAGATTCAGCGGACTTGCCATACAACCCGCCACTCCTTTTCCTCCAGTATCCCAGCTCAGCATCGGCGGACTCCGTGTATTCTCCTCGCAGTACGCCACTTAGTCTATCAGATGGCCATCAGCAGCACCAGCTCTAGAAGCAAGCCCTAGTCTGCCAGGCCTGTTGCTGACTCGGCAGACGCCTTCCTCTTCTCGCTCCAGTTACCGTCTCACCATGGGTAACATCACCGCAAGCCATTACCTCCTCTAGCCTGTAAATAGACCCCCATGCCTCTCGTTTAGGGTGAGGACTCAACATCTCCAAGGTGCTCGCACTTGAAGACAGCCCACAACAAACTCAAGCCAGCAACCTCCTGCGGACTCCGTTTTCCAGTCCGTACCTTCTATCTGCCCTTAGTTGCACGACCTGCCGGCATCAGTTCCCTGTCTGTGTGGTCTATTATTTCCTTAGTTGTGCGGCCTGCCGGCCTCAGTTCCCAGTCCACACGGTATGTTCTTTCCTTAGTCGCGCGGCCTGTCGACCTGGCTCCTCAGTCCGTGCTACCTCTTCTGGCACTCTTTCCTTAACCTCCAGCTTCCTCTTTATACCCCTTTATTACTTTCTTGTAAAGGTGTATTAGCAAGCTGTAACTCTCGATATAAATCAAAGGAAAGCTAGTCACAAGAGTGGCATTTAAGCCGCGGCGGGCGAAGTCTGCTATTGCCGCTGCTAGCGGCCCCTCTCTCTTCTTGTCAGCTCAGCTCAACTCTCTCGACATTCAACCTGCAAGCATAACCGTCCAACTACTCGTATGCTTGTCAACTCCTGATCAACCTCCTCTCTTGCTCATCAGCCTTCCCGGCTGCTCTCAGCAACTCTCTCCTCTATCCCCCCAACCCTCAAACAAGCGTTTGCTTCACTCTCGAGCACTCAGAAGCTTCCTTTTTCCTCGCAACCTTCCTCATCTTCCTCTCCTAGCCTGTGAGATCGAATACCCCCCTCTGTGTTAACTAGGCGGTGCCATTTTCACGCATCAATAGTTAACACGCGACCTTCAGATACGAAGTCATACGGTGAACAGCGACAGTTAGCCATGTTAGATCATCGTTAAGCCGCGAACCTTGCTCAATCAAGTCCCAGAGATGATCCTCTCTGGGAGGCCTTCGAGTAATCGCACCGTGAGAATGCTCAGCAGTTCCAAGCGATCAACCAAATCCTTGCTGTAATCACCCAGCAGTTGAAGTCTCAACCTACAGCTACTCCAGCTGCTCCGATCAGTCCACCACCAACATTGGAGCATCAACATGTTTATCCACCAGCCTATCCGCTGGTCTATCCTCCTCTTTACACTCCAACCTTTCTGCAAGGGCCTGTAGCCCCTTTGAGACCTGAAGATGAAGAGTTTGTTGCTGGCCAAAACTTCTTCCGGGAAGCAGCCCGGGGAAGTCCTGCAAGATTTCACAACTTTCAGGGAAGTCATTCTTATCCCTCAGCTCCTGCCTTTGCTCATGCAAAAAATTTTCCCATTTATCCTCCTGCTTCTTTTTTAGCTGCAACTTATGCTCCCATTCATCCTTATGCTATAGGAGAACAGGAAGAGCCGTCACCCTTTTCAGAGAATGTTCGTCACGAACCTATTCCAGCAAAGGTTAAAGAGCCCCGGTTACTGATCTACACCGGAGAGGCTGATCCAGTGAAGCATCTCCAAGTCTTCGAATCGAACGTTGCTCTCATAACTCTTTCAGATGCAACTAAGTGCAAGCTCATTATCACAACATTTGATGGACAAGTGAGGGACTAGTTCTATGGTCTTCTCCCTCACTCCATCACTTCCTTTGCTAATCTGCGAAGGGAGTTCTTACTCAGATTCTCTACCTCAACAAAGAGAAATGGCGGTCCTGAAGCCCTCTTTGATCTCAAGCAGCGTGGGAATGAAACTTTGTCTCAGTTCGTTGATCGATTCCAAAGAGAAATCTTGGACATTGAGATTGTTAGCCAAGAAATGTACTGAGTGGCTCTCATACACGATCTTCGTGAAGGGCCGCTCAAGTTTAAAGCCAATGTTCGAGCCCAAAAAACATACCAAGAGTTCATTGCCTTAGCCAACTCATATATCCAAGGCGAAAAGAGCAACCCAGACTTCGTCTCCAAGCTCATATCAGAGAAAGATCCTTCTCACAAGCAGCCTCCAAGGTCTCCTCACAATGATTTTCCAACTCACTCAAGGAAGGGAAGAAGGTTTCAGCGCCATCGATATCCCTTCCAAGACCATGACCGTACTCGAGACCCATTACCACCACCAACTCCATCTTCACAAGTAGCTGTAGTTTACCATCAGCAAGATGATGACTTGTATGAATTCGAACTAGATGAAACCACGCTAGAAGTGAGCCAAATCATGAAAGATAAGGCTAACTACAAATGGCCTTATCGACCAGCAGATCAAAGATCTAGAGACTCAGATCCTTATTGTGAATTCCACAAAGAGTCAGGCCAACTGACTGAGAACTGCCGAGCACTCCGCCAACTGGTGCAAAGGATGCTCCAGCAGGGTAACATCCATGACCTATTTCCCAAAGAAGATCGCCCTGATCCAGCAACTTCAAAGGGCAAAAAGTTGTAGACATTCCTTGTTCCTCAAGAGAAGTGAGCCTAGTCGAGGAGCCCCCTCTCCTCGTTTTTCGTAAAGCCATTGAAACCTTCGTTGTTGATGATGAGGGCGTGCTTGGAAGACTATTCTAAGCCAACAAAGTACTTCATAGTTCTCTACTTTACGGTTATATCGCAACCATGAGGGGTTATCTCTACTCCTACCCTTCAAACATTTTCAATTCAAAACACTTCTAAGTGTTCATTCTTGCTTTTCAATAAAGTTTACCTCAGGGATCTCATACTGACACAGTTCCCTTTTTATAATGCTTCTTTCTCTACTTTTCTCTTTGCCAAAGAGAACACATCACCACTGAGATATCACCGAGTCTTGCTATAGGCCCCCTCGAGATTGGATTTCGGCGTAAGACCACAATGACCACATATATCAAGGAGTTTTCGCATATGTGTAGTGCTGGTTATCCAACTCTCATGCGGAGGAACACGGGACTATGGATCCTAGCCGGCATCTGACACAGTGTGTGTGCTAGGGAGGCTGCAGGTGTTAGCTCGTTGTGCTCTGTTAAGGATACATTACAGTTATGATGATCTTTTCTTGACAAGCAATGGCGACCAAGCGTAGCCTTGTCTCTTCGATCATCTCATGACTGTGATGGCCGAACACTGTATGGAACTCTCATTCTGTGCCTTCGCGGGATCCCACAACTCCACTGATCTTTCCATAGACATACTTTAGGCCACTTGGAGCAACTAGTCTCATTGATCAGTGATTCTGTAACCCAAGGCATGAGAGTAGTGCATATAGGGATCCTTCTCAGGATTCCCCGTGCTTTTCTCCTTTGTTCCCTTCAAAAGGACATGCGGCCAGCCCGCTTTGAGTTGGACTATACTGTCACAACCCGCATTTTCTCAACGATAAAATCGTATCAGAGTTAGGGAAAACGCGTGTCGTGATGCCACGTCGTGCAGGGGATAACTGCACACGCTCAGGCAAAACTCCAGACCTAGGATTTTAAGGAAAATTGTTGATTAATTATTAAAGAAAACCAGTTATGTTGAATGGTCGTATCCCTCGGCACGGTGGATCAGCTAGTCCACAATTGAAATATATTTATACGCAGTAGAAAATACTTTGGTTCAATTAAGTTGACACCATAGTGAGCATAAGTGTCCCCGAGGGACAACTCATGGTATGCACGACTCTATGTGAATATAATAGATATAAAAGGTAGTCTTTTACGCTAAGGAAATATAGTGTCTTTGTTTTATAAATATGCTATGCATGAGCTACATATAATAATGCTTTTAGGGTTTAAAATATCTAACATGCAACCTAGCATAAATCCTTCCCAGAAGCAAATAAACAACCACAAATAGGAAAAAAGACAGCAGTTTAAGTTCATACCCAGCATCACAAGAAGCCACCAGTGGGCGTCAACAAGCTGACACGAACCCACTGGTGAGTATTTACGTCTATACAGAAGGTAAAGAACCACCTCACAAAATCGGGGATCGGCTGTCTCAGCTACCCAAGAGGCCGCAAACCAGCCCCTCCAAAAGAACTAGCCGCTGAACCGGCTACAACCTGGACCTCAGGCATTCAAGAAAAGAACACCTCAGCAAGGAAATAATCAAAAAGAGTAAGTAAAGCATTAGAATTATAAGCAAAAGGAGTGTTTACCAACCCGGAAACAAACTGCTATAGGCAAAAGAAAGGGCATGACAGTAAGAAAAGAGCACTGTCTAAAGCACAGCAAAGCGCACCAAGTGCGAGCAATAAAAGCAACATGCCCAACGAAAGAGTCTGCAACAACAACATGACATATACATATATGCCCAAAAGAAAGAGAAAACGAAAACAGGAAGGGGACTAACATTCCTAATACGTGGGTAAGTGGCAGTGGTCAAAACATGGATCTGAATTCATAACCAAAATCAGATCCAAAAAGGGCTAAGGGGTCGCCAGTGGCAGCTTTAGTGTCCCACACACACCAACCCAAACCGGGGCAAAAAGGCGTTGTCCACACCTCTCCACATCAATATCCACCCCTCCAGAGGCCACTAAAATATCACCACCTGCCACAACCCAAGAGTCGGCATGCAAAACTAGGCCGAACACCCAATACCACCCCCTAGAGAATGGGAAAAGTCACACTAACAATCCTAAGGAAACACACGAACCCAAGACAGAGAAGTCGAGTCCACTTGACGCGGCATTGTGTAAGCTCCACTCACTTGACGCCCAAAATACTTAGCCGCAGATCCTATGCTGGATGACGGCGTTGAGTGAACTCAGCTCACTCGACGCTGTCAGCGCTTTCCACTTAGGGTAAACGTAAGTCTTGCAAGAAAGCAGAGAGTTGGAACTTTAATCCCAACCCTCCGTTCCGTCCTAACTACTCGGGACTATCGCAACCAAACCTAAACCACCTCTACCGCAGCCTCACCCTAACTCTAGCTACCCACTGAACATCAAATCTCAGACAAAAGAGAGAACCTTGGTTTAATTGTAAAGAAAAGGACAATAACAGCCCATGGACAAAATGAATGAAGGAGACATCCTACTGTTCTAATTTCTAAGGAGGAAAAATAATGAAAACAGAAGCATTGCACAGGAAAAAAAAGGGAACAGAGCAAGAGTTAGAATATTTTGGCAAGGGCAAGGGAGCCACTTGCCTCTACCTCCAGGAAAAACAACCACTAACACCACCGCTTGGCTCCGGCGGCAAGATCGGCCACCTAAAAGGCCAAAGCTGAAACTTGAGGAAAAGAAAAGAAATCCGATGTTTAGAAATTCCTGGAATCAACCCTAAATCAAGAAAAGCTTACATGGAAGGGAAGATCTACACGAGAGCAAGCCAAAACCGCTATCTCCCGAGAAAAAGGAGCTCCTCCCGCAATCGCCGGCCAAAACAACCACTGCGTCCTCTCAAAACCTTTCCGCTGGAAGCTCTCCAGACTCGGGAACGATGAAAAATGAGGAAAAACGGTTCACGGCAACAAAAGAGACTCTCAGGAAAAAAGTACGGAACACGCCCAAGACACGCCCGTGACACGGCCCGACACGCCCGTGTCACGGGGCGTGTACTAACTCGACGAACGTCGATCTCCACTCGACGAAACACGGGACACGCCCCCGACACGCCCGTGACACGGCCCCACACGCCCGTGTCATGGGGCGTGTACTCACGCACCTACCCACTCGACGAAAGTCGCTCTCCGCTCGACGAAGCAGGGGACACGCCCCGTGACACGCCCGTGTCACAGGCCGTGTACCAACCCGAACACCGCCCCACGATCATGGAGCGCCGATCGTCGAACAGAGAGACACGCCTCAGTGTCACGCCCGTGTTCGACACGACACGCCCGTGACACGACCGTATTCTCACTAAAACACCGCCTGACGACCATCGAGCGCAGCTCGACGAACCGAAGGGGGCATGCCCGTGACACGCCCGTGTCACTGCCGTGTTCCTACAAAAAAACCCCCGTCGACCAAAAATTCGTCGACCAGAGAAACAGGAGCTCTACCCGAGCACGACACGCCCTGGGTCACGGGCGTGACCCAGGCCGTGTCACCCAAACTTACACAGAAAAAGAAACCTGCTAACACCTAGCAAACAAGAGACAAGGCACCAGCCTACAAGCTCAGCCACAACAGACCACGCACAGCACAACAAACACTACAGCTAACCAAAAACAATCGTCTAAACGACGCGAAAGCAAACGACCCCGGAATTCGACCAAAACTCGCATCGTAGTTAAATACCCAAGCTACGAAAACAACAGTGAGGTCGAAAACAACATCCGACTATCGAACGCTCGGGCTAACACCTCCCGAAGCAAAAACACAAGCATGCCCCTAAGAGGCCCAACCGAGTCATCAAAACAGACTCAGGCTAGCTAGGGAAACTTGCCAACAGGCTACAACCAGGCTACACAAGGAACCTACAGAGCTAGGAACACGCTCTACAACGGCGAAGGGCCGGAAATGCGTCATCGTAACGCCAAACCAAGATCAAACAAAACAAAGAAAAACCGGGGGCGTTACATATACTCAGGCTGACCTTTCTCAGGCAAGCGACGCATAAGGCCCACAGGTGATCTCCTGCGGCAGCATCCAGTCTTTCTTGGCCATCTCTGAGTATATACCTCCTTTTTCTCAACTGCCTCTTTCACAGGTTAATAGGTTAATCCGACCTACCAAAAGGATTAGCAAGCATTCATTTTGCTTATGATCATATTGTATGCGTTGCCTGCATAATCTCTATCAGATGACAACTTACAAGCTCTCTACTTAGATAAGCTCCATTACTCTTATCAAATGATAATGGCATCAAACATTTATCAAAGAATCGACTCTCCTTGATCATCAATCCTTGCTATTGGAATCTAATTCAGATTGGCAGAATGCATCAAGCTTCTTCTCTATTAATCTGATCACATCCATCCTGTCATATCAATAGTCAACACTCAACTTATTGATCTTGACTTCATGTTGAAGACATCTCTAATAAAGCAAGAAAGTCACTATGTTGGTTTGATCTTCACTCAATTATCCGCAGAATTCATCAGGAAATTCCTCTGCTGTATGATCATATCAGCATTATCTTATCAATAGTTAGCGTCTGCAAGCCTCATCCACGTACTTGCAGCTTAGTTCATTATATTATTTCTACTGCTCACTCTTCTCTTTGCAGTGATTAGCAGGCATCTGCAAGCCTCATCTCAGGTACTTGCAGCTTAGCTCATTATTTTATGTTTGCTGCTCACTCTTCTCTTTGCAGTGGTTAGCAGGCACCTGCAAGTCATGTCCAGGTAGTTGCAGCCTAGTCTTTATATACCATATCTGCTTCTAACTCTCATTTTGTAGAGAACAGCAGGTGCTTGCAAGTCTCATCACAGGTACTTGCAAGCCACTTTCACATGTTTTGCCTACTCCTAACTCTTTTCTTGCAGAGATTAGCAAACACATGCAAGTCTCTTCACAGGTATTTGCAAGGTACTCTCATATATCATGTCTATTGCAAAGTCTCATTTTGTAGAGACTAGCAGATACATACAAGTTGCCTTTAGGTATTTGTGGCTTTTTCTTTACTCCCACATTTGCTTCTAACATCTCCTTTGCAGAAACCAGCAAAGACTTGCAAGTTCCATTCAGTTACTTGCAACCCATTTTTCTCTCTTGCATACTCCTCACTCTTCCTTTTGCAGAGGATAATAGGTGTTTGCAAGCCTCCACCAGGTACTTACAAGTTATTATATTTCTATGTTTTCCTCTCACCTTCATTTTGCAGAACTCAGCAGAAGACACATCTTCCTCATTTTGCAAAGGCAAACCCAGGTACACACAAGGTGTACCTCCCATACATGCCTACACTAACTTTACTCTTGCAGGAAAAAGACTGGCATTGGAAACTTTCTAAGAATAGGCATCAGGTTTTATCCCTCCTTAACCCTTCCCTTCCTTTGTGGTGGATCACGATTTTCATGGGTCTCCAACTCTTTCAAAGTTCTCTTCTGAACTTAAAAAAGTGCGGAGATTTTCTTAACCCCAAAATCGGCAATCCTTCCTAAGGCAGCCAGCTCGCTTATTGCGGCCTGCCCAGGGTTCCTCTTGGAGGTCGCGACGCCTTAGGGTGGGCGGATAGAATTTTCTGTCCGCTCAGGCCGCACGGCTTGGGCGGTCTCAGCGGTCTGACCGCCCAGGCCGCGTGCCTTCCTTTGGTCGGTAGGGGCTGCAGACTGCTCCGGTAGGTTTCCCCTACAGGTCGCGCTCCTTTTCAGCTTAACCGCAAGCTTGTGTCAGCAGGCCTCTCTTTGTCGGACTCGGTTCCCTGTCCGCCCACGACGGCAATAGGTCACGTCCCTTGCAGGAATTGCTCCCTTATCCCGCTCCTACAGGTCGCTCTTTAAGAAGATCAGACAGCTCAAACCCCCAAACAAGAGTGGCAACCTGCCCCCACGCTGTCAGCCAGCTACCTCAGCTTCCACCTCGCCAACACGTGTGACCTACCTCGTCAGTCAGGCAGGTCGCTCAACCCTTGTCACCCAGCATCACGGGCAGCCAGCTTCTTCAATCCTCCTGCGGAGTGCGCACACTCCAACTCCCCGGCTACCCGCAAAGAGCAGCATCAACATCCTGTTCATCACGAGCTCAGCGGACTCGAAGTGCAGTCTAAGCCTTCTAGTCCGCCTACCGCCTATAATGATGAACCCCATCTCTAGCTCCTCAGCAACAACAGGCCTCGTCTTTGGCGGATTCAGCTCGTCAGAAGATGCGGACTCCGCGGACTCGGCGGACTCGCTATGCAACCCGTCATTCCTCATCTCCAACACCTGATTCTCTCTAGCAGCAGGGCCAACCTCTACAGCCCGCACAGTCTTAGCGCAGGCTCAATCAGTCATTGCGGACTCTACGGATTCTCCTCGTAGTCCACCAGGCAGCAGAACCTCCTCAAGGCAGTCCCAGACCACACAGCTTCGTGCGGACTTAGCGGGCACTCCTCAGCTCGCACCCTTAGCGTAAGCCCAGTTCAGCAGGGCGGATTCAGCGGACTCTGATGCCACCGCCCTGCAACCAACACTTGATGATGATCCGGTTGCCGAGGCGCTACACCATAAAGACCTTCAGAGCCATGGCGATGCTAACGGAAGCGAAAGACGACGCTACAACCTCCGCCCGGGGCGTGCTACAGCCACTTGAAGACTATTTTAATTAATCTCTCATGCTCTACTTAATTTTATTTTTATATGTGCGAATATAAACTTATTCCAAGCTTGGTTAATAATTTTATATTCATTTTGGGACTTGTAATATTTATTTCCTGCATTTAGACAAACATTTTGGTGTGTATTTAGCCTTCCGGATGGATGAGATTTCATCTCCATCTTGGATGGTTAGATGTGTGTGTTGTTACTCCTATATATGGAGCCCCCCTTTATGAGAAGAGATTAGAGAATTAAAAAGCTAAACCTAACCCTCATTTAGAGAGTTTCAGCCAAGGAGAGAGTCCTAGCCGCCGGCCATGGTGTGAAGCCGCCACCCCCTTGCTTCCTCTTCCCAACATCGGTGCGACGCCGATGTGGCTTTCTTTGGTGCGACTCCAAGGAAGAAGAATTGCAGCCCCGGTGCGATGCCCGTGGAACCGTGGAGAGAGTGATTCTCCCACCATATCAAGTGTGTTCATGAAAAAACGGGTTGAGTAACTTCTCTTCCCTAATCTTTGTGATTTCTTGCTTAATATGTTGGATCCCTAGTTGATTTGGGCTAGGTTCACTAAACTTAGGATGTGACCCAACATGTATAGCCGAGATAAATTTGTGTCATAGAGTCTAGGCCAAGTCCTTATAGTCAATATCAGATGGCCCAACTATCAACAAGACCATCAGAGACTCAAGACTTAGAAGATTTCAAGCCTAAGTAAAATGAGTTGGACGTTCGTCGAACTCAGGTGGACGAAAGGCGTTTTCAGCTTGACGATCTTGAGATTTTTCTGTGAGCTGAGCTCGACGATCTTCATTCTTTGTTCGACAAAAACTGGGATACTTCATCAAACTGAAGACAGGATAAACTCAAGATTATTCTAAGTCCAATTTCAGGCTTTGGTCGACGAACAAGATTCTGAGCTCGACGAATTTGGACCTCGAGTTCACAACAACCTTTTATTAGATGATCTCAGGTCGACGAAGTCAACTTCTCAGGCCGACGAATTCTCAGGTCAACGAACTGTGTTCTTTGGTCGACGAATTCTGAAACCAGAAGATTTGTGTAGACACCAAGTACAATCTTTCGACACCAAGAACAATCTGTCGACACCAACTATGTCGAAACTGGAAGATTTGTGTCGAGACCAAGAACAATCTGTCGAAACCAACTTATCTCAACACCAGAAAGCTTATATCGACACCAGAAGATTTGTATCGACACCAAGAATATTCAGTCGACACCCACCTGTGTCGACACCATAAGTTTTCATGTCGACACACAAAATATCAGTCAACACAAACTATTTGATTAAGGCCAGAATTGTTGTTGATCTCCAGTCGATGAATACAATTGTCAGCTCGACGAACTTTAGACAGAAAAGGCAAAGTTCTGAAGCATGCAAGTTCTATTATCAGCTCGACGAACAGAAGCTGTCTGATCGACGAATACAAAATCTCAGTTCGACGAACTAGTAACTCAGCTCGACGAATTCTGTTATTCGTTCGACGATTCTAGACTTAGCAATTTCCGGCATTCAATCCTCACTCAAATGCAATAATTCTTGACATATTAATGATTCAAACATTCTCTGAATGTAGCCGTTAGAGGAAGCATTAAATGCAGTCATCTTTAGGAATATTACTTGCTGATTTTCCATGGGACAGTTGAGGAAATGAGTAAATGCCGATTATTCTCAAGGCGTCAGCATTTATTATAGAGGATTCAAATTTATGAATCCATATACAAGAAAAGAAAATCGACAATCAGTAGCAAGCAAGAATCAGACTACAAGAATATACTCAGTCAGGAAAACACGGACTGACAGACTGACTGCAAGAATTCATACAGCACCAGAAAAGCTTCACACAAAAACTTATTCTGAAGCTTACAGTGATAGGCAGTGATATTCAGAAGAAGAAGAATAACTATAATATATCAAGAGTCTTCTTCTTCAACATTCTCTCCAGTACTTCTCCAAGGACAACAGATATCAAATCAGTCAAGAAGATCCTGCATCACTGCTTGTCAAGAACACTGATTGAAGACCTATCACCCTGCAGAAAGCTCCAGATATTTCCTGAATCATTCTACATCTCAAGGGGAGCTTTTGCTAACATCATTCCACATAAGTCTTCTCTCTGATTGTTGATAGAGAAGAAAAAATCACTCTCTCACCCCCTCCTGTACAAAGGGTTGTCAACTCCCTTCAAAAGTGATTCCTGGTTGCAAGTCTCCTTACCAAAAGACTTGAGTTGTTTTTTGGGACCTGATCAAAACCCATTGGTGTCAGGCACCTGAACAAAAATCTAAGTGGATTCCTACCAAGGGTGGTAGAAGAGTGGACGTACCCAGTTTAGGGGGAACCACTATAAATTTCTTGTGTCATCTGGTTGCTCATCTTTTTCTTTTAATTCTTATTGTGTGGCTGTGAGTAGGATTAATAGTATTTGTTTTTCTGTTCTCCATTTAATAGAAAAAGCTGTAACAAAACTTTTTGTTTTGGGACCTAACAAATTTTTAATATAGTCTATTCACCGCCCCCCCCCCCCCCTCTAGAGTATTGTAGATCTAACCCTAACTTTCAATTGGTATCATAGCAAGGTTCCTTTGGTTGCACAAGTTAATCCTTGAACCAAAGATCATGTGTTAGATCTACATATCACTTTGTTCATATTTTAAAGTAGAACCATAGCCATGGCATAGAACAAAGATTATGCAAGCACCAGACTTCCAGTTTGCAACTTGCAAATGTTTGGAATTTGGAAGGCAAGAATCAAACTCTACATGAATTCTATTGATGAAGATATCTTTGCTTCCATCTTGACAGGAGTACCTCCAGCACCTGCAGCTTCTACAAGCACCTCTAAAATATGACTACAGTACCTCCTCCAGACTATAATGATGCCTACAGAAAAGCCAAGATGGCTGATGCAAAAGCCATGAACATATTGGCACAGACAACGCCTGATGATATTTTTCAGAAGGCTGCGCTACCCTCCTGACGAGAGTCAGTGACCTGAAAACAGACCGAGGGGGCCCAGCTCGGAGGTCCCGCCTCTTACCCGGAAGAACTGAGAGTCTTCCCCTCCCTAGCCAGTGCTGAGCTAGGTGCCTGTGAGGAAGATAGTGGAAAGGTTCAATAACCTATTCTCAGGCACCTTATCGGTCTATTTATAGGCCTCTGAATCTGCTATGCAAATATCACTTCCAAATCATACTAAAAAGACCAAAACACCCTGGACCGGGTCTGCTAATAGCCAAACTCCGCTGTTCTGGAGAGTTATGTGTAGACCTCCAGGTGTAAAAATGTAAAACTACTTGGGGCACAAAGGTAAAATCCCCCTTGTGGGTAAAAGGGTAATGACATCTCTTCTTTCATATGGCGAGTGGGGAGGGATCCGTCAAGCCTAGGGAGGTCTCGCCTGCTGGGCCATCTCGCCCACACCAGGAGGTCTTGCCTAGCGAGGTCTCTCCTTAATTCATGGGCTGCCCCTTCCTCTCACCTCTTACGGGTAGGCCCCCCAACTCGCCAGTCCTCCCACCTCACTTGTTGGGTCACTCACGAGCCCAAGGTTGTACACAATCCCCGGTCTTTTCGAGGTTTCCCTAACCTCAAAAAGACAGTCCAACCGCGGCTCGCGATGCTAGGATTCCTTTATGATAATCTTTGGTGCACCCCCCCCCCCCCCCCCACGGGGCCTATAAATATGAGAAGAAAGCCTTCATTTGGAACTCTTTTGCCTTCATCCCCTCTTCTTTCAGAATGTCTCATAGTCAAAGTTTTCGCGAGCGCCTTGCGATTGTGCGAAGGCGAAACAAAGCCAACACGGACACCCTTTTCCCAGATCTGGGGCGTACTCCCCTCTTGGCCACTCCGCCCTCTCGCCTAAAAAGGACGAAAGCCACCTTCCCCCCTCTCTCGGCGGGCGCAACCTCCTCCGCCCCTCCAATAGACAACCCATTCGCTTCTTCCGGAGAGAAGTAGGTAATCACATTATCCTTTCTCTTCTCTGGTCTCGCCTGCTGACTACGCTTTTTCAGGGAAGTCTTGCTGATTCGCCGGTGTCTGCCAATCCTCCCGACAATGCAAGCCAAGTTCCTCCGCGCACTGGCTCGCCTAAGGCGGCCTCCCCACCCCCCTCGCGGAGAGAAAACCTCTCGCGAGTTGTGGGGAACCCTCGCATCCCTAGTAAGATCTCTTCCCTTCTCGCCTTTCTGTTGACTCGCCTTCTTTTATGCGACTCGCGCGGGCTTATCCTTGCTTGTGATCTCTCGCTATTTCGGCAGGCATCCACTTTGATTCTGATACCGAAGAAGCTCCAGCGTCTCCCCCCTTCCCCCTCTCGCCTCTTCCTCATCCGAGCGAGATCGAGGACTACCTGGGTGATTCCATGGATCCCCTAGAATTGAAGTGCAGAACCGCCAGGATGTTTCGTAAATACACGCACATAATCCGCGAGATGGAGCTCAAGAAGCAAGCCTCTGACCGGCGCATGGAGTGGATTGAAGCAGATCATCACCGCCTTTCCGCCATGGTGGAAGCGGACGGGGTGCTAGACGGGACCGACCCCCATGCCATCCTAAACGAGACGGACGAACATCTCCGTCTCGCGTGCCGCGACGTGATTGCTGCTCGCTCCTTTCACCTTCCTGGCAGCCTGCCCTGCGCGGGAGATAAAGAAGGCCGCTGGCAGTGGGTGCGGAACTAAACTGTCGCAGTCCCGTCTCGCCTTCTGTGGATCTCGTTTTCATAAATTTCGCAGTTTGACCACTGACATGTTGTGTAACTTATTTGGGCGAGATGTTCCCTTCTGCGGAACAATTTATTTTAAACTTTTGGTAATGCACTGGTCATATCACGCCGTCTTTTCAATATTGTCATGATTAGATATTATATTATTTTATTAATCCTGTAATGATGGCTTGCCTCTAAAAGGTTTCTACGGCAGCCCCGCCTCTTGGGTTCTAGAGAGAGAGTGAAATAGGGAGAGTGAGATAGGAGAGAGAGAGAGAGAGAAAAAAAAACGAAGCGTCGGGGTGTCCTCTCACTTCCCGTCGCCTACCTTTCCCGCCTTTTTCCCTATCCCTTATAAATATCTCCAACCCCCCCCCCCCTCTTATTATTCTAGCCCGTTCATCTGATCCCGGTTCCCGCCTCCCCTTCGCCATCTCGCGTCTCTCTCTGAACCGTCCTTTCTCTCTCTTTTCCGCTTTCTCGCCAGTTATGGGAAAGAAGAAGATTGAAGAGGGCGAGGGGCGCAGCCGTTGCGGGAAGCGCTTCGTGGACCATGACTTCCATCTCGGCAGACTGCCAGAGGAAGACCACTCTCGCTTCGCCAGCGAATATCTCTCTGACAGCTATCTGTCTCGCCCGCCCAAGGTTGGCGAGTGCATCAACACCTTTTACCACAATGAGCTAGCTTTTCCCGTCTCGCACTTCGAGGCGGGGCTGCGGCTTCCCCTCTGGCCGGAGGTCAAATTAGTACTGAAGTACTTTGGGGTCGTCCCGGCCCAGTTCAACCCCAACGCTATCTCCATGCTGATCGCTTTCGCCTGCTACCTGCGGCGAGAGCGCATTGAGTTTAGTCTAACTTCCTTCCGCAAGCTGTTTGTCTATCACGCCAAGGACGACGACATCTCTTACTTCACAGGCCAAGGCCTTAAAGTGTACGAGACGCCGAACAAGAACCACCACTGGCTGACGCGGTTCGTCTTCATCCGCGGGGATCTGTGAGGCATCTCTTTCGCCCCTGTATCCCCCGCCGAATGCTGTTACGATCCCCCCAAGGTGGGGTGTGCCGAGAAAGAGCTCTGCGACTTCTTCGCAGGGAAGAATTTTGAAGTTCAATACCTTTGGCGAGACCTCGACTCGCTCCCCGCCGTCTTCCCCGGTGAAGGTACGCTTCTATTCCCCTCTCTCCCCTTGTAAAACCTTTTACTCCCCGCTGACTGCCACTTCATCTAGGAGAGAGGAGCGTCCCCGTCCATCCCCCCTACCAGAGTAATCGAACTCTCGCTTTGGCAAGCATGGCGACGGAGGCTGTGAAAGACACGCTGACACCTGCCACCAAGAAGAGGCCTGCGGGCGAGGGTGCTTCCCGCCTTAGCCCCAAGAAGAAGAATAAGTTCGTGTCCTTCAAGAAGGAAAAATCTGCAGAGAGAGAAGAGCCAGCGGGGTCCCTGTCCCCCATTACCCTATCGTCTCCCTCGCCTCCGCGACGACCTGTCTCACCCTCCCGCGAGACGATCTCTTCATATCCAGCTGCCCGGGGCCACATCCAGCCCTCTCAGTCCCCTCCTGGCGAGACTGGCTCGTCCAGCCGCACGACTGTCGCCTCGCACCCTAATTATAATATGGGGCCTGTGACGAACGATGACGCCGGCGAGCCGGTTCTACTATGGGAGCAAGACTCCAACCGCGTGTAGTGATTGTCACTGAGATATCTGCAAGGAGAAAATACCAAACTAACAATTCATCAAGGCAAGTATACCTATCGAAATGCAGCTAGGGGACACAAGTGTCGTATTGAAATCCGGGAACAGTTGAGTAAGCTTACTCACACGAAATCTATTATTTTATCGACAGAAAACTTAAGTTTTTGAGGAGAAAGCTGAACGTGCTAAAGGGAGAGAACTACTTGCAATGAAAGAGAGCTATTTGCATGAAAAGTTAAAGAGAGCTAAAAGAGCGATTAACTTAAGCTTAGTAACGATGAAGGGGAAAATGCACTCGATCAGAAATCACCTCGGCCAGAGTGGTTAGAAAAATACGATAAATAAACCTAAGCTAATTAGGGTAAAGGTCCTTAACCGTGGAGGTTCCATGAATGTTGACACGCTTCTCTCGAAGGTCGTGCCTAACTGAGTTTAGGAAGGTCCGACCGACTCTCGTCTAAATCGGAGGCCTAAAACTCGCTTTACGCGGTGAACCCCTCTAATGGATTTTACTCCAATCCGGGAGATTTGATCGTCTGCCTCTCTCGAGGGGTGCGAACAACTCCCTTTACTCTTGAGTGCTCATTTCAAACTTTCGGCCTCTCGGCTAGCCCAGAATGAAAGCTAAGGTGGAGAGTATATATCGATAATATACCTCCAACCCGTGATAAATCAAGAGTAATTCAAAGCTAAACCCTAAAAAGAAAAGGTAAGATTCAAAGCATCATAACCTAATCACTCGAACCTCGAATCATTAAGATCGAGTACATGGAGGATTAGTTAATCAAGGTGAGGTGGAAGAGGGGGGATGAGTAGAAGAAAAATACTGAAAATGGAGCAGAAACGTAAAAGAAAACAGCAATTTTTATTAATAGAAACAGGGATCTTACAACATGAAAACCAGCAATTACAAGTGCATGGAAAGGAAACTACACTATCATTAGCATCATACTACAAAAATAAGCTAGGAGCTAATACAGGGAAAGCATAAAGCTAGAGCTACGAACTAAAAATGGAAAGACATGCTTAAAAAGTTCAGAAATACAAAGGACAGAACCTCCCCTCTCCAAGCGAAAAGTTTTTTCAAAACCCATGGAGTTGGGCTCTATTTATAGAATTTTTCGGGTCGGGTCACGCCCCCCTGTCACGCCCTGGTCGGGCGTGACCCTGGGGCGTGACACATTCGGCGTGACTTTTTCGGGCAGGAATTGAATTCTGACGGGGTTGTTGCGGTACACGCCCACAGTTCACGCCCTGGTAGGGCGTGACCCTGGGGCGTGTTCTTTGCGGCGCGACTTTGGGAGCTGAAATTGAATGCTGGAGGTGACGGGCGGAATTGCTGAAGTACACGCCCATATGTCACGCCCGGGTCAGGCGTGACCCTGGGGCGTGACACTTTCGGTGCGACGGTGGAGCGGGAAAAACGAGCGCGCTGCGGCGATTCCTGGGAACCTGGGGACACGCCTATAGTACACGCCCCTGTGTGGTGTGTCACGGCCGTGACCGAGGGCGTGTACACTAAGTTTCCACGGAATGCAGATTCGGACCAATTGCTTCATTCCTCTGGGTTACACGCCCTAGGTACACGCCCTGGTAGGGCGTAACCTTGGGGCGTGTCACAGCAAAATTCGGCTGAAAGCCGTAAAAACCTGCAAAAAGCAGAAAAAATGCATTAGCGACAAAAATATATACAAAGGGGAATCAAAACAAGTACTTTACAAGACATGATTGGCTTTAAAACCCCGAAAATATCCTAATAAAATTGACTGCAAACGTATTATCAAATTCCCCCAAGCTTAAGTTTTGCTTGTCCCCAAGCAAAGATATAAAGACTAGCTAATCATAAGAGTGACTAATTTAAAAAGTTTTAATCATACTCACACAAGTACTATGCGAAATTCTAGGTAGGGAGAATGTAAAACGTAAATCTAAAACAATTATTTAGGTATGGTTTAACTTTTATAAACTTTACTTAATAAAAATAAATCATCCAGAATTTTGACGAAATTCTTTAAATAGATTTGAGCAAGGTAATGAAAATGAAAAGAACGTATTGAGTTATTACTAGATCCAAGCAACGCATTATAATTATATCAATTAAATAACAAAAATCTAAGTTTAAATCCAAAACTAAAACTGATTTACTTTTCTTCTTTTCTTAGTTGTTAAATAAAATTAAAAAAATTGCATGAATCAAAAGGACTTAATAGAACCGAAACGTTTGGTTTAGGAATATGAATAGGAGTGGAATTCAAATATAAACATGGAGGCTTAAAAATCACACTAAACCAAAACAACGAGTTTCAAAAAAAATAAATTTATTTTAAACAAAATATGTATAAATAAATTTATTTTTTTTTCTCTTTTTGATTATTTATCTCTTTTTTATTATTATTATTATTTTCATTCATTTTTGTTTTTTGTTTTTCAATTTATTGCTTTTGAGTACACCTTTTTCAACAATATCTCCACAGATAAGACAAAATTTAAAAAGAAGAACAAAATTAGCGTGATTAGATAGGTAGGAATTTGGGCTTTGGTGAAAATGAAATGGTGTGTGGAGTTTATCAAATGAATTTGGAAAAAAAGCTCAAAAGCGGCTAACTAGTGGTAAAAGAGTTTAGGTTGGCAAGAAAGCTCAAACGTAAACAAAAATGGCCTAAATCATTTTCACGCGTTTTTTTTAAATTTATTTAAAACATAGAGTCGATAAATTTCAAAAAGCAAGTTCGAGATAATAAAAGAAGATTGATGAAATTATCTTGAAAATAAAAATAATATGTCACTTGGATCGTTCATATCTACTACGTTATTCAAAATATGTTCTTACAAAAATCATCTAAAGACGAAAAGGAAAATAGTGGATGATAAATTTTTAGAGAAAGTAAAGAAAATAAAGAACGGAAAACCATAATAGAAATGCACGGTTTAGAGAAATATTTTACCTTAACATTCTACCGTGAATTAGAAACACAGCATGGCCAACATTTTACTTGTGAAATATGATTAAAAAGAATGATTAGAAAAATTATAATTAACTACGTTGTTTATAAAGAAGTTTGAGAAAAACAAAACATAAACATGAGGTACTTATTGAAATACCAAAATGCAGCTATATATATATAATAATTGTTTTTTGAAGTTTTTTTGAAATTTTGGATTTTTTTGGGATATTTACAAACCAAAAAGAAAACAAAAAGAAGGAGGAAGTTCTCCCCCAAGCTTAAAATCTACATTGTCCGCAATGGAGAAGGAGGTCGGAGAACGAGAGAAAAGTAAAGTACAAAAATAAAAGACAGAATTGAAAAGCAGGTACTTCCCCGGTTTTATTTTGCAGGGCAAGTTGAGTGATGCCGCTCCTCCATGCCTGTGTTGTGGATCTTCATGAAACGTCGTCCGGCGGACTTTGGCATGGAAGCAGAACCGTTGGAGCAGGCGATCGCAGAAGTTTCAGCTCGCCGGAGCCATTCGGGGCAAAAAGTGTAAAATAAAGAAAACAGAAAAAGATAACTTGGGTTGCCTCCCAAGAGCGCCCTTTGTTTAAAGTGTCGTTTGAGCTCGACGCATCAAAATAAGATTGTCCCAAATATTGTTTTAAAAATAAAGTTCGAATAAATGTCAAAGTTTGTGAGTAAAATAATGTTCAGATTAATCAAATGTCAGGACCGGAAAGATAGAGTTAACAGGGTTTAGACTGACATCATCACAGAAATACAGTTTAAGACGCTGACCATTCACTTTGAAAGTACCCTTATCAGGGTGAGAAATTAAAACAGTACCATAAGAAAAGACTTCTAAAACAGTAAAAGGCCCAGACCAACGTGATTTTAATTTACCCGGGAATAAACGTAAACGAGAATTATAAAGAAGCACTTGGTCGCCCGGCTTAAAGATTTTTGGGTGCCTAAGATGTCGGTTGTGTAAACGCTTCGTCCGCTCTTTATAAAGTCTGTTATTTTCATACGCGTAAGAGCGCCACTCGTCGAGTTCGTTAAGTTGAAATTTTCTAAAATCGCCGACAGAGTGGGGATCGAAGTTTAAAAATCGCAAGGCCCAAAAGGCGCGGTGTTCTAACTCTACGGGTAAATGACACGATTTTCCATAAACCAACCGATATGGCGTACAGCCGAGGGCGGTTTTGTACGTTGTTCGGTAGGCCCATAGAGCATCGTCTAATTTGGCGGACCAGTCTTTTCTAGATGTTGAAACAGTCTTTTCTAAAATTCTTTTTATTTCTCTATTCACTACTTCGACTTGTCCGTTAGTTTGGGGGTGGTAGGCAGTGGAAATCTTATGAGTAACGCCATATTTAGTTAGGATTTTTGAAAATTGCGCGTTACAAAAATGGGAACCCCTATCACTAACGATAGCGCGCGGCGTACCGAATCGAGAAAATAATTTTTTTAGGAAATTAACTACGACTCGGGCGTCATTCGTAGGAAGAGCTTGGGCTTCGGCCCAACGTGAAACATAATCAACGGCAACTAAAATATACTTATTCCCGAAGCTAGAAGGAAAAGGGCCGACAAAATCAATCCCCCAGAGGTCGAAAACTTCGCACTCTAGGAAATAATTTTGTGGCATTTCATTTTTATTCGAAATATTCCCCGACCGTTGGCAACTATCACACCTACTCACAAAGGCATGCACGTCTTTAAACAGGCTGGGCCAGTAAAAACCCGCGCTTAACACTTTGTGAGCGGTGCGAGCAGCTTGATAGTGCCCACCTGTCGGTCCTTCATGCAAATGTTTAATAATATCTAATCCTTCATCAAAAGAAACACACCTCCTGATCACTTGGTCTGCACATACTTTAAAAAGATGCGGGTCCTCCCAAAAATAGTTTTTCAGCTCAGAAAAGAATTTCTTCTTTTGCTGAGATGAAAACTCTTTTGGGAGCACACGGGCCACTAGATAGTTGGCGATGCGGGCAAACCAAGGAGAAGTAGATGTGTTAATTACGAAAAGCTTCTCATCAGGGAAATAGTAATGAAAAGAATTTTCATCTAATTGTTCTATAAACGGGTTGTCTAGGCGCGAAAGGTGGTCGGCAGACAAGTTTTCTGCACCTCTCTTATCACGGATCTCTAAGTCAAACTCCTGGAGGAGTAAGACCCAGCGAATCAGACGAGGCTTGGCATCCATTTTAGAGAGAAGATATTTGAGGGCCGAGTGGTCCGTAAAAACAATAATTTTCGAAAGAGTAATATAAGGGCGAAATTTGTCAAATGCGAATACTACAGCTAAGAGCTCCTTCTCGGTTGTGGTGTAATTTTCCTGTGCATATCTGAGAGTTTTACTAGCGTAATAAATGGGGTGGAAGTTTTTGGAAATACGTTGACCTAGTACGGCTCCCACCGCATAACTACTCGCATCACACATTATTTCAAATGGAAGATCCCACACCGGAGCTATCATGATTGGCGCATTAACTAATTTTTCTTTTATTAAATTGAAGGCAGCTAGACAGAGGTCATCAAAAATGAATGGGGCGTCTTTTTCTAAGAGATGGGTAAGGGGCTTGGTGATTTTGGAAAAGTCCTTTATGAATCGGCGGTAGAAACCCGCATGACCCAGGAAACTTCTTATGGCTTTTATGTTCGTAGGTGGCGGCAGTTTCTCGATAACTTCTATTTTCGCAACGTCTACTTCAATACCCCTTTCAGAAATTTTATGTCCCAAAACTAACCCTTCCCTCACCATAAAATGACATTTTCCCAATTTAGGGCGAGGTTAGTTTCTTCGCATCGTTCTAAGACTTTTTCAAGGTTCTCTAAGCAACTATCGAAGGAATTCCCGAACACGGAGAAATCATCCATGAAAATTTCCATAATGCTCTCTACGTACTTGTCAAAGATGGCGAGCATACATCGTTGGAATGTAGCTGGCGCATTGCACAATCCAAACGGCATTCTTCGGTAGGCGAAGGTGCCGAAGGGACAAGTAAACGTAGTTTTCTCCTGGTCCTCGGGGGAGATGGGGATTTGAAGATACCCCGAGAGGCCATCGAGAAAACAATAAAAGCTATGTCCGGAAAGTCGTTCTAAAATCTGATCAATGAACGGCAAGGGGAAGTGATCCTTGCGGGTGGCGTCATTCAACTTAAGGTAATCTATACACATTCGCCATCCGGTCACCGTCCGAGTCGGGATTAATTCATTATTTTCATTACTTATGACCGTTATCCCTCCCTTCTTTGGCACTACCTGTACTGGGCTAACCTACTTACTGTCGGATATAGGATAGATAATTCCTGCGTCTAACAATTTCATAACCTCGCCCTTAACTACGTCTTTCATGTTTGGGTTTATACGGCGCTGAGGTTGTATAGAGTTACGTGAATTATCTTCCATTAAGATTTTATGAGTGCAAAACGATGGGCTTATGCCCTTTATATCAGATATCTGCCAAGCAATAGCTTGGCGATGCTTTTGTAAAATGGAAAGAAGTTTATTCTTTTGTGCATCCGTGAGGTAGGCCGAAACTATGACAGGCAGCTTGGAGTCCTTTTCTAAGAAAGCGTATTGAAGGTGCTCTGGTAGTTCTTTCAGTTCCAAGGTAGGGGGGTCATCATACGAGGTTTTGGAAATTTGTTCTTTTTCAAAAACTATGTCCTCGTACACTTTTTTATATGTAAAATTAAAAGGGGTGTTGCTAGCGGCCATGGCGGCTTCGTGCAGCGATTCAGTTGGAAAAGTAGAAGAGGAACAGAAATTAAAAAATTCTTTTTCAAAATCAGAAAGGCGGGTGGAGGATTCTTCACTTAGGTGTAGAGATTCAGTTGGAGGAGGAGGAGAGGAACAAAAATTGGAAAATTCTTCTTCAAAAGCAGAGGTGTGAGAGAAGGATTCTTCACTTACGGTATCCATGAAAAAATAGGAGTCATCATTAGCTAGTGTGTTCTTCATCGAGGGGGTGATGGAGAAAGTTACCTCATCGTCGCCCACTCGAAGGAAGAGCTTACCATTGCTTACGTCAATGATAGCTCGGGAGGTGGCAAGGAAGGGTCGGCCAAGGATCAAGGGAACCTCGACGTCTTCTTCAATGTCCAAAATGACAAAGTCCACCGGGAAGATGAACTTGTCAACTTTGACTAGGACGTCCTCCACTATTCCTAATGGGTATTTGACTGACCTGTCGGCTAGCTGGATACTCATGCGTGTGGGGTTGAGACTACCAATTCCTAACTTTTTAAACAACGAGAGGGGCATAAGATTAATACTCGCACCTAAGTCGGCTAAAGCGTGTTTGACAAAGAGATCACCAAAGACACACGGGATAGAGAAACTACCCGGGTCACTGATTTTCTTCGGTAATCCGTTTGTCAAAACCGCTGAGCACGCGGCATTTAACGTGACATGAGAAAGGTTCTCTAACTTCTTCTTGTTGGTTAGGAGGTCCTTAAGGTATTTTGCGTACTTCGGCATCTGGGATATGGCTTCGTGGAAAGGCAGATTTACGTGGATTTGTTTAAACATTTCCAAAAAACGGGTGTATTGATCATCCTGTCGTTGTTTATTAAGTTCGGAAGGGTATGGCGGGGATGGATTATTTTTAAAGGTGGGTGGTGGAGTGAGTTCTTTTTCTACGATAGGGGTGATAATTTCTTCGGTAGAGGGTGGAATTTTTAAAACGGGAACAGAGCTTTGATTTTTAAAAACGGGAGCGGAGCTTGCCTCGGGTTCTTCACTTACCATACCAGGAACTTTCTTCCCACTCCGAAGAGTTATAGCTTTCGCTTGCTCTCTCGGGTTGGGCTCGGTATTGGAAGGAAGAGACCCTACGGGTCGCTCAGAAATCATTTTAGCGAGCTGTCCTACCTGATTTTCTAAGTTTTTAACACTTCCGGTTAACGTTCTAATCGTAGCGTCATTAGCATTCATGTATTTCGAAAATATTTCCTCCAAATTTGGAGGTTTTGGAAAACTTTGAGGAGGTGGTGGTGGTGCAGAAAAATCACTTTGCGGTGGCGGGCGCACAGCATTTGATGGATTGCTCCATGAAAAATTCGGATGATTTCTTAACGCAGGATTATAACTATTCGGAAAATTAAAACCAGGAGGATGATAATTCGCAGCAGAAAAATTATTAAAAGCAGTTCTAGGCATATTATTTACATAATCCAAATGTTCGGCGGGAGGAGTTGCAGATTCCCATACCTGAGGGGCGGAGGTAGCAGTCATCTCCGTAATTTTTTTGCTTAATATTTCGACTTGCAGTGCGAGTTGGGAGACGTTGTCCACTTCAAAGAGACCTGCAGGTTTGTTTGGGCGGGACCTAGGCACATTCCACTGGTAAGTGTTCATGGCCATGTCTTCAAACAGCTCAAGAGCTGCTTCCGGGGTCTTATGGTTTAAAGTACCGCCAGAAGCTGCGTCTATCATTTGCTTCGTGCTTTGATTTAGCCCATTATAAAACGTCTGCACCTGCAACCATACAGGCAGAGCGTGATGTGGGCATCGTCTTAATAATTCTTTAAATCTTTCCCAGGTTTCGTAAAGGGTCTCTGAGTCTATTTGTCCAAAGGCAGAAATGTCATTCCTAAGTTTAGCAGTTTTAGCAGGCGGAAAATACTTGGCCAAAAATTTTTCAGTTAATTGCGTCCAAGTAGTTATGCTATTTTTAGGAAGGGTGTTCAGCCACTGCTTAGCCTTAATTCTAAGAGAGAAAGGAAATAATCTTAGCCTAATAGAATCATTTGTGACACCATTTATCTTAAAGGTGTCACAAATCTCAAGAAAGCTGGCGATGTGTGCGTTCGGGTCTTCATCTTGAAGCCCGTCAAATTGCACATACTGCTGCACCATTTGAATTATGCTAGGCTTCAGTTCGAAATTATTATTATTTATTGCAGGGCGAACTATACTCGTTTCTGTACCCTCGAGATTCGGTCGTGCATAATAGGACATAGGCCTATGCACGGCTTCCTCCACGTTGGGTTCTGCCATTCTTAAGGTAGAAAATGACTCGGAATCCTCAACCGACACTTGGGTAGTAGGGCCTTGAAATCGCGATCTTCTCCGAAGAGTACGCTCAATTTCGTGGTCCAGGTCCAAAGTAACCGACGGACTTCCGCGGGTCATACACTAGAAGAAGAGAGGAGAAGCAAGACTAAAAAGTAAAAGAGCTAATGAAGTTGGAAAAATTTTTTGAAATAGATTTTTTATGTTTTAACTCCCGAACTTCCCAAGGGCTACCCGGTGAAGGGTTCGCAAGGTACTAGACAAGATAGTGGCATTTAGAGCCACTTTGCCCTTTTCGAGAGAGTTAGGTGGTGTAGAAAATTTTGTGATGTGGGTTTCTATTAAGAATGCGGTAATTAAAATCCAGCCATTTATCTCTGTGCGAGTAGGCGGAAATTAAAAGCTATACTCACGCACTCGACAAAAAATTAAAACACACCCACTCTACAGAAAGTAAACACACTCTACTGAAATAAAGCCTGCCAATTAACTCAAGTGAGTAGGCGGAAAAATAAAAGATACACACACTTGCTTGAAATAAATCCAGCCAATTAACTCAAGTGAGTAGGCGGAAAAATTAAAAATACGCACACTTAACAAAATCCAGCCATTTAACTCAAGTGAGTAGGCGGAAAAAAAATTAAGAAGGAGGCTGAGAAAGAGAAGTGATAAAATTAATATATTCGCGTTTTCAATTTATCAACAAGCGTTTCTTCCCCAGCAACGGCGCCAAAAACTTGATTGTCACTGAGATATCTGCAAGGAGAAAATACCAAACTAACAATTCATCAAGGCAAGTATACCTATCGAAATGCAGCTAGGGGACACAAGTGTCGTATTGAAATCCGGGAACAGTTGAGTAAGCTTACTCACACGAAATCTATTATTTTATCGACGGAAAACTTAAGTTTTTGAGGAGAAAGCTGAACGTGCTAAAGGGAGAGAACTACTTGCAATGAAAGAGAGCTATTTGCATGAAAAGTTAAAGAGAGCTAAAAGAGCGATTAACTTAAGCTTAGTAACGATGAAGGGGAAAATGCACTCGATCAGAAATCACCTCGGCCAGAGTGGTTAGAAAAATACGATAAATAAACCTAAGCTAATTAGGGTAAAGGTCCTTGACCGTGGAGGTTCCATGAATATTGACACGCTTCTCTCGAAGGTCGTGCCTAACTGAGTTTAGGAAGGTCCGACCGACTCTCGTCTAAATCGGAGGCCTAAAACTCGCTTTACGCGGTGAACCCCTCTAATGGATTTTACTCCAATCTGGGAGATTTGATCGTCTGCCTCTCTCGAGGGGTGCGAACAACTCCCTTTACTCTTGAGTGCTCATTTCAAACTTTCGGCCTCTCGGCTAGCCCAGAATGAAAGCAAAGGTGGAGAGTATATATCGATAATATACCTCCAACCCGTGATAAATCAAGAGTAATTCAAAGCTAAACCCTAAAAAGAAAAGGTAAGATTCAAAGCATCATAACCTAATCACTCGAACCTCGAATCATTAAGATCGAGTACATGGAGGATTAGTTAATCATGGTGAGGTGGAAGAGGGGGGATGAGTAGAAGAAAAATACTGAAAATGGAGCAGAAACGTAAAAGAAAACAACAATTTTTATTAATAGAAACAGTGATCTTACAACATGAAAACCAGCGATTACAAGTGCATGGAAATGAAACTACACTATCATTAGCATCATACTACAAAAATAAGCTACGAGCTAATACAGGGAAAGCATAAAGCTAGAGCTACGAACTAAAAATGGAAAGACATGCTTTAAAAGTTCAGAAATACAAAGGACAGAACCTCCCCTCTCCAAGCGAAAAGTTTTTTCAAAACCCATGGAGTTTGGCTCTATTTATAGAATTTTTCGGGTCGGGTCACGCCCCCCTGTCACGCCCTGGTCGGGCGTGACCCTGGGGCGTGACACATTCGGCGCGACTTTTTCGGGCAGGAATTGAATTCTGACGGGGTTGTTGCGGTACACGCCCACAGGTCACGCCCTAGTAGGGCATGACCCTGGGGCGTGTTCTTTGCGGCGCGACTTTGGGAGCTGAAATTGAATGCTGGAGGTGACGGGCGGAATTGCTGAAGTACACGCCCATATGTCACGCCCGGGTCAGGCGTGACCCTGGGGCGTGACACTTTCGGTGCGACGGTGGAGCGGGAAAAACGAGCGCGCTGCGGCGATTCCTCGGAACCTGGGGACACGCCTATAGTACACGCCCGTGTCTGGTGTGTCACGGCCGTGACCGAGGGCGTGTACACTAAGTTTCCACAGAATTCAGATTCGGACCAATTGCTTCATTCCTCTGGGTTACACGCCCTAGGTACACGCCCTGGTAGGGCGTGACCTTGGGGCGTGTCACAGCAAAATTCGGCTGAAAGCCGTAAAAACCTGCAAAAAGCAGAAAAAATGCATTAGCGACAAAAATATATACAAAGGGGAATCAAAACAAGTACTTTACAAGACATGATTTGCTTTAAAACCCCGAAAATATCCTAATAAAATTGACCGCAAACGTATTATCATGTAGGTGTCCACCCTTCTCACTTCCTGGAAGGAACAGGACCCCCCCCCCACCAGGCATGCCTTCTCCTTAGGTTTTGGGTTGTATGGCGGTCTTGGCTCCGAACCCGCTGATAACGAGGCATCGCGAGACCTCATTCTAAAAAGTGCCCACTCGCAGTTTCGCTCCCTAGAGCTCGCGCACCGGGTCTCGCGCCGCCTTGTTTTGAACAACAGGAAATGGAAGGAGGCAGAGGCCGGTCTCGCCGCAGAGCGCGAAAGGTCCCTGGACCTGGATAAGCGGTTGCTGGTTGCCAACAACCTCCTTGCGCAGAGTCAGGGCGGCGTGGTAAGTTTCCTCACCGCTGCTTTGCTATTCTTACTCTCGCTTCTTATAGTCCCTCACTTGCCCTCCTCCTGCAGGATGCCGAGATGGTCGACAGGATGCGCTCTCGCATCGAGGAGCTGGAGGGATAGAACAAGAAGTTAAAAGTCGAGAATCTCCGCATCCGGAGCAGCGCGACACCCCCGCCGGATCAATTTCCCGTTCCTTCCATCTATTCCGTAGATGAGGTGGACGCCATCTGCCGGGGCTCAAATATCAAGACGGCGTAGGTTGTCCTCAAGATGATGAAGGAGCTGGGAGTGGTGCGCGAGGATGCATAGACGGTGACCGTCCGCGACCTGGTCCCCCGCTTATACGGTGAGTCGGACGGCATCGCCTCCTCTGATAGCGAGTAGCGTATCATCCACAGCAGTGACTTCTCTCCCCCATCTCCTTTTGTCTGGTACTTGTTATTCTGGTACACTTCCTTAAAAGAGGGAGAGCGAGGTGTTCCCGCTTTATGGATATTTTTTTTAAAACTTTTTTATATACTAATTGTCGCTTCTTTCTTTGGGCGTCTTGTGCAATAGTTAGAGGCAATTTTTCAGACGTTATTTTAATTATCACCTTGATCTTCTGCCGTCTCGCTTAGCTGATAGCCAAAGGCGTGAGACTATTTTTTGGATGTTGTTTAATTGCTGCTTTATCGTTGGCCGTCTTGCTTAACAGTCGGCACGAGAACATTTTTGTCGCTTTTCGCCCCTATCTTAATTACCGCCCACTGTTAGCACACGCCTCGTCGCAGGATCATCCCGCGCCGGGATCATTGGGGACCGGCCGTCTCGCCCGGCCGGTTCCGCCTTCTAAGGCTCACTTGCGCCTGGAATGAAGAACATCCTCCCGCCAGGCGCGAGGCCGCCTATTGTGGGTGGCGGCCAGGGACTTTCTTCCCTGGCCAGATTCATGGCCTCTCTCTGTTTTAGGGACTTTTTATCAAACTTTTGATGAACATGGACCTTTCCCCATGTGAATTCTTACCCTTATGCTAGTCTCCTCGAGTGCGTCTACCGCCCTGCTAGCTAGATGGGAGCCTGGTCAGCGGGTCTGTTCGGGGTCTCCTCTCCAAAACTCCTCCAACCATCGAGTGAGCCTACAGCCCTGCCAGCTTGGTGGGAGCCTGGTCAGCGGGTCTGCTCGGGGTCTCCTCTCCAAAACTCCTCCAACCACCGAGTGAGCCTACAGTCCTGCCAGCTTGATGGGAGCCTGGTCAGCGGGTCTGCACGGGGTCTCCTCTCCAAAACTCCTCCAACCACCGAGTGAGCCTACAACCCTGCCAGCTAGATGGGAGCCTAGTCAGCGGGTCTGCTCAGGGTCTCCTCTCCCAAACTCCTCCAACCACCGAGTGAGCCTACAGCCCTGCCAGCTTGGTGGGAGCCTGGTCAACAGGTCTGCTCGGGGTCTCCTCTCCAAAACTCCTCCAACCATCGAGTGAGCCTACAACCCTGCCATCTTGATGGGAGCCTGGTCAGCGGGTCTGCTCGGGGTCTCCTCTCCAAAACACCTCCAACCACCGAGTGAGACTACAGCCCTGCCAGCTAGATGGGAGCCTGGTCAGTGGGTCTGCTCGGGGTCTCCTCTCCAAAACACCTCCAACCACCGAGTGAGCCTACAGCCCTGCCAGATAGATGGGAGACTGGTCAGCGGGTCTGCTCGGGGTCTCCTCCCCAAAACTCCTCCAACCACCGAGTGAGCCTACAGCCCTGCTAGCTAGATGGGAGCCTGGTCAGCGGGTCTGCTCGGGGTCTCCTCTCCCAAACTCCTCCAACCAATGAGTGAGCCTACAGCCCTGCCAGCTTGGTGGGAGCCTGGTCAACAGGTCTGCTCGGGGTCTCCTCTCCAAAACTCCTCCAACCATCGAGTGAGCCTACAACCCTGCCATCTTGATGGGAGCCTGGTCAGCGGGTCTGCTCGGGGTCTCCTCTCCAAAACTCCTCCAACCACCGAGTCAGCCTACAGCCCTGCCAGCTTGATGGGAGCCTGGTCAGCGGTTCTGCTCAGGGTCTCCTCTCCAAAACTCCTCCAACCATCGAGTGAGCCTACAACCCTGCCAGCTTGATGGGAGCCTGGTCAGCGGGTCTGCTCGGGGTCTCTTCTCCAAAACTCCTCCAACCACCGAGTGAGCATACATCCCTGCCAGCTAGATGGGAGCCTGGTCAGCGGGTCTGCTCGGGGTCTCCTCTCCCAAAATCCTCCAACCACCGAGTGAGCCTACAGCCCTGCCAGCTTGATGGGAGCCTGGTCAGTGGGTCTGCTCGGGGTTGCCTCTACAAATCATCCCGCCCCCGGTGCCTTACAAAGGTCACCCACACTTTCATTGCATCAAAAGAGTACATCAGAATGATAAGCATCGTACAATAATTATAAAAAGGTGCGAAGGATAGAGTGCTACGGGTAAAATCTCTTCAAATCATCACCACTCCGGGCTCGCTTGAGGGATACCCCGTCCACATCCTGGAGGTGGTACCCTCCCGACTTTAAGACTTCTTTTACCACAAAAGGACCCTCCCAATTGGGGTTAAGCTTCCCCGCGGAGGCCCCTCTACCCGCCGCGTCTACCTTTTTCAAGACCAAATCTCCTTTCTCAAACTATCTGATCCTTATATGCCTGTCGAAGTACCTCGCCATCCGGCGCTTGACCTCATCCTGCCAAACCATTGCCAAATCCCGGAGCTCCTCCACGAGATCCAACGAGAGTCTCTGTTCTTCTTTGTTCTCCGCTCTCCATCCTTTGGCCCCTTCCCTTGCAACTACTACTCTTGGTGGTGTGACCTCAAACTCGATAGGTATGACAGCCTCTGAGACAAGAGAGAGCTTAAACGGGGTTTCCCCCGTGGCTGTGTTCGGTGTGGTCCTCAAGGCCCACAGTACTGAAGGTAGCTGCTCCACCCAGCTTCCTCTCAAATTCTCCACTTTTTTCTTCAGTAGATTGACAATAACCATATTAGCCGCTTCGACCTGTCCATTACTCCGTGGATGATGAACAGAGGCAAAGCTGAGATCTATTCCCAAACGGATGCAGAAATCCACGAATTCTCTGCTTGCAAATTATGGTCTGTTATCTATCACAATGGCTAGAGGCAACCCATGCCGGCAGATGATCTCCCCCCATATGAAATTCTTGACCACCTGCAAGGTTACCTTAGCCAACGCCTTCACCTCCAGCCACTTCGAAAAGTAGTCCACCATGACTACCAAGAATTTCCTTTGGCCACTTGCTTAGGGAAAGGGTCCCACCAGATCTAGCCCCCATATAGCGAATGGTCAGGGAGATGTGATGGTCCGCAACCTCTGGGCCGGAAGGAGTTGGAGGGCGGCGAACTCCTGGCATTTTTTACACCTTTTTGCGAATTCCTCCGCATCTCTCCTAAGGGTGGGCCAAAAGTACCGCTGCCTCAGCACCCTCCCTTCTAAGGTCCGGCTCCCCGAGTGACTCCCACATTCTCCGGAGTGAATTTCTTGCAGAACCTTGGGAACCTCCTCCTCTGACACACATCTGGCCAGCAAACCTGACAAGGTCTTGCGATATAAAACTCCATCCTTCAGCAGGTAGTACGCCGATTTGTATTTTGTATGCTTCTTGCCGAGTTCCGTCGCGGGTAACTGTCCTGAAGCCAAAAAGGTGATGAAGGGGTCCATCCACGACGTCTACTGGCATACTTCCATGAGTTCCCCTTCCTCTATAGACGGTCTGAAGAGTTCTGTCACTGTTCCCCCGGCTCGAGGGCCATGCTTGGCGAGTTGGTCAGCCTGAGTGCTCTCCTCTCTCGGGACGTGCTGAATTGAGAAGCTTCGGAACTGCCCTATGATGTCCTTGACCTTTCCTAGATACAACTGGAGGGTGGGCTCCCTTGCCTCGAACTCCCCTTTGATCTGGCCTACCACCACCATGGAGTCTGTAGAGGCCCCAATGTCTTGTATGCCTAGCTCTCGGGCTAACCTAAGTCCTGCAATGACCGCCTCATATTCCGCCTGGTTGTTGGTGACTGCGAAATGAATATTCAAGGCTTGCTCAATCTGGGTCCCCTCCGGGCTGGTCAAGACCATTCCCCCCCCAAAGGAATTTCTTCCCGACGCTCCATCCACTAACATCTTCCAGGTTGCCCGAGGGGACGCCTCAGCCTCTCGGACCTCAACCACATAGTCCGCTAGGAAATCGGCCACTGCCTGTGCCTTTATGGCGAGCCGAGGAACGAAGACGAGATCAAATTCGCTGAGCTCTATTGACCATTTTGCCAGCATCGCAGAATGCTCCACCCCCCCCCCCAAGATATTGCGGAGGAGGTGGTCTGTCACCACTCGGATGGAGTGTGCCTGGAAATATGGCCTGAGCTATCGGGCCTAGATGATGAGGGCAAATGCTAACTTCTCAAGGATGGGGTACCCGAGTTCCGCCTTCTTCAGGACCCTGCTTACGTAATAAATTGGGAATTGTTTCTTCCCTTCTTCTCGCACAAGAACCGAGCTCACCGCACCAGTCCCTACCCCCAAATATAAGAACAAGTCCTCGACTTCCCTTGGTCCCTGGAGTAAGGGTGTTTGGGTTAGCTGTTGTTTTATGGCTTGAAACGCCGTCTCACATTCCGAGGTCCACTTGAATCTCTTGCCTCCTCGCAGCGTTCGGAAGAAGGGCGAGCACCTCTCCCCTGCTCGAGAGAGGAACCTGCTCAGCCCGGCCAACTTGCCTGTGAGACGCTGGACTTCCTTAACACTCCTAGGGGATTCCAATTCCAGGATTGCTCTCACTTTTTCGTGGTTGGGCTCCACCCCAGATGGAGTTAGAAGATGTCCCATGAACTTTCCTCTGCTGGCACCAAAAACACATTTCAGGGGGTTGAGTCTCATTTTATACTCCCTTAGTGTTTCAAAGGTCTCCTCCAGATCTAGGATGTGAGCTCCGAGGTCCTTGCTTTTGATCATCAAGTCATCTACATATACCTCGAGGTTCCTTCCTCTCTGCTCTCGGAAGATCCGATCCATCATCCTTTGATAGGTCGCGCCCGCATTTTTCAAATCGAAAGGCATCATGTTAAAGCAGAAGCATCCATCCTCCGTGATGAAGGTTACGTCCTTAACGTCCGGGGGATGCATGCGTATTTGATGGTATCCATAAAATGCATCCAAGAAACTCATAAAGGGGAAACCGACGGCTGAGTCAACCAGCGCGTCGATTCGGGGTAGCGGGTAACAATCCTTGTGGCATGCTTTATTTAAAAGAGAAAAATCCACACACATCCTCCACTTACCCTCCCATTTTTTAACCATTACAACATTACTCACCCACCCAGGATACTTACAGGCGGACACAAACCCCGCCTTAAGTAATTTTTCCACTACCTCTCTGATAGGTCCGACCATCTTGGAGGCGATGGCCCTCTTCTTCTGTTGTATGGGGCGAGTGTTGGGATCTAGGTTGAGGCGGTGACAGGCGATGTCTGCATCGACCGCTGGAATGTCGGCGGAGCTCCATTCGAAGACGTCAATATTCTTCTGCACGCAGGTCCTGATCTTCTCACGGTCCTCCGGGCTGAGCTCGCCACTGATGTTTATCTTATCCTCTCGGCCTTCCTTGGTGCGGATCTCTACCTCGAGGACCTCCACGGCCGCTTTCAGCCTTGATGGCTCTTCCTCTCCTTCCTGCTCTGCTTGCGCATCCTGCTCTTTGCCTTCTACGTTGGCCATCATCATCTCTTCCCCCGGCTGCTCCGTCTCCCACTTGCTTGCGTCCTCCTCTGCCTGTCGTGAGGCCCTTCTCTTTTCTGGCCGGGCGACCATCCCCCTTCTTCAATCTGCCTTTTCTCTCTCCTCCCTACCTCCTCTGTTGCCTCCTCTTCCTCTGCTGCCTCCGTCTCTTCGCCCTCCTTTCCAGCCACTTCCAGCCTCTCCTCTATGCCTAAGTTCCATACCATTTCTCCCTTTCCCTTCGTGCTTCCCTTCTCCTTTTCATCTACCACCATTATCTCCCCAAACTCCTCTCCCTCCATTTCTGGCTCCCCCGCAATGCCTCCCACCATTACCACTTCTCCTCCAGCATCTCCCTCCTCTCTTTGCCCTTCCCCGCCTCCCTGTTCTTATTGTAGTTGCTCCATCCACTTTCCCAACTCCTCTGTGTCTCCCTGCCAGGAGATGGTGTTCACTGCCGTCACGTAGCATTCCCTAGCAACCTTTGGATCCCCCCGCACCCTGATCTGGGTACCTCCAGAATTCAGCTTCAAGCACTGGTGAAATGATGATGGGACGCATCTGAAAGCGCGATCAAGGGGCGCCAAAAGATAGCATTGTAACTACTAGGGGCATCCACTATGACAAAGCAGCAATTTCGGGACAGCCCTCCCAGGGTTACCTGAAGTCCCACTCCCCCCTCGACTTCTTTCCTTTCTCCTGAGAACCCAAACAGTGGTCCATCCGCCGCCAGCACCCTCCGGGCCTCCACTCTCATGGCATTGAACGCCTTTTTGAAAATCACGTTCACTGAGTTCCCATTGTCTACCAGGATCAGCGACACCGTGAAGTTCTCGATGGCGGTCCATATCACCAGCGCATCACAAAATGGGTCCTCATGGTCGGGCATGTCTTTCCTTGAAAAGGTAATCTTTTCATCTAGAGGAGGGGACTGTGACGTCGAGGCGATGCTTCAGCGGTACATATTGTGGAGGCTCGCCTTTCGGGCCGCCTCTATCCCCACCCCTCCATTGATCACTCCAATCCCCCCGCGATCCACATCATCCGCCCGATCCACACATTGATCCTCTTCTCTTGTAACCGTTACTTCCTCTATCCTCATTGGTCTTGGTTGTTCTCCTGCCCCACGAGTTCTCCTTAACTCCACGAAATCTGGGCAGGTATCCGTTGCGTGACCTTCCTCCTCGTGGAAGTCACAATATGGCAACGCCACCTCCCCCCTGTCTTCCTTCCTGAGGGTTCCTCCTTCTCCCTGCTCCTGCTCCTCTTCCTCTTTCTCGGACCCTTCCTCTGCCTCGGCCAATGGCCATGGCCTGCTGCGGAGGGGGCAGGGGTGGTCTATGACCATACCCCCACCCCTGCTGGTGAAACCTTCCCGGTCCTCCCTATTGGTTCCTCCCCCCTTGGGGAAATCCTCTACCTTGTCCTGGGGCAGGGCCTCCCTGCTATCTCGATCCCAGCTCCGGATACGCCGGTGCCCTTGGCTCCTCTCTTCTCCTTGCCTCCTGTTGCCACCCACCTGACTCCCTCGACTCTACCTCAGTAAGCCTTGTCAGCTTCTTCGCAAAGGCTGGGTTTGCCGCCTCCATCGCTATTTCCTTTGCCGCCTTCTCCATCAAGCCCTCAAAAGACAGTGGCGCCTTCCGAGTGAGGCTCATCTTGAAGAATCCTTCCCGCAGTCCCACTGTGAAAGCCATCTGGAGGGCAAACCCTGGCACCTCCTATATATCCAAAATCTCTTCCTGGAACCTATCCACGTACTGAGCCAGCGATTCATCCTCCTTCCGTTTGATCAAAAAGATCGATTCCGGGTTCTTCTTCCTCTTCTTGGATGTGGAGAACCGGAGCTGGAAACTCCTACTTAAGTCCTCGAAGCAGTATATCGAGCCTGTCGGGAGTTGATGGAACTAGTCCCTAGCTTTGTCCTTTAGGGTGATTGCAAAAAGGCGGCACTTAAACGCGTCTGTCATGGGCCTGATCGAGACAGCGTCTTCGAACCACTGCAAGTGATGGAGGGGAGCATCCTTCCCCACATAGTAGTTCATCTCAGGCTCTCGGAAGCCCTCCGGGACGGGAGCAGACAGGATTAGCTCGCAAAAAGGGCACCCTCTCGCCCCGGTCTCGCCGCCTCTACTCGCGCGACGACCTCTCCTGGCGAGATGGCACTCGCCGGACCTGGGAACAACTCCCTTCGAGCCATGTCTCTCCCGCTCCCTTCCACCATCACCTCCTTTCCCGGTCTTTTCCACGGGGCATCTTCTCCTACTCGCGCCGAGACGAGTTCTTCATGAGTTGCGAGAGCAGGCACTTGAGGCAGTGGGGTTGAACAATCTCCCGGTCACGAGATCCCTTGCAGCAAATCCTTGATCCACTTGATTGAAGCCATGAAATCTTCTCTTCTGACAAATCCTTCCGGGTTGTCTGACCCCTCTCCTTCTCCTTCTCCCTGACCTCCCGCCATGTGGTTGCTCAAGGTTCTTCTCTGAGGGCTGCGGTCCACGCTCACCGCAACAAAAATGTTGGAACCAGCTTTCTGAACCCTCCTAATGTTCGAACAGGATGCAGCCCACACGTACTCTCCCTGCGCTACCCTCCTGACGAGAGTCAGTGACCTGAAAATAGACCAAGGGGGCCCAGCTCAGAGATCCCGCCTCTTACCCGGAAGAACTGAGAGTCTTCCCCTCCCTAGCAAGTGCTGAGCTAGGTGCCTGTGAGGAAGATAGTGGAAAGGTTCAACAACCTGTTCTCAGGCACCTTATCGGTCTATTTATAGGCCTCTGAATCTGCTCTGCAAATATCACTTCCAAATCATCCTAAAAAGACCAAAACACCATGGACTGGGTCTGCTAATAGCCAAACGCTGCTATTCTGGAGAGCTATGTGCAGACCTCCAGGGGTAAAAATGCAAAACTACTTGGGGCACAAAGGTAAAATCCCCCTTGTGGGTAAAAGGGTAATGACATCTCTTCTTTCATATGGCGAGTGGGGAGGGATCCGTCAAGCGTAGGGAGGTCCCGCCTGCTGGGCCATCTCGCCCACACCAGGAGGTCTCGCCTAGCGAGGTCTCGCCTTAATTCATGGGCTTCCCCTTCCTCTCGCCTCTTACGGGTAGGCCCCCCCATCTCGCCAGTCCTCCCTCCTCGCTTGTTGGGTCACTCGCGAGCCCAAGGTTGTACAAGCAAAGGCCATTTGGGCTTCCCTGAAACAAATGGTTGATGGATCAGCTGATGAAAGGAAGGACAGGAGATCAAATCTCATATCCCAATATGAGAATTTCAAGAAGCATGAGCTGAAATAGTCTCAGAGATGTATAATAGACTAAGCTCAATCATTAATGAGCTAAAAACTCTGGACAAGGTCATCACTCTCACTGAGGTGAATGTCAAAATTCTGATGTGCTTCCCAAGCTCATGGGACACAAGGATTTGGCCCATCAAGGAGGCCAGATGCCTAAATGAGATGTCAACTGAATCTCTACTGGGAAAACTAAAATCCTATGAGCAGTTAATTAAGACAAGGGAAGCTGCTGAATAATGAACACCTCATGCAGCTAGAAGAGATCAGAACATAGCATTCAAAGCCTTAGAAGAATCAGAGTCTTCAACATCAAATGAAGAACTCATAAGTCTCTTGGCTAAGAGATTTTTCAAGATGGCTAGAAAAGACTTCAGGAGGACGTCAGCAAGAAAGGATGACAGGCCAAAGTATGATAAGACACCAACAAAGGAAGAGGTGTGTTATGGATGCAGAAAGCCTGGGCATTTCCTCTCTGAATGCCCAGAGAATTCGAAGAAAGAAAAGAAAAGAGAAAAGGAAAAGGACTCGAGAAAGCAGTTCACCAGCAAACCCTCTTCCAGCAAGCACAAGAAGAAGGAAAAGGGGTTTGTAGCTGAGAATTGGAGTGAAGATGAAGAAGAAGAAAGAGCAAAAGAGGTTTGCCTCATGGCAATTGATGCCTTAAGAAGCAATTCAGAAGAAGAAGAGTCAGACAATGAGGAAGCTTCTTAATCAGAAGCTGATCAGGTATTATCATTGTTTGATTATAATTCAGAATCTTACAAATCAGATTTTAAAATCATGTGTTTAGACTTAATCAAATCTGAGAAGGAAATCAAACTTCTCAGAGATAAGCAAGTTAACTATGATAGCTTAGTATCAGAAAACACCAAATTGAAAAATGAAATAGATATGATTAGTGAACAAATCACCCTACTAAAAGATGAATTAAATAAGGCAAAACAGCTAGAAGAATCACTAAATGGAAGAAGTAAACAACTAGCAGAAATCACTAACACATCTAATGCGAGATTTAATGGAAGTAGGTTAGGATTAGGTGCCTCATCTAGTGAACCACCTGTTATTCAGAAAAACCATCTATCACAACCCATAAACTTTATTTTTGAGAAGGGAAAGAAGAACACTGATCAAGTAAATAAGATAAATAAAATTCTTGAACAAATTAAAACTAAGGACAAAATGGAAAAACAGAAAACACCAATTAAAAACAGAGTTCAGCAATTTTCGTCGACCTTAGATCGACGAAAAGGGGCCAGTTCGTCGAACCCAGATCGACGATCTCTGAACGCCAACTATAACTATTATTATTCGTCTAACTGCGTTCGACAAACTTTGTATGGTTCGTCGAGCAGAGATCGACGAACGTGGGGCACAGAGAATGAACATGTTTATTCTCTGTGTAGAGATCGACGATCTTAACCCATTTCGTTGAACTCTGGTCGACAAACTTACATAAATTCGTCGAACCTAGGAAGATTTAACCAAAACTATAACTTTAACAGAAAACTAAATACTTCTAGGAAATCATTTAATACCCTAGCTGACTGGACCATTCCACCTAAAAGATACTACCACCTAGGATATAAATCCCAACCAGAATTCTCTGTTATTTCTAGTTTCTCCTATCAGCCATACAAAGGGCCCAAGTTAACCTGGGTCAAAAATCAATAACTGTTTATATTGCATGTGAAAAAGTGTCCCGGGGTAAGTGAAACTTGGTACCTGGACAGTGGCTGCTCCAAGCATATGACTGGCAACAAGGACATCCTTTTCAACTACAAGTCCAAATTGGGGCCAAAGGTTGTCTTTGGTGACTCAAAATGTGGCAGTCAGACGGAGTTAGAGAAGTAAAAATAGGAGCTGTCACATTCAGAAAAGTGACATATGTAAGTGGACTGAAGCATAACCTCATCACCATAAGTCAATTATGTGATGATGGTTATCAGGTATACTTTAACCCTTCTACTTGCTCTATAATTGATAAAAATAACCAAACTGTTTTAACTCGAAGTAGACAAGGCAATATTTATCTAGTAAATTTTTCTTCTGCCACAACTGATATCTGCTTACTGAATTTAACTAGTAATTAGAATGATTTATGGCACAAAAGACTAGGACTTATAAATCTGAAAAATATAGCTAGGTTATCTAAGCACAACCTTGTTATTGGTCTACCTTCGGCTCCCTATAAGAAGGAAGGTCTCTGCAGGGCTTGTCAATTAGGCAAACAAACTAAAACTAGCTTCAAATCAATTAATAAGAGTGATTCACCTAGGATCTTGTACTTGCTACACTTGGATCTTTTTGGACCCATTGCAGTACAAAGCCTAGGAGGGAAATCCTACACCTTGGTTATTGTGGATGACTTCTCTAGGTTCAGTTGGGTTTTCTTTCTGAGAACAAAGTCAGATACATTTAAGGTTCTTATAGATTTTCTCAGGACCATACAGATTGAGTTCTCTACTCATGTTGCATTGATCAGAAGTGATCATGGCATAGAGTTTGAGTCTCTTCTTATGCATGAGTTCTGTGAGAAGGAAGGTATCAGGCATTGCTTCTTAGCTCCTAGAACTCCCCAACAAAATGGGGTAGCTGAAAGGAAAAATAGAACACTCATTGAAGCTTCAGGTACATTACTTGTTGATGCATACATGCCACTAACCTTTTGGGCAGAGGCTGTAGGCACAACAAACTATATCCTGAATAGGAGTTTAATTAACAAACTAAATAATAAGACTCCCGATGAATTGATCAAAGGGAAGAAACCAAAAATTAACTATTTTAAAGTATTTGGTTGTACATGCTATATACACATTAACAACAATAAATATATTAGAAAGTTTGAAGCTAAGGCTGAAGTGGGAGTTTTTCTAGGATACTCCCAAGTAAGCAAGGCTTATAGGGTATTCAATAAATCAATCTTAATAGTTGAAGAGTCTATTCATGTGTTATTTGATGAGACTAACATGTACTGCAAGGAGAAAGATGTTTCTAACATTAGGAACATGCAGGTACCCCACTTGTGTGAGACATTGGATGGACTAAACCTCACCCAAGAGGTTCCAACTCATCCCTCTCCACAAGACATTGAAGATAGTGAAGAAGATAAAGCTGAAGAACATGAGCCTCAACCAACAGCAAATATAATTCCATAAGAGGAATTTATTCAAAATGTTGTTGCACAACCAACTCCACCTGATGGAGACGGTGATGGCGACGGTGATGACGATGGCCATGGCGTCGGTGATGGCGACGGTGATGATGACGACCACCAGGACGGCCAACTTGGGAATGACTATGTTGAAGATGTGCCAGCAAACGACGTGCGACGTCGTAGCAGTCATGGTTACAAGCTTCGCCCTCACAACAAGACTCATATTTGATATTTTAGCTTTGGTGTGCTAATTGTCGTTTCATGATGGCTCTTTTAAAAAATATTATTTAATTTCTGCATTTTCTTTATGTCGTGTGCCTTTAGCCACTTGTTATTTTCTTTGAGATGTAAGCCTATATAAGGCCTTGAACTTTTCATTTGATGGTAGAATTAATTGAAATCAAACTTTGGAATTTGCCAACCCTAAAATTTCCCTCTCTTCTTTTCTTAGCCCCCCCCCCCCCCCCCCCCCCGCTTTCTTCCTTCCTCCAAACCGCCGGCCTCAAGGCCATCTCCTCTCTCCCTCTTGCTCTCGGCCTCCCCCTTCTCTCTAGGGCTCGGCTACTCTCCTCTCCCTCTTGCTCACGGCCACCCGAGATCCTCTCTCTCCAAGGATACTTTGGCCCACGCATGAGAGGTGGTTTGCCAGGAAGAAGATAGGGGTTTCCTCCACGGTGTGAAGTGAAGGAGATTAGCACGTTCATCATCCGTAGCGTGCTTCCCGTGGACTTTCAACAGAGGAGCGATCAAACTTGGTGGATCCACGCATCTCGGATCTACAAATCCGAGAGGGTTAACGAAAATTTCTACCAAGAGTTTTCTTTCTCTAGATAGTTCTTGTGGTGGACGAATTTTTGCGTTATTTTCCGATTTGTTTTTCTTCGCGGCTAATCAAATAATAGATTGGTATTTTTTCGTTTGGATTTCCGAAAGATTCGTAAGAGGATTGGCGATCCTCGCTTTCTTTTTGTTGGGATAGATCCTACCATCTTTCGAATCATTTTGTTCTTGGTGGATCTATTTTGGTACAACCCAAAAGCTCGTTCGGGATCAAGATTATTCCATTTAGCCGGAAAGAATTTGGCCTATAGCCAACATTCGATCTATTTGCGGAACGTCGATCCGTATTGTTAGCGCGAGCTATAAATAAAATAATTGTTGTGGCTACGTTTTCATTAGCGTGTGGAATAGAGAGCGTAGATCGTGTCGTAAGCGTTATCGTGGCCTCCGTGACGAATCTCTAGGATATACCCTGCATCAATTTAACCTCGCTTTGATACCAAATTGATGTAGGGTATATCCTAGAGATTCGTCACGGAGGCCACGATAACGCTTACGACACGATCTACGCTCTCTATTCCACACGCTAACGAAAACGCAGCCACAACAATTATTTTATTTATCGCTCGCGCTAACAATACGGATCGCCGTTCCGCAAATAGATTGAATGTTTGCTATAGGCCAAATTCTTTACGGCTAAATGGGATAATCTTGATCCCGAACGAGCTTTTGGGTTGTACCAAAATAGATCCACCAAGAACAAAATGATTCAAAAGATGGTAGGATCTATCCCAACAAAAAGAAAGCGAGGATCGCCAATCCTCTTATGAATCTTTCGGAAATCCAAACGAAAAAATACCAATCTATTATTTGATTAACCACGAAGAAAAACAAATCGGAAAATGACGCAAAAATTCGTCCACCACAAGAACTATCTAGAGAAAGAAAACTCTTGGTAGAAATTTTCGTTACCCCTCTTGGATTTGTAGATCCGAGATGCGTGGATCCACCAAGTTTGATCGCTCCTCCGTTGAAAGTCCACGGGAAGCGCGCTACGGATGATGAACGTGCTAATCTCCTTCACTTCACGCCGTGGAGGAAACCCCTATCTTCTTCCTTGCAAACAACCTCTCATGCGTGGGCCAAAGTATCCTTGGAGAGAGAGGATCTCGGGTGGCCGTGAGCAAGAGGGAGAGGAGAGTAGCCGAGCCCTAGAGAGAAGGGGGCGGCCGAGAGCAAGAGGGAAAGAGGAGATGGCCTTGAGGCCGGCGGTTTGGAGGAAGGAAGAAAGAGGGGAGGCGGCGGCTAAGAGAAGAAGAGAGGGAAATTTTAGGGTTTGAAAATTCCAAAGTTTGATTTCAATTAATTCTCCCATCAAATGAAACGTTTAAGGCCTTATATAGGCTTACATCTCAAAGCAAATAACAAGTGGCTAAAGGCACACCACATAAAAAAAAATGCAGAAATTAAATAATGTTTTTTAAAAGAGCCATCATGAAACGGCTATTAGCACACCAAAGCTAAAATATCAAATATGAGTCTTGTTGTGATGGCGAAGCTTGTAACCATGACCGCTATGACGTTGCACGTCCTTTGCCGGCACATCTTCAACATAGTCATTCCCAAGTTAGCCATCCTGGTGGCCGTCGTCATCACCGTCGCCATCACCGTCGCCATGGCCGTCGTCATCACCGTCGCCATCGCCGTCGCCATCACCACCCACTGATTTTGTCACACTTAGGGATCACCCCAGATCTCAAGTGATTGGATACATTTCAGCAGGTGTACAGACAAGACATCAACTCAACCAAGACGTGATGCATGCATGTTTTCTCTCTCAGGTTGAACCTCTAACCATTCGTGATGCTGAGCAAGATTCCCACTGGATCCTTGCAATGCAAGAGGAACTAAATCAATTTGAGAGATGTAGAGTTTGGTATTTGATTCCAAGACCCCAAAACTATGCAGTTATTGGAACCAAATGGGTTTTTAGGAATGAGCTTGATGCCCAAGGAGTCATTATGGGGAACAAGGTTAGACTTGTTGCTCAAGGATATAGGCAAGAAGAAGGAATTGACTATGATCAGACCATTTCACCAGTGGCAAGGTTGGAAGTTAAATGGATTTTCCTTGCCTATGCAACATTCAAAAAGTTCAAAGTCTTTCAAATGGATGTGAAGAGTTCCTTCTTAAATGGAGTGCTACAAGAAGAGGTTTATGAAGAACAACCTTTAGGTTTTGTTTCTCCAACTTATCCCTCTTATGTTTTTAGATAAAATAAGCCTCTTTATGGTCTAAAGCAAGCTACAAGAGCTTGGTATGAGACCTTGGTAAGTTTTTTATTAGAGCATAAATTTACAAGAGGAACTGTAGATAAAACCTTTTTCACTAGACATCATAAGGACCAAATTTTATTAGTACAAATCTATGTAGATGACATCTTATTTGGCTCAACAGATTCAAAATTGTGCAAGAGGTCTTCTGACCTCATGCATTCTAAATTTGAATTGAGTAGCATGGGAGAGCTTTCCTGTTTCCTTGGTCTCCAAGTGAAACAACTCCCTGATGTCATCTTCATCTCACAAGCAAAATATGCTAAAGAACTTCTCAAGAAGTTTGGGATGGTTGATGCCTCAGCAAGGAAAACTCCCATGGCCACAAATGCTGTTGTGGACTCTGATATACTAGGAAATCCTGTAGATCAGAAACTTTATAGGGGCATTGTTGGGTCCCTATTATACCTCACAGCAATTAGGTCAGATATTATGTTTGCTACATACTTTTGTGCAAGGTTCCAAGCCAACCCTAAAGAATCTCATCTAATTTTCTTAAAAAGGATTTTAAGATATATAAAGAGTTGTCCTGATCTAGGCCTATAGTATCCTGCTGAATCAGAGTTTGAGTTAACTGGATACTCTGATGCTTATTTTGCTGGATGCAGGGTAGATAGAAAAAGTACTTCAGGAACATGTCAGTTCCTGGGTATGAGACTAGTATCTTGGTTTTGTAAGAAGCAAACATCAGTGTCAACATCCACTGCTAAAGCATAATATATTGCAGCAGGAAGCTGTTGTTCACAGATGCTGTGGATACAAAATCAACTTCTAGATTATGGGTTCAACTTAAATAATTCAACACTATTCTGTGATAATACTAGTGCTATAGCCATAGCACAAAATCCAGTTCACCATAGTAGGACAAAGCATATTGATATAAGACATCATTTCATCAGGGAGTGTGTAGACAAAAATAAGATTAAGCTTGTCTATATCTACACTGATTTACAGAAAGCTGACATATTCACCAAACCTCTGGATGAGAAAAATCATGCTTTCTTTCTAAATCAGCTGGGAATGATCAATGGAGAAGACTTAACTGAAGTTCTGTCTGCATTCGACGAATTTTCCAAAGTCTGTCGAACGGAGTTCGATGAACCGGGGAAGGTTTGAGAGATATTCGTCGAACAGAGTTCGTCGAATTCTCTGTGTGATACAATTTTCGTCGACCGGAGATCATTGAACTTTGCTTCAGAATATATTCATCGATCGTAGTTCGACGAATTGTTTTCAAGTCTTCTGAATGAGATCGACGAATTATTTATTATTAACTCATTTGGTCGATCTCAGTTCGAAGAATTAGTTTTATCATCGTGGAATGGAGATTGTCGATTCATATTCTGGAAAACCTTATATCTAGGTTTTCTTCGACCTCCATCCCGCGCTTTTTGTTCCCTTGCACTTGATCGTCATTTTCTCTATCTTTCTTGCAGGTGATCTCAAAGGCGATTCCAGCAGGAGCTCTAGCCGCTATGAAGTTTACACTGGCTTTGATGTCGACTTCGAATCATTCTAGCACTCAGATCCAATCTTCTACATATTATGGAACTTCTGGAAGAACAGAATCTGAAGAACTTGATGACCACCAGGATAACGTTGGCAGGACCAGAAATTCGTGAATGGGTCTATACTTCATCAACTTTTAAAGACAATACTATAACATGATCAATTGCTGGTAACACTGTCTCCTGAACTCCCGTGGTTTTAACTGAAATATTTGGTTTGACAAATGGAGAAGAGGAATTAGAAATTGATTCTGAAGAGTTTACTATGATGCTAAATCTGATGGGTTATGGTGGTGACAACCCACACAAACTGTTGAAGAAACATCTGTCTGCGCCATATAAATTCTTAGTAGACTTGGTTGGTAAAGTGCTACTCGAAAAACACACAGCACATGACTACATCACCAGACATCAGTTTCTGTTCATGTGTGCCATTGTCAACAAGAAGCAAATAGACTGGGCACAACTACTCTTTGACTTGATAAAGAAGAAGAATACCAACACGGACGTATGTTTTGGAAGGATCCTAGGGATCTTTCTCAAGGAAAAGGCTGTTGAATCCCTGGTCTCCCAGACCATATTCATTAATGACAGTAAAAGGCTCACCTGTGCCTTATTTGGCAGGTGGGAGAGGACAATCACGAAGCCCACTAAGGCTTCTACCTCTTCCACCCCAGCTTCTGAAGGCACTATGGCTGTTAATGCCACTCTCACACCTGCTGAAGAGATTCATCCCACTACACCATCTCATCCAGCACCCCTTCCAGCAAAACAACTCACTTCCTCTCCCATTCTTTCTTCAACACCCCAATCACCACATCATACTCATGTTCCAACTCAACCTTCATCTCCACAACTTAACATCACTGACATTCCATCTACCTCTCTTCAAGAAAATCCACAACCAACACCTCCTGAATCACCTCAAGACACCTACATTCCTACAACACCACAGTCTCCACTTCCCCCACAATTATCTTCCATCCCATCTTACATCCTACCCACAGATACTATGATGCAAGATTCCATCCTTCCATCCTCATCACCATCAAATCCTTACATACCTGATTTTCCACCCTCCATTGCATCACTGGTTTCCACCTCTTCCACACAAATTGCAACACCACCTACCACTTTCTCTCTGTATCCCGCTACCATATCCTCTATCATCACCATCAAAAACCCTCTTTTGAAATCCCTAATAGTAGAGGCCATTACACCTCTTTTATCAACCATTCAATCTTTATCTCCTCAAATCTCTGCCCTCACTGCTGCCCCATCCTCAGTCTGTGGCCTGGCCTCAATCCTCACTGAAACCAGGCAGGGGGAGATGCCTGATGATGAAGCAGCAGCAACAGCCTCAGATAGTTCAGCAACAACAGATTCAGATACTTCAGCACCAGCACCAGTAGTGACTTCATCCCCAGCAGCATATATAGATTGTATAGATATAGATTTAATTGATTTAATTGATTTTATTGATACTGATATGGACATTGATGAAACTGTTGGTGATTTTATCCTCAATCCCACAGTTAATTTACAAGAACTGATGAAGCGTTTTGACACTCTACATATGCAGTATCTTCCAGAACATCTCACTAAGCGACAGTTGGATATTGTTCCTTATACTCCTCCTACCCGTCTAGCAGTTGCTAAGCAACTCTGTGACAGTTTTGAAATTCCAGTTTCTGCACCAACCTCTACAGTCATTCCATCCTCTCTAGAAGCTATCTCAGCAGCAATCTTTGTGATGGATGACTCCCCTATGCAAGATCTAGATGAGTTGATCTTGGCTGATATTGAAGAAGAAAATAAGGCAGCAGCTGAAAGCTCTGTCACAATTACTTTTGATTCCTGTATAGTCTGTTCTTCAACCACTGCTGAATCTCCAGCTTTTGAAACTTCTGCTCCTGCTCCAGAAAAGTCTGCCACTTATGATAAAGCCTTGAAAGTATTGGATGCTCTGTATGAAAATCCTCAGGGTTCTGCAAGTGAAGATGATGATGATGAAGATGATGATGAAGATGATTTAGATGAAGAAGTTGCCAAGAAGAAGAAGAAAATGCTGTCAAAGAAAAGGAAAGCCCCGCCTCCTCCTGCTGCTAAACCAAGCTCAAAGAATGACACCCCATTATACATCCTTCAAAATATTACCCCTTATAAAGGAATTCCAGCATGGATGTGGTTGTATAAGAATCAGCAAAAGGAGAGGAAAAGAAGTAGTAAATATTCTCCTCCACCAGTTCAGAGATACAGAAGAGATCCACCTCCTCCAGTAGCCGGTGCCACTAGCTCTAGCTCTCAGAGATCTACCCCTATGCAAACTTATCAGAGACATCAAGGGAGATCCTCTGGAAGCAGTCAGCAAGGGCATCATTCTTCGGGAAAGCAACATCAACAACATCAGCAGCAACACCCAATTCTCTCTACAGAACAGAAAACTGACAGTCCCAACAATCCAGATTCACCTCCTATTCCTTTTGATGATCCTGAGACAGCAAACACTGCTAGAATGGGTAGATTTCAGGAAATTTTTGGTTTGTCCTTGATTAATAAAGCAAAAGCTAAAGGCAAAGACATATCAGAATATACAACTATGTTGGATCCCTAGTTGATTTGGGCTAGGTTCACTAACTTAGGGTGTGACCCAACATGTATAGCTAGGGTCAAATTTGTGTCCTAGAGTCTAGGCCAAGTCCTTAGAGTCAATATCAGATGGACCAGCTATCAACAAGACCATCAGAGACTCAAGACTTAGAAGATTTCAAGACCAAGTAAAATGAGTTCGACGTTCGTCGAACTCAGGTCGACGAAAGACGTTCTCAGCTCGATGATCTTGAGATATTTATCTGAGCTGAGCTCGGCGATCTTCATTCTCTGTTTGACGACAATTGGGACACTTCGACAAACTGAAGTCAGGGTAACTCCAGATTTTTCTAAGTCCAACTTCAGGCTTTGGTCGACGAACAAGATTCTGAATTCGACGAACTTGGACCTCAAATTCACAACTTCTCAGGTCGACGAAGTCAACTTCTCAGGTCGAGGAACTTAATACACTACTCGATGAATTCTGGAATCAGAGGATCTGTGTCGACACTTAGGGTATGTGTCGATACCAACTTAGGTCGACACCAGAAAGATTATGTCGACACCAGAGAGCTTATGTCGACACCAATAGATTCATGTCGACACTAAGATTATTTGTCGACACCAACTTATGTCGACACCAGAAGATTCATGTCGACACCAAGATTATTTATCGACACCAACTTGTCTCGACACCAGAAGTTTCATGTCGACACACAGAATATTAGTCAACACAAACTATTTGTCTAAGTCTAGAACTATTGCTGAACTCCAGTCGACGAATTTAATTGTCAGCTCGACGAACTTCAGACAGAAAAGGCAAAGGTTCTGAAGTATACATGTTCTGTTATCACCTCGACGAACAGAAGATGTCTGGTCGACGAATACAAAATCTCAGATCGACGAACTGGTAACTCAGCTCGACGAAATCTGTTATTCGTTCGACGAATCCAGACTTAGCCATTTCTGGCATTGTGTCCTCATTCTAATGCGAAAATTCCTGAGTAATTAATGTCTACATTCTCTGAATGTATCCGTTAGAGGAAGCATTAATTACAGTCTTCTTCAGGAATATTACTTGCAGATTTTCCACAAGACAGTTGAGGAAATATATTAATGCCGATTATTCTCAAGGCGTCAGCATTAATGACAGAGGATTCAAATTTTTGAATAGATACAGAAGACAAAAGGGTGAACAACAAGAAAGATCAAGCAAGAACAAGCAAGAACAAGAAGAAAAATTTTCAGTCTCAAAATACAGATACTGATACAGACTAACTGGAAGAATTCATACAGCACTAACAAGCTTTACACAAAATATCATACTGAAGCTTACAAGTGACAGGCAGTGATCTTCAATCCAGAAGAAGAAGAACAACTATACAATATCAAGAGTCTTCTTCTTCAACATTCTCTCCAGGACTTCCCAGGACAACAGATACTAAATCAGTCAAGAAGATCCTGCATCACTGCTTGTCCAGAACTCTGGTTGAAGACCTATCACCCTACATCAAAGCTCCAGATCTTCCCTGAACCATTCTACATCTCAGGGGAGCTGTTTGCTAAACATCAATACACAAGTCTTCTCTCTGATTGTTGACAGAGAAGAAAAAATCACTCTCTCACCCCCTCCTATACAAAGGGTTGTCATCTCCCTTCAAAAGTGATTCCTGGTTGTAAGTCTCCTTACCAAAAGACTTGAGTTGGTTTTTGGGGACCTGATCAAAACCCATTGGTGTCAGGCATCTTATCAAAAACCTGAGTGGATTCCTACCAAAGCTGTTGAAGAGTGGATGTACCCAGTTGAAGGGGAACCACTATAAATTTCTTGTGTCGTCTGGTTGCTCATCTTTTCTTTTTGTTTCTTGCTGTGCGGCTGTGACTAGGATTATTACTTATTATTTTTCAGTTCTCTACTTACTGCACATTTTCAGTGTACAGGAAAAGCTGTAATAGCACTTGAATTGGGACCTATTAAATTTTTAACATACTCTATTCACCCCCCTCTAGAGTATTGTAGATCTAACCCTCACTTTCAAAATATGTCAAAATACAGGAAGGAAGAACTAAAGAAATTTGATAAATCAAACAAACTGTTTAATGTTGATGATTACATGAAACTCCATCCTGAAGCAGTTATCCCTAGAACTACATCACTAAAGGTTATTGGGGAAGCTGATATGATAATGACAAAGGCACATGCTTTGGATTCAAAGAGAGAAATTATCTTTACCAAGCCAGGAGAAAAGCCTAAAGAGGACAAGACCATAGAGAAGAAGCAGAAGAAGTAATCCTTACTTTGTTTTAATTTCTTTGCTATTCTTCATGCACTTACTTTCAAACTATGTTGTTTGTTTAAACAAAGCCTATGTACATATATATCTGCTGCATGTGTTAGTAATTCTCTGTCAGATATATCTTTTTCTTGCTTTGTTTGTCTTTATGTTTATGTTTTGAGTCTATTAGTGACCTAACCCAAATAGGGGGAGATTGTTGGATCCCTAGTTGATTTGGGCTAGGTTCACTAAACTTAGGATGTGACCCAACATGTATAGCTAGGGTCAAATTTGTGTCCTAGAGTCTAAGCCAAGTCCTTAGAGTCAATATCAGATGGACCAGCTATCAACAAGACCATCAAAGACTCAAGGCTTAGATTATTTCAAGATTAAGTAAAATGAGTTCGACGTTCGTTGAAGTCAGGTCAACGAAAGACATTCTCAGCTCGACGATCTTGAGATTTTTCTCTGAGTTGAGCTCGACGATCTTCATTCTCTGTTTGACGAAAACTAGGATACTTCAACAAACCGAAGACAGGATAAACTCATGATTATTCTAAGTCCAACTTCAAGCTTTGGTCAACGAACAAGATTCTGAGCTCGATGAATTTGGACCTCGAGTTCACAACATCCTTTTGTTAGAAGATCTCAGGTCGACGAAGTCAACTTCTCAGGCCGACAAATTCTCAGGCCGACGAATTCTCAGGTCGACGAACTGTGTTCTTTGGTCGATGAATTCTGGAACCAGAAGATTTGTGTCAACACCAAGAACAATCTGTCAACACCAAGAACAATCTGTCGACACCAACTATGTCGACACTGGAAGATTTGTGTCAACACCAAGAACAATCTGTCGACACCAACTTATGTCGACACCAGAAAGCTTATGTCGACACCAGAAGATTTGTGTCGACACCAAGAATAATCAGTCGACACCCACCTGTGTCGACACCAGAAGTTTTCATTTCGACAAACAGAATATCAGTCAACACAAACTATTTGATTAAGTCTAGAATTGTTGCTGATCTCCAGTCGACGAATGCAAGTGTCAGCTCGACGAACTTTAGACAGAAAAGGCAAAGTTCTGAAGAATGCAAGTTCTGTTATCAGCTCGACGAACAGAAGCTGTCTGATCGACGAATACAAAATCTCAGTTCGACGAACTAGTAACTCAGCTCGACGAATTCTGTTATTTGTTCGACAATTCCATACTAAGCAATTTCCGGCATTCAATCCTCACTCAAATGCAATAATTCCTGACATATTAATGACTCAAACATTCTCTGAATGTAGTCATTAGAGAAAGCATTAATTGCAGTCTTCTTCAGGAATATTACTTGCTGATTTTCCACGGGACAGTTGAGGAAATGAGTAAATGCCGATTATTCTCAAGGAGTCAGCATGTATTACATAGGATTCAAATTTTTGAATCCATATAGAAGAAAAGAAAATCAAAAATCAGTAGCAAGCAAGAATCAGAGTACAAGAATATACTCAGTCAAAAAAACACGGACAGATAGACTGACTGCAAGAATTCATGCAACACCAAAAAAGCTTCACAGAAAAACTTATTCTGAAGCTTACAGTGATAGGCAGTGATATTCAGAAGAAGAAGAACAACTATAATATATCAAGAGACTTCTTCTTCAACATTCTCTCCAGGACTTCTCCAAGGACAACAGATATCAAATCAGTCAAGAAGATCCTGCATCACTGCATGTCAAGAACACTGATTGAAGACCAATCACTCTGCAGCAAAGCTCCAGATATTTCCTTAATTATTTTACATCTCAGGGGGAGCTTTTGCTAACATCATTCCACATAAGTCTTCTCTCTGATTGTTGATAGAGAAGACAAAATCACTCTCTCACCCCCTCCTGTACAAAGGGTTATCATCGACCTTCAAACGTGATTCCTGGTTGCAAGTTTCCTTACCAAAATACTTGAGTTGGTTTTTGGGGACCTGATCAAAACCCATTGGTGTCAGGCACCTGATCAATAATCTGAGTGGATTCCTACCAAGGGTGGTAGAAGAGTGGATGTACCCAGTTGAGGGGGAACCACTATAAATTTCTTGTGTCGTCTGTTTGCTCATCTTTTTTCTTTTGTTCTTGCTGTGTGGCTGTGAGTAGGATTAATAGTATCTATTTTTCTATTCTTTATTTATTTACTACACCTTACAGTTTACAGCAAAAGCTATAACAACACTTTTTGTTTTGGTACCTAACAAATTTTTAATATACTCTATTCACCCCCGCCCCCCTCTAGAGTATTGTAGGTCTAACCCTAACATAGTATTGTGTCGAGGATGAACAACCGTTGCTTTTCCGTGATTTTAAATACTATCGCTTGCCATTTCCAAGTTTGATTTCATCATTTTAAGCTTCTATAATCCGGATCAGGTAGATCATATTTGCTTGAGTGGATCTTGACCTATAACCAAGATTTTACTCTCAAAAAGGAGTGACAACCTTTATGTTGATTTGCGGAATCATCCGACTCTCATTTTGATCGTTATTTTAGAGTTGATCTCTCCTCCTTGTGGTCTTAGTGCTGCGTTTGAGCCGATACGTAACAAAATGATAGATGCTTATGTAGGTGCATTAGGAATTAAAGCCTGTTGGGCATGGTAGACTACCTTGTGTTTGTTATGCTCTCTGAAAGTCGGACATTCGCTACATCAATTTGGTATCAGAGCCAAGTTATCGCAACTTCTTAGTTGACGCGTCCTCAATAGAGTTTTCTCCGCACGCGCAGAAAACAAATTTTTTTTATGGTCTGCCAATAGCGCTCTAAAAAGTTTTTTTCAGCAAAAAAATTTAAAAAAACATTTTTAACACTCTACAATTTAATCACTTTGGGAAACTATAAAAATATTTTGTCTTCCATATAGGTACAGCCATAGGAAAAATCATCTTCCAAAATATTTTATAAATATGTATGCGCACTAGACTAGGAACGGAGTACACTGCACTATCGTCATCTAGGATGGCTACAAATGAATACAAGGATCCCAACGCTGAGGCCATAGAGGGGTTGCATAACGATATGACCGAGTTTAGGGCCATGTTAGCACAAATCCTTTTAAATCAAGGAGGTCCTCATCGGCAAAACCAAGGGCCGCCAACACCACCCGATAATGTTGGGCAGCCCAACCGGCACCAACCGGCCCATGATTTGGATTCTGATGGGGACTGCACATGAGTGTCACCTCGAGAACATCACCCTGAGCGTGACTTTAATCCTACTAGAGACATTAAGATCGACGCCCCCACTTATGATGGTTTGGGAGACCTATAGATCTTCCGTACTTGGGTTGTGGATATTGAGTGCTACTTCGAGTGGCACACTCTTACGGACCAGCAAAAGTTCCAAGTTGCCAGGATGAAATTAACTGGTTGGGCAAAAACTTATTGGCTGAATGAGGAGCATAGGCTAGGAACCGGGCACGGGGTCCCACTTATTGGATGGGCCGTAATGAAGAACCTATTGACCGATTAGTACGTCCCAGCGTAACATCGTATATAGATGTTCGATGAGCTTGCCACCATACGGCAGGGCTTAAATTCGGTAGCTGAATATATGGGAGAGTTGAAGGACTGTATGGTGCGTTGTGATCTTAGAGAGAACCCTGAGGTCACCTTATCTAGATTCCGTAAGGGACTATCTTCCGATATCGAACAGAAACTCCTACGCTACGGACATACAGATTTGAACCCACTTTCAATGCCGCCCTCGATATTGAAAAACATTTAGCCTCTAAGGCACACTCCCGTTATTCCAACGCAAAGGGAAATCCATGGCATCCGCATCCACATATCAGGATAAAGGAAAGTTTCGGTCCAACGAGTCTAAATCAGTAGTTATCACGGCTAGGAATGCTAAGAATCCCTCCAGTGAGCATATCCCTATAGGAAAGGTTAGTAAGTCCAATACAACGTGTTATGCTTGCGGTGTCCAGGGCCATTATGCCTTTGAATGCCCAACTAAGTCTAAGCCCTTAGCCCTATTAGATTTGGCTACCGACCCCGCTGACCTACTTTACGAGGCCACTAAAGAGAGTGACCCGGATGGAGTCCCTAGTGATTTGGAGGACGACTCCCCCCTTATGGTGATGCATTGTATCTTGACCATTCCATGCCCGCTCGATGACTGGAAGAGGACGAATATATTTTCCTTGATTTTTAAGAGCGGTGAGAAGTTGTGCAAGTTGATCATTGATAGTGGTAGTTGTGTGAACGTCATTTTCGAAAATGTCGTTACACGTATGGCCTTAACCACACAACCCCACCCAACTCCATATCAGGTAGCTCGGATTAACAAGGTTACTGTTCCGGTCACCAAGCGCTGCGTAGTGCCCCTCTCGTTCAAGTCCTATACAGATGATGTGTGGTGTGATGTCCTCCCTATGGACGCTTGTCACGTACTATTAGGCTGCCCTTGGCTTTATGACTGCGATGTCACACACATTGGGAGAGCCAACACATACAAATTTAAATTTAATGGCAAGGTCATTACGTTGAGGCCGACCGTTCCAAAGGAGCATGTAGGGCCGAGTAAGGACACCACTGTTTAGGTTGAGAGGAAGGCACTGAGTCTTGTGGGTAGGAAAGAGTTTGTGAATGTTCTATTTCTTGATGGGGTAATGTTTGCTCTCGCACTTATGAGCACGAGGACAGATACGGGAGTGATGGGTGATTTACCTAGAGGGCTACAAATATTGTCAGAAGAATATAAGGACGTTTACTCGGATGAGCTGCTCTCATCATTACCACCGCTTCGGGATATACAACATGCGATAGATCTTATCCCCGATTCGTCCCTACCCAACCAGACCCATTATAGACTCCATCCCGCTTCCCATGAGGAACTACAGACATAGATTGAGGACTTGGTAAGGAAGGGCTTCATTCGGCCTAGTCTGAGTCCATGTGCCATCCGAGCACTGCTTGCCCCCAAGAAGGACAGAACATGGCTGATGTGCGTTGATAGTCATGCTATCAACAAGATTACCATCAAGTATAGGTTTCTTATCTCGCGATTAGACGACCTCTTAGATGTCTTATCTGGCGCCACCATCTTCTCGATGTTATATTTACGAAGTGGGTATCACCAGATTAGGATCCGTGAGGGAGATGAGTGGAATACGACATTCAAATCTAAGGATGGATTATATGAGTGGCTTGTGATGCCCTTCAGGTTATCCAATGCCCCCAGCACCTTCTCCCGGATGATAACGCACATCTTTCAGCAATACATGGCGAAGTTTGTGGTAGTTTATTTCGACGATATCCTAGTATATAGCACCACCATTGCCGAACACATCTCCCACATACGGGTGATTCTTTCCATTTTGCGGAAGGAAACATTATTTCTCAAGTTTAAGAAGTGCACGTTCAATGTTCCTGAGGTAGAGTTCTTAGGATATATAGTTAGGACCGAGGGTATACGAGTTAACCATGGAAAGGTTCAAGTGTTAAGGGACTAGCTCGAACCCACTAGCCTATGGGAGGTGCGTAGTTTTCATGGATTAGCCACGTTCTATCGCCATTTCAAATGGGACTTTAGTAGCATTATGAACCCTATTAGTGATTGCATGAAGAATGGTGAGTTTACATGGACTAAGTCTGCCACCTCTGCCTTCCAACATATTAAGAAGCTTATGAGTGAGGCACCAGTGTTGCGTCTACCTGACTTAACCAAGGTCTTTGAGCTTACTTGCGATGCATCTGGGGTGGGAATCGGAGGTGTCTTAAGTCAAGAAGGTCACCCGATTAGTTACTTTAGTGAGAAGTTAGTGGGCGCCAAGTTGAATTATTCAAACTATGATAGAGAGTTTTATGCCATTGTGCGTTGTTTGCATCATTGGAGGCACTATCTTCTCTCTAAGGAGTTTGTGATCCTCTCCGACCATGAAGCTTTGCGCTTCATAAACGGTCATCACAGAATCAGTCCGCGTCACGCTAAGTGGGTAGCCTTCTTGCAAGGATACACGTTTACTCTTAAGCACCTTAAGGGGTCCGATAATCGCATTGCTGATGCTCTTAGCTGCCTTACACTATTGCTATCGACCATGCAAGTCCACGTTATAGGGTCCGAGCACATTAAAGACGAATACGCCACTTGCCCGGATTTTCACGAGATGTATCTATCCGCCCAGGACAGCTCTCCCATGACTATTTTAGCCTTTACTATTCGGGATAGTTATCTCTTTAGGCACAAAAAGTGGTGTATTTTGCGTTCCTCATTACGACATCACATTATTTGGGAATTACATAGCGGCGGTTTGAGTGGGCACTTTGGGCGGGATAAATCCATTGCTCTCGTTGAGGAGAAGTTTTATTGGCCTAAACTTAAGGCAATGGTTGGAGGGGTAGTGAGTAGTTGTCGTACATGTCAAGTCTCTAAAGGCACTAAATCTAATGTTGGATTATACACCCCACTACCCATCCATTATGTAACATGGGAAGACATTAGCATAGATTTCATTTTAGGCCTTCCCATCACCTTCTGACGTCACGACTCTATTTTTGTATTTGTAGATCAGTTTTCTAAAATGGCATATTTCCTTCCATGTAGTAAGACTAACGATGCATCACACATTGCGAAATTATATTTTACTCACGTTGCTAGCCACCGTGGAGTACCAAAGACAATAGTCTCGAATAGAGATGTCAAGTTTACGAGTTATTTTTCGAAAATGCTATGAATTTCAATGGGTACCAAATTATTGTTTCCGCCGCCTATCATCCCCTGTTAAAGTTGGAGACCGGGCGGTCTGTCTTGGCGAGTTGGAGACCGCGCGGTCTGGCGGCTTGACTCGTCGGCTTGTTAACCGGGCGGTCTAGCGATCTTCACCGACGACCTATCTGCTTCTCCTATGGTTAGCCGTGCGGTTAGCCCTTCTGTCTAACCGCGCGGCTTGTGCGGTTTACCTTGTACAGTCCGCTTAACTTGTATTTTTTAGTCCCACATCTCTTATTTGTACTCTCTCTTCTCTCCTCCATTCTATATAAGGGAGGGCATACCTTTGTAATAGACATCAATTTTGGATAATAAAATTTCGATTATTCAAAAGTTATTCTGCTTGTTCTCTCTTTTGCTGCTTTCTAACATGGTATCAGAGGACTCGATCTACTCCTCCTGATTCTGTGTCTTACTGTCTGCCCGGCTTGTAGTGCCGGTTTGCCTTCTATTCGCGCGGCCTATTCTCTAGCCGTTCGAATTCTTCTGCTCGCCCGGCCTGTTCTCTCGCCGGCCGACTTCTTCTGTTCGCACGGCCTGTCCTCTAGCCGTTCGACCTCTTCCCCTCTGTTTGTGTCTGCAGCTAGGTCGTGGCCCTTCTGGCCGCTGGATTTATTCCCTTGAGACCGCTGCCGCCCTTCTTTCTCTGCGCGGGTTGTTTCCTACCCGCTGCCTCCTATCGCAGCGACCTGTTTTTGTCCCTGCTCCTGTTCGTGCGGCTTGTCCTCTAGCCGCTCGACTTCTTCCCCTCTGCTTGCGTCTGCGGTTTGGTCGTGGCTTTTCTGGCCGCTGGTTTCTACCCTCGAGACCGCTGCAGCTTTTCTTCCTATCCGTGCGGGTTGTATCCTAACCGCCCGGCTTCCCCTGTTTCCAGCTGCGATGGCTTTTTCTGATGCCTCTACTGCCACCACCTCTGTTGCCAATCCAGCACCTCCTCTTCCCCCTACTCCTTCCGGGAACCTTGGGACCGTTTCCAAACTTGTTGGCTCCAACTACCCGGACTGGAGCGTCTCTTTCACCTTTCTTCTTCGCTCACAACGCAAACGCCACCACCTCGTTGATGACCCACCTCCTATCACTTCCCCTCTCTTTGATGACTGGGATGCCAGTGACGCGCTTGTGCGTACTTGGCTTGCGAACAGTCTTTCTGATGAGTGCCTTCCCGTCATACGTCATGATGAGACGGTCAAGGCCGCTTGGCTTCATCTTGCCGCTTTGTACTCCAAAGGGGCTCAGACTTCCCGCATCTATACGTTGTATGCGGACCTCTTTGCCCGTCCCACCTTGTCTCCTGCTGCTGCCTACCAACAGGTCCAGGCTCTTGGGGCTGAGATTCTTCAGAATCGCCCCTTTTCTGCGGATTTGGCTCAACAACACAAGCACTTCCAGGAGCTTCTGGTTGTGTGTTATCTGCTCCGGCTTCCCGATACTTATGACATGATCCGCCAGCAAATTCTGGGTGAGGCTGACTCTCCCACTTTAGATGCCACCGCTGCCCGCATCGCTGCTGTTACCTCTCTCCTTCAGCGCCCGCTATTGCCCGCTCCTTCTCCCCCACCGGACCACTATTCTCATCACGCTCAGCGCAGTGGCTCTGGTAGTCGCGGTCATCAGACCGGCGGCCGTGCTTCTTCCCGCTACATCTGTTCTCATTGTGGCCGCACCGGCCATACTTTCGAACGCTGCTGGACAAAGCATCCTCATCTTCGCCCCTCCGGTGACTCTTCCAAGCCATCTGCCTCTGTTGTGACTTCTTCAGGTAGTGCCCACGTGGTGACTCAAGGTAAATGGCTTATCGACTCTGGTGCCACTAATCACATGACGGGCAACCCTCAGTGCTTCTCCTTGCTCGAACATCATGATCGGTTTGCCCCCGGTCCTAGTTGCGGATGGTTCTCCCTCCCCGGTTCATGGCACGGGCGTGGTTCATGTTACTCCCTCACTAAGCCTAGCGGACACTCTCTATGTGCCCAAGTTTCCGTGCAATCTGTTGTCTGTTACCTCTTTATGTAAACAGCTTCAGTGTTCTGTGACATTTACACCCACTTCTTGTTCTTTTCAGGATCCGAGCTCCCACCGGACGATTGCTACTGGGACTGAGAGCGGCGGCCTCTACTTCCTCGACAATGTTTCCGCCTTATCTGCCTTCTCCTCTTCCTGTACGGATCTTCTGCAGTGGCATCTCCGTCTCGGTCATCCTCCTCCCCGTATACTACATCAGCTTCTGCCGCACCTCCTTCCATCCAGTACTCCTCTCCAATGCGACGCCTGTCAACTCGGCAAGCATCACCGTTCCTCCTTCCCGCCGAAGCTCGGACGGGGTTCTACTCGCCCTTTTGATCTTGTTCACTCTGATATCTGGGGACCTGCTCCTACCCTCACCGTTGGTCGGGGTAGTTCTTATTTTGTAACCTTTATAGATGATTTCTCTCGTTGTACTTGGGTGTATCTCCTCAGAGATCGCTCTGAACTTTTAGATGTATGGATTTCCTTTTATCAGTTGATTAAAAATCAGTTCAATCTTTGTATTAAGACTCTTCGTTCTGATAATGCTAAGGAATATCTCAGTCATGCTTTTACTTCTTTTTGTGTACAACATGGCATTATTCATCAGACTAGCTGTGTTTACACCTCCCAACAAAATGGGGTGGCGGAACGCAAAAACCGTCACCTCCTCGATGTGGCCCGCACTTTAATGACCCAGATGCATGTCCCTCGTTCGTATTGGGGCTATGCCGTTCTCCTTGCCTGCTACCTCATCAATCGTCTTCCCTCCACCCTTCTCCGCGGGAAAACGCCCTTCTCCATTCTCTATCCGGACAAGGAGCCCTTTCCTCTCCCTCTCCGTATCTTTGGCTGCACTGCCTTTGTCCATACGCCATCTGCCACCCGTGATAAGCTTTCCCCCCGCTCCACCAAATGTGTCTTTCTGGGGTACTCCACCACTCAGAAAGGCTATTGTTGCTTTAACCCTGTTCTCCGTCAGCAGTTCGTCTCTGCTGACGTTACCTTCTTCGAGAATGCCTCCTACTTCTCCGCTCCCTCCTCCTCTCCTTCCCCACCTTCTGACTCTCCTACTATTCCCTTCGTTCCCTTCTCTCCTACCGCGATACCCCCTCCTCCTCCCTCTCCGTCTCCTCCTCTCGCTCCTCCTCTCTCCCCCCCGTCTCCTCCTCCACCTCCATCTCCACCCTCTACGCCGCCGTCGCTCTCTTCTCTCGGGCCAGCTCTCTCTGCCACGGACGCTCCGGATCCCGAGGGGGCTGCCGACCTGGATCTCCCTGTGGCGCTTCGCAAAGGGGTGCGGACATGTACCCTTCACCCCCTGGCTGCTGTTGTTTCCTATGATCGTCTCACACCTTCTCGCAGGGCCTTTGCGCTGGCTATCTCTGCTACTGCCACGCCTCGTTCCTATCAGGAAGCCCTTGCGATTCCCCATTGGAAGCTGGCCATGGATGAGGAAATGGCGACTCTTACGGAGCGGGGGACATGGACTCTTGTTCCCCCTCCCTTTGGTACTGATGTTGTTGGCTGTCGCTGGGTCTTTGTGGTCAAATTTGGCCCCGACGGCACGGTGGATCGCTATAAGGCTCGCCTTGTTGCTAAGGGCTTTACTCAGACTTATGGGGTTGATTACTTTGACACCTTCTCCCCCGTGGCTCGTCTCAGCACTATCCGGGTCCTTCTCTCTGTGGCCGTCAATCGCGATTGGCCGATCTCTCAGCTGGATGTCAAGAATGCCTTCCTTTATGGTGACCTTCACGAGGCCGTTTACATGGAGCAACCTCCTGGGTATGTTGCTCAGGGGGAGACACGGGTATGCCGGTTGCAGAAGGCAATTTATGGCCTCAAGCAGAGTCCTCGAGCTTGGTTTGACAAGTTCAGCGGCATTGTGGCGGCTGTTGGTTTTGTGCGAAGCTCTGCTGATCACTCTCTCTTTATTCGTAAAACTCCTTCTGGGCTGGTGGTTCTGGCTGTGTATGTCGATGATATTCTTCTCACCGGCGATGACCAGGAAGGGGTAGCCCTGACGAAGCGACATCTTCGCCAACATCTCATCACTAAAGATATGGGCTCTCCAAAGTACTTCCTGGGGATCGAAATTGCTCGGAAGCCCGACTCCTTAGTTCTCTCTCAGCGCAAGTATGCCCTTGATCTTCTAAAAGAGGCAGGATTGACTGGAGCAAAACCTGCCCGATGCCCCATGGCCACTGGGGAGGACAAAACCTGGACAGATGATTCGCCTCCTCTTTCAGATAGTTCGCGGTACAGGCGTCTGGTTGGTAAGCTCATATACCTCACAGTGACCAGACCCGACATTTCCTATGCTGTAGGTAAGGTGAGTCAGTTCATGCAAGCGCCTAGGGAGTGTCATCTACAGTCCGCCTTGCGGATCTTGGAGTATGTCAAAGCAGCGCCTGGGAAAGGACTACTTTTTCAAAAGAATGGTCATCTGAGGATTGAAGCCTACTCAGATGCAAGTTATGCTGATGACAAAGGGGATCGCAAGTCAACCTCAGGATTTTGCACATTTGTTGGGGGAAATCTGGTGAGCTGGAAGAGCAAGAAGCAGTCTGTTGTCTCCAGGTCCAGTGCAGAAGCTGAGTATCGCAGTATGGCGTCAACCACTTGTGAATTAAAGTGGTTGCGGGCTCTCATGCTAGACTTAGGAGAGGTGTACAACCATCCTCTACCTATGTTCTGTGATAACAAGGCCGCCATATACATCTCCAAAAATCCGGTATTCCATGAAAGAACCAAGCACATTGAGGTCGACTGCCATTTCATTCGTGAAGAGATTTTAAAAGAACAGATTTGCACTCCTTTTGTCACGTCTGATAAAGAGCTGGCTGACATCTTCACCAAGCCAGTTTCCGCCTCGTTTCTGCATGTTTGTGACAAGCTGGGCATGGTTGATATATATGCTCCAGCTTGAGGGGGAGTGTTAAAGTTGGAGACCGGGCGGTCTGTCTTGGCGAGTTGGAGACCGCGCGGTCTGGCGGCTTGACTCGTCGGCTTGTTAACCGGGCGGTCTAGCGATCTTCACCGGCGACCTATCTGCTTCTCCTATGGTTAGCCGTGCGGTTAGCCCTTCTGTCTAACCGCGCGGCTTGTGCGGTTTACCTTGTACAGTCCGCTTAACTTGTATTTTTTAGTCCCACATCTCTTATTTGTACTCTCTCTTCTCTCCTCCATTCTATATAAGGGAGGGCATACCTTTGTAATAGACATCAATTTTGGATAATAAAATTTCGATTATTCAAAAGTTATTCTGCTTGTTCTCTCTTTTGCTGCTTTCTAACATCATCCCCAAACCTATAGGAAGACAGAAGTGGTTAATCGGAGTTTGGGAAATCTTTTAAGATGTCTTGTAAGCAACCACAAAGGTACTTGGGATTTACCTCTTCCCCATGCCCAATTAGCTTACAATAATTCCAAAAATAGGTCCACGGGTTTGTCCCCAAACGAGATCGTTCACGGGTACAAGGCCCCGGTCCCACTTGACTTGGTTCCATTGCCCCCAGCGTATAAAGCAAGTTAGTTTGAACACTCCTTCGCCCAACACATTCAGGACCTACATGCACATATACGAGCTACCTTGGCTTCTCAATACGAGTCTTATCAAGCGCACGCTAATCTACATCGGAGAGCGTCACACTTTAAGATTGGTGATCTGGTCTTAGTTTGGTTAGTTCCCAAATGATTGTCATCTGGTACCATTAAAAAGTTAGCACCAAAGCACGCCGGCCCCTTTCAGATTATAAAGAAGTTAGGAGACAATGCTTTCATTTTGGATTTGCCTGCTGATTGGGGGATCTTCCCATTTTTAATGTCTTGTATTTCACGCTGTTTGTTTCGCCTCCACCATAGTATAATTCTTTGTCTTCTTCTCCTTCCTCTGAACTTTCAAATGGGTTGGGGAGTGGTTGTTCGGATGATCTCTCTCTTACGGTCCCCACAGGTATCTCCTCGGATGGTGGGTTGCATTCTTTTATTCCTACTACTAACATGTTTCCCAGGTTTCCTAAGACATTCCTTACTCGAAATAGTATCCGGGCGGCTGAGCCACTTGTTACTACTGATAGTGCTACCTACAATTTCCTCGTCCGTTGGCGTGACCGCCCCCTTAGGACGACTCTTGGGTCCTCGAGACGGAGCTTCGATGCTTGGATGCCGCTCATCTCCATTGCTATCTCTTGGACCACGCATCAGAGATACGTGATTTTGAGCAAGGGAGGATTGATGATGTCGCCCCGCTACCTCCACATGATGACGATCTGATTACCGAGGTGCTATAGCATAAAGACCTTCGGAGCCATGACGACGCTAACAGATGCGGAAGACGGCGCTACAACCTCCGCTTGCGTCGTGCCACACCCACTTGAAGACTATTTTAATTAATCTCTCATGCTCTACTTAATTTTATTTTTATATGTGCTAAAATAAAATTATTCCAAGCTTGGTTAATAAATTTATATTCATTTTGGGACTTTTAATATTTATTTCCTGCATTTAGACAAATATTTTGGTGTTTATTTAGCCTTCTGGATGGATGAGATTTCATCTCCATCTTGGATGGTTAGATGTGTGTGTTGTAACTCCTATATATGGAGCCCTCCCTTTTATGAGAAGAGATTAGAGAATTAAAAAGCTAAACATAACCCACATTGAGAGATTTTCGGCCAAGGAGAGAGTCCTAACCGCCGGCCTTGGTGTGAAGCCGCCTTCCCCGTGCTTCCTCTTCCCTACTTCGGTGCGACGCCAGCATGGCTTCCTTCGGTGCGACTCCAAGGAAGAAGAATTGCAGCCCATTCGGTACGACGCCGGTGGAACTGTGGAGAGAGTGATTCTCCCACCATATCAAGTGTGTTCATGAAAAAAACAGGTTGAGTAACTTCTCTTTCCTAATCATTGTGATTTCCTGCTTAGTATTGTGTGGAGGATGAACAACCGTTGCTTTTTCGTGATTTTAAATACTATCGCTTGCCATTTCCAAGATTGATTTCATCGTTTTAAGCTTTTATAATCCGGATCGGGTAGATCCTATTTGCTTGAGTGGATCTTCGCCTACAACCAAGATTTTACTCTCAAAAAGGAGTGGCAACCTTTACGTTGATTTGGGGAATCATCCGACTCTCATTTTGATCGTTATTTTAGAGTCGATCTCTCCTCCTTGTGGTCTTAGTGCTGCATTTGAGCCGATCCGTAACGAAATGATAGATTCTTGTGTAGGTGCGTTAGGAATTAAAGCGTGTTGGGCGTGGTAGACTACCTTGTGTCTGTTTTGCTCTACGAAAGTCGGACATTCGCTACGTCAAACTCGCCATACAGCCCGCCACTCCATTTCCTCCACTATCTCAGCTCAGCAGTGCCGGACTCCGCGGATTCTCCTCGCAGTCCGCCACTTAGTCTCCCAGTTCGCCATCAGCAGCACCAGCTCTAGAAGCAAGCCCTAGTCCACCCGACCCGTTGCAGACTCGGGAAACCCCTTCCTCTTCTTGCTCCAATTACTGTCTCACCGGGGGTAACGTCACCACAAGACGTTACCTCCTCGGGCCTATAAATAGACCCCCATGCCTCTCGTTTAAGGGGAGGACTCAGCATCGCCAAGGTGCTCGCGCTCGAAGACAGCCCACAACAAGCTCAAGCCAACAACCTCCTGCGGACTCCATTTTCCAGTCCATACCTTCTCTCTGCACTTAGTTGCACGACCTGCCGGCCTCAGTTCCCAGTCCGCGCGGTCTATTCTTTCCTTGGTCACGCGGCTTGCCGGCCTCAGTTCCCAGTCCGCACGGTCTGTTCTTTCCTTAGTCGCGCGGCCTATCGACCTGGCTCCTCAGTCCACGCGGCCTGTTCTGGAACTCTTTCCTTAGCCGCCAGCTTCATCTTTGTAAACCTTTATTGCTTTCTTGTAAAGGTGTATTAGCAAGATGTAACTCTCGATATTAATCAAAGGAAACCCGTCTCAAGAGTGGCATTTAAGCCACGGAGGGCGAAGTCTGCTGTTGCTGATGCTAGCGGCCCCTCTCTCTCTTCTTCTCAGCCCAACTCAACTCCCTCGGCATTCAAACTGCAAGCACAACCGTCCAAGTACCCGTCTGCTTGACAGCTCCTGATTAACCTCCTCTCTTGCTCATCAGCCTTCCTGGCTGCTCTCAGCAACTCTCTCCTCTATCCCCGCAACCCTCGAACAAGCATTTGCTCCACTCTCGAGCACTCAGAAGCTTCCTCTTTCCCCGTAACCTTCCTCCTCTTCCTCTCCTAGCCTGTGAGATCGAACACCCCCCTCTGTGTTATCCAGGTTGTGCCGTTTTCGCTCATCAACAGTTAACACGCGACCTTCATATCCGAAGTCAGACGGTGGACATCGAAAGTTAGCCATGTCAGATCATCATTCAGCAAAGAACCTTGCTCAATCAAGTCCCAGAGGTGATCCTCTTTGGGAGGCCTTCGAGCAATCATGCCGTGAGAATGCTCAGTAGTTTCAACGATCAACCAAATCCTTGATGCAATCACCCAGCAGTTGCAGTCTGGAGCTGCAGCAGCTCCAACTTCTCCAACTGCTCCGATCAGTCCAGCAGCAACATTGGAGCATCAACAAGTTTATCCACTAGCCTATCCGCCGGTCTATCCTCCTCTTTACACTCCAACCTTTTCACAAGGGCCTGCAGACCATTTGCGACCTCTATATGCAGAGTTTGCTGCTCGCCAAAACTTCTTCCGGGAAGCAGCCCGGGGAAGTCCTGCAAGATTTATCAACTTTCAGGGAAGTCATCCTTACCCCTCACCTCCTGCCTTTGCTCCTGCAGCAACTTTTCCCTTTTATCCTCCTTCTTCTTTTTCAACTGCAGCTTATGCTCCCTTTCATTCTTATGCTGTAGGAGAACAGTAAGAGCCGTCACCCTTTTTCAGAGAATGTTCGTCACGAACCTACTCCAACAAACTTCAGAGAGCCCCGATTACTGATCTACACCGGAGAGGCTGATCCAATGAAGTATCTCCAAGCCTTTGAATCGGTCGTTGCTCTCAACACTCTTTCAGATGCAACTAAGTGCAAGCTCCTTGTCACAACCTTTGATGGACAAGTGAGGGACTGGTTCTATGGTCTTCTCCCTCACTCCATCACTTCCTTTGCTGATTTGCGAAGGGAGTTCTTGCTCAGATTCTCCACCTCAATAAAGAGAAAGGGCGGTCCTGAAGCCCTCTTTGAGATCAAGCATCATGGGAATGAATCTTGGTCTCAGTTCGTTGATCGATTCCAAAGAGAAATCTTGGACATCGAGATTGTTAGCCAAGAAATGTACCGAGTGGCTCTCATCCACAGTCTTTATGAAGGGCCGCTCAAGTTTGATGCCAATGTTCGAGCCCCAAAAACATACAAAGAGTTGATTGTCTTAGCCAACTCATACATCCGAGGCGAAAAGAGAAACCCAGGCATCGTCTCCAAGAACATATCATAGAAAGATCCTTCTCACAAGCAGCCTTCAAGGTCTCCTCACAACGGTTTTCCAACCCACACAAGGAAGGGAAGAATGTTTCAGCGCCATCGATATCCCTTCCAAGACCATGACCCTACTCGAGACCAATTACCACCACCAGCTCCATCTTCACAAGCAGCTGCAGTTTACCATCAACAAGACGATGATTTGCATGAATCCGAACTAGATGAAACCATGCTAGAAGTGAGCCAAATAATGAAAGATAAGGCTAACTACAAAAGGCCTTATCGACCACTAGATCAAAGATCTAGAGACTCATATCCTTATTGTGAATTCCACAAAGAGTCAGTCCACCTGACTGAGAACTGCCGAGCACTCCGCCAACTGGTCCAAAGGATGCTCCGGCAGGGTAAGTTGCGTGACATGTTTCCCAAAGAAGATCACCCTGATCCAGCAACTTCAAAGGGCAAAGAAGTTGCAGACATTCCTTATTCCTCAAGAGGAGTGAGCCTAGTCGAAGAGCCCCCTCTCCTCGTTGTTCGCAAAGCCATTGAAACCTTTGATGTTGATGACAAGGGCGTGCTTGAAAGACTATTCTATGCCGGCAAAGGACTTCATAGTTCTCCACTTTACACTTATATCGCAACCATGAGGGGTTATCTCTACTCCAACCCTTTCAAAAATTTTCATGTCAAAACACTTCTAAGTGTTCTTTCTTGCTTTTCAACAAGGGAACAACAGCTCAAACAGAAGGCTGCAATGTATAGGCAAAATATTTATGGGACACGCCCTCTGACACGGGCGTGTCGGTGGGTGTGTCAGCACTGTACAAGATTCATTCCGACGATTTGACTTCAAATTTGACTTCAGGGCGATTCACGAGGCAGTCACGCCCGTATCTCTGCTGACACGGGCGTGTTGGAGGGCGTGTCGGGAAGGTGGAACTGGGTGGGTTGTGCAAACGTTCGTCGTGCTGTCTTGTTGGGCTAGGTGGAGCAGTACAAGCCCATGTCGCATCTTGACACGAGCGTGTCGGGTCGGGTCGACGAACGTCGAGTGCGGTTTCGTCGAGCTGGAATGATACGGGTCTCGGTCACGGCCGTGTCACATTTGACACAGGAGTAACTGGGGGCGTGTTCATCAATTTCTTCGAAAATTCAGCTGAGTTCACGAGAATTGAATGTACACGCCCAGGTCACGAGCGTGACCCAAAGTACATGGGCGTGTACTATGCTTTTTTGGCAATTTTCCTGAAAATTTCAGGAAACAAAAATAAGTCTAAGTTATAACAATTTTTACAAAAAGGAAACATTTTATGATGAAAATTAACTAAAAATAATGAAAAACAACTAAAATGACTTTATTTAATGTACATAAAATACGTATATTTACAACTCATCAAATACCTCATACTTAAGCTTTTGCTATTCCAGAGCAAAAGTTGGAGATGAACTTATAAGGAGTTAAAGAAATCCTAAGTTTAGCTATTGCTTGAATTAATTGAAAGGAAGATTAAAATAGTTATCCGGGGTACAAGAGTTAAGTCCTAAATTATGAGAAAAATTTAAATAAAGGAACAGTTTCAGCTAAAAAACTTCTCGATATAATTAAATAGATAACAAAAAATATTATTTGTTAGGTTAACAAAAATATATTGGATTTATGAAAACTGTAGCATGTAAGATTTATAGGAAATAATTCAATTTACAAATTATGCTCTCAAAAAGATTTGAAATTAAATCTAGAATCATTTGAAATTGGTGGAATGGGATGTCGTGGTTTATGAAGAGGACTTGATATAGAGGTGAGGGTATATTTTTTCACTCGAACCTCTAATGAATTTTTTTTTTGGTTTCAATGTGGATGTTAGGAAAACAAAATCTTTTTTTCCATAACATATAAAAGTTTTTTAACAATCTTCATAATAATTCAATGTATATGTATAGGAGTAATGAATTTTATCCTCTAACTTTGTAACATATAATTTTCTCAAATATTGGATGTCTATGTTTAGAGAACGAAATCTTATTCTCATTGACATAAGATCTTCTAAGCATCAAAATCATGTCAAGTAAGACATGAAAAAAAGGAGATAGGTTTTTTTGAGAAAGAAAACTAGATTTAGTAAAATATTTTTGAGAGCAACCTTTATAAATTAAATGTTCTTATATTTCAAAAAAAAAGCTTAGAGTAACATAATATGAAATCTAATGTTGTTATTTTCTAACAAAATAAATGTGCAGCTATTTAGATTAGTAGAAGTAATGTTGAAAATAAGTACCTTATCTAAATAAAAAAAATGAAGCATAAGAAATTCTTTAAATCTTAACCCCAGATATCTAAATCTATCGATCTCCAATTAATAAACAAATAATAAACAAAGAATTAATAAAATTCGCTTATAAATTAACTGGCAACAAAATTTTTGGAAAGCGAAAAGTGTTAAGGATGAGATATTTGATTTATTCATTACAAAATATAAATTTTTGGGGAATTTTAGGATTTTTATCATTTTTTTGGAATTTTGATTATCATCTTTTTCTGAATTTTTAAGGTTTTTATCTTTTTGTATTATTTATTAAATTATTATTTTTGTGATTTTTTGATTATGATCATTTTTGGATTTTGAGAGTTATTCTTTTTTTAGGATTTTTGGTTTTTATAAATTTGTATTTTTTTTTATTTTTTGACAATTTTTATCGAGTTATTTACAAGAAAGTGATGAGAAAAAGTCTTATTTACGAAGAAGAGGGGGGAAAGAGAGATTTTTACGAAGAAGAAAAGGGGGAAAGAGAAAGATTATGTTTTTACAAAAAATTACAAAGTAAAGTAAGAAAAAAAAATTTTTTGTTGTGATTTTTTGAGTTTTTGTTTTATAGTTGTTTTGAACTTTTTTGTTTTATGATGTTTTTGTGATTTTTGTGTTTTATAAGTTTTTTTTTGAGTTTTTGTTTTACAAAAACAAGGAAAAAACAATGTTTTTTGCATTTTTTGTAAGGTTTTGTGAGTTTTCTTTTTATTAGTGCGGAATACAAAAGTGTGCAAAATAGAAAAATAAGAAAATACCCTCATAATTAAAACCAACATTGTCCCCAATGTTGCAGTCTAAGTATGAGAAATGATAATATACAAAATAAAATATGCACAAAAATAAAAAGAGAGGGTAGAAGCTTCCCTTAGACGAGTTCGGGGAGGCCCGGGTTGAAATTCTGCATTATTTAGAAGAAAAGAAAGAAGCAAAAAGATAACAGAAAAAACAAAAATTTTAAATTCGGTCATAAGGTTCTGGGCGGTAGGGGGCATCTGTGTGTGTGGCTCGAAGTAAACATCTTAGCTTATGAGCGTGTACATAAATGCAATCCCCTATCGCGCACAATAGCGTGAAGCGCCGAAACGAGAAAATAGATATATAATTTTTAATAATAATAAAACTTTATTTATTTCGAGTGTTTAGTATTGTTTTTTGGTAAAATGTTTTTGGGTTTTTAGATTTTTGTGTGGGTTTTTAGTGTTTTAAGTTGTTTTTTTAAGATTATTTTTTCTTTTAGTTAGTTTTTTTAGATTTTAAGAGTTTTTTAGATTGTTTTGGTTTTATAGTTTTTTCAAATTATTAGTTTTATAGGTTTTTTTATAAAATAAACACAATTGTTTGTAAGTTTTTTTTAAAGTAGTTTTATGATGATGATGATGATTATCATTAGGAGTATTTTTTTGTTTGCCATTTTTTTAATTTTTGTGATATATATAAAAAAGTTAAAATTAATAGATCTCCAGAGTTCAAAATAACGACTCGAAAAATTCCCCGGCAACGATGCCAAAAACTTGATTGTTAAAACTCCAAAAATTATTAATGTCATGCGGCACCACAGGCAGTTTATTTAAGAAAAGCATATTTGATTTTATTTAGAAAACGAGGCGCGTGGATTTATTATTTGTATATAAAACAGTGAAATTGAGTTTTAACGAAAGGAGGCAAGTGCACCTATCGTATGTAGTACATGATATTCCAGTGTTGTATATCGAGGTCGTATTGTTCTCGGGATCGGGTTTATTATTTGTACTCTTATCAAGAGGGGACTATTATTTTACCGATATTTAACTTGTCAGATAAATATATAAACAAGGAGCATTAAAAATAAAAGCATTTAAAAAGGTGGAGCCGATGAAGTGCATAGCGCAACCGTATCGAATAAAATTTGAACTAAAATATACTTTTAATAAAAAGAGATCCTAAATTTTAAATTAATTATGGCGGAGACTTGGCCGTGGAGTTTCCACTAAAATGAGCTCACCTATCTCTAAGAATATTGCTCAACTGAACATTAAGTCTATTTGACCGGGCTCTCGTCCGATGAAGGTGTTGAAATTTGTGAAGTGGTAGTGGGTGACGGAACAGGCCGGGTGGCCTGTGGCGGACAGCTTCGGCGGACTGGGCGGACTGGGCGGACTGTGTTGTGCGGCCTGGTGAAAGGTCTTGTGGGAAGCCAGCTGTTCTTCTGAGCGGGTTGATTGCATGGAGTTCGCGGACTATGCGGCCTGGTATCTGCGGATAGAGGGGCTTGCGGACTGGTGCATTGCTTAGTGGTCGTGGGTGCAAGTTTGTGCTGATAGGCGGGTTGGCTCATGTTCGCGGGATGCTTGCGGACTGGCATGTCCGCGGTTCGGGCTGTTGCGGACTGAGCTTAGAGCTTGGCTGAGGCCTTGTCGAGCTTTGGTGGCACAGCAGGTGCTTTGCTGTGGAGATCGTTTTGGTGGCCTGCTGTTGGAGTCCGGGATAAGACTGCTGCAATGGGGCAGGAGTGCGGGGAGCTCGCGGACTAATGGCGGTTTGTGCTCGGTGTTTTGGCGGACGGGGTTTGGCGTCCGCCATGCTCGCATTGATTCTTGATGGTTTTGGGCTTGGTCACACTTTGTGCCAAGTTCATGGTGTCCGCCATATCCGCCAAGTCCGCTGTGACCGGGCGGTCTGTTGCTAGCTGCCTTTGGTCGTGGACTTGTGGCGGATTGAGGTGTGAGTCTTGCGGACTGCCTCGGGTTGGTGCGGACAGCCATTGAAGGGGGTTTTGCTGTCCTGCAGTGGTTGGAGCTTTGCGGGCTGTTGCATTGTCCGCTTAGCTTGGGCGGACTGGAGAGGGTTCGTCAATGGTTGCCTAGCTCCTGGAGGTTTTCCTTGGTGACCGGCTAAGTCCTCGCGAACTCAGCGGACGGTGGTTTGTATTCGTGCGGGCTGGGGCGGTGTCGCTATCTCTTCGGCGGTGACCACACTCCTCACCTGGCCTATAAATAGGACCCCCCCTGGCACTTCTACAATAACCTAAGTAACTTGAGTGAACAGTAAGTTGAGTTGTACGAGGAGTTGCGGTCTGTGTTTGTCAGTCCGCGCAGATTGTTTCAGGCTAACGGTTTGCTCTGTGCAGGTCGCGGGGATAACTTCAAGGAGCCAGGAGTTTGGCTGTGACTTCGGTCAAGTGCTTGGAAGTGTGCGGTCTCTGTGGACTCAGTATGAGGTCGCTCTGCGGCTTGTCAGTTCTGTTTCAACTTTGCCAGCTTCAATAACCTGTCCGCCGGCTTCAGGCGGGTAGGGGTGTTCCTCAGTTCGGGTTCAGTAGGAGGCGAATAACGGTGTGTCCGCGCAGCTTCGTGGCTTCGGCGGACTCCGTAGTATTCGGCGGATTGCAGCTTAGTTCGGGCGGCTTCGGCGACCTCGGCGACCTCGGCGACCTCGGCAGTCTTGGCGGACTCCGGTTCTGTCCGCGCGGCTTGTTTTTTGGTGCTTTTTGTGTACAGCTGTAATACTAGAGAAATCATGTCTCGCTATGTATGCCTCGGATTGTAAAGAAGTGAATGTATAAAAGACCTTCTTGTGCTTCCATTGTTTGTTGGGTGAAATCTCTAGTCCTCGGGTTTTCCGCTTGTTCAACGTGTGAACTGGGTAGTTCCGAAGATATTAATTTGGCGTTTGGGCTATCTTGCTGACCATGTTGAGAAAATTTAACATGGTATCAGAGCGAGGTTTCTGAGGTCTCGGAGGTTCAGTTGCGTGAGCAGAGGTCAACCAGTGTTGTGACTCAGTGATTGAGTGGTGATCAACCTGTGTTGTTGCTCGGAGCTGCTGAAGGTTGCCAATAGGTGTAGCAATGGAAGGGAGCTTTGCAAGACGTCTTGGCATTGAACTCTTAACGCCGACTAACTTCAAGAAGTGGAAGTCATGCATGAAGAGTTATCTACTTGGCGAGGAGCTGTGGGAAGTCGTCGGTGGTGACGACAGACAGGAAGTGACTGCTGCTTTCGGTACTGCTGAGCAGGTGAGGCTTTGGAGAAGAACTAATGCTAAGGCGGAGTTCATTCTGAAGAGAGCTATGTCTCCAGAACTGTTTGATCGCATCGTTGGGTGTGAGTCGGCTGCTGATATTTGGACAACCATTGATGAGTTGTTCAATAGGAAGAATGTGGCACGGCTTCAGTTCCTGGAGAATGAGTTGGCCAGGGCAACTCAGGGAGACCTTTCCATCTCCAAATATTTCTTAAATATGAAGAGCTTGTATGCTGAGCTGTCGGCACTGGATCCTGATGAGCCTATCTCTGAGGCTAAGATGAAAAGGCACATTATCCGGGGCTTGCGGAAGGAGTATATGGCCTTTGTCACATCTGTTCAAGGGTGGGCTACTCAGCCGTCTTTGCTGGAGCTGGAGAATCTGCTTGCCTCGCAGGAGAGCTTAGCAAGGCAGATGGCTGGAGTGAATCTGAATCAGGAAGGCAGCGAAGCCCTCTTCTCAGGCAAGAAGAAGGGATGGGAAGGGAAGAAGAAGAAGAAGGTGCAGGACGCTGGTGAGAAGGAGACTTCAACTTCGTATCCGCCGGAGAGGAGCAATGCTCCTAAAGACTGGAAGAAGAACCTGAAGTGCTACCGGTGTCATCAGCGAGGGCACTTCAAGCGGGACTGCAAGGTCAAACCGCAGCCTGGGCATGCTGCGGGAAAGGAGGAAGCTTGCTCGAGAAGTGAAGAAGTAGAATGGGGTGGAGCTTTTATGACGGGCACTTGTGTCCGGGCCTTGTCTGCTGAGGACTTCAACGGCGAGTGGATCGTGGACTCCGGGTGTGGTCATCACCTCACCGGAGACAAGTCAAAGTTCACCTCTATACAGCCATACTCAGGTAATGAAGCTATTATCACTGCTGATAATACTATTTCTGCAGTAGAGAAAGAGGGGGTCGTGTCTTTGGGTACTGATCAGGGGCCACTCACGTTAAGGAGTGTGTATCACGTACCAGGCATGAAGAAGAACCTCTTCTCGGTGACCAACGCGGTGGACGCTGGGTATCATGTTCTGTTTGGGCCAACAGACGTGAGGTTCATTCGCAACGTATCAGCGGTGAAGGCTGATGTTGCTCATGTTGGGAGAAGGGTGAAGAACTTGTTTGTTCTTTCCACCAATGCTTATGTTGATAGAATGAGAGCCAATGATAGTGCGGCTATCTGGCATGAGAGGCTGGGGCATGTTGGTATGGGCAAGCTGAAGGCGATGGCTAGTAGAAGTCTGGTGAGGGGGTTGCCGAAGTTGTCCTCCTTTGGTGATGGGCATGTTTGTGCGGGCTGTCAATATGGAAAGGCACATCGCCTCCCATTTGATAAATCACAAACAAGGAGCAAGAAACCATTGGAGTGCATTCATGGCGACCTGATGGGACCGACGGTTACTGCCAGCCTTTGTGTAAGCAGATACATGCTTGTCTTGGTTGATGACTACTCAAGGTATACTTGGGTGTACTTCTTAAAGGAGAAGTCGGAAGCATTTCATTTGTTCGTGGAGTTTAATGAGTTGGTAGAAGGCCGGCTTGGCTTGCGGATTAAGAAGCTTAGAACTGATAATGGGGGTGAGTTTGTCTCCTCCGAGTTTTCTAACTTCTGCAGGAAGCACGGGATCCAACGGGAGCTTACTTGTGCCCACACTCCACAACAAAATGGGGTAGTAGAGCGGAAGATCCGTCATCTGACGGAGATCTGCAAATGCTGGCTTCATGCGAAAGATATCCCAAGGTCCTTTTGGGCAGAGGGAATGTCTTGTGCTGCTTATGTTATCAACCGGATGCCACTCAGCCCTATCAACATGAAGACTCCTATTGATCTGTTGCTGAAGGAGAAGCCGAGTGTTGGACACCTTAGGGTGTTCGGTTCAACTTGCTACTTGCATGTCCCAGATGCTTCACGGACAAAGCTAGATGCGAAGGCAAGGAAACTTGTCTTTGTTGGCTATGATGAGCGGAAGAAGGGATTGAAATGCATGGACCCTGTGACGAAGAAGTTCGTGGTTTCAAGAGACGTTGTCTTTGACGAGCTGACGTCATATGGAGGTGGCTCGGTGGAGCTAACCGGAAGTAGCAAGGTTAAGGAAGCACCTGTGGTGGCTGCTGAAGGCTTGGAAGAGGAGCTTGCTGTTTCACTAGAAGCTCCTGTTGCTTCGAACTCCGAGGCTGAGCCTTCTGGCTCAGGAAGCAGGGGGAGCACTACTCAATGCTTGCCCCAGGTAGGAGTGGAACCTGAAGAAGCAACGGATGCCGTGAGCAAGGATCCATGTCTTTGGAGATCGAAGAGGGTGGTTAAGCCACCAGCTCGGTACTGTGATGGGAATGCAGTGAGCTTTGTCTCCCGCTTCTTTGCAGGTCCTCTGGATGAGCGAAAGCCTGCAAACTTCAACGAGGCCACTGGAGTGAAGGAGTGGGAAGGTTCCATGAAGGAAGAGATTGATGCTCTGAAGAAGAATGAAACCTGGGACCTTGTGCCCAAGGTTGATGGCATTACTCCGGTTACTTGCAAGTGGGTGTATAAGTTGAAGAAGAAGGCTGATGGGAGCATTGATCGTTTCAAGGCTCGCCTGGTCGCTAGAGGATTCTCACAGCAGTATGGAGAAGACTATGAGGAGACATTCAGTCCAGTTGCGAAGATGACTTCTGTAAGAGTGGTGATCGCCTTGGCTGCTAGCAAGAGATGGAGGTTGTGGCAACTCGATGTGAAGAATGCCTTTCTTTACGGAGAGATTGACAAGGACATCTTCATGGATCAGCCGCTTGGTTTTGTCTCTGAAAAGCATCCGGACTATGTCTGCAAACTCAGGATGTCTCTCTACGGGTTGAAGCAAGCTCCTAGAGCGTGGTATGGGAAGATTGCAGAGTACCTGCAATTCTGTGGATACTTTGCTTCCAACTCTGATTCAAGCTTGTTCGTCAAGAAGAAGGGAGAGCTTTGTGTCTTGGTCCTGCTGTATGTGGATGACATGATCATCACAGGAAATTCGGAGGAGGAAGTAGCAAGGTTCAGGGCTGAGCTTGCAATACGCTTCGAGATGAAGGACTTGGGAGTGTTGCATCACTTTCTCGGTCTAGAAGTGGAGAGGAAGGAGTGCGGGATTCTCATTAGCCAGAAATGGTATGCTGATCGCATTGTGAAGCGATTTGGCATGGGCGAAGGGAAGAAGTGCTCTACTCCACTGGAATCAGGGCTGAAGCTTCGACGAGATGAGGGAAGGGTTCTTCTTGATCGCTTGGTGTTCAGGGCTCTTGTTGGGAGCTTGATTTATCTGACGATTACAAGGCCGGATATAGCTTATGTTGTTGGCCGAGTAAGTCGGTATATGGCTGAACCAAGGCAATCTCATCTAGTGGCGGCAAAGGGGATACTGAAGTATGTCAGGGTGACTTCTGAGATGGGACTCCTCTATGAAAAGGATGCAGAGTTTGCATTGCTCGGGTACACGGATGCTGACTATGACGGTGATTCGGATGATCGGAGGTCTACTTCAGGTTATGTGTTCACTTGCGGTTCAGCTAGCATCTCGTGGTGTAGCAAGAAGCAAGACTCGGTGTCGGTTTCAACCACAGAGGCGGAGTATAAGGCTTCAGCCTTGGCTGCACGGGAAGCCGTTTGGTTGAGGAGGCTTATAGAGGATATCCATGAAGAAGTGCAAGGGCCTACTTTACTCCAGGGTGACAATGAGAGTGCTCTCAAACTGGTAAACAATCCAGTGTGTCACGCCAGGACCAAGCATATAGAGATTGATCACCATTTCATCAGGGAGAAGGTGTTGGAAGGATCTCTGCTGGTCGGGCATGTTCGGAGTGAAGATAATCTTGCTGACATCTTCACGAAGCCACTGTCGAAGGGGCCTTTTGAACGCTTGCGCAGCTTGCTGGGCTTGGTCACCACTTCTCACTTCAAGGGGGAGTGTTGAAATTTGTGAAGTGGAAGTGGGTGACGGAACAGGCCGGGCGGCCTGTGGCGGACAGCTTCGGCGTACTGGGCGGACTGGGCGGACTGTGTTGTGCGGCCTGGTGGAAGGTGTAGTGGGAAGCCAGCTGTTCTTCTGAGCGGGTTGATTGCATGAAGTTCGCGGACTATGCGGCCTGGTATCTGCGAATAGAGGGGCTTGCGGACTGGTGCATTGCTCAGTGGTCGCGGGTGCAAGTTTGTGCTGATAGGCGGGTTGGCTCATGTTCGCGGGAAGCTTGCGGACTGGCATGTCCGCGGTTCGGGCTGTTGCGGACTGAGCTTAGAGCATGGCTGAGGCCTTGTCGAGCTTTGGTGACACAGCAGGTGCTTTGCTGTGGAGATCGTTTTGGCGGCCTGCTGTTGGAGTCCGGGATAAGACCGCTGCAATGGGGCAGGAGTGCGGGGAGCTCGCGGACTAATGGCGGTTTGTGCTCGGTGTTTTGGCGGACGGGGTTTGGCGTCCGCCATGCTCGCATTGATCCTTGATGGTTTTGGGCTTGGTCACACTTTGTGCCAGGTTCATGGTGTCCGCCGTATCCGCCAAATCCGCTGTGACCGGGCGGTCTGTTGCTAGCTGCCTTTGGTCGTGGAATTGTGGCGGATTGAGGTGTGAGTCTTGCGGACTGCCTCGGGTTGGTGCGGACAGCCATTGAAGGGGGTTTTGCTGTCCTGCAGTGGTTGGAGCTTTGCGGGCTGTTGCATTGTCCGCTTAGCTTGGGCGGACTGGAGAGGGTTCGTCAATGGTTGCCTAGCTCCTGGCGGTTTTCCTTGGTGACCGGCTAAGTCCTCGCGGACTCAGCGGACGGTGGTTTGTATTCGCGCGGGCTGGGGCGGTGTCGCTATCTCTTGGGCGGTGACCACACTCCTCACCTGGCCTATAAATAGGACCCCTCTGGCACTTCTACAGTAACCTAAGTAACTTGAGTGAACAGTAAGTTGAGTTGTGCGAGGAGCTGCTGTCTGTGTTTGTCAGCCCGCGCGGATTGTTTAAGGCTGACGGTTTGCTGTGTGCAGGTCGCGCGGATAACTTCAAGGAGCCAGGAGTTTGGCTGTGACTTCGGTCAAGTGCTTGGAAGTGTGCGGTCTCTGCGGACTCAGCAGGAGGTCGCTCTGCGGCTTGCCAGTTCTGTTTCAACTTTGCCAGCTTCAATAACCTGTCCGCCGGCTTCAGGCGGGTAGGGGTGTTCCTCAGTTCGGGTTCAGCAGGAGGCGAATAACGGTGTGTCCGCGCAGCTTCACGGCTTCGGCGGACTCCGTGGTATTCGGCAGATTGCAGCTTAGTTCGGGCGGCTTCGGCGACCTCGGCGACCTCGGCGGTCTCGGCGGACTCCGTTTTTGTCCGCCCAGCTTGTTTTTTGGTGCTTTCTGTTTACAGCTGTAATACTAGCGAAATTATGTCTCACTATGTGTTGAAGTTGGTGACCGGGCGGTCTGGCGGTTTGTCTTGGCGGGTTGAAGACCGCGCGGTCTGGCGGTTTGTCTCAGTCGGCTTGGAGACCGGGCGGTCTGGCGGTCTTCCCTGGCAATCTCTCTTCCTCTCTGGTGGTAGCCGTGCGGTTAGCCCTGCTGTCTAACCGCGCGGCTTGTGCGGTTTGTTTTGTATAGTCCGCTTGTCCTGTAAATTATAGTCTCACATCTCTTATTTGTATTCTCTCATCTCTCCTCCATTCTATATAAAGGAGGGCATACCTTTGTAATAGATATCTTTTTTGGATAATAAAATTTCAATTATTCAAAAGTTTATTCGCTTGTTCTCTACTTTTCGCTTCTTTTCTCTACTTTCTAACATGGTATCAGAGGACACGGTCATTTCCTCCTGATTCTGTGCGCCCTCTGTTGTTCGCGGCTTGTTTTCAGCATTCTGCGACTTGGCTTCTCTCTGTCCGCGCGGCTTGTTTCTACCCGCGCGGCTTGTTTCTGTCCGCTACCCTGTTCGCACGGCTTGCTTCTTCTTCTCTTCTCCTACTGATCTTTGTCGCGGCGACCTGTTTCCTTGTCGCCGCGCTCCTTGCTCTTTCCTCCCGCTCCGACTTCCTAGTCGTTGCGGTCTGTCCCTATCCGCGTGTGTTGTCTCTCTACTCGCGGCTTGCTGCTGTGATCTGCCTGACCGTGCGGGTTATTCCTTTCTTACCCGCATCTTGGTCGCGGTCACCTGCTCTTCTCTTCTCTTCTGTTCGCTCGGTCTTCTTAGTCCGCGCGACCTCTTCCCTGCTGGTACCTTTGCCTACTTTTTCGCCGCTTTCTTCTTGTTGCCTTCTACCCGCTCCTGCTTGCTAGTCGCCTCGGTCTCATCTTTGGCCGCGCGACTTGTTCTCCTCTGTTCTCCCGACTTTTTTAGGTCGTGCGACTTCTTTACCTCTGCTTTGCTCGGCTTCTTGGAAGCGGCCTTTCTAGCCGCCCGACCTATTTTCTGGTCGCCCGGCTTGGTGCTCTATTCTCTTCTCGCGGCTTGTTCTTCTCGTAGCGGTTTGCTACTCTCTTGCTTCCATGGCTTTCCTCTCATCCAGCCCGTCAGCCTCCGTGGTCACCTCTTCTGGTAGTGCTCATGTTGTGACTCGCGGACGATGGCTCATCGACTCTGGTGCAACCAGTCATATGACGGGCAACCCTCAATTTTTCTCTCTTCTTGACACACAGGCTCAGTTGCCCCCAGTCATTGTCGCTGATGGATCTCCCTCCCCGGTCCATGGGACGGGCATGGTTCAAGTCACTCTGTCTCTCTGCTTGGCTGATACCCTATATGTGCCCACGTTTCCGTGCAATTTATTATCGGTTACTTCTTTATGCAAGCAACTACAGTGTTCTGTCACATTCACCCCTACCTCTTGTGCTTTTCAGGATCCGGACTCCCAACGGACGATTGCTACCGGGACTGAGAGTGGTGGCCTCTACTTCCTTGACAACGCTTCTGCTCTATCCGTCTTCTCCTCCTCCTCTACAGATCTTCTCCAATGGCATCTTCGCCTTGGTCATGCTCCTCCCCGTATTCTACGACAACTCCTGCCGCACCTCCCCCCTCATCATCCTCCTCTAAACTGTGATGCATGTCAACTTGGCAAACATCACCGCTCCTCCTTCCCACCATCACAGAGTCGGGGCTCCTCCCATCCGTTCGACCTCGTTCACTCTGACATATGGGGTCCCGCTCCTACCCTCACCATCGGTCGGGGCAGTTCCTATTTTGTCACCTTCATTGATGATTTCTCTCGATCTACGTGGGTATATCTTCTTAAAGATCGCTCCGAGTTATTCTCTGTTTGGACCTCCTTTTATTCGATGGTTAAAACTCAGTTCGCTACGTCTATTAAAATCCTTCGTTCTGACAATGCTCAGGAGTATCTTAGCCACGACTTCTCCTCCTTTTGCACTCACCATGGTGTTATTCGTCAAACCAGCTGTGTCTACACTTCCCAACAAAATGGGGTGGCGGAACGCAAAAACCGTCACCTCCTCGATGTCGCTCGCACTATGATGAATCAAATGCATGTTCCTCGCTCCTATTGGGGCTATGCTGTCCTTCTCTCATGCTATCTCATCAATCGCCTTCCCTCCACCGTTCTCCACGGTGCTACCCCCTTCTCCCTTCTTTATCCGGACAAGGATCCCTTTCCTCTTCCTCTACACATCTTTGGGTGCACCGCTTTTGTGCACTCTCCCGCTTCCACCCGTGATAAACTCTCACCCCGTGCCACCAAATGTGTCTTTCTGGGCTATTCTCCCACTCAGAAAGGCTATTGTTGCTTTGACCCTGTTACCCGCAAGCAATTTGTCTCTGCGGATGTCACCTTCTTTGCCAATGCCTCTTACTTCTCTCCCGCTTCCTCTTCTCCTCCTCCTGCTCCTCCTTCTCATACCAACTCATCCCTTCCCTCTGCTCCCACTGAGGTTCCGTCCTCTCCACCTACTCCACCGCCTTCCCCATCCTCCTCATCTCCACCCTCTACTCCGCTTTCTCCCTCCACTCCGCTGCCATCTCTCTCTACTCCCGGGCCAGCTCTCTCCACCACGGATACTCCGGATACTGAGGCACCTGCTGACCTGGATCTCCCGATTGCTCTTCGCAAAGGGGTTCGGGCTTGTACCCACCATCCTCTTGCTGCGGTTGTTTCCTACGATCGCCTTACCCCTGCTCGCCGAGCCTTTGCCCTGGCTATCTCGGCTACTACCACCCCCCGTTCCTACCAGGAGGCCCTTACTATTCCTCACTGGAAAGTTGCCATGGATGAGGAGATTGCTACTCTCACTGAACGGGGTACCTGGACACTTGTTCCGCCTCCTTTCTGTTAAATTTTCTCAACGTGGTCAGCAAGATAGCCCAAACGCCAAATTAATATCTTCGGCACTATCCAGTTCACACGTTGAACCTGCGGAAACCCAAGGACTAGAGGTTGCACCCAACAAAACAATGGAAGCACAAGAAGATCTTATTATGCATTCACTTCATTACAATCCGAGGCATACATAGCGAGACATGATTTCGCTAGTATTACAGCTGTAAACAGAAAGAACCAAAAAACAAGCCGGGCGGACAGCACTCCAGTCCGCCGAGACCGCGAGGTCGCCGAGACCGCCGAGACCGCTGAGCTCGCCCAAGCTATGCTGCAATCCGCCGAATACCACGGAGTCCGCCGAGACCGCGAGGCCGCGCGGACAGACCGTTATTCGCCTCCTGCTGAACCCGAACTGAGGAACTCCCCTACCCGCCTGACGCCGGCGGACAGGTTATTGAAGCTGGGAAAGTTGAAACAGAACTGACAAGCCGCAGAGCGACCTCCTGCTGAGTCCGCAAAGACCGCACACTTCCAAGCACTGACCGAAGTCACAGCCAAGCTCCTGGCTCCTTGAAGTTATCCGCGCGACCTGCACACAGCAAACCGTCAGCCTGAAACAATCCGCGCGGACTGAAAAACACAGACCGCAGCACTCGCCCAACCCAATTTACTGTTCACTCACGTTACTTAGGTTACTGTAGATGTGCCAGGGGGGTCCTATTTATAGGCCAGGTGAGGAGTGTGGTCACCGCCCATGAGATAGCGACACCGCCCCAGCCCGCGCGAATACAAACGACCGTCCGCTCAGTCCGCGAGGACTTAGCCAGTCACCAAGGGAAACCGCCAGGAGCAAGACAACCATTGACGAACCCTCTCCAGTCCGCCCAAGCTAAGCGGACAAGGCACCAGCCCGCAAAGCTCCAACTGCTTCAGGACAGCACCCTCTTCAATGGCAGTCCGCACCAACCCGAGGCAGTCCGCAAGACTCACACCTCAATCCGCCACAAGTCCACGACCAAAGGCAAACAGCAACAGTCCGCCCGGTCACAGCGGACTTGGCGGATACGGCGGACACCATGAACTTGACACCAAGTGTGACCAAGTCCAAAACCATCAAGGGCCAGTGCGAGCATGGCGGACACAAAGTCCCGTCCGCCAAACACCCTAGCACAGACCGCAACCAGTCCGCGAGCTCCTCGCACTTGTCCAACACAGCAGCACCAAGCCGGACTCCAATCATCAGTCCGCCAACCGGTCTCCACAGCAAGACCTGCTGTAACACCTGAGCTCGACAAGGCCTCAGCCAAGCTCAAGGCTCAGTCCGCAACAGCCCCAACCGCGGACACATCAGTCCGCAAGGCTTCCCGCGAACTCGAACCAACCCGCCAACAGCACAAGCTTGCACCCGCGACCACTGAGCAAAGCACCAGTCCGCAAGCCTCTCTATCCGCAGATACCAGGCCGCACCAAACCGCGGACTCCATGCAACAACCCGCTCAGAACACAGCCGGCTTCCACCAGACTTCTCACCAGGCCGCAACCTCAGTCCGCCCAGTCCGCCCAGTCCGCCAAAGCTGTCCGCACAGGCCGCGCGGCCTGTCCCGTCACCCACTTCCACTTCACAAATTTCAACACTCCCCCTTGAAGTGAGAAGTGGTGACCAAGCCCAGCAAGCTGCGCAAGCGTTCAAAAGGCCCCTTCGACAGCGGCTTCGTGAAGATGTCAGCAAGATTATCTTCACTCCGAACATGCCCGACCAACAGAGATCCTTCCAACACCTTCTCCCTGATGAAATGGTGATCAATCTCTATATGCTTGGTCCTGGCGTGACACACTGGATTGTTTACCAGTTTGAGAGCACTCTCATTGTCACCCCGGAGTAAAGTAGGCCCTTGCACTTCTTCATGAACATCCTCTATGAGCCTCCTCAACCAAACGGCTTCCCGAGCAGCCAAGGCCGAAGCCTTATACTCCGCCTCCGTGGTTGAAACCGACACCGAGTCCTGCTTCTTGCTACACCACGAGATGCTAGCTGAACCGCAAGTGAACACATAACCTGAAGTAGACCTTCGATCATCCGAATCACCGCCATAGTCAGCATCCGTGTACCCGAGCAACGCAAACTCCGCATCCCTTCCATAGAGGAGTCCCATCTCAGAAGTCACCTTGACATACTTCAGAATTCCCTTCGCCGCCAACAGATGAGAACTCCTTGGTTCAGCCATATACCGACTTACTCGGCCAACAGCATAAGCTATATCCGGCCTTGTAATTGTCAGATAGATCAAGCTCCCAACAAGAGCCCTGAACACCAAGGGATCAATAAGCACCCTTCCCTCATCTCGTCGAAGCTTCAGCCCAGATTCCAGTGGAGTAGAGCACTTCTTCCCTTTGCCCATGCCAAACCGCTTCACAATACGATCAGCATACCCTTTCTGGCTAATAAGAATCCCGCACTCCTTCCTCTCCACTTCCAGACCAAGAAAGTGATGCAACTCTCCCAAGTCTTTCATCTCGAAGCGTATAGCAAGCTCTCCCCTTAGCCTTGCTACTTCCTCCTCCGAGTTCCCTGTGATGATCATATCATCCACATACAGTAGGACCAAGACTCTTAACTCTCCCTTCTTCTTGACGAACAAGCTTGAATCCGAGTTAGAAGCCAGGTATCCACAGAACTGCAGGTACTCTGCAATCTTCCCATACCACGCTCGAGGAGCTTGCTTCAACCCATAGAGAGCCTTCCTGAGTTTGCAGACATAGTCCGGATGCTTCTCAGAGACGAAACCAAGCGGCTGATCCATGAAGATGTCCTTGTCAATCTCTCCGTAAAGAAAGGCATTCTTCACATCGAGTTGCCACAACCTCCATCCCTTGCTAGCAGCCAAGGCGATCACCACTCTTACAGACGTCATCTTCGCAACTGGACTGAATGTCTCCTCATAGTCTTCTCCATACTGCTGTGAGAATCCTCTAGCGACCAGGCGAGCCTTGAAACGATCAATGCTCCCATCAGCCTTCTTCTTCAACTTATACACCCACTTGCAAGTAACCGGAGTAATGCCATCAACCTTGGGCACAAGGTCCCAGGTTTCATTCTTCTTCAGAGCATCAATCTCTTCCTTCATGGGACCATCCCACTCCTTCACTCCAGTGGCCTCGTTGAAGCTTGCAGGCTCTCGCTCATCCAGAGGACCCGCAAAGAAGCAGGAGACAAAGCTCACTGCATTCCCATCACAGTACCGAGCCGGTGGCTTAACCACCCTCTTCGATCTCCGAAGACCCGGCTCCTTGCTCACGGCTTCCGTTGCTTCTTCAGGCTCCACTCCTACCTGGGGCAAGCATTGAGCAGTGCTCCCCCTGCTTCCTGAGCCAGAAGGCTCAGCCTCGGAGTTCGAAGCAACAGGAGCTGCTGGTGAAACAGCAAGCTCCTCTTCCAAGCCTTCAGCAGCCTCCACCGGTGCTTCCTCAACCTTGCTACTTCCGGTAGGCTCCACCGAGCCACCTCCATATGACGTTAGCTCGTCAAAGACAACGTCTCTTGACACCATGAACTTCTTCGTCACAGGGTCCATGCACTTCCATCCCTTCTTCCGCTCATCATAGCCAACAAAGACAAGTTTCCTTGCCTTCGCATCCAGCTTTGTCCGTGAAGCATCCGGGACATGCACGTAGCAGGTTGAACCGAACACCCGAAGGTGTCCAACACTCGGCTTCTCCTTCAGCAACAGCTCAATAGGAGTCTTCATGTTGATAGGGCTGAGTGGCATCCGGTTGATAACATATGCAGCACAAGACATTCCCTCCGCCCAAAAGGACCTCGGGATATCTTTCGCATGCAGCCAGCATTTGCAGGTTTCCGTCAAATGACGGATCTTCCGCTCCGCTACCCCATTTTTTTGTGGAGTGTGAGCACATGTAAGCTCCCGTTGGATCCCGTGCTTCCTGCAGAAGTTAGAAAACTCGGAAGAGACAAACTCTCCCCCGTTATCAGTTCGAAACTTCTTAATCCGCAAGCCAAGCCGGCCTTCTACCAACTCCTTGAACTCCACGAACAAACGGAAGGCTTCCGACTTCTCCTTTAAGAAGTACACCCAAGTATACCTTGAGTAGTCATCAACCAAGACAAGCATGTATTTGCTTCCACCAAGGCTGGCAGTAACAGTCGGTCCCATCAGGTCGCCATGAATACACTCCAATGGTTTCTTGCTCCTTGTTTGAGATTTATCAAACGGAAGGCGATGTGCCTTACCGTATTGACAGCCCGCACAAACATGCCCATCACCAAAGGAGGACAACATCGGCAACCCCCTCACCAGACTTCTACTCGACATTGCCTTCAGCTTGTCCATGCCAACATGCCCCAGCCTCTCATGCCAGATAGCCGCACTATCATTGGCCCTCATCTTATCAACATAGGCACTGGTGGAAAGAACAAACAAGTTCTTCACCCTCCTACCAACATGAGCAACATCAGCCTTCACCGCTGATACGTTGCGAAGGAACCTCACGTCTGTTGGCCCAAACAGAACGTGATACCCAGCGTCCACCGCGTTGGTCACCGAAAAGAGGTTCTTCTTCATGCCCGGCACGTGATACACACTCCTTAACGTGAGTGGCCCCTGATCACTACCCAAAGACACGACCCCCTCCTTCTCTACTGCATAAACAGTATTATCAGCAGTGATAATAGCTTCATTACCTGAGTAAGCCTGCATGGAGGTGAACTTCGACTTGTCTCCGGTGAGGTGATGACCACACCCAGAGTCGATGATCCACTCGCTGTTGAAGTCCTCAGCAGATAAGGCCCGGACACAAGTGCCCGTCATGAAAGCTCCTCCCCATTCTGCTTCTTCACTTCGCGAGCAAGCTTCCTCCTTTCCCGCAGCATGCCCAGGCTGCAGTTTGACCTTGCAGTCCCGCTTGAAGTGCCCTCGCTGATGACACCGGTAGCACTTCAGATTCTTCTTCCAGTCCTTAGGAGCATTGCTCCTCTCCGGCGGATACGAAGTTGAAGTCTCCTTTTCAACAGCGGCCTGCACCTTCTTCTTCTTCTTCCCTTCCCATCCCTTCTTCTTGCCTGAGAAGAGAGCCTCGCTGCCTTCCTGATTCAGATTCACTCCAGCCATCTGCCTTGCTAAGCTCTCCTGCGAGGCAAGCAGATTCTCCAGCTCCAGCAACGACGGCTGAGTAGCCCACCCTTGAACAGACGTAACAAAGGCCACATACTCCTTCCGCAAGCCGCGGAAAATGTGCCTCTTCATCTTTGCCTCAGAGATAGGCTCATCAGGATCCAGTGCCGACAGCTCAGCACACAAGCTCTTCATCTTTAAGAAGTATCTGGAGATGGAAAGGTCTCCCTGAGTTGCCCTGGCCAACTCATTCTCCAGGAACTGAAGCCGCGCCACATTCTTCCTATTGAACAACTCATCAATAGTTGTCCAAATATCAGCAGCCGACTCACACCCAATGATGTGATCAAACAGTTCCGGAGAGACAGCTCTCTTCAGAACGAACTCTGCCTTAGCATTAGTTCTTCTCCAGAGCCTCACCTGTTCAGCAGTACCAAAAGCAGCAGTTACTTCCTGTCTGTCGTCTCCACCGACAACTTCCCACAGCTCCTCGCCTAGAAGATAACTCTTCATGCACGACTTCCACTTTTTATAGTTAGTCGGCGTTAAGAGTTCAATGCCCAGACCTCTTGCTAAGCTTCCTTCCATTGCAATCACCTGTTGGTACCCTTCAGCAGCTCCGAGCAACAACACAGGTTGATCACCACTCAATCACTGAGTAACAACACTGGCTGACCTCCGCTCACGCAACTGAACCTCCGCAACCTCAGAAACCTCGCTCTGATACCATGTTAAATTTTCTCAACGTGGTCAGCAAGATAGCCCAAACGCCAAATTAATATCTTCGGCACTATCCAGTTCACACGTTGAACCTGCGGAAACCCAAGGACTAGAGGTTGCACCCAACAAAACAATGGAAGCACAAGAAGATCTTATTATGCATTCACTTCATTACAATCCGAGGCATACATAGCGAGACATGATTTCGCTAGTATTACAGCTGTAAACAGAAAGAACCAAAAAACAAGCCGGGCGGACAGCACTCCAGTCCGCCGAGACCGCGAGGTCGCCGAGACCGCCGAGACCGCTGAGCTCGCCCAAGCTATGCTGCAATCCGCCGAATACCACGGAGTCCGCCGAGACCGCGAGGCCGCGCGGACAGACCGTTATTCGCCTCCTGCTGAACCCGAACTGAGGAACTCCCCTACCCGCCTGACGCCGGCGGACAGGTTATTGAAGCTGGGAAAGTTGAAACAGAACTGACAAGCCGCAGAGCGACCTCCTGCTGAGTCCGTAGAGACCGCACACTTCCAAGCACTGACCGAAGTCACAGCCAAGCTCCTGGCTCCTTGAAGTTATCCGCGCGACCTGCACACAGCAAACCGTCAGCCTGAAACAATCCGCGCGGACTGAAAAACACAGACCGCAGCACTCGCCCAACCCAATTTACTGTTCACTCACGTTACTTAGGTTACTGTAGATGTGCCAGGGGGGTCCTATTTATAGGCCAGGTGAGGAGTGTGGTCACCGCCCATGAGATAGCGACACCGCCCCAGCCCGCGCGAATACAAACGACCGTCCGCTCAGTCCGCGAGGACTTAGCCAGTCACCAAGGGAAACCGCCAGGAGCAAGACAACCATTGACGAACCCTCTCCAGTCCGCCCAAGCTAAGCGGACAAGGCACCAGCCCGCAAAGCTCCAACTGCTTCAGGACAGCACCCTCTTCAATGGCAGTCCGCACCAACCCGAGGCAGTCCGCAAGACTCACACCTCAATCCGCCACAAGTCCACGACCAAAGGCAAACAACAACAGTCCGCCCGGTCACAGCGGACTTGGCGGATACGGCGGACACCATGAACTTGACACCAAGTGTGACCAAGTCCAAAACCATCAAGGGCCAGTGCGAGCATGGCGGACACAAAGTCCCGTCCGCCAAACACCCTAGCACAGACCGCAACCAGTCCGCGAGCTCCTCGCACTTGTCCAACACAGCAGCAAAAAGCCGGACTCCAATCATCAGTCCGCCAACCGGTCTCCACAGCAAGACCTGCTGTAACACCTGAGCTCGACAAGGCCTCAGCCAAGCTCAAGGCTCAGTCCGCAACAGCCCCAACCGCGGACACATCAGTCCGCAAGGCTTCCCGCGAACTCGAACCAACCCGCCAACAGCACAAGCTTGCACCCGCGACCACTGAGCAAAGCACCAGTCCGCAAGCCTCTCTATCCGCAGATACCAGGCCGCACCAAACCGCGGACTCCATGCAACAACCCGCTCAGAACACAGCCGGCTTCCACCAGACTTCTCACCAGGCCGCAAGCTCAGTCCGCCCAGTCCGCCCAGTCCGCCAAAGCTGTCCGCACAGGCCGCGCGGCCTGTCCCGTCACCCACTTCCACTTCACAAATTTCAACACTTTCGGCACCGATGTTGTTGGTTGTCGCTGGGTCTTCGTAGTGAAGTTTCTCCCAGATGGCAGTGTGGATCGTTATAAGGCTCGCCTGGTTGCCAAGGGTTTTACCCAAACTTATGGGGTTGATTACTTTGACACTTTCTCGCCCGTGGCTCGCCTCAGCACTATTCGGGTTCTTCTCTCTGTCGCTGTCAACAGGGATTGGCCTATCTCGCAGCTAGATGTTAAGAATGTCTTCCTCTATGGAGATCTGCAGGAAGCTGTTTACATGGAGCAACCTCCTGGGTATGTTGCTCAGGGGGAGACACGGGTATGCCGGCTAAAGAAGGCTATCTATGGCCTCAAGCAGAGTCCTCGTGCCTGGTTTGACAAGTTCAGTGGCATTTTTGCGGCCATTGGTTTTACACAAAGCTCAGCAGATCACTCCTTGTTTGTTCGGAAAACCGCCTCTGGTCTTGTTGTTCTTGCGGTTTATGTTGATGACATTCTTCTTACTGGCAATGACCAGGATGGGATACTGATGACCAAGAAACACCTTCGTCAACATCTGGTTACAAAAGATATGGGCTCCCCGAAATACTTTCTGGGGATTGAAATCTCTAGAAAGCCCAACTCCGTGGTCCTTTCACAACGGAAGTATGCTCTTGATCTTTTAAAGGATGCAGGACTCACTGGTGCTAAACCTGCACGTTGTCCTATGGCTGCTGGAGAAGAAAAAACTTGGACAGATGACTCACCTCTTCTCTCTGATCTTACGAGATACCGGCGTCTGGTGGGCAAGCTCATATATCTCACGGTAACCAGACCCGACATCTCCTATGCTGTTGGCAAGGTGAGCCAGTTCATGCAAGCTCTGATCTTACGAGATTTATCAAACGGAAGGCGATGTGCCTTACCGTATTGACAGCCCGCACAAACATGCCCATCACCAAAGGAGGACAACATCGGCAACCCCCTCACCAGACTTCTACTCGCCATTGCCTTCAGCTTGTCCATGCCAACATGCCCCAGCCTCTCATGCCAGATAGCCGCACTATCATTGGCCCTCATCTTATCAACATAGGCACTGGTGGAAAGAACAAACAAGTTCTTCACCCTCCTCCCAACATGAGCAACATCAGCCTTCACCGCTGATACGTTGCGAAGGAACCTCACGTCTGTTGGCCCAAACAGAACGTGATACCCAGCATCCACCGCGTTGGTCACCGAAAAGAGGTTCTTCTTCATGCCCGGCACGTGATACACACTCCTTAACGTGAGTGGCCCCTGATCACTACCCAAAGACACGACCCCCTCCTTCTCTACTGCATAAACAGTATTATCAGCAGTGATAATAGCTTCATTACCTGAGTAAGCCTGCATGGAGGTGAACTTCGACTTGTCTCCGGTGAGGTGATGACCACACCCAGAGTCGATGATCCACTCGCTGTTGAAGTCCTCAGCAGATAAGGCCCGGACACAAGTGCCCGTCATGAAAGCTCCTCCCCATTCTGCTTCTTCACTTCGCGAGCAAGCTTCCTCCTTTCCCGCAGCATGCCCAGGCTGCAGTTTGACCTTGCAGTCCCGCTTGAAGTGCCCTCGCTGATGACACCGGTAGCACTTCAGATTCTTCTTCCAGTCCTTAGGAGCATTGCTCCTCTCCGGCGGATACGAAGTTGAAGTCTCCTTTTCAACAGCGGCCTGCACCTTCTTCTTCTTCTTCCCTTCCCATCCCTTCTTCTTGCCTGAGAAGAGAGCCTCGCTGCCTTCCTGATTCAGATTCACTCCAGCCATCTGCCTTGCTAAGCTCTCCTGCGAGGCAAGCAGATTCTCCAGCTCCAGCAACGACGGCTGAGTAGCCCACCCTTGAACAGACGTAACAAAGGCCACATACTCCTTCCGCAAGCCGCGGAAAATGTGCCTCTTCATCTTTGCCTCAGAGATAGGCTCATCAGGATCCAGTGCCGACAGCTCAGCACACAAGCTCTTCATCTTTAAGAAGTATCTGGAGATGGAAAGGTCTCCCTGAGTTGCCCTGGCCAACTCATTCTCCAGGAACTGAAGCCGCGCCACATTCTTCCTATTGAACAACTCATCAATAGTTGTCCAAATATCAGCAGCCGACTCACACCCAATGATGTGATCAAACAGTTCCGGAGAGACAGCTCTCTTCAGAACGAACTCTGCCTTAGCATTAGTTCTTCTCCAGAGCCTCACCTGTTCAGCAGTACCAAAAGCAGCAGTTACTTCCTGTCTGTCGTCTCCACCGACAACTTCCCACAGCTCCTCGCCTAGAAGATAACTCTTCATGCACGACTTCCACTTTTTATAGTTAGTCGGCGTTAAGAGTTCAATGCCCAGACCTCTTGCTAAGCTTCCTTCCATTGCAATCACCTGTTGGTACCCTTCAGCAGCTCCGAGCAACAACACAGGTTGATCACCACTCAATCACTGAGTAACAACACTGGCTGACCTCCGCTCACGCAACTGAACCTCCGCAACCTCAGAAACCTCGCTCTGATACCATGTTAAATTTTCTCAACGTGGTCAGCAAGATAGCCCAAACGCCAAATTAATATCTTCGGCACTATCCAGTTCACACGTTGAACCTGCGGAAACCCAAGGACTAGAGGTTGCACCCAACAAAACAATGGAAGCACAAGAAGATCTTATTATGCATTCACTTCATTACAATCCGAGGCATACATAGCGAGACATGATTTCGCTAGTATTACAGCTGTAAACAGAAAGAACCAAAAAACAAGCCGGGCGGACAGCACTCCAGTCCGCCGAGACCGCGAGGTCGCCGAGACCGCCGAGACCGCTGAGCTCGCCCAAGCTATGCTGCAATCCGCCGAATACCACGGAGTCCGCCGAGACCGCGAGGCCGCGCGGACAGACCGTTATTCGCCTCCTGCTGAACCCGAACTGAGGAACTCCCCTACCCGCCTGACGCCGGCGGACAGGTTATTGAAGCTGGGAAAGTTGAAACAGAACTGACAAGCCGCAGAGCGACCTCCTGCTGAGTCCGCAGAGACCGCACACTTCCAAGCACTGACCGAAGTCACAGCCAAGCTCCTGGCTCCTTGAAGTTATCCGCGCGACCTGCACACAGCAAACCGTCAGCCTGAAACAATCCGCGCGGACTGAAAAACACAGACCGCAGCACTCGCCCAACCCAATTTACTGTTCACTCACGTTACTTAGGTTACTGTAGATGTGCCAGGGGGGTCCTATTTATAGGCCAGGTGAGGAGTGTGGTCACCGCCCATGAGATAGCGACACCGCCCCAGCCCGCGCGAATACAAACGACCGTCCGCTCAGTCCGCGAGGACTTAGCCAGTCACCAAGGGAAACCGCCAGGAGCAAGACAACCATTGACGAACCCTCTCCAGTCCGCCCAAGCTAAGCGGACAAGGCACCAGCCCGCAAAGCTCCAACTGCTTCAGGACAGCACCCTCTTCAATGGCAGTCCGCACCAACCCGAGGCAGTCCGCAAGACTCACACCTCAATCCGCCACAAGTCCACGACCAAAGGCAAACAGCAACAGTCCGCCCGGTCACAGCGGACTTGGCGGATACGGCGGACACCATGAACTTGACACCAAGTGTGACCAAGTCCAAAACCATCAAGGGCCAGTGCGAGCATGGCGGACACAAAGTCCCGTCCGCCAAACACCCTAGCACAGACCGCAACCAGTCCGCGAGCTCCTCGCACTTGTCCAACACAGCAGCACCAAGCCGGACTCCAATCATCAGTCCGCCAACCGGTCTCCACAGCAAGACCTGCTGTAACACCTGAGCTCGACAAGGCCTCAGCCAAGCTCAAGGCTCAGTCCGCAACAGCCCCAACCGCGGACACATCAGTCCGCAAGGCTTCCCGCGAACTCGAACCAACCCGCCAACAGCACAAGCTTGCACCCGCGACCACTGAGCAAAGCACCAGTCCGCAAGCCTCTCTATCCGCAGATACCAGGCCGCACCAAACCGCGGACTCCATGCAACAACCCGCTCAGAACACAGCCGGCTTCCACCAGACTTCTCACCAGGCCGCAACCTCAGTCCGCCCAGTCCGCCCAGTCCGCCAAAGCTGTCCGCACAGGCCGCGCGGCCTGTCCCGTCACCCACTTCCACTTCACAAATTTCAACACTTTCGGCACCGATGTTGTTGGTTGTCGCTGGGTCTTCGTAGTGAAGTTTCTCCCAGATGGCAGTGTGGATCGTTATAAGGCTCGCCTGGTTGCCAAGGGTTTTACCCAAACTTATGGGGTTGATTACTTTGACACTTTCTCGCCCGTGGCTCGCCTCAGCACTATTCGGGTTCTTCTCTCTGTCGCTGTCAACAGGGATTGGCCTATCTCGCAGCTAGATGTTAAGAATGCCTTCCTCTATGGAGATCTGCAGGAAGCTGTTTACATGGAGCAACCTCCTGTGTATGTTGCTCAGGGGGAGACACGGGTATGCCGGCTAAAGAAGGCTATCTATGGCCTCAAGCAGAGTCCTCGTGCCTGGTTTGACAAGTTCAGTGGCATTTTTGCGGCCATTGGTTTTACACAAAGCTCAGCAGATCACTCCTTGTTTGTTCGGAAAACCGCCTCTGGTCTTGTTGTTCTTGCGGTTTATGTTGATGACATTCTTCTTACTGGCGATGACCAGGATGGGATACTGATGACCAAGAAACACCTTCGTCAACATCTGGTTACAAAAGATATGGGCTCCCCGAAATACTTTCTGGGGATTGAAATCTCTAGAAAGCCCAACTCCGTGGTCCTTTCACAACGGAAGTATGCTCTTGATCTTTTAAAGGATGCAGGACTCACTGGTGCTAAACCTGCACGTTGTCCTATGGCTGCTGGAGAAGACAAAACTTGGACAGATGACTCACCTCTTCTCTCTGATCTTACGAGATACCGGCGTCTGGTGGGCAAGCTCATATATCTCACGGTAACCAGACCCGACATCTCCTATGCTGTTGGCAAGGTGAGCCAGTTCATGCAAGCTCCGAGGGAGTGTCATCTACAATCTGCTCTGAGGATATTAGAGTATATTAAAGCTGCTCCAGGGAAAGGACTCCTATTTCAGAAGAATGGTCACCTAAGGGTTGAAGCTTACTCTGATTCAAGCTATGTAGATGACAAAGGGGACCGCAAATCGACTTCAGGTTTCTGTACATTTGTTGGAGGCAATCTTGTGAGTTGGAAGAGCAAGAAACAGTCTGTCGTTTCCAGGTCTAGTGCAGAGGCTGAATATCGTAGCATGGCATCGACTACATGTGAGTTGAAGTGGTTGCGGGCTCTCATGCTTGACCTAGGAGAGGTTTACAACTATCCTCTTCCTATGTTCTGTGACAATAAGGCCGCGATACACATTTCCAAAAATCCGGTCTTTCATGAGAGAACAAAACACATAGAAGTCGACTGTCATTTTATTCGAGAAGAAATATTGAAGAAACAGATTTGCACTCCATTTGTCACGTCCGACAACGAGTTGGCAGACGTCTTCACCAAGCCAGTGTCCGCTTCCTTTTTCCACATCTGTGACAAGCTGGGCATGATCGATATATATGCTCCAGCTTGAGGGGGAGTGTTGAAGTTGGTGACCGGGCGGTCTGGCGGTTTGTCTTGGCGGGTTGAAGACCGCGCGGTCTGGCGGTTTGTCTCAGTCGGCTTGGAGACCGGGCGGTCTGGCGGTCTTCCCTGGCAATCTCTCTTCCTCTCTGGTGGTAGCCGTGCGGTTAGCCCTGCTGTCTAACCGCGCAGCTTGTGCGGTTTGTTTTGTATAGTCCGCTTGTCCTGTAAATTATAGTCCCACATCTCTTATTTGTATTCTCTCATCTCTCCTCCATTCTATATAAAGGAGGGCATACCTTTGTAATAGATATCTTTTTTGGATAATAAAATTTCAATTATTCAAAAGTTTATTCGATTGTTCTCTACTTTTCGCTTCTTTTCTCTACTTTCTAACACTATGTATGCCTCGGATTGTAAAGAAGTGAATGTATAAAAGACCTTCTTGTGTTTCCATTGTTTGTTGGGTGAAATCTCTAGTGCTCGGGTTTTCCGCTGGTTCAACGTGCGAACTGGGTAGTTCCAAAGATATTAATTTGGCGTTTGGGATATCTTGCTGACCACGTTGAGAAAATTTAACATAAGGATTCCTCTTAATGCCCGCATTACGCTAAGAACCCCGCTATTGGTTGGGGAACCCAATCCGGTAGAGTTTATGCGCCTCCTCTCTCGAGGGTTAGTGCGGAACTCCATTTACTAAGGGGTGCTCGATCCATATGCACGGCCTCTCTGCTAGCTAGCTTATGCACTACGGAAATAGATCTCACAAATCGATTATGTGGTTCTATACTTCGTAAACCCGAGGCAAACCTTAAGGAATTTTAATTAATTAGAAAAAACAGGACTTTTAATTATTTAAAGCTATTTTATCTGTCCTAATGCTCTTCGATACTGAGGGCTAAGAGTGGTTAGCTACTCATCAGAATGGGACGGCTTGCGGGAAAAAGCAATAAAATAAAAGAAGAAATTGAAAGCGATAAAAGAAAGTAGTAGTATAGCAGGAAAGTTCGAGTCCTACTCAAACGAGTAGAATTGAAATGAAAGCAGTAAAAGACAAGTCCTACTCAAACGAGTAGGACTGAAATTAAAGCGAGTCGTACTCAAATGAGTAGGAGAAAATAAATGTACACACGCACGCACTCGGCAGTAAATTAAAAAGCACACACTACTGAAAGTAAAACTCACACACTTGATAGAAAGTAAAAACTCTCTCACACAAGTCCTACTCAAATGAGTAGGTGGAAAATTAAAGCGAGTCCTACTCAAATGAGTAGGAGAAAGTAAATGAATACTCACACACACACTCTATTGGAAAGGAAATACTCACACACTCTACGAAAAGTAAAACTCAAACACTTGACAGAAAGTAAAATACACGCACTCGACATAAAATAAGAAACTAACACACTTTACAGAAATGAAATCTAACTCATACTCACGCACTCTGCTGGAAGGAAAAGTAAGCTATAAATATTAACTCATACACGCACGCACACAAGCGAAAAAATAAGAAAACTAAGTACTCTAAAAATTAAAACAACTACATTTCTACCGCTAAAATGGGGTAGAAATGCATAAAAAGCAGAAATAAAATTTAAACGAGCAAAAAGGTTTGCAAATAAATGCAAAATGAAAGTAATCAAAAAATTAAAACGAATACATTTCTACCGCTATGAATGCGGTAGAAATGAATAAAACGAAGACAAAAATATTTTAGGAGCAAAAGGTTTTGAAAATAAAAATGAAAATTAGAATGCTTGAAAAATTAAAACGATAATGTTTTCATTCTTATGATTTTATAAAAAAGCTTAAAAAGTTGAAATAAAGCAGAAAAGAACAAAAATTTTTACATCATAACAAAAAAACTAAGTTAAAGAAAAACCTAAACCATTTTTAAGGCATCTTTATAAACTCATAAGGATGAATATAAGAAGAATGGAAAAACTAAACTATGAAAACTATGAAATCTATTAAAGCATAAAACTAAACTCATACACGCACACACCCATTTTAAAGACAAGAAAAAGATAGATAAATCAAAACATAAATAAGATTGCTTAGGGTGGGCACATAGATGAAATCCAAAACCATGTAATGGGAAAAAAACTACATTTTTATTAAGTCTAAAAGACGATTACAAAGATAAAACTAAAATAAAAGAGAGAGAGAGAGAGAGAGAGAGAGAGAGAGAGAGAGAAAATCCCATTACACGGTCTTGAAGAACTCCTAAGCAGCACCTCTTAAGCAAAATGATTCCAAAAAAAGGGAATAGCAGCTCAAACAGAAGGCTGCAATCTATAGGCAAAAGTTTCATGGGACATGCCCTCTAACACGGTCGTGTCGGGGGGCGTGTCAGCACTGTACAAGATTTGATCCGGCGATTTGACTGAAAATTTTACTTAAGGGCGGTCCACATGGCATTCACGCACGTATCTCTGCCGACGAGGGCATGTCGGAGGGCATGTCGGAGGGCGTGTCGGGCAGGTGGAACTGGGCGGGTTGTGCAAAAATTCGTCGCGCTATCTTGTCGGTCTAGGTGGAGCAGTACACGCCCGTGTCGCATCTTGACACGGGCGTGTCGGGTCGGGTCGACGAAGGTCGAGCGCAGTTTTGTCGAGCTGGAATGACACGGGTCTCGATCACGGCCTTGTCATATTTGACACAGGCGTGTCTGGGGGTGTGTTCATCAATTTCTTCGAAAAATCAGCTGAGTTCACGGGAATTGAATGTACACACCCAGGTCACGGGCATGACCCAAAGTACACTGGCGTGTATTGATGCGTGTAAATTTGCAAGCGCACCGGTCGCACAAGTAATAAAGTTTTGGGAATAAATCCGCGAGTGTCGGTCTCTTGAGGAATGCAATTAGCGTAGAACGGCAACAGTACCGAGAATATCGTTATGAGAGTTATAAATAGAACAAAAAGGAAATAGAGGACTTGAGAGATTGTGGATGTTTGATCTACTGAAGTAGTAAAAGCTATGCGGGTTGAAGGCACCGCTTCACAAGGTGGAGAGGGTTTGTCGGCCGCGATGCTGAACTTCAGTTGGGCGAGTGGAAGGGAAGCTAATGGATTGCAGTGTTCTTGTGTGGAGTGCAATCGGATAAGACACGGGAATGGAGTGGATGTGGGGTGAGCGAGGCACATTCATAGACAATACTCACAAGCAGAAGAAAATACTAACATTCCATTAGCTATAAAATAAACTTGATGTTCATGGATGGAAATGTTCATTACACTGCTCAAAACATTCATACTACAAAATAAGGGGAAGAAGAGTAAACCAAAAGAGAGTGAAGATCCACCGCGGGTCGTGGCAGGAGTAGCGAGTTGTCAATCCGCTTCAGGGCTCAGTCCAAGGAGGCTTCCGGTACCAACGAGCTGTCACCTCGAAGGCCTTTAAGTCCGTTCTCTAGGTTATCTACTTCACCAACTCCACAGGAAAGCTTGGAGTTGAAGTCATCAATGGCCGAGGGCTTCGCCGGAGAGTTGAAAAGCTTCGGAGTAGTTGGAAATGGCTTCCCGACGAAGGTGGAGGTGATGGAGCAGCTGGAGAAGTGAAATGGCGATTCCTGCACACTCTCCGATCGCAGCAAATGACAGGCGTTGACCTAAATCACGGAGCAGGGCCTTAAATACAAAGGCATCAGAAGAAGTGTGCACGATCAGTGGCGCACGACCAGTGGTCGTGCGCACTGTAGGTCGATGATCGTGCAACTTTTCCAAATAAACCTGCAACCTGGGCAAGAAGCATCAGCATATATGTGAACGAGCAGTGGCGCACGACCAGTGGTCGTTCGCACTACTGATGTTATAGATCACGGCAGTGAACCGGTCGCACAAGTAATATAAAATGGGGGTTTTCCCAAGTATCGATCTCACAAGGAACACAGTAAGGTGGAGTTAATTTCGAGGAGGACTTGAGATTGAAGTCCTCAGGTCGGAGCTACTAAAGGGGCTTTGATATTGCGGAAATAGAAAATAAAATACTAAGAACTACTCCTATGCAATGCCGCTATGCGATGCTTCGCCAGGCGGGATGGAAGACTAGTCGGGCCTCTATGCACTAAATCACTAGGCGGATGGACGAGAAGGCTATCGGATGAGGTGGTTAGAACGGCGGAATGAGGGTCGTGAGAACCTCTTCGCAACGCACGCCACTAGCAATTACTTGTGCGGCAAGGGTGGATGGTGGTGGATGGAAAATGGCGCACCTCAAGCAACTAAAGCGTAAACAAACACAGAATTACATAGACATGAATCTAGTAAAGTTTACATCTAAAGTGCAACAACATCAATATAAATGAAGTTTTAACACACATATACAACAATAAAGGAAGAACAAGGCAAGAGATCGACCGAATCCGAAGTCTTGCTGAGGATTCACGGTTGGAATCATCGGGTTGTCATTTCGCGTCCAAGCTCGGTCCTCAACTGCGTCCGGGATAGAGAAGGGCTGTCACCACCTTCCAATGGCCCGCCTTATTCGTCTCACGATAGCGGACGAAAGTTGCAAGCTTCCCTTTGCTTGATGGCTATGGCGTTGAAGCTTGAAATGAACCCAAGAGATGATGGAGGAGGCCGAGAGGAACCTCCGACTTGGATTTGGCGGTGAAAGCTTGCCCGGAGCACCTCCCTAGGGTGGAAGATGAAGGGGAATGGCGGAGAAGGCGGAAAATGGCGGAGAAATGTCGAGCTCCGGATTCTCTTTCGAATTAGGGCGAGACCTGCACTATTTATACAAAAGCAGAAATGAACAATGCGCACGATCACAGGCGCACGACCAGTGGTCGTGCGCACTATGTCCTGTGCTCGTGCGCACTGGCATGGAATATCAGGAAGAAGAACTGGGATAATGCGCACGAGTAGTGGCGCACGAACAGGGGTCATGTGCACTAAGTCCAATGATCATGCGATTACCCAAACAGGACTCCAGAAAAGAGGAATCAATGCACACGATCAGTAGCGCACGACCGGTGGTCGTGCGCAATATGTCCAGTGGTCGTGCGCTTACCCCTGGATGATTCTGGAAAACGTAGAGTAGTGTGCACGATCAGGGGCGCACGACCAGTGGTCGTGCGCATTAGATCCCATGCTCATGCGCAGTATTCCTGTTTCATAACCATCGCAGAACACGCACACGACCCCTATATCGATAGGAAAAACAAATCAATAATCTGTGCAGACAATCCAGACAATCACAAAAGGGAGTACAAACTATAAAAATAATAAAATACACAACCACGGACATAAATGTGCACTTCCTATGGAAATAAAGATTAGAAGAAATAGGAACGATAAAGAACTAAAAGTGAAATGCAACCGCGTGAAAACTAGCCCAGATGAGTCCGAAAATAGGTATATAAAGTGGACTCATCATACCCCCAGACTTAACTGTTTGCGCGTCCCGAGCAAACAAAATCTAAGCAGATAGGGAAAAATACTAGTTAATAAAGAAATTGCGATACGAAGTACCATGCGAAGTCGCATGCTCGCACGCATAAAAATATAATTGAAGAAATTTCTAAGTATACAAAATAGTTTATACTTTTCACAATGCGTATCAACATTTTATTATTACTCAAAAATAGAATTACGGTGAATCATCCGGTCATGCGTAGGGAGAAAGTATACTAATCGCTAGGCGAGCAGTGCCAAAGATCGGGGCTCTGGATAACATCCAAAGAAATCCACCAATGTCGGTGACCATATGCTTGCACTTTCGCATTCTCTCCAAAGTACTAGTTTGGTTCACACACGAATCAGTAGGACTGTAGGTGAAGAGATGGGGCTTGGGTTTCGGTGATGTAAACAAGGATAAACAAGAAGGCTATGCACCTAACCCAAATGAGCTAGTATGAAAGGAATCCCTATACTAAGCAAAATACACGCGAGTACACCACACCCCCAGACTTAATTTTTTTCAAATATGGGTCTGTGTACCGCCTAATCCAAATACATTCTCATTTCCAAAAATGATTTTCAATTAAAACTTTTTCTTGTCACTTTTTTTCTTTACAAATATTTTTCCTTTTTTTTCTTTATTCAAATCATCTTTTTATTTTTGCAATTTCAGCAAATATAACATTGGAGCACATCCACATAATCATAAGTAATAACACCACATCACATCCCAACATTAAAATGTAAAACTCTGAAGCTCAACTTGGGTGTGCTACTATGATTGGATATGAGGCTTTGGTGAAATCATAGTGGAGCTTGAATCAAAAGGAGGGGTAGGCATAACGGGGCTAGAGAGGATAAGACGTCAGGAACGGTACAAAGCTCAACCGGGCCAAAATGATGTCCTACATCACGCTCATGCAAGACTAACCTATACCCATGCTTCAAGAATAGCTTGGGGCAAGTTCTTAGCCAACGAGAAAGACTATCCCTCCTCCCGACTCGAGCAATACGAATCTAACGGGCGTCTACACACATCCCTAATCTACCGTCGGATTCACACCAGATTCACCAACTTTTGAGTAGAATAAAAAGTATTTACGCAATTAGAAAAATATAAAACTAAAAGCATACAAAAAAATTAAATCTACTCCAATTTCTACATGAGACGAGAGCAGTTGACTAGGAGCACAGCAAGGTCAACATTTTACTCCGTCTCACAATCCTATGTCAGCACCATAATTTTCACAAATCTAACGAAAAAATGAGTTTAACTCGCAGCACGCAAAAAGCTAAGCACATGCTCATATGGGTGTAGTGGTGTGTGATGCAATGAACTAAGCGAAATAAAATAATAAAAGCTTCTAGTATGCACATGAGATGTGCACGTGCAATAGGTAACAGATCTCTCCCCCAGACTTAAACTAAGCAAAACAGCATATAATAGAGAAATTAAAATCATAAAGAGCTAAGGGAAGAGGTTACCCAATGCTCAGCTAGTGAGCATACAAGAAGACGCGTGGAAACCGAAACAGGCCCGCCATACGAAGAATCACAAGCCCGCCAATGCGTTTTGCTATGAATAACTGCAGGGGTGAGCTCCGCAAAACAAAAAGAAAAATAGAAAATACAAAGAAATGCTAAAACTAAGCTAGACATGAAAAATAAAAATGCAGGAAATAAAAGATAAGTACTGGGGTTATTGTCATCCCAGCATGACTTATTAAATTCTAAACAGTTCTAGCTGATGGGCCTATGAAAAGAAAAATGCACAGGTAATTGTTCCAATATCCGTTTCGGTAATGGGTACCGATACGGCGATAGAACAGTTACCCCTCTACCTAAATAATAATACCTGCCCAACACTGGTAGAGGAAATAGGAAGTAGGATGAGGAGGAGGCCTGGTCCTCACTCATCCCACCATAAAACAAATCCATGCCTAGCAAGGTTTCGTCCACCACAAGTTCACTAGGGGCGAAGGTGACGGTATGGGCTTCCACTGTGAAGGAGGTAGGAACCTCCTCACACAAGAGGATGCACTCGTCAACAGCCTGAGGGCAAGGCTCAACGTCAACCCAACTTACATGTGGAGATTCAACCTGCACAGGCTCAGATAAAGAAGAAGGATCAAGAAATAAAGGAGAAGAAGAACTAAAATAATCAGAAATAGGGGGAGTGTTCCCGGTCTCACTCCCAGCAGGATCCCAACATAGATCATCGACGACATCATATGAGTCATGGCGAGGGGAATCCGCGAGCTCGAGGTCCTCGGTGGTGGTTTGCACCTCCTCATCCATCAAGGAAGTGGAAACTTCCTCAACAAAGAGGATATCCTCATCAACACACCTCTGTGTGTCCACATGTTCCGAGACGTAATATTGTCCATTAATGAAAATAATATCCTCGTCAAACATGGGCACATCCTCAGGCTCAGAATCACAATCCGGCCGAACATCATCAACCGACTCACTAAAAATAGGGATAGATAATTCTTGCAAAGAAGGCAGAGGAACAACAGCATCAGAGAAAATATGTGCAGGTTCCTCCGGGGGTGAATCAACAAGAGGGGAAGAGTGCATGGGGAGAGACGGTACCACAATGTCGTCACACCGATCAGAAAAAAGTCTGATGGGTATATCTGCAGCAGTCCCCCATAGACAAGGTGGTGCTGCGAACATATCATCAGAATCAGAAGGGGCAGCCGATTGAGAGGTGGATGAATGAATCAGATACCCGGTTCATCATTCTCCTCCAACTGGCTCTGAAATTCTGCGCAATCTTTCAACACGTGGTCGTTGCTACGACAACACAAACATCATTTTCCATTACTCCTCGGTACAGGTGGGACCGGAGAGGAATAAGAAAAAGATGAAGGCGTAGAAGAGGAGTGACCATAAGACCTGGGTTGGGTGTATGAAGTACCATAAGAAGACGGTGCTCCATACACAACCACGAGAATTATGCTCCCATTCTTCAGTGGGGCACTCATCACTACCATGCCTATAATCCCCGCACCATCGGCAACGGATATTCATATAAGAATACATGGTGCAACAAGAATAATTCACCAACAGAAAGTTTCTAAGCAACAATTAACTATACACCACAAATAAAATAATAGGAAAACCTGCTACAGCAAAATTAAAACTAGAAGAGGAACAAATAAAAACAAAAAAAAAACAGATTCTAAAAACTTAAATAAAGAAGAAATATGAAATATACAAATGGAAAAGGGCTTCTATCTCCTATCTTCCTCTCCAAAAACTCACACGACTGTGTTCCCCGGCAACGGCGCCAAAAACTTGATGTTATAGATCACGGCAGTGAACCGGTCGCACAAGTAATATAAAATGGGGGTTTTCCCAAGTATCGATCTCACAAGGAACACAGTAAGGTGGAGTTAATTTCGAGGAGGACTTGAGATTGAAGTCCTTAGGTCGGAGCTAATAAAGGTGATTTGATATTGCGGAAACAGAAAATAAAATACTAACAACTACTCCTATGCAACGCCGCTATGCGATGATTCGCCAGGCGGGATGGAAGACTAGTCGGGCCGCTATGCACCGAATCACTAGGCGGATGGACGAGAAGGCTAGCGGATGAGGTGGTTAGAACGGCGGAATGAGGGTCGTGAGCACCTCTTCGCAACGCGCGCCACTAGCAATTACTAGTATTTCAAGGATGGATGGTGGTGGATGGAATATGGCGCACCTCAAGCAACTAAAGCGTAAACAAACACAGAATCACATAGACATGAATCTAGTAAAGTTTACATGTAAAGTGCAACAACATCAATATAAATGAAGTTTTAACACACATATACAACAATAAAGGAAGAACAAGGCAAGAGATCGACTGAATCTGAAGTCTTGCTGAGGATTCACGGTTGGAATCGTCGGGTTGTCATTCTGAGTCCAAGCTCGGTCCTCAACTGCGTTCGGGATAGAGAAGGGCTGTCACCACCTTCCAATGGCCCGTATTCTTCGTCTCACGATAGCGGACGAAAGTTGCAAGCTTCCCTTTGCTTGATGGCTATGGCGTTGAAGCTTGAAATGAACCCAAGAGATGATGGAGGAGGCCGAGAGGAAGCTCCGGCTTGGATTTGGCGGTGACAGCTTGCCCGGAGCACCTCCCTAGGGTGTAAGATGAAGTGGAATGGTGGAGAAGGCGGAAAACGGTGGAGAAATGTCGAGCTCTGGATCCTCTTTCGAATTAGGGCGAGACTTGCACTATTTATACAAAAGCAGAAATGAACAATGCGCACGATCACAGGCGCACGACCAGTGGTCGTGCGCACTATGTCCAGTGCTCGTGCGCACTAGCATGGAATATCAGGAAGAAGAACTGGGATAATGCGCACGATTAGTGGCGCACGACCAGGGGTCGCGCGCACTAAGTCCAATGATCGTGCGATTACCCAGACAGGATTCCAGAAAAGAGGAATCAATGCATACGATCAGTGACGCACGACCGGTGGTCGTGTGCAATATGTCCAATGGTCGTGCGCTTACCCCAGGCTGATTCTGGAAAACGTAGAGTAGTGCACACGATCAGGGGAGCACGACCAATAGTCATGCGCATTAGATCCCATGCTCGTGCGCAGTATTCCTGTTTCACAACCATCCCGGAACACGCACACGACCCCTGTACCGATAGGAAAAACAAATAACTAATCTGTGCAGACATTCCAGATAATCACAAAAGGGAGTACAAACTATAAAAATAACAAAATACACAACCACAGGCATAAATGTGCACTTCCTATGGAAATAAAGATTAGAAGAAATAGGAACGATAAAGAACTAAAAGTGAAGTGCAACCGTGTGAAAACTAGCCCAGATGAGTCCGAAAATAGGTATATAAAGTGGACACATCAACTACGCCATGTGCTCGTGCGATTACCGAGACAGGATTAGGAAAAAGGGGATGTAATGCACACGATCAGTGGCGCACGACCAGTAGTCGTGCGCAATAAGTCCAGTGGTCGTGCGCAGTATTCCTGCAATGTCGGTGTCTCCCGAGCGGTTCCGGAGCACACACACGACCCCTGTACCAGCAGAAGGGGTATATAGGCCACCAGAACATGCACACCACCTCCCCGAGATAGGGCTAAAGAATAATAACAATATAGAAACACAGAAAGCACACAGAAACGGGCCTACAGTGCACTTAATCGTGAAATAGGTACATGAGCACATATAAGCAATAAAGGCTCTCAAGTGTAGTGCTAAGACGATAAAACTAGCCCAGATGAGTCCAAAAATCAGTGTAAAATGTGGACTCATCACACCCCCAGACTTAACCATTTGCACGTCCCGAGCAAATCATTACTCCGTGGACTAGAAGATAGCTAACTGGCTCAGAAATTTCAAAAAGAAGTAAGACGAGAAATCAAATATATCATGGGTATAGAAGATATAATAGAAAAAATTTTTAATTATACAACATAGTTCAAACTATTCGACAGACGTAAAGAAATATTGTAATTGCTCAAAATTAGAATTCTGAAGAATCTTGCGATCATGTGGAGGAAGAAAGTAGGCAGGCCACTAAGGTGAGCATTGCCAAAGTTCGGGACTCAGGATCACCTCCAAAGGAATCCACCAATGTCGGGGACCATACGCTTGCACGTTCACACTCTCTCCACGGCGCGGGTTAGACGCAAGCGTGAATCAATAGGACTTGTAGGAGGAAATGGGGCTTAGGCGATGGCTTGGTAGTCAAAGATAAACATGAAGTCTTTATGCAATCAAAGCGAGCGAAAACAACCCAAACCAAAACAGCCACTGAGAAATGAATGGGGCACATTCCCCCAGACTTATCTTGTAATCCGGGTGTGAACACGGCTGAACCCGACCAAAATCAATAAAGAGGATGGGGATCGAAATCTCAAAGCAATTCTTTCATATTTTTCTCTCTTTTGTGCGAATCAGCTTTTTATTTTTTTCGTAAATTCTGTTTTATTTTCTGCGCTAGCAATCCCCAAACGGAGCAATCAAAACGTGAATTAATTCAGCACCCCCAAAAACAATGTCCACTTATCACAACCTCGACAAAACAGTAAATACAAATCAGCTCAAGCATTTGATTGCGATGGTGGGTATAGCTTCAGGCCTTGGTGAAAGTGAGTGGAGCCAGATCAAAGGAAGGGTAGACACAAATAGGGCATGTAATGGTTAACAGGTAGGAACGGCGAAAAAAGGCTCAAACTAGCCAAAATGAAGGCCTTTGTCATGCTCACACTTGCCTAACCGTGCACCAATGCTTCGAGAGTAGCTTAGGGCAAGTTCTTAGCCACCGAGAAAGATGATCCTTCCTCCCGACTCGAGCAATACGAGTGTAGTGGCGGCTACACACATTCCTACACTATCGTTCGATTATCCCAGATTCAGATTTTGAGCAGTACAAACAATATTTACGTGTGCAGAAAAAAAAATCTACGAGCATAAAGAAAAATTAATTATATCCTAACTCTACGCAAACCATGAGTATTCGATTAGGAGCACTGCATGAGTTTCGAACTACTCAATCCTGAAATACTAAGCCAGTACCACTATTTTAAAGTTTACACAAAAGCAATAAATTTGACTCGGGTTGTGCGCGTGGGTAAGTGCGCACTCGTGTGGGTGATACCGTGTGTGAAACATAAAGCAAGAAATAAGTAAACAAGAAACTGGAATGCAACAAAAAGTGTGGTGTAGTGACCACAGGCATGCTTCCCCCGCAAGACTTAAAGTCAACAACTAGTAAAAATCAGCAGTCATATTTGATAAACAGCTAGGGTAGGAAGTACCTATGCTCAAAATTGAGAATACCAGTCGTGCAATGAGATGTCCAAGTACGGCCAAGTTGCCGCGCCTCAAATATTCCTGCACCTGCGATTAAAGGATGCCAGCCAAACAAAATATGGAAACAGGAATATATGAATATATAAAAAGAAATCAAAACACAGCATAGGACCAAACGGTCCAACTTGGGTTGTCTCCCGAAAGCCCTTTTGTTTACCGTCCTTAAGGTGGACCAAATACCTGTATTAGCAGTTCAAGTAGAGAGTTCTTGGCAGTAGCAAAAGGAAACAAAATTAAAAGTAGAGCAACCAATATTCAACAAGTAGCGAGAAAGAGGATGGAAAGAGGAATGAGAGTGGTGCAATCAGCTATAAGAAGATTTATGGTAAGTCTCTCCGGTGGGATGCGAGAGAACAATAGAGTGCCTTTTTGCATTCGGGGTAGGCATTGTCCCATTACTGCGAGTGTACTCTTTCTCACGCCGGAAGGCAGCATAGCGCTCTCCACGTAGAAGCTTGGCCTCTTTCAGTTTCTCCACCGTGGGAGACTTCCAATGGAGGTAGGATGTGGGGTTTCTTGGTGTAGTGGTTTGTGGCGGCCTATCCGGCACCGTGACGGCAACCGGATCTTCCCAAGCTACAGATCATTTAACAGAATAATACAAATTAGTGTCTAGGGATTTCTCCCGAATAAAACTTAGTTCGCCATGCTCAATAACAGAGTTGGCTGGCACTAGATAGGAAGTCGTGGCTTTGGTACAATTGATCCCTTCGTGGACCAGTAGCTCTTGCTTCTCATCGACTTCTTGAGGGAGTCCTCTCTTTGACGTCTCCTCCAGATGTGCTTTCAATGCGGGGAGACCAAAATCCAGCTTGATATCTGTGACACTCTGAGAATTGTAATTTTGGATGGGAGAAAAATGTATGGATGTGTTATCGAGGTTGGACTCTTCGTTTGGCCAAGTGACACGGCCATTAGAAAAGTCGAGGGATGCGCTACTGGCTGTTAGGAATCAGACTCCTAATATAGGAATGGAGTTATTGTCCTGTGGTCCCAAAACCTGGAAGTCAGTGGTGATACTTGTGTCGTTAACCTCGATTTCAACGTTCCGAACACCGCCCTCCGTGTCAACCAAATTGCCATTAGCTAAGATAAGTGATTTCCGATTTTCAATGTCAACTTGTAACTGCATCTTCACAACATCTTGCAAAGTGAGTATGTTGCTGGACGCCCCGGAATCGCATAATGCTAGAGTGTCGACGTTATTGATTTTACAATTAATGACAAGTTCGTTGCGGTTTCCCGAAGTGTCCTCCCCAAGGCGCTTTCCCTGTTCATGGGGGTGCTTTTCGGTGTTTCTCGGTAAGGTGCCTTGGGTGCACTCGGAAACTACTTGAGCTAATTGGCCCAATTGTGCCTCCAGTTTGCGCATCGAGGCGGCCTGATTTGTCATGTTGGTGTGGGAAATCTCAACGAACTTCTCGAACATCTCTTCCAAAGAATTTTTCTTAACGATGGGGGGCCCTTGGGAATAATTCGGTTGAGGCGGCCGCGGTTGGCTGCCGGAAGCATACGCATCGTTTTGATGCTGGCCCGGTTGCCATCTTTGGCCAGATGCATTAGGATTCCAAGAAAGGTTGGGGTGATTTCTCACCCCCGGGTTGTAAGTATTCCCGTAAGGCACTACCCTGTTTTGATTGGCAACAAAATTAACGGACTCATTCAGAAACAAAGATTCATCTTGTACCTCAACTCTTAAGCATTCGAAGCTATGATGATCGGTGCTTCCGCACCCTTGACATGAGATTGCCATCACTAGGGCAGCAGGAGCAGGCTTGGGGATATCTAAGGCAAACACTCCACTGATGCTTCGTGGGATGTTTCTTCCAGCAGTCCAGTAAGCACTGTGGTTGGCGGTGTCTTGTAAGACTTTCAGAGCATCATTTGGAGCAAGATTCATGATGGTTCCTCCGGAGGCAGCATCGATCATGGCTCGGTGGTGGGGATCAATAGCAAAGTAGAAACTTTCAACGAGATTCCACGTTTGGAATCCATGATTAGGGCACTTCCTCAGCAGCTCGTTAAAACGCTCCCAAACTTCAGCTAAACTTTCTTGATCGGCTTGCCGGAAGTTGGCTATTGCGCGGCTCATGCTCACAATCCGATCCAACGGATGGAACTTAGCTAGGAATTTTGTGGTCAAAGACTCCCAGGTTGGGGCTGTTCCAGGTGGGAGGGAGTGAAGCCATGTCTTGGCTTTGTCCCTTAATGAAAAAGGGAAGAGGCGGAGCTTGACTGTTTCGTCTGGGATTCCAGCGTAGTGGAACGTGGCGCAGATTTCGGAGAGTTCTGTAAGGTGAAGATGGGCGTCTTCAGTGGCCATTCCGGAGAACTGAGTGTTGTTCCGAATGATATTCACAATAGCTGGTTTAATCTCGAACTATGGATTGGTGATAGCAGGTCCGAAACTGGGGTATATGCTCCCGACAGTAGGTGTAGTATAATCCCTCATGGTGCGGACCTAGGGAGGATTCACTTCATTTTCGTCGTCATTTCTGTCGACATGAGGTATCCCTCCAACTCGGTTTCCTGCAACAATATTCAGCTGGTCTCCCATTGGGGCAAAAATGATGGCTGCGGCGCGTCTTCTTGCTAGGAGAGTGCGTTCGATCTCTGGGTCGTAGGAGACAAAATCTCTTGTAGCTCGGCCTTGCATTCACTGTGGCAAACACTACACACTAGAAGGAAACAACAGTGAAAACAAAACAATACTAACTCTTATAACAATATTTGAAGTCATCCGAAGTCGCTCTACAGTTGCATTCCCCGGCAACGGCGCAAAAAACTTGATGCGTGTAAATCGGCAAGCGCACCGGTCGCACAAGTAATAAAGTTTTGGGAATAAATCCCCGAGTGTTGGTCTCTTGAGGAATGCAATTAGCGTAGAACGGCAACAGTACCAAGAATATCGTTATGAGAGTTATAAATAGAACAAAAAGGAAATAGAGGACTTGAGAGATTGTGGATGTTTGATCTACTGAACTAGTAAAAGCTATGCGGGTTAAAGGCACCGCTTCGCAAGGTGGAGAGGGTTTGTCGGCCGCGATGCCGAACTTCAGTTGGGAGAGTGGAAGGGAAGCTAATGGATTGTAGTGTTCTTGTGTGGAGTGCAATCAGATAAGACACGGGAATGGAGTGGATGTGGGGTGAGCGAGGAACATTCACAGACAATACTCACAAGCAGAAGAAAATACTAACATTCCATTAGCTATAAAATAAACTTGATGTTCATGAATGGAAATGTTCATTACACTGCTAAAAACATTCATACTACAGAGGAAGGGGAAGAGGAGTACACCAAAAGAGAGTGAAGATCCACCGTGGGTCGTGGACGGAGTAACGAGTTGTCAATCCGCTTCCGAGCTCAGTCCAAGGAGGCTTCCGGTACCAACGAGCTGTCACCTCGAAGGCCTTTAAATCCGTTCTCTAGGTTATCTACTTCACCAACTCCGCAGGAAAGCTTGGAGTTGAAGTCATCAATGGCCTAGGGCTTCGCCGGAGAGTTGAAAAGCTTCGGAGTAGTTGGAAATGGCTTCCCGACCAAGGTGGAGGTGATGGAGCAGCTGGAGAAGTGAAATGGCGATTCCCGCGCACTCTTCGATCGCAGCAAATGACAGGCATTGACCTAAATCGCGGAGCAGGGCCTTAAATACAGAGGCAGCAGAAGCAGAACGCACGATCAGTGGCGCACGACCAGTGGTCGTGCGCACTGTAGGTCGATGATCGTGCAACTTTTCCAAATAAACCTGCAACCTGGACAAGAAGCATCAACATATATGCGCACGAGCAGTGGCGCACAACTAGTGGTCGTGCGCACTACAGCCAGTGCTCATGCGATTACCGAGACAGGATTAGGAAAAAGGGGATGTAATGCGCACGATCAGTGGCGCACGACCAATGGTTGTGCTCAATAAGTCCAGTGGTCTTGCGCAGTATTCCTGCAATGTCGGTGTCTCCCGAGCGGTTCCAGAGCACGCACACGACCCTTGTACCAGCAGAAGGGGAAGATAGGCCACCAGAACGTGCACACCACATCTCCGAGATAGGGCTAAAGAATAACAACAATATAGAAACACAGAGAGGACACAGAAACAGGCCTACAATGCACTTAATCGTGAAATAGGTACATGAGCACATATAAGTAATAAAGGCTCTCAAGTGTAGTGCTAAGATGATAAAACTAGCCCAGATGAGCCCAAAACTCAGTGTAAAATGTGGACTCATCATGTACTATGCTTTTTTGGCAATTTTCCTGAAAATTTCAGGAAACAAAAATAAGTCTAAGTTAGAACAATTTTTACAAAAAAGGAAATATTTTATGATGAAAATTAACAAAAAATAGCAAAAAAGAACTAAAACGACTTTATTTAATGTACATAAAAATACGTATATTTACAACTCATCAGATAACCATAACGCAGATACAGTTCAACCCTTGCCTGTTGCTCAAATCGTTAGTTCAAAGACTAGACTAATGCGGGTCGGCATCCCCTTGTCCGTTCGGCATGTAGCCTTTTCAAGAGCTCACAAAGTTCACAAATAGGCATATTATCCCTGAAGGACTTGCTTCACAATCACATGTTATCTAGGAGCCATTGCCAACGACACTCACAATCGCCCGGCGTTAGCGACAGAACTCACTTTCCATCCCTAGACCTAACCTTTTCTGGATCTACCATCCAGCAATCCCTGCAGCCACCTACAGTGCCAGAAACACTGGTCTTTCATAGCATACAACACAACCACTTTGCAGGTATTTTCCTGGGCTTTCACACTAGAACTTCCTGCTATTATCCTTCAAAGGCACAACCCACCAACTCAACAAACATATTAATTTATATTCGAAGTCTTCTCTGGTGTGCAGCATAAAACATCACTAATCCAGACCAACCTGTCTAGATGGGCTTCACACAGTATCCCTATTCCGTACTACACATTTCCGGAACTACATGCAAGACATCTTGGGGATAACCGAAATCAACCCAAGGGGAATCCCTCAATCATCGACCCTTTGATGGGGGGAAACCCATGCATATGCCAAATTAAGGAATTCTTATGTCCGAGGAAGAAAGATCGTTTCCCTTGAGGATCGCTTTGTTGCCATGGAAAACTAGCCTGATGAAAAGCACCAGCATGGCCTTGCCGCCATAAATCTGGACTCAACACGCGATTTGTGGCTCTGAAGCTCCACCGGCAGCAGGATTCCTTCTCCTCCTCCCTTGTTCTCCCCACCCTCAACCTCTTTAGAAATATAAAGAAGTCTTTGCTAATGAGATAGTTATCCTCATCTCATGACTTATATCAGCAGGGATTTCTCAGGACCGTTGGATCCTAATTTAAAGGAATGAATGGCCACAAAAAGCCCTAAAAACCATATTACTGGGATGAATACGGCGTGTGACATGCCCGTGTACCTTAAGAAGCAAAGAAACTGACTTAACTATACGAGGACAAGGCCATGTGACACGTTCGTGTCACAGGCCATGTGCTAAACATGGCATCGGACACACCCTGTCCAGCCCATGTTCAAAGCACTGTCCAAGCACAGAGAAGGACACGACCCATGACATGCCTGTGTCACAGGCCATGTGCCCCACTCGAGGATCGTCGAGCACATTTCGTCGAGCTCACTCGAGTAAACGTCGAGCGCAAAGCAGGATACGGTCCTGGACACACCAGTGTCACAGGCCGTGTACCATACTCGAGGATCGTTGACTGTATTTCGTTGAACTCACTCGAGTATACCCTTCCAGCACTCGTGTGCAGGACACAGCCATGGACACTCTCATGTCCCCGGTCATCTATCTCACACAGAGTAGGACATGGCTTGGGGACATGCCCGTGTCCCAGGCCATGTTGCCCACTCTACTCAGCCCAAACATCCTTGAGATTTCGGGCATTATAGATTTACTTTTGATTAATCATGTTTGGAGATATATTATCGATGTATATTTTCCATCTTTGTTTCCACTCTTAGTTAGCCGAGAGGCTCTTAGTTTAGAGTGAACGCTAAAGAGTAAAGAGAGTTATACGCACCCCTCGAGAGAGGCAAATGTTAAATCTTCGGGATTGCAGTGAAATCCAATAGCGGGGTTCATAGCGTAAAGCGAACTTTAGGCCTCCGTTTTGGATGAGAGTTCGGTCGGACCTTCCTAAACTCAGGTGGGCACGACATGGAGAGAAGCGTATTCAGGCTTTTGGAACCACCATGGTCAAGGTCCTTTACCTTATTAAGTTAGAGTTTATTATCGCATGTTTTGATCAACTTAAGGCGAGGTGATTCTCGATCGAGTGCACTTCTTTATCATTGTTCAACCCCTTGTTTTAATCGCTAGTTGTGGCCTTTCTAATTAAGTGCAAGTATTTTTCTTAATGCTAGTAGTCTTTTCTTTTAATTTAGATAACAAACCCGAAAGTTTCTTCGATAAGATAATAGCCTTCATGTGAGTAAGATTACTCAATGGTTCCCGGATTTTAATACAACACTTGTGTCCCCTAGCTATAGTTCGATAGGTATACGTGCCTCGTTGGATTGCTAGCTGGGTTTTTATTCTCTTCCAGATTAGCAGACACCACCAGTTCAGTCTACCGTAGCTGAAGTCAGGAGTTTCCTTGAACTTGCGGGCTACTACAGGCGCTTTGTAGAGAACTTTTTTTGGATACCTTTACCTCTCAACACACTGACGCGAAAAGATCAGAAGTTTGTTTGGACCCTGGAGTGCGCACAAGATTTTGAAGAGTTGAAGAGTCGTTTGAATAGGAGCCTGTTTGACGTCACCATGTGGTACAGATGTCTATGAGATTTATAGTGATGCATCAGGTAGCGGCTTAGGCTGCATTCTTCTTTAATTTGGAAAAGTGATAGCTTATGGCTCACGATAGTTGAAAGTGCTCGAGCAAAACTATCCCGTCCACGACTTGGAGTTGGCGGCGGTGATTTTTGCACTTAAACCATGGCATCACTATTTATATGACGTGAAAGTGGATATATTCACGTACCATAAGACATTGAAGTATCTATTGCATCAGAAGGATCTCAATATGCGACAATGAAGGTGGATTGAATTCCTTGGCGACTACACCTTTGATATTCATTACACTCTCGGGAAGTGAAATGTTGTCACAGATGCCTTAAGTCATAGGACTCGGACAAAGGTAGGTTGGTTGCAGATGCATGATGAGCATCTAATCTAGGAGTTGTAAGCTTTGGAGATTTCTTGTGTTCACAAGAATTCAACTGTAAATTCATGCCTGAACTGGACGGAGGTACAGTATGACCTTACAGACAGGGTTTGGCGAGCAATAGAACTTGATGAAAGTCTCCAACGCTATGTAGTGGATGGGTCAAATGCCCAATTATCCTGGGATGGCAGCCTTTTGCGTAAAGACGGTCATTTGTGCGTCCCGGATATGGGTAAGCTAAGAGAAGAAATTATGTATGAGTCTCACTTCACGAAGTATACAATTCACCCAGGGAGCACAAAGATGTACAAGGACATGAAGAAGTTGTTCTGGTGTCCGAGCATGAAGAAAGGCATATCACATTACGTGGCTAAATGTCAGACACATGCCTTAGTAAAAGCAGAATGTGAGAAGACTGGAGGTTTCCCAAAGTCGCTACCAATTCCGGAATGGAAGTTTGATGACATTTCAATGTATTTCTTACACGGTTTTCCGAGATCACAACGCGGGACCGATTCTATTGGGTGATCGTGGACCGGTTGACTAAAGTGGTTCATTTCATTCCGAATAAGAGGGACGATTCCGTGGAAATCCTGGCTAAGCTTTACGTCAAGCAAATAGTACGATTATAAGATGTGCCCCATAGCAACATAAGTGATCGAGACGGGCGCTTCACTTAGAATGATTGGATGCTAATCCATCAATGTTTGGGGACAAAACATCAGTTCACTATGGTCTTTCATCCGTAAACGGATGGCCAGACTAAGAGGACCAATAGAACGATAGAGGATATGCTCCGGATGTGAGCCTTAGATTTCGGGAAGAGCTGGGAAGACCATCTCTATATGGTAGAGTTCGCCTACAATAAGTTCTATCAAGCTAGCATAAATATGGCACCTTTTGAAGATTTGTATGGTAGAAAGTGTCGTACACAATTAGCTTGGGCGGAAACAGGCGAGTCTAAGTCGTATAAGCGTAAACAAGTTGAAGAGGCTAATTTGATGATACGCTCTATTCTGGAGAGTCTACTGATAGCCCAAGATTGGTAGGCAAAGTACTACAACGCCAAGCACCGAAACATAGAGTTTGTGGTTGGTGAGTGGGTATACTTGAAAATAAAACCATTCAATGGTCTTTCTAGGATTCGGCACTTGAAAAAGTTAAGCCTGAGGTATCATGGTCCGTTCGAAGTAGTAGAGCGAGTTGGAGAAGTTGGCTATCGGCTAGCTCTTTCAACAGAACTGAGTGGCTTGCATGATGTGTTCCGCATTTCAGTGCTTCAAAAAGCCATGAAAGAGCCAGCTCAAGTGATTGTAAATGATCAAGTACCGGTCGTTAGTGGGCTAATGATGAAGGTTAGGCCAATTCGGATTGAGGATAAGGAGGTTAAGCACCTGCGGAACAAGACAATCGGGATGGTCAAGGTTAGATGGGACAACTGTGGCCGTGAGGAGCTAACATGGGAGCAAGAGCAAACCATGCGTGTTGAGTTACCCGAGTTGTTTGTATAAAATGTTGTAATATTTTTTAAAAGAGAATATATGTGTTGATGCGCGAAAACGGCACCGCCTAGTTAACACGGAGGGGGGTATTCGATCTCACGGGAAAGGAGAAGAAGAGGATAAAGGCTGGGGGGTTGAGGAGGAGAAGAGGAAGTTTCTGAGTGCTCGAGAGTGGAGCACGCGCTTGTTCAAAGTTTGCGGGGATAGATGACAGGTTTGCTGAGAGCAGCCGGGAAGGCTGATGATCAATGGAGGAGGTTGATAAGGAGCTGTCGAGCAGACGGTTACTTGGACAGTTACTCTTGCAGGTAGGTGCCGAGGGAGCTAAGCTGAGCTAAGAAGATGAGAGAGGGCCCGCTAGAAGCGGCAACAACAAACTTCGCCCGCCGCAGCTTAATTGCCACTCTTGCGACGGGCTTTCCTTTGATTAATATTGAGAGTTATAACTTGCTAATACACCTTTACAATAAAGCAATAAAGGGGTATAGATGGCAAGCTGGCGGCTAAGGAAGGAATGCCAGAAGAGGCTGTGCGGACTGAAGAGCTAGGTCGGCAGGCTACGCAACTAAGGGAATAGGAGGCCGCGCGGTATGGAAACCGAAGCCGACCGGCCGAGCACGGTTAGAAGAATAGGAATGATGGACTGAGAAAAGGAGTCCGTAGGGGTTGACCACTTGAGCATGTTGTGGGCTGTCTTCGAGCGTGAGCACATTGGGGTCTCTGAACCTAACCTCCATGAGAGGTATGGGGGTCTATTTATAGGCCCGAGGAGGTAACGGCTTCCGGTGATGTTACCCCCGGTGAGGCGGTAACTTGAGCGAGAAGAAGATGTAGTCCGTCGAGTCCGCAATAGGTCGTGCGGACTGGGGCTTGCTTCTGGAATGGGTCCTGCTGATTGCGGACTGGGAAGAGTCTGCACCTACTGAGCTGACCAAGCCCGTGCTTACACTGTGCATGTTGAAGGAATATCTGCTCGCTAATGGGAAGCGGGAGCTGGAAGCTATGTGGCGGACAGCGAGGAGAATCCGCGTAGTCCGCCGCTGCTAAACTGAGTGTGCGCTAAGGGTGCGAGCTGAGGAATGCCCGCTGAGTCCGCAGAGTCCATATGAAGCTATGCGGTCGGGGACTGCCTTGAGTATCTGCTGCCTAGAGGGCTGCAAGGAGAATCCATGGAGTCTGCCACAACTGATTAAGCTCGCACCAAGACTGCGGGCTGAGGATAAGTTGACCCTGCTGATGGAGAGAAGCGGGTGCTGGTTGAGGAATGGCGGGCTGTAGAGCGAATCCGCTGAGTCCGCGAAGTCCGCTTTTGCTGACAAGCTGAGTCCGGCTAAAGACGAGCACTGATGTTACTGAGGAGCTGGGGTTCACCAATGAAGGCAGAGTGAAAGTCTTGATTGTACTTCGAGTCCGCTCAGCTCGCGAGGAACTGGAACATGGCTGCCGATCTTTGCAGGTAGTCGGGGAGTTGGAGTGTCCGTGCTCCTTAGGATGGCTGATAAAGCTGGCTGCCCATGTTTTTAGAGTCCGCCATTTTGTTGAGTGGAACTTGCCGCATCTGCTGTGTGACATGAGCTCAGCGACCTACTGGATTGACGAGGCAGGCCGCGTATGTTGGCGAGGTGGAAGCTGAGGTAGCTGGCTGGCAGCTTGGGGGTAGGTCGTTAACTTTGTTTGGCAGTTTGAGCGGCCTGGGCGAATAGGCATCTGAATCCGGTAAAGGGGGATCCTATTGAGATAAGCTGCGGTTAAGCTGAAGGAACGCGACCTGCAGGGTCGGACTGAAGAAGTTGTGCGCGGCCCTGCCAAATAAGGGAACGATGCATGGCCTAGGCGGTCAGACCGCTGAGACCGCCCAAGCTGTGCGGCCTGAGCGGACAGACGAACATGTCTGCCCATCCTAAGAAGCAATTTCTAGGAGGAACCTTGAGCAGGCCGTGACTAGCGAGCTGGCTGCCTTGGGAATTATCACCGATTTTCGGGTTAACATAATCCCTGCATTTTTTTAAGTTCAGAAGAGAACTTCGAAAAAGTTGGACACCCACGAAAATCGTGATCCACCCTAAAGGAAAGGAAGGCGGCAAGGAGAGATAGAACCTGATGTCTCTCCTTAAGAGGAGTTTGCCAATGCCTATCTTTTTCCTGCAAAGGAATAGTTACTATATGCATGCATGAAAGGTACACATTGCACGTAGCTGAGGTTGCCTTTGCAAAACAAAGAGGATGTGTCTTCCACTAAGTTCTGCAAGATGGAGGTGAGAGAAAAACATAGAAGCATAATAACCTACAAGTACCTGATGGAGGCTTGCAAGTACCTGTTATCTTCTGCAAAACGAAGAGTGAGGAGTATGCAAGAAAGAAAAATGGGTTGGAAGTACCTAAAAGGAACTTGCAAGTCTTTGCTGGTTTCTGCAAAAGAGGAGTTAGAAGCAAATATGGGAGTGAAGAAAGCCGCAAATACCTGAAGGTAACTTGCAGGTGTCTGCTGATCTCTGCAAAAGAAGAGTTAGAAGCAGACATAATATATGAAATTTGCAAGTACCTGTGAAGAAACTTGCAAGTGTCTGCTGATCTCTACAAAAAAAAAGAGTTAGGAGCAGACGAAATATGTGAAAGTAGCTTGCAAGTACCTGTGAAGAAACTCGCAAGTGTCTAATAATCTCTGCAAGAAAAGAGTTAAGAGCAGACAAAATATGTGGAAGTAGCTTGCAAGTACCTATGAAGAAACTTGCAAGTGTCTGCTGATCTCTGCAAGAAAAGAGTTTGAAGCAGACAAATTACATGGGAAAGTAGCTTGCAAGTACCTGTGAAGAAACTTGCAAGTGTCTGCTGATCTCTGCAAGAAAAAAGTTGGGAGTAAACAAAATATATGGGAAAGCTTGCAAGTACCTGGGAGGAGGCTTGCAAGTATCGGCTGATCTCTGTAAGAAAAGAGTTGGGAGCAGACAAGATATGTGAAAGTATCTTGCAAGTACCTGTGAAGAAACTTGCAAGTGTCTGCTGATCTCTGGAAGAAAGAGTTAAGAGCAGACAAAATATGTGGAAGTAACTTGGAAGTACCTGTGAAGAAACTTGCAAGCGTCTATTAATCTCTACAAAAAAATAGTTAGGAGCAGACAAAATATATGGGAAAGTAGTTTGCAAGTACCTGTGAAGAAACTTGCAAGTATCTGCTAATCTCTGCAAGAAAAGAGTTGGGAGCAGACAAATTATATGGGAAAGCTTGCAAGTACCTGGGAGGAGGCTTGCAAGTGCCTGCTAATCACTGCAAAAATAAGAGCAAGCAGCGGACATAATATATGAAAAGGATGCAAGTACCTGGGAGGAGGCTTGCAAGTGTTAACTATTGATAAGATAAGGTCGATATGATCATATAGCAGAGGGAATGTCTGATGAATTCTGCTGATCTCAACTAGATTCATCTGATAGAGATTATATAGGCAATGTATATAAGATGAGCACAAGCAAAACGAATACTGGGAATCCTTTTGGTAGGTCGGATTTAACCTGTTAACCTCTTAAAGATGCACTTGACATAAAAGAGGTCTATAGTAGGAGATGATCGAGAAAGACTGGATGCTGCCACAGGAGATCACCAGTGGGCCTTATGCATCACTTGCCTGAGAAAGTTCATCACGAGTATAGTCCTACTAAGAGCGGGCTAGCCGTGCATCCTTTAGAAGGGCACAAAAGAGAAAAGTAGGGGAAATCCTGATAAGGATCGCTAGATGCACTGCTCTCATGCCTCAGGTTACTACATCACTGATCAACGAGACAGATTGCTCCAAGTGGCCTATAGCTTGTCTGTGGATTGATTAGTGGAGTTGTGGATCCCGTGAAAGCATGGATTGAGAGCACCAAAGAGTGTTCGTCCATCACAGTTGTGAGATGATCGAAGAGACAAGTCTATGCATGGTCGTCATTGCTTGTCAAACAAAGATCACCATAACTATAATGTATCCTAACGGAGCACAGTAGAGCTAACACATGGTGCCTCCCTAGCACACACTCTGTGTCAGATGCCGGCTAGGATCCGAAGTCTCGTATTCCTCTACATGAGAGTTGGATAGCCCCGCTACACATATGCAAAAACTCCCCGCGATATGTGGTCATTGTGGTCTTATGCCGGAATCCAATCTCAAGGGGGCCTATAGCAAGACTCATCGATATCTCAGTGGTTCAGTGATCTCTTTGGCAAAGAGAAGCATAGAGGAAGAATAACTACAAGAAGGGAACTGTGTCAGTATGAGATCCCTGATGAAATCTTTATTGAAAAGCAAGAATGAACACTTAGAAGTGTTTTATAAAGAGAATGTTTGAAAGAGTAAGTGTAGAGATAACCCATCACAGTTGTGAAAACGTTTGAAGAACTCTGAAGTCCTTTATCGGCTTAAAATATTCTTCCAAGCACGCCCTCGTCATCGACATCGAAGCATTCAACAAGATTGTTGACAACAAGGAGATGGTGTTCTTCGACTAGACTCACCCCTCTTGAGCTGCATGGAATGTCTGCAACTTTTTTCCCTCTGATGTTGCTGGATCAGGGCGTTCATCTTTAGGAAACAGATCACGCATCTTACCCTGCCGAACCATCCTTTGCACAAGTTGGCGGAGTGCTCGGCAGTTCTCAGTCAGGTGGCCTGGCTCTTTGTGGAATTCATAATATGTTTCCGAGTCACTTGATCTTTGATCAGCTGGTCGATAAGGCTTTTTGTAGTTAGCCTTATCTTTCATGATTTGGCTCACTTCTAGTGTGGCATCATCTAGTTCGGACTCATGCAAGTCATCATCTTGCTGTTGATGAACTGCAGCTGTTTGAGAAGATGGAGCTAGTGGTAGCAATGGATCTTGAGCACGATCACGACTTGGGAAAGGGTATCGATGGTGCTGAAACCTTCTTCCCTTCCTCGAGTGAGTTGGGAAATCTTCACGAGGGGACTTCAGAGGTTGCTTGTGAGAAGGGTCTTTCTATAATATAAGCTTGGAGATGAAGCCTCGGTTGCTCTTTTCGCCTCCGATGTATGAGTTGTCTAAGATAATAAACTCTTGGTACGTCCTCGGTGCTCGGACATTGGATTCAAACTTGAGCGGCCCCTCACAAAGACCGTGGATAAGAGCCACTCGGTACATTTCTTGACTAACAATCTCGATGTCCAAAATTTCTCTTTGGAATCGATCAACGAACTGAGACCAAGTTTCATTCCCACATTTCTTGATCTCAAAGAGGGATTCAGGACCGCCCATTCTCTTGATTGAAGTAGAGAATCTGAGCAAGAACTCCATTTGCAGATCAGCAAAGGAAGTGATGGAGTGAGGGAGAAGACCGTAGAACCAGTCCCTCACTTGTCCATCAAAGGTTGTGACAAGGAGCTTGCACTTGGTTGCATCTGAGAGAGTTTTGAGAGCAACAGCTGATTTGAAGGCTTGAAGATGCTTCACTGGATCAGTCTCTCCAGTGTAGATTGGTAACCGGGGCTCTCTGAGGTTTGCTGGAGTTGGTTCATGACGAACATTCTCTGCACATGGAGAAGGCTCTTCTTACTCTCCTACAACATAAGTATAAAAAGGAGCATAAGCTGCAGGTGCAAAAGAAGTAGGAGGATAAAAGGGAAAAGTTGTTGCAAGAGCAAAGGCAGGAGCTTAAGGATGAGGATGACTTCCCTGAAAGTTGAGAAATCTTGCAGGACTTCCCCGGGCTGCTTCTTGGATGAAGTTTTGATGAGCAGCAAACTCTTCATCTTGAGGTCGCAAAGGGGCTGCAAGCCCTTGCGGAAAGATTGTTGTATAAGGTGGATAAACCATCGGACAAGCTGGAGTCTAAGCTTGCTGATGCTCCAATGTTGGGGTTAGATTGATCGGAGCAGCTAGACCAACTGGAGCTACTGCGGTTTGCATGTCTAATCAATGTATGATCATAACGAGCATTTGATTGATTGCTTAGAATTGCTGAGCATTCTTACGACGCGATTGCTCGAAGGCCTCCAAGAGAGGATCATCTCTTGGACTTGATTGAGCAAGATTCTCGGCTAAACGATGATCTAAAATGGCTAACTGTCGCTGTTCACCGTCTATTCGGATTTGAACGCCGTGTGTTAACTGCTAATGCGCAAAAATGACACCGCCTAGTTAATACGGAGGGGGTGTTCGATCTCACGGGCAAGGATAAGAATAGGATGAAAGCGGCGGGGTTGAGTAGGAGAAGAGGAAGCTTCTGAGTGCTCAAGAGTGGAGCACGCGCTTGTTCAAGTGTTGTGGGGATAGATGAGAGGTTTGCTGAGAGCAGCCGGGAAGGCTGATGATCAATGGAGGAGGTTAATCAGGAGCTGTCGAGCAGAAGGTTACTTGGACGGTTGTTCTTACAGGTTGGTGTCGAGGGAGCTGAGCTGAGCTAAGAAGAACAGAGAGGGGCAGCTAGCAGCGTCAACAACTGACTTCACCAGCCGCGGCTTAAGTGCCACTCTTGCGACGGGCTTTCCTATGATTAATATTGAGAGTTACAGCTTGCTAATACACCTTTACAAGAAAGCAATAAAGGGATAAAGATGGGAAGATGGAAGCTAAGGAAGGAATGCCAGAAGAGGCCGCGTGGACTGAAGATCCAGGTCGGCAGGCCGCGCCACTAAGGGAACAGGAGGCCGCGCGGCCTGGCAACCGAAGCCGGCAGGCCGCACACAGTTAGAAGAAGAGGAATGGCAGACTGAGAAATGGAGTCCCCATGGGTTGACCACTTGAGCTTGTTGTGGGCTGTCTTCAAGCATGAGCATCTTATGGTCTCTGAACCTGACCTCCATGAGAGGTATGGGGGTCTATTTATAGGCCCGAGGAGGTAACAGCTTATGGTGACGTTACTGTTGGGTATTGTATCCACAACGTACCTGATTTGAAGAAGCCCATGAACAAGATAAGGTAAATAGGCAATGTTTTTGACAAAATATTTCAAGTTGTGTTTGCAGTTATTCCACGCTAAGTGCACACCAATGTCAGGGTGCAGTAGGTCAATATACACGGGTCTGCACGACGTAATCCCTCGTTGAGCAGATCAGTGTGTTGGCCTACATGTATTCTCTCTATTGGAGTGTACTTAATTTCAAGTACAGGGCTGTGTTAAGGCAAGAGAAGACAAGGAGCAAGGATGGGTCAAGGAGCAGCTCATGGATAGAAAGATGAAAAATCATCTAAGTAAGAATCGACGAGAATCACCAAGTGATTCTCGCCGATTCGGCGAGAATCACTGGCTGATTCTCGCCGGCCATTTCAGAGTGCAATCACGTCAGATTCGACGAGAATCACTTTGTGATTCTCGATGGATCGACGAGAATCACTTTGTGATTCTCGCCGAATCGTCGAGAATCACCCTTGATTCTCGACGATTCGACGGGAATCACAGGTGATTCTCGCCGATTTTGACTTGACAATTTTTCTGGAACCCCCTGAACCGAATTCTGCCGCGGGTACTATTTTGAACCGGATTTCGGGTTTCCTCTTGTGGGACCCACAACGGTCTTTAAGGTATTTACTTGTGTATATATATACAGGTATTTTTCAACAGTAAACACACAGAAAGAAGCCGAGCGAAAACCTTGACCTAAAAATCGCGATCTCCACTCCGCCGCCGCCGTCGCGCTCGAGCTAGTTGGTCGCCGCCTGTGATCGAGATTTCTTCGTGATCTTCCGGCGACAGAAGCTTAGCCAAGGTTAGAGTCTCACGTGTCTATCTAGAGATCCCTTGTCTCTCGATTTGTTGATCGGGAAAAACTTCCCCGTCCGAATCGATCGAGACGACCGATCCTCGTGTGACCGTTGGTAGACCTAGCTTGCTTCGCTACGAAGTTTGGATCTCCAAAGAAGTGCAGCCGCACATCGTTGTTGCCGCCGATCCTGTGAACCTAGCCGCCGCACATCTCGCCGCCGCCGGTTTCGGGGAGATCCTCTCCAAGAGAGATCTAGGATTGTGGACTCTTTGTGGGCTTCAAGAACACGTCGTCAACAAAGAGGGACACCTTAGTCTCCAAACGTAGTTTCTATCTCTTGTACATTCTATTTTACTTTTGTTGTAAAGGAATGGTGGTTCCTAGTTGTAAGGGTTGGGTGCAACCCGTGTTGTGGGAGTGTTGACTCCTACGTGTGGAAGGGTTCCTTCGATAGTGCAAGGATTGGATTTCAATCCTGTTGGAGAAGTGACCGAGTCGTCCCTGGTTGGGAGATAGGTCGAAGGGGGAAAGTGGATGTACCCAAGTCGGGGAACCACTATAAATTGCTTGTGTATTCTGTGTGCTGTGCTGTTTATTTTTATTGTGCAGGTACATTCTTAAATTCCGCAAAAACACTGCACGTCACCTATTCCCCCCCCCCCCCCCCATAGGTGAAGATAGTTGACACTAGGTGGACTTTCAAGTGGCATCAGAGGGAGGTTACTCATCAAAAAGGTTAACACCTTGAGTTGAATCCTGCCGCTAGTGTCAAGAGGAAGGCAAACATCTACCATGGACGGGCTCAAGTTCACTGGCAAGATCCCCGTGTGCACCAGGCTCAACTTTCCTATCTGGAAGGAAAGGATCAGATTCAACATGGAGGCAGTTGATCCTAGACTCTTCATGATCGTGGAGGAGGGACCTTATGTCCCCACTAAGGTCTCCACCATTGATCCTACCAAGAAAGTGCCGAAGAAACTTTCTGAAATGGACAAGGACGAGATGGTGCTAGTGGGACTGGACAAGAAGGCGCAGAACATTCTGGTCAGCGCAGTTGATGACTCAATGATGCAGAACTTCTGCAACTGCAGGACAGCATGTAACGCCCCCACCTGTCACATGACATATAACGGTGGGTCTGGCCGGGGCCCCACGCCATATAGCACAGACAAGCGAAGGAATCACGTGTGGAAATCAAAATCTATGCGTGTCCTTAACTCATCCATTCTAGCGCAGCATTTTTCTTGTTAGCATGAACTCAAACCAGAATGTCCACCCACATATAAATACCACATTTATATATAACAACGCCAGGAATGTATACAACTCACACACCCTGACCTTATGGCCTTACAAGTTCCTCTTTACATAGCAACAAGTTCGTACATCGGCACGCAGGCCGGCCACACATGAAATCCAACCACGATTCTTCACATAGCCTTCAAGGACTAAGAACACCAGGCTAGCCAATCCACTTATCCTTTCCAAACCGCAGCACCTGCAATCATCATCCAAACCAACACAGAAAACAAGGTAACGGTTAGCATTGCTGACCCATTATAACGACCCTACCCCCTACCCGGGGTAGTGGTTCCTTCCCTGTATATAGTGCTTCCGTTCTCATCAAGCATCAGCAAAACGTCACCAAATCACATCATAGATTGATCATTCTCTTGATTCCTCTAACTAACAAACACATCACATCACAAACGCTGGAGTCCACCAACGCTCCGTGCACTCAGGGCACCTTCTTGGCGTACCGGAATCCACCGTCGTACACCGCTGTCTCTCGAGGTTTTAACTTGTTGGTTGACCGGCCCTAGTCCACCAGCTCGCAGGCTGGCGACATCCCGCCCAAGCCACTCAGAGGTCCATCCTCACAGCATCACAAACAGAGCAGACCGACCCACACTCCGTGGTGTAGCAAGCCGGGTTTATCTAAGCTCCCCAGGCATTGTCTACCCATCGGTCCCCCTCCTAATCCGATCGACCCACACCATGTGGTGCAGCAACCCGGGTTTAACTCGGCTCCCCTAGCATTGCCGCCCATCGATCCCTTCCTTAACTAGATCAACCCACCCTAGTGGTGTAACAGGCCGGGTTTATCACGAGCTCCCCAGGCGTGCTACCAATTGATCATCTCATAACCAGGAGCTTCACCAAAGCCTCCTCACAAGCAGTACATCCATACATTCATCACAACAAAAATGCCATTTTGCACATCATCAAAGCCACGGAGTCTTCTCCGGTTTACCCATGAACATCACCAATCCAGACTACCGGTCCAGATGGGCTTCACACAGCATGCCTACGCCGTACTCTATAGTTCCGGCTCTAAATGCAGACGCAATAAAGGAATCACTTCCGCGATCCACCTCTTGGTGGAGGATTCCAAGCACATGTATAGAGAAAGGACTTCGATGTCCAAGAAGGAGATCGTTACCCTTGAAGATCGCTTCGGCGCCATGAAGTAGCCGGATGGAGATCACCGCCTCGGCTCTGCCTTCACGAATCCGCTCTCGGATCTTCGTTCCGCACTCCGCTCTCGGATCTTCTAATTCTCGGCCTTCCCAACACCTGGGCAAAGCCCAGCCCTTGGATCCAGGAAGAGGGAAACAAACGGCTCAATCTGGCCAGAAAAACCCTGAACAAGGCCTGACACGCACTGTGACACGCCCGTGTCACAGGCCGTGTCCCCCTAAGCGGCAGACAACCGACTCAATCCAACCAGTACACGCCCGTGTGACACGCCCGTGTCACGGCCGTGTACCCGACACGCCCTCAGACACGCCCGTGTCTGAGGCCGTGTACCTCAACAGAAATAATCCCAAAACAACCCGAGACTTCACACGGCCTGGCACACGGCTTGGCACACGCCCGTGTTCCTGGCCGTGTGCACCAGGACACGCCCGTGTCCCGCAAACACGCCCTAACCCGAGACGTCGAGCTGAAATTTGACGCCCACTGACACGCCCTGTGACACGCCCGTGTCACAGGCCGTGTCCTCACTGGAACTCGATACTCGACGATCGTCGCGTAACACTCGTCGAGCATTCGACACGGCATCCGACACGGCTGTGTCCTGGGCCGTGTGCCCCTCTCGACGATGTCGAGCGAAAATCGTCGACACCAAGTCCAATCGTCGACACAACCTCGACACGCCCTGCGACACGCCCGTGTCGCAGGCCGTGTCAACTGACACGCCCTGGGACACGCCCGTGTCCCAGGCCGTGTCACCCATGCCTGAACCCGATTTTGCTTAAAATGATTCTCTTGACTTCGGGGTGTTACAATCCTCCCCCCCTTCAAATAATTTCGTCCTCGAAATTTGACTCCACACAGCCAATTAGTCACAACATCCTCAAAGCTTACACCGCAAGCCTCCGCACACACTAACAAACAGACAACACAACAAACATCCCTAGCTTCCACTTGTGCACATTCAACCACATAAGACCTCAAAAAAACGACATAATTGATTGATTTCGGCACAATCACAAGTATCAACATCAGTTACATCAGCCAAAAGTGATGTACATCAGCTATTATTCATCAAAACATAGTTTACAAAACATGCATAACATCGACATGCTTCACATCAGTTCACTTCCCCTCAGCCTCCCGATTTTGAAATTCGCGATTTAAAGATAAATGAAACGCTCGAGGCTGAATTTCACCAACTGAGCTTTGCGGTTCTTGCACTTCCATCGCATGCAAGCGAGGTTGCGTCCGGGGTGCAGATGATCCAGCCACTGCTTTCCCTTTTTCTTCATATGACGCACCTGTCTTTTTCTCACTCCCTGGAGGGACATTCCAACAGAATTTTGCTATGTGTCCTTGCTGCCCACATTTATAACATATACGTGTATCCACACGTCCTGACCCATACGTCGCCCCCGAAGAAACAGTCGACGGAGCTACGTCCACCGGCCTAAATCTTTTCTTCTCTTGTCGTCGAAACTCCGATTCTTTCAACTCAGACTTTTCCCTTGCCAGTCGCTTATTCTCCTGTACTCGCTTCATATCCTTCTCCAAGGCACGAGCTGTATCAACCAATGCCTGAAAACCTTGGCTCACCGAACTCGGAAGCGCTAACCTCAATTCATCCCGCAATCCTCCATAATACCGATTTGTCTTTCGCGCTTCCTCCGTAAAGGTCGATCCCGCATATCTCCCCAATCTTGTAAATTCATGCAGGTAGGTATCAATATCTCGCTCACCCTGCACCAAGCGGAGAAACTCATTTTCCATCGCAATCCTCTGCGACACTGGCACATACTTGGCTAAAAATAGTTGGGAGAATTCCTCCATCGAAATCTCCGTTAAATCTCGACCTGCCAAGTGGTGCACTTCAATCTCATCCCACCACAATCTCGCATCTCCTTCCAACAGAAAAGTGGCCAACATCACTTTCTGTTCTTCGACCGTCCTAATTGCGGTTAGGATCCGTTTTACTCTTGCCAACCAATCTTCTGCCTGCGTTGGTGAAAGCGCTCCACCAAACGTCGGTGGGTGAAAGTGCATAAAACGTGACAATGCGTCGTCACTTGCTTGCACTTCCACCACCTCGGCAGCATGCTCTTGCCTTCCACCAGGTCTTGCCTGTCCAGTTGGTTGTGCTTGTAACACTGCAAGCACCGTCTCCGCTACCACCCGTATAGCCTCTGCCGAGGGAGGCATCGGCGCTTCCACGGGTGCTGCACTTTCATCCGACCGCTGGGGCTCAGACGGCCCAGCTCCATCCCTCGCCACCTATCAATGTACAGAACACCATTAAATTCTTCCAAATCATAACGGTACTGGTACATTGACTACACCCTCACGCACATCATGTGCATGACATACATTCCTAGTGGACATTCATGAGTTCATTTATGTTCTCTCCTCCCAAACAATCTCAACCTGGCTTTGATACCACTTTGTAACGCCCCCACCTGTCACATGACATATAACGGTGGGTCCGGCCGGGGCCCCACGCCATATAGCACAGACAAGCGAAGGAATCACGTGTGGAAATCAAAATCTATGCGTGTCCTTAACTCATCCATTCTAGCGCAGCATTTTTCTTGTTAGCATGAACTCAAACCAGAATGTCCACCCACATATAAATACCACATTTATATATAACAACGCCAGGAATGTATACAACTCACACACCCTGGCCTTATGGCCTTACAAGTTCCTCTATACATAGCAACAAGTTCGTACATCGGCACGCAGGCCGGCCACACATGAAATCCAACCACGATTCTTCACATAGCTTTCAAGGACTAAGAACACCAGGCTAGCCAATCCACTTATCCTTTCCAAACCGCAGCACCTGCAATCATCATCCAAACCAACACAGAAAACAAGGTAACGGTCAGCATTGCTGACCCATTATAACGACCCTACCCCCTACTCGGGGTAGTGGTTCCTTCCCTGTATACAGTGCTTCCGTTCTCATCAAGCATCAGCAAAACATCACCAAATCACATCATAGATTGATCATTCTCTTGATTCCTCTAACTAAGAAACACATCACATCACAAACGCTGGAGTCCACCAACGCTCCGTGCACTCAGGGCACCTTCTTGGCGTACCGGAATCCACCGTTGTACACCGCTGTCTCTCGAGGTTTTAACTTGTTGGTTGACCGGCCCTAGTCCACCAGCTCGCAGGCTGGCGACATCCCGCCCAAGCCACTCAGAGGTCCATCCTCACAGCATCACAAACAGAGCAGACCGACCCACACTCCGTGGTGTAGCAAGCCGGGTTTATCTAAGCTCCCCAGGCATTGTCTACCCATCGGTCCCCCTCCTAATCCGATCGACCCACACCATGTGGTGCAGCAACCCGGGTTTAACTCGGCTCCCCTAGCATTGCCGCCCATCGATCCCTTCCTTAACTAGATCAACCCACCCTAGTGGTGTAACAGGCCGGGTTTATCACGAGCTCCCCAGGCGTGCTACCAATTGATCAACTCATAACCAGGAGCTTCACCAAAGCCTCCTCACAAGCAGTACATCCATACATTCATCACAACAAAAATGCCATTTTGCACATCATCAAAGCCACAGAGTCTTCTCCGGTTTACCCATGAACATCACCAATCCAGACTACCGGTCCAGATGGGCTTCACACAGCATGCCTACGCCGTACTCTATAGTTCCGGCTCTAAATGCAGACGCAACAAAGGAATCACTTCCGCGATCCACCTCTCGGTGGAAAATTCCAAGCACATGTATAGAGAAAGGACTTCGATGTCCAAGAAGGAGATCGTTACCCTTGAAGATCGCTTCGGCGCCATGAAGTAGCCGGATGGAGATCACCGCCTCGGCTCTGCCTTCACGAATCCGCTCTCGGATCTTCGTTCCGCACTCCGCTCTCGGATCTTCTAATTCTCGGCCTTCCCAACACCTGGGCAAAGCCCAGCCCTTGGATCCAGGAAGAGGGAAACAAACGGCTCAGATCTGGCCAGAAAAACCCTGAACACGGCCTGACACGCCCTGTGACACGCCCGTGTCACAGGCCGTGTCCCCCTAAGCGGCAGACAACCGACTCAATCCAACCAGTACACGCCCGTGTGACACGCCCGTGTCACGGCCGTGTACCCGACACGCCCTCAGACACGCCCGTGTCTGAGGCCGTGTACCTCAACAGAAATAATCCCAAAACAACCCGAGACTTCACACGGCCTGGCACACGGCTTGGCACACGCCCGTGTTCCTGGCCGTGTGCACCAGGACACGCCCGTGTCCCGCAAACACGCCCTAACCCGAGACGTCGAGCTGAAATTTAACGCCCACTGACACGCCCTGTGACACGCCCGTGTCACAGGCCGTGTCCTCACTGGAACTCGATACTCGACGATCGTCGCGTAACACTCGTCGAGCATTCGACACGGCATCCGACACGGCCGTGTCCTGGGCCGTGTGCCCCTCTCGACGATGTCGAGCGAAAATCATCGACACCAAGTCCAATCGTCGACACAACCTCGACACGCCCTGCGACACGCCCGTGTCGCAGGCCGTGTCAACTGACACGCCCTGGGACACGCCCGTGTCCCAGGCCGTGTCACCCATGCCTGAACCCGATTTTGCTTAAAATGATTCTCTTGACTTCGGGGTGTTACACAGCATAGGAGATCTGGCATAGCCTGATCGTCCTAATGGAGGGGACTGATGAAGTGAGGGATGATCGGAGATCCCTCCTGAACCAGAAATATGAGGCCTTCAGACAAGGGCCTAAGGAAGAGATCGGAGTCACCTACGAGAACTTCCTCAAGATTTTCAACGCCCTCAAAGGATACGGAAGAGTGTTCACTAATGGTGAACTCAATGATAAATTCCTTAGGTCCCTCACTAAGGAATGGGACACAAAGATCTGCGTCATCCGAGAGTTTGGCAGACTAGCTGAAACAGACCCGCAAATTCTGTTTGGAAAGCTAATGTCCTATAAGCTTCAACTGAACACCAGGAAAGCAAAAGAAGAAGCAGAGAAGGCTGCAGCCAAAGAAAAGACTGTGGCTCTAAAATCCAGTCACTCCAGAAAAGGCAAAGGTGCGGTTTTATACCGTGCCAGGAATAAGGATGAGGAGGAGGACTCCGAGTCATGCTCCTCCAGCTCAGAGCTGTCGGAGGAGGATTTCTCCCTCATCACCCGAGAGTTCAAGAAGTTCCTCAAGATGAGGAATCAAAGAAAGAAAGACGGCTCCTCCTCCAGGCATCAGAAGAAAAATTATTCTTCTGACAGGTATGCTTCCAAACCGAACAAACATCGCTCTTCTGACATTATTTGCTTTGGATGCAATAAGCCAGGACATGTCGTGGCCGACTGCTATCAAGGCAAGGGAGAAAAAGGGAAAGGAGAGGAGCACAAATCCTCTAGAGATAAGAAGAAAGAGCGGAGCTACATCGCCAAAAGGCCAAAGACACTAAGTGAGTCTGATTCCTCAGACTCCAGTGATGATGAGGAAGCCTACTTCGGGCTGGTGGGTCGCTCCGACTCAGAAGGAGAATGTCCCCCATTTACTGGGAAGGTAAAATCTCACACCCCTCTCTCCGACTCTGACTCTGATCCTGAGTCTCAGGATGATGAACCTGAGGATAGCCTTTCTGTTGGGTATTGTATCCACAATTACCTAGATTTGAGGAAGCCACCTGTCAAGCTAAGATGAATTCACAATGTATTTGATGAAACCTCTTAAGTTGTGCTTGCAGTTCTTCCACGTTAAGTGCACATCAATGTCAGGGTGCAGTAAGTCAATTTACACGGGTCTGCACGACGTAATCCCTCGTTGAGTAGATCAGTGTGTTGGCCTACGTGTACTCTCTCTATTGGAGTGCACTTACTTTCAAGTACAGGGCCATTTTTATGCAAGAGAAGACAAGGAGCAAGGATGGGCCAAGGAGCAGCTCTTGGGTGGAAAGACGAATATTCGTCCAAGTATAATTCGACGAGAATCACCAATTGATTCTCGCTGATTCGGCGAGAATCACTAGTGATTCTCGCCGAATCGTCGAGAATCATTAGTGATTCTCGCCGACTCTTTTCGGCTACCTAAAAACGGTGCCAAGTAAGATTCGGCGAGAATCACTAATGATTCTCGCCGAACCCATCGCTGAGCAGATCTTGAATACCAAGTAATATTCGTTGAGAATCACTAAGTGATTCGGCGAGAATCACTAGTGATTCTCGATGAATCGTCGAGAATCACTAACTGATTCTCGCTGATTCGTCGAGAATCACCTCCGATTCTCGCCGATTTTTACTTGGTGTTTTCTCTGGAAGCTGCTGGACCGGATTCTGCCGCTGGACTATTTTGAACCGGTTTTCGGGTTTCTACGTGTGGGACCCACAACGGTCATATTGTAAGTGTCTACAGTGTATAAATATATGGGTATTTTTTAACAGTAAAGTGGAGCGAAGAATATAAGAAATACGCGAGCACGGACGAACCCTAAAATCGCTGCTTCCGCTCCGCCGCCGCCTCCGCTGCTCGCGACAAGTTGTTCGCCGGTTGATCGTGGTTTTGCCCAGATCCTCCTGCGACAGAAGCATAGCTAAGCTCAGCGTCTCACGTGTCTAACCGGAGATCTCTTGTCTCTCGATTTGTAGATCGGGAAAAGTCTTCCCCATCCGAATCGATCGAGACAATTGATCCTTGTGTTACCGTTGGTAGACCTAGCTAGCTTCGCTACGAAGATTGGATCTCTAAAGTACAGCAGCCACACATCGTCGTCGCCGCCGATCCCGTGAACATTGCCGCCGCCCATCTTGCCGCCGCCGGTTCCGGGGAGATCCTCTCCAAGAGAGATCTAGGGTTGTGGACTCTTTGTGGACTTCAAGAACACGTCGTCAACAAAGAGGGACACCTTATTCTCCAAACGAAGTTTGTATCTATTGTACATTCTAGTTTTACTTTTGTTGTAAAGGAACGTTTGTTCCGTGTTGTAAGGGTTGGGTGCAACCCGGTTTGTGGGAGTGTTGACTCCTACGTGTGGAAGGGTTCCTTCCGATAGTGCAAGGATTGGATTTCAATCCTGTTGGAGAAGTGACCGGGTCGTCCCTTGTTGGGAGATAGGTCGAAGGGGGAAAGTGGATGTACCCAAGTCGGGGAACCACTATAAATTGCCTGTGTATTCTGTGTGTTGTGCTGTTTATTTTTATTGTGCAGGTACATTCGTAAATTCCGCAAAAACGCTGCACGTCACCTATTCCCCCCCCCCCCATATGTGAAGATAGTTGACACTAGGTGGACTAACAAGTGGTATCAGAGCCAGGTTACTCATCAAAAGGTTTACACCTTGAGTAGAATCCTGCCACCAGTGTCAGAAGCATGGAGTTGGATTATGAGATATCGCCACTAAAACTCCCCTCATGCACAAAGGATTATTATCTCGTCTGGAGGATGAGAGTGTCGTATCACTTGGATGCTATCGATCCTCGAGCATCCTTCATCCTGGAAGAGGGTCCGTTTATTCCTATGAAGACCTCCGATTCTGGAATCCAACTGCCCAAGTGCATTGCTGAGATGTCAGAGACGGAACTTTCATTATTTAAATTGGACCCGAGGATTCGTCAAATTATCATGGATATCTGGTTTGTAGCTTCTCGCTCTAGATTGGAAAAATATAGGACGGCTAAATCTATGTGGGAGATGATCTCATAGCTGATGGGGGAGTCAGAGAAAGCTGGAATATGCTGTCAACCAGAGGATGAAGCATATGTGGGGGTCCTCACCTCTGAAGATGAAGGCAAGGATCTCTCGGACAGCATCAGAGCTCCAGTGTCCGTGTCAGAGACTGAAGAGGCCAGTGAGGAAAGCAGCTCTGATGAGGATGACACAATGGTCACTGGCTCGAATGACTATAACAATGAAGAGCAGGTAACTTCTTCATCCTGCCCCATCTCTTTTTAACCTTCTGAAGACAGGAACTGCTTTCCTCCAGAAAATTCTGATTCTTTGAAGAGAGCCCTTCAGTCAAGCAACCTACTTGCTGAGGAGCAAGCTCAAGAGATTGCTCGATTGAAGATCTTGTTGGCTCTCCAATTGGCGTCCAACAAGGTCAAGGACTCCAAAATCTCAGCTCTAGAGAGTAGTCTAGAAAATGAGAAAAGAATAGTATCAAACTTTTCCAATGTTGATGCTATAAAAAGAATGCAAGAAAATGGGTGGATCTCCCGGATTATCAATTCGTGGAGAAATGGGGAAACGATATTCCGACCCCCCACTCCAAGCAGGAAGGCAACTCATCATGCCTTCAGGTATGACCACAGGAATAGTCGTGGTCACTGCAAGGGTGATCTGTCCCCATGTGGAGACATCCGTAGTGCAAGGGCCATCGTGGACACCCATGAGAGAATACCTAAGGCTCATTCTGAGCCCTTTGTATTCACTGCCACTGCATCAACTCGGTGTGCATCTGCATGTCCCAGCTCACAGAAGACTTCTCACCACCCGAGGACACAGGATAGGGAGGATAGAAGTCATGGTGTAAGTTTTCATGGGGCCTCAGGAAGGGGGATGCCTGAAAGAAATGCAGCACCTCCCCGGCCTCATGACGCTCGCAACATGCATTCCTTCCACCCTTCCACGTGTCACGATGGAAGAGGAAATTTTGTGAGGAGATCATGCTCTATCCCATTTAGACCTAGGACCGTGACTACCTCAGTCACTAGATCAGGTCGGAAACGGCGATACAACATTCACCCGTGTTGGTGCTGTGGCAAAGTGGGACACTTTGCCATCGACTATTGGCACAACCCCTCTGTGCCAAAGGCAAGGGCTTATCCACATTCACGGGACAGAGGTAGTCTTCCTGACAGGTTCTCTGAAGGAAGGCAGTCGAGTGCTTATGCTAACAGGAACCTAGGACCCAATATAATTTGGGTTCCTGAGGTAAAGTAACTCCTTCCTGCAGGTTAGTCTAGGTTCCCGTATATATCATGGGAACTAGACAGTTGATAGCTCAAGACTAAATTGGAACAGGCGTCTGGAATACCAGATGTGAAATCTACATGGGCATACTCACATTGAGTTCCTAATATCTTTTACCTGAGGAACTAAATGATAACTCACATAATCCCAGGTATTTTTGTTCAGCTCATACTTGAGTCATATGGTATTGACATATACATACATATATTTTTATATATACATATATACACATATATGAGTGCACACCTAAGGATAGGTTAACACGATACATATAAACTTTTTATACATCAATAAAGATTTAACGAAGATAAGTCATTGTAAATCTCGACAACTCACACTTGACATCAGAAGAATTCGAAAATGCTGCCTGCCTCTTAACCTGAAGATTCCTATTAAAGAAACCCTTCGATTTCAACTTAGACAAATTCCCACCGATTCTTAGCAAAAGGATTCCGCTATAACTTGTTAAACCCTTGTTAAAACCTGTCGTTAACGCAAAGAAATCCCGCCGACTTTTGATTTCCACGGGAAACTTACCGCAGAATACTCGCCGAAACTCTGAAGAAGAATCCCATTCCCAACGACCCTTCGCATTCTGTAGGAATCCCACTAGAGCTCTTCCGCCGACTCTTCCCATTCCCACCGACTCGCCGAAGCCCGCAGGAAATCTCGCCGACTCTCTCCGCAGGGGAAACTTACCGGAAGGGAAGCTCGCCGAATCGACTCCTTCTCCGCCGGAAACTCGCCGAGGGGAAACTCACCGACTCTCGCAATACTCACCGCCGCAGGGGAAACTCACCGGAAGGGAACCTCGCCGACTCCCGCAAGACTCTCGCCGAACCGGTCTCCATCGAAGGTCTCCCACCGAATCCCGCTGGAATCTCCCTGAATCGTCTTCCCCTTCCATCTCTTCTCACCGCAAGTTTCCCGCAGGACGCTCACCTTGCTCTTGGACGCTCTTACGGCTTCAATTCTTACTTCCAGGAATTTCTCCGCGTGCACTCATCGGGTGTCCCTCGTCTTCATCGTACTAACCCACTGTCTACACCTTTAGGTAACCCCCCCCCCCCCAGCTTTACTTGGACTTGATCGCTAGTGTCGCTTCCTTTTTGATTTTTGATTAAGCGTAGAATAGGGCTTCTCTCCCTAGATCTGCAATGGCTCCAAGGACAACTGCTGGGTTGGTCACTGGTTGCGAGCTAGTTCGAACTGGGTTCTCTCACGCCTCTGACGAATTCAGAAACATCATTCTGATGCTGGAAGAGGCTGGGCTATCTTTCGTCCTGGAGCACCCGTGCAAAATCTTGGACAAAGAGGTGCTGGAGTTCTTCGCTACTGCAAGACTCCGGAATGGCGACTCTCTAATCAAAAGCAAGGTGGCTGGGGCAAAGGTCAAGATGTCTGCCAGCAAGCTGACCCGCTTCCTGCAGCTCTCTAGCTCGGAGCACGAGGACTATCTTGAGGAAGAAGACAAAAGCAGGACTCTCTTATTCTGTGGTCTCCCGTGAGGAACTCGGTCGATCAAGCGTAAGGATATGAATGAAGAAGGGAAGCTTCTATCTGACATAATTGGAAAGGTACTCATTTGCAAGCCAGGATCTCATGACCATATCTCTGCGGATATGTTCAAGATCCTGGTGGCTCTTGTCTGTCGAAAAAGATTCAACTGGGGGTCATTGCTGTTTGAGAAAATAAAAAGGACACCCTGAGATCTCCGAGCTTTGGGCGAATCATAAGTCTTTATCTCAATCAGCTGAATGGAGACAAGTTTGACATGAGTACAGGTGTTTCTCTACACTACCTGAAGAAAATGGACGCAAGTGTTTTTGACAGATGGGAGAGGCGAATTGGGCAGGCTGCCATGGAAGACCAACAGGAAGTATCTCCAGCAGTCACCCCTAGTGAAATTCCTGATACTTTAACTGCAGGAATTGAGGGGGAGACTCTACCCACTCATGCTGATATAGCATCTGACATCTCCCAGGTGGTCAGGGAGGCTGTGGCCGAAATACAAGATGCAATTGAAACTGTGCTGGAGCATGAGGAGGCCCTGAACCGGACCGATCAAGGAGCCGAAGCTACTGTACAGGAGACTGCTGACAAAGAGTTGGAAGAGGCTGTTGATGAAGATGATTTCATGAATGATGACGGAGAGGAAGACGGGAATGAGGGACATGAAGCATTGGAGGCTCCGGATCTCATTGAACCTCCATCTGACAAGCACGCACCTGAAATCGTTCCTGAAAACATTGGTGCACCAGTGGAGGGGGAGTCAGAAAAATCTACAGAGGCCACCAGCATTCCCCCATTAGAGACTGTGCTTGTATCCAGCTCTACAGATGCGTTTGCTGAAGAGCAAGGCCAAGAAGTGCCTCCGGCTCTTCCATTACGAGATGAGCTAGCCACTCACACTATAAATGTCATTCCGGGCATAGTGAATGAACTTAAAGCCTCCTTTGATAAAGCTCAGAATAAACTGCTGAAAAGGATTAAGACATCTGAAAATCTCATGCTCAAGAATATGGTGGAGATCAATCATAAACTTGACGTGATGGACAAGAAATTTGAAGAAAAGTATACCGCGGCCGGACAAGCTGTCACACTTCTTATGGCCGGATTGAAAAAGAACACCGATACTCTTGCTGTAGTAAATCAGAATGCTCATGTTGTAGCGAACAACATTCAAAAGTTTGACGGTAATATGGTCACTCTCAACGCCAATCAGCAGGCCTTGGTCACTGAATTCTCCAGGACCACCAAGCATATTGATGACTCCCTGCACTCCTATGCAAACTTCATCGCAGTCGAAGCCAAAAAGGGGGAGAAGGACTACATAGCTAAGATGGCTGAGCTCCGAGAAGTCATGATCAACAACTTCGAACAGTCAAACAAATACGTCTATGACAGCTGCTGGTGGATGCTCCAATAGGCGTTAGGCATCATGTTGCCTGAAAATCCTGCAGGTATTCATGCTCCTGAGACTTCTACGGCCGCTGAGGGAGTAAGTGCTGTTGAGGGAATAAGTGCAAGTGCTGCAGATGTTCCCATAAGTGAAGCTGATTCTAGGGCTATTTCCAAAGCTAAACTGAGGAGCATGTTTGACCAAGAGGCCCTAGCAAATGCCAGGGGTAAGAGAAAAGCTCAGGAAGGGACCTCCAAGGAGACACTAGCTGAGAAGAGAACCAGAATGATTGAGGAGGAAGTACGAAACGAAAAGTGGAGTCCAGTTTCAAAGAACATCATCTTGGACACCTTCTGGCTACAAGAAAAAGGAGAACTCAATCGAAACGAAGTATACAGCCAGTATGAGTGGGAAATGCACAAGACGTATGAAGCAAAACGAAACATCTTCTTTAGAAACAACACGGATGCAGATAAAGTTCCTCCTCCCAGATATTATCCGAAGCCTAAAGAGTATATGGAGAGGCAAAGGAAGAAGTATTTGGCGCAAAAACTCAAGGATGACTTAGCTAAGGAAAAATAGTCAACAATTTTTAGCTTGTCATTTTCTCTTAAGAACATTTAATGCTTATTGTTATTATATGAACAATTCTGAGATTATATGTGTATATATATATATATATTGGTATATATATTTGAATTTGTGAATGACTCAAGTCTTGATCTGTTTGCTTATATTCTCTTGTGCTACATGTTTAGATTCTGAATGCTGTTTTTATTATTTGATTGGTGTTATTCATCTTAGCTAGTAGGGTTTTGGCTTCATCAAATAGGGGGAGATTGTTGGGTATTGTATCCACAATTACCTGGATTTGAGGAAGCCACCTGTCAAGCTAAGATGAATTCACAATGTATTTGATGAAACCTCTTAACTTGTGCTTGCAGTTCTACCACGCTAAGTGCACACCAATGTCAGGGTGCAATAGGTCAATATACACGGGTCTGCACGACGTAATCCCTCGTTGAGCAGATCAGTGTGTTGGCCTACGTGTACTCTCTCTATTGGAGTGCACTTACTTTCAAGTACAGGGCCATGTTTATGCAAGAGAAGACAAGGAGCAAGGATGGGTCAAGGAGCAGCTCTTGGGTGCAAAGACGAAAATTCGTCCAAGTATAATTCGACGAGAATCACCAAGTAAGATTCGGCGAGAATCACTAATGATTCTCGCCGAACCCATCGCTGAGCAGATCTTGAATACCAAGTAATATTCGTTGAGAATCACTAAGTGATTCGGCGAGAATCACTAGTGATTCTCGACGAATCGTCGAGAATCACTAACTGATTCTCGCCGATTCGTCGAGAATCAGCAGCGATTCTCGCCGATTTTTACTTGGTGTTTTCTCTGGAAGCTGCTGGACCGGATTCTGCCGCTGGACTATTTTGAACCGGTTTTCGGGTTTCTACGTGTGGGACCCACAATGGTCATATTGTAAGTTTCTACAGTGTATAAATACAAGGGTATTTTTGAACAGTAAAGTGGAGCAAAGAAGATAAGAAATACGCGAGCACGGACGAACCCTAAAATCGCTGCTTCCGCTCCGCCGCCGCCGGCGCTGCTCGCGACAAGTTGTTCGCCGGTTGATCGTGGTTTTGCCCAGATCCTCCTGCGACAGAAGCCTAGCAAGCTCAGCATCTCACGTGTCTAACCGGAGATCTCTTGTCTCTCGATTTGTAGATCGGGAAAAGTCTTCCCCATCCGAATCGATCGAGACGATTGATCCTAGTGTGACCGTTGGTAGACCTAGCTAGCTTCGCTACAAAGATTGGATCTCTAAAGTACAGCAGCCGCACATCGTCGTCGCCGCCGATCCCGTGAACCTTGCCGCCGCCCATCTTGCCGCCGCCGGTTCCGGGGAGATCCTCTCCAAGAGAGATCTAGGGTTATGGACTCTTTGTGGACTTCAAGAACACGTCGTCAACAAAGAGGGACACCTTAGTCTCCAAACGAAGTTTGTATCTCGTGTACATTCTAGTTTTACTTTTGTTGTAAAGGAACGTTTGTTCCGTGTTGTAAGGGTTGGGTGCAACCCGATTTGTGGGAGTGTTGACTCCTACGTGTGGAAGGGTTCCTTCTGATAGTGCAAGGATTGGATTTCAATCCTGTTGGAGAAGTGACAGAGTCATCCCTTGTTGGGAGATAGGTCGAAGGGGAAAAGTGGATGTACCCAAGTCGGGGAACCACTATAAATTGTATGTGTATTCTGTGTGTTGTGCTGTTTATTTTTATTGTGCAGGTACATTCGTAAATTCCGCAAAAACGATGCACGTCACCTATTCCCCCCCCCCCATAGGTGAAGATAGTTGACACTAGGTGGACTAACACTTTCGGCCCGTGAAGCTGAGCTCCTCGAGAAGTATGAGCTTCTTCTCAACACTTTCGAGGAGTGTCGTAAGAGATTGAAGGCTGAGAAAAAGGAAGTAAAATTCCTTAAGGGTGAGTGTGTTTCCCTAAGGGAAGAGGTCACCTGTTTGATTTCTCTCCGACAGGAGCACCTTGACCTGACTTCAAAGCACTCAGAGTCTCATAAGCTCCTTGATCTTAAGCAGGAGGAAGTCGACAAGTTGGAAGAACAACTTGCGGCAGAAAGGAAGATCGTCAAGAGCTTCTCTATGCCAAAGACTATTCTTCCAGTAGTTGATACCTTCTCTGCTCAGGGCAAAGGAGCTGGCTTGGGACATGTAGGGGTATCTGGTTCCTCATCCAGGAGAAACAGGAACCAGAGGAAGAATTAGGCCGCCAAGAAGGCCTCTGCTGATGAAAAGGGAAAGGCTCCGCTTAGTCCTGTTGCGTTCAGAAAGCCTGGCTTTCCTTGCAACCAACATGACATTGAATCAACATTTGGACATCATTTCCGGCCCTCGGTTGCAAAGCCAAAGAGCCGATATAATGGTTGGACCTTTCCTCGGAACTTCGGTGAGAGTGCCTTCAAGGCACCTTATGAGGAAATCCACATGGGAAATTATGGTCAATTCTCTAGCGGCCATAATGGAAAGCAGGCACCAAAAACCAAGCCTGTTATATAGAAGGTGAAGAATTCTTGTGACTGCAATCACTGTGAGGCCCCCACCTCCAGATCCAAAGCCCCGGCTGTACCCTCCGTTCCCAGGGTAAGGCAGGAGCCTAGGAAGAGATACAACAGATTTGACTGTTGGTGCTGTGGCAAAGTCGGTCACTTTGCCGTGGATTGTTGGTTTAATCCAAGGTATCTCGAGACTCCCTATGTTAGCAATGTGAGGCCGACCACTCGTAGGGTTAACCAACTGAGGGGGAGTATGCTAACCAGGAATCTAGGACCCAAGTTTGATTGGGTTCCTAAGGGAAATTAATTTTGTTTTGCAGGAATGTCCAAAGGCCACCAAAACGCCAATCTGGTACTTGGACAGTGGATGCTCCCGGCACATGACCGGGACAAGAAGCCTGCTGCGTGATTATACTCCAGTCGAGAATGGACCCAAAGTCATCTTTGGAGGGTCAGATCGAGGAGTCACCAGAGGTTACGGTATGATTTCCAACGGCATAATCTCTATCACCGACGTGGCTTATGTTGAAGGGTTAAACCATAACCTGATCAGTGTAAGTCAGTTATGTGACAAAGGTTATGACGTTAAGTTCTGCAAGGATAAATGTCTGATAATTTCATGTATCTCTTCTGAGACGATATTATCAGGAATTAGGAGCAGAAATATCTTCTGCTTAGATTTTCTCAGTTTAGATTCATCTACCCCCGTATGCCTTGTGGCAACAGGCAGTGCATCTCTTTGTGAACAATGGCATAAGAGATTGGCACATATTAATTTCAAAACAATTAGTATGCTGTTTTCTAAAAACTTAGTAAGGGATGCTCCCGTTATCAGGTGCATCAAAGATAGCCCCTGTCCTGCATGCCAGATGGGCAAATAGACTCGGGCTACCTTTAAGGGCATTGCAGATAAAGACTCTTCCCGATGTCTTTACCTTCTACATATTGACCTGTTTGATCCAATGCAAGTTCATAGCTTGGGAGGCAAGTCCTATACGCTAGTGATAGTTGATGATCATTCTCGGTTTATATGGGTGTTCTTTTTAAAACGAAAGTCGGATACGTTTGACATCTTCACTAGTTTTGTCAAGCAGGTTCAGAACGAATTTAACTGCCCAGTGGTCAAAATCAGAAGTGACCATGGAACAGAATTCGAATCTGGTGCTATGACAGAGTTCTGTGAAGAACAAGGTATCTTTCATGAGTTTTCCTCCCCGCGCACTCCTCATCAAAATGGAGTTGCGGAGAGGAGAAATAGAACTCTCATTGAAGCCTGCACGACAATGTTGAAAGACGCTTCTCTCCTAGAATACTTCTGGGCGGAGGCTGTCAACACAGCTTGTCATGTACAAAATCGAGCATTGATCAACAAGCATCATCGTAAGACGCCTTACGAGCTACTGAAATGCAGGAAACCAACCATGTCCTACTTGAGAATCTTTGGTTGCAGATGTTATGTACTGAATAATGGGAAGTACCCGCGTACTAAATTTGGTGAAAAATGCTTCGAAGGCATATTCATGGGCTATAGTTCCCACAGTCGGGCATATAGGGTCTTCAATAAGAAAACCCTAGTGGTAGAAGAATCAATTAATGTTGTATTTGATGAAGGAAGTTTGCTTAACAACAATTCTTCCAGTGGTATTCTTGAAGATGCAGGTGCACGACTTGAACAGCTGGATCTCAATGAGACCGCTAAAGATGAAACTCCAAAGTACGTCAAAGTTTCCACCTCCACGTCATCTGGGAATGTTGAAGATCAAAATGGAACAAATCTCTGAGAAGAAGGAGAAGCCCAAGAAGTAGTCGAAGCTCCAGACGCCAGACTTCTAGAGCTCCGGCACGTGAGGGATCATCCTAGAGATCAGATCATCGGGGATCCTCGTGTCAGTGTCAGAAGTCAAAGAGGTACTATTAACGAAGTTTTGCATCTTAGCTTCCTGTCACAGGTTGAGCCAAAGAAGTTCGACGAGGCGAAGAAAGACACGACATGGATTTTGGCCATGCAAGATGAACTACATCAATTCGAACGATACAACGTTTGGACACTGGTTCCCAGACCACACAAGCAGAATGTGATTGGCACCAAGTGGATCTTCAGAAACAAACTGGATGAACATGGTGTCATCATAAAGAACAAGGCCAGGCTGGTGGCTCAAGGTTACAGACAGGAGGAGGGGATTGACTTCGACCAGACCTTTGCACCAGTGGCAAAGCTCGAGGCAATCAGACTGTTTCTGGCGTATGCTTCGCACAAAGGATTCACAGTCTATCAAATGGCTGTGAAATCGGCATTCCTGAACGGAGACCTGAAAGAGGAAGTATACGTCGCTCAACCCCCAGGTTTTGTCAATCCTACTTATCCCAATCATGTATATTTTCTTAATAAAGCTTTATATGGGTTAAAACAAGCTCCACGAGCTTGGTATGAGACTTTATCTAGTTTTCTTCTTGAGAACAAGTTCTCTAGAGGTAAAATAGATAAGACATTGTTTCTCAGGGAAGTCAAAGGCAAGATTTTGCTGGTGCAAATCTATGTCGATGACATAATATTCGGGTCAACGGACAACAATCTTTGCAAAAAGTTTTCCAAACTTATGCAAGGAAAGTTTGAAATGAGCAGTATGGGAGAGCTCAAGTATTTATTGGGACTTCAAGTGAAACAGTCTGAGGATGGAATCTTCATCTCTCAGACGAAGTTCACAAATGAACTCCTTAAGAAATTCGGGATGGAGAATGCAACCTCTATGAGGACTCCAATGGCATCCACTATGTCTCTGGATAAGGATGAGAAAGGTAAACCTTTCGATGAAACCAAATACAGAAGCATCATTGGATCCCTGCTCTACCTTACTGCCAGTAGACCGGATATTATGTTCTCCACATGTGTCTGTCCCCGGTATCAGGTGAACACTAAGGAATCTCACTATGTCGCTGCAAAGCGAATTCTAAGATACCTTAAAGGTACTCCCAATCTTGGCTTGTGGTAACCGAGAAACAATGATGTCGAGCTAATAGGCTTTTCAGATGCTGATTTTGCAGGGAGTAGAGATGACAGGAAAAGCACTTCCGGGACGTGTCAATTCCTCGGAAGAAGGCTTATCTCTTGGAACAGCAAGAAGCAGAATTGTGTAGCTGCCTCCACTGCAGAGTCTGAGTACATCTCGGCTGGTAGTTGTTGCGCACAACTCCTATGGATCAGAAACCAGTTAGCCGACTACGACCTTCAATTCAAGGAAGTACCGATGTACTGCGACTCCTCCAGTGCTATTGCGATTGCCAACAATCCGGTATCGCACAGCAGAACGAAGCATATTGAAGTGCGCTACCACTTCATTCGGGAGCACGTGGAGAACAAGGACATCTCTCTCTGTTATGTCCCCACGGACAAGCAGATTGCAGATATATGAACAAAGCCCTTAGACGAAGACAAGTTCAGTCTTTTCAAAACTGAATTGGGCATGCTCAACTATGAGGAATGAAGACTACAGAAGCTCCAAGCTCGTGCAAGAACTGAGGGAGAGCAAGGGACTCAAGTGTGAGCACAAATGCAAGAACTGAGGGGGAGCAAGGGGTCAAATACTACAGACCCAGATTTGCAGAAGCCGAAAAGGGGGAGATTACCCTCTCGGCTAAGGCTAAGGTGAAGGTGGCTCCAAAGTTTGCCCGCACGAAATTGGTATCGGCAATGAATATCTCCTTCACCTTATTTCAAGGTTATGATTTTAATTCTCATACGCTTTATTCACCTTAGCTTGTAGGGTTTAGGCTTCTTCAAATAGGGGGAGATTGTTGGGTATTGTATCCACAACGTACCTGATTTGAAGAAGCCCCTGAACAAGATAAGGTAAATAGGCAATGTTTTTGACAAAATATTTCAAGTTGTGCTTGCAGTTATTCCACGCTAAGTGCACACCAATGTCAGGGTGCAGTAGGTCAATATACACGGGTCTGCACGACGTAATCCATCGTTGAGCAGATTAGTGTGTTGGCCTACGTGTATTCTCTCTATTGGAGTGTAGTTAATTTCAAGTACAGGGTTGTGTTAAGGCAAGAGCAGACAAGGAGCAAGGATTGGTCAAGGAGCAGCTCTTGGATGGAAAGATGAAAAATCATCTAAGTAAGAATCGACGAGAATCACTTTGTGATTCTCGACGGATCGACGAGAATCACTTTGTGATTCTCGCCGAATCGTCGAGAATCACCCTTGATTCTCGATGATTCGACGGGAATCACAGGTGATTCTCGCCGATTTTGACTTGGCAATTTTTCTGGAACCCCCTGAACCGGATTCTGCCGCGGGTACTATTTTGAACCGGATTTCGGGTTTCCTCTTGTGGGACCCACAACGGTCTTTAAGTTATTTACTTGTGTATATATATACGGGTATTTTTCAACAGTAAACACACAGAAAGAAGCCGAGCGAAAACCTTGACCTAGAAATCGCGATCTCCACTCTGCCGCCGCCGTCGCGCTCGAGCTAGTTGGTCGCTGCCTGTGATCGAGATTTCTTCGTGATCTTCCGGCGATAGAAGCTTAGCCAAGCTTAGAGTCTCACGTGTCTATCCAGAGATCCCTTGTCTCTCGATTTGTTGATCGGGAAAAACTTCCCCGTCCGAATCGATCGAGACGACCGATCCTCGTGTGACCGTTGGTAGACCTAGCTTGCTTCGCTACGAAGTTTGGATCTCCAAAGAAGTGCAGCCGCACATCGTTGTTGGCGCCGATCCCGTGAACCTAGCCGCCGCCCATCTCGCCGCCGCCGGTTCCGGGGAGATCATCTCCAAGAGTGATCTAGGGTTGTGGACTCTTTGTGGACTTCAAGAACACGTCGTCAACAAAGAGGGACACCTTAGTCTCTAAACGTAGTTTGTATCTCTTGTACATTCTATTTTACTTTTGTTGTAAAGGAACGGTGGATCCTAGTTGTAAGGGTTGGGTGCAACCCGTGTTGTGGGAGTGTTGACTCCTACGTGTGGAAGTGTTCCTTCCGATAGTGCAAGGATTGGATTTCAATCCTATTGGAGAAGTGAACGAGTCGTCCCTGGTTGGGAGATAGGTCAAAGGGGGAAAGTGGATGTACCCAAGTCGGGGAACCACTATAAATTGATTGTGTATTCTGTGTGCTGTGCTGTTTATTTTTATTGTGCAGGTACATTCTTAAATTCCGCAAAAATGCTTCACCTCACCTATTCCCCCCCCCCCCCCATAGGTGAAGATAGTTGACACTAGGTGGACTTTCAGTTACCCCCGATGAGGCGGTAACTTGAGCATGAAGAAGATGGAGTCCGCTGAGTCTGCAACAGGCCGTGCGTACTGGGCTTGCTTCTGGAAACTGGTCCTATTGATGGCGGAATGGGAAGAGTCCGCTCCTACTAAGCTGATCAAGCCCGTGCTAAGAATGTGCAGGCTGAAGGACTATTTGCCCGCTGCTGGGAAGCGGGAGCTGGAAGCTATGTGGGAGACTACAAGGAGAATCAGTGGAGTCCGCCGCTGCTGAACTGAGCAAGCGCTAAGGGTATGAGTTGGGGAGTGCCCGCTGAGTCTGCATGAGGCTATGCGGTCGGGGACTGCCTTGAGGATCTGCTGCCTATCGAGCTTATCGAGCTGCAAGGAGAATCCATATAGTCCGCCATAATTGATTGATCCTGCACCAAGACTGCTGGCTGAGGAGAAGTTGACCCTGCTGTTGGAGTGAAGCGGGTGCTGGCCGTGGAATGGCGGAGTTGAAACCGAAACCCGACTTCCTGTGGAGCTCGCCCTTGGGGAAAGGGGTGGTCTCGTGCCTACTTCGCTCATGCAAGAAAAAACAACAAGACAAGGAGAAACAGACCCAAGGGCTCGGCGGGGAGGTCCCACTGTTGAAACCGGAACCCGGCTTCCTGTAGAGCTCGCCCTGGGGGAAAGGGGTGGTCTCGCGCCTACTTCGTTCCTGCAAGGAAAAACAACGACAAGGAGAAACAGGCCCAAGGGCTCGGCGGGGAGGTCCCACCACAAACCCGGAAGATCTCAGAGCGCTTCCCCTCCTTAGCCTGAAGCCGAGCTAGGGTACCCTCAGAAAGCACTTAGAGAATTTGGGGAGAGGGGCTCAGGGAAAAAACATGCTTTCAGGGGTACCCCTTGGGTCCTATTTATAGTTTTTGAAACCCGGACTGCCAATAACCAAAATAACTGACCTGAAAATACCAGAAAACCCTCGGCTGGGTCTGCCAACAGCCAGACTCCGCTGTTTTGAAGGGCTACGGGCAGACCAGCAGGGGTAAAACAGTAAAAGGTACCTCTGACCCCCAGGCGAGCTGGGACCCCTGGCCACCTCGGCATGCTTTGCTCGCCAGCTGCTGCCGAGCTCCACTGCGAGGACGCGAGCCTCAGCCCGCTCGGCGAATGCCGAGCTCCGGGTCGCCGATCGTCGATCTCTGGTCGACGGATGCCGAACTCTGGCCCGCTCCTGCTGCCGCCGAGCTTGCCTACTGCTGCTGGGCTCGCCTGCTGCTACCGAGCTCGCCGAGCTCGCCTGTTTGGCCTTTGTTGAACTTGCTCGCCGGACACGGGGTTGTACACAATCCCCGCTCTTTTCGAGCTTGCCAAAAAGCTCGGAAAGAAACATCCAACCCAAAGTGTGCGGCGAGCTCCTGCTGGCGAGTTAAAGGGAATCTTATGGTGGGGGCCACCTGCGGCTATATATATGTGCACCTGCTCTGCTACCTGGCTCTTGCCATTCCCCCTGCTGCCTTGCCAAGATGCCCCTTCCTAAGGAGATTCAAGAGCGCGTAGATCGAGCTCGCCGGGCTTCCGAGGCTCGTGTTGCCGCGCTGACGGCGGTCCCCGCAAAGGTCCCTCAAATTGATCCCGCCGAGCCGGGCTCCAAGAGGTCAAGGCCATTTCTCGAGGCGGCTGAGCCCATCTTCCACGACCTGAGGGCCACTTTGGCTCGCGAGACCGGCTCTTCTACTCGAACTGTTCTGGAGAATGATAGGGAGGTCATTGTTGTCGGTGACGATCAGGGCGGCCTTCGAGATGACGAGGGGACCGCGCCGCGGGTTCCTACGCCGCGAGGCGAGGCTGTCCCCGCCACTTCACAACTTTCGGCCCCGGACAACCATCCACGGGATCCGCCGCTCCTCTTCGGGATCCTGCCTGTGAGCTCGCAGAGGCCAGCTTCGCCGCCTGGCTCCCCTCCTCGGCACATTGATGCGCCCGCCGGGGGGGGCCCGGGGTCCATTCCTGTCCCGGGCTTCGAGCCCATCTCGCCGGGAGCTCGCGGCCCAGGTCGCGGGAAGGACCTGAGGTTCATTCCTCCTCGCATCTCTTTGGAGCCGTCGAGCTCTTCAGGTCTGCCTCGCTCAACCCTGTGCTTCACAAGCTTTTGCTCTGCTGACATCTGCCTTTACAGCCCTTCCCAGTCAGTCGGCTGCCGAGGAGTCCTCGCGAGCGGCCCACCATTCTCCCCTCCCATCTCCGAGCTCGCTGGACTCTTACCTGGGTCCGGAGGTGGATCAGGGCGAGCTGTCGAGGAGGGAGGTCAAGCTCCTCAAGAAGCTGGTGTGCAGCCTGCGCGAGGTGCAAGGAGCCAACGAGACGCTGCAGCGTGACTATGCGCGCCTTGCCGAGGAGGTGCGCCTTGGCCGGCCTGGCGAGTTGATGTCTCCTTCCCGACTCCTGGATGAGATAGATGACGGCCTCCTGGTCGCGCAAAGGAACTCTGGAAGGATCCGCGAGCTTCTCCGCGCGCGGCAGCTTGGGGGGCGGGGATCGCGAGGCCGGGGTAGGTAAACTTGCGGGCTCCCCTGCCAAGCCGACCGGCGCTCGCATCCTGGTGCCCTCCCCGCTCGCGCGCCCTGTTTTTCTTCTGTTTCGAACTTTCCCCTGTGGGGATGAATAATTTTTAGAACATTTTCATTGTTATTTAAATAAAATGCCGTAATGTTTTGACTTAGCCTCAGTGAGGATGCGCCGGAAGTCGGCGAGCTGGGGTGGTGAGCTGGGGTGGCGAGCTGGGATGGCGAGATGCGCCGATGTGACGGCCTGCCTCAGATTCTTTTCTATAAATAGCCCCCCCCCCCTCATCTCCAAGAATTCCGGGCATGTGGCTGTTGCGTGCCCTTCTTCCTGATGGAAGTCGCAGTAGGGCAGCTCCACCCTAACCTCCCTCCTTCTTCTCCTCCACGCTCCTCTCCTGGCCCCCAAGGCTATGGCCATGGCCTCCTCTTGATCGGGGAGCCGGGGCCTCTGGCCCTGCCTCCAACCTGGGGGGTGGAATTGGTCTTGCCTCCCCTGGAAGTGACCTCTTCCGAAGTTTCCCCTCTGAGGCCCCTGCCCCTGCCACTCTGGCCTCCAGCCTAGCCGACGGTCGGGCTCCTGACGCCCCCACCCCGGCTGCTGCTGCCCTTGGAGCGGCCTCTGCTCCCTCTGCCTGGGCTCTCCTCTTCTTTCTTCCTGACCTCTTCCTCCCTTCGATTCCCTCTCCTCCTCCGTGGCCCACCTGGCCAATTTCCTTGCAAACTCCGGGTTTGACGCCTCCCCGTCAACCTCTCTCGCCGCCCTTTCCATCAACTCCTCGTAGGAGAAGGGGGGAACTCTCTTCAGCTCCATCCGGAAGAATCCCTGCTGCAGGCCCAGGGTAAAGGCCATCATCAAACTATGGCCCGGCATCTCCTGGACCTGAGTAACCTCCTCCTGGAATCGGTCCACGTAGCTCCCCAGCGTCTCGTTCACCCCCTGCTTGATGTGAAACAGGGACTCGGACTCCTTCTTCCTCTTCTTCGAAGTGGTGAATCTCAGCATGAATCCTCGGCGCAAGTCCTCGAAGCAATAGATAGAGCTGGCCGGTTGCTGGTGAAACCATTCTCTCGCTTTCTCTCGGAGGGTGATGGCGAAGAGCCGGCACTTGAATCCGTCTGACATCTGACGGATGGAGACCACGTCCTCGAACCATTGGACGTGCTGTACCGGGTCTCCCTTTCCAGTGTAATAGGACATCTCGGGCTCCCTGAACCCATCTGGAACCGGAGCTGAAGAGACCAGCTCGCTGAAAGGACTCCCTCCCCCTACTGGGCGAGCTGGCGAGTCTCGCGAGCCCAGCTCGCCGAAGCGACCTCGGCCTGCCGAGCCGGGGAAGAGCTCGCGCCAGGGGAGCTCGCACCCACGGCCCTCCTCGCCCACTTCCTTCCCAGCTCGCCTGCCGGGAGCGTCCTCACCCAATGAGGGGGCGGCCGCGATCTGGTTTGCCGGAGTCGAGCACTCGGCCCGCGTGCCGAGTGCGAACTTGACCAGATTCAGCACCTCGCTTCTGAAGTCTTCGAACATTCCCACCGTTGCGAGAGGCGGGGGGGGGGGGGGGGGGGGGGGGGCGGCGAGCTCGGCCTGTGGATCCTTGCCCCGTCATTGAACTCGCGGGAACTTTTCTGTGCTGACCACGCTCCACGCTCACCGCACCAAAATGCTGAAACCGGGACCCGGCTTCCTGTAGAGCTCGCCCTGGGGGAAAGGGGTGGTCTCGCGGCTACTTCGTTCCTGCAAGGAAAAACAACGACAAGGAGAAACAGGCCCAAGGGCTCGGCGGGGAGGTCCCACCACAAACCCGGAAGATCTCAGAGCGCTTCCCCTCCTTAGCCTGAAGCCGAGCTAGGGTACCCTCAGAAAGCACTTAGAGAATTTGGGGAGAGGGGCTCAGGGAAAAAACATGCTTTCAGGGGTACCCCTTGGGTCCTATTTATAGTTTTTGAAACCCGGACTGCCAATAACCAAAATAACTGACCTGAAAATACCAGAAAACCCTCGGCTGGGTCTGCCAACAGCCAGACTCCGCTGTTTTGAAGGGCTACGGGCAGACCAGCAGGGGTAAAACAGTAAAAGGTACCTCTGACCCCCAGGCGAGCTGGGACCCCTGGCCACCTCGGCATGCTTTGCTCGCCAGCTGCTGCCGAGCTCCACTGCGAGGACGCGAGCCTCAGCCCGCTCGGCGAATGCCGAGCTCCGGGTCGCCGATCGTCGATCTCTGGTCGACGGATGCCGAACTCTGGCCCGCTCTTGCTGCCGCCGAGCTTGCCTACTGCTGCTGGGCTCGCCTGCTGCTGCCGAGCTCGCCGAGCTCGCCTGTTTGGCCTTTGTTGAACTTGCTCGCCGGACACGGGGTTGTACACCCACCACAAACCCGGAAGATCTCAGAGCGCTTCCCCTCCTTAGCCTGAAGCCGAGCTAAGGTACCCTCAGAAAGCACTTAGAGATTTTGGGGAGAGGAGCACAGGGAGAAAAAACCTGCTTTCTGGGGTACCCCTTGGGTCCTATTTATAGTTTTTGAAATCCGGACTGCCAATAACCAAAATAACCGACCTGAAATTACCAGGAAACCCTTGGCTGGGCCTGCCAACAGCCAAACTCCGCTGTTTTGAAGGGCTATGGGCAGACCAGCAGGGGTAAAACAGTAAAAAGTACCTCTGACCCCCAGGCGAGCTGGGACCCCTGGCCACCTCGGCATGCTTTGCTCGCCAGCTGCTGCCGAGCTCCACTGTAGGGGCGCGAGCCTCAGCCCGCTCGGCGAATGCCGGGCTCGGGGTCGCAGATCGATGGTCTCTGGCCGACGGATGCCGAGCTCAGCCTCGCACCTGCCGCCGCCGAGCTCGCCTGCTGTTCCCAGTCTGATCTGCTCGCCCCTTGATGACCTTGCTCGCCGGACACGGGGTTGTACACAATCCCCGCTCTTTTCGAGCTTCCAAAAAGCTCGGAAAGAAACATCCAACCCGAAGTGTGCGGCGAGCTCCCGCTGGCGAGTTGAAGGGAATCTTCTGGTGGGGGCCACCTACGGCTATATATATGCACCTGCTTTGCTGCCTGGCTCTTGCCATTCCCCCTGCTGCCTTACCAAGATGCCCCTTCCCAAGGAGATTCAAGAGCGCATAGACCGGGCTCGCCAGGCTTCCGCGGCTCGCGTTGCCGCTCTGACGGCGGTCCCTGTGAAAGTTCCTCAAATTGACCCCGCCGAGCCGAGCTCCAAGAGGACAAAGCCGTTCCCCGAGGCGGCCGAGCCCATCTTCCACGACCTGAGGGCCACTCTGGCTCGCGAGACCGGCTCTTCTACTCGAACTATTCTGGAGAATGATAGGGAGGTCGTTGTTGTCGGCGACGATCAGGGCGGCCTACCAGATGACGAGGGCACCGCGCCGCGGGTCCCTACGCCGCGAGGTGAGGTCGCGCTCGCCACTTCGCGACTCTCGGTGCCGGACAGCCATCCCCGGGATCCGCCGCTCCTCTTCGGGATCTTGCCTGTGAGCTCGCAGAGGCCGGCTTCACCACCTGGCTCCCCTCCTCGGCAAGTTGATGCGGCCGCCGGGGGAGGCCTGGGGTCCATTCCTGTCCCGGGCTTCGAGCTCATCTCGCCGGGGGCTCGCGGCCCAGGTCACGGGAAGGACCTGAGGTTCATCCCTCCTCGCGTCTCCTTTGAGCCGCCGAGCTCTTCAGGTCCGCCTCGCTCAAACCTGTGCTTCACAAACTTTTTCTCTACTCCCATCTACCTTTACAGCCTTTCCCAGTCAATCGGCTGCCGAGGAGTCCTCGCGGGCAGCCCACCATTCTCCCCTCCCGTCTCCGAGCTCGCTGGACTCTTACCTGGGTCCAGAGGTGGATCAGGGGGAGCTGTCGAGGAGGGAGGTCAAGCTCCTTAAGAAGCTGGTGTGCGGACTGCGCGAGGTGCAAGGAGTCAACGGGACGCTGCAGCGCGACTATGTGCGTCTTGCTGAGGAGGTGCGCCTCGGCCGACCTGGCGAGTTGATGTCTCCCTCCTGACTCCTGGATGAGATAGACGACGGTCTTTTGGTCGCGCAAAGGAATTCTGGAAGGATCCGCGAGCTACTCTGCGCGCGGCAGCTTGGGGGGCGGGGGTCGCGAGGCCGGGGTAGGTAAGTTTGCGGGCTCCTCTGCCGAGCCGACCGTCGCTCGCGTCCCGATGCCCTCCCTATTTGCGCGCCTCCTTTTCTGTTCTGAACTTTCACCTTCTGTGATAAACAACTCTTAGAACATTCTTAATTATGTTATTTAAATAAAAAGCCGTAATGTTTGACTTAGCCTCAGTTGGGATGTGCCGGAAGTCGGCGAGCTGGGGTGGCGAGCTGGGGTGGCGAGATGGGGTGGCGAGCTGGGGCGATGTGACAGCCTGCCTCAGATTTCGTTTCCTATAAATAGCCACCCCCCCCCCACCTACCCCCGTACTGTCTTTATTTCTCTGCTTTCCCCTCCTTGTTTTTTTTTCCTTTTTCTGCTCGCGCAGCGCTTCGCTTCTCCTCTGCGATCATGGGAAAGACCAACCCGGACGCCGATGGCCGCTCCAAATGCGCGCAGCACTTCGCGGATTACTGCTTCTTCGACGGCCACACCAGCGAGGAGGAGCTCGCAGAATTCATAGCCCTGTATGTGCCGCCGGGCTTTGAGGCGCGCAGGCCGGGGCCGGGCGAGGCCATCAACACGTTCTATGAGAACGAGCTCGCATTCCCCATCTCGCACTTTGAGGTGGGGCTGCGACTTCCCTTGTGGCTGGAGATCCGGCAGATCTTGAAATACTACGGGGACGTCCCCGCGCAGCTGAACTCAAACGCCATCGCCATGATGGTGGCGTTCGCGAGCTACCTCCGGCGGGAGAGGATCGATTTCAACCTGACGGTGTTCAGGAAACTCTTCTCCTATAAGGCGACGACGGACGGGGTCGCCTACTTCGGCGGCTCCTTGATCAAAGTTCGCGAGATTGCGAACAAGCACCACACCTGGATGACCAAGATCGCCTTCATCAAGGGCGATCTCGGCAACATCCCCTACACGCCGCAACAGAAAGGCGAGGAGGTGTACCGCCCGCAGGCCGTGTCCGGCAATGACGCCGAGCTCCACAAATTCTTCCTCCACAAAGATTTCGAGGTCGCCTTCCTGCGGAGGGGCCTCGACGCGCTCCCCCCGGTTCTGCCCGGCGAAGGTATGCTCTCCTCATCTTGCCAAGCTCGCCTATTCGCGAGCTCGGCACATCACCATATCTGAATTTTCTAACCTTTCCAAGTATTTTCCTGCAGGGGAGCGAATAATCCCCGCGAACCCGCCTTTTGCGGACCCGGTGCTTGATATTGACCCTCTTGCTCGCGAGAGGGCGGCGGCAGCGGCCTGTCGAGATGAGGCGGCCTTCTCGCAGCCCTCTTCCGGCAAGAGGCGATCTGAGGACGCGGGGTCGAACCCGCCATCCGGCCCCCGTCAGATGAAAAAGATGCGGAGAGCCCTGCTGGCTCCGCGGGGGCAACAACAACAACAACATCAGCCCAGCCCCAAGTACATCAGCTCGCCGGAGACTCCTCCCGACGCGTCCCCGGAGAGCTCGCTGAAGGAGACGACCAGCAAGGGCCGAAAGGGTGGCAAGGCCCCCTCTTCCTCGGCTGCGGTCTCCCCTCCTCCTTCGGCGAAGAGGACCGCCCGCGAGCGCGCGCCGCCGAAGCAGCACCCCCTCTTCAACTTCGGCGCGCGATGGAAGGATTCCGCGGGCAAGCCCATGGTGCAGTGGGACGAGCTTGCGCACCGAGTCTCCGTCTGCACTCTGCACCCGTCCTGGCACGACCGCGAGCCCGCCACCGGTCATGCCTACGCCCTTGGCTTCGGCCTTTATGGCCGGGAGGATGCTGAGGCCTACAAGAGGACGACCCTCCGGCAGCTCGGCCATGAGGGTCTGCAGTCCCACCTGCGGACTTTGGAGCTGCACCACATGTTGGCGTGACGCAGCTTTGCCATCAGCCACCAGCTCGAAAAGGCCGAGCAGTCTCGCGACCTCGCCAAGGAGCAGGTTGCCGATCAGGCGAGGCGGCTCGGCATCGCGGATAGTCTTCTCGCCCAGACTGCTGGCGGGCTGGTAAGTGTTATGCACCGCTCTCTTCTACTTAGGAAGCTTTGTGCTATTGTTAAATGTGCTCTCTCTCTTCTCTTCAGGATGCCAAGGCGGCGGCCGAACTCCAGGCTCGCAACACTGAGCTGGGGGAGGAGAACGGCCGCCTGCGCGCGCAGCTGGCCGTGGATGCCGACGCTGCTGGCGAGCTCCAGGCTCGTAATGCCGAGCTCAGGGAGGAGAACGGCCGCCTGCGCGCGTGTCTTGGAGAGCTGGAGGGCGCGAACGCTAAGCTGAAGGGGGAGAACCAGCACCTTCTCGGCGAGGTGCGTCTCCAGGCGGAGATCTTCTTCCCGTCGCACGACATCGATCCCACACTCCCCTACAAAGAGCCCGCGCATCTTCGGCGAGGCCGACCTCATCGAGAGACTGCGGATCAACTCAATCCAGACCGCTGAGTGCACCCTCGCGATGATGAAGGACTCCGGGGTGCTGGTGGAAGGATGCGGGGAGATCTCTGCTCGGGACCTGATGCCGAGTCTGTTTCCGGCGACGCCGCCCAGCGAGAAGGAAGATAGCCTGGACGCAATGTTTGGGAAGAGCTTACAGGACCACTCGGGCGACGGCGAGGACCAGTCCGGCGGAGGGGGCGAGGCCAGCGGACAACCCTGTATTTTCCTTTTCTTTTTCCTTTTTTGACAACTCGCTGTGGCGAGCTCCCTGTAAATTTGTGAATAATCAATGGAAGTTTTTTGATCATACCGGTGCTTTACTATGCTTGTGTTATGAATGTATGCGAATGCTTCCTCCCGCGACCTCGCAGAAACAGGTTCCGTGAGTAGAGTGGTTATGAGAGCGCGCACGCGAGCGAGACGCGTTTTGAGTGTTCGCCGAGCTCCAAACGATTTCGTGGCGAGTTACTTTCCGCCCTCACCACGCCACTATTACTCGCGCGCGGCCTCCACCCTTCCATCCGCCTACCCTTACTCGCACGTGAGCCATTCAGGTTGTGCCCGTCGAAGAAGAAACTTTTCAAGTGCAATGGGCCAGGGAGGCGAGGTCCCCGGGTCCGGCTTGCCTTCCTTTGGCGAGGCCCTGGCTTGCGACCTACTCGCCAATGCCGAGCTGGAGATGACGAGCCCAAACACGCCCATGCAGAGCCCTTCAGCCCGGCCTGTCTTCTTGATTATGCCGAGCTGAGTTCGCCGAGCCTGAGCTCGCCCCGACAGAACCCTTCCCCTTTGTTTCCTGCCGCAGACTTTGACTTGCACCTGACGACTTCAAGGCCGACACCATCGAGTAACCTCCAGCCCTGTCAGCCAGATGAGAGCTTGACAGCGGGATCTGCTCCAGGCCGAGGATGACACCGAGTGACTTCCAGCCCTGCCAGCTAGGTGAGAGCCTGACAGCGGGATCTGCTCGGGGTCCGCCACTATCTCCATCGAGTGACTTCCAGCCCTGCCAGCTAGGTGAGAGCCTGACAGCGGGATCTGCTCAAGGCCAAGGATGACACCGAGTGACTTCCAGCCCTGCCAGCTAGGTGAGAGCCTGACAGCGGGATCTGCTTGGGGTCCACTACTACCACCATCGAGTGACTTCCAGCCCTGCTAGCTAGGTGAGAGCCTGACAGCGGGATCTGCTCGAGGCCAAGGATGACACCGAGTGACTTCCAGCCCTGCCAGCTAGGTGAGAGCCTGACAGCGGGATCTGCTCGGGGTCCACTACTACCACCATCGAGTGACTTCCAGCCCTGCCAGCTAGGTGAGAGCCTGACAGCGGGATCTGCTCGAGGCCAAGGATGACACCGAGTGACTTCCAGCCCTGTCAGCTAGGTGAGAGCCTGACAGCGGGATCTGCTCGGGGTCCACTACTACCACCATCGAGTGAATTCCAGCCCTGCCAGCTAGGTGAGAGCCTGACAGCGGGATCTGCTTGAGGCCAAGGATGACACCGAGTGACTTCCAGCCCTGCCAGCTAGGTGAGAGCCTGACAGTGGTATCTGCTCGGGGTCCACTACTACCACCATCGAGTGACTTCCAGCCCTGCCAGCTAGGTGAGAGCCTGACAGCAGGATCTGCTCGAGGCCAAGGATGACACCGAGTGACTTCCAGCCCTGCCAGCTAGGTGAGAGCCTAACAGCGGGATCTGCTCGGGGTCCAAAATACATCACATTCCACCACGCAGGCCAATTACAACGATATCAGAGGGCTAGAAGGAATTTATTATAATCAAAGTGTTGCTTACATGTTTCAGGGAAAAAAGCGTTTGAGGTCGTCACCACTCCAGGTTAGACTCAGGGTCTCGCCTTCTACATTTTGGAGTCGATAGCCCCCCGACCCCAAGGCTACCTTTATAATGAACGGTCCCTCCCAGCTGGGATTGAGCTTTCCCACGGATGCTGACCTCCCTGCTGCATCTACTTTCTTCAGCACCAAGTCCCCCTCCACGAACTGCTTGACCCTGACATGCTTGTCAAAGTACTTGGCCATTCTTCTTTTTACCTCCTCCTGTCGGATGGCGGAGAGGTCTCTTACTTCTTCCACCATGTCAAGGGAGAGCCTCAGTTCCTCCTCATTCTCTGCTTGCCATTCCTCACGGCCTTCCTTTGTTGCCACGACTCGCGGCGTTTGGACTTCGAATTCGATGGGGAGCACTGCCTCGCACCCGTGGGAGAGTTTGAAGGGGGTCTCTCCTATAGCGGTGTTGGTGGTGGTCCTCAGGGTCCAAAGAACCGCGGGAAGCTGCTCCACCCAGCTCCCTCTCAGGTTCTCCACTTTTTTCTTAAGGAGGTTGACGATGATCTTGTTTGCGGCCTCCACCTGCCCGTTACTCCTGGGGTGATGGACCGAGGCGAACCTGAGATCGATCCCAAGCTGTTCGCAGAAGCTGGTGAACTCGGCACTGGCGAACTGGGGCCCATTGTCTGTGACGATGGCCTGGGGCAGCCCATGGCGACAGATGATCTCCCCCCACACAAAGTTCCTGATCACCTGGGAGGTCACCTTAGCCAACGCTTTCACCTCCATCCACTTTGAGAAGTAGTCAATCATCACTAGGAGGAACCTTCTCTGGCCGCTGGCTTGGGGAAACGGCCCAACCAGATCCATTCCCCAGATTGCGAAGGGCCATGGGGCCGTGATACTACGGAGCTGTTGGGCCGGCTGCAGCTGGAGAGGGGCAAACAGTTGGCATTTGTGACATCTCCTTGCGAATTCTGCAGCGTCCCGGCCCAGGGTGGGCCAGAAATAACCTTGCCTGACTATCCTTCCTTCCAGGGTCCGACTCCCGGAGTGACTCCCCCATTCCCCGGAGTGGACCTCCTCCAAGATCCTTCGCGCTTCTCCCTCGGTTACGCAGCGGGCCAGCATCCTTGAGAGGGTCTTTCTGTACAGCTGCCCGTACTGGAGGAGGTAGTATGCTGACTTGTGCCTCAGCTTCTTCTTGTCTACCCCCTCCGGATACTCTCCTGTGGAGAGAAAAATAATTACTGGATCCATCCATGAAGCTTGCTGATCGACTTCCATGAGTTCTCCTTCTTCGATGGAGGGGCGAAACAGGTCGGTGATGGTGCCCCCCACCAGGGGACCATGCTTGGCCAATTGATCGGCTTGTTAATTCTCTTCCCTGGGCACGTGTCGGATGGTGAAAGTTTGAAAAGTGCCAATGACCCCCTTCACCTTGGCCAGGTACGATCGCAGGGTGGGCTCCCTTGCCTCAAACTCCCCGTTAATCTAGGAAGCCACTACCATGGAGTCGGTGAGGACCTCCACATCTGATACCCCCAGCTCCCTGGCCAGGCGCAGCCCTGCTATCACGGCCTCGTACTCGGCCTGGTTGTTGGTAATGGGAAAGTGCACCACCACCGTCTGCTCGATCCGGGTCCCTTGAGGGCTTTCTAGGATCACCCCTACTCCTAAGGAATGCCTTCCCGAGGCTCCATCCACTTTCACCTTCCAAGGAGCCCGGTGAGTGAGTTCTTCCTCCGCCACTTCAACCACATAGTCGGCTAGGAAGTCTGCCATCGCCTGAGCCTTGATCGAGAGCCGCGGAATGAAAGAGACGTCGAACTCGCTCAGCTCCACCGACCACTTAGCCAACCTGCCTGAGTGCTCCACCCCCTCGAATATGTTGCGAAGGGGATGGTCGGTCACCACTCGGATTGAGTGCGCCTGGAAGTAAGGCCGCAGTCTCCGAGCCGAGATGATTAGGGCGAACGCAAGCTTCTCCAAGATCGCATACCGGAGCTCGGCCTTCCTCAAGACCCGGCTCACGTAATAGATGGGGAGTTGTCTCTTCCCCTCTTCGCGAACCAGGACCGAGCTCAAGGCCTCCGTCCCGACCCCCAGATACAAGAACATGTCCTCCCCTTCCTTTGGCCCTTGGAGCAGCGGAGCCTGTGTCAACTGCACCTTGAGGGCCTGGAAAGCCTCTTCACATTCCTTGCTCCATTCAAACCTCTGACCCTCCCTTAGCGCCTTGAAGAAGGGGGAGCACTTCTCCCCTGCCCGAGAAAGGAAGCGACTCAGCCCTGCTAGCTTCCCTGTCAACCGTTGGACCTCCTTTGCATTCCGCGGGGACCCCATCTCAAGGATAGCCTTGACCTTGTCTGGGTTCGGCTCGACCCCAGCGGGGGTGAGGAGATGCCCCAAGAACTTTCCCCTGCTGGCCCCAAAGACACATTTTAGCGGATTCAATCGCATCTTGTACTTGCACAGGGTGGCGAAGGTCTCCTCCAGGTCCCGGAGGTGGGAGTCCACATCCCGGCTCTTGATCATGAGGTCATCTACATACACCTCCAAATTCCTTCACCTTTGCTCCTTGAAGACCCTGTCCATCATTTTCTGGTAGGTAGCCCCAGCATTCTTCAGCCCAAAGGGCATCATCTTGTAGCAGTAGCATCCATCCCCGGTGATGAACGAGACATCCTTAATGTCTGGGGGCTGCATCCTGATCTGATGGTAACCTGAAAAAGCATCCAAAAAACTCATTACAGAAAAACCGACGGCTGAGTCAACCAGCGCGTCGATCCGAGGCAAGGGGTAACAATCCTTGGGACAAGCTTTATTAAGTAAGGAAAAGTCGATACACATCCTCCATCGGCCATCCCCCTTTTTGACCATCACGACGTTGGAGACCCAGCCGGGGTACTGAATTTCGGACACGAAGCCAGCTTTGAGAAGTTTCGCCACCTCCTCCCGGATGGGTTCCGCCAGCTTGTCTGCCGTGGATCTTTTCTTCTGCTGAACGGGGCGTGTTCCCGGGTCCAGGTTGAGGCGGTGGCAAGCCACATCCGCGTCAACCCCCGGCATCTCCGCGGCGTTCCAGGCGAAGATGTCCACGTTCTTCCGGATGCACTCCAGCATCCTGCCTCGGTCCTCCAGGGTCAGCCCTCCGCTGACGCGAACCATCTCCATCCTTCCTCCCCGGGAGAGCACCTCCAGCTCCACCACTTCTTCTGCTGCCTCCAGCCTGGATTGCTCTGCCCATCCTTCGGCGTCCCTTTCCTCCGGAACGGGGACCTCTACCTCCATCGCCTCCTTCTCGACCCTCACCTCAGTCACCTCCTCCAGACTTCCTCCTGCCGCCTCCTCGGCGCAGCCCTTCTCTCCCAGCTCCTCCCTCTCTGCTTCCTCTTCGACCTCCTCCATCCTTCGCCCCATCTCCTCGGCTCCCTCCTGCCAAGAGATGGTGTTTACCGCAGTGACATAACACTCCCGCGCCACCTTTGGATATCCCCTAACACTGACTTGGATCCCCTCGGCGTTGAACTTCAAGCATTGATGAAAAGATGAGGGGACGCAGCGAAAGGCGCTGATCAGGGGCCTCCCAAAGATGGCGCTGTAGCTACTAGTGGCGTCCACAATGACGAACTTGCAGTTTCGGGACTGCCCCCCCAAGGTGACATGGAGTCCAACTCCTCCCTCTACTTCCTTCCTTTCTCCTGAAAAAACGAATAGGGGGCCATCTGAGGCCAGCACCCTCTTTGCCTCCACCTTCATCGCGTCGAACGCCTTTTTGAAGACGACGTTGACGGAGCTCCCGTTGTCCACGAGGATCCGAGAGACGGTGAAGTTCTCAATGGCCGCCTTGATGACCAGCGCATCACAGAACGGATCCTCGTGGTCTGGTAGATCAATCCTGGAGAAGGTGATCCTCTCCTCCGGAGGTGGGGTTTGGGATGTAGAGGCGACGCTCCGCCGGTACATGGTGTGGAGACTGGCCTTGCGGGAGGCCTCGATCCCTACTCCCCCGTGGATCATCCCGATCCATCCTCGGGTCCCCACATCCACCCGGTCTTCACACCGATCCTCCTCTGCCCGAGGCAGGACCTCCTTAATCCTTACTTCCTGTCGCGCCTCCTGCTCCTGCTGCTGCCGCTCCCTGTTCCCCCTCATCTCCAAGAATTCCGGGCACGTGGCTGTTGCGTGCCCCTCTTCCTGATGGAAGTCGCAATAGGGCAGCTCCACCCTAACCTCCCTCCTTCTTCTCTTCCACACTCCTCTCCTGGCCCCCAAGGCTATGGCCATGGCCTCCTCTTGATCGGGGAGCCGGGGCCTCTGGCCCTGCCTCCAGCCTGGGGGGTGGAATTGGTCTTGCCTCCCCTGAAAGTGACCCCTTCCGAAGTTCCCCCTCTGTGGCCCCTGCCCCTGCCACTCAGGACTCCAGCCTAGCCGGCGGTCGGGCTCCTGACGCCCCCACCCCGGCTGCTGCGGCCCTTGGAGCTGCCTCTACTCCCTTTGCCTTGGCTCCCCTCTTCTCTCATCCTGTCCTCTTCCTCCCTTCGACTCCCTCTCCTCCTCTGTGGCCCACCAGGCCAGCTTCCTTGCAAACTCCGGGTTCGACGCCTCCCCGTCAACCTCTCTCGCCGCCCTCTCCATCAACTCCTCATAGGAGAGGGGGGGGGGAACTCTCTTCAGCTCCATCCGGAAGAAACATTGCTGCAGGCCCAGGGTGAAGGCCATCATCAGACTATGGCCCGGTATCTCCTGGACCTGAGTAACTTCCTCCTGGAATCGGTCTACATAGCTCCCCAACGTCTCGTTTACTCCCTGCTTGATGTGAAACAGGGACTCAGACTCCTTCTTCCTCTTCTTCGAAGTGGTGAATCTCAGCATGAATCCTCGTCCCAAGTCCTCAAAGCAATAGATGGAGTTGGCCGGTAGCTGGTGGAACCATTCTCTCGCTTTCTCCCGGAGGGTGATGGCGAAGAGCCGGCACTTGAATCCGTCCGACATCTGACGGATGGAGACCACGTCCTCGAACCATTGGACATGCTGTACCGGGTCTCCCTTCCCAGTGTAGTAGGACATCTCGGGCTCCCTGAACCCGTCTGGAACCGGAGCTAAAGAGACCAACTCGCTGAAAGGGCTCCCTCCCCCTACTGGGCGAGCTGGCGAGTCTCGCGAGCCCAGCTCGCCGAAGCGACCTCGGCCTGCCGAGCCGGGGAAGAGGTCACGCCCGGGGAGCTCGCACCCTCGGCCTTCCTCGGCCACTTCCTTCCCAGCTCGCCTGCCGGGAGCGTCCTCGCCCAATGAGGGGGCGGCCGCGATCTGGTTTGTCGGAGTCGAGCACTCGGCCCGCGTGCCGAGTGCGAACTTGACCAGATTCAGCACCTCATTTCTGAAGTCTTCGAACATTCCCACCGTTGCGAGAGGTGGGGGGGCGGCGAGCTCGGCCTGTCGTATCCTTGCCCCGTCATCGAGCTCGCGGAAACTTTACTGCGCTGACCACTCTCCACGCTCACCGCACCAAAATGTTGAAACCGAAACCCGGCTTCCTGTGGAGCTCGCCCTTGGGGAAAGGGGTGGTCTCGCGCCTACTTCGCTCCTGCAAGAAAAAACAAAAAGACAAGGAGAAACAGACCCAAGAGCTCGGCGGGGAGGTCCCACCACAAACCTGGAAGATCTCAGAGCGCTTCCCCTCCTTAGCCTGAAGCCGAGCTAAGGTACCCTCAGAAAGTACTTAGAGATTTTGGGGAGAGGAGCACAGGGAGAAAAAACCTTCTTTCTGGGGTACCCCTTGGGTCCTATTTATAGTTTTTGAAATCCGGACTGCCAATAACCAAAATAACCGACCTGAAATTACCAGGAAACCCTTGGCTGGGCCTGCCAACAGCCAAACTCCGATGTTTTGAAGGGCTATGGGCAGACCAGCAGGGGTAAAACAGTAAAAAGTACCTCGGACCCCTAGGCGAGCTGGGACCCCTGGCCACCTCGGCATGCTTTGCTCGCCAGCTGCTGCCGAGCTCCACTGCGGGGGCGCGAGCCTCAGCCCGCTCGGCGAATGCCGGGCTCGGGGTCGCCGATCGATGGTCTCTGGCCGACGGATGCCGAGCTCAGCCTCGCCCCTGCCGCCGCCGAGCTCGCCTGCTGTTCCCAGTCTGATCTGCTAGCCCCTTGATGACCTTGCTCGCTGGACACGGGGTTGTACAGGCGGGCTGCACATCGAATCCGCTGAGTCTGCGGAGTCCATATCTACTGACAAGATGAGTCCGGCTAAAGACGAGGACTGCTGTTGCTGAGGAGCTGGGGTTCCCCAATGATGGCGGACTAGAAGTCTTGACTATACTTCGAGTCCGCTCAGCTCGCGAGGAACTGGAACATGGCTGCCGATCTTTGCGGGTAGCAGGGGAGTTGTAGTGTACGCGCTCCTTAGGGGGACTGATGAAGCTGGTTGCCCATGCTTCTGGGGCCCGCCATATTATTCAGTGGAACTTGACGCATCTACTGGGTGACAAGGGCTAAGCGACCTGTCGGACTAACGAAGCTAGCCGCGTGTGTTGGTGAGGTGGAAGTTGAGGTAGCTGGTTGGCGGCCTGGGGGTAGGTCGCTACCTTTGATTGGCGGTTTGAGCGGCCTGGGCAGATAGGCATATGAATCCTACAAAGGGGGTTCCTGTTGAGACAAGCTGCGGTCAAGCTCAAGGGGCGCGACCTGCAGGGGTGGAATGAAGCAGCAGTCTGCGGCCCTGCTGACCAAGGGAAAGATGCGCGGCCTGGGTAGTCAGACCGCTGAGACCGCCCAAGATGTGCGGCCTGAGCAGTCAGACGAACCTGTCTGGCCATCCTAATAAGCGACCTCCAGGAGGAACCTAGAGCAGGCCGTGATGCTAAAGATCACGGCAGTGAAGCAGTAGTACAAGTAATATAAAATGGGCGAGTTTTCCCAAGTATCAATCTCTCAAGGAACACAGTAAGGTGGAGTTAATTTCGAGGAGGACTTGAGATTGAAGTTCTTAGGTCAGAGTTAACTAAGGGGGGTTTTGATATTTCTGGAAAAAGAAAATAAAAGCCTAACAACTACTCCTTTTCAACACCGTTATGCGATGCTTCGCCAGGCGGGATGGAAGACTAGTCGGGCCGCTACGCACCGAATAGCTGGGTGAATGGACGAGTAGGCTTATAGATGAGGTGGTTAGAACGACAGAATGAGGGTCAAAGCACCTCTTCGCGACACATACCACTAGAAATTGCTAGTGCGGCAAGGGTGGATGGATGGTGGATGGACAAATAGGCGCACCTCAAGTAAATAACGAAAACATCCAATCACATAGACATGATTAAACATAAACGTATATTACACTAAGCATAACTTCATCAAATACAAAGAGTTCAACTAACCATCAACAACAAGAGAAGAAAATTGTGCGAAATAACCCGGATCTGAAGTCTTGCTGAGGATTCACTGTTGGAATCGTCGGGTTGTCAATCCGCATCCAAGCTCGGGCCTCAACTGCGTCCGGGATAGAGAAGGGCTATCACCACCTTCCAATGGCCTGTCTTCTTCGTGTCACGATCTGGTGGAGGATGACACAACTTCTCCTAGCTTGGTGGAGATAGCTATGTCTAGCTCTTCTTGAAGCTCAAGGATGAAGGAGGAGGTTGAGAGGGAGCTCTGGCTCAGATTTGGGGGTGAAAGCACGCCCAGAGCACCTCCCTAGGGGTGGAGATTGAAGGAGGATGGCGGAATCCCTCCTCGGAGATGAAAACGGCGGAGGAACAATGAGCTCTTTTGGAATTAGGGCGGCACCTGCATATTTATAGACAGTAGAAATAACAATGCACACGATCACGGGCGCATGACCAGTGGTCGTGCGCACTATGTCCAGTGATTGTACACGCTGGCATGGCAGATTAGGAAGAAGAACTGGGATAACGCTCACGAGCAGTGGCGCACGACCAGTGGTCGTGCGCACTATATCCAATGGTCGTGTGATTACCCCAGACAGGACTCCAGGAAAAGAGGAATCAATGCACACGATCAGTGGCGCACGACTGGTGGTCGTGCACACTATGTCCAGTGGTCGTGAGATTACCCCAGGCAGATTCTTGAAATCAGGGTACATTGCGCACAATCATCGGCGCACGACCAGTGGTCGTATGCATTATATTCGATGATCGTGTGCAGTATTCCTACTTCCAAACATCCCCTGAACACGCACATGACCCCTAAACCCAGCACTGATATGTGTAGACATTCCAGACGAGCACAAAACAGAGTACAGAAAATATACACAACCACGGGCTTAAATGTGCACTTCCTATGAAAATAACAATAATATGAAATATATACGATAATGAACTAAAAGTGAAGTGAATGCGAAGGAAAACTAGCCCAGATGAGTCCGAAAATAGGTATATAAATTGGACTCATCACACCCCCTGACTTAACTGTTTGCGCGTCCCGAGCAAACAAAATCTAAGCAGATAGGGAAAATGATTTAGCTAACAAGGAAATTACGATACGGAGTACCATGCGAAGTCACAGGCTCGCACGCGTAAAAATATAATAGAAGAAATTTCTAAGTATACAAAATAGTTTATACTTTTCACAATGCGTATCAAAATTTTATTAATATTGAAAAATGGAATCACGGTGAATCATCCTGTCACGCGTAGGGAGAAAGTAAACTAATCGCTATGCACGCATTGACAAAGATCGAGGCTCGGGATAACCTCCAAAGGAATCCACCAATGTAGGTGACCATATGCTTGCCCTTTCGCACTCTCTCCACGGCACTGGTTGGTTCACACACGAATTAGTAGGACTTTAGTTGAAGATGTAACATCCCCATCCATTCATATAATATATACTGGAAGGTCCGGTCGGGGCCCCACAACATATACCACAAAACAGACGATGAAGCTACGGAGTGATACCAGAGTAGCGCAGCGCACCTAACACATTTCATTCTAGCAGAAGCCTATACACTTGAACTCCTCTCTTGAATGTCCAACATATACAACTCCACAATCTATAGATTATAGGAATGTCTTACAAAATATAAAAATCACGGGCCTTATGACCTTACAGGGCTTTCAAACAGTTGCCCAAACATTGGCACATAGGCCGACCACATCAAAAGAAAACATAACGTGTACATTGACAAGTGCCATCGAGGGCTAGTAGCGGCAGCAGCAAAAGCAGTAGGGACTTCAACCCTTATGAGTCCCGCTCAGTTCTCCAGCACCTGCACTGGGACATTCCACTCAAGGGTGGCAAACAGAGATAATGGTCAACATTCAGCTGACCAAATTATAACGACCCTACCCCTTTTTCGGGGCAGTGGTATCCTTCACTGCATGCATAGCACATCACAAGCATGTATATATATCTCATATAATGTTCTTTCACTCACACATGCCATCACAACCGTTAGGCAACTGGCCCAACGGTCCGTGCACTCAGGGCACCTTCTTGCTGTACTGGCAAATCAGGTGCCCACCACCATATCCGGGTCACAGCCCAACGATAGCTCACTTGAGCATTTACTCCATGGCATGCAGCCAGAGTTTTATAGTCTTAGTGAACCGGGATTTGCCCGTAGCCCCCCAATGTATCACGGCACTTAGGCCTAAGACTCTTATTATGCGCTCCAACACACCGCACCTTCTAGTCTCACGTCGGACGGACATAACGCAGGTCAGATCCTCCACCCCTCGTTGCTCAAATCGCCTTGTCATCACCGAGTACGGCGTACTCACAGCTAAATAAAGGAGTGGGTAGGTCTCACCGATCTTGTTTTGGCATTCAATCCTAAGTATTTCTATTACACTCATTCATCTCACAGCATTAGCGGGTCTTTCCTGGGCACACCAGTACTTCCTGCTACTCTCTTCACAGGTGGACACCGCAAATAGCACAAATATCAGGGGTATTTCCTGGCTACCATGCCAGTACTTCCTGTTACTATCTTCACAGGTGAACTCCCTATGAACATTAAGCATTACAAAGGGTATTTCCTGGAATTCCAATCCAGTACTTCCCGCTACTTCCTTTCACAGGTCGAACCCAACAGTACAAGCAGTACAAGCATTCTACGGGTATTTTCCTGGACTACCACTCCAGTACTTCCTGCTACTTTTTTTCATAGGTCCAACCCGTGGACTCCTAAGCTACGCTTTTATCACGGAGTCTTCTCCGGTTCGTATGCAACATCACCAATCCAGACCAACCTATCCAGATGGGCTTCACACAGCATGCCTATTACGTACTCCATTTCCGGATCTATATGCCAACAAAGGAGATTCCATGAATCAACCCAAAGACTCCCAAAACCAGCCACCTTTTGGTGGGGAAGTCACATACATATGCCAAAAAGGAAGCCTTCACATGGCTAGGAAGAAAGGTCGTTACCCTTGAAGACCTCTTTGGTGCCATGAGCTCCAAGCTGGCTCGAACGACTCACAACAGCTTTTCCTCCGCAACGTCGGCCTCGGATCTCTCATCGGCAAACCGCAGCACCACCTGTGATCAGCCCCCTCTCCTCCTCCTCCTTCTTCCTCTCTCTTTCTCTCTCTAGAAGTGTAGTAAGAAAAATTCAAAAGCCAAATGAGTTTCCCCAACCCATTCTCGGCCTTAAGAAGACAGGGAGGCTTCTCAGCCCTTGGATCCACGCCAAAGGAATGGATGGCCACGATATCACCAAAAATCATAAATTTTTCCTGACACGGCCTGTGACACACCAGTGTCCCAGACCATGTGCCTCAAGCGGTGCTCAACCGACTTATCCAATCCAGTGTCATGCCCATGTGACACGCCTGTGTCATGGGCCGCGTCACCCGACACGCCTTCAGACACGCCCGTGTTTGTGGCCTTGTTCATCAGGCTGAAAAATCTCAAAATCACCCGAGACTCACATGGCCTGTGACGCGCCCGTGTCCCAGGTCGTATGCCCATACACGGCACTAGACACGCCCAAACTCAAATTCGTCAGGCTGAGTTCGTCGACCGTGCTGACATGCCCTCTGACACGCCCGTGTCACAGGTCGTGTCCTAAGCACTCGACACTCGTCGACCAAATTTTGTCAACCACTCGTCGACTGTTCCTCCCGACACTCAACGAACATAGGACATGCCCTGGGACACGCCCGTGTCCCAGGCCATATCACCCCAAAAATGAGCTTGCTGAAAAATGGTCTGTTACAACCCTCCCCTCATACAAGAAATTTCGTCCTCGAAATTTGTATACAGGAAGGCAAGCAGCAACCAAACATTTTTATGACATGAAACGTTTATGTTACAATAAAATTTTCACTATGCAATCGCTACAAGAATAACTCAGGAAACTCCACTCGCGTGGTCTGCTCTCGCTCCCATGTAAGCTCCTCACAGCCGCAATTGTTCCATCAGACTTTAACCATCCCGACCATCTTATTCCGCAACTGTTTCTCGTCTCGATCCTCGATTTGAATGGGTCTAACTCTTGTTGTTAGCCCATACTCCATCGGCACACGATCATCCCTGATCACTTGAGCTAGATCTTTCACGGCCTTCCGAAGCACCAAGATGTGAAACACATCATGTAGTCCACCCAAGTCTACCGAAATAGCTAGCTGATACGCAGCTTCTCCGATTCGCGCAACCACTTCAAATGGACCCAAATATCTTGGACTCAACTTTTTCAAACGTCGAATCCGGGATATGCCTTTGAAGGGCTTGATCTTCAAGTATACCCAATCGCCTACCGCGAACTCCACGTTCCGGTGCTTGGCATTGTAGTACTTCGCTTGACAATATTGGGCTATGAGTAGCTTATCTCGAATAGCACGAATGGTTGAGTTTGCTTCATTGACTTCATTAAGCTTATAAACTCTTGCTTCGCCAGCTTCTACCCAAGACAAGGGAGTACGACACTTCCTTCCATATAGAGCTTCATACGGTGCCATCCCAATGTCGCCTGGTAGCTGTTATTATAAGCAAACTCCGCTATGTAGAGATGATCTTCCCATCTCTTTTCGAAGTCTAGGGCGCACATCCTGAGCATGTCCTACATCGTTCTGTTGGTTCGTTCTATTTGGCCATCCATTAGGGGATGAAAGGCCGTACTAAAAGTCAACTTCGTGCCCCACAGCTGGTGAACAAGCCTCCAATCGTTTGACGTGAATCGCCCATCACAATCACTCACGATGCTCCGAGGAACACCGTGAAGCCGTACAATCTATTCCACGTATAGCTTTGCCAAACTTTCTACCAAATCATCCCGCCTGTTTGGGAGAATATGTGCTAAATTCGTTAGCCGATCAACAATCACCCAGATGGAATCATTCCCTCACTAAGATCTCGGCAACCCGTGCACGAAATCCATGGAAATATCATCAAACTTCCACTCTGGAATCGGCAGCGACTTCAAATACCCACCCGGATTCTAGCATTCTGCCTTGACCATCGCACATGTTCGGCATTTTTCCACATAAAGAGCCACATCTCTCTTTAGCCATGGCCACCAGAATAGCTTTTTCATATCGTTGAACATCTTCGTGCTCCCTGGGTGGATTGAGTACTTCGCATAATGTGCTTCATACATCAGTTCTTCCCTCAATTTACCCACATTCGGGACTCACAAACGGCCCTCTTTCCGCAAAAGACTGTTATTCCAGGAGAACTTCCCTTCTGGCCCAGCTTTTGCATAGCGTAGGAGATCTTCATCCAACTCCGTTGCCCGTCGAACTCGGTCCGCAAGGTCACATTACACCTCCGCCCAGTTCAAACATGTATTAGCAGTGGCATTCTTGTCAACAAAAGAAATCTCTAACGCTTCCAGCTCCTGGATGAGACGTTCATCATGCTTTTGCAACCAAGCTGCTCTTGCCGTAGACCGCCGACTCAAGGCATCCACGACAACATTCCCCTTCCCGGGGGTATAGTGAATCTCAAAGGTGTAGTCCCCGAGGAACTCCAACCACCTTCGTTGTCGCATATTCAAGTCTTTCTGCACCAATAGGTACTTTATGCTCTTGTGATCTGTATAGATCTCCACCTTCAAACCATAAAGATAGTGTCGCCACAGCTTTAGTGCAAAGATAACCGCCGCCAACTCAAGATTATGGACGAGATATTTCCGCTCGTGCACTTTCAGCTGGCGTGAGTCATAAGCAATCACCTTTCCATTTTGTAGAAGCACGCAGCCTAAGCCGCTTCCTGAAGCATCACTATAGATGACAAATCCATCGGTACCCCATGGTGATGACAACACAGGCGTCGTGGTCAACCGATTCTTCAGCTCTTCAAAAGCTCATGGGCACTATGGCAACCAAAAGAACTTCTGCTCTTTTCATGTAAACGTGGTTAGCGGTAAAGCAATCCGCGAGAAGTTTTCAACAAATCTTCAGTAGTAGCCTGCTAGTCCAAGGAAACTCTGGACCTCGGTCACTGAAGACAATGCTGGCCACTCCGCTATGGCCCTTATCTTCGCTGGATCCACTACTATGCCCGCTCCACTCACCACATGGCCTAGAAAAGCCACCGACGATAGCCAAAACTCGCACTTCGATAACTTGACATAGAGCTGATTCTGCCTCAATGTATTCAACACTAACCGTAAATGTTTCTCATGATCGGCTTCCGATCTCGAGTTCACCAGGATATCATCAATAAACACTATCACGAACAAATCCAGGTACTCACGGAATATTTGATGTATCAAGTCCATAAATATCGAAGGCGCATTGTACAGTCCAAATGGCACGACCGTGAACTCGTAGTGCCCGTACCGTGTTCCAAATGCGGTTTTGGGAATATCTTCTTCTCGGACTCTCAATTGGTAATAACCGGATTTCAAGTCCAACTTCGAGTAGACATACGATCCAACTAGCTGATCAAATAGCTCATCAATCCGCGGAATCAAATATTTATTCTTCTCGGTTAGCTTATTCAATTCGCGGTAATCAATACACAACGACAAGCCACCGTCTTTGTTCTTCACAAAAAGCACAAGGGCGCTCGAAGGAGACATGCTTGGGCGTATATAACCCTGTTCCAACAATTCCTGCAGTTGGACTTTCAACTCCGCCATTTCCTTAGGCGCGACGCGATATGGAGAGCGGGCCACAGGTTTTGCACCTGGCACCAACTCGATCGTGAAGTCCATCTCTCGCTGGGGTGGTAGCCCAGGGAGATCCTGGGGAAACACATCTGCAAATTCCGACACAATCGTAACATCACCCACACTGGCCTTAGGCTCAATAGCCTGAATCAAGGCCAAGTAGCACTCCGCACCCTTCCGAACAGCCTTCAAGACTTGGAGTGCAGACAACAACGTCCCTCCAACTCCTCACATACCCACGAACTTCATCTCTTGCTCGGTATTCTGGCACAACATGACGTCTTTGGATTGGAAATCAATCAAGGCATGCTTCTCCGCAAGCCAATCCATCTCAAATATCACGTCAAATTCCGATATCGGCAATACAGATGCAGTCAAACTGAAATCCCGACTTCCTATTTGGACCGCCACATCGCAAGCTTGATCTACAAGCATCCAACAACCATTCGGCAACACCACTCTGAAGGTATCTGTCTTCACATGATTAGGTATCCCAAACCACGCTATAAAATCTCGCGATAGAAAAGAATGCGACGCATCCGTATCAAACAGTGCTCGCGCCAGCGTGTTCCGAATCAGTACAAAGCCTGTGGTAATCCCATTACACACAAGCCACATACACATATGCAATAAACAAAGCATACAAACAAAATAATACTCAAAACTAAACTGATACTTGTGACGACGTCACTTGGCTTAATGGCCTCCTGCAGGCCAAGATTGTAGACCCAGGGCTGCGCCTGAGAGGCAGAGGATTCCACTACCGCGTTTCCTTTTTCCACAAATGACGCCTCCGCCTTCTTTTCACTCTTTGGCGACACCCGACAATCTCGAGCTATATGCCCCACCCGTCCACTATTAAAGCACGTACAAGTATCCGGCTTGGAGGTGGCCCCCGACGTTGCTCCGGATGCAACAGAAGAAGGAGCTTATCCCGCCGTCTAGTGCCTCTTGCCCCATTTCTTCTTATAGAATGACTTCGTCGGTCGGGGCACTTTAAACTCTGGCTCTGACACAACCAATGCCCTTTTTCCTTGCATTCTCTTCATGTATTTTTCTAACGCGCTTGCAGTGTCGGCCAACGCTTGGAAGCCTTAGTTCACCGAACTAGAAAGCAGGAACCTCACATCGTCCCGCAGTCCTTCATTGAACCTATTCGTCTTTCTCTGCACATCAGCAAATATCGAACCCGAATACCGCCCTAAGCGTGTAAACTCATGCAGGTAAGCTTCCACACTACCATCACCTTGCGTCAGCCTTTGGAATTCATTCTTCATGGCATTCCTTTGTGCCGCAGGAAGGTGCTTTGCTAGGAAGAGTCGAGAGAATTCTTCCAGCGATACTTGTGTTAAGGGACTACCCGCCAAGTGATGCAGCTCCATCTCATCCTACCACAGTCTAGCCTCACCTTCAAGAAGGAAGATATCTAAGGTGACTTTCTGATGCTCCTCCGTTCCAATCGCCGTCATGATCCGCTTGACGCGCGATAACCAATCCTCAGCCTGTGTAGTAGAACCCACTCCCAAGAACGTCGGCGGGTGAAAACTCATAAACTGCGTCAACTGCTTCTCAGCGGTTCGAGGAATCACAACAGGTTCCGGCCTCGCCTCCACCTCTTCTGGCCTCACGGCCGACTACGCCTGCCCTTGCGCCTGCCCAACCGGTTGCCCTTGAACCATGGCAAATAAAGCCTCAGCAACTTGTCGCACAGTTTCTGTAGATGGCGGTGGTGTAGGCACCTCAGTTGGTGTCGTACTTTCATCCGAACGTTGGGGCTCCTATTGCCCCGAACCACTCTGAGTCACCTAAAGGGGAAAAAGACACACACACATTAGCGGCCTTGCACAAGAAAACAACACAAAATAGGAACACGTAGGTTCTACAAACACAAGAATTTGCATTCCTATGACGGACATTCAGGAGTTCAAACGTGTTACCGTGGTTTGCACAGACACGTGCTCGCCACCCCACAAAAGAAGTCGACCACAACTTTGAGAGGGAAAGACCAAGACAGCTGATACCAAAAATGTAACAACCTCATCCATTCATATAATATATACTAGAAGGTCCGGCCGGGGCCCCACAGCATATACCACAAAATAGACGATAAAGCTACGGAGTAATACCAGAGTAGCGCAGTGCACCTAACACATTGCATTCTAGCAGAAGCCTATACACTTGAACTCCTCTCTTGAATGTCCAACATATAAAACTCCACATTTTATAGATTATAGGAATGTCTTACAACATATAAACATCGCTGGCCTTATGGCCTTACAGGGATTTCAAATAGTGGCAAAAACATTGGCACGCAGACCGGCCACATCAAAAGAAAACATAATATGTACATTCACAAGAGCCTTCGCGGGCTAGCAGCGGCAGCTGCAAAAGCAGTAGGGACTTCAACCGTTATGCGTCCCGCTCGGTTCTCCAGCACCTGCACAGGGACATTCCACCCAAGGGTGGCAACAGAGGCAACGGTTAGCATTCAGCTAACCAAATTATAACGACCCTACCCCTTTTTCGGGTCAGTGGTATCCTTCCCTCCAGGCAAAGCATATCACAAGAATGTATATATATCTCATATAATGTGTTTTCACGCACACATGCAATCATAATCGTTAGCCACCCGGCCCAACGGTCCGTGCACTCAGGGCACCTTCTTAGTGTACTGGAAAATCAGTTGCCCACCACCGTATCAGAGTCACAACCCAACGGTAACTCACTTGAGCATTTACTTTGTGGCGTGCAGCCGGAGTTTTATAGTCTTAGTGAACCGGGATTGGCCCGTAGCCCCCCATTGTATCACGACACTTAGGCCTCTGTAACACCCCAGATTTTTGATTGCGTACGCATGATGGGCGTTACGTTGGCTTTGACCGTTGTTCGAGCATGGTTTTTCCCGCGGGCTTGCGAGTGGCTGTTTTGGTAACCGAGTTGCACGATTCCCCAGCAAACCGGAGTCCAAATTGGGGACTCGGTGAGGCCTCTTAGGGAATGCTTGCACGTTTTCGCGCCTGGGGAATGTTGCTCAAAATGAGTTGCTGGTATAGGAAACAAAAAAAGGGTAAAATGTTCTTAAGGCAAAAATGGTCTAGGACGTCACAGAAAAACTTTTCAAAACAGGGAAAAATGGTCGTTTTTGTGCGTGACACGCCCCCTGACACGGGCGTGACACAGGGCGTGACCTGGGCGTGACCTCCTTGACTCGACGAATTTTTCTTGCGTCGAGTTGAGCTCGACGAATGGGGTACACGCCCCATGACACGGGCATATCACAGGCCATGTCCCGCTTTGTCGAGTGTCGAGTGTCGAGTGTCGAGTGTCGGGTGTTGATAGAGGGTACACGGCCTGTGACACGGGCGTGTCACAGGGTGTGTCCAGCTTGTCGAGTGTCGCGTGTCGAGTATCGAGTATCGAGTGTCGGGTGTCGAGAGAGGGGACACGGCCTGTGACACGGGCGTGTCACAGGGCATGTCCAGCTGTGTCGAGTGTCGACACTTTGTGTCGATGAGGTGTCGAGACACGGGCTACATGCCCTAGGTCACGGGCGTGACCGACCCTTCACGGGCATATACCCGGCCGTGTACCGTGTGGATAAACTTGGATATGCTGACTTTCTACGCCGCTTAAGGTACACGCCCTGCGTCATGGGCGTGACCGGCCCAAAAATCGACTTTTTCCAGTTTTTTTGGGCCGTTCATTTCCTTGATTCTGCATCTAACGGTCCAGCTCTGTTCTGGAGGAAATAAGGCCGAAACAGAGATTCTCCTCCCTATTTCACCTTCTTCTTCATCTTCTTCCTCATTCCAAAAGAAACTCAAGGGAGAAAGGGCTAAAGCAAGGCAAGGAAAGAGAGGAGCAGCCGTGGCGGTGTCATCTCGGTTCAGGCAAGCGGTGTTCTTCACCCTTGCCAATCTTATTTTCTTGGTTTTGATTGTGCCAAATAGCTAGTGTTTCTATAGCTTGTTCTTCTTGTTTTGGGTTCTTCCTCACTAGCCTTATTATGCTCTTAACTTTCCCTATGCTGAATGAATTCGATCTTCCATGCTTAGTTTTGTGTAATTTTCAAATCTATGGTAGGTTAATTCATGTCGTTTATCTTGTTCATGTGATTCTTGTAGCTAAGTTGATTCATGTTCATGTAGCCTTGCTTATTCATGTGATTCTTCCTTGTTCATATCAAAAGCATGTGATTCTTTCTTGGTCCTAATCATGTGATTCATTTAATTTTCGTTAATCAAACTCTATCACGTTTGACATAACGTTGGCAATTTGTAGTCATATGTGAGGATGAAGGAAGGGAACGTGTGTACTTGGGTTATGGTGAGATTTGCTTGTGGTGTTACGCTTAGGTTCATTTATGGTGAGTTTTGCGAGGCGAATTGTGAACCATGGCAGGAGTGTTTGTGTGAGAATTCTACAAGGGGTGGTGTGGTTTTAGCCTTTGTGGCCACCGGGTTTGGATTTGTGGTGTAGAGCACCATTTTGCCCCGATTTTGGGCTGGCTTTTATTGGTGCGTTCCACTTTAGGGCCGCCACCGAAAGACCCTTGCGGAATTGAACTTAACCGCTGCTTATGCTTCACTAGGATGGTTGCTTCTTGTTCTAAAGATGATGAATTTGGGCATGTGTATTGCCTTTTTGCTCCTGCGGGTTAAGCAGGACTTGATGAAAATTGTACGCACTTGGTGCGTTTGGCACTTTGGATTGACAGTGTTTACTACTTGTTTTCCACTTGTTGTGTTCACTCATTTTACTTATATGAAACATTGCTACGGGGTCGATAAGCCCCTTCATGATATTGTATAAACATACTGCTCTTCGTTTTATTGTATGGTCGAGGATTGCTGAGGTATTCTTTCTTGAATGACTCAGGTGCAGGTTATAGCCGGTTGAGCGGCTAGGTTTGTTGGTGGAGTTTCTTGGGAGCTAGCCGAGCTTACTTAGCGAGGTAGTTCTTTTGTTTGTTGTACAGACATACATGTGCCCCAATGGGTTCGTGTCAGCTTGTTGGCGCCCATTGGTGGTTTTCTTTTCTTATGATATATGAATACGAGACTGCTAGTGTGACTCATTTGGATGAGATGATGTCTTCTTGCTCTTGGGAAGGATTTATGGTAGGTTGCATTAGGTATTTTTAAGCTAAACAAAACTATTATTGTATCCATGCATAACATGTTTTGGTTACCAAACACGTATTTTCCAAATGACGTAAACAAAGATGATTTCTTGTATTAGTATCACTATAGACTGCATGTAGGAGATCGTCATAAAGAAACAAAGTATTTCCGCCGCGTATAAACACACATTTTAATGCCTAAGGCTGAGGGATACGGCCATTAACCTCAAAGGTTTTCTTGCATATAACTGTTGGATTTCAACTCATAAAGTAAGCATCAAGGGTTGCCTGAGCGTGTGCAGTTATCCCCTGCACGACGTGGCATCATAACCCGTAGTTCCTCTTGCTCTGATACGATGTACTCGTTGAGGAAATGCGGGTTGAGACATAAGACTCTTGCTATGCGCTCCAATAGTCCACACCTTCTGGTCTCACATCGGACGGACATAACGCTGGTCGGATCCTCCACGCCCCGTTGCTCAAATCGCCTTGCCATCACCGAGTAGGGCATACTCACGGCTAAATAAAGGCACGGGTAGGTCTCACGGTCCTGTTTTAGCATTCAAGCATGGGTATTTCTATTACACCCATTCATCTCACAGCATTAGCGGGTATTTCCTGGGCACACCAGTACTTCCTGCTACTCTCTTCGCAGGTGGACACCGCAAATAGCAAAAATGTCAGGGGTCTTTCCTGGCTGTCATACAAGTACTTCCTGTTACAAAGGGTATTTCCTGAAATTCCAATCCAGTACTTCCTGCTACTTCCTTTCATAGGTCGAACCCAACATTACATGCAACAAAAGCATTCTACGGGTATTTTCCTGCACTACCACTCCAGTACTTCCTGCTACTTTCTTTCACAGGTCCAACCCGTTGACTCCTAAACTATGCGTTTATCATGGAGTCTTCTCTGGTTCGTATTCAAAATCACCAATCTAGACCAACCTATCCGGATGGGCTTCACACAGCATGCCTATTCCGTACTCCATTTCCAGATCTATATGCCAACAAAGGGGATTCCATGAATCAACCCAAAGACTCCCAAAACCAGCCAACTTTTGGTGGGGGAATCACATACATATGCCAAAAAGGAAGCCTTCACATGTTTAGGAAGAAAGGTTGTTACCCTCGAAGACCTCTTTGGTGCCATGAGCTCCAAGCTGGCTCGAACGACTCACAAGAGCTTTTCCTCCGCAACGTCGGCGTCGGATCTCTCGTCGGCAAACTGCAGCACCACCGGTGATCAGCCCCTTCTCCCCCTCCTCCTTCTTCCTCTCTCTTTCTCTCACTAGAAGTGTAGTAAGAGAAAGTCAAAAGCCAAATGAGTTTCCCCAACCCATTATCGGCCTTAAGAAGACAGGGAGGCCTCTCAGCCCTTGGATCCAGGCTGAAGGAATGGATGGCCACGATTTCACCAGAAATCATAAATTTTGCCAGACACGGCCTGTGACACGCCCGTGTCCCAGGCTGTGTGCCTCAAGCGGTGCACAACTGACTTATCCAATCTAGTGACACACCCATGTGACACGCCCATGCTTTGGGTCGTGTCACCCGACACGCCTTCAGACACGCTCGTGTCTGTGGCTGTATTCATCAGGCTGAAAAATCTCCAAATCACCCGAGACTCACACGGCCTGTGACACGCCCGTGTCCCAGGCCATGTGCCAATACACGGCACTAGACACACCCCAGATCAAATTCGTCGGGCTGAGTTCGTCGACTGTGATGACACGCCCTGTGACACGCCCCTGTCCTAAGCACTCGACACTCGTCGACCAAATTTTGTCGAACACTCGTCGACTGTTCCTTCCGACACTCGACGAACGCAGGACATGCCCTGGGACACGTCCGTGTCCCAGGCCGTGTCACCCCAAAAATGTGCCTGCTGAAAAATGGACTGTTATAGAAGAGATGGAGCTTGGGTTTCAGTGAGGTAAACAAAGATAAATAGGAAGGATACACACCTAACCCAAATGAGCTATCATAAAAAGAATCCCTCTGCTATACAAAATACACGCGGGTACACCACACACCCAGACTTAATTTTTCAAATATGGGTGTGTGTACCGCCTACTACAAATACAATCGCATCTCAAAAAGAATTTTCAATCAAAATTTTTCTTCTTTTCACTTTTCTTTTTCACAATTAATTCTTTGTATATATTTTTTTTCGAATCCTATTTTATTTTAACAATTTCAGCAAATAAATCTTTGGAGCACATCCACATATTCACATGTAATATCACCACATCACATCCCAAAAAGAAAATGTAAAACTCTAAAGCTCAACTTCGGTGTGCGACTAGGATTGGCTATGAGGCTTTGGTGAAATCATGGTGGAGCTGAATCAAAAGGAGGGGTAGGCACAACGGGGCTAGCGAGGATAAGACGTTAGGAATTGTACAAAGCTCAACCGGGCCAAAATGATGGCCAACATCACGCTCATGCAAGTGAACTAACCTATACCCATGCTTCAAGAATAGCTTGGGGCAAGTTCTTAGCCAACAAGAAAGACTATACATCCTCCCGACTCGAGCAATACAAACCTGACGGCCGTCTACACATATCCCTAAGCTACCGTCGGATTCACACCTAATTCACAAATTTTTGAGTAGAATAAAAAGTATTTACGCAATTAGAAAAATATAAAACTATAAGCATACTGAAAGATTAAATCTACTCTAAATTCTACATGAGACGAGAGCACTCGACTAGGAGCACAGCAGGGTCAACATTTTACTCTGTCTCATAATCCTATGTCATCACCATAATTTACTCAAATCATACAAAAGAAACGAGTTTAACTCGCAGCACGCAAAAAGCTAAACACGCGCTCATGTGGGTGCAGTGGTGTGTGATGCAATGAACTAATCATAATAAATTTATAAAAGCTTCTAGTATGCACAAGAAATGTGCGCGTGCAATAGGTAACAAATCTCTCCCCCAGACTTAAACAAAGCAACACAGTATATGATATAGAAATTAAAATTAGATAGAAACAAGGGGAGAGGTTACCCAATGCTCAGCTAGTGAGCATACCAGAAGACGCGTGAAAAACCGAAGTAGGCCTGCCATACGAAGAATCACAACCCCGCCAATGCAATTTGCCTTGAATACCTGCAGGGGTGAGCTCCGCAAAAATAAAAGAAAAATAGAAAATACAAAAAATGCTAAAACAAAGCTAGACATGAAAAATAAAAATGCAAGAAATATAAGATAACTACTGAGGTTATTGTCATCCCAGCACAACTCATTAAATTATATAAAGTTCTAGCTAATGGGCCTATGAAAGAAAAAATGCACTGGTAACTGTTCCATTATCTGTTACGGTAACGGGTACCGATACGGTGATAATACAGTTACCCCTCTGCCTAAATAATCATACCTGCTCCTCGCAGGCAGAGGAAATAGGAAGTAGGATGAGGAGGAGGCCTGGTCCTCACTCATCTCACCACAAAACAAATCCTTGCCTAACAAGGTTTCGTCCACCACAAGTTTTGTAGGGGCGAAGATGACCGCAGGGGCTTCCACTATGAAGGAGGTACGAACCTTCTCACACAAGAGAATGCACTCGTCGGCAGCCTGAGCGCAAGGCTCAACGTCAACCCAACTTACCCATGGAGATTCAACCAGCACAGGCTCAGATAAAGAAGGGGGATCAAGAAATTAAAGAGATGAAGAACTAAAATATTTAGAAAACGCGAGAGTGATCACGGTATCACTCTCAGCGAGATCCAAGCAGAGATCATCGTCGGTATCATATGAGCTGTACCGAGGGGAATCCGATAACTCGAGGTCCGCGATGGTAAGAGGGACCGCCTCGTCCAATAAGGAGGTGCAAACCTCCGCATCAGAAAGAGGATATTCCTCATCCCACCGGGGTGCGTAAAAGTGTTCCAAAGATCCACCATCTCCGTCGGAGATAATAGAGTCATCATCCCACTTCGGCGCAACCTCGGGCACCGAATCTTCCACAATCATGGCATCATCAACTGACTCACAAGAAAGAGGAATAGCACAATCCGACAAAAAATTCGGAGGGGCAAGGCTGCTCTCAAAATCAAGAACTGAATGAGCAAGCCCCCTCGCACAGTCATTCGTAGATGCCACCCAGTCGACAGGAACAATCTCTACATCCCATACAGGAGAGTCCATGAGTTCCCGCACCTCTTTGTGTTGGCTAACACAAGAGTGATCGTCATCACTCAAGGGAAGCTCGTCAAAAGGGATCGAGGGACCCATGAATGATCTGTATGCGGCTAGAGATTCTTCGGTAATCTCAACAGGTAAAGAACGACCAAGGTGTGCTATGTTAGTGTATGGGCAAGGCAACACCATGCTAGGCCTGTCCACAACAGTCTTTCGCAAACGGGAGGTTGTTGTGCACACGCCCTTGGAGGGAGATGTCTTACACAAACGAGGGCAATCCTTCAACATGTGGCCCCCACCTTGACATAACAAACATCGAATACAATGCCCGACATTCATAACAGCAATGTCGTCGATGGATCGGTGCAAAGTGTCAAGTAGATGGCACTCAGCATCAGAATACATCACGAATGAAAGTATTTACCAAAAAGTGCTACACCCTAGAATAAAAATAATACAGATCTGTTGTCTAAACCAAAAATTAGAAAAGGGCAAAAAGAAATAAACAAAAGAAATGGTAAACAACTGAAATAACTAGAAATGGAACAAAGAAAAATGAAATGAACAAATGGAAAAGGGCTTCTATCTCGTATCTCCCTCTCCAAAAACTCACACGACTGTGATCCCCGACAACGGTGCCAAAAGCTTGATGCTAAAGATCACGGCAGTGGACCGGTCGCACAAGTAATATAAAATGGGCGAGTTTTCCCAAGTATCGATCTCTTAAGGAACACAGTAAGGTGGAGTTAATTTCGAGGAGGACTTGAGATTGAATTCCTTAGGTCAGAGTTAACTAAGGGGGTTTTGATATTTGCGGAAAAAGAAAATAAAAGTCTAATAACTACTCCTATGCAACGCCACTATGTGATGCTTCGCCAGGTGGGTTGGAAGACTAGTCGGGCCGCTATGCACCGAATCGCTGGGCGGATGGATGACTAGGCTTGCAGATGAGATGGTTAGAACGGCGGAATGTGGGTTGAAAGCACCTCTTCTCTACGCACACCACTAGCAATTGATAATGCGGTAAGGGTGGATGGATGGCGGATGGAAAAATAGGCGCACCTCAAGTAAATAACGAAAACATCCAATCATATAGACATGATTACACATAAACGTAAATTACACTAAGCAAAACTTCGTCAAATACAAAGACTTCAACTAAACCATCAACATCAAGAGAAGAAAAGTGAGCGAAATCGACCGGATCCGAAGTCTTGCTGAGGATTCATGTTTGGAATCGTCGGATTGTCAATCCGCGTCCAAGCTCGGTCCTCAACTGCATCCGGGATAGAGAAGGGATGTCACCACCTTCTAATGGCCTGTCGTCTTCGTGTCACGATCCGATGTAAGATGACAAAAATTCTCCTAGCTTGGTGGAGATAGCTAGGTCTAGCTCTTCTTAAAGCTCAATGATGAAGGAGGAGGCCAAGAGGGAGCTCCAGCTTAGATTTGGAGGTGAAAGCACGCCCGGAGCACCTCCCTAGGGTGGAGATTGAAGGAGGACGGCAGAATCCCTCCTCGGAGACGAAAACGGTGGAGGAAAAAGGAGCTCTTTCGAAATTAGGGCGGCACCTGCATATTTATATACAGCAGAAATAACAATGCGCACGATCACGGGCGCACGACCAGTGGTCGTGCGCACTATGTCCAGTGATCGTGCGAACTGCCATACAAGATTAGGAAGAATAACTGGGATAATGCGCACGAGCAGTAGCGCACGACCAGTGGTCGTGCACACTATGTCCAATGGTCGTGCGATTACCCCAGACAACACTCCAGGAAAAGAGAATCAATGTACACGATCAGTGGCGCACGACCGGTGGTCGTGCCCACTATGTCTAGTGGTCGTGCGATTACTCCAGGCAAATTCTGGAAATCAGGGTACATTGCGTATGATCATCGGCGCACGACCAGTGGTCATGCTCACTTTATTCGATGATCTTGCGCAGTATTCCTACTTCCATACATCCCCGGAACACGCACAGGACCCTTAAACCCAGCACTGATATGTGCAGACATTCCAGACGAGCACAAAACGGAGTACAGAAAATATACACAACCACGGCTTAAATGTGCACTTCCTATGAAAATAACAATAAGATTAAATATATACGATAATGAACTAAAAGTGAAGTGAATGCGAAGGAAAACTAGCCCAGATGAGTCCGAAAATAGGTATATAAAATGGACTCATCACACCCCCGGACTTAACTGTTTGCGCATCCCGAGCAAACAAAATCTAAGCAGATAGGGAAAATGATTTAGCTAACAAGGAAATTGCGATACGAGTACCATGCAAAGTCGCATGCTCGCACGTGTAAAAATATAATAGAAGAAATTTCTAAGCATACAAAATAGTTAATACTTTTCACAATGCGTATCAAAATTTTATTACTACTCAAAAAAGGAATCACGGTGAATCATCCGGTCACGCGTAGGGAGAAAGTAGACTAATCGCTAAGCGAGCATTGCCAAAGATCGGGGCTCGGGATAACCTCCAAAGGAATCCACCAATGTTGGTGACCATATGCTTGCCCTTTCGCACTCTCTCCACGGCACTGGTTGGTTCACACACGAATCAGTAGGACTTTAGGTGAAGATGTAACAACCCCATCCGTTCATATAATATATACTAGAAGGTCCGGCCGGGGCCCCCACAACATATACCACAAAATAGATGATGAAGCTACGGAGTGCGACCAGAGTAGCGCAGCACACCTAACACATTGCATTTTAGCGGAATCCTATACACTTGAATTCCTCTCTTGAATGTCCAACATATAAAACTCAACATTTTATAGATTATAGGAATGTCATACAACATATAAACATTGCTGGCCTTATGGCCTTACAGGGCTTTCAAACAGTGGCCCAAACATTAGCACGTAGGCCGGCCATATCAAAAGAGAACATAACATGTACATTCACAAGAGCCTTCGAGGGCTAGCAGCGACAACAACAAAAGAAGTAGGGACTTCAACCCTTATGCATCCCGCTCGGTTCTCCAGCACCTGCACAGGGATATTACACCCAAGGGTGGCAAACAAAGGAAACAGACAGCATTCAGCTGACCAAATTATAACGACCCTACCCATTTTTCGAGGCAGTGGTTGTAACGCCCCGAAACTCAAAAGAGCGACGGGAGGCGTTTTGGGCCAAATTTGGAATTTGGCAGGGGGCACACGTCCTGGGACACGGGCGTGTCCCATGGCATGTCTGGATCGAGTCGATGATTTGGCCGTGAGGTCGACGAAATGTGGAGTCGACGATCATCGAGCAGGGAACACTGCCTGAGACACGGACGTGTCTCAGGGCGTGTCGAGCCTGTCTCGACGATCGGCCAAGGAAGTCGACGATTTTCGCTCGACGATCTATCGATACAGGGAACACGGTCGAGGATACGGGTGTGTCCAAGGACGTGTCGGGTAGTCGACGAACTTCGCTCGACGAATTGTCGAGATAGTGAACACGGCCTGGAGCCCAGGCGTGTTCGGGTTTGAAACAGGCGTGTCCAGGACCCGTGTGAGTCTCGGGTTGTTTTTGGGGCTATGTCGATGGAGGCACACAGCCGACCACACAGCCATGTAAGTTGGAACACGGGCGTGTCAGGTCAAACACGGGCGTGTCGGATGCCTGTGTGTTGTTCCAGACGTGTCGATTTTGACGGCGAATGAGGGACACGGCCCGGGACACGGGCCTGTCACAGGCCGCCGTGTTTGGCCCAGATTCTGCATTTTTGATCTGGATCGTGGCCGTTTGTTTCTTCGATTCGGGGTCCGACAGCTGGGGGCTATTAGTGCTTGGATATACACGGGATTGGACCCTTGAAACCCTCATTTCACTTGAGAGGTTCTCATTCTAAAGTATAGTGAGAGAGGAGAGCAAAGGAGGAAGAAGAAGCTTAGATCCGCTCTTTGGAGGAGCTTTGGAGCTCCAAATCGCAAACCGACTTCGGATCTACAGAGGCAAAGAGAGTGCGGTGCTTTTCATCTGCTTACATTTCCATGGCGCCAAGGAAGAATGCTAGGGTAACAATTCTATTCATGAGCATGTGAAGCTCTCCTTCTTTGGATAGTAAGCCCGCTCTCGCAGGTTTGCGGTGAGTTGGAGGCGTTCCTTCGGGTAGATAGGTAAGTCCCCGTCGTGTAGAGTCTACAATCGAGAACGGATATAGGCATGATATGTGAAGCCTATCCGGACATCTTGGTCTGGATCGGTGATGTTGCATTGCATAAATGGCCGGAGAAGACTCCGTGCGAATGTTTGTTTTCGGGTTTTTCTACGTGGTAGATTGCAACAAGGAGCCTTGGGGATTATCCCAAAGGTGCACCCGGAAAACTGGGCATATGCGTGATTCTGCCAAATATGTGGGCCTCGGAGCCAACTTCAACATAACTGGGTTATGTGTTGTGTGTAAACGATTTGGGACTCGGGAAAGTTTGACCCGCGCATATGTTTTTAAATTAACGTTGTGGTGTGAGCAACGGGCCAGGCGGAACCATACCCGCTCTATGTCATTCTGTTAAAGAGACCTAAAGTTACTTGGCACTTACCATTGGCATAGATTGAGGTTCTTAGGCAGTGGCCAGAAAGACCAAATGAAAGATATAGTACCTAAACACCTAGAGGGGGGGTGAATAGGTGACCTAATCCTTTTTTAAACTTTAATGGCAGCAAACAGTTATATCACAGAATCTACTCTATTTTTGCACAGCAATCACACAGCATACACAGCAAATTACAATCACAGCACAGAAGAGACAGAGTTTTATAGTGGTTCCCCAAGCTTTGGGTACATCCACTTTCCCCTTTCGCTTATCTAGCAGTGTACTAGATTCGGCGAAACTTCACCACTGTCTCAGAACCCAAACAGGTTCCTACACCTCAGGCCCAAGGCCTTACAACTCAGCTTTTCCACAAAGCCTACACTCAGACACAAAGGCCTACACTCAGCCACCAAGGCCTACACTCAGCCACAAAAGGCCTACACTCAGAGATTCCAATCTCCTACACTCAGGCACTCAAGCCCTACACTCAGCCTTTATAATTACAGGCTTACAATCACTCAGATCCAAAGGATCCTATAAGATAAAAATGAATTTACAAATAATAACTCAGCAACTCAGAAACAAGAGAGGGGAGTTGTGAGTTTCTTGATGAGTTCTTGAAAGAACTCAGCTGGATTCAATCTGACTTAGCTTTCTTCAAAGCTTCTTGAAAGTAGAACTCAATTAGATTGACTCCTTCTGTAGTTGATCCTTGACCTCTGCTTCTTAAGATCCAGAATATATCTGAACCCTTCTTCTCAGCCTAGTTCCAACGACTGATTTCTTGGATGGAGCCCTCTCTCTCCAACTTCTTAGATCTGCACTTGGACAGCTAGATCTTCTTGTCTTGATACTTGATCAATAAATCTGTGAACCACCTTTTTGAATAACTTCAACTATTTGAATGACTATTTCTGTAGACTGTATGTGCCTATTTATAGGTCATCTTCATGGTAACCAGCTGGTCCGGTCCATAACTGAATTCTGACATCTCTGACAGGTGCTATAGACCGGCAGGAACGGCAGCTGTCAAGTCATCCAGTCAGTTCTTGAAAATCTCTAACTGTCTGATAGTGTCGAGACTTTCTGTCTTTAAGTGTCGACACTTATAGACCAAGTTTCGACACAAGTTGTGTAAGTGTCGACACAAGTCTACAAGGTGTCGACACAACTCCTTGTGTTGTAGATACTATGTCTCGACACAGTTTCTTCTTCATGTGTCGACACTGAAATTGAGTGTCGACACAAGTACTTGATCTTCTATCTTTTGCTGAATTCTTCTAAGTGTCGACACATCTCCTTTGTGTCGACACATCTTCATGTGTTGAATCTGTTAAGTGTCGACACTACTTCTTGGTGTCGACACATAGTCTTCTATGTTGATACTTACTGAGTGTCGACACAGCTCCTTGTGTCGACACTTGATTCTTCTGTTGAGACTTCAGCTGAGTGTCGACACATTCCCTTAGTGTCGACACTTGTACTTAGAATATTTTTGTTGATCTTTCTGTTCTTTTCTAAGTGTCAACACAGCTCCATGTGTCGACACTTTCTTCAAGTGTTGAGTCTTCAGCTCAGTGTCGACACATTGTTTTGAGTGTCGACACTTACTTCAAGTGTTGACTCTTCTGTTGAGTGTTGACACATTGTTCTTGGTTTCGACACTTATACTCAGTCTCTGCTGACTGTTGCTGAGTGTCGACACAGCTCCAAGTGTCGACACTTTCTTGTGTAGACACAGCTTCACTGGGTGTCGATACTGCTGTTAAGTGTCGACACTGCTTTACTGTACTTTCTTCATTGAGTGTCGACACAGCTCCTTGTGTCGACACTTTGTGTCTGGTGTCGACTCTGCATCCCAGGTGTTGACACAATGACTCCAAGTGTCGACACTGCTTGTCTGGGTGTCGACACAACTCTTCTTAAGTGTCGACACTTTCCCACTGGGTGTCGACACATGGACTTAGAAATTTTTGCTTCAGTCCTGCAAATACTTAACCTGCACAAGTAAACTCAACATACATCAAATACATTATGATGTATATCATTGAGTTGGGTGAGACTTCTTCAAATCAGGTACAATTAACCAATGTACCCAACAATCTCCCCCTATTTGGAGAAGTCATAACCCTTAGTCAATGATATACACCATTCATAATTAAAATTACAAAATGATGCAAAGCAGGATAATGTACAGCAGGGTAAACATAAACATGTATTAATTTCACATGTATACAAATTCATCATTACAGAACAAATAAGAAATAGACATAGACATATTCACAGAACACACACGAAATGTATTAATCATATATTGTTCTAATATCTGTCTTATACATCTTCAGAAGTTCACTAAATGTTTTTCATCCAAAATATTACAAAATAAACTCCAAGAAAATTCTAAATCTATTTTTGTTCAGGCTCCTTAATAACTATCCCTTTGCCAGCTTGAACTTTAGCTTGGACAGGAGCATCAGCAGTTTCAGCATCAGCAGGATTCTTGCCTTTCAGATCTTTCTTCTTAAGCTCTTCAGCTTTGATCTTCTGTCTTTCAAAGTAATGGTATGGCTTTGGAAAGTACTTGCTAGGCTCCTGGGCAGTAGGAGGTAGCTTTCCCATCTTTGCCTTCCTTCTGTATTGGACAATTGCCGCTTGTCTTGATTCATGTTTCCTCCATTCAGCTTCAGAAACCACTTGTTCCTGTCATGAATGTTATCCTTGGCAGCTTTCCAGGTAGTTAATATAATGTTTCTAGAGGTTGGGCTCCATTGCTCAAAATCTGGTCTCTGTTCAGCTTGTTCCCTAAACCTCTTCTTTGACAATCTTGTCTCTTCTTCCTTCTGCATTGCCTCTTGCATAGCTTCAGAAATAGGCTGAACAACCTTTTCAATGATTACATTGTCCTTTCCCCCAGGTGGGCTGTACATGGTCTGTACATCAGCATGCACCATTTCAAAATCTGGAGGAGGATAAATGACTTGAGCTACTTCTGGTTGCTCACCTCCAAGATAGGCAGGGTTAATTCCAGATTCAGCAACATCATTGTCATCACACAGAGGAGGATATCCAAGAGTTGCTCTGATTGAATTTGATATCCACTTAGCATGGTCAGAGCTTGCCTTGACTAACACTCTCTCCCCCTTGATGACTTCTCTAGCCATGTGATCTCTGACATCATCCTTCTGAAATCTTATTTGATTATCCAAGTATCTGACTCCATCTTTAAAGAAAGGTTTGAGCTTTTGCAGTTGTTCAGATATGGCCTTCTGGGAGGCTTGGATAGCAGTCTTAACAGCAGAGAGTTCTTCTTGGAATACTTTGTCAAAGTCAGCTTTAATAGCAGCAGAAGAAGTAGAGGGTCCAGCAGCTTGGTTCTTTAATTCAGTGACAATAGCATTATGGGAAGCAGTCAAATTGTCATTCATCCTTATTTGATTTTCAAGAATATACCCTTGCTTCAATGCTATGTCATCTACTTGTGCTTTGATCTTTTCCTGGTGTGTTGCCAAGTACACCACTGCATTTCCACCCTTGTGGAAACATTCTGTCATCTCTTTCTTGTTTAGATTCATTTTAAATCGTATTGATTTGATGTCCTGGGCTAGATCAAACTGTAAAGATGTCTGCCCTTCATCCACATAAGCCTCTATGGCTTTTCTATGTCCATCCAGTTTTATCTGCAGGGCAATCATTAAAGCACTATAATCAATAGTTGGAGTTTGCTGAACTATAGGCTGTGTGCAATAGATTGTAGAGCCTTCTTATAACTTTTGCTTCTTCTCTTGAATACATAAAGTTTCTTTTGATTAGCCCTTGTAGCCTCCTCATCTTCAGAGTCTGAGGAGCTGGCTATGTCTGTAATGCCCCAGTTTTTGCAAGAGGTTCAGTCTGCAGTTCTGAACATTTTTGGGTTTCTGGCAGGAGGCACACAGCATACGACACGGGCATGTCGCAGGGCGTGTCTAGGCCGTGTCGACACTCGGCCCAAGTGTCGACACTTTCGCTCGACAAAGGGTCGAGAGTGGGGCACACGGCCTGCGACACGGGCGTGTCGCAGGGCGTGTCGAGGCCGTGTCGACACTCGGCCCAAGTGTCGACACATTCGCTCGACAAAGTGTCGAGACTGGGGCACACGGCCTGTGACACGGGCGTGTCACAGGGCGTGTCCCGCTTGGTCGACGATCTTCGCTCGACGTTTTCCGCGGTGTCGACACAAAGCCTGTCGACGGGTGTCGAGACTTGGCACACGGCTTGGGACACGGGCGTGTCCCAGGCCGTGTCATCTCTCGGGTTGGTTTCGGGGCCGTGTTGTTGGAGGCACACGGCCGGCCACACGGCCGTGTCACTGGGGACACGGGCGTGTCGGGTTGAACATGGGCGTGTCGGATGCCCGTGTGCGGTTCCAGGCACGTCGATTTGAGACGGTGAATGAGGCACACGGCCCTGGACACGGGCGTGTGTCAGGCCGTGTTCGGCCTAGGTCTTTTATTTTCCAGACGAATCGTGGCCATTCTTTCCCAGATTTTGGGATCTGACGGCTCAGGACTGTTCTTGGGAAGTTAAGTCCGATTCTAGGGTTGGAAACCCTCATTTGTTTTCCAAGTCTTCTCTTTCTAAGTTCTTGAGAAAAACTAGAGCAAGGAGGAAGAAGAAGAAGTCTTGGGCTGTAGGAAGGGTTTCGGAGCTCCAAATTGCGAGCCGAGTCCGGATCCGTGAAGCTTGGAGCATTGCGAAGATTTCCATCCGGCTATTTTGCCATGGCAAGGAAGAGGAGTCGGAAGGTAACGACATCTCTCCTCTCGGTCCTTAGGATGCACGTATTAGCATCATTTAGTTTTCTTTCTCTCTAATTTTGGGCACCAAACTCTCAAATGAGAGGGGTTTTGGTTTGCCAAGTGTCAAGAAGAACTTCCGGGTTGATTGAGTCCGTCCCCGGCATATTTTGCATTAGAGATCCGCTTCGCTAGTGGATTAGGCATGGTGGGTGAAGCCGTAGTCGCGACCGTTAGTCCGACTCGGTGATGTTGCATACGAACTTAGGGATTCGTAGAGATTTTCCGTTGCGGCAAGATGCCGTTTGTGTTGTGGTGGTGATTGTCCCGTTTGCTTGAAAGGTACGTGTAGTCGGACCCGGACAAGGTTAGCTCCTCGTGGCGGTAGATGGTTTCCTTGAGGGACAGGTTAGCTCCGCACGAGGTGGAGATGGTTTCCTTGGTACGCGGGAACGCTGCAGTACAATGAGGGATTATGATGTATTTAGTCTTGGTTTGTGTTGTGCCAAGGCGTGGCGATATCTCTGTGGTCGGCTGGCTATCCCGTGACATGTGCGTCATGTGTGGAGAGTGTCCCGGCGAGACTAGTCCCCTTCTGTGAGACTGACGAGAACGCCAAGCTTGGGGCAAGCCCGGGCAAAGAGGCTATGAGCGGGTGGGGTCCAGCAAGGCTTCTTAGAATCGGTCGGTCTGTGTTTGTTGGAATCCTGACATGAGACGTCAGAGCTTGCAGGCAAGCCCGGGGCTAAGCCCACGAGCGGGTGGGGCCTTGGCAAGAATTCCTTGTGGCGGCCTGTGCGCCGTTTGATGGAGAGGTGTCTCCCTTAGTGTTTGCGGCTTTATGCCAATGGGGAAATGTGAGTACCCAAATGATGTGATGTTGTGCTAGATGCATACGCAATAGGGTACCTTGGGTGAAGCCCGGGTGTTGCATTCATGTTGCACAGTAGGCCCTTTCTTTATATGCTCAACGAATAGAGAACATGTTTGATGATTGAGACATCCAAGCCTGTTTTAATGCTTTTCTATTTATAGATGTTTATATTGCATATGAAGTGCTGACTTGCAGGTTGGAGGGTTCCCCGGGGTCCGTTAGGGGCGGCCGGGAGGAGATGTGTTGTTACACAGTTTGAGGTCAGCCTTTGCTGACCCACATTACTAATAATTTTTACAGGTCAAGGATCGCATGCAGGAGCTAGCACGCCGGCCAGAAAGGCCTAAGCCCCATGAAGTGTTTTTCCCTCTTTTGTAGCACTTCAGTTATGATGATGTTTGTTTGAGACTATTTTGTCCGGATTGCATGCCGAGGTAGACTAGGAGTGCTGAGCACATTCATGTTTGATGTACTACTTTTCTTTGGACACTTGATGTAGGCCTTATGACCATTTGTTTTACTCCTTAGTGGTGGATAACTTCTAGTCCTGTTCTGTTTCCGCTGTGTTGTGCAAAGTGTTTTGAGTTTGGGTAGCTATATCAACTTATAATACTAAAGCTGTGGCGCTCGTATGTTGTGGGGCCCCGGTCGGACCCATATTATACGTTCACTACAGGGGAGGTGTTACAATTTGGTATCAGAGCCAGGTTTGATTCAAGGTCAGTGCGTAGAGAAGTTATCCACATAAGAGTAATGCGGGACCGTGAGTGTCCTTATGTTTTAGTCTTGCGATTGGAGACTAATCCCTTATTTCTTGTTTTCCTGAAGAGTGCAAGCAACGAGGCGGGCACTTCAAGAGCAAGGGATGATCTCTCGGCGAGCAATGCTACTGCTCCAGGTCTTCTGGGCACGGGTGTAAACCCGGCTGACTTCTGCCGTATGCTTGCAGAAGCGATGGTGGCAGCGCAAGCGGCGGCTGCAGCCCAGGTAGCAACCCATGCTACACCGGACACGGCGACGGCCGTGCCAGGCGGAGAAGCCAGGCGAGTGGAGCCTTTGGCAGAAAGGGTGGTGGTAGGGCATGGAGACCGACACATGAAGTATTTCTTGAGTTTCCATCCCCCGTCTTTCAAGGGTGTTGGAACGCCAACGGATGCGGAGGATTGGTGGGTTCGTATTCAAGAACTATTAAGGGCGGCAGAGACGCTAGAGGAAAAGAAAGCTGAGTATGCGCCGTTCATGTTGGAAGGGGACGCCAAATTGTGGTGGGTGAGCCATAGCGGCCGCCTGTTCCCGGGGCGCACCCCGTCAGTGGAAGAGTTTGGGGACGCTTTTCTTATGAGGTATATTCCAGTTTCAACACGGTTGGCCCTACAGAGGCAGTTTCTGCATCTAATGCAGCGAGACAAGACAGTGGATGAGTACGTGCAAGAGTTCACCCGTTTGGGTCGTTATGCGGGAACGACAATGGCGGATGATGTAGAGAGGGATAACCTCTTCTACCAAGGTTTGAGGGAGAATCTGAGACAGCCACTCATCTCCTTGAAGAGGGCGGGATTTAATGAGCTAGTTGAAGCCGCCAGGAGTTTGGAGAGTGATCTAGAGCGGACCCAGTTTCGAAAGGGTTTTACTCCCAAGCATGGGGAAGGGAAGCCCTCCCAATCTTATGTAAAGTCTGATGGGAGCAGGTGGAGGAGGAAGCCTCACCCTTCCAGGTCGGGTGAGAGGAGCACTTGGACGCCTGGGGGTTCTCACTCTAGGGGACCGCAGACGTGTTACAACTGCGGGAAGGTTGGGCACATAGCCCGTGCTTGTCAGCAAGGGGGAGCGGGGCAAGAGTCAAAGCAGGAGCAGTCTGTGCGCTTGGGCCCCAATGCTGCAGAGAAAGGAAAGATGGCGGAGTCGAGCGCTTCTCGGTTCCAACCGGTGCAACCAAGGGCTTACAACCTTGGACAGCAAGAAGCGATCCGCCAAACCGATGTGGTGACAGGTATGAAGAAAATTTAAGTTTGCATTTGTGCTTCATACTTTTAGACCCCCTTTCCGTGTGTTGTCTTGTTGTAGGCTTCGTGTTAGTTTCTGGATACCCCGCTAGGGTATTGTTCGATACTGGGGCTTCACACTCTTTTCTTGCGGAGAGTTTCATCCGAAGGGCAGGAGTCGAGACTTTCTCGGCGGACGCGGAACTGAAAGTGCGCATGCCCAATGGGTCATCTATGACCACCGGGGCTAAAGGGCGTATCGGTTGGGAGCTAGACGGAGTTGACTTCGTTTTGGAAGCGGCAGTGTTGCCGTTAGTAGAGTTCGATGTCATTTTGGGCATGGACTGGCTTGCAAGCAGCGCGCCAGCATTGATTGTTTATCCAAGGTAGTGACCCTAAAGAGTAAGGGGCAAGCGGAAGTCAAGTTTTTGGGCCTTTGTGGAGTAGCCCATTCCCTAATTACGGCCATACAAATGATGCGGGCAGTTAACCAGGGAGGTGTGGCGCTGGTAGCATTGTTGGAGGTTCGTCTCTCCCAACTTTCGATTGAGGAAGTGCCTGTGGTGGCAGAGTTCAAGGATGTGTTTCCGGATGAACTTCCTGGAGCGCCTCCTCGGCGGGAGATCGACTTCTCGATCGAGTTAATGCCGGAGGCTAGACCGGTGTCGCGTCCCCCATTTAGGATGGCACCAAAGGAGTTAGCGGAACTTAAGGTACAGTTACAGGAACTGTTGGAGCAAGGGTATATTAGACCCAGTTCTTCACCGTGGAGCGCACCGGTGTTGTTTGTTAAGAAGAAAGACGGTAGCATGCGCCTATGCATAGACTACCGAGAGCTGAATAAATTGACCGTCAAGAATAAGTATCCGATTCCTCGGATAGACGATTTGTTTGACCAATTGGTGGGGTCAATGGTATATTCGAAGTTGGACTTGAAGTCAGGCTACTATCAGCTGCGAATTTGGGATGAGGACATACCCAAGACTGCTTTTGGGACAAGGTACGGACACTTTGAGTTTACGGTGATGCCGTTCGGGTTGACGAACGCACCATCGGTGTTCATGGATCTGATGAATCGAGTATTTCGGGATTACTTGGATTCGTTTGTGGTTGTCTTCATTGATGACATCTTAGTGTACTCAAAGTCTGAAGTGGAGCATGAGACCCACTTGAGAGTGGTCCTGCAAGTGTTGAGGGAGAACCAATTGTTTGCAAAGTTCTCAAAGTGCGAGTTCTGGTTGGCCAAGCTGGCGTTTTTGGGCCACGTGATTAGTGGTGATGGGGTGGCAGTGGATCCAGCGAAAGTGGAGGCCATCAGAGATTGGCCGGTGTTGAGGACCGTGGGGGAAGTCTGAAGTTTTCTTGGACTAGCCGGGTATTATAGGAGATTCGTGGAGAATTTCTCGAAGATAGCTCTACCCCTTACCTCACTCACTCGCAAAGACCATAAGTTTGTGTGGACCCAAGAGTGCAGTCAAGCATTCGAGGAACTGAAGGAGAGGCTTATGATGGCTCCAATCCTGAGTTTACCGCAAGGGACCGATGGATTTCAGATTTTCAGTGACGCATCAGGATGCGGTTTGGGTTGCGTGTTGGTGCAACATGGCAAGGTAATAGCTTTTGGGTCTCGACAGCTGAAACCTCATGAGAGGAATTATCCCGTCCATGACTTGGAGTTGGCGGCGGTAATCTTCGCGTTGAAAATATGGCGACACTATGTGTATGGCGCAACGGTGGAGATCTTCACGGACCATAAAAGCCTGAAGTATCTCTTGGATCAGAAGGACTTGAACATGCGGCAACGCAGATGGGTTGAATTTCTTGGAGACTACGAAGTGGCGATTCAGTATACGCCGGGTAAGGCCAATGTGGTGGCGGATGCGTTGAGTAGGAAGTACTCGGGGCAAGGAAATTGGATCGAAGCTCATGATGAGCGGTTGGTTCGGGAATGGGAGTCCCTTGGGTTGGAATGTGTTGCGAGAGGCGAGTCTAGCGTGGCTCAGTTGAACTGGATTGAAGTGCAAAGCGACTTGTCCGATCGTATTCGGGAAGTGACTCGATTGGATGTGGAGTTTCAACCTTTTGTGTTGGAGGCTCAAAAGGGCGAGAGCAGCGCCTGGGAGATGATTGGGGGAATCTTGAGAAAGGATGGAAGGGTTTGTGTACCGCAGTTTGGCAATCTCCGTGAGGAGTTGATGTTTGAGGCTCACTTCTCAAAGTACTCCATTCACCCGGGCAATACAAAGATGTACTTGGATATGAAGAAATCCTTTTGGTGGCCGGGGTTGAAGCGAGATGTAGCTTTGTATGTGAGTCGTTGCCAAACATGTGCCTTGGTGAAGGCCTAATGTCAGAAACCGGGCGGGTTCCTGAAGCCTCTTCCAATTCCTGAATGGAAATTTGAGGACATCTCCATGGACTTTGTGCATGGTTTTCCTAGATCGCAGCATGGTAATGATGCTATTTGGGTGATCGTGGATCGCCTAACCAAGGTGGCTCACTTCATCCCAAATCGGAAAGAGGACAGCGTGGATAAGCTAGTGGAGTTGTATGTTCGCAACATTGTGCGACTGCACGGAGTTCCTAAGAGCATAGTCAGTGATCGAGATGGACGATTTACGTCCGAGGACTGGAGATTGGTTCAGAAGAGCTTGGGCACGAAGCTAAAGTTTAGTACGGCGTTCCATCCTCAAACTGATGGGCAAACGGAGAGAACGAACCGTACTATGGAGGACATGTTGAGGATGTGCGTTCTTGATTTTGGCAAGAGGTGGGAGGATCACCTCTTCATGGTAGAATTTGCGTACAACAACAGTTTTCAAGCTAGTATAAAGATGGCGCCATACGAAGCTTTGTATGGGAGGCGGTGTCGAACGCCAATGTCTTGGGCAGAGGCGGGAGACACCAAACTTTTGGGAAAGGATGCGGTAGTTGACGCTTGTGAGTTGGTACGGACCATCCAAGAGCGTATGAAGGTGGAGCAAGACAGGCAAGCAAAATATTTTAATGCTCGTCACCGGAAGTTGGAATTTACAGTTGGTGATTGGGTTTATCTGAAGGTCAAGCCGTTCAAAGGCGTCTCACGGATTCGCCGACTCAAGAAGTTGAGTCCAAGGTTTTTGGGGCCTTTTGAAATTGTTGAGCGGGTAGGAGAAGCAGCATATCGGTTGGCATTGTCCGCAGAATTGAGTGGATTACATGACGTCTTCCACGTCTCCGCTTTGAGGAAAGCCTTGGTGGAGTCTAGCGTGGTGATAGAGCCGGCATCGGTGCCGATTGAGGAAGACTTGAGGACGCGATTCCTCCCAATTGCTATAGAGGATTCGGAGACTCGGCAGTTGCGGAATAAAGAATTCAAACTCGTGAAAGTTCGATGGGACAAATGCGGTCGTGAGGAGTTCTCTTGGGAACGAGAACAGGCCATGCTAGAAGATTATCCAGAACTCTTCATGTCAGGTACAATTTAAGTTTTGTACCCTTTTGTTTTGAAATTTCGGGACGAAATTCTGTTAAGTTGGGGAGAGTTGTAACGCCCCAGTTTTTGCAAGAGGTTCAGTCTGCAGTTCTGAACATTTTTGGGTTTCTGGCAGGAGGCACACGGCCTGCGACACAGGCGTGTCGCAGGGCGTGTCGAGGCCGTGTCGACACTCGGCCCAAGTGTCGACACTTTCGCTCGACAAAGGGTCAAGAGTGGGGCACACGGCCTGCGACACGGGCGTGTCGAGGCCGTGTCGACACACGGCCCAAGTGTCGACACATTCGCTCGACAAAGTGTCGAGACTAGGGCACACGGCCTATGACACGGGCGTGTCACAGGGCGTGTCCCGCTTGGTCGATGATCTTCGCTCGACGTTTTCCGCGGTGTCGACACAAAGCCTGTCGACGGGTGTCGAGACTTGGCACACGGCTTGGGACACGGGCGTGTCCCAGGCCGTGTCATCTCTCGGGTTGGTTTCGGGGCCGTGTTGTTGGAGGCACACGGCCGGCCACACGGCCGTGTCACTGGGGACACGGGCATGTCGGGTTGAACACGGGCGTGTCGGATGCCCGTGTGCGGTTCCAGGCACGTCGATTTGAGACGGCGAATGAGGCACACGGCCCTGGACACGGGCGTGTGCCAGGCCGTGTTCGGCCCAGGTCTTTTATTTTCCAGGCGAATCGTGGCCATTCTTTCCCAGATTTTGGGATCTGACGGCTCGGGACTGTTCTTGGGAAGTTAAGTCCGATTCTAGGGTTGGAAACCCTCATTTGTTTTCCAAGTCTTCTCTTTCTAAGTTCTTGAGAAAAACTAGAGCAAGGAGGAAGAAGAAGAAGTCTTGGGCTGTAGGAAGGGTTTCGGAGCTCCAAATCAAGAGCCGAGTCCGGATCCGTGAAGCTTGGAGCGTTGAGAAGATTTCCATCCGGCTATTTTGCCATGGCAAGGAAGAGGAGTCGGAAGGTAACAACATCTCTCCTCTCAGTCCTTAGGATGCACGTATTAGCATCATTTAGTTTTCTTTCTCTCTAATTTTGGGCACCAAACTCTCAAATGAGAGGGGTTTTGGTTTGCCAAGTTTCAAGAAGAACTTCCGGGTTGATTGTGTCCATCCCCGACATATTTTGCATTAGAGATCCGCTTCGCTAGTGGATTAGGCATGGTGGGTGAAGCCGTAGTCGCGACCGTTAGTCCGACTCGGTGATGTTGCATACGAACTTGGGGATTCGTAGAGATTTTCCGTTGCGGCAAGATGCCGTTTGTGTTGTGGTGGTGATTGTCCCGTTTGCTTGAAAGGTACGTGTAGTCGGACCCGGACAAGGTTAGCTCCTCGTGGCGGTAGATGGTTTCCTTGAGGGACAAGGTTAGCTCCGCACGAGTTGGAGATGGTTTCTTTGGTGCGCGGGAACGCTGTAGTACAATGAGGGATTATGATGTATTTAGTCTTGGTTTGTGTTGTGCCAAGGCGTGGCTATGTCTCTGTGGTCGGCTGGCTATCCCGTGACATGTGCGTCATGTGTGGAGAGTGTCCCGACGAGACTAGTCCCCTTCTGTGAGACTGACGAGAACGCCAAGCTTGGGGCAAGCCCGGGCAAAGAGGCCATGAGCGGGTGGTGTCCAGCAAGGCTTCTTAGAATCGGTCGGTCTGTGTTTGTTGGAATCCTGACATGAGACGTCAGAGCTTGCAGGCAAGCCCGGGGCTAAGCCCACGAGCGGGTGGGGCCTTGGCAAGAATTCCTTGTGGCGGCCTGTGCGCCGTTTGAGGGAGAGGTGTCTCTCTTAGTGTTTGCGGCTTTATGCCAATGGGGAAATGTGAGTACCCAAATGATGTGATGTTGTGCTAGATGCATACGCAGTAGGGTACCTTGGGTGAAGCCCGGGTGTTGCATTTATGTTGCACAGTAGGCCCTTTCTTTATATGCTCAACCAATAGAGAACATGTTTGATGATTGAGACATCCAAGCCTGTTTTAATGCTTTTCTATTTATAGATGTTTATATTGCATAAGAAGTGCTGACTTGCAGGTTGGAGGGTTCCCTGGGGTCCGTTAGGGGCGGCCGGGAGGAGATGTGTTGTTACATAGTTTGAGGTCAGCTTTTGCTGACCCACGTTACTAATAATTTTTACAGGTCAAGGATCGCATGCAGGAGCTAGCACGCCGGCCAGAAAGGCCTAAGCCCCATGAAGTGTTTTTCCCTCTTTTGTAGCACTTTAGTTATGAAGATGTTTGTTTGAGACTATTTTGTCCGGCTTGCATGCCGGAGTAGACTAGGAGTGCTGAGCACATTCATGTTTGATGTACTACTTTTCTTTGGACACTTGATGTAGGCCTTATGGCCATTTGTTTTACTCCTTAGTGGTGGATAACTTCTAGTCCTGTTCTGTTTCCACTGTGTTGTGCAAAGTGTTTTGAGTTTGGGTAGCTATATCAACTTATAATACTAAAGCTGTGGCGCTCGTATGTTGTGGGGCCCCGGCCGGACCCATATTATACGTTCACTACAGGGGAGGTGTTACAATGTCAACCCTCCCCTTAGGGCTTGGAGGCTTCTCAGGTTGTTGCCTTATAAGCTCTTCAAGAATCTGCACTTTCTCCCCCTCAACAGCAGCATTCTCTTCTTCAGCAGCAGCCTTGTCCATGTCAAAATCTTGTTGGTCTAGATTTAAAAATAAATCCTCCATAGTGTACTCTTGTGGTGAAGGAGCTGGAGTAATTCTGGGCTCTTCAACCACTGGATCAGGAACCACTTGAACAACAGCAGATGTGTCTTCTTTGACAACATCTGTGACTTGGCTATCCAGCTGGATTTGCTGATGTTCATCAGATAAATCAGTATCATCCATAGGAAAATTCAGAGTGTTTAGTTCAGTGATTACCTCTAGTATGATGGTGGTGGCTTGTTCACTTTCCAGTGTAGTGGGTTCTTCTACAACTGGAAGCTCCCCCTGGCTTTGATCCTTGTGGATGGGGCTAGCTTGAGGTAGCTCCCCCTGGATCTCAGCATCAGCTGGAGGAGCAGGAGACTTCACTGCAGGCTCTTCCTCATGCTCATCTGGAGTGAAGACAACCTGTTCTTCACTGGCAGAGCTACTAGTGGACTCTTGTGCCACTGGAACTGTCTTCCTTTTCCTCTTGGGAGGAATCTCTTTCTCAGAAACAATCTTTTCAGGGGTTGGCAGCTCCTTAGTCAACACCCTGTCCCATCTTGATAACAACCTCATATCCATCTTTCTCATATGGTTTATTTTGCTTCCAACAGCAGTACTCATTACTTCAGGTATTACACCAGCAAGATAAAGACTTAAAATCCTGCCCAGGTTGGGCTTCTTCAAGGTTTCTTTAATCTTCTCAAACACTACAGTAGACCAGTCAGTTTTGAGAGTGAAAATTATCCTTGTCATAATACCAAACATATGGACAGACACTATGTCATGCCCTCCTGGCTTACTGAGTAATACTTTACCAACTATCTCAGACATGAATTTGCCTTGATTGTTCATGCCTTTTCTATTGAAAACAGAACCAATCTTCATTTTAGGATCAAGGCCACACTAGGTTAGAGCTTCCCTGGTCTTTGATGCAGTAACTTCATCTTCATCTTTAGTTCTTGGAAGCTGTAGAATCTTCCTCAGACTTTTTGGTGATACCTTGACCTTCTCACCATGAACCCTGGATTTGATTTTGAATCCAGATTCGTCCACCTTTGCTCCATTGAGGAATTCAAGTACCTCTTTCTTCCATATCTTTATAGGTTCAAAAACTAAATAATCTAACCCAGAATCGGCTACTAGGGTTACGACAGACTTGATTTCTTGATCAGTATCTTCGAAAGCGCCGCGCACCAGCTCATATCCTTCGTTGACGTTCTCCTCTAGCTTAGGCGCCATTAGGGTTTGTAGAATTTGTCTTGAGAGAAGAGAGGTGTCGACACTAATGTTTGGTCTCGAAACTTTGAAAGCGTGTCGACAAACAAAGACAAAACCCTATTTATACCTTTCTGATTTTGAAGATGAACAGGAGGGACAGCTAACTTAAAATGTGTCGACACTGGCAATAAGTGTCGACACTGACTTATAATGTCTCGACACATATATGTCGACACAAGTTTAGTCAACAGATTTTATGTGTCGACACTTGTTTATGTGTCGACACAACATAACTCGACACAGAGTCGAGACTTTACTTAGAAAATTCTGAGTAAAACTTAAGTGTCGACACCACATTGGATGTGTCGACACCTACATGACATGTGTCGACACTAACATTCTGAAGTGTCGACACCAACTTCCTAGATGTGTCGACACCTTTTTCCTGAAGTGTCGACACCACTATTCTGTGTCGACATAGACTTGTCTATGTGTCGACACCTTTTTACTTAGCCATATTCAATATTGTAAACTTACTATAAGTTTATCATTCCTAGTTCAATTTTAAATCTATTGAACTTAGCTTCTTCTAGGGGCTTAGTAAACATATCAGCTACTTGATTATCAGTTTTAACATATTCTAATAAAATATCTTTTCTTTCTACATGCTCCCTAAGAAAATGATATTTAATTTCAATATGTTTAGTTCTACTATAGGATACAGGATTATTAGCTATTGAAATAGCACTTGTAGAATCACAAAAGAGTGGAGTTCTACTTACCTGAAATCCATAGTCCTCTAGCTGATGTTGTATCCACAGAAGTTGAGCACAACAACTTCCTGCAGCCACATACTCTGACTCTGCAGTGGAGATAGCCACACTGGTTTGCTTTTTGCTACTCCATGAAATTAGTCTCCCACCTAGGAATTGACAGGTTCCAGTAGTGCTTTTTCTATCTTCTTTGCATCCTGAAAAGTCTGCATCTGAATAACCTGTTAGTTCAAAATCCCCATTCCTAGGGTACCAGAGGCCTAGATAGAGAGTGCCCTTTAGATATCTCAATATTATTTTGACTGCTGTCAAATGAGACTCTTTAGGGCAGGCTTGATACCTTGCACAGACACATGTAGCATACATGATATCTGGTCTACTAGCAGTCAAGTATAATAGGGAGCCAACTATCCCTCTATACAGGGTTTCATCTACAGGTTTCCCTGTATCATCCTTGCTCAGAGACATACTTGACCCCATAGGAGTCTTCATGGTACTGGATGAATTCATACCATACTTCCTTATGAGATCTAGGGTGAACTTGGACTGACATATGGATAAACCAGTCTCAGTCTGTTTAACTTGGAGACCCAAGAAAAACTTCAGCTCTCCCATACTACTCATTTCAAATTGACCTTGCATCAGTTTTGCAAACTTTTTGCAAAGGCTGCTTTCAGTAGACCCAAATATAATGTCATCTACATATATTTGGACTAGTATAACTTTGCCTCTAGATTCCCTAAGGAATAGAGTCTTATCTATTTTCCCCCTTGAGAACTTGTTCTCAGTGAGGAAACTAGATAGGGTTTCATACCAAGCCCTAGGGGCTTGCTTTAACCCATATAAAACTTTCCTAAGTCTATAGACATGATGAGGTAGAGTTGGATCAACAAAACCTGAAGGCTGTTCCACATAGACTTCTTCCTTAAGATTACCATTCAGGAATGCTGACTTGACGTCCATTTGGTAAACCTTGAATCCTTGATGGGTTGCATAGGCCAAGAACATCCTTATGGCTTCCAGTCTGGCTACTGGAGCAAAGGTTTGATCAAAGTCAATACCTTCTTCTTGCCTATATCCTTTAGCAACCAGTCTTGCTTTATTCTTAATGATGACCCCTTGTTCATCCATCTTATTCCTGTAGATCCACTTGGTTCTTATTATATTGTGGTCTTTAGGTTTATGAACTTGTTCCCAGACCTTGCACCTCTTGAACTGATTAAGCTCTTCTTGCATTACTTCAGTCCATTGTGGATCTTGTATTGCTTCTTCAAACTTCTTAGGTTCAACTTGAGATAGAAAACTGGAGTAGATTGCTGCATTTAGGTTTCTGCTCCTTGTTTGTACTCCTTGTCTTGGATCTCCAATAATCTGCTCTACTGGATGATCTCTAAGATGCCTGTTGGCTGGAGGCATCCTAACTTCTGGTTGAACCTCTACAACATCTCCATCATGCTGTACTCCTTGAACTTCATCAGCAATTGGCACATGTAGTTCTCCCCCTGGACAACAGCTACTGTCTTCTACTTGTTGTCTTGCAGCAGGTACTTCTTCTATTGTAAGCTTGTCCATCTTCTTTGTTAAACATGTGGGGCTGCATACACTACTAGACAACTCATTGTTAATAAGTTTAGTCTCATCAAAAACTACATGCACAGATTCTTCTACAACTTGTGTAGTCAAATTGTAGACTCTATAAGCCTTACTATTGTTGATGTACCCAACAAAAATTCCCTCTTGGGACTTGGCAGCAAACTTAGTCAAGTAAGACTTCCCATTGTTAAGTATAAAGCATTTGCAACCAAAGATCCTGAAGTAGGATAGGTTTGGTTTCCTGCCTTTCACAACTTCATAGGGGGTCTTGTTGAGCCCTTTAGTGATGGTAGCCCTATTTATAACATAGCATGCAGTATTAACTGCTTCAGCCCAGAAATATTCTGGTAGTGACGTATCACGTAATAGGGTCCTACCAGCCTCTATCAAGGTCCTATTCTTCCTCTCAGCAATGCCATTTTGCTGAGGTGTCCTAGTTGAAGAGAATTCTTGAAATATCCCAAATTCTTCACATAGTTTTGTCATGCTATCAGACTGAAATTCAATACCATGGTCACTTCTTATCTTGACCACTGTACTATTTAGTTCATTCTGAATTTGTTTGACAAAGCTATAGAAGACACTAGGTGTTTCAGATTTCTGTCTTAAGAAGAACACCCAGGAAAACCTTGAGTAGTCATCTACAACTACAAGGGTATAGAACTTCCTACCTAAGCTGTGAACTGGCATTGGACCAAAGAGATCCATATGCAAGAGGTATAAACACCTCACAACATCTTTGTTTTCTATGCTTCTAAAGGTGGATTTAGTCTGCTTGCCTTTTTGACAAGCTGAGCAAATACCATCTTTAACACACTTAACTTGAGGACCATTCCGCACTAACTCTTTGCTAAAGAGTTTGCTAAGAGTCTTGTAGTTAAGATGGGCAAGCCTCTTGTGCCATTTGACACAATGAGAGACTGTCTCATCAGCTACAAGACACACTGGAGAACCATTGTTCTCAACCATAATGTCTAGGCAGTAGACATTCCTCTTCCTATAACCTGTCAAAATGATCTCTTGATCACTTGACCTCTTGATATGACAACCATTTTTAACAAATGAGATGTCATACCCTACATCACTTAATTGACTTATACTTATTAGGTTGTGTTTCAACCCTTTAACATAAGCCACTTGAGTAATGGTAACCAAGTTGCTAGAAATGTTACCAAATCCTTTGATGATTCCTTTTTCAGAACCACCAAAGGTGACTTTTTGACCATCTTTTATTGGAATATAGTCCCTTAGTAATCTTCTAGTTCCAGTTATATGTCTGGAACATCCATTGTCCAAGTACCATGTTGGGGTATGACCACTTGGACTCACCTGCAAAACAGATTAATGAACCTTAGAACCCAAAGTATTCTTGGGTCCTTGGTACCTGTTAGTTTGCAATCTGACAAAGCTACCTACTGGCTTAACAACAGGTAGTTTGGTACTTACTTTGACACTAGCATTATTCCAACAGTCCATTGCAAAATGGCTAACTTTGACACAACACCAACATTTAAACTTATTGTACCTTTGCTTAGGTACTGTCTTTGCTGTCTTATCTACAACATACTTGTTGAATGTTGGGGCTTTTCCCTTGGACTTGGACTAGGACTGCTCAGTCCTTGCAAGTCTAATAAAACCCAATCCAGCCTTGCCTTTATGATGAACAAATTCATCAATTAAAGGTAGCACTGACTTATGTTTAGAAAACCTAGCAACAAGCTCTCTCTCATTCTGAAGATTGATCTCCAGACTCTTGATTTGATCATTCTTAAAAGTGATAGTCCCCATCTGAATCACTGTTATGTGTTTCAGCCTGGCTATCTCATTAAGCTTTTGATCAAATTGCTTCTCAGAATCTGTTGCAGCAGCTTTAAGATCAGCAATTTCCTTTGCCTGACATTTGGCTAGGGACTTGCTTTTCTTGTAAGCTTGCAACAGTACTTTATATTCATCTATAAGCTGATGAATATCATCCTCAGAGTCAGATACATTCTCATCATTTGATGATGATGAATCTGATTCTGTACTGGAACAAGAAACTAAACTTAGAGTTGAACTTTGTACCTTACTGGGTCCTGGCTGCTCCAGGATTTTGTCACTCTCAGTCAATGCCATTAGTCCTTGGCACTGACAGTCTTCTTGTTCATATATAGACTGCATGATCTGCAGGAATTCTTCTTCTTCTTCTTCAGCAAACAGTCCTATGTATGCCTCAACATCAGACTCAGTTTTTGAAGAAGAGATATCTGATAGAGTCTTCTCCTTCTTGGCAACAAAAGACTTCTCTTTCTTGCGTTTAAAATGAGTCTTCTTCCTATCACTAGACTCCTTTCTCTTTTCAGGACAATCTGCAATAACATGACCTTGTCTATTGCAGCAATAGCACACTATTTTTGATCCAGTTGCCTTGCTAGACTTAGTCCTCTTCCTGTCCTTCTTTGAGGCCTTTTTATTCTGATATAGGTCTTCTTTTCCCTGTGAAGTAGAAGGCCTTGACCTCCACTATTTCTTCTTCAAGAATTTCTGAAAATGTCTAGTGAAGACAGCAAAGTCTTCATCACTTTCACTGCTTTCAGATTTTGTGCTGGATGACTCATCTGACTCTGATTCAACTACCTATGGAGGTGGAGTTGATGACTTATTCCTGCACTTTCTGGAGGCTTCTATCCTGAAGGCTACTGTTCTTTCATTTGTTCAGTTCTTGTTGATCTCTCCTCCTCTTTCCTCAATGTCAACTGCATTTCATAAGAAAATAACTTGCCAAACAGTGTAGGTGGAGGAATTTCTCCCAACTTAGCCATTTCTCTAATGGCACAAATCTTTGTGTCCCAATCTTTAGTTAGGGATCTTAGGAACTTGTCATTTAGTTCATAATTGCTGAACTCTCTTCCATATGACATGAGTTCATTCACTATTCTGTAGAACTTCTTATAGCACTCAGTTATGCTATCACCCTTTCCTTGTCTAAAACTTTCATACTCCTGATTTAGCAATGATTTTCTATCTTGTCTAACTTCTTCAGAACCCTCCATATACACAATAAAAGTGTCCCGCATCTCTTTGGCTGTCTTACAGTGTATAAGATTCTGAAATGTTGCATCATCTATGACACTCACTATAATGTTTTGTGCCCTCTTGTCCATGGTGGCTAGGACAATCTCATCCTTAGTCATTTCAGAGAAATCTTTTGGGGTTCTCTGATTTGCATCTAGAACTGATATCTTCATGGGCACATAAGGCCCCTCTTTAACTGTGATGTAAATCCTAGGGTCTGAGGCTTCCATAAACATCCTTACCCTTTCCTTCCAGATCCCAAAGATTTCCTTTCTGCATATAGGTAATTTCATGGAACCCAATTCCTTGTGATTCTCAGAGGAACCCATGGTTCCTGATTTTCTTGAATCTGTATTTTGACTTAGACTGAATCTGCCAATCAGGATCTCCTCAAACTGTTAGTCCTTTTTGAGGAACCTAGCTCTGATACCACTTGAAAGATATAGTACCTAAACACCTAGAGGGGGGGGGGGTGAATAGGTGACCTAATCCTTTTTTAAACTTTAATGGCAGCAAACAGTTATATCACAGAATCTACTCTACTTTTGCACAGCAATCACACAGCATACACAGCAAATTACAATCACAGCACAGCAGACACAGAGTTTTATAGTGGTTCCCCAAGCTTTGGGTACATCCACTTTCCCCCTTCGCCTATCTAGCAGTATACTAGATTCGGCCAAACTTCACCACTGTCTCAGAACCCAAACTGGTTCCTACACCTCAGGCCCAAGGCCTTACAACTCAGCTTTTCCACAAAGCCTACACTCAGCCACAAAGGCCTACACTCAGCCACCAAGGCCTACACTCAGCCACAAAAGGCCTACACTCAGAGATTCCAATCTCATACACTCAGGCTCTCAAGCCCTACACTCAGCCTTTATAATTACAGGCTTACAATCACTCAGATCCAAAGGATCCTACAAGATAAAAATGAATTTACAAATAATAACTCAGCAACTCAGAAACAAGAGAGGGGAGTTGTGAGTTTCTTGATGAGTTCTTGGAAGAACTCAGCTGGATTCAATCTGACTTAGTTTTCTTCAAAGCTTCTTGAAAGTAGAACTCAATTAGATTGACTCCTTCTGTAGTTGATCATTGACCTCTGCTTCTTAAGATCCAGAATATATCTGAACCCTTCTTCTCAGCCTAGTTCCAACGGCTGATTTCTTGGATGGAGCCCTCTCTCTCCAACTTCTTAGATCTGCACTTGGACAGCTAGATCTTCTTGTCTTGATACTTGATCAATAAATCTGTGAACCACCTTTTTGAATAACTTCAACTATTTGAATGACTATTTCTGTAGACTGTATATGCCTATTTATAGGCCATCTTCATGGTAACCGGCTGGTCCGGTCCATAACTGAATTATGACATCTCTGACAGGTGCTGTAGACCGGCAGGAACGGCAGCTGTCAAGTCATCCAGTCAGTTCTTGAAAATCTCTAACTGTCTGATAGTGTCGAAACTTTCGGTCTTTAAGTGTCGACACTTATAGACCAAGTGTCGACACAAGTTGTGTAAGTGTCGACACAAGTCTACAAGGTTTCGACACAACTCCTTGTGTTGTAGATACTATGTCTCGACACAATTTCTTCTTCAGGTGTCGACACTGAAATTGAGTGTTGACACAAGTACTTGATCTTCTATCTTTTGCTGAATTCTTCTAAGTGTCGACACATCTCCTTTGTGTCGACACATCTTCATGTGTTGAATCTGTTAAGTGTCGACACTACTTCTTGGTGTCGACATATAGTCTTCTATGTTGATACTTACTGAGTGTCGACACAGCTCCTTGTGTCGACACTTGATTCTTCTGTTGAGACTTCAGCTGAGTGTCGACACATTCCCTTAGTGTCGACACTTGTACATAGAATATTTTTGTTGATATTTCTGTTCTTTGCTAAGTGTCGACACAGCTCCATGTGTCGACACTTTCTTCAAGTGTTGAGTCTTCAGCTGAGTGTCGACACATTGTTCTGAGTGTCGACACTTACTTCAAGTGCTGACTCTTCTGTTGAGTGTTGATACATTGTTCTTGGTGTCGACACTTATACTCAGTCTCTGCTGACTTTTGCTGAGTGTCGACACAGCTCCAAGTGTCGACACTTTCTGGTGTAGACACAACTTCACTGGGTGTCGACACTGCTATTAAGTGTCGACAATGCTTTACTGTACTTTCTTCATTGAGTGTCGACATAGCTCCTTGTGTCGACACTTTGTGTCTGGTGTCGACTCTCCATCCCAGGTGTCGACACAATGACTCCAAGTGTCGACACTGCTTGTCTGGGTGTCGACACAACTCTTCTTAAGTGTCGACACTTTCCCTCTGGGTGTCGACACATGGACTTAAAAATTTTTTGCTTCAGTCCTGCAAATACTTAACCTGCACAAGTAAACTCAACATACATGAAATACATTATGATGTATATCATTGAGTTGGGTGAGACTTCTTCAAATCAGGTACATTTAACCAATGTACCCAACACCAAATGCTCACGAGAGATTGCCATCCAGGGGATGGTGGTGAGTCGGCAGACTTAGACTGTGATCACCGAGAATGTGCCCGGAGAGCATGGGGTGTGTGGCCGTGCATGCCAACGCCCGTGATGCAATGTATTTATTTACTTCTTGGTTGTGCTAATAAAGTGCAGGGAAGGAGCATCGCCGCCCCGAGTTGAGGGCGAGATCGTTATAATTTGGTCAGCATTGCTGACCGTTACTTTTGTTTGTCACCGTGCGGTGGTTTGTTGCGTGCAGGTGATGCTGGACCAAGCGGTCAATAGCGGGCTAAAGCCCAAATTGCGAAGCCGGCCCTCAAAGGCCTAAATTGAAGTGTTTTACTTGCTTTTGTTCATGTATGACCGGCCTGCGTGCCGTGGTATGGAAAACATGTAATTTGAGTAAACCATTTGTAAGGCCTTAAGGCCAGTACTTGTGTATGTACATCATTCCTATTTGGCTTGTTAATGGACATTCATGCTTATTGCTGGGTTCTTTTAATTGCAACTATTTAAACTGCTTCCGCTAGAATGCTCTGTGTAGGACGTTATGATTGGTTGGATGGTTTCCATTGAGTAACCACCCGGTCTGTCTGTGGTATATGACGTCGGGCCCTGATGGACCTACTGTTATATGCTTTGCGACGGATATGGGGAGTTACAATTTGGTATCAGACTACTGTTTTCGATCTGGCTTAAAATGATTCGTGGACGAATTCTTTTTAAGGGGTGGTGAGCACATGTGTGTGCGTCATCGTTATAACAACAAAAGAACCCATGAATGTCCACTTAGGAATGAAAATACATTTGTTTGGGGAACCTGCGTGTTCCTATAATTGCTGTTTGAAATTTTATTTGGTCGCTTAACGGTGTTTTGTACCACTATGGGTGACCAGAGGCGGTACTGGGCCGCTAGAATGTCCGGTTTCTGAGGAGTATAGTGCACCCGGTGAGGTGTTTGAGACTCCTCCTTCGTATGAAACCGTAAGAAGGATCGTTGAAGCGGTGTTCGCTATGACGGGTACACGACATGGAAGAAATATACAACCCTATGCCCCTGTTGTGGCTTCAATGTCGGGTGGCGTGATGGAGCAGATGACTTTTGGTAGACCATCAGGGCAGCAGCTGAATATGCATTTACTGCAGGGAGCGCACACAGTTGATGAATATTTGCAAGCATTTCTTATGGTAAGCCGCAACCATGCTTCGAGTTGGATAATGAGCAAGCTACAGTCGATAGATTTTATAATGACCTGCGCACCGAGTTACGAGTTCTACTGCTAGGACCAAAGTTATTGGGATTCCGAGCCTTGGTGGAATCAGCTAGATCTTTGGAGGCAGATTTGAGGAAGACTCACCCGATGCCCGCGACCATGGTATCGAACTATGCAACCCCATAAGAGCTGCATCCGGCAGAATGCTGGAGAAGGGGGCTACGACATCAACTAGCAAAGCCACTTCCACTTGTCATACTTGTGGAAAGAAATTGCACTTTGCCCAAAGGTTTTGGAATGGTGCTCAGAATACTAAGATACCTATGTCAAGAGCAGTTGAGGACTTTAGTGCAAAAGAAATGGCGTTCAAAATGCAGAACACCTCAAAGTCTGGATATCGCAGGTGGTATAAGAAGGCTAGGACTTTGGGTCTAGTCCCTTCTTTTGGTGCTTCGGGGGCATCTACAGGCCAAACCTCGGGCGCATGTTATAACTGTGGGGAGTCGGGTCATTACGCCCGTGGGTGCCTAAAGTCAGGGAGAAAGCACGCCGTCGTAAGGACAGGTTTGGTTTAAAGAATGTTTAGCCTTAAATACTTGTCACCCTTGTGCATGTTAGCTTAGAAATACTTGTGCTAAGCTTTGTTCTGATTTTCGTTTATCCGGCAAGAGCACCGTTCATGTAAGCGAAGCTTCGCATTCCTTTATTCAGGAATTTTATTACGCGTCAGAGTACCTCGTTCGATGATAAGAGATATATTGGATGCGCTATGATTTGATGGTGCTCAATGCGTGCGGGTAGAATCTGTTGCGCTTAGGTGTTGTCAGGGAGTCAAGACTTTGACTGACAAGTGTCGTTACTGCCACTAGTGGAGTTCGACGTTACATTTTGCGTGGACTGGCTCTCGGAGCAGCGAGCCTATATTGATTGCGATAACAAGGAATTCAATCTAGGAACATGTCGTGAGACGACTTTCACGGGCTTGAAGGGGTCGATCAAGACGTTGATGTCTGCTCTTCCGGTGGTGAAGGTGGTTCGTGTTGGGGCAGAACTGTTCTTTACACTAGTGGAGGTTACAAAGCCAAAGACTACGTTGGATAGTATATCAGTGGTAGTTGAGTAACCTGATGCGTTCCCCGTAGATCTTCCTGGAGCCCCGCCACAGCGGGGGATAGATTTTACGATAGAGCTCGTACCAGGTGCAAAGCCTATGTCACACTCTTCATATCGTCTAGCGCCTAAGGAAATGGCAGAGTTGAAGGTTCAACTGCAAGAGTTGTTGGAGCAAGGGTATGTGCGTCCAAGTTCTTCGCCTTGGTGCGCGCCGGTCTTCTTTGTTAAGAAGAAGGACGGAAGCTTGAGGCTATGTATTAATTATCGGGAGCTCAACAAGTTGTCGGAAAAGAACAAGTACCCGATCCCCCGGATCGATGATCTTTTTGATCAGTTGGTCGGGTCGACGGTGTACTCGAAGTTGGATCTCAAGTTCGGGTACAATCAGCTGCAAATAAGGGAGAGTGATATCCCGAAGACAGCGTTCAGTATGAGATACGGACATTACGAGTTTACGGTCATGCCGTTTGGGCTAACTAATGCGCCGTCAGTGTTCATGGATTTGATGAACAGGACCTTCAGGAGTACTTGGACCATTTTGTGATCGTCTTCATCGACGATATTTTGGTGTACTCGCAGAGTGAGGAAGATCACTTCAAGCATCTTCATTTGGTTTTGGAGACGCTAAGGAGGAATCAATTATACGCCAAGTTTTTGAAGTGCGAGTTTTGGTTGTCCTCAGTGGCGTTCCTCGGTCATATAGTGAGGGGAGAAGGTATTGCAGTGGATCCGGCAAAGATTGGTGCGATACGAGAGTGGCCTGAGCTTTTTACGGTAGCGGAAGTCCGGAGCTTTCTGGGGATTGCCGGCTATTATAGGCGCTTTGTAGAGAACTTCTCGCGGATAGCGTTACCTCTCACTACTTTGACGAGGAAGGAGCAGAAGTTCGTTTGGACGCCGGAGTGCACGCGAGCTTTTGAGGAGTTGAAATGTCGGTTGACCACGGCGCCTGTGCTGAGTTCGCCGTGTGGGACTGAAGGTTATGAGATTTATAGTGATGCTTCGGGCAGTGGTTTGGGTTGCGTGCTACTGCAACCGGGAAGTGTGATAGCTTATGGCTCGAGATAGCTGAAAGTGCTCGAGAGGAATTATCCGGTCCATGACTTGGAGTTAGCGGCCGTGATTTTTGCCTTGAAGCTATGGAGACAGTATTTGTACGGTGTGAAGATTGATATCTACACCGATCACAAGAGCCTGAAGTATTTTATTGATCAGAAAGATCTGTATATGCGACAGCGTAGATGGATGGAGTTCCTGGGGGACTATACATTTAAGATCCACTACGTGCCTGGTAAAGGTAATGCGGTTGCAGACGCGTTGAGTCGTCGGGCCCCATCTCAAGCCAATTGGCTGTCGATCCATGACGAGCGGTTCGTTCGGGAGTTGGAGGCATTGGAGATTGTTTGTGTAGATAAGCAATCAAGTGCTGAAGCAGTACTGAATTGGACTGAATTCCAATATGACCTGGCGGATCGGATTCGGTAGGCATTGGATTTGGATGACCATATGAAGCAGTTCTTGGTAGAGGCTCTGGATGGGTCAAATTCCCAATTCGTTGTGGAGGACGTGTTGCTTTGGAAAGACGGTCGTCTTTGCGTCCCAAGCGTGGGCAGTTTGTGGGTGGTTTTGTTGTATGAGGCGCATCAGACCAAGTACTGGATTCACCCGGGGAGCAAAACGATGTACCGCGATGTTAAAAAATTATTTTGGTGGCCGGGATTGAAGAAGGATGTGGCGCTCTATGTGGCGAAGTGCCAAACTTGCGCCTTGGTGAAGGCGGTATGCCAAAAGCCGGGAGGATTTCTGAAGTCCTTGACTATTCCGGGGTGGAAATTCGACGACATCTCTATGGACTTTGTGCATGGTTTGCCAAGGTCACAAAAGGGGAATGACGCCATCTTGGTGGTCGTAGATCGGCTAACGAAGGTGTCGTATTTCATTCCGTATAGGAAGGATGATCTGGTGGAAAAGTTGGCAAAGTTATATGTGGATTATATAGTACGGCTTCACGGTGTGCCACGCAGCATCATGAGTGACCTAGATGGGCGGTTCACATCCAATGATTGGAGGCTAGTGCAGCAACTGTTGGGAACAAAGTTAAAAATCAGCACAGCCTTCCATCCACAAACGGATGGGCAGACCGAGAGGGTCAATTGAACTATGGAAGACATGCTCCGCATGTGTGTCTTTGACTTTGGAAAGCAATGGGAAGACCATCTTTATTTGGTGGAGTTTGCGTACAACAATAGCTACCAGGAGAATATTCAAATGGCGTCCTTCAAGACCCTATATGGTAGAAAATGTCGCACGTCGTTGTCTTGGTTAGAAATGGGTGAGTCAAAATTGTACAAGCGCCAAGAGGTGGAAGATGTTACGTCCTTGGTTCTTACCATTCGGGAAAGGTTGCTAGTCGCTCAGGACCGGCAATAGAAGTAATATAATGCCAAGCACAGGAACGTGGAGTTCGCTGTGGGCAACTGGGTGTACTTAAAGATCACGTCGTTCAAGGATGTCTCGCGGGTGCGGCGATTTAAAAAGCTAAGCCCGAGGTAGCTTGGGCCGTTTGAGGTTCTGGAGCGAGTTGGTGAAGCATCCTATCGAATGAAACTTTCAGTGGAGCTTAGTGGTCTACATGATGTATTCCATATATCGGTGCTTCGGAAGGCGGTGCAAGAGCATTCGCAAGTGATCGCGGTTAATCAAGTGTCGGTGGATAGTGGGTTGACGACAATGGTCAAACTCGTGCGGATTGAAGACTCGGAAGTCAAGCGGCTACGCAATAAAGAGATCAGGATGGTCAAGATCCGATGGGACAATTGCAGTCGTGAGGAGCTCTCTTGGGATCGAGAGCAGACTATGCTTGACGAATATCCGGAGCTGTTCCGCTCAGGTACAAATTTTGGTTTTGTACTTATCTTTCTATATGTGATTTCGTGGACGAAATTATTTTAAGAGGGGGAGAGTTATCACACCCCGAAACTCAAAAGAGCGACGGGAGGCATTTTGGGCCAAATCTGGAATTTGGCAGGGGGCACACGGCTTGGGACACTAGCGTGTCCCAGGGCGTGTCAGGCTCGAGTTGACGATTTGACCGCGAGGTTGACGAAATGTGGAGTGGACGATCGTCGAGCAGGGAACACGACCTGAGACACGGGCGTGTCTCATGGCGTGTCGAGCCCGTGTCGATGATCGGCCAGGGAAGTCGGCAATTTTCGCTCGACGATATGTCGAGACAGGGAGCACGGTCGAGGACACGGGCGTGTCCAAGGCCATGTCGGGTGGTCGACGAACTTCGCTCGATGAAGTGTCGAGACAGTGAACACGGTCTGGAGCCCAGGCATGTTCGGGTTTGACACGGGCATGTCAAATAGGACACGGGCGTGTCCAGGACCCGTGTGAGTCTCAGGTTGTTTTCGGGGCTGTGTCGATGGAGGCACACGGCCGACCACACGGACGTGTCAGTTGGAACACGGGCGTGTCAGGTCGAACACGGGCGTGTCGGATGCCCTTGTGTTGTTCCAAACACGTCGAGTTTGACGGCGAATGAGGGACACGACCCTGGACACGGGCGTGTCACAGGCCGTGTTTGTCCTAGATTCTGCATTTTTGATCTGGATCGTGGTCGTTCGTTTCTTTATTTCGGGATCCGACGACTGGGGGCTGTTAGTGCTTGGATATACACGGGATTGGACACTTGAAACCCTCATTTCACTTAAGAGGTTCTCTTTCTAAAGTATAGAGAGAGAGAGGAGAGCAAAGGAGGAAGAAGAAGCTTAGATCCGGACTTTGGAGGAGCTTCGGAGCTCCAAATCGCGAACCGACTTCGGATCTATGAAGGCAAAGAGAGTGCGGTGCTTTTCATCCGCTTACATTTCCATGGTGCCAAGGAAGAACGCTCGGGTAAAGATTCTCTTCATGAGCATGTGAAGCTCTCCTTCTTTTGCATAGGAAGCCTGCTCTCGCGAGTTTGCGGTGAGTTGGAGGCATTCCATCGGGTAGATATGTAAAGTCCCCGTCGTTTAGAGTCCGTAATCGAGAACGGATATAGGCATGATGTATGAAGCCTATCTGGACATGTTGGTCTGGATCGGTGATGTTACATTGCATAAATGGCCGGAGAAGATTCCGTGCGAATGTTTGTTTTCGGGTTTTTCTACGTGGTAGATTGCAACAGGGAGCCTTGGGGATTAACCCAAAGGTGCACCCGGAAAACTGGGCAGATGCGTGATTCTGCCAAATATGTGGGCCTGGGAGCCAACTTGAACATAACTGGGTTATGTGTTGTGTGTAAATGATTTGGGACTCGGGAAAGTTTGACCCGCGCATATGTTTTTAAATTAACATTGTGGTGTGAGCAACGGGTCAGGTGGAACCGTACCCGCTCTATGTCGTTCGGTTAAAGAGACCTAAAGTTACTTAGCACTTACCGTTGGCATAGATTGAGGGTCTTAGGCAGTGGCCAGAAAGACCAAATGCTCATGAGAGATTGTCGTCCAGGGGACGGTTGTGAGTCAGCAGACTTAGACTGTGATCACTGAGAATGTGCCCTGAGAGCACGGGGCCTGTGGTTGTACGTGCTAATGCCTGTGATGCAATGTATTTATTTACTGCTTGGTTGTGCTAATAAAGTGCAAGGAAGGAGAATCGCCGCCCTGAGTTGGGGGAAGGATCGTTATAATTTGGTCAGTATTGCTGACCGTTACTTTTGTTTGCCACCGTGCGGTGGTTTGTTGCTTGCAGGTGCTGCTGGACCAAGCAGTCAATAGCGGGCTAAAGCCCAAATTGTGAAGCCGGCCCTCGAAGGCTTAATTGGAGTGTTTTACTTGCTTTTGTTCATGTATGACCGGCTTGCGTGCCGTGGTATGGAAAACATGTAATTTGATTAAACCATTTGTAAGGCCTTAAGGCCAGTACTTGTGTATGTACTTCATTCCTATTTGGCTTATTAGTGGACATTCATGATTATTGTTGGGTTCTTTTAACTGCAACTATTTAAACTGCTTCCACTACAATGCTCTTTGTAGGACGTTATGATTGGTTGTATGGTTTCCATTGAGTAACCACCCGGTCTGTCTGTGGTATATGGAGTCGGGCCCCGGCCGGACCTACTGTTATATGCTATGTGACGGATAGGGGGTGTTACAGTGGTATCCTTCCCTGCAGGCATAACATATCACAAGCATGTATATATATCTCATATAATGTGCTTTCACGCACACATGCCATCACAATCGTTTGCAACCCTGCCCAACAGTCCGTGCACTCAGGGCACCTTCTTGGTGAACTGGCAAATCAGTTGCCAACCACCGTATCAGGGTCACAGCCCAACGGTAACTCACTTGAGCATTTACTCCATGGCGTGCAGCCGGAGTTTTATGGTCTTAGTGAACCGGGATTGGCCCGTAGCCCCCATTGTATCACGGCACTTAGGCCTAAGACTCTTGTTATACGCTCCAACATACCGCACCTTCTTGTCTCACGTCGGACGGACGTAACGCATGTCGGATCCTCCACCCCCCCCCCCCCCCCCCCCCCCGTTGCTCAAATCGCCTTACCATCACCGAGTACAACGTACTCACGGCTAAATAAAGATGCGGGTAGGTCTCACCGATCCTGTTCTGGCATTCAAGCCTGGGTATTTCTATTACACCCATTTATCTCACAACATTAGGGGGTCTTTCTTGGGCACACCAGTACTTCCTGCTACTCTCTTCGCAGGTGGACACCGCAAATATCGCAAATGTCAGGGGTCTTTCCTGGCTACCATGCCAGTACTTCCTGTTACTCTCGTCACATGTGGACTCCTTATGAACATTAAGCATTACAAAGGATATTTCATGGAATTCCAATCCTGTACTTCCTACTACATCCTTTCACAGGTCGAACCCAACAGTACAAGCAGCACAAGCATTCTACGGGTATTTTCCTGGACTACCACTCCAGTAGTTCTTGCTACTTTATTTCACAGGTCTAACCCGTTAACTCCTAAGCTACGCGTTTATCACAGAGTCTTCTCTGGTTCGTATGCAACATCACCAATCCAGACCAACCTATCCGGATGGGCTTCACACAACATGCCTATTTCGTACTCCATTTCCGGATCTATATACCTACAAAGGGGATTCCATGAATCAACCCAAAGACTCCCAAAACCAGCCACCTTTTGGTGGGGGAATTTCATACATATGCCAAAAAGGAAGCCTTAACATGGCTAGGAAGAAAGGTCATTACCCTTGAAGACCTCTTTGGTGCCATGAGCTCCAAGCTGGCTCGAACGACTCACAAGAGCTTTTCCTCCACAACGTCAGCCTCGTATCTCTCGTCGGCAAACCGCAGCACCACCGGTGATCAGCCCCCTCTCCTCCTCCTACTTCTTCCTCTCTCTTTCTCTCTCTAGAAGTGTAGTAAGAAAATGTTTAAATCCAAATGCGTTTCCCCAACCCATTTTCTGCCTTAAGAAGACAGGGAGGCCTCTCAGCCCTTGGATCCATGCTGAAGGAATGGATGTCCACGATTTCACCAAAAATCATAAATTTTGCCTAACACAGCCTGTGACACGCCCGTGTCCCAGGACGTGTGCCTCAAGAGGTGCTCAACCGACTTATCCAATCCAGTGACATGCCCATGTGATACGCCCATGTCATGGGTCATGTCACCCGACACGCCTTCAGACATGCCCGTGTCTGTGGTCGTGTTCATCAGGCTGAAAAATCTCAAAATCACCCGAGACTCACACGGCCTGTGATACGCCCGTGTCCCAGGCCGTGTGCCCATACACGGCAGTAGACATGCCCCAGCTCAAATTCATCGGGCTGAGTTGGTCGACCATGCTGACACGCCCTGTGACACGCCCTTGTCAAAGGCCGTGTCCTAAGCACTCGACACTTGTCGACCAAATTTTGGCGACCACTCGTCGATTGTTCCTCCTGACACTCGACGAATGCAGGACACGCCATGGGACACGCCCGTGTCCCAGGCCGTGTCACCCCAAAAATGAGCCTGCTGAAAAATGGGCTGTTACATCCCTCCCCACCTACAAGAAATTTCGTCCTCAAAATTTGTATACAGGAAGGCAAGCAGCAACCAAACATTTTTATAACATGAAACGTTTATGTTACAATAAAATTTTCACTATGCAATCGCTACAAGAATAGCTCGGGAAACTCCGCTCGCATGGTCTGCTCTCGCTCCCATGTAAGCTCCTCACAGCCGCAATTGTCCCATCAGACTTTAACCATCCTGACCGTCTTGTTCTGCAATTGTTTCTCGTCTCGATCCTCGATCTGAATGGGTCTAACTCTCGTTATTATCCCATACTCCACCGGCACATGATCATCCGTGATCACTTGAGCTGGATCTTTCACGGCCTTCTGAAGCACCGAGATGTGAAACACATCATGTAGTCCACCCAAGTCTGCTGAAAGAGCTAGCTGATATGTAGCTTCTCCGATTCACGCAACCACTTCAAATGGACCCAAATAACTTGGACTCAACTTTTTCAAACGTCGAATCCGGGATATGTCTTTGAAGGGCTTGATCTTCAAGTAGACCCAATCGCCTACCGCGAACTCCATATTCCGGTGCTTGGTGTTGTAGTACTTCGCTTGACGATCTTGGGCTATGAGTAGCGTCTCTCGAATAGCATGAATGGTTGAGTTTGCTTCATCGACTTCATTACGCTTATAAAATCTTGCTTTGCCCGCTTCTATCCAAGCCAAGGGAGTACGACACTTCCTTAAATATAGAGCTTCATACGGTGCCATCCCAATGCTCCCCTGGTAGCTGTTATTATAAGCAAACTCCACCATGTAGAGATGATCTTCCCATCTCTTTTCGAAGTCTAGGGCGCACATCCTGAGCATGTCCTCCATCGTTCTGTTGGTTCGTTAAGTTTGGCCATCCGTTTGGGGATGAAAGGACGTACTGAAAGTCAACTTCGTGCCCAACAGCTGGTGAACTAGCCTCCAATCCTTTGACGTGAATCACCCATCTTGATCACTCACGATGCTCCGAGGAACACCGTGAAGCCGTACAATCTGTTCCACGTATAGCTTTGCCAAACTTTCTACCGAATCATCCTGCCTGTTTGGTAGAAAATGTTCTACATTCCTCAGCCGATCAACAATCACCCAGATGGAATCATTCCCTCACTAAGATCTCGGCAACCCGTGCACGAAATCCATGGAAATATCATCAAACTTCCACTCTGGAATCGACAGCGACTTCAAATACCCGACCGGCTTCTGGCATTCCGCCTTGACTATCGCACATGTTTGGCATTTGGCCACATAAAGAGCCACATCTCTCTTTAGCCCGGGCCACCAGAATAGCTTTTTCATACCGTTGAACATCTTTGTGCTCCCTGGATGGATTGAGTACTTCATATAATGTGCTTCATACTGTTGAGAACCAAGGTCCAGCGGGATTGGGTGTGTGTGGGACCGCATATTTGGGCTTCCCCATCGCTTTCCAGGTCTGGGTGTTGACCCCGGTGGGCCCCCCGTGTGGCAGAATATTCCCGCCATCCCGTGGATAGATTAGTCCCACATCGCCTGCAGCGGGTGGTCCTTGGTGTTTATGTACCCCCGTCCCCCGTTCCTACTACCTCGAGTTTTTGGGAAGATGTGTGGTGACGGGTGATTTCCACATGGTATCAGAGCCATCCCGCTGCGGGGGTATGTTGAGAACCAAGGTCCAGTGGGATTGGGTGTGTGTGGGACCGCATATTTGGCTTCCCCATCGCGTTCCAGGTCTGGGCGTTGACCCCGGTGGGCCCCCCGTGTGGCGGAATATCCCAACCATCCCGTGGATGGATTATTCCCACATTGCGTGCAGCGGGTGATCCTTAGTGTTTATATACCCCCGTCCCCCTTTCCTACTACCTCGGGGTTTTGGGAAGATGTGTGGTGACGGGTGGTTTCCACACATACATCAGTTCTCCCCTCAATTTACCCACATTCGGGACGCACAAACGACCCTCTTTCCGCAAAAGATCGTTATTCCAGGAAAACTTCCCTTCTGGCCCTGCTTTCGCATAGCGTAGGAAATCTTCATCCAACTCCGTTGCCCGTCGAACTCGGTCCACAAGGTCACATTGCACCTCCATCCAGTATAAACATGCATTAGCAGTGGCATTCTTGTCAACACAAGAAATCTCTAATGCTTCTAGCTCCTGGATGAGACGTTCATTATGTTTTTGCAACCAAGCTGCTCTTGCCAGAGTCTGCCGACTCAAGGCATCCGCGACAACATTCCCCTTCTCGGGAGTATAGTGAATCTCAAAGGTGTAGTCCCCGAGGAACTCCAACCACCTTCGTTGTCGCATATTCAAGTCTTTCTGCTCCAATAGGTACTTTAGGCTCTTGTGATCTGTATAGATCTCCACCTTCACACGATAAAGATAGTGTCGCCACAGCTTTAGTGCAAAGATCACCGCTGCCAACTCAAGATCATGGACGGGATAGTTCTGCTCGTGCACTTTCAGCTAGCATGAGCCATAAGCAATCACCTTTCCATTTTGCAGAAGCACGCAGCCTAATCCGCTTCCTGAAGCATCACTATAGATGACAAATCCATCGGTACCACATGGCGATGACAACACAGGCGCCGTGGTCAACCGAATCTTCAGCTCTTCAAAAGCTCGCGCGCACTCTGGCGACCAAACGAACTTCTGCTCTTTTCGTGTCAACGTGGTTAGAGGCAAAGCAATCAGCGAAAAGTTTTCAACAAATCTTAGGTAGTAGCCTGCTACTCCAAGGAAACTCCGGACCTCAGCCACTGAGGACAACGCTGGCCACTCTTCTATGGCCCTTATCTTCACTGGATCCACTGCTATGCCCGCTCCACTCACCACATGGCCCAGAAAAGCCAACGACAATAGCCAAAACTCGCACTTCGAGAACTTGGAATAGAGCTGATTCTGCCTCAATGTATTCAACACCAACCGCAAATGTTTCTCATGACCGGCTTCCGATCTCGAGTACACCTGGATATCATCAATAAACACTATCACAAAAAAATCCAGGTACTCACGGAATATTCGATGCATCAAGTCCATAAATACCGAAGGCGTATTGCACAGTCCAAATGGCATGACTGTGAACTCGTAGTGCCCGAACCGTGTTCCAAATGCGGTTTTGGGAATATCTTCTTCCCGGATTCTCAATTGGTAATAACCGGATTTCAAGTCCAACTTCGAGTAGACAAACGATCCCACTAGAGCTCATCAATCCGCGGAATCAAATATTTATTCTTCTCGGTTAACTTATTAAATTCATGGTAATCAATACATAACCGTAAGCCACCGTCTTTCTTCTTCACAAAAAGCACAGGGGCGCTCCAAGGAGACATGCTTGGGCGTATATAACATTGTTCTAACAATTCCTGCAGTTGGACTTTCAACTCCGCCATTTCCTTAGGCGCGACGCGATATGGCGAGCGGGCCACAAGTTTTGCACCTGGCACCAACTCGATCGTGAAGTCAATCTCTCGCTGGCGTGGTAGCCCAGGGAGATCCTTGGGAAACACATCTGCAAATTCCGACACAATCGGAACATCACCCACACTGGCCTTAGGCTCAACAGCCAGAATCAAGACGAAGTAGCACTCTACACCCTTCCGAACAGCCTTCAAGACATGGAGAGAATACAACAACGTCGCTCCAACTCCTCGCATACCCGAGAACTTCATCTCTTGATCGGTATTCTGGCCCAACGTGACCTGTTTGGATAGGCAATCGATCAAGGCATGTTGCTCCGCAAGCCAATCCATCCCAAATATCACGTCAAATTTCGATATCGGCAATACAGATGCAGTCAAACTGAAATCCTGACTCCCTATTTAGACCACCACATCGCAAGCTTGATCCGCAAGAATCCAACAACCATTCGGCAACACCAATATGACGGTATCTGTCTTCAAACGACTAGGTATCCCAAGCCGCGCTATAAACTCTCGAGATAGAAAAGAATGTGACGCACCCGTATCAAATAGTGTTCGCGCCAGCGTGTTACGAATCAGTACAAAGCCTGTGGTAATCGCATTACACACAAGCCACATACACATATGCAATAAACAAAGCATACAAACAAAATAATACTCAAAACTATACTCGTACCTCTGACGACGTCACTTTGCTTAATGGCCTCATGCAGGCCAATATTGTAGACTCGGGGCTGTGCCTGAGAGGCAGAGGATTCCACTACCGCCTTTCCTTTTTCCGCATATGACGCTCCCGCCTTCATTTCACTCTTTGGCGGCACCCAACAATCTCGAGCTATATGCCCCATCCGTTGATTGATTATTTTCGCATTGGGTCCGAAAACTTAATGCGGTTAAAACTCCAAAATTGGTGAGAATTCCAGCGGCGCCCCGCCCGGTTTATTTAAGGAAAAAGGCAGATTTGGTTTTTATTTAGAAAATGGGGCGCGCAGATTTATTTATTTCGATATAAAACGGTTTATATCTAGTTTTAACTAAAGGAGTCAAGCCACCTAGCGCGTGTAGTACATGATATTCCGGGGTGGAATATCGAGGTTGTATTGTTGTCGGGGTCGGTTCGATTATTTCTACACTTCCCTGGAGGGGACTATTATTTTATCGATAATTACTTGTCGGGTATTTTTTATATATATAAAAGTAAAAAGAAAGACAGAAAATAGAAAATGAAAACATTAAAGGGGGAGATGATGATGAGCTTAGCTCGACGACATCAAATAAAATTTGAACTAAAATAAACTTTGAGTAAACAGAGATCCTAATTTTAAAATCAATTAAGGCGGAGACTTGGCCGTGGAGGTTCCACTAAAATGAGCTCACCTAGCTATAGGGCTATCGCTCACCTGAACGCAAAGACTATTTGACCGAACGTTAGTCCGACGAACGATTCCTCTTAACGCCTGCATTAGGCTAAGAACCCCGCTATTGGGTGGGGAACCCAATCCGGTAGAGTTGGTGCGCATCCTCTCTCGAGGGTTAGTGCGGAACTCTCTTTACCAATGGGTGATTGGTCCATACGCATGGCCTCTCGGCTTGCTAGCGTATGGACTACAGAAATAGGGCCCACACATCGATATGTGGTCCTATGCGTCATAAACCCTAAGCAAACCTTAAGTTAATTTAATTAATTAGAAAATAAGGACCTTTAATTTTTTAAGTTATTTTATTTTTCCCAATGCTCTTCGATACTAAGGGCTAAGAACGGTTAACCACTTATCGGAATGGGGACGACAGACGGTGAAAGTAATAAATAAAGTAGTAAATGAAAGCGATAAAAAAAGCAGTAAAGGAAAGCGATAAAGGAAAGCAGAAAATTGCAAGTCCTACTCAAGCGAGTAGGACTGAAATGAAAGCAGTAAAGTGCAAGTCCCGACACAAATGCATGGGCGGGAGAAATGAAAGTGAGTCCTACTCAAACAAGTAGGAAAAAATAAATGCAATACACGCACACACTCTACAGAAAGTAAAACTCACGCACACACACTATCGACAAGAAATTAAACTCACTGACACAAATCCTACTCAAATGAGTAGGGACAAATAAATGTGGGTCCTACTCAAATGAGTAGGAGAAAATAAATTCACTCACTCTACGAAAAGTAAAACACACTCACTCTACTGAATTGAAAACGTACACACTCTACTGAAAACAAAGCGCCATTTAACTCCTAACGAGTAGGCGGAAATAAATGCGAACACGTACAAAATTAAATAAAAACTAAGTTAATGAAAAATTAAAATAACTACATTTCTACCGCTAGAACGCGGTAAAAATGCATAAAAAGTTAAAATAAAAATTAAACGAGCAAAAAAGTTTGCAAATAAACGCAAAATGGAAGTGCTCGGAAAATTGAAACAATTATATTTCGACCGCTAGATTGCGGTAGAAATGCGTAAAAAGAAGACGAAAAATTTAAAGGAGCAAAAAGATTTTGAAAAGAAAGTAAAAATAAGAAGAGTTGAAAAATTAAAACGATGAGATTTTCATTCTTATTATTTTATAAAGGAGCTTAAAAAGTGTAAATAAAACAGAAAAAGAACAAAAAGTTTTAAAACCTAAAAAAAACTAAGTTAAAGGAAGATGAAAACCACTTTTCAGACACCTTTATAACCTCATAAAAATGAAATAGAAAGCACTTAAAACTAAACTATGAAAATTATGGAAACAATTAAGCATAAAACTAAACTCACACACACACACACGTATTAAAAAGACATGAAAATAAAGCTAAAACAAGTAAAGAAAAATAAGATTTTCTAAGGAGCGTTGCTTAGATTCATTCCAAACCCTTATAAAGAGAAGAAAAAAAACATTTTATTAAGATAAAACGGTTACAAAGGAACGAAAAGAAAAACTAAAGAGAGGGGGGAGGGAAATTTCCCTTACAAGGCTTTGGAAGCATCCAAGCAGCATATCCCCTTAGGCAAAATGGCTCAAAAAGCAGAACAGAAATCCTTACAGCAACTAGCTATTTATTGATGAAATTTTACAAAGGACATGCCCCGGTCACCGGCGTGACAGGGGGGCGTGTCAGCACTGTACAAAATGCGGCTGGCAAGATTTGACAGCTTAGTTGACTTCGTGCTGGAGACGTGTCGGTCACGCAGCAGTAACGCCCCAGGTCACGGGCGTGACGTTGGGAGTGTCGGGGAGGTAGAACTGGGCGCGAGTTGCGTGAAAAGTCGTCGTGCGGGTCTTGTCGGCCAGGTGGAGGAGTCACGCCCTAGGTCACGGGCGTGACTGGGGGCGTGTCGGACTAGATCGACGAACGTCGAACGGAAACTCGTCGAGCTGGAGATTTCGTCGAGCAGAAGTGAAGTCACGCGCCAGGTCATGGGCGTGACTCTGGGCATGTCGGATTCGGTCGACAAATGTCGAGCGGAAAATTATCGAGCGTGGTGACACGGGCTGGGGTCACTGGCGTGTCATGGAACACGGGCGTGACGTCGGGCGTGTCACCCTATTTCTTCAGAAATTTGTTGATTTCTCGGGAATTTGACATGTCATGCCCTGGTCACGGGTATGACCTAATTGACACGGGCGTGACCTAGCATTTTTTTGGCATTTTTCCTGAAAATTTCAGGAAACAAAATTAAACTTAAGTTAGAAATATTTACAAAAAAAGAAGTAATTCATTAAAGAAATATAAGTAAAAATGATGAAAAGTAACTAAAATGACTTATTTATTGTACACAAAAATGCGTATATTTATAATTCATCAAATACCCCCATACTTAAGCTTTTGCTATTCCAGAGCAAAAGTTTGAGATGAACTTATAAGGAATAAAAGAAATAGTAAGTTTGGTTACCGCTTGACTTAATTAAAAGTAAGATCAAAATAAATATCTGGGGTACTAGAGTTAAATCTTAATTTATGAATTGTTATAAATAGAGGAAGAGTTTCAAAAAGAGTTCTAGATAAAACAAATAGAAATCAAAAATTTATTTTTGTTAGTTTAACAAAGATGGATTGAAATTATATAAAAAAACTTTAGCTTAAAAGAAGTTAAAGTAAATAATGCAATTTAAAAATTATGCTCTCAAAAAAATTTTAAATTAATTCTAGAATCATTGAAATAGGATAAGTGGTTTGCTGGTTTATGAAGAGGGCTTGGAGTTAGAGGCGAGGTAATTTTTTCTCAAACCTCAACATATTTTTTTTCTTTTTGGATTATTAGGAAAATGAAATCTTATTTTCCTAATATCATTTTTTTTCAACTTCATAAATAAAATATAACCCAATATATATGTGTAGGAGTAATGAATTTTATCCTCTTACTCCATAACATATAATCTTTTTAAATATTGGGTGCCTATGTTTACGGAATGAAATCTTATTCCCATTGACATAAGATCTTTTAAGGGATGAAATAGGGGTAAGCATGTCAAGTAAGACAGGAAAAAAGATGGAGGTGATTTTATTTTTTTTCGAAAAGAAAACTAGATTTTAATAAAAAGGTTTTGAGAGCAACCTTTTTAAAATGAACGTTCATATGTTTCTAATAGCAAAAAGTAGAAATAATTGAAATCCATGATTATTATTTTCTAACATAAAAGACGAGCTTCTATTTATAAAAATTAGAAGTGGTGGTGAAAACAAGTTCACTATTATAAGGAAAAGACATAAATTTTTTTTTAAAAACTTAACCCTAAATACTTAAATCTATCGAACTTTAATTAATAAACGAATAGTAAACAATGAATAAGTAAAATTCACATATAAATTAACTCGAAACTAGATTTTTGGAAAGCAAAAAAGGGTTAAGACATGGTATATTCGATTTTATTTGTTACAAAATTAACAAAATAATTTTTGAACTTTTAGTGTTTTTATCATTTTTTGGTATTTTTTGGAATTTTGATTATTATCTTTTTAGGATTTTAAGAGTTATTTTCTTTTTTTAGGATTTTTGGTTTTTCTAAATTTTTTTGATTTTTTTAGTGTATTTTGATAAGTTATTTACAAAAAGAGGAGAGAAATAAGTGTTAATTACAAAGAAGATAGTGAGGAAAGAGAGATTTTTACATAAATGTACAAAGTAAAAAACTCGAATGCGGCCCGCGAACAGACTCTTATTTAGGTGGTTGGTTCGATGAGTCGAACGCCGCGAACTTGCTAAAATGGCGAGCTTTTATTATTTGTAAATAAGAAGATGGGGGGAGGGAGATTTATTTTTACAAAAACTTATTTACAAAAGAAAAGAAAAAATTTTTGAATTTTTTTTTGATGTTTTATAAGTTTTTTTTCGTGATTTTTTTGCGTTTGAAGATTTTTTTTAGTTTTATGATAAAAAACCAAAAAAAATTTACGTTTTATTTTTGTAATTTTTTTGTATTTTTATGAGTTTTTGTAACCTACAGAAATAAAATAAAAAAATACGAAAATGCTCTCATACTTAAACTCAACATTGTGCTCAATGTTGCAGACTAAGTATACAGAACGATAATAGACAAAATATAATATGGACAAAATGAAAAGGGTGGGGGTAGGAACTTTCCTGAGATGAGGTCGGGGAGCCCTTTATTGATAACCCTGCATTATTAGAAGTAAAGAAAGAAACAAAAAGATAACAAAAAAAGACACATTCGGCCAAAAGGTTGTGGTCGGTGGGTGATGGCAAGTGCGTGTGTGACTCGATTAGCTAACGTCTTAGCTATAAGTGCGCGGACAGAAATGCGGACGCCAAACGCGCACAAAAGAGTAAAGTATGCCGACACAAAATGGAACAAAATAAGTTAAAATAAGTTAAAACCAAATATATACATTTTTAATAACAAAATAGATATATATATATTGTTATAGATATTTTTGTTATATTTTTTGTGGTTTTTAAGTTTTTTTTAAGTTTTTTTTTGAATTTTTGAGGTTTTTAGAGTTAGTTTTTTTTTTAGGTTTTTAAGAGTTTTTCAGTTTTTAGAGTTTTAGTTAGTGTTTTTTTTTTGATTTTTTGGTTTGTAGTGTTTTTTTTAATAAAAATAATGAAAATTTTTTAAGCTTTGTTTTTGTTTTTTTTTTCAGTTTTTAGATTTGTTTCGGTTTTTTAGGTTTTTCAAGTATTTAGTTTTATAGGTTTTAAATTTTTTTGGAAACGGGCTATTTCATTTTTGTTTTTTTATAAATAAATATATATGAAAAAATAAGTATAAAAAAAACTCATTTTGTTTCATTTTTTTTAAAGTTTTTTTAGTATTATATTATTATTATTATGATTATTATGATTACTATTATTATTAGTATTTTTTTGTTGGCCATTTTAAAATTTTGTTATATATATATAGATATAGGTAAATCAATAGATTCGAGGGTTCAAAATAACAACTCGAAAACTCCCCGGCAACGGCGCCAAAAACTTGATTGATTATTTTTGCATAGGGTCCGAACTTGATGCGGTTAAAACTCAAAAATTGGTGAGAATTCTCGCAGCGCCCCGAGCGGTTTATTTAAGAAAAAAGACAGATTTGGTTTTTCTTTAGAAAACGGGGCACGCAGATTAATTTATTTGGATATAAAACGGTTTAGATCGAGTTTTAACGAAAGGAGGCAAGCGCACCTATCGCGTGTAGTACAGGATATTCTAGGGTGGATTATCGAGGTCGTATTGTTCTCGGGGTCGGTTCGATTATTTCTACTCTTCCCTAGAGGGGACTATTATTTACCGATAATTAATTGTCGGATATTTTTTTATATATATAAAAGTAAAAAAGAAAGACAAAAAATAGAAAATGAAAACATTAAAGGTGGAGCCGATGATGAGCTTAGCGCAACGACATCAAATAAAATTTGAACTAAAATAAACTTTGAATAAATAAAGATCCTAATTTTCAAATCAATTAAGGCGGAGACTTGGCCGTGGAGGTTCCACTAAAATGAGCTCACCTAGCTATAGGGCTATCGCTCACTTGAACGCTAAGACTATTCGACCGAACGTTAGTCCGACGAAGGATTCCTCTTAACGCCCGCATTACGCAAAGAATCCTGCTATTAGGTGGGGAACCCAATCCGGTAGAGTTGGCGCGCCTCCTCTCTCGAGGGTTAGTGTGAAAATCTCTTTACCAATGGGTGATCGGTCCATACGCACGGCCTCTTGGCTAGCTAGCATATGGACTACGGAAATAGGGCTCACACATCGATATGTGGTCCTACGCGTCGTAAACCCTAAGCAAACCTTAAGTTAATTTAATTAATTAGAAAATAAGGAGCTTTAATTATTTAAAGTTATTTTATTTGTCCCAATGCTCTTCGATACTGAGGGCTAAGAACGGTTAGCCACTCATCGGAATGGGGATGGCAGGCGGTGAAAGCAATAAATAAAGCAGTAAATGAAAGCGATAAAGAAAGCAGTAAAGGAAAGCTGTAAAGGAAAGCAGAAAATTGTCAAGTCCTACTCAAACGAGTAGGACTGAAATGAAAGCAGTAAAGTGTGAGTCCCGGCGCAAATGCGTGGGAGGGAGAAATTAAAGTGAGTCCTACTCAAACGAGTAGGACAAAATAAATGCAATGCACGCACACACTCTACAGAAATTAAAACTCACGCACACACACTCTCGACATGAAATTAAACTCACTCACACAAATCCTACACAAATGAGTAGGGAAAAAATGCGGGTCCTACTCAAATGAGTTGGAGAAAATAAATGCACTCACTCTACGAAAAGTAAAACACACTCACTCTACTGAATTGAAAACAAAGCGTCATTTAACCCATAACGAGTAGGCGGAAATAAATGCGAACACGTACCGAATTGAATAAAAACGAAGTTAATCAAAAATTAAAATAACTACATTTCTACTGCTAGAACGCGGTAGAAATGCATAAAAAGTTAAAATAAAAATAAAACGAGCAAAAAATTTGCAAATAAACGCAAAATGGAAGTGCTCAGAAAATTGAAACAATTACATTTCTACCGATAGAATGCGGTAGAAATGCATAAAAAGAAGACGAAAAATTTAAAGGAGCAAATAGATTTTGAAAAGGAAGCAAAAATAAGAAGAGTTGAAAATTTAAGACGATGACATTTTCATTCTTATGATTTTATAAAGGATCTTAAAAAGTGGAAATAAAATAGAAAAAGAACAAAAAGTTTTAAAACCTAAAAAAAACTAAGTTAAAGGAAGATGAAAACCACTTTTCAGATACCTTTATAACCTCATAAAAATAAAATAGAAAGCACTAAAAACTAAACTATGAAAATTATGAAAACTATTAAGCATAAAACTAAACTCATACACACACACACACACACACATATTAAAAAGACATGAAAATAAAGCTAAAACAAGTAAAGAAAAAAAAGATTGCCTAAGGAGCGTTGCTTAGATTCATTCCAAAACCCTGAAAAGAGGAGAAAAAAAAACATTTTATTAAGATAAAAACGGTTACAAAGGAACGAAAAGAAAAACTAAAGAGAGAGGGAGGGAAATTTCCCTTACAAGGCTTTGGAAGCATCCAAGCAGCATATCCCTTTGGCAAAATGGCTCAAAAAGCAGAGCAGAAATCCATACAGCAACTGGCTATTTATAGATGAACTTTTACACGGGACACGCCCTGGTCACGGGCGTGACAGGGGGCGTGTTAGCACTGTACAAAATACGGATGGCGAGATTTGACAGTTTAGTTGACTTCGGGCTGCACACGTGTCGGTCACGCAGCGGTCACAACCCAGGTCACGGGCGTGACGCTGGGCTTATCGGGGAGGTAGAACGGGGTGCGGGTTGCGTGAAAAGTCGTCGCGCGGGTCTTGTCGGCCAGGTGGAGGAGTCACGCCCTAGGTCACGGGCGTGACTGGGGGCGTGTCGGACTGGATCGACGAACGTCGAACGGAAACTCGTCGAGCTGGAGATTTCGTCGAGCAGAAGTGAAGTCACGCCCCAGGTCACGGGCGTGACTCTGGGCATGTTGGATTGGGTCAATGAACGTCGAGCGGAAAATCGTCGAGCACGGTGACACGGGCTGGGGACACTGGGCGGGTATGGAACACGGGCGTGATACCGGGCGTGTCACGCTATTTCTTTAGAAATTTGTTGATTTCTCGGGAATTTGACGTGTCACGCCCTGGTCACGGGCGTGACCTAATTGACACGGGCGTGACCTAGCATTTTTTTGGCATTTTTCCTGAAAATTTCAGGAAACAAAAATAAACTTAAGTTAGAAATATTTACAAAAAAAGAAGCAATTCATTAAAGAAATATAAGTAAAAATGACGAAAAGTAACTAAAACGACTTATTTATTATACACAAAAATGCGTATATTTACAATTCATCACCCGTCCACAATTAAAGCACGTACGAGTATCCGGCTTGGAGGTAGCCCCCGATGTTGCTCCGTATGCAACAGAAGAAGGAGCTTGTCCCGCCGTCTAGGGTCTCTTGCCCCATTTCTTCTTATAGAATGACTTCGTCGGTCGGGGAACTTTAAACTCCGGCTGTGACACGGCCAATGCCCTTTTTCCTTGCACTCTCTTCATGTCTTTTTCCAGCGCGCTTGCAGTGTCGACCAACGCCTGGAAGCCTTGATTCACCGAACTAGAAAGCCGGAACCTCAGCTCATCCTGTAGTCCTTCGTAGAACTTATTCGTATTTCTCTGCTCATCAGCAAATATCGAACCCGCATACCGCCCTTAGCGTGTAAACTCATGCAGGTAAGCTTCCACACTGCCATCACCTTGCGTCAGCCTTTGGAATTCATTCTCCATGGCAATCCGTTGCGCCGCAGGAAGGTGCTTTGCTAGGAAGAGTCAAGAAAATTCTTCCATCGATACTGGGGTTAAGGGATCACCCGCCAAGTGATGCAGCTCCATCTCATCCCACCATAGTCTAGCCTCGCCTTCAAGAAGGAAGGTAGCTAAGGTTACTTTCTGATGCTCCTCCATTCCAATCGCCGTCATGATTCGCTTGACGCGCGATAACTAATCCTCAGCCTGTGCAGCAGCGTCCACTCCTGAGAACGTCGGTTGGTGAAAACTCATAAACCGCATCAACTGCTGAGATCAGCAGTTTGAGGAATCACAACAGGTTCCGGCCTCGCCTCCACCTGTTCTGGCCTCACGGCCGGCTGCGCCTGCCCTTGCGCCTGCCAAACCGGCTGCCCTTGAACCATGGCAAACAAAGTCTCAGTAATTTGTCACATAGTTTCTGCAGATGGCGGAGGTGTAGGCACCTCAGTTGGTGTCGTACTTTTAACCGAATGTTGGGGCTCCGATTGCCCCGCACCACTCCGAGTCACCTAAATGGGACAAGACACACACATTAGCGGCCTTATACAAGCAAACATCACAAAATAGGAACACGCTGGTTCCTCAAACACAAGAATTTGCTTTCCTATCATGGACATTCAGGAGTTCAAACGTGTTACCGTGGTTTGCACAGACACGTGCTCACCACCCCACAAAAGAAGTCGACCACGACTTCGAAAGGGAAAGACAAAGACAGCTGATACCAAAAATGTAACAACCCCATCCGTTCAAATAATATATACTAGAAGGTCCGGCCGGGGCCCCACAACATATACCAAAAAACATACGATGAAGCTACGGACTGATACCAGAGTAGCGCAGCGCACCTAACACATTGCATTCTAGTGGAAGCCAATACACTTAAACTCCTCTCTTGAATGTCCAACATATAAAACTCCACATTTTATAGATTATAGGAATGTCTTACAACATTTAAACATCGCTGGCCTTATGGCCTTATAGGGCTTTCAAACAGTGGCCCAAACATTGGCACGCAAGCCGGCCACATCAAAAGAAAACATAACATGTACATTCACAAGATCCTTCGAGGGCTAGCAGCGGCAGCAGAAAAGCAGTATGGACTTCAACCCTTATGCGTCCCGCTCAGTTCTCCAGCACCTGCACAGGGACATTCCACCCAAGGGTGGCAAACAGAGGCAACGGTCAGCATTCAGCTGACCAAATTATAACAACCCTACCCCTTTTTCGGGGTAGTCGTATCCTTCCCTGCAGGCATAGCATATCACAAGCATGTATATATATCTCATATAATGTGCTTTCAAGCACACATGCCATCACAACCGTTAGCCACCCGGCCAAACGATTCGTGCACTCAGGGCACCTTCTTGGTGTACTGGAAAATCAGTTGTCCACCACTGTATCAAGGTCATAGCCCAACAGTAACTCACTTGAGCATTTACTCCATGGCGTGCAGCTAGAGTTTTATAGTCTTAGTGAACCAGGATTAGCCCATAGCCCCCCATTATATCACGACACTTATGCCTAAGACTCTTGCTATGCACTCCAACTGACCATACCTTCTGGTCTCACGTCGGACGGACATAACGCATGTTGGATCCTCCACCCCCCGTTGCTCAAATCGCCTTGCCATCACCGAGTACGGCGTACTCGCGGCTAAATAAAGGCGCGGGTAGGTCTCATCGATCCAGTCCTGACATTCAAGCATGAGTATTTCTATTACACCCATTCATCTCACAGCATTAGCGTGTATTTCTTTGGCACACCAGTACTTCCTGTTACTCTCTTTACAGGTGGACACCGCAAATAGCACAAATGTCAGGGCTCTTTCTTGGCTACCGTGCCAGTACTTCCTGTTACTGTCTTCACGGGTGGACTCCCTATGAACATTAAGCATTACAAAGGGTATTTCCTGGAATTCAAATCCAGTACTTCCTGCTACTTCCTTTCACAGGTCGAACCCAACATTACAAGCAGCACAAGCATTCTACGGGTATTTTCCTGGAGTACCACTCCAGTACTTCCTGCTACTTTCTTTCACAGGTCCAACCCGTTGACTCCTAAACAACGCGTTTATCACGGAGTCTTCTCTGGTTCGTATGAAACATCACCAATCTAGACCAACCTATCCAGATGGGCTTCACACAGCATGCCTATTTCGTACTCCACTTCCGGATCTATATGCCAATAAAGGGGATTCCATGAATCAACCCAAAGACTCCCAAAACCAGCCACCTTTTGGGGAATCACATACATATACCAAAAAGGAAGCCTTCACGTGGCTTGGAAGAAAGGTCGTTACTCTTGAAGACCTCTTTGGTTCTATGAGCTGCAAGCTGGCTCGAACGACTCACAAAAGCTTTTCCTCCGCAACGTCGTCCTCGGATCTCTCGTCGGCAAACCGCAGCACCACCGGTGATCAGCCCCCTCTCCTCCTTCTCCTTCTTCCTCTCTCTTTATCTCTCTAGAAGTGTGGTAAGAGAAAGTCAAAAGCCAAATGGGTTTCCCCAACACATTCTCGGCCTTAAGAAGACAGGGAGGCCTCTCAGCCCTTGGATGCAGGCTGAAGGAATGGATGGCCACGATTTCACCAAAAATCATAAATTTTGCCTGACACGGCCTGTGACACGCCCGTATTCCAGGCTGTGTGCCTCAAGAGGTGCTCAACTGACTTATCCAATCCAGTGACACACCCATGTGACACGCCTGTGTCATGGGCCGTGTCACCTGACACACCTTTAGACACACCCGTGTCTATGGCCGTGTTCATCAGGCTGAAAAATCTCAAAATCACCCGAGACTCACACGGCCTGTGACATGCCCGTGTCCCAGGTCGTGTGCCCATACACAACACTAGACACGCCCCAGCTCAAATTCGTCAGGCTGAGTTTGTCGACCGCGCTGACACGCCCTGTGACACGCCCGTGTCACAGGTCGTGTCCTAAGCACTCGACACTCGTCGACCACTCGTCGACCACTCGTCAACTATTCCTCCCGACACTCGACGAATGCAGGACACGCCCTAGGAAACGCCCGTGTCCCAGGCCGTGTCACCCCAAAAATGAGCCTGCTGAAAAATGGGCTTTTACAAAAGAGATGGGGCTTGGGTTTCGGTGAGGTAAACAAAGATAAACAGGAATGCTACACACCTAACCCAAATGAGCTATAATAAAAAGAATCCCTCTGCTAAGAAAAATACACGCATGTACACCACACTCCCAGACTTAATTTTTCAAATATGGGTATGTGTTCCGCCTACTCCAAATACAATCGCATCTCAAAAAGAATTTGCGATCAAACTTTTTCTTCTTTTCACTTTTCTTTTTCACAATTAATTTTTTTGTATATATTTTGTTTCGAATCCTATTTTATTTTAACAATTTCAGCAAATAAAACTTTGGAGCACATCTACATATTCACATGTAATATCACCACATCACATCCCAAAATGAAAATGTAAAACTCTAAAGCTCAACTTGGGGGTGCGACTAGGATTGGCTATGAGGCTTTGGTGAAATCATGGTGGAGCTGAATCAAAAGGAGGGGTAGGCACAACGGGGCTAGCGAGGATAAGACGTTAGGAATGGTACAAAGCTCAACCGAGCCAAAATGATGGCCTACATCACGCTCATGCAAGTGAACTAACCTATACCCATGCTTCAAGAATAGTTTGGGGCAAGTTCTTAGCCAACGAGAAAGACTATCCATCCTCCCGACTCGAGCAATACGAACCTAACATCCGTCTACACATATGCCTAAGCTATCGTCGGATTCACACAGGATTCACAAATTTTTGAGCAGAATAAAAAGTATTTACGCAATTAGAAAAATATAAAACTATAAGCATACAGAAAGATTAAATCTACTCTAATTTGTACACGAGATGAGAGCACTCGACTTGGAGCACAGCAGGGTCAACATTTTATTGTCTCACAATCCCATGTCATCACCATAATTTTCTCAAATCACACAAAATAAACGAGTTTAACTCACAGCACACAAAAAGCTAAGCATGCGCTCATGTGGGTGCAGTGGTGTGTGATGCAATGAACTAATCATAATAAATTTATAAAAGCTTATAGTATGCACAAGAAATGTGCGCGTGCAATAGGTAACAAATCTCTCCCCCAGACATAAACTAAGAAACACAGTATATGATATCGAAATTAAAATTAGATAGAAACAAGGGGGAGAGGTTAGCCAATGCTCAGCTAGTGATCATACCAGAAGACGCGTGAAAACTGAAGCAGGCCCGCCATACCAAGAATCACAACCCCGCCAATGCAATTTGACATGAATAGCTGCTGGGGTGAGCTCCGCAAAAACAAAAGAAAAATAAAAAATACAAAGAAATGCTAAAACTAAGCTAGACATGAAAAATAAAAATGTAGGAAATATAAGATAACTACTGGGGTTATTGTCATCCCATCACGACTCATTAAATTATATACAGTTCTAGCTAATGGGCCTATGAAAATAAAAATGCACCGTTAACTGTTCCATTATCCGTTGCGGTAACGGGTACCGATACGGTGATAAAATAGTTACCCCTCTGCCCAAATAATCATACATGCTTCTCGCAGGCAGAGGAAATAGGAAGTAGGATGAGGAGGAGGCCTGGTCCTCACTCATCTCACCACAAAACAAATCCTTGCCTAGCAAGGTTTTGTCCACCACAAGTTCGCTGGGGGCGAAGATGACGGCAGGGGCATACACTATGAAGGAGGTACGAACCTCCTCACATAAGAGGATGCACTCGTCGGCAGCCTGAGCGCAAGGATCAACGTCAACCCAACTTACCCGTGGAGATTCAACCAGCACAGGCTCAAATAAAGAAGGGGGATCAAGACATAAAAGAGATGAAGAACTAAAATAATCAGAAAATGGGAGAGTGATCACGATATCACTCTCAGCAAGATCCAAGCAGAGATCATCGGTTGTATCATATGAGTAGTACCGAGGGGAATCCGAGAACTCGAGGTCCGCGATTGTAAGAGGGACCGCCTCGTCCAATAAGGAGGTGCAAACCTCCGCATCAGAAAGAGGATATTCCTCATCCCACCGGGGTGTGTAAAAGTGTTCCGAAGATCCACTATCTCCATCGGAGATAATAGAGTCATCATCTCACTTCGGCGTAACCTCGGGCACCGAATCATCCACAATCACGACAACATCAATCGACTCACAAGAAAGAGGAATAACATAAACCGGCAAAGATTGCGGAGGGGCAACGCTGCTCTCAAAATCAAGCACTGAATGAGCAAGCCCCCTCACACAGTCATTCGCAAATGCCACCCCATCGACAGGAACAATCTTTACGTCCCATAAAGGAGATTCCATGAGTTCCTGCACCTCTTTGTGTTGGCTAACACAAGAGTGATCGTCATCACTCAAGGGAAGCTCGTAAAAAGGGATCGAGGGACCCATGAAAGATCTGTATGCGGATAGAGATTCTTTGGTAATCTCAACAGCTAAAGAAGTGCAAGGTGTGCTATGTCAGTGTATGGGCTAGACAACACCATGGTATGCCTGTCCACAACAGTCTTCCGCGAACGGGAGGTTGTTGTGCACACGCCCTTGGAGGGAGAAGGCTTACACAAACGAGGGCAATCCTTCAACAAGTGGCCCACACCTTGACATAACAAACACCGAATACAATGCTCGACATTCATAACAACAATGTCGTCGATGGATCGGCGCAAAGTGTCAAGTAGACGGCACTTAGCATCAGAATACATCACGAATGAAAATATTTACCAAAAAGTGCTACACCCTAGAATAAAAATAACACAGATCTGTTGTCTAAACCAAAAATTAGAAAAGGGCAAAAAAGAAATAAACAAAAGAAATGGTAAACAACTAAAATAACTAGAAATGGAACAAAGAAAAATAAAATGAACAAATGGAAAAGGGCTTCTATCTTGTATCTCCATCTCCAAAAACTCACACGACTGTGTTCCCCGGCATCGGTGCCAAAAACTTGATGCTAAAGATCACGGCAGTGAACCGGTCACACAAGTAATATAAAATGGGCTAGTTTTCCCAAGTATTGATCTCTCAAGGAACACAGTAATATGGAGTTAATTTCGAGGAGGGCTTGAGATTGAAGTTCTTACGTCGGAGTTAACTAAGGGCGGTTTTGATATTTGCGGAAAAAGAAAATAAAAGGCTAATAACAACTCCTATGCAACGCCGCTATACGATGCATCGCCAGGCGGGATGGAAGACTAGTCGGGCCGCTATGCACCAAATCGCTGGGCGGATGGATGACTAGGCTTGCAGATGAGGTGGTTAGAATGACGGAATGTGGGTTGAAAGCAACTCTTCGCTACGCACGCCACTAGAAATTGCTAATGCGGTAAGGGTGGATGGATGGTGGATGGACAAATAGGCGCACCTCAAGTAAATAATGTAAACGTCCAATCACATAGACATGATTACACATAAACGTATATTACACTAAGAACAACTTCATCAAATTCAAAGAGTTCAACTAAACCATCAACAACAAGAGAAGAAAAGTGAGCTAAATCGACCGGATCTGAAGTCGTGTTGAGGGTTCACGGTTGGAATCGTCGGATTGTCAATCCACATCCAAGCTCGGTCCTCAACTGCGTCTAGGATATAGAAGGGTTGTCACCACCTTCTAATGGCCCGTCTTATTCGTGTCACGATCTGGTGGAGGATGACACAACTTCTCCTAGCTTGGTGGAGATAACTAGGTCTAGCTCTTCTTGTAACGCCCGAAACTCAAAGGGAGCAAAAGGGGAACGTTTTGGGCTAGTTTGGGTTCTGGCTGCAGGCACACGGCATGGGACACGGGCGTGTCCCAGGGCGTGTCGACCCGTGTCGACACTTAGCCGCGGTGTCGACGAGATTCTCTCGACGATTCGTCGAGACAAGGCACACGGCCTACGACACAGGCGTGTCGCAGGGCGTGTCGACCTGTCTCGACGATCGTCCCGGGGAGTCGACGAGATTTTCTCAACGATTGTGGAGACAAGGCACACGGCCTAGGACACGGGTGTGTCCAAGGCCGTGTCATCAGGTCGACGATCTTCGCTCGACGAAGTGTCGAGTGTCGAGACCGTGTACACGGCTTGGAGCCCAGGCGTGTCAAGGTGACACGGGTAGGGACACGGGCGTGTCCTAGAACCCGTGCAGTGCTCGGGTTGATTTTGCGGAAAAATCATGGGGTACACGGCCGCCCACACGGCCGTGTCCGGTGGAACACGGGCGTGTCAGCTCGAACACGGGCATGTTCGATACCCGTGTGAGGTTCCAGGTGATTCGATTTTGACGGCGAATGCGGCACACGGCCCTGGACACGGGCGTGTGCCAGGCCGTGTTCGGTCCACATTGGGCATTTCAGCCCCGAATCAAAGCCGTTCGTTTCCTTGTTTTGAGATCCAATGGCTGGGGGATGTTCCTGAAGGGATATACCCGTGGATGGACTTGGAAAACCCTCACTTTTCTTAAGTGTTCTCTTTCTAAATCCTTGGAGAGAGAGGAGAGCCAAGGGAAGAAGAAGGAGCTAGATCCAGCCATTGGAGGAGCTTCGGAGCTCCGAATCGCGAGCCGACTCCGGATCCACGGAGGCAACGCTAGTGCGGTGGTTTTCATCCGATTACTTTTCAATGGCGCCAAAGAGGAACGCAAGGGTAACGATCCTCATCTTGAGCATGAGTAGCTCTCTTTCTTTGCATAGGAAGCCCGCTCTCGCGAGTTTGCGGAGAGTTGGAGGCATTCCATCGGATAGATATGTGAAGTCCCCGTTGTTTAGAGTCCGTAAGAGAGAACGGACATAGGCATGATGTGTGAAGCCTACCCGGACATGTTGGTCTGGATCGATGATGTTGCATTGCATAATGCCGGAGAAGACTCCGTGCTATTGGTTGTTTTTTGGGTTTTCTACGTGGTAGATTGCAGTAGGGAGTCTTGGGGACTAACCCAAAGGTGCACCCGGAAAACTGGGCGGACACGAGATCTTGCCAACTTGGTGGCCTGAGAGCCAACTTGAACATAACTGGGTTATGTGACTTGTGATGGAAATGGGACTCGGCGGAAGTTTGACCCGCGCAAATGGCTTAAATTGTCATTGCGACGTGAGCACGGGTTAGATGGAACCGTACCCGTATCTATGTCGTTCTGGTTAAAGTGACCTAAGGTTACGTGGCACTTGCCGTTGGAATAGATGTGAGTCTTCGGCGGTCAATGGCTTAAATTGACGTGACCCATGCCGGGAAGACAAATTGCTCATAGGTTTGGCCGTCTAAGTGGCGGTGGTGAGTCCGGAATGTTAATGGCTTTAATTGACGTGACATCGACCGGTTCACCAAGAATGTGCCCTGAGTGTACGGGGCATGTGGCCGAGCGAGCCAACGTCTGTGATGAAATTGATATTGTTAAATTGCTCGCTAATGCTAATGAAATGCAGGGAAGGAGCATCGCCGCCCCGAGTTGGGGGCGGGATCGTTATAATTTGGTCAGCATTGCTGACCGTTGCCTTGTTTTGCCACCGTGCGGTGGTTTGTTGCTTGCAGGTGCAGCTAGACCAAGCGGTCAATAGCGGGCTAAAGCCCTTTTTGCGAAGCCGGCCCTCGAAGGCCCAAGTGGAAGTGTTTACTGCTTTATTCATGTGTGACCGGCCTGCGTGCCGTGGTTTGTAAAACACGTAATATTCAAGTGAAACATTTTGTAAGGCCTTAAGGCTTGTTTTGGGTATTTTGTATAACATTCCTATTTTGTATTAGTGGACATTCGTGCTTCGATGTTGGGTTCTTGTTTACAACTTTTATAAACTGCTTCCGCTAGAATGCTCTGTGTAGGACGTTGAGATTGGTTGGATGGTTTCCATAAGTAACCACCCGGTCTGTCTGTAGTATATGGCGTCGGGCCCCGGCCGGACCTACTGCTATATGCTATGCGACGGATAGGGGGTGTTACAATTTGGTATCAGACTACTGGTTTTGGTCGGACTTAAACTGAATTCGTGGGCGAATTCTTTTTAAGGGGTGGTGCGCACATTGTGTGCGTCATCGTAATAACAGTAAAAAGAACCCATGAATGTCCACTTAGGAATGAAAATACTCGTGTTCGAGGAACCTGCATGTTCCTATAATTGCTGTTTGCAATTTATTTGTTCGCTTAACGGTGTTTTGTACCACTATAGGTGACCAGAAGTGGTGTTGGGCCGTCAGAACGCCGAGTTTCTGAGGCTAGTAGTGCACCGGAAGTTGCTCCCGCAACACCTCTGTCAGCTGAGAATATTCGATTGGTTGCTGAAGCGGTGTTTCCCGTGATAAATGCGCAGCCTGCATGGCAAGCGCAGCAGCCCGCTCCTGTGATGGAGCAGGAACCTCTGCAAGAGGCCGAGCTGAGGAGAGTGGAGCAAGTGGTTGTGGAACCAATAGTGCCAAGGAGGGCAACTGAGAGGCAGCTTAAGCATGTAATGAGCTTTAACCCTCCGTTATTCTCGGGGTTGGGAACCCCATCTCAGGCTGAAGACTGGCTCTCCAGGGTGAAGAGAGTCATGACAGCAACGGAGACGGAGGAGTGGCAGATGACCACCATCGCTACGTTCCTTCTGGACGGTGAAGCGAGGATGTGGTGGGAAGGATTGGAGATGCATCATTTGAGAGGTAGACAACTGATAGACATTCTGATGGAAGAGTTCTCGGGAATGTTCTTAGCAAGATACCTTCCTTCGACGCAGAAGATAGCGTTGGAGAACGAATTTCTGAAGTTGGTTCAGGGTGAGAAGAGCGTGGATGAATATCTCCATGAGTTCACTCGTTTGAGTCGATATGCTAGCTCCACCATCATGGATGAGGAGCGCAAGACTAATCGCTTTTATGAAGGCTTGAGGGATGAGTTGAGACTACTGCTTTCGGGGCCGATGACGCAGGATTTCTTAACCTTGGTCAATACTGCCCGGTCCTTGGAGAAGGACATGAAAAATGTACAAGCAAAGAAAAGCTTGGGTGAGAAGAAATCTGAGTTCAGAGTGCCGACTACTTCAAAGTCCGGCTATCGGAGGTCTTTCAAGAAGCATAGGACGTCGGGTCCAGCTCCTTCTGGCACTTCTGGGGCGACTACGGGTCGGACCCCGGGCACGTGTTTTACATGCGGAAAGACGGGGCATTTCGCCCGTGATTGTTGGAGCGGACGTCCTAAGTCCGAGAGAAGGCCGGGAGCTACTTATGAAGAGAAGGGAAAGGCGGTGGAGTCGACCGCATCCCATTATGCTCCGGCCCAACCAAGGGTGTACAATCTTGGCCAACAGGAGGCCATCAAACAAGCTGATGTGGTGACAGGTACGATTTAATATTTATTGCAAGTCACTTTCTTAAATACTTGTTATGCACATGTTACCTTACCACTGCTTGTTTAGGATTGGTATTGATTTGTGAAAATCCGGCACGAGCACTCTTCGATACGGGAGCGTCTCACTCCTTCTTGTCCGAAGGATTTATATCACGCATCGGAGTCCCTTCTTCGATGGCGAAGGATAAGTTGGATGTGTTGTTGCCCAATGGGTGTTCGATGCGAGCGGATAGGATCTGCGAGGTTAAGATTCGTATTGGGGAGCAGGAGTTCGACCTGCGGGCGTCTTTACTTCCGTTAGTGGAGTTCGACGTCATATTTGGCATGGACTGGCTCTCGGAGCAGCAGGCCCATATAGATTGCGGTAGCAAGGAAGTCAAGCTGGGAGAAAGTCGTGAAACGACTTTTACGGGCTTAAAGGGGTCGAGCAAGACATTGATGTCTGCTCTTTAGGTGGTGAAGGCGGTTCGTGCTGGTGCAGAACTGTTCTTTACACTTGTGAAGGTTGCAAAGCCGAAGCCCGCATTGGATTGTATTTCAGTGGTATCGGAATACCCTGATGTGTTCCCCGCGGATCTTCCTAGAGCCCCGCCTCAGCGGGAGATAGATTTTACGATCGAGCTAGTGCCAGGTGCAAAACCTGTGTCATGATCCCCGTATCGGCTAGCGCCTAAGGAAATGGCGGAGCTGAAAGTTCAACTGCAAGAGTTGTTGGAGCAAGGGTATGTGCGCCCGAGTTCTTCGCCTTGGAGCGCACCGGTCCTCTTTGTTAAGAAGAAGGACAGAAGCTTGAGGCTGTGTATTGATTATCGCGAGCTTAACAAGTTGACTGAGAAGAACAAGTACCCGATCCCCCGGATTGATGATCTATTTGATCAGTTAGTCGGGTCGACGGTGTACTCGAAGTTGGATCTCAAGGCTGGGTACTATCAGCTGCGAATAAGAGAGAGTGATATCCCGAAGACAGCGTTTAGTACGAGATACGGGCATTATGAGTTTACGGTCATGCCGTTTGGGCTGACAAATGCGTCGTCAGTGTTCATGGATTTGATGAACAAGACTTTCAGGGAGTACTTGGACCATTTCGTGATCGTCTTCATCGACGATATTTTGGTGTACTCGCAAAGTGAGGAAGATCACTTCAAGCATCTTCATTTGGTGTTGGAGACGCTAAGGAGGAATCAGTTGTATGCCAAGTTCTCGAAGTGTGAGTTTTGGCTATCCTCAGTGGCGTTCCTCGGGCATATAGTGAGTGGAGAGGGTATTGCTGTGGATCCGGCGAAGATTGTTGTGATACGGGAGTGGCCTGAGCTTGCTACGGTAGCAGAAGTCCGGAGCTTTTTGGGGCTTGCCGGCTATTATAGGCGCTTCGTAGAGAACTTCTCGCGGATAGCGTTACCTCTCACTACTTTGACGAGGAAGGAGCATAAGTTCGTTTGGACGCCGGAGTGAGCGCGAGCTTTTGAGGAATTGAAGTGTCGGTTGACCACGGCGCCTGTGCTGAGTTTGCCATGTGGAACCGAAGGCTATGAGATATATAGCGATGCTTCGTGCAGCGGTTTGGGTTGCGTGCTACTGCAACACGGAAGTGTAATAGCTTATGGCTCGAGACAGCTAAAAGTGCATGAGAGGAATTATCCGGTCCATGACTTGGAGTTAGCGGCCGTGATTTTTGCCTTGAAGCTGTGGAGACACTATTTGTACGGTGTGAAGATTGATATCTACACCGATCACAAGAGCCTGAAGTATCTTATTGATCAGAAGGATCTGAATATGCGGCAACGTAGATGGATGGAGTTCCTGGGGGACTATACATTCAAGATCCACTACATGTCTGGCAAAGGGAATGCGGATGCGGACGTGTTGAGTCGCCGAGCCCCAGCTCAAGCCAATTGGCTATCGGTGCACGATGAGCATTTGGTGCGTGTGTTGGAGGCGTTGGAGATTGCTTGTGTGGATAAGCAAGCAAGTGCTGAAGCAGTTCTGAATTGGACTGAAGTCCAATATGACCTGGCTGATCGTATTCAGCAGGCTTTGGATATGGATGCTCATATGAAGCAGTTCATGGTAGAGGCTCTGGATGGGTCAAATTCCCAATTCGTCGTGGAGGACGGATTGTTGTGGAAAGACGGTCGTCTGTGCGTCCCAAGTGTGGGCAATTTACGGGTGGAGTTGTTGTACGAGGCACACCATACCACGTACTCGATTCACCCGTGGAGCACGAAGATGTACCGTGATGTGAAGAAACTGTTTTGGTGGCCGGGTTTAAAGAAGGATGTGGCGCTATACGTAGCGAAGTGCCAAACCTGCGCCTTGGTAAAGGCGGAGAGCCAAAAGCCGGGAAGATTTCTTAAGTCCTTGCCTATTCCGGAGTGGAAATTCGACGACATCTCTATGGACTTTGTGCACGGCTTGCCAAGGTCGCAAAAGGGGAACTACGCCATTTGGGTGATCGTGGATCGATTAACGAAGGTGTCGCATTTTATTCCGCATAGGAAGGATGATCCGGTGGAGAAACTGGCAAAGCTTTATGTGGATAACATAGTACGGCTTCATGGTGTGCCTCGCAGCATCGTGAGTGACCGAGATGGGCAGTTCACGTCCAATGATTGGAGGCTGGTGCAGCAAATGTTGGGAACAAAGCTGAAATTCAGCACAGCCTTCCATCCACAAACGGATGGGCAGACCGAGAGGGTAAATAGAACCATGGAAGACATGCTTCGCAGGTGTGTCTTGGATTTTGGAAAGCAATGGGAAGACCACCTTTATTTGGTGGAGTTCACATACAACAATAGCTACCAAGCGAGTATTCAGATGGCGCCTTTTGAGGCCCTATATGGTAGGAAGTGTCGCACGCCGTTGTCTTGGTTAGAAACGGGTGAGTCAAAGTTGTATAAGTGATCGGAAGTGGAGGATGCTACTTCTTTGGTGAGAACCATCCGGGAGAGGTTGCTTATCGCTCGGGACCGGCAAGCAAAGTACTATAATGCCAAGCACAGGAATGTGGAGTTCGCTGTGGGCGATTATGTATACTTAAAGATCAAGCCGTTCAAGGGTGTCTCGCGGGTGCGACGATTGAAAAAGATAAGCCCGAGGTACCTTGGACCATTTGAGGTTCTGGAGCGAGTTGGTGAAGCGGCCTATCGGTTGAAGCTTTCAGTGGAGCTTAGTGGTTTACATGATGTATTGCATATTTCGGTGCTTCGGAAGGCGGAGCAGGAGCCTACGCAAGTGATCGCGGTTGATCAAGTGAGGGTGGATAGTGGGCTAACGACAAAAGTCAAGCCCGTGCGGATTGAGGACTCGGAGGTCAAGTGGCTACGTAATAAAGAGATCAGGATGGTCAAGGTCCGGTGGGACAATTGCGGTCATGGGGAGCTCTCTTGGGAGCGAGAGCAGACTATGCTTGACGAGTATCCGGAGTTGTTCTGCTCAGGTACAAATTTTGGTTTTGTACATGTCTTTCCTTTATATAATTTCGTGGACGAAATTCTTTTAAGGAGGGTAGAGTTGTAACGCCCCGAAACTCAAAGGGAGCAAAAGGGGGACGTTTTAGTCCAGTTTGGGTTCTGGCTGCAGGCACACGGCCTGTGACACGGGCGTGTCCCAGGGCGTGTCGACCCGTGTCGACACTTAGCCGCGGTGTCGACGAGATTCTCTCGACGATTCATCGAGACAAGGCACACGGCCTGCGACACGGGCGTGTCGCAGGGCGTGTCGACCTGTCTCGATGATCGTCCCAGGGAGTCGACGAGATTTTCTCAACGATCGTGGAGACAAGGCACACGGCCTAGGATACGGGCGTGTCCAAGGCCGTGTCATCAGGTCGACGATCTTCGCTCGACGAAGTGTCGAGTGTCAAGACTGTGTACACGGCTTGGAGCCCAGGCATGTCAAGGTGACACGGGTAGGGACACGGGCGTGTCCTAGAACCCGTGCAGTGCTCGGGTTGATTTTGGGGAAAAATCATGGGGTACACGGCCGGCCACACGGCCGTGTCCGGTGGAACACGGGCGTGTCAGCTCAAACATGGGCATGTTCGATACCCGTGTGAGGTTCCAGGCGATTCGATTTTGACTGCGAATGCGTCACACGGCCCTGGACACGGGCGTGTGCCAGGCCGTGTTCGGTCCAGATTGGGCATTTCAGCCCCGAATCAAAGCCGTTCGTTTCCTTGTTTTGAGATCCAACAGCTGGGGGATGTTCCTGAAGGGATATACTCGTGGATGGACTTGGAAAACCCTCACTTTTCTTAAGTGTTCTCTTTCTAAATCCTTGGAGAGAGAGGAGAGCCAAGGGAAGAAGAAGGAGCTAGATCCCACCTTTGGAGGAGTGATAATACGGTTTGCAGTCAATGTTATTAGGATATTTTCGGGGTTTTAAAGCAAATCATGTCTTGTAAAGTACTTGTTTTGATTCCCCTTTGTATATATTTTTGTCGCTAATGCATTTTTTCTGCTTTTTGCAGGTTTTCACGGCTTTCAGCCGAATTTTGTTGTGACATGCCCCAAGGTCACGCCCTACCCGGGCGTGTACCTAGGACTTATAACCCAGAGGAATGAAGCAATTGGTCCGAAACTGCATTCCGTGGAAACTTAGTGTACACGCCCTCGGTCACGCCCGTGTCACACCCGACACGGGCGTGTACTAGAGGCGTGTCCCCAGGTTCCGAGGAATCGCCGCAGCGCGCTCGTTTTTCCCGCTCCACCGTCGCACCGAAAGTGTCACGCCCCAGGGTCACGCCTGACCCGGGCGTGACATATGGGCGTGTACTTCAGCAATTCCGCCCGTCACCTCCAGCATTCAATTTCAGCTCAACAAAGTCACGCCGCAAAGAACACGCCCCCGGTACACGCCCTACCAGGGCGTGACTTGTGGGCGTGTACCTCAACTACTTCGTCAGAATTCAATTCCTGCCCGAAAAAGTCGCGCCGAATGTGTCACGCCCCAGGGTCACGCCCGACCAGCGCGTGACAGGGGGGCGTGACCCGACCCGAAAAATTCTATAAATAGAGCCCAACTCCAGGGGTTCAGGGACACCTTTTGCTTTGAGAGGGGAGGTTCTGTCCTTTGTATTTCTGAACTTTTAAGCATGTCTTCTCATTTTTAGTTCGTAGCTCTATCTTTATGCTTTCCCTGCATTAGTTCGTAGCTTCGTTCTGTAGTATAATGTTAATGATAGCGTAGCTTACCTTTCCATGCACTTGTAACCTCTAGTTTTCAAGCTGTAAGATCTTTGTTTCCATTAATAAAAAGTGTTGTTTTCTTTTTCGTTTCTGCTCTGTTTTCATTATTCTTCTTCTACTCATCCCCTCTCTTTCACCTCACCATGATTAACTAATCCTCCATGTACTCGATCTTAATGATCCGAGGTTCGAGTGATTAGGTTATGATGCTTTGAATCTTACCTTTTCTTTTTAGGGTTTAGCTTTGAATTACTCTTGATTTATCACGGGTTGGAGGTATATCATCGATATATACTCTCCACCTTTGCTTTCATTCTGGGCTAGCCGAGAGGCCAAAAGTTTGAAATGAGCACTCAAGAGTAAAGGAAGTTGTTCGCACCCCTCGAGAGAGGCAGACGTTCAAATCTCCCGGATTGGAGTAAAATTCATTAGAGGGGTTCACCGCGTAAAGCGAGTTTTAGGCCTCCGATTTAGGCGAAAGTCGGTCGGACCTTCCTAAACTCAGTTAGGCACGGCCTTCGAGAGAAGCGTGTCAATATTCATGGAACCTCCACGGTCAATGACCTTTACCCTAATTAGCTTAGGTTTATTTATCGTATTTTTCTAACCACTCTTGCCGAGGAGATTTCTGATCGAGTGCATTTTCCCCTTCATCGTTACTAAGCTTAAGTTAATCGCTCTTTTAGCTCTCTTTAACTTTTCATGCAAGTAGCTCTCTTTCATTGCAAGTAGTTCTCTTCCTTTAGCACGATTAGCTTTCTTCTAAAAAACTTAATTTTTCCGTCGATAAAATAATAGATTTCGTGTGAGTAAGTTTACTCAACTGTTCCCGGATTTCAATACGACACTTGTGTCCCCTAGCTGCATTTTGATAGGTATACTTGCCTTGATGAATTGTTAGTTTGGTTATTTTCTCCTTGTAGATATCTAAGAGACAATCAAGTTTTTGGCGCCGTTGCCGGGGAAGCAATGCTCGTTGATAAATTGAAAACGCGAATATATTAATTTTATCACTTCTCTTTCTCAGCCTCCTTTTTAAATTTTTTCCGCCTACTCACTTGAGTTAAATGGCTGGACTTTGTTAAGTGTGCGTATTTTTAATTTTTCCGCCTACTCACTTGAGTTAATTGGCTGGATTTATTTCAAGCAAGTGTGCGTATTTTTATTTTTCCGCCTACTCACTTGAGTTAATTGGCAGGCTTTATTTCAGTAGAGTGTGTTTACTTTTTGTAGAGTGGGTGTGTTTTAATTTTCTGTCGAGTGCGTGAGTGTAGCTTTTATTTTCCGCCTACTCGCTCAGAGTTAAATGGCTGGATTTTAATTACCGCCGACTTAATAGAAACACACATCACAAATTTTTCTACACCACCTAACTCTCTCGAAAAGGGCAAAGTGGCTCTAAATGCCACTATCTTGTCTAGTACCTTGCGAACCCTTCACCGGGTAGCCCTTGGGAAGTTCGGGAGTTAAAACATAAAAAATCTATTTCAAAAAAATTTTCAAACTTCATTAGCTCTTTTATTTTCTAGTCTTTCTTCTCCTCTCTTGTTCTACTGTATGACTTGCGGAAGTCCGTCGGTTACTTTGGACCTGGACCACGAAATTGAGCGTACTCTTCGGAGAAGATCGCGATTTCAAGGCCCTACTACCCAAGTGCCGGTTGAGGATTCCGAGTCATTTTCTACCTTAAGAATGGCAGAACCCAACATGGAGGAAGCCGTGCAAAGGCCTATGTCCTATTATGCACGACCGAATCTCGAGGGTACAGAATCTAGTATAGTTCGCCCTGCAATAAATAATAATAATTTCGAACTAAAGCCTAGCATAATTCAAATGGTGCAGCAGTATGTGCAATTTGACGGGCTTCAAGATGAAGACCCGAACTCACACATAGCCAGCTTTCTTGAGATTTGTGACACCTTTAAGATAAATGGTGTCACAAATGATGCTATTAGGCTAAGAGTATTTCCTTTCTCTCTTAGAATTAAGGCTAAGCAGTGGCTGAACACCCTTCCTAATAATAGAATAACTACTTGGACGCAATTAACTGAAAAATTTTTGTCCAAGTATTTTCCGCATGCTAAAACTGCCAAACTTAGGAATGACATTTCTGCCTTTGGACAAATAGACTCTGAGACCCTTTACGAAACCTGGGAAAGATTTAAAGAATTATTAAGACGATGCCCACATCACGCTCTGCCTGTATGGTTGCAGGTGCAGACGTTTTATAATGGGCTAAATCAAAGCACGAAGCAAATGATAGACGCAGCTTCTGGCGGTACTTTAAACCATAAGACCCCGGAAGCAGCTCTTGAGCTGTTTGAAGACATGGCCATGAACACTTACCAGTGGAATGTGCCTAGGTCACACCCAAACAAACCTGCGGGTCTTTTTGAAGTGGACAACGTCTCCCAACTCACACTGCAAGTCGAAATATTAAGCAAAAAAATTACGGAGATGACTGCTACCTCCGCCCCTCAGGTATGGGAATCTGCAACTCCTCCCGCCGAACATTTGGATTATGTAAATAATATGCCTAGAAGTGCTTTTAATAATTTTTCTGCTGCGAATTATCATCCTCCTGGTTTTAATTTTCCGAATAGTTATAATCCTGCGTTAAGAAATCATCCGAATTTTTCGTGGAGCAATCCATCGAATGCTGTGCGCCCGCCACCGCAAAGTGATTTTTCTGCACCACCACCACCTCCTCAAAGTTTTCCAAAACCTCCAAATTTGGAGGAAATGTTTTCAAAATACATGAATGCTAATGACGCTACGATTAGAACGTTAACCGAAAGTGTTAAAAATTTAGAAAATCAGGTAGGACAGCTCGCTAAAATGATTTCTGAGCGACCCGTAGGGTCTCTTCCTTCCAATACCGAGCCCAACCCGAGAGAGCATGAGAAAGCTATAACTCCTCGGAGTGGGAAGAAAGTTCCTGGTATGGTAAGTGAAGAACCCGAGGCAAGCTCCGCTCCCGTTTTAAAAAATCAAAACTCCGTTCCCGTTTTAAAAATTCCACCCTCTGCCGAAGAAATTATCACTCCTATTTTAGAAAAACAACTCACTCCACCACCCACCTTTAAAAATAATCCATCCCCTCCATACCCTTCCGAACTTAATAAACAACGACAGGATGATCAATACACCCATTTTTTGGAAATGTTTAAACAAATCCACGTAAATCTGCCTTTCCACGAAGCCATATCTCAGATGCCGAAGTACGCAAAATACCTTAAGGACCTCCTAACTAACAAAAAGAAGTTAGAGAACCTTTCGCATGTCACATTAAATGTCGAATGCTCGGCGGTTTTGACAAATGGATTACCGAAGAAAATTAGTGACCCGGGTAGTTTCTCTATCCCGTGTGTCTTTGGTGATCTCTTTGTCAAACACGCTTTAGCCGACCTAGGTGCGAGTATTAATCTTATGTCCTTCTCGTTGTTTAAAAAGTTAGGAATTGGTAGTCTCAACCCCACACGCATGAGTATCCAGCTCGCCGACAGATCAGTCAAATACCCGTTAGGAATAGTGGATGACGTCCTAGTCAAAGTTGACAAGTTCATCTTCCCGGTGGGCTTTATCATTTTAGACATCGAAGAAGACGTCGAGGTTCCCCTGATCCTTGGCCGACCCTTCCTTGCCACCTCCCGAGCTATCATTGATGTAAGAAATGGTAAGCTCTTCCTTCGAGTGGGCGACGATGAGGTAACTTTCTCTATCACCCCCTCGATGAAGAACACACTAGCTAATGATGACTCCTGTTTTTTCATGGATACCGTAAGTGAAGAATCCTTCTCTCCCACCTCTAATTTTGAAAAAGAATTTTCCAATTTTTTTCCTCTCCTACTCTTCCAACTGAATCTCTACACCTAAGTGAAGAATCCTCCACCCGCCCCTCTGATTTTGAAAAAGAATTTTTTGATTTATGTTCCTCTTCTACTTTTCCAACTGAATCGCTGCACAAAGCCACCATGGCCGCTAGCAACACCCCTTTTAATTTTACATATAAAAAAGTGTACGAGGACATAGTTTTTGAAAAAGAACAAATTTCCAAAACCTCGTATGATGACCCCCCTACCTTGGAACTGAAAGAACTACCATAGCACCTTCAATACGCTTTCTTAGAAAAGGACTCCAAGCTGCCTGTCATAGTTTCGGCCTACCTCACGGATGCACAAAAGGATAAACTTCTTTCAATTTTACAAAAGCATAGCCAAGCTATTGCTTGGCAGATATCTGATATTAAGGGCATAAGCCCATCTTTCTGCACTCATAAAATCTTAATGGAAGATAATTCACGTAACTCTATACAACCTCAGCGCCGTATAAACCCAAACATGAACGACGTAGTTAAGGGCGAGGTTATGAAATTGTTAGACGCAGGAATTATCTATCCTATATCCGACAGTAAGTGGGTTAGCCCAGTACAGGTAGTGCCAAAGAAGGGAGGGATAACGGTCGTAAGTAATGAAAATAATGAATTAATCCCGACTCGGACGGTGACCGGATGGCGAATGTGTATAGATTACCGTAAGTTGAATGACGCCACCCGCAAGGATCACTTCCCCTTGCCGTTCATTGATCAGATTTTAGAACGACTTTCCTGACATAGCTTTTATTATTTTCTCGGTGGCCTCTCGGGGTATCTTCAAATCCCCATCTCCCCCGAGGACCAGGAGAAAACTACATTTACTTGTCCCTTCGGCACCTTCGCCTACCGAAGAATGCCGTTTGGATTGTGCAATGCGCTAGCTACATTCCAACGATGTATGCTCGCCATCTTTGACAAGTACGTAGAGAGCATTATGGAAGTTTTCATGGATGATTTCTCCATGTTCGGGAATTCCTTCGATAGTTGCTTAGAGAACCTTGAAAAAGTCTTAGAGCGATGCGAAGAAACTAACCTCGCCTTAAATTGGGAAAAATGTCATTTTATGGTAAGGGAAGGGTTAGTTTTGGGACATAAAATTTCTGAAAGGGGTATTGAAGTAGACTTTGCAAAAATAGAAGTTATCAAGAAACTGCCGCCACCTACGAACATAAAAGCTATAAGAAGTTTCCTGGGTCATGCGGGTTTCTACCGCCGCTTCATAAAGGACTTTTCTAAAATCACCAAGCCCCTTACCCATCTCTTAGAAAAAGACGCCCCATTCATCTTTGATGACCTCTGTCTAGCTGCCTTCAATTTAATAAAAGAAAAATTAGTTAATGCCCCAATCATGATAGCTCCGATGTGGGATCTTCCATTTGAGATAATGTGTGATGCGAGTAGTTTTGCGGTGGGAGCCGTACTAGGTCAACGTATTTCCAAAAACTTCCACCCCATTTATTACGCTAGTAAAACACTCACATCTGCACAGGAAAATTACACCACAACCGAGAAGGAGCTATTAACTGTATTTTTCGCTTTTGACAAATTTCGCCCTTATATTACTCTTTCGAAAATTATTGTTTTTACGGACCACTCGGCCCTCAAATATCTTCTCTCTAAAATGGATGCCAAGCCTCGCTTGATTCGCTGGGTCTTACTCCTCCAGGAGTTTGACTTAGAGATCTGTGATAAGTGAGGTGCCGAGAACTTGGCCGCCGACCACCTTTCGCGCCTAGACAACCCGTTTATAGAACAATTAGACGAAAATTCTTTTCATTACTATTTCCCTGATGAGAAGCTGTTCATAATTAACACATCTCCTTCTCCTTGGTTTGCCCGTATCGCCAACTATCTAGTGGCCCGTGTGCTCCCAAAAGAGTTTTCATCTCAGCAAAAGAAGAAATTCTTTTTTGAGTTGAAGAACTACTTTTGGGAGGACCCGCATCTTTTTAAAGTCTGTGCAGACCAAGTAATCAGGAGGTGTGTTTCCTTTGATGAAGGATTAGATATTATTATACATTTGCATGAAGGACCGACAGGTGGGCACTATCAAGCTGCTCGCACCGCTCACAAAGTGTTAAGCGCAGGTTTTTACTGGCCTACCCTGTTTAAAGACGCGCATGCCTTTGTGAGTAGGTGTGATAGTTGCCAATGGTCGGGGAATATTTCGAATAAAAATGAAATGCCACAAAATTATTTCCTAGAGTGCGAAGTTTTCGACCTCTGGGGGATTGATTTTGTCGGCCCTTTTCCTTCTAGCTTCGGGAATAAGTACATTTTAGTTACCGTTGATTATGTTTGGCGTTGGGCCGAAGCCCAAGCTCTTCCTACGAATGACGCCCGAGTCGTAGTTAATTTCCTAAAAAAATTATTTTCTCGATTTGGTATACTGCGCCCTATCGTTAGTGATAGGGGTTCCCATTTCTGTAACGCACATTTTTCAAAAATTCTAACTAAATATGGCGTTACTCATAAGCTTTCCACTGCCTACCACCCCCAAACTAACGGACAAGTCGAAGTAGTGAATAGAGAAATAAAAAGAATTTTAGAAAAGACTGTTTCAACATCTAGAAAAGACTGGTCAGCCAAATTAGACGATGCTCTCTGGGCCTACCGAACAGCGTACAAAACCGCCCTCGGATGTACGCCATATCGGTTGGTTTATGGAAAATCGTGTCATTTACCCGTAGAGTTAGAACACCGCGCCTTTTGGGCCTTACGATTTTTAAACTTCGATCCCCACTCTGTCGGCGATTTTCGAAAATTTCAACTTAACGAACTCGACGAGTGTCACTCTTACGCATATGAAAATAACAGACTTTATAAAGAGCGGACAAAACGTTTGCACGATCGACATCTTAGGCACCCAAAAATCTTTAAGCCGGGCGACCAAGTTCTTCTTTATAATTCTCGTTTACGTTTATTCCCGGGTAAATTAAAATCACGTTGGTCAAGGCCTTTTATTGTTTTAGAAGTCTTTTCTTATGGTACTGTTTTAATTTCCCACCCTGATAAGGGTACTTTCAAAGTAAATGGTCAGCGTCTTAAACTGTATTTTTGTGATGATGTCAGTCTCAACCCTGTTAACTCTATCTTTCCGGTCCTAACATTTGATTAATCTGAACTTTATTTTTCTCATAAACTTTGAACTTTATTCGAACTTTATTGTTAAACAATATTTGGGACAATCTTATTTTGATGCGTCGAGCTCAAACGATGCTTTAAACAAAGGGCGCTCTTGGGAGGCAACCCAAGTTATCTTTTTCTGTTTTCTTTATTTTTCACTTTTTGCCCCGAATGGCTCCGGCAAGCTGCAACTTCTGCGATCGCCTGCTCCAACGGTTCTGCTTCCATGACAAAGTCCGCCGGACGACGTTTCATGAAGATCCACAGCACAGGCATGGAGGAGCGGCATCACTCAACTTGCCCTGCATAATAAAACCGGGGAAGTACCTTTTTTCCATTATGTCTTTCATTTCTGTCCTTTACTTTTCTCTCGTTCTCCAACCTCCTTCTCCATTGCGGACAATGTAGATTTTAAGCTTGGGGGAGGACTTCCTCCTTCTTTTTGTTTTGTAAATATCCAAAACATCCAAAACAAAAAATTTATATAGCTGCATTTTGGTATTTCAATAGTACCCCATTTTTATGTTTTGTTTTTCGCAAACTTTTTTATAAACAACGCAGTTAATTCTAATTTTTCTAATCATTTTTTAATCATATTTCACAAGTAAAATGTTGGTCATGCTGTGTTTCTAATTCACGGTAGCATGTTAAGGTAAAATATTTCTCTAAAATGTGCATTTCTATTATGGTTTTTCGTTCTTTATTTTCTTTACTTTCTAAAAAAATCTATCATCCATTATTTTCCTTTTCGTCTTTAGATAATTTTTGTAAGAACAAATTTTGAATAACGTAGTAGATATGAACGATCCAAGTCACATATTATTCTTATTTTCAAGATAATTTCATCAATCTTCTTTTATTATCTCGAACTTGCTTTTTGAAATTTATCGACTCTATGTTTTAAATAAATTTTAAAAAAAAGCGTGAAAATGATTTAGGCCATTTTTGTTTACGTTTGAGCTTTCCTGCCAACCTAAAATCTTTTACCACTAGTTAGCCGCTTTTGAGCCTTTTTTCCAAATTCATTTGATAACTCCACACAGTATTTCATTTTCACCAAAGCCCAAATTCCTACCTATCTAATCACGCTAATTTTTTTGATAGGAAATTTTGTGTTATCTTTGGAGACAATCAAGTCTTTGGAGAAACTGTTGAAAAAAGTGTACTCAAAAGCAATGCATTGAAAAAAAAAGAAAAAATGAATGAAAATAATAATTCAAAAAAAGGATAAATAATTATAAAGAAAAACAAAAAAATAAATTTATTTATACATATTTTGTTTAAAATAAATTTATTTTTTTGAAATTCGTTGTTTTGGTTTAGTGTGATTTTTAAGCCTCCATGTTTATATTTGAATTCCACTCCTATTCATATTCCTAAACCAAACGTTTCGGTCATTTTAAGTCCTTTTGATTCACGCCTTTTTTTAAATTTTATTTAACAACTAAGAAAAGAAGAAGAGTAAATCAGTTTTAGTTTTGGATTTAAACTTAGATTTTTGTTATTTAATTGATATTATTATAATGCGTTGCTTGGATCTAGTAATAACTCAATACGTTCTTTTCATTTTCATTGCCTTGCTCAAATCTATTTAAAGAATTTCGTCAAAATTCTGGATGATTTATTTTTATTAAGTAAAGTTTATAAAAGTTTAACCATACCTAAATAATTGTTTTAGATTTACGTTTTACATTCTCCCTGCCAAGAATTTCGCATAGTACTTGTGTAAGTATGATTAAAACTTTTTGAATTAGTCACTTTTTATGATTAGTTAGTCTTTATATCTTTGCTTGGGGACAAGCAAAACTTAAGCTTGGGGGAATTTGATAATACGGTTTGCAGTCAATTTTATTAGGATATTTTGGTGGTTTTAAAGCAAATCATGTCTTGTAAAGTACTTGTTTTGATTCCCCTTTGTATATATATTTTTCGCTAATGCATTTTTTCTGCTTTTTGCAGGTTTTCACGGCTTTCAGCCGAATGTTGCAGTGACACGCCCCAAGGTCACGCCCTACCCGGGCGTGTACCTAGGGCGTGTAACCCAGAGGAATGAAGCAATTGGTCCGAAACTGCATTCCGTGGAAACTTAGTGTACACGCCCTCGGTCACGCCCGTGTCACACCCGACACGGGCGTGTACTAGAGGCGTGTCCCCAGGTTCCGAGGAATCTCCGCAGCGCGCTCGTTTTTCCCGCTCCACCGTCGCACCGAAAGTGTCACGCCCCAGGGTCACGCCTGACCCGGGCGTGACATATGGGCGTGTACTTCAACAATTCCGCCCGTCACCTCCAGCATTCAATTTCAGCTCAACAAAGTCACGCCGCAAAGAACACGCCCCAGGTATACGCCCTACAAGGGCGTGACTTGTGGGCGTGTACCTCAACTACTTCGTCAGAATTCAATTCCTGCCCGAAAAAGTCGCGCCGAATGTGTCACGCCCCAGGGTCACGCCCGACCAGGGCGTGACAGGGGGCGTGACCCGACCCGAAAAATTCTATAAATAGATCCCAACTCCAGGGGTTCAGGGACACCTTTTGCTTTGAGAGGGGAGGTTCTGTCCTTTGTATTTCTGAACTTTTAAGCATGTCTTTTCATTTTTTAGTTCGTAGCTCTATCTTTATGCTTTCCCTGTATTAGTTCATAGCTTCGTTCTGTAGTATAATGTTAATGATAGCGTAGCATACCTTTCCATGCACTTGTAACCTCTAGTTTTCAAGATGTAAGATCTTTGTTTCCATTAATAAAAAGTGTTGTTTTTCGTTTCTGCTCTGTTTTCATTATTCTTCTTCTACTCATCCCCTCTCTTTCACCTCACCATGATTAACTAATCCTCCATGTACTCGATCTTAATGATCCGAGGTTCGAGTGATTAGGTTATGATGCTTTGAATCTTACCTTTTCTTTTTAGGGTTTAGCTTTGAATTAATCTTGATTTATCACGGGTTGGAGGTATATCATCGATATATACTCTCCACCTTTGCTTTCATTCTGGGCTAGCCGAGAGGCCAAAAGTTTGAAATGAGCACTCAAGAGTAAAGGGAGTTGTTCGCACCCCTCGAGAGAGGCAGACGTTCAAATCTCCCGGATTGGAGTAAAATCCATTAGAGGGGTTCACCGCGTAAAGCGAGTTTTAGGCCTCCGATTTAGGCGAAAGTCGGTCGGACCTTCCTAAACTTAGTTAGGCACGGCCTTCGAGAGAAGCGTGTCAATATTCATGGAACCTCCACGGTCAAGGACCTTTACCCTAATTAGCTTAGGTTTATTTATCGTATTTTTCTAACCACTCTTGCCGAGGTGATTTCTGATCGAGTGCATTTTCCCCTTCATCGTTACTAAGCTTAAGTTAATCGCTCTTTTAGCTCTCTTTAACTTTTCATGCAAGTAGCTCTCTTTCATTGCAAGTAGTTCTCTTCCTTTAGCACGATTAGCTTTCTTCTAAAAAACTTAATTTTTCCGTCGATAAAATAATAGATTTCGTGTGAGTAAGCTTACTCAACTATTCCCGGATTTCAATACGACACTTGTGTCCACTAGCTGCATTTCGATAGGTATACTTGCCTTGATGAATTGTTAGTTTGGTTATTTTCTCCTTGCAGATATCTAAGAGACAATCAAGGAGCTTCGGAGCTCCGAATCGCGAGCCGACTCCGGATCCACGGAGGCAACGCTAGTGCGGTGGTTTTCATCTGATTACTTTTCAATGGCGCCAAAGAGGAACGCAAGGGTAACGATCCTCATCTTGAGCATGAGTAGCTCTCTTTCTTTGCATAGGAAGCCCGCTCTCGCGAGTTTGCGGAGAGTTGGAGGCGTTCCTTCGGGTAGATATGTGAAGTCCCCGTTTTTTAGAGTCCGTAAGCGAGAACAGACATAGGCATGATGTGTGAAGCCTACCCGGACATGTTGGTCTGGATCGGTGATGTTGCATTGCATAATGCCGGAGAAGACTCCGTGCTATTGGTTGTTTTTCGGGTTTTCTACGCGGTAGATTGCAGCAGGGAGCCTTGGGGACTAACCCAAAGGTGCACCCGGAAAAATGGGCGGACACGAGATCTTGCCAACTTGGTGGCCTGAGAGCCAACTTGAACATAACTGGGTTATGTGACTTGTGATCGAAATGGGACTCGGCGGAAGTTTGACCCGCGCAAATGGCTTAAATTGTCGTTGCGACGTGAGCATGGGTTAGATGGAACCGTACCCGTATCTATGTCGTTCTGGTTAAAGAGACCTAAGGTTACGTGGCACTTGTCGTTGGCATAGATGTGAGTCTTCGGCGGTCAATGGCTTAAATTGACGTGACCCATGCCGGGAAGACAAATTGCTCATAGGTTTGGCCGTCTAAGTGGCGGTGGTGAGTCCGGAATGTTAATGGCTTTAATTGACGTGACATCGACCGGTTCACCAAGAATGTGCCCTGAGTGCATGGGGCGTGTGGCCGAGCGAGCCAACGTCTGTGATGAAATGTCTATTGTTAAATTGCTCGCTTATGCTAATGAAATGCAGGGAAGGAGCATCGCCGCCCCGAGTTGGGGGCGGGATCATTATAATTTGGTCAGCATTGCTGACCGTTGCCTTGTTTTGCCACCGTGCGGTGGTTTGTTGCTTGCAGGTGCAGCTGGACCAAGCGGTCAATAGCGGGCTAAAGCCCTTTTTGAGAAGCCGGCCCTCGAAGGCCCAAGTGGAAGTGTTTATTGCTTTATTCATGTGTGACCGGCCTGCGTGCCGTGGTTTGTAAAACATGTAATATTCAAGTGAAACATTTTGTAAGGCCTTAAGGCTTGTTTTGTGTATTTTGTATAACATTCCTATTTTGTATTAGTGGACATTCGTGCTTCCATGCTGGGTTCTTGTTTACAACATTTATAAACTGCTTCCGCTAGAATGCTCTGTGTAGGATGTTGAGATTGGTTGGATGGTTTCCATAAGTAACCACCCGGTCTGTCTGTAGTATATGGCGTCGGGCCCCGGCCAGACCTACTGCTATATGCTATGCGACGGATAGGGGGTGTTACACTTCTTGAAGCTCAAGGATGAAGGAGGAGGACGAGAGGGAGCTCCAGCTTATATTTGGGCGTGAAAGCACGCCCGGAGCACCTCCCTAGGGTGGAGATTGAAGGAGGTCGGCGGAATCCCTCCTCGGAGACGAAAACGGCGGAGGAAAAAGGAGCTCTTTTGGAATTAGGGCGGCACCTGCATATTTATATACAGTAGAAATAACCATGCGCATGATCACGGGCGCACGACCAGTGGTCGTGTGCACTATGTCCAGGGATCCTGCGCACTGGCATGGCAGATTAGGAAGAATAACTGGGATAACATGCACGAGCAGTAGCGAACGACCAGTGGTCGTGTGCACTATGTCCAATGGTAGTGCGATTACCCCAGATAAGACTGCAGGAAAATAGGAATCAATGCACACGATCAGTGGCGCACGACCGGTGGTCGTGCGCACTATGTCCAGTGGTTGTGCGATTACCCCAGGCAGATTCTGGAAATCAGTGTACATTACGCACGATCATTGGCGCACGAACAGTGGTCATGCGCACTATATCCGATGATCGTGCGCAGTATTCCTGCTTCCAAACATCCCCGGAACACGCACACGACCCCTAAACTTAGCACTGATATGTGCAGACATTCCAGACGAGCACAAAATGGAGTACAAAAAATATACACAACTACGAGCTTAAATGTGCACTTCCTATGGAAATAACAATAAGATGAAATATATATGATAATGAACTAAAAGTGAAGTGAATGCGAAGGAAAACTAGCCCAGATAAGTCCGAAAATAGGTATATAAAATGGACTCATCAGGCCGCAACTAGCGAGCTGGCTGCCTTGGGAAGGATCGCCGATTTTGGGGTTAACAATATGTTGTAATATATTTGTTATTGTCTTTCGTATAGTTGTATACAAATTTCGGGTCAAAAGTTTTATAAGGAGGGGAAGAATGTGACACCCCAAAAGGAGTAGGAAGTAACAGGCTAAAATGTCGAACAGGAGTTCGACGAATGACTACCAGGAGTCCGACGAACTTCGAACGGAGTCCGACGAATGTCGAACGGAAGTTCGACAAATGTGTTTCTATTATTATTCTTGTCTTCTTTCGGTGAACATCGAACAGAAGGGGTTCTCACGTAACAGCGTCGCATTCATTTGACAAACACACTGCATTATATCGACGAACGTCGGAAGGATTTCAAGGGTAACAGCGGCATTGGCTGGCTAGTCAAAGTGGTCAGGTTGACTTTTCAAATCAACTCAAGGCCAATGCTTCATTTCGATGGATTGATCGTGTGGCTAGGGTTTACCCGAGACCACATATGCAGAGGGGTTGGGATGAAGAAATCATTATTTCTTTATCACTCACTCTCTCTCTCTTCATTTCATCCAGGTTCTGGAGAAGAGAACTCACGACTGAAGCTAAGGGTTTGGGTTGACCTTTGTAAAGGTGCTGAAGGAGATTCCCTCATCGGAAGCAGGATCCGAAGCAAGATCCGCAAAGGGGAACGTGAGGTGCTCATTTTCATCTGCGTAGAAATTCTTTGCCATGGCTCCAAAGAGAACGACATGGGTAACTTTCTTCATTCTTGGACATGCAAAGTCCTTATTTTGGCAAATGCATGGAATCCCCCACCAACAGGTGGAGAATCGATGGATTTCGGTTCGGTCGATTCATGTTATCCCCAATTATATTTGCATATAGATCGGGAAATAAGTAGTACAGAATAGGCATGTTGGGTGAAGCCCATCCGGACAGGTTGTTTTGGATTGGTGATGCTTTATTTTGCGCACCGGAGAAGACTCCGCGTATAAATGAGTATTTTATGGAGTCGGTGGGTTGTGCCTGTGAAGTAACAGGAAGTACTAGAGTGGAGTTCCATGAAAATACCATCGAAATTCATGTATTGTATGCTATGGAAAGACCAGTGTTTCTGGCACTACAAGATGCTGCAGGGTTTCGGTTGTGTTTGGGCGCAGAAAGAGTGCTTCTATTGGCCCCGCCAAGCGATCATGATCAACGCTGGCATTGACTCCCTTTTTGATTATGAATCCAGTCCTTAGAGGATAGTGTGGTTAGTGTGAGCTATGAGCTATTAAAGGCCAGTGAGCCGAACGGACAAGGTAAAGCTGACCCGCGTCAGTCTAGACAATGAACTTGCGATTTGAGCAACATGCAAGGGTTGAACTGTATCCGCATTATGTTTGTCTAACTTGAGTGCCTGAGTTATTGGTGCTCGTTAGGATCACATAATGAGAGTCTTCGGTCATATGTCATCAAGACTAAAGTATACGGTCGTGGGTCGTGGAGCATGAATGCTCAAGTTTGTCGTTGGGTCTGGGACCTCTGAAAGGTGGTGAGACCCTGGTTTTTCGGTACACCGATAATGTGCCCTGAGTGCACGGAGCGTCGGGCCATGTGACCGACGTTTGTGATATATTGAACTGTGCGTGAGTGCACGTTTTGTGATATATCTGCTTGTGAAAATGCTATGCATATAAGGAAGGAATACCACTACCCCGGGAAAAGGGTTGGGTCATTATAAATTAGTCAGCTGAATGCTGACTGTTTCCTTGTTTGACAACACTGGGGTGGTCTGTCCTTGTGCCGGTACTTGAGCGATGAGCGGGAGCGGGAAATAGTGGGGTAAAGCCCATATTGCTGCTATGCTGGCCCTTGAAGGCCGAATGAAGAACTATTACTACTTTTCATGAGTGGTCGGCCTGCGTGCCAATGTTTTTAATCCACACTGGTGAAATGTAACTATAAGGCCTTAAGGTCATATCCTTTGTGTATTTGTATCTGACATTCCTGTGTTGTATATATAATTGGAGGTTTATATATTGTGGACATTCAAATGAGTCTGAGTTCAAGTAACCCTAAAGTTTCCGTTAGAATGTTCTAAGTTTAGGATGTGAGTAGTCTATGATATTAACTTGTAATCATGTCGTCTGTTTGTGGAATATGGTGTGGGGCCTCGGCCGAAACCTCTATTATATTTCATGTGACAGATGGAGGTGTTACAAAATATCAAGCAAACGGTTGTTGTTCACTACCCCATTACCAACAACCAGGCCGAGTACGAAGCAGTGATAATAGGGTTGCCTCTAGCTAGGGAGCTGGGGATGCAGGATGTGGAGGTGCTCATGGACTCCATAGTGGGGGCTTCCCAGATCAATGTGGAGTTTGAGGCCAGGGAGCCTACTCTCCAATTATACTTAGCCAACGTAAAGGGTGTTATCATCATGTTCTAAATGTTCTCCATTTGACACGTATCTCGAGAGGAAAACGAGCAGGTGGATCAGTAGCCCAAGCATAGACCCTGAGTGGGGGGTACCATCACTAACTTGTTCCTCCATTCCATCGAAGAGGGAAAGCTGATGGAGATGGACCAATGCCCCTCATGGATGGATCCTTTTGCAACCTTCCCATCCACAGCGAAGTTACCGGAGCATATGGATAAAAAGTGATTGAAACAAAAGTCGAAATTCTACCTCATGTGCAACGTGCAATGGTATAAAAATACCCTCTCAGGGTTGCTGGCACGCTGCTTGGTAGAGGAAGAAGTTCAGAGGATTTTGAAAGAAGTCCATTCCGGAGAGTGCAGGAGTCACTCAGGAAGTAGGACCTTAGAAGGAAGGATAGTCAGGCAAGGATACTTTTGGCCGAACCTGGGTCAAGATGTAACATCCCTCAATTACCTAGACCACTAGAAGTGGTTTTGTTATGACTAGGTCATGACAAAACCCTAGGAAGCCCAAGAAGGCCAAGTGAACCTAGGAATTTAGGTGAGGTCACTATGGTTTGCAAAAAGTAGATTTCTAAACCCTAGTTTATGATGATCATGGGGCTTCACCAAGACTCCAAGACCCCCACCATGGTCTCACCAATCGACTGTTAGGTTCATTAGAGCCCTAAGGGTCCATTGGAGTCAACCCAGGGTGGCCAAGTTGACCTAGAACCACCCTAGGCCTAAATTGGGCAAGGTGCCCTAATTAAGGGCATTATGCCCTAGTAAAGCCAAACCAACCATACCAGGGTCTTCTTAGACCTAATGTGGGGTCAATGGGTCACTAAAGACTCATGGAGGGAAGTCAAAGTGGTTATATTGACGAAAGTCAACTGTAACCATAAATGGGTCAAACTGACCTATATTGAGTCAACTCACCTCCCCTTAGTCAAGTGGTTCCCACTCATGTACTCCTAACCGTAGGGTGAGGTCAATGGGTCACCTAGGATCCATTGGGGTCAACTCCAGAGCCTAAGTTGACCCAAGTCAACCTTAGCCCTAAAAAGGTCAAAGTGCCCTAACTGAGGGGCAAGTGACCTACAATGTCGAAACCGGAATCTAGTCTCCTGTGGAGTTTGACCCTTGGGGAAGGGGTGGTCTCGCGCATACTTTGCTCCTGCAAGAAAAACAATAAAGAATACAAGGAGAAACAGAGCCAAGGGCTCGGCAGGGAGGTCCCACCACACACCCGGAAGATCTCAGAGCGCTTCCCCTCCTTAGCCAGATGTCGATCTAAGGTGCCCTCAGAAAGCACTTGAAAACTGGAACAGGGAGGCACTCCAAGCGTGCCTTCTGGGGTACCCCTTGGGTCTTACTTATAGTTCTTGGAATCTGAACTGCCAATAACCAAAATAATTGACCTGAAAATACCAAAAAGCCCTTGGTCGGGACAGCCAACAGCCAAACTCCGCTGTTCTGAAGAGCTATGTGCAGTCCAGCCTGGTCTGCCAACAGCGTGGCTCCGCTATTCTAAGAAGCTATTCGCACCCATGGGGAGTCATCTCGCCACCAATGTTGTGTACATTGGAATGAATGTACCTGATTTGAAGAAGCCACAACCTACTCAGAGATATACATCAAAATATATTTGATGTGTTTTGAGTTTAGTTGTGCAGGTCAACTATTTACAGGGAAAGCTGAAAAGTTTCTAAGTCCATGTGTCGACACCCAGAAGGAAAGTGTTGACACTTAAGAAGACTTGTGTCGACACCCAGAGAAGCAGTGTCGACACTTGGAGTAATTGTGTCGACACCAGGGATGCAGAGTCGACACCAGAAGGCATGTGTCGACACATACATGATGTGTCGACACTCAATGAAGAAATGTCCAGTAAAGCAGTCTCGACACTTAGAAGCAGTGTCGACACCCAGTGGAACTTTGTCGACATCAGAAAGTGTCGACACTTGGAGGTTGTATCGACACTCAGCAAATTCAACAGAGTCTAAGTACAAGTGTCGACATAATCAAGAATGTGTCGACACACAGTAGAAGACTCCACACATGAAGAAAGTGTCGACACTAGGAGGCTGTGTTGACACTCAGCAAAGTTCAACAAATTCTAAGTACAAGTGTCGACACAAAGGAGATGTGTCGACACTCAGCAAAAGTCTCAACAAAAGAAGAATGTGTTGACACAAGGAGTTGTGTCAACACTCAGCAAGTATCAACACAGAAGGCATGTGTCGACACCAAGAAGATGTGTCGACACTGAACAAGTTCAAAACAAGAAGATGTGTCGACACAAAGGAGTTGTGTCGACACTTAGCAGAATTCAACTAAGTACTGAAGAACAAGGAGTTGTGTCGACACACAATATCAGTGTTGACACATATTGAAGAAACTGTGTCGAGAAGTAAATTCTACAACACAAGGAGTTGTGTCGACACCTTGAAGGCTAGTGTCGACACTTAGTCTACTTGTGTCGACACTTGGTCTATAAGTGTCCACACTTAAAGACTGACTGTCTCAACACTTTCAGACAGTTACAGAAAATTCAAGAAGTGACTGGATGACTTGACAGCTGCCATTCCAGCCGGTCTACTGCAACTGTTAGAGTTGTCAGAAAGCTATTAGAAACCGAATCAGCCGGTCACCATGAAGAAGGCCTATAAATAGGCTTATTCTGTCAACAGAAAGATATGATATTGTTATTAAGAGAAAAGAAGAAGATATAGCAATTCATTGAAGAATCATTTCAAGTGAAGATCTAAGTAGTTGGAGAGAGAGAGCTCCTTCTAAGAAGATAGCTATTGGAACCAGGCTGTGAAGAAGGTTTCAGATTGAGTTCTGAAACTTAAGTTAGCAGTGATTGAAGATCAGCCGCAGAGAGACTCAACCCTATTGTGTTCTACATTCAAGAAGCTTTGAAGAAAGCCAAGTGAGGTTGATCTCAGCAGAGTTCTTTCAAGAACTCATCAAGAAACCTGTCAACTCTTCTCTCTTATTCTGAGTGGCTGAGTGGTAGGGCCTGTGTGCCTGAGTGTAGGAGATTCATTTCTCTGAGTGTAGGCCTTGTGGCTGAGTGTAGGTCTTTCTGAAGACTGAGTGGTAGGGCTGTTGAGCCTGAGTTGTAGGAGTGGGATCACTCTGAGCTGTAGGAACCTGGTTGGGGTTCTGAGTGTTAGATCTGAGGATCTGAGGAATAGTGGAGGAGTTTGGGCGAATCTAGTACACTACTAGATAGGCGAAGGGGGAAAGTGGATGTACCCAAACCTTGGGGAACCACTATAAAACTCTGTGTACTCTGTGTGTGTATGATTCTGTGGTTGCTGTTATATGTTCTATGAAATCTGTGATTAAATCTACCTAAAAGTTTAAAAAGATTAAGGTCACCTATTCACCCCCTCCCCCCTCTAGGTGATTAGGTACAATTTCTTTCAAGTTGTATCAGAGGGAGGTTACTCAAAAAGGACATAAATGTCTGAGTAGATCCTGTCGGCAGATTCAGTATAATTAAGTGCAGAATCAAGAAAATCAAGAAAATGGGTTCAACAGAGAATCACAAAGAACTTGGATCCATGAAGTTGTCAATATGTAGAAAAGAGATTTTTGGCATCTGGAAAGAAAGGGTTAGACTGTTTATGGAAGCCTCTGACCCTAGAATCTATATCACAGTTAAAGAAGGTCCATATGTGCCAATGAAAGTATCTGTGTTAGATGCAAATCAGAGAACACCAAAAGACTATTCTGAAATGACCAAGGATGAGATTATTCTGGCTATAATGGACAAGAGGGCTCAGAATATCATTGTAAGTGCAATAGATGATGCTATATTTCAGAACTTGATATACTATAAAACATCAAAAGAGATGTGGGATACTCTGATAGTGTACATGGAGGGTTCAGAAGAAGTTAGACAGGACATAAAGTCTTTACTAAATCAGGAGTATGAAAGTTTAAGGCAAGGCAGGTCTGATAGTATAACAGAATGCTACAAGAAATTCTATAGGATTGTCAATGAGTTGATGTCCTATGGAAGAGAATTCAGCAATTATGAGCTGAATGATAAGTTCTTGAGGTCCATAACAAAGGACTGGGACACCAAGATTTGTGCCATAAGGGAAATGGTCAAGTTAGCAGATATTCCTCCTCCAACATTGTTTGGAAAGTTGTTATCCTATAAAATGCAGCTAATGGTAAAGAAAGAAGAGGAGAAGACTACAAGAATTGAGCATAAAGAAAGAGTTGTGGCATTCAAGACAAAAGCCACCAAGAAATATAAAAGTAAGTCTCCATCTCCACCCCCAAAAGCTGCTGAGACTGAGTCAGATGAGTTAGAAAGCAAGAATTCTGAAAATAGTGAGAGTGATGAGGACTTTGCAGCTTTCACAAGACATTTTCAGAAATTCCTAAAGAAGAAACAGTGGAGGACTAAGCCATCCACTTCACAGAAGTCATCAATGAATGACAGGAGAAAGCCCAAGTCAAATAGAACTTCATCTTCAAGCATAGTTTGTTATTTTTGTAACAAACAAGGACATGTTGTTGCTGACTATCCACAGAAGAGGAGAGAGTCAACAGATAAGAAGAAGACTCAAATCAAGGGCAAGAAGGAAAGGTCCTTTGTTGCTAAGAAGGACAAAAGCCTGTCAGATATGTCTTCTTCAGAAACTGATTCAGAAGCTGAAGCTTACATTGGATTGTTTGCTGAAGAAGAGGAAGAGGAGTTCATTCAGTTAATGAAATCGATATATGAGCATAAGGACATTCAGTGCTAGGGACTGATGGCCTTTTCAGAAGGAGATAAAATCCAGGATCGGCGTGGACCTAGTTAGGTACAAAATTGTTCTTCAAGTTCAGTTTCTTGTGCTGGTTCAGAATCAGATTCATCAGCATCAAGTGATGAGAGTCAATCTGAATCTGAAGGAGATATTCATCAATTGATTGATGAATATAGAGTTGTGTTGCAAGCTTTGAAGAAAAGCAAATCCTTGACCAAGAGTCAGGCTAAGGAGATTGCTAATCTCAAGGTGGCTGTAACAGATTTTGATAAGTTGATTGATTAAAAACTAAATTAAATAGCCAGGCTGAAGAACATAACTGTTATTCAGATGGGGACTATAGCATTCAAGAATGATCAAATCAGAAATCTGGAGATTAGTCTTCAGAAGGAGAGAGACATAGTTGCAAGGTTTTCTAAACCAAAGTCTGTTCTACCTTTGATAGATGAATTTGTACATCAAAAAGGGTAAAACAGGATTAGGGTTTACAAAACTTGCTAGGACTGTAAAGTCCAAGTCTAAGGGCAAAGCCCCAGTACTCAACAAGCCTGCTATAGATAAAACAGCCAGGGTTGTACCTAAGCAAAGGTACAACAGATTTGAGTGCTGGTGTTGTGGCAAGGTTGGCCACTTTGTCATAGACTGTTGGCATAATTTTAGTGACAAAGTGAGTAGCAATCTACCTGTTAGAAAAACTACAGGTAGTTTTGTTAAGAGGCAAACTAACCAGCACCAAGGACCCAAGAATGCTTTGGGTTCTAAGGTCAACTAATCCGTTTTGCAGGTGAGTCCAAGTGGCCATGCCCCAATATGGTACTTGGATAGTGGATGTTCCAGGCACATGACTGGAACTAGGGGATTGCTAAAGGACTACACACCAATCAAGGATGGTCCTAAAGTCACCTTTGGTGGGTCTGAAAAAGGAATCATCAAAGGTTTTGGTAACATTTCTAGCAACCTTATAATAATTACTGAAGTGGCTTATGTTCAAGGTTTGAAACATAACCTTATTAGTATAAGTCAGCTGAGTGATTTAGGATATGGCATCTCATTTGTTAAAGATGGTTGTCATATCAGGAGATCAAATGATCAAGAGATCTTTCTGACAGGTTATAGAAAGAGAAATGTCTATTGTCTAGACATTATGAGTGAGAACAATGTTTCTCCAGTGTGTCTTGTAGCTGATGAGAAAGTCTCTCATTGTGTCAAATGGCACAAGAGGCTAGCCCATCTCAACTACAAGATAATTGGTCCTATGCCAGTTCATAGCCTAGGTAGGAAGGTCTACACATTTGTGGTTGTAGATGACTACTCAAGATTTTCCTGGGTGTTCTTCCTGAGACAGAAATGTGAAACACCTAGTATCTTCTATAGTTTTGTCAAACAAATTCAGAATGAGTTAGACAGTACAGTGGTCAAAATAAGAAGTGACCATGGTACTGAATTCCAGTCTGATAGTATGACAAAGCTATGTGAAGAGTTTGAGATATTTCAGGAATTTTCTTCACCAAGAACACCTCAGCAAAATGGCATTGCTGAAAGGAAAAATAGAACCTTGATTGAGGCTGGTAGAACCCTATTAAGTGACACATCTCTCCCAGAATATTTCTGGGCTGAGGCAGTAAACACTGCATGCTATGTAATTAATAGGGATATTATCACAAAAAGTCACAATAAGACCCCCTATGAGATTCTGAAAGGCAGAAAAACAAATCTATCCTATTTCAGGATCTTTGGTTGTAAATGCTATATACTTAACAATGGAACGTCTTACTTGACCAAGTTTGCTGCCAAATCCCAAGAGGGGATCTTTGTTGGGTACATCAATTACAGTAAGGCTTATAGGGTCTACAACTTGACTACTCAAGTTGTAGAAGAGTCAGTACATGTATTTGATGAAGCTAGACTCATTAACAATGAATTGTCTAGAAGTATTTGCAGCTCCACAGGTGTGACTAAGAAGATGGACAAGCTCACTATTGAAGAAGGATCTACTGCAAGTCAGCATGTAGATGATAGTGGCTGCTGTCCAGGGGGAGTACTAGATGCACCTGATGTAAAAGAAGATCAAGGGGTGCAGCAAGTTGAAGAAGCTGAAGGAGTTCAACATGAAGCCAGGCTGCCTCCAGCTACTAGGAATCTAAAAGATCATCAAGCCAATCAAATTATTGTTGATCTCACACAAGGGGTACAAACAAGGAGCAGAAATCTAAGTTCAGTACTCCACTCCAGTTTTCTATCCCATGTTAAGCCAAAGAAATTTGAAGAAGCCATCCTAGATGCTCATTGCATTGAGGAAATGCAAGAGGAGCTGAATCTGTTCAAGAGATGCAAAGTCTGGGAGCTTGTTCCTAAACCAAAAGACCACAACATAATTGGAACTAAGTGGATCTTCAGGAACAAGATGGATGAACATGGAGACATTATAAAGAACAATGCAAGACTGGTTGCTAAGGGATATAGGAAGGAAGAAGGTATTGACTTTGATCAAACCTTTGCTCCGGTAGCCAGAGTGGAGGCAATAAGGATGTTCTTGGCCTATGCAACCTATCAAGGGTTTAAAGTATACCAAATGGATGTTAAGTTAGCATTTCTGAATGGAAATATGAAGGAAGAAGTCTATGTAGAACAGCCATCAGGTTTTGTTGATTCAACTCAACCTAATTATGTCTATAGACTTAGGAAGGTTTGCATGGGTTAAAACAAGCCCCTAGGGCTTGGTATGAAACCCTGTCTAGTTTCCTCATTGAGAATAAATTCACAAGGGGGAAAATAGACAAGATTCTAATCCTTAGGAAATCCAGAGGCAAGATCATTCTAGTCCAAATATATGTAGATGACATCATATTTGGGTCTACAGAAAATAGTCTTTGCAGAAAGTTTGCAAAACTTATGCAAGGACAGTTTGAAATGAGCAGTATGGGGGAACTTAAGTTCTTCTTGGGTCTCCAAGTTAGACATACTGAGAATGGTTTATCCATATGCCAGTCTAAGTTCACCCTAGAATTAATAAGGAAGTATGGTATGGAATCATCCAGTACCATGAAAACTCCTATGGGGTCAAGTATGTCTCTTAGCAAAGATGATGCAGGGAAACATGTAGATGAGACTTTGTATAGAGGGATAATTGGATCCCTATTGTATTTGACTGCAAGTAGACCAGATATCATGTACGCTACATGTGTTTGTGCTAGGTACCAAGCATGCCCTAAAGAATCTCATTTGACAGCAGTCAAAAGAATTCTGAGATATCTAAAGGGCACTCCTTATCTAGGCCTTTGGTACCCTAGGAATAGACTTTGAACTGACAGGTTATTCAGATGCAGATTTTGCAGGCTGCAAAGAAGATAAGAAAAGTACAACTGGTACCTGTCAATTCCTAGGTGGAAGACTGATATCATGGAGTAGCAAGAAACAAACAAGTGTGGCTATCTCCACAGCAGAATGAGAGTATGTGGCTGCAGGAAGTTGCTGTGCTGAACTTCTGTGGATACAACATCAGCTTGAAGATTATGGTATTCAAGTAAGTAGAACACCACTATTTTGTGATTCTACTAGTGCTATATCTATTGCAAACAATGTTGTTTCCCATAGTAGGACTAAGCACATAAAAATAAAATATCATTTTCTAAGAGAACATGTGGAAAAATGAGATATTTCACTAGAATATGTTAATACAGATAATCAACTAGTTGACATGTATACTAAGCCCTTAGAAGAAACCAAATTCAATAGGTTTAAAATTGAATTAGGTATGATAAACTTAGAATAAGTTTTCAAAATTGGCTAAGTAAAAAGGTGTCGACACACAGAGTTATCTGTGTCGACACAGAAAAGTGGTGTCGACACTTCAGAGAAAATGTGTCGACACATCTAGGAAGTTGGTGTCGATACTTCAGAGAATTAGTGTCGACACATGCAGGGTAGGTGTCGACACATCCAAGGTGGTGTCGACACTTAGGATTTATAAAGAATTAGTCAAGTAAAGTCTCGACTAAGTGTCGAGCTAAGTGGTGTCAACACATCAACAAGTGTCGACACATATATTCTGTCGACTATACTTGTGTCGACATATAGTTGTCGAGACATTATAAGTCTGTGTCGACACTTTTCAACAGTGTCGACACAATTTGAGTATTTTGACGCGCCCTTTCATCTTCGATCCTAGAAAGGTATAAATAGGATTTCACCATTGTCTGTTGACACGCTCACCACAGTTTCGAGACCAAACTTGTGTGTCGACACCTCTCTTCTCTCAATTCAAATTTCTTCAAACCCTAATGGAGCCCAAGCTCGACGAGAATGTGAATGAAGGATATGAACTCGTGCGGCATGCTTTTGATGACGCGGAACCAGATATCAAAAGCGTCATAACCCTAATCGCCGAGACTGGGTTAGAGTTTCTGGTTTCAGAGCCAATCAAGATTTGGAAGAAGGAGGTCCTGGAATTTCTAAATGGAGCAACAATAGATGAATCTGGACTAAAGATTAAGTCAAGGGTTCATGGGGCTAAGGTGAAAGTTTCTCCTAAGAGTCTGAGAAAGGTACTACAACTACCTAGGACTAAGGAAGAAGAGAATGTTTCTGCTTCTAAAACTAGGGAAGCATTAACTTGGTGAGGACTGGATTCCAACATGAAAATTGGATCTGTATTCAATAGAAAAGGAATGAATATGCAAGGAAAATTCTTATCTGAAATTGTTAGCAAGGTTATCTTGAGCAAGCCTAGAGGGCATGACAGAGTATCAGCTCATATGTTTAGCCTCATGACAAGGATTATCTTCAAACTACAAACTGATTGGTCTGCAGTAGTCTTTGAGAAGATAAAAGAGAGTATGAAGAAGCCCAATTTGGGTAGGATTCTAAGTCTATACCTGGATGGTAGTATACCAGAGGTCACGAGTCAAGCAGCTGGAACTAAGATTATCCACATGAGGAGAATGGATTTGAGGATCTTCTCTAGGTGGGATAGAATGTTAACCAAGGAAATGCCAACTCCTGAGAAGGTAACACCCCAGAAAAGGAAGAAGAAATCAGCCCATGTGGCTCAAGAATCATCAAGCAGTTCTGAGAAGCAAGTAGTGTTCACTCCTGATGAAGAAGAAACTGGAAATGCTGGACAGTCTCCAGCTCGACAAGAAGATGCAGAGAGGTAGGGGGAGCTACCACCAGCAAGCCCAATTCACCAGGATTACATCTAGGGGAGCCTCTGCTTGTGGAAGAGCCAACTCCACTAGAAAGTGAATAAGCTACCCACACAATACTTGAGGTAATCACTGAAATTATTAACTTAGATTTCCCTATTGAGGATGATGTTTTGTCTGATTCCTTACCTAATGTTAATCAGCAAACACAAACACATAGCCAACCCCAAGATGTTGTCATGGAGGACACATCTGTTGCTGATCAAGTTGTTGATAAGATAAGAGTTTCTCCACCCCATCCTCAACAAGAATTTACCCTAGAAGAGCTATTCCCAGATCTTCTACAATCAGATTTTGAGAAAGAGAAAGCAGCTGCTGAGGGGGAGAAGGCCCATGTTGAGGGGGAGCAAGTAGTTTTTGTTCAGGAAACTGCAAGGAAGGAACCTGAAGTGCCAAAGGATGTTGAGCAGGTTCCTAGGACTGAGAAGGAGTTACCTCCAATCCCTAAGGACAGGGTTGATATTGCAAGCACATCTGCTTTTGAAGATGAAGAGGCTGCCAGAGCCAAGAAGTGAAAATTTCAAGTTTTCAAGAGGAGGAGCCAGAATTATAAGAAAGCTCTGCAAACAATAGCACCACAGCCTGCCCCATCTACAGATTACAGTTCTATGATGGTTGCATTGCCGATAAAGATGGATGAGAAAAGGCTAGCAATTGAAAAATATATAGATGAAAGTCGTAAGTCTCTGCAGTTTGATCTTGCACAAGACATTAAGTCCATCAGATTTGAAATGAATCTGAATAAGAAAGAAATGAATGTCTGCTTTCATAAGGGAGGAAATGCACTAGTCTATTTAGCTACTCATCAAGAAAATATCAAAAAACAAATTGGAGACCTGACAGTAAAGTAAGGCTATGTCCTGGAAAACCAGATAAGAATGAATGACAATTTGGCTTAATCCCACAATGTGATAGTCACTGAGATGCAGAATCTGGCTGCTACTCAAACTACATCAAGGACTACTGCCCATGAAGAGTTTGATAAGATGTTACATGAAGGGATCACTGCTGTTACTTCTGCACTTCAGGATTCTCAGAAGTTAATAACTGAAAATCTCCAAAGGTTGAAACCTTTCTACAAGGATGGAGTAAATTATCTGAATGCCCAAATAAGATTTCAGAAAGATGATCTAAGTGATCACATTGAAAGAGAAGTCATAAAGGGGGAGAGGGTGTTAGTCAAAGAAGGCTCTGATCATGCAAAATGGATTTCCAATTCCATCAGAGCCACCCTTGGATATCCTCCATTATGTGAAGATGATAATGTTGCAGAGTCTGGGATTAATCCTGCATATCTTGGAGGAGATCAAGCTGAAGTGGCTCAAGTAATATACCCTCCACCTGACTTTGATATGATACATCCAGATATACAGTCAATGTATAGCCCACCTGAGGGAAATCAGAAGGTCATCATAGAAAAAATGGTTCAGCCAGTGCCATAGGCTATACTGAAAGAACTAGAGGCTCTGCAGAAAGAACAAGAAGCCCAATTGTCAAAGAAGAGATTCAGGGAGCAAGCTGAGTTGAGGCCTGACTTTGAACAATGGAGCCCAACTTCAAGGAATATTATCTTGACTGCATGGAAGGCTGCCAAGGATAATATCCAAGATAAAAACAAGTGGTATTCTGAACTGGAGTGGAGGAAGCATGAGTCCAGGCAAGAGGCAATTGTGCAATATAGAAGAAAGTCTAAGATGGGAAAGCTACCTCCTACTGCCCAGGAGCCTAGCAAGTACTTTCCTAAGCCCTATCATTACTTTGAAAGGCAAAAGATCAAGGCTGAAGATTTGAAAAAGAAGGATCTTAAAGGGAAGAAGCCTGCTGCTGTTGAAGATGTTGATGCCCCAGTTCAAGCAAAGATACAATCTGGAAAGGGCATAGTTATCAAGGTACCTGAGCAGCAATATGATAGAAAATTTTTCTTAAGTTTACTATGTGTAATCACTTGTATTAAAACTTTCTGTAAACTTTTGAATTAGGAAAATGTTGAAGTTCTTAGAACAATGTGAAATGTGTTAAATTTATTACATTATTGTTCTGAGATAATAGTATATACATGTTTTGTTTAATACATGTTTATGAATTTACCCTGTTATATAATCATGTTTTACATCATACTGTGATTTTGTTATGTATAGTGTATATCATTGACTAAGGGTTATGACTTATCCAAATAGGGGGAGATTGTTGGGTACATTGGAATGTATGTACCTGATTTGAAGAAGCCTCACCCTAACCAATGATATACATCAAAATATATTTGATGTGTTTTGAGTTTAGTTGTGCAGGTCAAGTATTTACAGGGAAAGCTGAAAAGTTTCTAAGTCCATGTGTCGACACCCAGAAGGAAAGTGTCGACACTTAAGAAGACTTGTGTCGACACCCAGATAAGCAGTGTCGACACTTGGAGTAATTGTGTCGACACCATGGATGCAGAGTCGACAACAGAAGGCATGTGTAGACACATACAGGATGTGTCGACACTCAATGAAGAAATGTCCAGTGAAGCAGTGTCGACACCTAGAGGAACTTTGTCGACATCAGAAAGTGTCGACACTTGGAGGCTGTGTCGACACACAGCAAATTCAACAGAGTCTAAGTACAAGTGTCAACATAATGAAGAATGTGTCGACATATAGTAGAAGACTCAACATATGAAGAAAGTGTCGACACTAGGAGACTGTGTCGACACTCAGCAAAGTTCAACAAATTCTAAGTACAAGTGTCGACACAAAGGAGATGTGTCGACACTCAGCAAAAGTCTCAACAAAAGAAGAATGTGTCGACACAAGGAGCTGGGTCGACACTCAGCAAGTATCAACATAGAAGGTATGTGTCAATACCAAGAAGATGTGTCGACACTGAACAAGTTCAACACAAGAAGATGTGTCGACACAAAGGAGTTGTGTCGACACTTAGCAGAATTCAACTAAGTACTGAAGAACAAGGAGTTGTGTCGACACACAATATAAGTGTCGACATATATTGAAGAAGCTGTGTCGAGAAGTAAATTCTAAAACACAAGGAGTTGTGTCGACACCTTGAAGGCTAGTGTCGACACTTAGTCTACTTGTGTCGACACTTGTTCTATAAGTGTCGACACTTAAAGACTGACTGTCTCAACACTTTTAGACAGTTAAAGAAAATTCAAGAAGTGACTGGATGACTTGACAGCTGCCATTCCAGCCGGTCTACTGCAACTGTCAGAGTTGTCAAAAAGCTGTTAGAAACTGGATCAGCCGGTCACCATGAAGAAGGCCTATAAATAGGCTTATTCTGTCAACAGAAAGATATGATATTGTTATTAAGAGAAAAGAAGAAGATATAGCAATTCATTGAAGAATCATTTCAAGTGAAGATTTAAGTAGTTAGAGAGAGAGCTCCTTCCAAGAAGATAGCTGTTGGAACCAGGCTGTGAAGAAGGTTTCAGATTGAGATCTGAAACTTAAGTTAGCAGTGATTGAAGATCAGCTGCAGAGAGACTCAACCCTATTGTGTTCTACATTCAAGAAGCTTTGAAGAAAGCCAAGTGAGGTTGATCTCAGCAGAGTTCTTTCAAGAACTCATCAAGAAACCTGTCAACTCTTCTCTCTTATTCTGAGTTGAGGTTATATACATTGTATTTTTAATTTATTGTAGGATCCTTAGGGATCTGAGTTGTAATCCTGAAATTATAAAGGCTGAGTGGTAGGGCCTATGTGCCTTAGTGTAGGAGATTCATTTTTCTTAGTGTAGGCCTTGTGGCTGAGTGTAGGTCTTTGTGTAGCCCGAGTGGTAGGGCTGTTGAGCCTGAGTTGTAGGAGTGGGATCACTATAAGCTGTAGGAACTTGGTTGGGGTTCTGAGTGTAAGATCTGAGGATCTGAGGAATAGTGGAGGAGTTTGGCCGAATCTAGTACACTACTAGATAGGCGAAGGGGGAAAGTGGATGTACCAAAACCTTTGGGAACCACTATAAAACTGTGTGTACTCTGTGTGTGTATGATTCTGTGGTTGCTGTTATATGTTCTGTGAAATCTGTGATTAAATCTGCCTAAAAGTTTAAAAAGATTACGGTCACCTATTCACCCCCCCACCCCTCTAGGTGATTAGGTACAATTTATTTCATCCAATCCCTCTCCGCGGGAGGCGGACGCGACTCGGCTCCAGCGGCGCGCCTATTCTTCTTGGGCGAACGCGAGCCGGGCCGCTGCGACCTGCCAGTCCTCTGCCGAGGCGGATAGGCGGTCGGGTCGCGTATAGGGGCTTGCAGATCGCGGTTCGTCGAGCCCATCCGCGAGTGCCGGTTCGACGAATGGTGCCCGCCGCTCCGGTCGACGATTCTCTGAGCGAGCGGGAGGGGTAGGGGAGTCGTCTCGCCCGGCTCACTCGCTTGAACTGAGCAGGAGCGGACCAGCCTCTTACCGCATGTCTGCTTGTTGCTTGGGTGCGGGTCGCGGGACTGGGTCCGCTCGATCTTCTTGGTGGGGCCCGTTCGACGAACACGGGGTTGTATATAATCCCCGCTATTTTTGAGCTTGATAAAGCTCGGAAAGAACCATCCAACCTGCGTGTTCAGCGAGCACTGTGCTGAGCAGGTAGGGAATCTTCTGGTGGGGCCCCACTATTCGGCTATAAATATACCACTGAGCCCAGGGAGGGTCTCCCTAGACCATCTCATTTTTCAAGCGGACTGCAGCTTCCTGATGCCAGTCAGCGAAGAGGTGCGAGCTCTCCTGGCGGCCGCGGGCCAGAAGACTCGGGAGGAGGCCCTCGAGGCCGCCCCTTGGTTAGCGCGTGGGTCTCCCGGCCCTCTCTATAGCCCGGTAAAGGGAAAGATTGTGAGGCGGTCCCTGGCGAATAACTTCCCGGGTTCCGGTTCGGCGGCTGGTGTCGAGGTCACTTCTGAGGTATGCGACATTCCTTCTCGTCTTGTTGCTACATTTCTGATCCTTTGTATTGCAGGCATTGCCCCGTGAAGCTGAGGGGGACGGGGGGAGGATCTCCCCCCTCCCTTGTCGTATGAGAGGGCTACTAGTCCCTCAGGTCTGGACCGCCCACCCCCGAATACCCCTCGCTCGCCAGTTCCCCCCGGATTAGGGAAATCTCTTGCGGCCTTCGAGGGAGAACCCGTTCAGGGTCGGCCAGGCTCCTCTCGTCCTTCCATCGGTAAGGACGACGTGCCAACCCCTGGTAAGCTCGTGCTCAGCGCTTGCCTTGTTCTCGCTCGTTCCTTTTGAATTGCCCTTTTGCAGGCTACAACATGATCTCCTCCGAAACGGAGATGAGTGAAGGGTACTCGCCTCCACCTGACGTGGAGGGTGTTTCAGATTACCTCGGCGACCCGACTGCTGCGGTGGGGATGAAGAGGCAGGTGACGCGGCTGTCCCAGAAACATACTCTGCTGCTTCAGGAGCTCGTGAAGAGGGTCGACCAAGACAAGGCCGACACCGAGGCTCGGCTCGCGGCCCTAGAGGGGGCCCCATGCGCAGTAGAAGGTGGCGAGGTCACTTCGCCTGGCGTGCACATTACGCGGGCCGAGGAGTGCCTATGGAGTGCCTCGGAACAAGTTGGCCTGGCCCAGCAGGAGCTGGTGGTGGTGCGCGATTATCACTATCCTCGCGTGCCGCCGTGAGTTGGAACGCAACGGTGGGGTAGATGGAAGTGGATCCAGTACTGATCCACCCTTTCTTCTCCCTGCTCGCGGGATATCGCTGGGTTGCCACTATTTCAAAGTATTATTCTGTATTTGTAACGATTTGCGACTCTCTTCGCCCGCCTATGGGTCTGATTTCTGATTTCTGATGCATGCCGAAATTACCATGTTGCTGCTTTTATTCTCTGCGGGGCGGGCTCGAGTGCACCCACGTCCCCTGCTCGCCCCCTGGATGCGAGGGCAGGTCAGGGGATGGACTCGCTCGACCCGCCATCCTGATCGTGGCGGGAGCGGGCCGAGGGGCTCGCCAGCCAGGAGTCTCCCCGACTCGCTCAGAATCCTGGGTGGGTGCGGGCCGAGAATCGCCCGCTCAATTCTTACACGGATGCGATCGGGGCGAGACCTGCGCCTGAACGGCCTTGGCGGTGTGGTTGCGCATCGGGAAGTCGAACCGTCAGGCCTGACTTTTGCTACATGCACCTTTCTTGTCGGCGGGAAATTTCCCGCCCTTTCTATCTCCCTATAAATAGGCCTTGCCGGTTCTTATCCTCCCACCGCTTCAAAGCACTCTCCTACTTCCTGCTATCTGCGAAGCACGGCCCGCACTCACTCTCTGGATCTATCCCGCTCAACCGGCGGTAGTTTGGCGGAATGGGCGGCGGCGGCGGCGATGCGGACGGGTGAAGCAAATGCGTCTGGACCTCCTCGGAGCATGACTTTCCCCACGCCGTCCTCTCAGAGTGCGAGTACTTAGATGACCTTGGCTACCAAGTCCCGCCTGGATTTTCTGCGAGACGGCCTGGGGAGGGGGAGAAGATCAACGATCTGTCCAGGGATGAGCTCGCCATACCCCTGGCTCACTTTGAGGTGGGTCTTTGACTTCCCATGTGGCCTGAGGTGCGTCAAGTGCTGAAGTACTTCGGGGTCGTCCTAGGCCAGATGACCCCGAACTCCGTAGCTGTTATGGTATGGTTTGCCTACTTTCTGCGGGAGGAGCGGGTCGAGTTCAGTCTCGCGGTTTTCCGCAAACTATTCTCCTTCCACGCGAACCGGGACGGGACCGCCTATTTCTCCAGCACCCACCTCAAGGTGCGGGAGACCATTAATAAGAGTCACAACTGGCTCAAGAAGTTCTTGTTCGTCAAGGGGGATTTCAGCAAAGTCCCCTTCTCGCCGGTGCAGCTCAGCGAGGCGAGTTACCGCCCGCCCAGCCTATGGGGCCACGAGTCCGACCTGTGTGGGTTCTTCGTCGGGAAGAAATTCGAGGTCGCGTACTTGCGCCGCAACCTCGATGACCTTGCTGTCGTCCTGCCTGGGGGAGATTTGCCACTCGCCACTGCTCTGCCTTGTTCTTTTCTTCTATGTTCTTACCCTCTCTTCTTGGCAGGAGAGCGGGATGTTCCCCTTCATCCCCCCTACGAGAGTGCTCGGATTGCCCCCGGGGTCCTCGCCCAGGCTCTGGCCGCAGACGCCACTCAGCGCGATGCCCTGTCGGTCCCTGCTAAGAAGCGGTCGGGCGGCGTACATCCTGCTCCCACACCCAAGATGGTGAAGACTACAGGGCAGCAACTCGCCGGGGGCCAGAGAAAAGGTAAGGCCCCGACGGATCAACCTGCCGAGGGTCTCCGCCCTTCGGTCATGTCGACCAGCGACACCCCTGGCGGGGCGGCGCACAATTCTGCGCCGCCGGATGGGTCGCAAATTGCTGCGAAGCCGGTACCGAGAGGGCACCGTAACTTCGGCTACGGCGAGAAATACATGGACGAGCTCGGCGTTCCGCTTCTATCATGGGACAAGGAGTCAAATCGTGCGGTGGTCTCGACCCTGTTGCCGACTTGGCTGGAGAAGGACACCATCGGCAGGGAGGCCTACAACTTCTCGTTCGGTCTCTACTCGTGAGAGGACGCCGCTATCTACGACAAGGAGGTGACGTGAGTACTGGTGCATGAGAGCGCGCGGGCTCAACTGCGCGGCTTGGAGTTGGCCCACATGGTTGGGAGGCGTTGCACCCAGCTGGAGCGGAACGCCACCTCTCTCCAGAAGTTGGCGGACAAGAAGAAGGAGGCACGAAAACTTGCTCAGGAGGACGTGGATCTCCAAAGGAAGCGGGTCAATGCGGCCGAGGAGGCCCTCGCGCAGTACTTGGGAGCGGTGGTACGTGCTTACTCCCAATCACCGCTCCTTCTCACGAATCCGCCTTACGATTTTCTTTCCCTTTCTCAAGATGATACGACAACCAGTTGGATGGGTGCTGAGATCGCCGCCCTTGGTCAGGACAAGTCAGCGCTGGAGGCGCGGGTGCGCGAGCTGGAGGCTGCCGCCGCTGTCCCTCCGCTAGATAACAGGGGCTGCCCGCTCGAACACCATTCTGACTACGAGTTGGAGGTGCTGATGTAGAAGAACGCCGCCAGCGCCTCGAAGTACACGATGCAGATGCTGCGACGTGCGGATCTCCTCAAGAGCGAGGCCGCGGAACTCTCGGCGGGCGACGTTGTGCAGGCGTTGTTCCTTCCCGTGTCGGATCCCGGGGATAAGTCCTTCCAGCCCATCTAGGACTTCCCGCCCAGGATCTTGCGCCCTCCTCGCTTCTTTGACATTTGCTTGTTAGGTGTATATACCATTTATTTTTAGTTGTTTGAGATGGAAGCACGAGCCGCACCTAGACTTTGCGGTTTTCATCTATTAATGCTCTTATAAATGCTTCCTCGCCTGCCTCATATGCATATTTGCTATTACCACGTGGGGTGACCTGCCTTTGCGGCCCAGCCTCACTGAGGTGGCTACTCGCCCGCCAAGCGAGGCGAGCCGGCTCGTCGCTCGCCTGAGTCATCAGATTTCTTGCGGGTTCTCGCTAGGTTCTCGCTCCTTTCGGTCGTCTTTTTGGGGACTGGATGATTATGCTAGACCCCCTTTCGGTTAATCTTCGCGACTCCAGCACCTAATCAACACCGTCGAGTGGCTCCCCCCCCCCCCCGCCAGCTAGATGAGAGCCGTGCAGCGGGGTCTTCTCGGGGTCCAAACACATTCCATCGAGTGACTTCCGTCCCTGCCAGCCAGGTGAGAGCCTGGCAGCGGGATCTTCTCGAGGCCAAGGATGACACCGAGTGACTTCTGGCCCTGCCAGCTAGGTGAGAGCCTGGCAGCGGGATCTTCTCTGGGTCCAAACACATTCCATCGAGTGACTTCCGGCCCTGCCAGCTAAGGTGATAGCCTGGCAGCCAGATCTTCTCCGAGGCCAAGGATGACACCGAGTGACTTTCGTCCCTGCCAGCTAGGTGAGAGCCTGAAGAAGCGGCATCTTCTCGGGGTCCAAACACATTCCATCGAGTGACTTCCTCCCTGCCAGCTAGGTGAAGAGCCTGGCAGCGGGATCTTCTTGAGGCCCAAGGATGACTCCGAGTGACTTCCGGCCCTGCCAGCTAGGTGAGAGCCTGCAGCGGCATCTTCTCTGGGTCCAAACACATTCCGTCGAGGTGACCTTTCCGGCCCTGCCAGCTAGGTGAGAGCCTGCCAGCGTGATCTTCTCGAGGCCAAGGATGATACCGAGTGACTTTCGGACATGCCAGCTAGGTGAGAGCCTGGCAGCGGGTTCTTCTCGGGGTCCAAAACACATTCCATCGAGTGACTTACGGCCCTTCCAGCTAGGTGAGAGCCTGGCAGCGGGATCTTCTCGGGGTCCAAACACATTCAATCAAGTGACTTCCGGCCCTGCCAGCTAGGTGAGAGCCTGGTAGCGGGATGTTCTCGAGGCCAAGGATTACACCGAGTGACTTCCGGCCCTGCCAACTAGGTGAGAGCCTGGCAGCGGGATCTTCTCATGGTCCAAACACATTCCGTCGAGTGACTTCTTGCCCTGCCAGCTAGGTGAGAGCCTGCCAGCGGGATCTTCTTGAGGCCAAGGATGAAACTGAGTGACTTCCGGCCCTGCCAGCTAGGTGAGAGCCTGGCAGTGGGATCTTCTCGGGGTCCAAACACATTCCGTCGAGTGACTTCCAGCCCTGCCAGCTAGGTGAGAGCCTCGCAGCAGGATCTTCTTGAGGCCAAGGATGACACGGAGTGACTTCCGGCCATGCCAGCTAGGTGAGAGCCTGGCAGCAGGATCTTCTCGGGGTCCAAACACATTCCATCGAGTGACTTCCGGCCGTGCCAGCTAGGTGAGAGCCTGGCAGTGGGATCATCTTGAGGCCAAGGATGACACCGAGTGACTTCCGGCCCTGCCAACTAGGTGAGAGCCTGGCAGCGGGATCTTCTCTGGGGTCCAAACCTTCCGTCGAGTGAATTCCGCCCTGCCAAGGAGGTGAGAGCCTGGCAGTGGGATCTTCTCGAGGCCAAGGATGACACTGAGTGACTTCCGACCCTGCCAGCTAGGTGAGAGCCTGGCATCGGGATCTTCTCGGGGTCCAAACACATTCCATCGAGTGACTTCCGGCGCTGACAGCTAGGTGAGAGCCTGGCAGCGGGATCTTCTCGAGGCCAAGGATGACACCGAGTGACTTCAGGCCCTGCCAGCTAGGATAGAGCCTGGCAGCGGGATCTTCTTGGGGTCCAAACACATTCCATTTCTCTATGCAGGCTAGCTATGACAGTACTGGAGTACTGAAGAAATTTATTATAATAAAAGTATCGCTTACATGCTTCAGGTAAAAAATGTTTCAAGTCGTCACCACTCCAGGTGTGACTCAGGATCTCTCCCTCTACATTTTGGAGTCGATAGCCTCCTAACTTCAAAGCTTCCGTTACAATAAATGGTCCTTCCCAGCGGGGATTGAGCTTCCCTACAGTTGCCGACCTCCCTGCTGCATCTGCCTTCTTCAGCACCAAGTCTCCTTCACGAACTGCTTGACCCTGACATGCTTGTCAAAGTACTTGCCATTCTCCTTTTCACTTCCTCCTGTCAGATAGCGGAAAGGTCCCTCAGCTCCTCCACTATGTCAAGGGAGAGTCTCAGCTCCTCCTCGTTCTCGGCTTTCAACTCCTCTCGGACCTCTTTGGACACAATGACTCGCGGTGTTTGGACTTCAAATTCCACGGGGAGCACTTCCTCGCACCCATAGGAGAGCTTGAAGGGGGTCTCTCCAGTAGTCGTGTTGGGGGTGGTTCTTAGGGCCTAAAGAACCACGGGGAGCTGCTCCACCCAGCTTCCCTTCAAATTCTCCACCTTCTTCTTGAGGAGGTTGACGATGATCTTATTTGCGGCCTTCACCTGCCCGCTGCTGCTGGGGTGATGGACCGAGGCGAACCTGAGGTCGATTCCGAGCTGCCCGCAGAAGTTGGTGAATTCGGCGATGGGGAACTTGGGCCCGTTGTCCATGATGATGGCCTGAGGTAGTCCGTGGCGGCAGATGATTTCTCCCGCAAAGAAGTTCCTGATTACCTGGGAGGTTACCTTGGCCAGCGCCTTCACCTCCATCCACTTGGAGAAGTAGTCAATCATTACCAGGAGGAACCTTCTCTGACCACTGGCTTGGGGGAATGGCCCAACCAAATCCATTCCCCAAATTACGAAGGGCCAGGGGGCCATGATACTTTTGAGTCGCTGGGCCAGCTATAGCTGGAGGGTGGCAAACAGCTGGCACTTATGGCACCTCCTTGCGAACTCCGCGCGGTGTCTCGGCCCAGGGTGGGCCAGAAATATCCTTGCCTGACTATCCTTCCTTCCAGTGTCCGACTCCCGGAATGACTCCCACATTCCCCAGCGTGGACTTCCTCCAAGATCCTCTGCACTTCGCCCCTGGCCACGCAGCGAGCCAACATCCCTGAGAGGGTCTTCCTGTACAGCTGTCCGTCCTGGAGGAGGTAATATGCTAACTTGTGCCTTAGCTTCTTCTTATCTGGCTCCTCCGGATACTCTCCCGTGGAGAGGAAATCCACCACCGGGTCCATCCACGAAGTTTGTTGATCAATTTCCATGAGCTCTCCCTCTTCGATGGAGGGGCAGAACAGGTCGGTGATGGTACCCCCCCACCTGGGGACCATGCTTCGCTAGCTGATCGGCTTGTTCATTCTCTTCCCTGTGCACGTGTCGGATGGTGAAGGTTTGAAAAGTGCCCATGACCCCCTTCGCCTTGGCCAAGTATGATCGCAGGGTGGGCTCCCTTGATTCGAACTCCCCGTTGATCTGGGAAGCTACTACCATGGAGTCAGTAAGGACCTCCACATCTAACACACCCGAGCTCCCTGGACAGACGAAGCCCTGCTATCACAGCCTCGTACTCGGCCTGGTTGTTGGTAATGGGAAAGTGCACCACCACCGCCTGATCGATTCGAGTCCCCTGAGGGCTTTTCAGGATCACCCCCACTCCTAAGGAATGCCTCCCCGAGGCACCATCCACCCTCACCTTCCATGGAGTCGGGCGGGTGAGTTCTTCCTCCGCCACTTCAACCACATAGTCGGCCAAAAAGTTGGCCATCGCTTGAGATTTGATCGATAGCCGCGGAACGAAGGAGACATCGAACTCGCTCAGTTCCACCGACCACTTAGCCAGCCTGCCTGAATGTTCCACCACCTCAAAGATGTTGCGGAGAGGATGGTCGATCACCACTCGGATTGAATGTGCCTGGAAGTAGGTCGCAGCCTCCGGGCTGAGATGATCAGGGCGAAGGCTAGCTTCTCCAAAATCGGATACCGGAGCTCGGCCTTCCACAGGACTCGGCTCACGTAATAAATAGGGAGTTGCCTCTTCCTCTATTCACGAACTAAGACCGAGCTCATGGCCTCCGCCCCGACCCCGAGATATATAATAGGTCCTCCCCCTCCTTCGGCCCTTGGAGCAGCGGAGCCTGTGTCAACTGCACTTTGAGGGCCTGGAACGCCTCCTCGCATTCCTTGGTCCATTCAAACTTCTGACCGCCCCTCAGCATTTTGAAGAAGTGGGAGCACTTCTCCCTGCCCGAGATAGGAAGCGACTCAGCCCTGCTAGCTTCCCCGTCAGCCGTTGGACCTCCTTAGCATTCCGCGGGGACCCCAGCTGGCTGGTGTAGGGATTCGTCGGATTAAAATAGCGTACGGATTTTCTTACAACTCAAGCCCACGTAACACGTTCTAATGCATCCTAACACAAACATTCTAGCCGCACGATTCATTGTCATCCCGCACAAACACGCGGAGGGAGTGGACTAAAAGCGACGATCTAATTAAAGTCCAATCCTTTCCCACCGAAGATCGAAAGCAAAGGTCGCCACACCTTTTTGAGAGGAAGATCAATAACTATATGCCAAGATCTTCCTCAAGCAAAAGGATCCACCCGATCTGGCTTCTTGCAAGGTTTCAAAAATAAAAAGAAGGTTTTCGATTAAATCCGAAAGATCGTATTCATGATCGCGGATAAAAAGCCATTGCATCCATTCCAAATCTCACAAGAACTCACAAAGGAAAGATGTAGATATTACCCTCCCGAAGATGGGGTGAAGACCACACAAGGAAAGTAGAAGAGTCACACGTCCACGCACCACCGGCGTCACACCGAGCGGCAACCTTCTTCTTCGCCGGAGTCACACCGAGAAGCATCGGCCTCCGCGTTTCACAAGCCATGGATCACCAAGTGATTGGCTAACAAGGAGGAGAAGGAGGATGAGGGGGGGGGGGGCAATCCCAAAGGGAGGTGGCCGAAATTCTCAAGAGAGGATTAATTTAGGTTTTCAAATAGCATGCCTTCATTTCTCATCAAATAAGCCTATATTTAGGCAAGTCCCAAAACAAGCAAAATAAATCTAGCCATCCAATTTATCATCTATTGGATGGCTATGAGCACACCAAAATTAAACATGTCCAAAATAAAATACAACATGAAATAATGATAACATTAAACTAGGAAAATAAATGTGCAAAATAGGAAAGAATTTAGGCCCGCGCCCGCGCGAATTGTAGCCCAAGGTCACGAGTCGCGGTAGAAGGTCGTCGAGCATCTTTATGTTGCGCTGCATCAACTTGGTCACGAGCAACTTGATCATCATCCACAGCAACTTGATCACGAGCACTCTTAGCATCAACGGGCAAGGGGATGGGAGACGAGCCGGCATCAATCCTCCCCCTAAAGTCACTCAACACCGATGAGTGGGCTGCAAGGTAGCGGCGGAGGAGGTCCTCATCCAAGCGAAAAGAGATCCGACTCAATAACCAGGAGGTCGTCGGAGGGCGGACGATCACGCCAACGAACGAGGAAGCGGCGATGGTCGCCATCAGCTGGAGAAGTGTAGCCATCTGCAAGTACCTGAGCTGGGACAAGAAATGAACGGGGAAATCTAGGAAACATATCAGCATGTGGAAGCAAAGTAGAAGACTTACCACCTAGCGCTAGGCCTGTAGGTGCAATGGAAGAATGACTCACGGAACTACCACTCACCAACCCAGAAGAGACATTTGTGGAGGAAGAAATATTGGGGGAAAAAGAAGGCGTAGAAGTCAACTCAGTTGGAATGGAAACATACGGCGTTAAATCCGAAACATTGAAAATGGGTGAAATACCCCAATCTGTCGGCAAATCCAAAACAAACGCGTTATCTCCTAGCCTCATAATAATTCGAAACGGGTCGGCTCGCTTTGTTGCCAACTTCTTAACGGTGCCAGAAGGCAGCCGCGTGGGAATAAGGCGCACTAAAACAAGATCGCCAACTTGGAAGTTAGACTCCGTCCGATGTAAATTCGCTTGGATCGATACGACTCATACATGGTAGCTAAAGTTGTTCGTATTTGGGCGTGTAAGTCATGTATGTGCTCGGCAAAAGATTGTGCAAATTGACTTGTATGATAAGATGGAGGTAACGGAATCAAGTCAATGGGCACATTCGCAAGTTACCCGTGCACTACTTCATTTGGTGACATACCCGTAGACGATTGGTAGAGTTGTTGTAGGCGAATTGGGCTTGGGGGAGGAGCAAATCCCAAGTGCCTTTGTGGTCACCCCACAAGACAACGCAATAAGTTTCCCAAACTCCTATTTACCACTTCCGTCTGCCCATCAGTTTTGTGGTGATAGGCGGGGAAAACTACAACTTCGTTCCCATTAATGTCCAAAGCGTCTTCCAAAAATAACTTGTGAATTTAACGTTGCGATCCAAGACAATGGTCTTAGGAACGCCGCGGTGACTCACCACCTCTTTAAAATATAATTTTGCAATGTGAGACGCGTCATTAGTCTTACTACAGGGTATGAAATAAGCCATCTTAGAAAACCTATCAACCACCACAAAAATGGAATCGTGTCGTCGCTGGGTTGGAGGAAGCCCAAAATAAAGTCCATACTCACGTCCTCCCAAGGTCTAGATGGAATAGGCAACGGAGTATAGTCCCACATTAGTCTTTCCCCTTAGACACTTGACAAACCCGACAGCTACTCACGATTTTCCCAACTAAAACGCAAAGTTTAGGCCAATAGAATTTCTCCTCGACTAAGGCTATCGTTTAATCCCGCCCAAAATGGCCGCTCAACCCGCCACTATGTAGTTCCCATACTATGTGATGGCGTAGGGAGGTACGGGGAATACATAGCTTAGCGTGCAGAAATAAATAACCGTCTCTCAATACATATGCTGACACTATCATTGGTGATTCATCGTGTGCTGCTAGATACACTTCTCCAAAATCAGGACACATGGCATATTCATCCTTTTTATTCTCTCAAATCCGACAACTTTTACTTCCATGATCGACAATAAAAGTGTCACTCTACTAAGCGCGTCGGCCACATGATTTTCAGTGCCCTTAAGGTGTTTTAAGGTGAACGAAAACTCTTGCAGATAAGATACCCATTTTGCATGACGGGGGCTGATTTTTGATTGCCCATTAATGTGCCTAAGTGCATCATGGTCAGAGAGAATCACGAACTCCTAAAGGAGGTAGTGTCTCCACTGGTGTAGGCATCTAATGATGGCATAGAACTCTCTATCGTAATTGGAATAATTAAGTTTTGCACCCACCATTTCTCGCTAAAATAACTTATTGGGTGTCCCTCTTGGCTTAAGACACCTCCTAATCCTACTCCGGATGCGTCACATGTCAATTCAAATACTTTATTAAAATCTGGTAAGCGCAAAATATGAGCCTCAGTCATCATCTTCTTATATGTTGGAATGTCTGGGTAGCTGCTGGCGTCCATTTAAACTCACCCCTTTTCATGCATTCTGTCACGGGATCCATAATAGTACTAAAATCCCGAATAAATCGTCTATAAAATGATGCTAACCCGTGAAACTCCTAACGTCTCTCAAGCTTGTGGGTTCGGGCCACTCCAGAATTTCTTTCACCTTACTGGGGTCTACCTTTATTCCCTCAGATCCGACCAGGTAGCCAAAAAATTCCACTTCCTTTACATAAAATATACACTTCTTTAAATTTAAATATAATTTTTCGTCCCGCAGTGTGTAGATAGAATAATCCGTAGGTGAGACACATGTGAGTCAAAAGTGGTGCTATAAATCAATATGTCATCAAAGTACACCACCACAAATTGTCCCATGTATGGTTGGAATACGTGGGTCATCATTCGTGAGAAGGTGCTTGGAGCATTTGACAACCCAAATGGCATGACCAACCACTCGTAGAGCTCGTCCTTAGATTTAAATACAGTTTTCCATTCATCCCCATCACGTATCTGAATCTGATGGTAACCACTCCGCAAATCCAATTTCGTGAAGATCGAGGCACCAGACAACATATCCAAAAGATCGTCCATCTAGGGATGGGAAACCTATACTTGATAGTGATCTTATTTATGGCTCTACTGTCTACATACATACGCCACGTAACATCCTTTTTGGAGCCAACAAAGCTGGTACCGCACACGGACTCTTGCTGTTCCTAATGAACCCCTTCGCCAATAAATTCGAAATTTGGGCTTGGAGCTCCTCATGGGCTGCGGGGTGCAACCTATAATGAGGCTGATTAGGCATGAGCCGCTCGGCGTAAAGTCAATGGCATGTTGGATATCACTTAGAGGGGGAAACGTAGGGGGCAACTCGTCGGGTAGACATCTTTATACTCTTCCAGCAGTTTTTTTTAATTCTTTGGGTAAATCTTCTAAAACCCCATTTTCTTTATTATTATTCAAAAGAACAAATGCATAAATAATTCCATCCACAAAGGGGTCCCTCTCAAATTTTCTCCTACCCATTAGGCTTACCAATTTCTTCTCGACTGGGATTGTTGTATTCGTACTCGGGCTATTGGGTTCCTTTGGGCCGTGGGTTTTAACGTGACTACCTTCCCATTATATTTGAACTCATAAGTGTTTGCTCCCGTAGTGGGTGACATCACGGTCATAGAGCCAAGGGCGGCCTAACAACACATGACAAGCATCCATAGGGATGACATCACACCACACCTCATCCGTATATGACTTGATCGTAAGTGGAACTAGGCAATGCTTGGTAACCGGATGGTACCTTGTTGACGCAAGCCACTTGGTAAGGGGTAGGATGAGGCTCGGTAGCCAAATGCATCCGCATAACGGCGTTCTCGGAAACAACGTTCATGCAGCTGCGGCTATCAATGATGAGCTTACAATATTTGTCCCCACTCTAAAGATGAGGGAGAAAATAGTGGACCTCTTCCAATCGTCAAACGTGCGAGGGGTCGTCAGAATACAACACATAACGCTAAGTAGGTGTCCATCCTCCATATCACTAGGCACACCATCCGTCTCATAACCCTCATCTGCCTCAATCACTAAATCTGCAAAGTCACTAGTGGACTCGTCTAGAAGAGCTAAAGTAGCCTTGGCCTTGGTGGGGCACTCATAGGCATAGTGGCCTTGAATACCGCAAGAGTAACACGTGGTGTTAGCCTTTCTCACCTTGCCAATAGGGATTCTCTCACTATTAGGCTGCCTAGGGTTTCTCGCAGTCACGACAATTGGTTTGGACTCCCCAACCTTCGCCTTACCCTTATCATAATAAGTGGAGGAAAGGGCGCCTATGGGGGCCTTTCCCTTTTGTTGGGAGTAACGGGGTTGGGTTTTCATGGCCGATGTTTTTCAATGTCCAAGGCAGCATTGAAAGTAGTATTAATATCAGTGGGCATATCGAAGAAGCTTCTTCTGAATGTCCGGATTAAGTCCCTTACGGAACCTAGAAAGCGTAACCTCTGGCATCTCTTGGATCTCACACCGCACCATCTTATCCTTTAACTCACCATGTAATTAGCCACCGATTTTGGACCTTGCCGAAGGGTGGCAAGATCGTCGAACATTTTAGTTCGGTGGTAAGCGGGCACGTATTGGTCGGTGAGCAAATTTTTCATAACCGTCCAACCAACTAGTGGTACACCATGACAGGTCCCTAAACGTCGCTCCTCATTTAACCAAAGGTCTTGGCCCTCCCGTTTAATTTCATACGAGCTACCTGAACCTTTTGCTCATCGGTAAGGTGATACCAATCAAAATAGCATTCTATGTCAACCACCCATGTAAGGAGACTTGGGGTCTCCCATACCATCGTAAGAGGGGGCTTCCATACGAATTGCTCTTGTTATATTGAACTCTCTTTCCAGATCGGGAACTTGACAGGCTGCTCCGGGGAAGTACCCATCATGTTCCGCAACATGCACCGGGGGTGGTCGGGGGGCTTGTCCATGGTTAGGTGGTGTGTGGTGTTTGAGCAGCTTGGTTCGCCAAAAGTTGTGTCAGCAACCCTCAACTCTCCTAATTCTTGCTAAGCTCAGTGATAGTCATAGGATTAGTTTCCTCATCAGGGTGATCAGCCATAGTGGTGGTAGACGGGTTCGTGTACTCCGTACCGTGCCGAGTACGCATTAACACCCTAAAAACCAAAGGCTAGAGCATAGTTTTCTCTTTGTTTTTTTTTTTGATTTTGAAATTCGAAATTTAGAATTTTGAAATTTTGAAATTTGAAATTTGAAATTCGAAATTTGAAATTTGTAAAAAAAAAAATTTTTGAAATTTGAAATTTGAAATTCGAAATTTGAATTTTGAATTTTTTTGAAATTTGAAATTTAAAATTTGAAATTTTGAAATTTGAAATTTGAAATTCGAAATTTGAAATTTGAAATTCGAAATTTGAATTTTGAAATTTTTTTGAAATTTGAAATTAAAATTGAAAAATTGAAATTCGAAATTTGAAATTCGAAATTTGAAATTTGAAATTCGAAATTTGAATTTTGAATTTTTTTTTTGAAATTTGAAATTTAGAATTTGAAATTGAAATTCGAATTTTGAATCCCGAAATTTGAAATTTGAATTTTGAGCGGGGAGGAGTGCCAATTAGGAAACTGATGACAACCTCCCTCTGATAGCAAAATTGGTGTAGGGATTTCGGATTAAAATAGCGTACGGATTTTCTTACAACTCAAGCCCACGTAACACGTTCTAACGCGTCCTAACACAAACATTCTAGCCGCACGATTCACGTCATCCCGCACAAACATGCGAGGGGGGTGGACTAAAAGCAACGATTCTTGTTGGAGTTACCATGATGATCTGGAAGTGGTCAAACATCTAATCTCACTGCCAACGCAATATGAGCCTGCAGGGTCGAACATAAGAGATGTGGAGAAGTTGGATGACTGACTGTGTTGGTAAAGGTTACCAATCACTGACCTGAATAGGGTTATGGGCAAAGTGTTGCCTTATAGGATCATCGGGTTGGGCAAAGTTGCCTTGAATGGCTGGTTAGGTTCGTCGTCTCGAGGTCAAAGACATTAGTCGAGAATGGTCTTCTGATTCCCGCCGATCGACGAGAATCACCTTGCTGATTCTCGCCGATCGACGAGAATCGTCGAGAATCAATTGTTGATTCTCGACGATCGACTACCTTGACAATTGTCCGTCGACCGCGGATCGACGATCGTCGAGTATCATTATGTGTCGTCGAGCGTGGCTCGACGATCGGCGAGAATCGACGAGTATTGTAACTATGATTCTCGCTGATCCAATGTGATACTCGCCGAATGATTCTCACCGAACCTGCTCAGTGATTTCTCGCCGATTGTCGCCGATTCTCACCGATTCATTCTCGCCGATTCTGACCCTAGTTCTGGGTGGTCTGCGGATAGCGATTTTCCTGAGTTTATTTTATACTTTAAGTATAAATATAACACTTAGGGTTTCGGGATTCTAAGCGATCTGTCTCTTCTGTGCGAATCGAACCCGACGGAAGGAGTTCCACGTTCGCTCCGCCGATCCCGATCCCGCCGCCGGAAGAGTTCCGCCGCCGTGTTTGCTCCGTTGACCACCTTCTCTCGGCGACTGTCGCTGGTGCTGCATTCCCTGGCGCGGACCTAGCAGTCCGTGGGAAAGCAAAGGTGCGGTCTTCTCCTTCCCGATAATCCGTGCGACGGATAGATCGCGTTCTCCCGCTCGTGTGGACTTCTGCAGAAACGTGGACACTATTCCACGTAGGACTCGCCACTAGCAAGAAGATAAAGTTTGGAGCATCTCGTTGAGTTGTGACTCAACGCCACCGAGGTAATTTTTGCCTAGTTTTGCTAACTTCTTGATTCAACGTTCATGGCTCGATCCACATCTCTTTGGGTTTTTCTTGATGTTTTACTTTTCCGCTGCGTGCACAAACGTTGTGCCAACCCCATAGAGAAACCCAACAGTGGTATCAGAGGCAGGTTGCGGCCATGACTGTTGTTTTGGAAGTTGTCTTATTCCAATGCGTGTAAACCTAGAGATTAGAAGTGTTCTAAATGTCTAGATTTAGTCTTGGCTCTTCGCCAAGAACGATTGGGATTTCGGTGGAATTTCTAAGTGTTAGAAATTGTTGTCTCCTTAGCAGTAACCATCCCTCGAGTATGTTGTGGATTTTGAATCCAACAAAGAGAGATGAGCTTGTCTACTGCTTTAAGTTGAGCTGTCTTTGCCTTGTCCAATGCATGTAAATCTGAGGATTTGGAAATTTCGGATGCTCTGATTTAGCCCTTCCTTCTATCAAATGTTGATGGTGTCAGGATGTGCACATAAGGGATGCATGTGTGTTTTAGAAGAATTGTTTTTTTTGGATGTGCACATTGATCAAATGTTGATCATGGTTAATTGTTAACCTAAAATTGAAATCCCTTCTTTAATATTAGTGTTCGGATGCCTTCCGATGGATGACACTCTTCCTGCCTCGATCGATGAAATGTGGGCTTGCCAAAGCAAGGTGCATTAATCTATCTTGGTAAGGGTGCGAGCGATAATTGTGATATCCCACTGTCGACAATCGGGTCCAGCTTAACTAGGTGACCTCAAGGTTGAGTGCCTAGAGGCATAGGGTTGGCATGCACCATATGATGGATGCGAATAAGGAGTATTCACCAACCATACAAGAATTGCATGAGGATGCAATGGCAAGCGTTGCCTACCTAAATAACCACATCGTGAGAGGAACGCCAAAGCGGACTCATGTGTTGGTGAAATACGGATCTTGTCCACTAAGAGAGTAGCTCGCATGAACTCTCCGAATTGTTAGTGAGGGCTATCATTTCGAATAAAATAGTGGGAGTATTTTAATTGAAGTCCTAATTAGAATAAATTGTAATTGAAATTTAGTTACTGATTTTAATTCTGCATAAATTCTTGTAGAATTCCATGGCAAGCTTTCACACTCCACGCTGTCTCTAAGAGCCATCCTTGAGAAGATAAGCTCAGCGGGACAAACTATATGGACTGGTATAGGAATCTGAGAATTGTTCTCAGGCAAGAGCGAAAGCTCTATTATCTTGGAAGAAGAAGCCCCCGAGGTGCCGACCGGGAACTCTTCCCGTGCTGAGAAGGATACTTATAAGAAGTATACTGATGATGCTTTGATGTCGAGTGCCTTATGCTTGCCACCATGAACTCTGAGCTTCAGAAGCAACATGAGAACATGGGGTGCAAGGAGATTGACGAGCATCTCAAGAAAATGTTTCAAGGGCAGGCTCGTCAAAGAGGTTCGACATCACGAAAGCGTTATTTCAGTGCAAGATGGGAGTTCGAGACTCAGTAGGACTCACGTACTCAAGATGATTGGGTATATAAAGAACCTTGAAAGGCTGGGTTTTCCCTTGGTCAAGAGTTGCCACGGATCTGATCCTGCAATCGTTGCCGGACAGTTATGAGCAGTTCGTCTTGAACTACAACATGAATGAGATAGACAAGACACTTACCCGAACTCCTAGGTATGTTAAGAACTGCCGAGATCAACATGAAGAAGGCCAAGCCTGCCAGCCCCATACTGATGGTGCATAAGGGCAAGGGCAAAGCCAAGGGCTCTAAGAAGACGAAGTAGGACCTAAGTCATATCTTGAGCTCAAGTCTTCAGTACTGATCAAGAAGAAGAGCACGGTGAAGGAAGGGAAATGCCACCACTGTGGCAAGGCTGGTCATTGGCGGAGGAACTGTCCTTCGTATATTGAGGGTCTGCAGAAATTGAAGGGAGTATGACTTCCGCTTCTAATGTTTACGTTATAGAGATAAACCTTTCTGCTCCTTCATCTTGGGTATTGGATACGGATGTGGTTCTCAACATTTGTACAAATGTGCAGGAACTGGGAAGAGAAGATTGCTGAGTAAAGGGGAGGTGGACCTCCGCGTCTGCAATGGAGCAAGAGTTGCTGCTGTAGCCGTAGGAGTTTACCGTCTTTCTTTGCCCAGTGGGCTTGTAATAGAACTAGATAACTGTTATTTGGTTCCGGCGATAACTAGAAACATTATATCTATTTCATGTTTGGACATGATTGGATTTTCTTTATATATTTAAGAACAATTGTTGTTCTATATTTAAGAATGATGTTTGTTATGCTGTAGCCCAATTGTTTTAATGGTCTTTACGTTTGAACTTGGACCATCTGATCTTAATGTAGAAAACAATAAAAGACTAAGAACAAATGACTCGAACCCTACGTTTTCTCTGGCATTGTCGTTTGGGCCATATCAACGAGAAGCGCATATCCAAACTCCATAGAGATGGACTTTGGACTCATTTGATTATGAATCATTTGAGCGATGCGAATCTTGTTTGTTAGGCAAGATGACTAAAGCTCCTTTCACTGGTTATACTGAGAGGGCTGAGGATCTCTTGGGTGTTGTACATAGTGATGTATGCGGACCCATGAGTTCCATGGCTAGAGGAGGGTATTTCTACTTTGTTACATTTACTGATGATTTCAGTAGATACGAATGTGTATCTTATGAAGTGCAAATCCGAGACCTTTGAAAAGTTCAAAGAGTTTCAAAAATGAAGTAGAAAACCAGTTGGGTAAAAGGGTTAAAGCACTCCGATCTGATCGAGGTGGCGAATACCTGAGTCATGAGTTCCGTGATCATCTGAAAGAGTGTGGTATTGTATCACAGCTCACTCCACCTAGAACGCCACAACATAAGGGTGTGTCTGAGAGGAGAAATCGTACTTTGTTAGACATGGTACGTTCGATGATGAGTCATGCAGACTTGCCTGTTTCCTTTGGGTTTTGCTTTAGACTGCTGCAATGACATTGAATCGCGCTCCAACGAAAACGGTTCTGAAGACACCATATGAGATATGGACTGGGAACGTCCTAGTATGTCATTCATTAAAAATTTGGGGCTGGAGGCATACGTGAGACGTCAAATGCCTGACAAGCTGGAACCCAAATCAGATAAATGTTATCTGGTGGGATATCCTAAGGAAACGAAAGGGTATTACTTTTACCTACCATCCGAGGGCAAAGTGTTTGTCGCAAGGACTGGTGTCTTCTTGGAGAAAGAGTTCTTATCAAGAAAGACTGAAAAGGTAGAGCTTGAAGAAGTTCAAGAGCCACATGTAGTGAACGAACCGGAATTGGACTTTGAAGCAGGACTACAAGATGTTGTAGCTGGAGAACCTGCTCAGGGAACACAAGTCCTACGTAGATCTGGTAGACCGAGGTTTGAGCCTGAGAGATATGGATTTCTCGTGTCTCAAATAGGTAATGTGTTGCTTATGGATCATGATGATGAGCAGCAACCTACCAAGAAGCTATGAATGGACCGGACTCCGACAAATGGCTTGAGGCTATGAAATCAGAAATGGACTCCATGTATGCAAACCAAGTTTGGAACTTGGTGGAACCACCTGAAGGGGTACGACCCATAGGGTGCAAGTGGGTCTTCAAGAAGAAGACTGACATGGATGGGAATGTACAGACATTCAAGGGCGACTGGTGGCTAAGGTTTCAAGCAAATTCATGGTATTGACTATGATGAAACTTTTTCCCCTGTTGCCATGGTAAAGTCCATTAGGATATTGCTTGCTATTGCTGCGTATTATGACTACGAGATCTGGCAGATGGATGTCAAAACGGCTTTCCTTAATGGAAACCTCCTTGAGGAAGTGTATATGACACAACCCGAGGGTTTTGTATCCCCAGATGAAGCCACTAAAAAAATGCAAGCTGAATAAGTCCATCTATGGACTGAAACAGGCCTCTCGAAGTTGGAATCTTCGTTTTGATGAGAAAATCAAAGAGTTTGGTTTCATCAAGAATGAAGATGAGCCTTGTGTTTACAAGCGAATCAGTGGGAGCATTGTTGTTCCTGATATTGTATGTAGATGACATACTGTTGATGGGAATGACATTCCTACCCTGAAAGTTGTTAAGAAAACTAGGAACTGCTTTTCAATGAAGATTTGGGTGAAGCGACTTATATACTTGGTATTAAGATCTATAGAGATAGATCGAAGAAGTTGCTGGGTTTGACCCAGAGTACGTACATCGAAAAGGTGTTGAAGCGGTCAACATGCTTGAGTCCAAGAAAGGATTTTTGCCCATGTCTCATGGTGTGAATCTCTAAGGACCAATGTCCAAAGTCTTGTGAAGACAAGGACCGCATGAAGTTGATTCCATATGCTTCGGCAATTGGATCGATCATGTACGCGATGTTATGTACTCGACCCGATGTCTCCTTTGCTTTGAGCATGACTAGCAGGTATCAGTCAGACCCGGTGAGTGTCACTGGATTGCAGTCAAGAATATCCTGAAGTACTAGAGAAGGACTAAGGACGTGTTCTTGGTGTATGGTGGAGAGGGAAGAGCTCGTTGTAAGTGGTTACAGGATGCTAGCTTCCAAACTGATCGAGAGATTCAAGTCTCAGTCAGGTTTTGTGTTGTGCCTGAATGGAGGAGTTGTAAGCTGGACGAGTTCCAAGCAAAGAGACAGTTGCTGATTCTACAACCGAGGGCGAGATATATCGCAGAGCTAATGCGGGAAGGAGGCTGTATGGATTAGGAAATTCATCGGCGAGCTTGATGTAGTTCCTAGCATTGTTGGTCCCGTAGTTCTCTACTGTGATAAAATGGTGCAATTGCACAATCTAAGGAACCTAGATCTCATCAGCGCTCCAAGCACATACTCCGGCGGTTTCATCTTATTCGTGAGATTGTCGAACGAGGAGATGTAAACATTTGCAGAGTGCCGACTGAGGAAAATATTGCGGATCCGCTGACAAAGCCTCTCGCGCAGAGAAAGCATGATGGTCATACTAGATCGATGGGTATACGATACCTAAATGATCAACTCTAGCGAGAATCTTGTGGGTTGCATGTAATCTTGTATTTTGTTGTTGTTTGTTCATATGATGAACTGTGTACCTAGTTTTTCTTTTATAATTAATGGCAAATTCTTTTATTATGAGTTTTTCTATATATGATAGTTAAATGTTAACATAATAGATACCCTTAGAATGTTTGCTTCCATGGGACATCAAGTACGTGACTTGAATGTGAGAGCCCATGATTTATTTGAAGCTCCATTCTTAAGGTCCCTGGTCGAGTATCATCATAGAAACTAAGGGTGATGATGATACATGAAGGCTAGCACGTGTGTTGACTGATGACTGGTTCTCACAGGTCATGATATTGTGATATCAAGTCATCACGTGGGTACTTGTTAGTGAACAAGTTGTACTGGACAGACCCAACCTGAGACTACTCTGTGGATTGTCATCCAATAGTGTCACGAGTAGGTCTCAATTGACAATGGTGTTGTGGTCCTTTGACCTGAAGTCACAGCATTCATCAAGTGAAAGAGCGTGCTTTGATGCCATCTAAAGTCTTCCTTGAGAAAGGTTGATGATAAGGGTGGTCGTTGGGCATGTTACGAATCATTTGGGTGTTTGTGTGTGAGCAGATATGGGATTTGTCTTCCTGTATGACAGGAGTTGCATCCATGGGCCCCTTGATGGAACTGGACTGAGAAATGCATGGCCATGCTTGGTTGAGTCAATATATGATATTGGACTCACCATTCTCTGGAAGTCCGTCCTGGATCAAGAAAAACTTGGATTGAGCTATTACGAGGGTGACTGATGAATTGTAAATATACCTATTTTTTGTGTACATTAATTTAGTTGTTTTCATTATTTTTGTGTTTACTTATTTTTTGTATCAATAAAATGCTCCTATTTTTGTAAATATTATACTAACTTATTTTATTTTATTTTCAGAAAAAATCAAAAATCTGCCAAAATTTGACATGTCACGCCCGTGACAAATGGGTCACGCCCGTGACCAGGGCGTGACACGTCAAAAGCCGTGAAATCAGCAATTTTCTGAAGTTCAAAGCCTGTCACGCCCCCTGTCACGCCCGTGACCAAGGGCGTGACCCTTGTAAATTTTTTCTATAAATTCAGAGCTGCTGCTTAGGATTTCTGTTCCCCTTTTGGGCACCATTTTGCTTAGGTGTTGTGCTGCAGGAATGCTTCCAAGGCTTATGTAAGGGATATTTTCTCCCCCTCTCCTTAGCTTTTGTTTTCGTTCCTTTGTAACCGTGTTTTTACTTAATAAAATGTGTTATTTTCTTCTCTCAATATGGCTTTGGAATGGATTAATGCAAATCTTCCCTTTGCAATCTTATCTTTCTTTCTTGTTACAACTTAGATTATTTTCCTTCTTTTGTAATGGGTGTGTGTGTGTATGAGATTAGTTTTCTTGTTTTTTTTGTTTAGTTATTTTTACTTTGTTTTGGTTAACTTAGATTTTTATAGCTTTTATTTCGTTCCTATAACCCTAAAAACGCTTTAAAGTGTCTTTCTTTTCTCTTTAGTTTTTTTTCGTTTTAGGTTGTAAAACTTTTTCTTTCTTTTATTTTATTTACACTTTTTTAGCGTTTTATCAAGTTATAGGAATGATAATATAGTCGTTTTAATTTTTTCGCGCACTTAGTTTTTCATTTAAACTTTTTTGCTCTTTTAATTTTTTCGTTCTCTTTTTATGCATTTCTACCGCATTCTAGCGGTAGAAATGTGTTCGTTTTATTTTTCGAGCACTTGCATTTTTGCGTTTATTCGCAAACCTTTCTTTCCGGTTAATTTT